>CM070599.1:2595231-4038056 GCA_036346395.1 Hsuehochloa calcarea | reverse complement strand
TCCAGGGCGCGGCTGGCGGGGAGAGGAGGTCGTCGGACGGCCGGAACAGCGAGCGCGACCTCGGCGGTTTGTGCAGCCGGGATGGGGCGAGCAGGCATGGTGGCCAAGTAGAGAACCAAGGCGCAGGGGCGCCGAGGGGGGGGGGAGAGCACCGGGTTGGCGCCGGCGGAGCCGAGGAGGAGCAGCGCAGGGGCAGGGAGACGGGGAGGCGGCTCGAGTTGGAGGAGGCGGATGAGCCAGGAAGGTGGAGAGAAAGGCGGAGAGGCAGAGGGGAGCGATGGGGTGTCGGCCGAGAGGGATCTGGGGAGGAGAGAATACGTCGGCTGGGAGCTAGTGGTAGGCGTGGAGACGCGAGAAGGAACCGAGGCGAAGCATGGCATTCATGCGCGTTGGAGGGCCGGGGAACGCGACCGCGTGGCCAAGCGGTCGACAGCTGGCGATGTCTCAAGAAGAAAGCAGGCAACTTGGAGGGGAAGGCCTGCCGTTGGGACCGGGAGGTAAGTGTTACAAAATCTAGAAGATTTGGTATGGGCAAATACCAGAACTATCCTTGGTGGACTTAGTCTATAAATAGAGAGACAGTGTACCCATGTAATCATTCCTGATTCATTAAAAAAGATTTCTGGCGTTCTCTCTCATTTGGCAGCTCTGGTGTTATTGATTGATTGCGTTATTGTGATTATGTTACCGTTCATCATCCCAACGATTATGACTTAATACGTTATCAGCACGAATCGCTCTCCAAGGTGAAAGGTAATTTCAATCTACTGTCCATTGCAATTTATGTTCTAATCTAGATTGATACTAGATCTGCAATGCCATGATTAGATCGCCAGTAGATTGATCTACAGTTTTAATATCTAGTTCCAGTATATTATCAACTAGTAGTTTTGCGATCTGTGAATCACGGTAAAAGAAAAAATTGGCCTCGGTGGCGGTAGTCAGCGTGCTCCGAGACATCACACACAAAAAGAAGGGGGCGCGTGAGCCGCACCACCGCCGCCCGAACGCGGCTCCTGCAACGGCCGCACCACCGCGCCACACGCTACCCAGTAGGTCCGCCGCCGACCGCCTCGCCGAAGGCACCGCCCACCAGATCCAACAAGAAGGGAAGGAGAGTAGAGCCGCGTGCTTGAACCGGTCCCTTCCTCGGGAGCCGACACAGACGCCGCCGACCGGCCGCCCTCTCGCCCGGCGCGGTCGGTTGCCGCTAACGGCCGCCGCCGCAAGGCGCGCCCTTCGGGAGAATGCACGGCCGTCGCCAGTAGCGCGCTAGCGCGCCTCGGGTTGGTCGCCGAGCCCCGCCGCCTCAGCGTCGCCAGAAGCGGCACCGCCACCTCGCACGCGGTTGGCCGCCAAGTCGCCGCCCACACCGGCTGCGCGCCCGCCCCAAGAGCCGCCACGCCGCCGCCACAACGCCGGCCGCTACCTTCATGCATCGCCGCCTCCGCAAGGCGGCGGCGCCATCACCGAGCCCGGTCGCACGCTCTTCCAGCGAGGAAGCCCGCACCGGCCGCCGCTTTTCCTGCGAGGAGATCGCCCGCCTCTCGACGCTGCCGCCGCTCTCTCGCCGCAATGCAGGGGAAACCCTATCCCGAATGGTCTTGGACGGCCGGCCACATGAGCGCCCAACATAAAGAAAGTCAATTTTGCAAAAGGCCCCTATAATTCTGAAAATTACGAACACTTTTTTTGGGAATAAGGTTTTTTTTGCAGAAAACCCCTCAGATTTCCCAAAAATTACGTTTAAATTTTTATCAGAACTGAATTTTCCTTATTTTAGCCCCTGAAATTTTGTAGAATTATTATTAGTTATTGTTTATTATTCTGGAATTATCTATTTCAGCTTGTTATTTATTTATGTTTTAGTAATTCTAAAAATTGCTTATTAATTAGCAGAAAAATCATTAAAATACTAGAAAGTTCTAGAAAAAAATCTATAAAATCTACCGAATAGATAGAATCCACACCTTACTGATATAGCAATATTCATGTTGTTTACCTGTAGTAAATTAGAATTGTGCATGAATAATGTAGGAAATATCTGACATCGCTAAAAAGGAGTTTGCTGAACTTGCCCTAGACGGTAGCAACTACCTCACATGGGAAATGGACGCTAAGATCAACCTGACGGCCAGAACACTCGCGCTGCCATAACCCCACCTGAGGATGGGGCTCCTGCCATTCCTGATGCTGCCAAATGCGCGGCACTACACTTCTTGAGGCACCATATCCACCTAGACTTGAAGTCTGAGTATCTTTTAGAAGAAGACCCGCTGGCACTATGGAACTCCCTGAAGGAGAGGTATGACTAGCAGAGATCCATCATGCTACCTGAAGCACAGCGTGAGTGGACCAACATAAGGTTCCAGGATTTCAAGAAGGTGTCTGAATACAACTCTGCAATTCATAAACTTATCGCTAAGCTCAGATTCTGTAACCAGAAGATCACAGATGCTGAGATCATTGATAAGACTTTGAGCACTTTTCACCCCACTCACAGGACACTCCAGCAGCAGTACCGTCAAGCCAAGTACAAGAAGTACTCGGAACTGATTACCACTCTTCTCGAGGTAGAGAAGAATGATGAGTTACTGATGAAGAACTATCAGACTCGTCCCACTGGATCACAGCCATTGCCGGAAGCACATGCCAATTTCCAGAGGACAAGTGGTAAGGGCCGCGGAAAAGGCCCCATGCAGAAAGATGGACAGTGAAAGAAATTGAATGTGAAGAAGGGGAATGGCAAACCCCGCTGGATGGGGCAAGGGAGAGGCAAGCAACAGAAGCCAGATATGGGTAGCAAGAAGTCATACCCTCCTTCATCGTGCTACAGGTGTGGTTGCATGGACCATTGGTCCCGCACCTGCCGCACCCCGAAACATCTGGTGGAACTCTACCAAGAGTCAGTTGCTAAGGGCAAGAAGGCGCCAGTAAGGAAGGTTGCAGAGACACATTTTGTTAATCAACCTGATGATGATAAGGGTGATGCCCCAAACTATGTGATGGAGCTCGACACTACAGCAAGGGGTGATCACATGGAGGTTGACACATATGGCGACCTGCAGTAGACCATGGGCTATCTCCCCAAGCAACTCCAAATGTCATAATTTCCTTAGGTTTACTTTATCAGTTTAGTTTATTCCAGACGAATAAGTGGATTTTCCATACTCTTTTGAAGCATTAATTGTTTAGGATTGAAACATTATCTCTTGATGAATAAAAGAGTTGCTTGTTATCTTTTGAAGATTTATTCCTGTTGGATTATTGTTGACTATATTATATTCTATATAGAACAACTTCTTGAATCTGATGAAGGAGGAGGAAATCATGCAGTAGACGATGGAACTACCAACTCAATCCTAAGGGATACCAAATATTTCCAAACGTTAACTAAGAAAACGGGAAATGTTATGACAATAGCTGGAAGCGATGCTCTCATAGTTGGCACAGGAAGAGCCACACTTGTTCTCTCTATGGGTACCCGAATAGTGATTAAGGATGCTCTCTTGTATCCTGAATCAAAACGTACCCTATTAAGCTTTAAGGATATTCGCCGAAATGACATCCATGTGGAGACCGACAGTTATGGGGATACAGAATATCTCCTACTGACTAAGCCTGACGGTGGTCAGAAACGTGTAGTTGAAAAACTTCCCTCCTTCTCATCTGGGTTATATTATACCTACATAAAACCTGAAGAATATGTAGCGTTAAAAACAGAGTACAAATCCTCAGAGCCTTACAAGATTTGGCATGATCGATTGGAGCATCCTGGAGTAGGAATGATGAGAAAAATCATAAACAACTCTATTGGTCATAGCTTAAAAACTCTATCCTTTCCTAAACCTGAAGATTTCTTGTGCCCAGCTTGTGCCAAAGGAAAGCTCATCACTAGACCTTCTTACCTGAAAGTAGAGGCGGAGTCACCTATTTTCCTAGAGAGAATACAAGGTGATATCTGTGGACCTATTCAACCCCTGTTGGACCCCTTTAGATATTTTATGGTCGTATTAGATGCTTCTACTAGGTGGTCCTATGTATGCCTGCTGTCTACTAGGAACCATGCCTTTGCTAAACTAATAGCTCAAATTATCAGAATAAAGGCCAACTTTCCAGATGAAAGAATTAAGTCCATTAGAATGGACAATGCCGGTGAGTTTACCTCTAAGGCATTTAATGACTATTGTTTAGCTTTAGGTATTAAGGTAGAGCATTACATGCATCGCATGTCCACACTCGTAATGGCCTTGCAGAGTCATTCATCAAAAGAATTAAGCTAATTGCTAGACCCCTACTGCAGAACAGTAGGCTCCCCACCAGTTGTTGGGGTCATGCAGTGTTGCATGCAGCAGCACTAATAAATTTAAGACCAACTGCATACCATCAATTTTCCTCTTTGCAACTAGTGCGTGAGAAAGAACCAAGTATTTCCCATCTGCAAAAATTTGGATGTACTGTATACGTGCCAATTTCACCACCACAACGTACAGCCATGGGCCCCCACCGGAAGTTGGGAGTATATGTCGGTTTTGAGTCCCCATCGATTATTAAATATCTTGAACCTACCACGGGAGACATGTTTACGGCCCGACACGCCGATTGTATCTTTGATAAAGAAAATTTCCCAGCATTAGGGGGAGGAATAGATAAATGCCGAGAAATAGATTGGAATGCCGCAGCCATTCAGGCCCTGGATCCACGCACTAAAGAAGCTGAACTAGAAGTTCAGCGAATAATAAACATGCAGTAAATTGCAAATAACTTGCCAGATGCATTCACTGATTAGAAGGGAGTAACAAAGTCTTATATACCAGCAGCAAATGCTCCGGAGAGAGTAGAAATACCCCAGAAGGATACTCGAACCACTCCAACCCCTCATGTGAAGAAGAGGGGGAGAGCACCAGAGAATGAGGCCTCAATTCCGCGGAGACATCCGCAGAAAATAGAACTAAATAAGACATCTTCCCGGTCAATTGAAGAGAATCAACCTGAAGTTAAAAATACACCTGAAGGAAATAATCCTGAAGATAGTAAACCCAGTACAATTGCGCGCGCACAGTCTAATACTGGGATTTCGGAACAGCCAGACTCCGTCGTTGTGGGAAATCACGAGCTGGACGAAATGAATGAAGAAATATCCATTAAATTTGTTGAGTGACGAGAACTATATAAAAGGAAAACTACAGTTGTCGACATCTATTTTGCCTCAAAAATTGCTAGAAACCTTGAACTGGATCCAGAACCAAAGTCCTTAGCTGAATGCCAGAAGCGTTCAGACTGGGGTAAATGGAAGGAAGCAATCGAGGCAGAATTACTCTCGCTGAATAAAAGAAAAGTGTTTGGCCCGATAGCCCAAACACCACCCGAGGTATTCCCTGTAGGATGAAAATGGGTTTTCGTCCGGAAGAGAAACGAAAATAATGAGGTGGTGAGATACAAAGTGAGACTAGTGGCACAAGGTTTCACGCAGAGACCCGGTATTGATTATGATGAAACTTATTCTCCTGTTATGAGTGGGACAACGTTCCGATACTTAATATCAATGGCAGCAGGTATGAATTTATGTATGTAGTTAATGGATGTAGTGAAGCATTATCTATATGGGTCACTTGATTCAGATATTTATATGAAAGTCCCGGAAGGAGTAAAGATTCCGAATCAAAATAAAGTGAATCGAAATATGTACAGCGTCAAGCTGGAAAGGTCGTTGTACGGATTAAAACAATCATGAAGAATGTGGTACAACCAACTTAGTGAATTCCTCCTGAAGAAAGAATATACTAATAGTGAAGACTATCCCTGTGTATTCATAAAGAAATCCCAGAATGGATTCTGTATTATTTCAGTATATGTCGATGATCTGAATATCATCGGGGTGAAAAAAAAATAAAAGTAGCAAGTTCTTATCTTGTTAAAGAATTTGAAATGAAGGATTTGGCCCGAACCAAATTTTGCTTAGGCATGCAGCTGGAGCACCTCCCTGAAGGAGTTTTTGTATACCAATCCTCATATATCAAGAAAGTCATAGAGAAATTTAACATGGACAAATCATATCTGGTAAAAACCCCGATGGTGGTCCGATCCCTAGAAGCGGATAAAGACTCTTTTAGACCAAAGATGGAAAATGAGGAAATTCTTGGACCAGAAGTTCCATACTTAAGTGCTATTGGGGCACTAATGTATCTAGCTAACTGCACAAGGCTAGATATTGCCTTTGCAATAAACTTGCTAGCCAGACATAGTGCAGCTCCAACTCGAAGACATTGGGCTGGCATTAAAACCGTATTCAGGTACCTTCAGGGTACACAAGATCTTAGATTATTTTACCCGAAGAACCAAGACACGTCTATGGTTGGATACATAGTCAAGATGTAACATCCCAAAGTTCTGTTACCAAAATAAAAATAAATAAAGTTATTATTTTATTTGATTTTCTGACTGTCGAAGAATTTTTTGATTTTCTGTAACCTAAAAAAAAGTTTTCAATGTTAAAAAGAAAAAAAAAAGATTAATTATTTAATTTCTTGGTTTCAATGTCAAAAAGAAAGTTTATTAAGTTTATTTGATTTTCTGTGATTTTATTGGATTTAAATTGAAAAATAAAGTTTTAATTAATTTCTGGGATTTTCTGGTATTTAAAAAGGTTTTCCTATTTTCTAGAAAATAAAATTAAAAATAAAAGCCAACTTTAAGTTGGAATTATTTTTATTAAGTTCAAAATAATTTTAGAAATTTTTATGAATTTTTCTAAAAACTTTTGGACTCTATTTATTATATTCTAAAATATGTTTAATTTATGGCTTAAAGGAATTTCGAATTTTTAAATACAAATCAAAAAAAAAATCAGAATGGGCTCCCAAAGGTCACCCATCCATTCCCTTCTCCAGGAGTGTGCTCACTTAACCACAAAGCCTCATGTGAGCTACCAACCATCCATTTGCTTTATATTAATTAGTAGACTTCCTTCCCTCCTTTTATACCCTTCTTTCTATCATCTTCTTCCTCCAACCAACTGAGAGCATTCTTCTCTTTTCTTTCTCATTTATAACTCCAATGGCAACCACCACCACCGAGTGCAGCCGGCCACCACCGACCACCCCACCGGCCCTCCCACACCCCGCCGCCCCTACTCCGGCCACCGGCCACCGCCTCCACCGCCCCTGCCGGCCGTCGCCATTAGAGAAAGCTTTAAGCTCCATTAATGGCTGCCGGTCACCATTTCTTCCGTTTCTCCTCACTCAATGCACCAAATTCAATGCCGTCTGTGCCCACACGTCCGTAGTAACGTCACCTACATTACTACACCATCAATTGGCCGTTTCTTCCTCCCATTTAAGTGCAGTTTTCAGTTTTCTCCCTCTCATTATGGCACCCGAAAACTGAAGCTTTTATTCTCGCGAATTTCCATCAATCCGGCCACCCCCTCCCCTATATAAAGTGTCCACCAGGAGCTCCTCTCCACCCTCAAGTCACCCCCAAAAGCCCTCCTCCCCTCTTCCCCTGGTTTGGCCACACGAGCAAAATGAAGATCGTCGGCCGATTGTCGTCTACCCTCTCGTGCGTCGCCTCCGGTGGAGCTCCGCCACCTTCTCCACCACCGTTGGCACCGCGACGTCGTACTCTACGTGTCCATGCCTTCGCTTCGTCAAAAGCTCGCCGGAGCTCCTGGACCCTCCATGGCCGACGGCCTCCGGTGACGCCGCCGCTGTCGCCGACCACCCCGGACCGCGCCGCCTCCACCTTCGGCTTCGTCGCAAGGTGAGCAACCCATTTTTGTAGTTTGTCGGTCGCCTTTCTTTTTCTTTCCCCTGGTGCTATGAGCATCTTCTTTGTTCCCTGTTCGGCTGAGAGAAGAAGAAGTACAGTGCCACTTCTTATGAGTCATCTACTGTAGCTTTTCTTTTTCTTGTGAATTTTGCTTCCAGAAATTATTGCTCCCCACTGCAAACTCCGAATCCGATGATTCTTGCTCGTAAAATCATCTAAATTCATCCTTTATTTTTTAGTATTTATTTCGTAATTTCCCATTTTTATTATTTTATACCTGTTTTTCTAATTGCGCGTTATCGTCGCGACCAGTCGTCGCCGAGCGAACTGCTACCATGAGGTAGAGTACATCGTCGAGGTTCCATATTCGTTGTTCGTTGCCCAACTCTCCATTCCTATCGCCTGCACGGCCTGTTCTTCCGCTCATTACACTATTCACGTAAGTTGCATGAAAATGAATAGTACCATGCAAACTACTATTCACCCTCCCTTTCGGAATTTCGTTCTCCTTCATACGAACTCCGATTCCGTTGATTAAAATTCCTATATTCTTATAAAGTCGATATCTTACTTCCAGTATTTATTTCTTAATTTTTGGATTTTATTTGGATTTCATTTGAATGCTACGTGAATTTGGATCGTTGACAAGTATAGATTTCGACGACTTCGGATAACCGGATTTCGACGCCGTTTGAGAACAACATATAACCAAGCAAGGCAAGTTATACTTTTGATCATATTTGATCCCATTATTTCAAATTATTTAAATTCTGTTTTAAATTATTATTGCATGCTTATTTTTATTCAATGTAATTTAAATACCTGTTTTAAATTTATAGTTATGCCTAATTCCTTTGTATGGCCAATGTTGATATTTGCATCAAATATATTGTCACCCTAAGATAAAAACCTAGTTGATACGATAGTATGAACTGGGATCATTTGAAAATATTATGTAAAGACATGCTTACACCAAAAATGTTTAGTTTGGGAAATTTTAGCCAAATGATTAACTATTGTTTAAAACCCTATGGCATTGGTTTGTCATGGAAGATTTTGCAAATGACTTTGAAAAGCAAAAATGAAAATTTGGTTTGTACTTGGGCGAACTGGATGCTTGGTGAGTGCAGTTTTATGCACGGGCTTAATCCAGGTAGGTTTGAGGCCCAGGGGTTATTTTGGAAGTCGCCCAAGTCAGTTAAGGACCGGTCTTCGAGCCGCATCTTGCAAAGCTCCACCGTACTACCACAAGTCTGGAATGGGACAGGCTAGGCTGAATAATTTGCAACGTTCCATTGTTAGTTGTGCCATTTTGGTGTGTGGGTGTCGGTTAGACAGTATTCCCACTTGGTGCAAGAGGGGGTTTCCGGCGGGTGGTTAACCCAATGGAAGTGAAACCTTAGCGGCGCAAGAGGGGGCTTCTAGCGGATGGTTAATCCAAAGGAAGTGAAACCTTAGCGGGCATGACTACTTTGGAATGACGCATTGTAAAGGTCTCGTGATAATCACTTAGTCGCACACCTACGGAAGTGTGTCAGACGGACATTAAAAGTTGATTATCTCTTGTGGGTAAAGTTGTACAACCTCTGCAGAGTGTAAAACTATTTGAGTAGCCGTGTCCACGGTCATGGACATGCTGAGCAAAGCCACTCAAAGTTAGACTTTGATTTTGTTTTTAAAATGATTTGTACAAATGATTTGAGGATGGTTAATCCTTGTGGTAAAATTGGGCGGTTAGCCATGTGATAGGAGGGTATCCATCACCATGTTTCATATGGAGGTTATCCTACTATAAAACTTGAGAATTTATAAAATGAATTTTAGTTTTAGAATAACTGCTTTGGAACTTAGTAACAAATATTTAAAGAAAATATTGCTTTATGCAAATTCAACCAATAAGCCTTCCTTTGATATATCCATGCATGCATTAACTCTGTTATTGGGTGTAACTTGCGAGCACGGTAGTTGTGCTCACCCTTGCTTCATGCAAATAAATTTCAGAGGAGAAGAACTTCGGATCTCGACGACTAGGCCGCTACCCCAGTCGATTGCCTGTGGCAGATCAGCTGGACTCCGCTACTTCTTTGTCTTCCGCTGTGTTTATTTATTATTGGCTTGTAAGCCTTTCTTGTAATCAACTATGTTTATTAATAAAGTTATGCGAATTATGGATGTTACCATATCTGTTTACTGTGTGAACTAGCTACTGATCATGGGACCAGTTCAGAAATGCACAGAGGATTCTGGGGTGTTACTCCCGGGTCCGACAGAAATGGTATCAGAGCCATATCGACTGTAGGTCGTGACCTAGTTAGAATGGACGTTAGTTGAATACTTCAAAACTTATTTTATATAACAAGAAAAATAAATTGTTCTCTCCTCATCTTGGTGATCTGTCTATTTTTAGTTCCTTCATGATATTCTTTCTTACCTAATTCTCTCTTCACCATTTTATAATGTTAAATGTATCCTCTTTCCATTAAAAAGCTTCAATAGATGATCAACACGTTCTTACCATTATGTTCAAGACCGCAAGGCCTGGAACCATCAAGAAAACATCATAAGGTCGTCAAGTCATTCAAGGACAACATGCAAGATTTACTGAAGATTGCGATGTCAGCCTAACCATATAGTCTAAATTTGCCAAGACTCATTCTGTGTATTGAGTCCTTTCACCACCTTACGAGTATCGATCGAGTAGAACGTTGTATTGTTTCTTAACTTGTTTCGTATGTTTTCTTTTTGTACGTCGTACATACATCTTTTGATCTTGTGTACAACGTTTGCTTCAAATGGGTAGACTTCTCTCCTCATAGCTTTCTTTCTCACCCTTTGCTATTATCTCTTTCTAACAATCCGTTGGACTTCAAATATATCGATGCACCTGAAGGACGAATTGACGCTTCGAATTTCTGAACCACTCGACACCCTTGGACATGAAGCCAACTTGAAGACAGACTCTCTGTGTCAAATTCTTTATCCTATGTCCATCTTCCATCTTTCTAGCTTCTCCGAATCTCGGGGACGAGATTCCTTTTAAGGGGGGTAGTTTGTAACATCCCAAAGTTCTGTTACCAAAATAAAAATAAATAAAGTTATTATTTTATTTGATTTTCTGACTGTCAAAGATTTTCTTGATTTTCTGTAACCTAAAAAAAGTTTTCTATGTTAAAAAGAAAAAAAAAGATTAATTATTTAATTTCTTGGTTTCAATGTCAAAAAGAAAGTTTATTAAGTTTATTTGATTTTCTGTGATTTTATTGGATTTAAATTGAAAAATAAAGTTTTAATTAATTTCTGGGATTTTCTGGTATTTAAAAAGGTTTTCCTATTTTCTAAAAAATAAAATTAAAAATAAAAGCCAACTTTAAGTTGGAATTATTTTTATTAAGTTCAAAATAATATTAGAAATTTTTATGAATTTTTCTAAAAATTTTTGGACTCTATTTATTATATTCTAAAATATGTTTAATTTATGGCTAAAAGGAATTTCGAATTTTTAAATAAAAATCAAAAAAAATGAGAATGAGTTCCCGAAGGTCACCCATCCATTCCCTTCTCCAGGAATGTGCTCACTTAACCACAAAGCCTAATGTGAGCTACCAACCATCCATTTGCTTTATATTAATTAATAGACTTCCTTCCTTCCTTTTATACACTTCTTTCTATCATCTTCTTCCTGCAACCAACCGAGAGCATTCTTCTCTGTTCTTTTCTTTCTCATTTATAACTCCAATGGCAACCACCACCACCGAGTGCAGCCGGCCACCACCGACCACCCCACCGGCCCTCCCACACCCCGCCGCCCCTACTCCGGCCAGCGGCCACCGCCTCCGCCGCCCCTGCCGGCCGTCAACATTAGAGAAAGCTTTAAGCTCCATTAATGGCTGCCGGTCACCATTTCTTCCGTTTCTCCTCACTCAATGCACCAAATTCAATGCCGTCTGTGCCCACACGTCCGTAGTAACGTCACCTACATTACTACACCATCAATTGGTCGTTTCTTCCTCCCGTTTAAGTGCAGTTTTCAGTTTTCTCCCTCTCATTATGGCACCCGAAAACTGAAGCTTTTATTCTCGCGAATTTCCATCAATCCGGCCACCCCCTCCCCTATATAAAGTGTCCACCAGGAGCTCCTCTCCACCCTCAAGTCACCCCCAAAAGCCCTCCTCCCCTCTTCCCCTGGTTTGGCTACACGAGCAAAATGAAGATCGTCGGCCGATTGTCATCTACCCTCTCGTGCGTCGCCTCCGGTGGAGCTCCGCCACCTTCTCCACCACCGTCGGCACCGCGACGTCGTACTCTACGCGTCCATGCCGTCGCTTCGTCAAAAGCTCGCCGGAGCTCCTGGACCCTCCATGGCCGACGGCCTCCGGTGACGCCGCCGCTGTCGCCGACCACCCCGGACCGCGCCGCCTCCACCTTCGGCTTCGTCGCAAGGTGAGCAACCCATTTTTGTAGTTTGCCGGTCGCCTTTCTTTTTCTTTCCCCTGGCGCCATGAGCATCTTCTTTGTTCCCTGTTCGGCTGAGAGAAGAAGAAGTACAGTGCCACTTCTTATTAGTCATCTACTGTAGCTTTTCTTTTTCTTGTGAATTTTGCTTCCAGAAATTATTGCTCCCCACTGCAAACTCCGAATCCGATGATTCTTGCTTGTAAAATCATCTAAATTCATCCTTTATTTTTCAGTATTTATTTCGTAATTTCCCGTTTTTATTATTTTATACCTGTTTTTCTAATTACGCGTTGTCGCCGCGACCAGTCGTCGCCGCGACCAGTCGTCGCCGAGCGAACTGCTACCATGAGGTAGAGTACATCGCCGAGGTTCCATATTCGTTGTTCGTCGCCCAACTCTCCATTCCTATCGCCTGCACGGCCAGTTCTTCCGCTCATTACACTATTCACGTAAGTTGCATGAAAATGAATAGTGCCATGCAAACTACTATTCACCCTCCCTTTCGGAATTTCGTTCTCCTTCATACGAACTCCGATTCCGTTGATTCAAATTCCTATATTCTTATAAAGTCGATATCTTACTTCCAGTATTTATTTCTTAATTTTTGGATTTTAGTTGGATTTCATTTGAATGCTACTTGAATTTGGATCGTTTACGCGTATAGATTTCGACGACTTCGGATAACCGGATTTCGACGCCGTTTGAGAACAAAATATAACCAAGCAAGGCAAGTTATACTTTTGATCATATTTGATCCCATTATTTCAAATTATTTAAATTCTGTTTTAAATTATTATTGCATGCTTATTTTTATTCAATGTAATTTAAATACCTGTTTTAAATTTATAGTTATGCCTAATTCCTTTGTATGGCCAATGTTGATATTTGCATCAAATATATTGTCACCCTAAGATAAAAACCTAGTTGATACGATAGTATGAACTGGGATCATTTGAAAATATTATGTAAAGACATGCTTACACCAAAAATGTTTAGTTTGGGAAATTTTAGCCAAATGATTAACTATTGTTTAAAACCCTATGGCATTGGTTTGTCATGGAAGATTTTGCAAATGACTTTGAAAAGCAAAAATGAAAATTTGGTTTGTACTTGGGCGAACTGGATGCTTAGTGGGTGCAGTTTTATGCACGGGCTCAATCCGGGTAGGTTTGAGGCCCAGGGGTTATTTTGGAAGTCGCCCAAGTCAGTTAAGGACCGGTCTTCGAGCCGCATCTTGCAAAGCTCCACCGTACTACCACAAGTCTGGAATTGGAGAGGCTAGGCTGAATAATTTGCAACGTTCCATTGTTAGTTGTGCCATTTTGGTGTGTGGGTGTCGGTTAGACAGTATTCCCACTTGGTGCAAGAGGGGGTTTCCGACGGATGGTTAACCCAATGGAAGTGAAACCTTAGCGGCGCAAGAGGGGGCTTCTAGCGGATGGTTAATCCAAAGGAAGTGAAACCTTAGCGGGCATGACTACTTTGGAATGACGCATTGTAAAGGTCTCGTGATAATCACTTAGTCGCACACCTACGGAAGTGTGTGAGACGGACATTAAAAGTTGATTATCTTTTGTGGGTAAAGTTGTACAACCTCTGCAGAGTGTAAAACTATTCGAGTAGCCGTGTCCACGGTCATGGACATGCTGAGCAAAGCCACTCAAAGTTATACTTTGATTTTATTTTTAAAATGATTTGTACAAATGATTTGAGGATGGTTAATCCTTGTGGTAAAATTGGGCGGTTAGCCATGTGACAGGAGGGTATCCATCACCATGTTTCATATGGAGGTTATCCTACTATAAAACTTGAGAATTTATAAAATGAATTTTAGTTTTAGAATAACTGCTTTGGAACTTAGTAACAAATATTTAAAGAAAATATTGCTTTATGCAAATTCAACCAATAAGCCTTCCTTTGATATATCCATGCATGCATTAACTCTGTTATTGGGTGTAACTTGCGAGCACGGTAGTTGTGCTCACCCTTGCTTCATGCAAATAAATTTCAGAGGAGAAGAACTTCGGATCTCGATGACTAGGCCGCTACCCCAGTCGATTGCCTGTGGCAGATCAGCTGGACTCCGCTACTTCTTCGTCTTCCGCTGTGTTTATTTATTATTGGCTTGTAAGCCTTTCTTGTAATCAACTCTGTTTATTAATAAAGTTATGCGAATTATGGATGTTACCATATCTGTTTACTGTGTGAACTAGCTACTGATCATGGGACTAGTTCAGAAATGCACAGAGGATTCTGGGGTGTTACTCCTGGGTCCGACACAAGAGAGGTCCCATATCGCTCTCGCGTGGTTAGCCCGCAAAAATGCTTGGAGAGTGTGACACAAGATGTTCGGTCCTTGTTGACTTAGGCAAGACATCCACAAACCCAATAACCCACCATCCAACCACTTGCCCAAGTCTAAAACAATGTTTCATTTTCAGATTTTTTACTTTACAAAATAACAAAGCACAAGTGCTAGACATAATGGAATAATAATTAGATGTGTGATCAAGATCATCGAGTAAAATCGATGATCCCCCATTACTACCGACTAAGCATTTCTAAGCAATTTCAATTCGCAATCTACTAAGTGACAAGAGCTCATCCATCGAACTCAAATCACCGCAAATAACCTAGGCTCATGGTAGTAGAGGATAATCAATTCCTACAGATTATGCAACTATATGATTCTAACCATAATTTAACAACAACATAGCAATGCATACATACAAGTTGGAAATCAATATATTAGACTTGTAAAATACTGGGATTAACATGATCAAACTGCTTGCCTGTTTGCTGTGGGTCCAGATGTTACTGAGGATCAATTATATTGTCAGCGTGCTCTTCGGATCCTAACGAGAAAGCGAAAAAGAACCGATAAGAACGAAGAAAAAACAAAGACTCAACAGTAAAATTTATCCAAAAATTCTGAAAATTTTACAGTAGCAAGAGCATGATTTCTAAGGAATTTAGCAACAAGAACCAATTGATTTGGATTCTTAATGCAAAAGATATGAGCAAAACAATTTTGCTTAGCCCTAAAAATAAAAAAAATGCTACTATTCATTAGCAAAATTTTCTGGAGATATACTGAGGTTAAAATCATTTTTAGATTAAATTTTAGTTAAAAATATAAGTAACAAAATTTGAATCACCTGAAAAGGAATTAAAATGAAATAGTTATGCATTTTACAAGTTAATAAATTTTTCAGTTGACAAATATATCCTTTCGGGAAAAATTAGAAATTGAAATGACGTGGACGAACTTGGATCGTTGATCTTGGATCCAACGGTCCAAGTTGCTGGGATGACGCGTGCGCGCGACCCCTAAACCCTAAACGTTAACCGTTGGATCTGGATCCAATGGTCCACGTGGATCAGAGCGTTCGGGCGGTCCGGACGTTCACACGTACACGAGCCGTTGATCTTGGATCCAACGACCCATGCGGACCTTAGTCGGGACCGTTGATCTTGGATCCAACGGTCCACAGATCAAGGCGTGTGATAAATTCAAACTTCCGCGCGATCCTGGGCCGTAGATCTTAGGATCGACGGTCCACATCGATTCACATTCAAACTTTTGTCACTGTGTTCGTCCGGCAAAAACGACGGGGAAGAACGGCTCACCGCCGGCGGCTCTGGCCGCGGCGGTGCGAGCAAGTGCCCAAAATGGGTTCTCAACACTCTTGCGCACCCAATGGTACCAACGGTTTCGGCTGCGGTGGCCCAGAACGTCGGCAAGCCGGAGATAACCGAGGTGACCATAAGTGACCGAAAACGCAAAACGTATTTGAGCTCAGCTGCGGTCCAAGGGAGCGGGTGCCAAGCAACTAGGGACTAATAAGGAGATACCTGAGCGCAAAGAATGCACAGAGAAGGATCGAATCTGCCCGGGCGAAGAAAAATGGAGATTTCGGCCGAAAAGGGGGAAATCCAAATTCAGCCAAGCCCTGAGCAAATGGAGCAAAATTGAGTGAGGGTTAAGCTTCAGAGAGTAAAGGGGGAGCAGAGGGAGCAAAGACTTGAAGAAGAAAACCCCTGCTGCACCGCCTTCACCGAAGCTTCAAACTCAACAATGGCGGTCGAAGAAATTTCGAGGAACTGCAGCTCAAGCAAGCTTGTGGGTGCTAGCTGGAGTTGCGGAAGTGCTAAAGGAAGCCAAGGGTGAAGCAATGGAGTTTAAATAGCTGAGGATGGAAGTGGGCAACGGCGATATCCCTCTCGGGTCAACACTGCCATTAGAGCGCGAGAGAGCGAAGGGAGCAGTTGAACAATGGACGTCTGAGGGAGGAGCATGACGGGCATTAAATGCGCGCATAAATAGCCATTTAAAGTCGACCACAGAGGTGACTTCACACCGCGTTTTTCTCCTCTAGTCACGCCATGGACGGACTCAGACTCGCGCGCTGACCGGAGGAAGGAGACAGCGCTTCGACCGTTGGATTGAAATCGAACGGTTGAATTAGAACGGGTTAATTATAACGATTCGATCGCTCGCTTGATCTTGGGCCGTTTATTTGGATCCTACGGTTCACATTGCGCGGGGCGTTCGGATAGTCCGAACGTTCACGCGATTGTGGGCCTTCGATTCAGAATCCAACGGTTCAAATGAATCAGTGCGCTCGGATGGTCCGAACGTTCACTCGAGCGTGGGTCGTTCGATGCCGATCCAACGACTCACAACGCTCGCGCCGAAGTGACCAAGTCGGTGCGATTAGTTGGTTGAACCAAATCAAGTGGCTCGAGGCCGAGTCTGATTCGAACCCGATGAACAGTGAAAACCAGTTAGGGTTTGAATTTAAACATCTGATTTTTGAGGAATTGTTTAAGGTAGCAAACAACCTCCAAAAATTATAAAATTTGAACTGGAGGTTGCTGACAGCAGGATGATCCTCACATAAAATTTTCAGAGATTTTTATGCACTGTATTTTCCTCCAGAAATTTCAGAAGGTGGGAAAAGTGGTTTGACCAAGCTTTGACTTGCCTTCCAAAATTATCCAATAATTTCTAAAAATCATGAAATAATTCTGAGGTGTTACCAAGCCTCCCTAGAACTCAAAAAAAATATTTCCATGGGTTTGGCGCAATATTTATGCCAAGGAGGTTTTTGATTGTAGTCAATTGAGGATTTTGATTTTGATTTCCCTAATTCCTTTACAAGAATTACAGAAATGATCAAGGACTTCAAGATGCAAGATAATTTTTAATTTCTTCTCATTTTCTTACATTTGAAACACAAATCCATATTTGGGGATGTTACAAACTTCTAAGTGCTCCCAATAAGGCAAGTCCCAAAAAATTAACCGCTTCTTCCTGATGTTTTTCTGAGGGGTTCTTAATTTACGTCCCTTTCCAAGCACAACATCGATATCCTTAACCATATCATAGACCTCTTTCCCTCTAAAAGCCCTTGGAGCTGAACCGTCCTCCTTATTTCTATAGAATTGTTTCTTCATCTTGCGGTATGGGTGACTTCTGGGAAGGAACCTACGGTGACGCATATACATAGTTTTGCGCGAGTTGTTCAGCCATACACTCTCGGTACCATCTAAGCAGTGTGGACAGGCTTTGGCTCGTTTTGTACTGAACCCCGACAGGTTACAAAGGGCAGGAAAATCATTGATGGTGCAGAATAACATGGCACGTAAAGTGAAGTTCTCTCGTTTGTACGCATCCCATACTTGTACCCCTTCGTTCCAAAGTGTCACAAGATCTTCCAGCAATGGTGCTAGGTACACATCAATATCGTTCCCAGGTTGCTTCGGCTCTTGGATAAGTAGTGACATCAAAATGTATTTCCGCTTCATACACAGCCAAGGCGGAAGGTTGTACATACATAGATTCACGTGTTGGAAATATGCCCTAGAGGCAATTATAGAGATGATGATATTTCATTATGTTCATGATTTTGATAATATGTTATCGTGTTCCTTGAATGAGTCATTGTCGGGACCCGAAAATACATCTCAGGAACCCTCTATGTATTCTGAACTAGTCCCGGATCAGTAGCTAGCTCACACAGGAAACAGTGATGAAATACCATCCATTTATTCGATTTAACTAGAAAGATCTCAAAATAATAATAACTGGACCTTATGGTCAATGTTTACTTAACTTGCCACGCAGGGCTAAAGAAACAAATAAACTCTTTCAGCGGAACGAGAAACTTGGAAAGGTCAATCAACATGCCCACAGGCAATCGAGTGGAGAACGCATCCTAATCCACAAAACCTTCATAGTCTTCCTTCTGAAAGAACTCCTGTGCAGCTTGATATTCTTCAACTGATCAACAAAGGCATGAGCCGTGAGTACATAAAGCACTCAGCAGGCTGTAGGGAAATGTATGCAAGTAGTATTCATGCAAGGCTTACCAAAGGTTAGCTGTATGGTTCTTTTGCAGAAAAACAGCATTTATGACAAATACAATAAATAGATTGAAATGCATAATTGAAAAGAATACTAAATACTTAAACAATTTCTTTGAAACAACTAGTGAACTAACCATTCACTTCTCAACCAAACCAATGACAAGTGAACTCCCCATTCACCCGTCGACACAAGCCACCAAGTGAATTACCCATTCACCGAACAAACATTATATTCATCAAGTGAACTTCCCATTCACACTCCGACTTATTTTTAGAAGAAACTCTATCTCCCGTGTGAAATCCCCGAGCACGTCCATAACCGCGGACACGGCTATTCGAATAGTTTTAAACACTCTGCAGAGGTTGTACAGCTTGACCCACAAGACACGACTTCTCTAGTTGGTTTGGCATCCGTCGATACCACTGCTCACTACCTTGGGTAAGCAGGCTAAAGCACGTGACAAAGCCTTTACAAAGCTCCTTCTTAACCCAGTTCTGCCCGCTGAGGTTTCAACACTGAATGTCTCCATCCGACCAAACAGGGCCCCCCTCTTGCGCCATAGTGAGTACGTACCCCGTAACTCACTCTCCCAAGACAGAACCAGAAATAAGATATTGCTAATTAATCAGCCAGGTCCCGCCCATACAGGACATGTGGTTGTACGGTTAAGGCTCAGTTCAATGGCGCACAAGATTAAGTCCTTGACAAGTTACTCAGGCGATCTTTCCACAAACCCACAACGTGTTAAATCCACACCCTCAATCCACCAGCTACTCGCCTGAGTGAAAACCATTTTGTTTAAAAGAAACCAATGATATCCCCTGTCATGGAACACAAATTTTACAAAGTGGCTAACCACCACAATTCCATTTATCATTAAATCAAGATTAATCATTATGACACATGTGATGATGAACCCATCGAGACTAGGCTTGACTAAGCACTAATACGCTACCCATGTTGGTGATACAAATATGTCCAACTAAAATTATCCAAGCTAGGGTGGCAAAGGATTCATGGCATTCAATTGTCCAATGGAGGCATAATGACAACAGGTAATAACTAAACCCAAAACAATTGATATAAAGATAGCATGCAATTGTATAAAACAATATACTTTTGAAATCATAGGATCAACATGATCAAAGGACTACGGCTTGCCTTGGAATAAATCCTGGGATTGATCTTGATCTTGGTGTACTTCTCCTTGTTCAAAACTTCCCGAAGTAGCAACGTCTACTCGTAAAATAAGCAAATAGAACAAATAAATACCAACCAGAGATACAATCAATTCCAAAAATTAAATAAAAATCATAAATAAATAGAGCTCAAATTTATATGAATTTACAAATTTGAATGGGCTCAATCGGAGTTCGGATGCAAAAGATATGGGCTTTGGAAGATTGAAAATAAATCAAAACCCTAATTTGGATTTTAATTTAATTTCCCGATTTATTTTTCAATGGAAAATTGACTTATGACGTCAGCTGACGTCAGCGAGGATATTTCGGCTAGAATTAAAATCAACCGAAGGTGGGTCCCACTTGGACGTGACTGGGTGCACCGTGGATTGAGTCCAAGGAGGTTTGGCTCGGGAGGGGGCTCGGGCGTACCACGTGGCAGCCAACAGGGAATCGACGAGGCGCCACAGGGACACAGCCGAGGTGGTCACTGGTCGGCGCCGACCGCACACCAAAGCAGAGAAAGCTTCGGCCGAGGACCTTCTTGGTGGCGCGCAATGACGGCGGCACGTCGGCAATGATGGAGCGACAAAATGAGTCCCTAGGAGACAATGAGCTGCTGGAGGTGGCAATGAGGTCGGTGGCGACGGCTCACCGGTGGCGGCGATAATGGTGGCGGCGGTGACGAGAGGGCGTTGCCGGACGAGGCGGGAACGGCGGAGGAAGCACCGGCGAGCGAAGGCGAGGGCGGCGGGGTGAAGTTCCGGCTATTGCGCACTTATTGGCAATAGTCGCGCGGCCGAGGGAAGACTGGAGGCGACGGAGGGCGGCGGCGAAGATCTTCGGCCGGCGGTGGTTGCTTCGGCAATTGCGCGCTCGGGAAGACGAAGGAGCCTCCAGCGCTTTGGGGGTCTGGAGGAGGGAGGAGGGGCGAGGGATTTGGTGGGGGTCTTGGGCCTTTTATAGCCCCGAGGAAGAGGAGTCCTAGCTGGAGATGGCGGCGTGCGGCGTGCGGGAGCAGGACTCGGAGACGAGTCCGGGTTGAAGGCGAAGACGACGTGGCGTCGGTGGTCCCACATGGCAGAGAGGGGAAAGCAGGCGCGGCGAGATTTCGGGGCCACCGGTCATGGAGAGCGCAGGCAAGTGCAGCAGCATGGAAAGGCCGGAGGAGAGGCAGCCGAGGCACGGAGTTGGGGCGAAGCAGTGATTGGGTTTTGGCCCGATTCGCTTTCGGAAAATAGAATAGGTTTTCTTTTTAGAAAATAGCAGAAAATCCAAAAGGCAAATAGAAATTAGCAAATGAACTTAGAAAAATTCTAGAAAATTCTATAAAACATATCTAAGCCCATAGAATCCAAATAAAATAATTTTAATAATAGTTGATGTTGGGATTTGTCATATTAAATTGTTTTGATCTCTGAAATTTCTAATTTAGCTTTAACTTTAGTAGAAAAATTCAAATGGTTATTTTTCTTTTAAAATTTTAAAACATGCCAAATTTTTGGGATGTTACAGTCATCAGTTATAGATAAATGAGTACGTGACTTGTTGGTGAAACTCTTTAACATATATGATGTCATTCTAAATGTCTCCCTGGTCGGATGTCACTAGTCGGAACAACAGTGACCCTACGACCAGCACATGTATTGATTGATGACCATATTTTACCGGTCATGGATATGGAGATATTGAATCAATAATGTGGGCACATGTTAGAGAACATGGGGCTGGATAGACCCATCATTGAGACACTATTGAGATTGTTATGAATCTATGTGTCATTAGTTGGTCTCAAGTAATGATGATGTATAATCCTTAGACCTGTTTTCAGCATGGTTTCCTACATGTGTAGTAGTACTCTTAGGAGTTGCCAAACGCTACTCCGTAACTGGGTAGTTATAAAGGTAGCTTTCGGGAATGCTATGAAATATGCGGAGGAATGTGACTGGTCGAGATGGGATTTGCCCCTCCTAACATAACAGGAGAGATGTCTTTGGGCCCCTCGTGGTGATCGGATTAAGAAAGTGCATGGCCATGCCACTAGTGGTCGAAGTGTCGACCACATGAAGTTATCCGACACTCGATCTCACCTGGAGTTCATGGATGACACATCATCTCACCTAGAGTTCAACCACATATCATGAGGCAAAGGGAGAATGCATGAGTAGGTCGCTTAGTTCGATCAGTTATGCACTAGTCGTATAGAGATACGAGCTAGTCGTAGACTGGTCGAACGTAATCACAGAACCAATTGCAACCTGGTCGTATAGAGGTACGAACTGGTCGTAAGTGATGAGGACCTGGTCATAAATCATATTACGTCAAGGTTCGTCCGATATATTCTATGTGTGTTTGGGAATCGTTATGTGCTGCTAGGTGCTGCTGACGACTAGTGGTCGGAAAAGAGTTTCCGAGTCACAAACCGATTACACAAGAACCTGTAGGGTCGCACACTTAACGGGCTGGGATTTGATTTGGATGGTGATCCGAATTCGTATAGGACAAGAGTTCCTAATGGGCCTCGATTTCGAGACCCATCATGGATGGGCATGGGGTGACAGACGGTTGTTTTGGAAGAACTCCCGAAACCCTAATAACCACGCCTTCCTCAACCACGCTGCCGGTGCTAGCACTCCAGCGCGTGGTGTTCCTGCCCTGTACGTGTGGATACCTCGGAGGTGTTGTTGCGAAGCATTAGCACTAGGACGATCCGCAACTCGTGAAGTTTACAGGAGCGGGAAGCGAGGACGCACGGTGAGTACGATCACTCGGAGGAGAAGGCACGTCGCGAGTACGACTACGACTGCATCAATACGCTACACCGACACTACTTCCGCTACGAGTCAACGCGTCTAGCGGTAGTCTCGTGATCTATTTCTAGCGGTGGTTCCTTGGTTGCGCGGAAAAATTTTGTTTTGTGTTATCGTACCCTTCCAGCGTTCCGCTACATCACGGGCCAGGTGCTATGTCAGCTATTCATGTAACCGAAAGGATTCATTCCATCCGTACTCAACCCTAAACTTATGTTCCTCGGTTCCACACCGAACTCTTCGAAGCTCCGATCGAAGTTTCTCCACTAGGCAGAATCAGCAGGGTGTCTGAGCTCTTCATCTTTCTTACGCTCCTCCGAGTGCCAACAAATCAATCTTGCCTCCTTACGGTTCGTAAATAAACATTTCAAACGTGGAATTACAAGCAGATACCACAACATCTTAGCAGGAGGTTCTTGGTTCGCCTTAGCAGTATTCTTACGATTGTATCGGGATGCTTTGCACACGGGACATACATGCATGTCTGCATACTCTTTACGGTAGAGGATACAATTGTTCGAACATGCATGTATTCTTTCTACTTCCATTCCCGATGGACAAAGAACCTTCTTAACTTGGTAGGTCGTGCGAGGCAACACGATTCCCTCCGGAAGGATGTCAGCTAAGAGACCTAACAATGCTGTAAAACTCTTGTCGGACCAACCATTGCTTGCCTTCAATTTCAGCAGTTCAAGCTGTAATACCCTGAAAAATAATAATAACATTAATAATCGCGTATTAAGGGTCGGAGCATAATTAATCGAATAATATTCATAAAAACATTTTAAGGGCCTGTGTGCAATTAAATTAATTAGTATATAAAAATAGAATTTTCGGAATTTTTCTGAGCTATATAAATAGATCTTGGATTTTCTAGAAACCCTAGTAGTTTTTTCTTCCCACCCTAGCCGCCTGTTTTTCTCTTTCTCCTGGAGCTTGCGCCGCCTTTTTCTGTATTTGCGTTCTTTGTTTTCCCCTTTGCGGGCCGCGGCGCGCCTTTGCTTTTCCACATTGCTTTCGGCTTGCTTTTCTCTGCTGCGTTTGCCCTGCCGAGCGAAACCAATACCAAGATCGCGACCAAACTCTGGCCGAAGCGGCTGCGGCGTAGCGCCCGCCCGCGCGTGGCTCCTGCCGTGGTTGCCTCTCGCTGTTGGCCGTGCGCTCTGCGTTGATCTGTTGGTTCTGCTTATTTGTCTTGTGCGTTACATATGTTGCCGCCTTTCTTTGTCTTGATTCTTCTTATTTGATCGCTTGGTCGCCGCTTCTGATTTGCTACGCCAAGCCGAGAGCCGTCTCCGCTGTTGCTGCGTTTCCTTGTAAGTACATGCAGCAATTAGAGCTTATCATCAAGATTAATTAGAGAAGCTGATTAATAGATCTGTTTAGTCTGATATTTTGTTGTACGCTTTATTCGGATACCTTAATGGCGAATTTGGAAAATGTCATCTACTAGTTAATTGTAGATAATTTCGATATCTTTCTATAGCATATTTTATTATGTCAATCGGACAAGTAGATTTCGAGTTATGATTTTCGGAAGACCGCTGTTTTTAGGGTTGTCGTCTTTCGGCGCTGTTTTGGTAGACTGTAGATTAAAAATAGTAAATAGCTTAATTAGAGTTTTTGATCTACATGAAAGTTGTAGATAATTGTCCAATGGTTCTGTAGAATCTGAGAACGCGCATTTTGTCTGAGTAAAACAAAAGTTATGAAATTTGGAAGACCGCTGTTCCGAAGCGGACAGATCGGCTTTCCGGGCTAAATACGGAGGGTTAGATGATTTAATTAGAAGACGGTGTAATCTAAGAAAATGTGGATATTTTTATAAAGAATCCAGAATGGGGTGGTTTGTTGTGATCGGACTTTCGAGTCAAAAGTTACGCTCTTTTTAGTAACCGGACAGCAATGGGTAACTTTTCGATTCCGGAGTAACGTGGTATATTTGGGGACGTGTAGGAGCGATGTTGATTGATTGTTGTTCTTATGATGCTGTAGCTTGTATTGAAATTTGTGTATTTAATGTAGGAGAGGCGTCGTACTTGTTGCCATCTGCTAGTCAAATTGTGCGTCGCAACTAGTAAAGGCAAGTGCATGGTAAACAGCGGTCAATGATTGATCACTGTGATTCTTTATCTTTCAGTACCATTATTGTTGTGCTTTTATTCTGTTTAATTGCAAACAAATAATTGGTATGTTTATATCTTTGTTGATGAGCATGATGGAAAGTTGGATATGATGTTTATGATGGAGTTTGCTTGTTTGCATTCATAAGCATCTTTGCATAAGAGAAGGTGATCATGATTGATCACAACTCCACGGGAGTGGAGGAGGTCCCCGATCCTTTTGGAGGAACGGGCTTGAGAGTGAATGTTGTCGCGAGCATTCACTCACGCTATCCGATATCTGTGAAAGAAGTGCATGTGGACATGTAGAATAGAGTTGCATTGATACATGAGATTAATGGATGTGAATCAAATAGAAGTACCTGTGATGATAATGAAGTTATTGAATGCTGTTGGTTTATTATTGTTCGTTGTTTATGGATGTGTTTGCTGAGTCGTGGACTCACCCTTGCTCTATTGTTGTTTTTAGGTGATCTTCGAGGATGCCGTAACTGAGAGCGAGTAGAGCACATGGACAACACATGATCATTCGCCATAATAATATTTTCATTCAATATTGGTTTATACTTGGACATGTTAGAGATTGAATAAAATTTAGGATAATGTTTGGACTAGACTATTTGCTTTATTAATCTGGATTCATTGGTTGATGCTATTTTGGACTAGTTACTTGGTTATATTCCCCTTGCGTATTCATGATCGTTTGTTCCATAATTATGCTTTTGTGATCCATGGATATTGATATTGTTACTGTTGTTTTCCTGCTGTAATTTTATAGTGTGTCGATAATTATTCGTTAAGAGGGTAGTGTGGTGGCATTCTGGGCTCAGTGTTGGGCTGGGGTGTTACACAAGCACGGTTGACAACCTTGTGTATTTCGGCTTGCAGCCAAGGAACAAAGGTTTCCCTGAATCCTCCATTAAGCCCTCGAATTTACAAAACTCTCTCTCACCGTAGTTCCCTTCTACATAGCGTAGCATCTGGTCCAGATTGTCATCATGCGACCTATCCTCATCAAAAGCACATTCCACACCCTGCATATCGTTGACTTCCTCGGCGATGTCGTCGTTACTGACTTCCAGTATAATTTGCTCTTCACCGTGACTGGTCCAACATGTCTATCCTTTTTTGAAACCCCTTCGTATTAAGTGAGCTTCGATCTGCACCAGGTTGTTAAACATTTTCATATTACCGCAATCAATGCATGGACAATACATAAATTTTATCTCCTGTTTCAACATATCCTGCTCGGTGGCTCTTCTAAAAGCAAACACGTCATTAATATACTCTTCACTCATACGGTTCTCAATGTACATCCAGTTTCGGTCCATCTACACGTATACACACGTAACAAATTAATTAGTGTTAAATTATATTAACAAACCGCAAGTACCCTTCATATTAACCAAACACATTAGTGAATAGTCTAGAGTAAATATAAAGGGTTACAGATCGTTACACATTAGTGATTAGTCTATAGCAAATATAAAGGGTTATAGATCGTTACCCTTCTCTCCAAGGTGCCGCAATGGGGGAGAAGGCAGCAGGGGTGACAGCTCAAATGGGAATGGGTAGCAATGTGCAAGGAGGCAGCAGCAGCAGGGTGGCGCAATGGGGGAGGAGGTAGCAGCAGCAGGGTGGCCCAATGGGGAGGAGGCAGCAGCAGGGTGGCGCAATGGGGGAGGATGTAGCAGCAGCAAGGTGGCCCAATGGGGAAGAGGCAGCAGCAGCAGCAGGGTGGCGGTGCCTCAAATGGAATGAGCAGGGGGCCTATCGGGAGCATCTATTTATAGTGCTTGTATATCACAAACGGTTCTTGTAAAGAACCGTCTGTGATACATGAGTATCACAGACGGTTATTTAATACAACCGTCTGTGATACTTCACAGACGTTTGTCAGTAAGAACCGTCGGTGATGACTCATAGAATCACATACGGTTCTTGTCTCCAACCATCTGTGAAGTATCACAGACGGTTAGTATAAAGAACCGTCTATGATGACCCGTATTATCAGATACGGTTCTTACTGAGAACCGTCTGTGAAGTATCACAGACGGTTGTATTAATAAACCGTCTGTGATATGTCCATATCACAGATGGTTAACGAAGAACCATATGTGATAATTTGATCACAGACGGTTCCCAAGGAACCGTCTGTGATGAGGCTTCTTCTATTACCTGTTTTGTAGTAGTGTGAATCCTTCTCGATCCAAGAATCAACTATCGCACGTTTGGATACGTGGGACAGGGAGTGGGCACGACGCAGATGGAATTCCTCTTTGACGAGGGCCTCCTCCATGATCCTCCCTTTATCCAGAGGGTGGAAATGATGATGTTTGGCGTGTGGTTCCTTGAGAGAGCTCCGGATGTTGTCCATGTTGCTGCACCTCAGCGCCCATGTCCTCTCCCCGTACTTTGCAACACCTACGGCGAACATCAAGATTGCGGCCAGCAGGACCATGGACCCATTGCCGGCCACATGTTTGTTAAGGACGTACGCGGCTCCGAGGACTTGCATGACAAGAATCTGCAGGTGGCGAAGCTAGAGCTGGCTGTCCTCGAGGGCGTAGGCGGAGATGCTGTCAGGGCCACCGAGGTGCAGAAGGAGGAACGGCGCCCAGAACATGACAAGCTGGTGCTCGCGCGTCGCACTACTGAGGGAGAGGTGGCAGAGGGCGTATATCGTGTTGGCACTGATCCTGCTAAACACACGGTGGAAGATGAACACACGGTAAGAACAAGGTAAGTTTTGCGACACCGCAACTGCTTAGTCTCTTTTCACTTTTGTTCTCTGTTATTCACTCCACACTGAAACAACACAACTACAGAGAAATATAAAACACGCATCAACCAACTCTGGCTAACAGGCCACTAGTCACACCACTTTCACGTACACGCTAACAATTAAGCCAACTAACGCACGCACTAACAATTTACCTAACTAATGCACGCACCCACTAACTCACGCACTAACTCTTGATTATTCCGAACAATCTCTCCCTAATCAAGATGGCTTCACAGTAGTGTCGGTTCATCGTCGGCATCCGCCTCCATGAGATGCGCCTATTCCTCCTTATGGCATTCGGAAACAAAAAGCCCACAGTCATTGCAGCTGTAGCATCTTACTTTAGCCTTCTCAAATTTGAGATTCTTGCCGGAGCTGTAGCCGCCTTCCTTGTTCTTCGCCTTGGACTCCCATTGGGCGCGGGTTAGCAGCAGATGCTCACCTTCCTCCTCGCTAACCATGTGGCGCTCCTCGAATGCCTTTAGCCATCCGAACATTTCTTCGACCGGCATCACATCTAAGTTCTCGAGGTTCTTGATAGTGCAAACGATCGGCAGATACTCCGGCGTCAAGATCCGAAGCATTACAGGCATGCCTGTAATACGATTGACGGAAGGATTATAGGCACGCGTTTGGAAAACGACGAAATGACAACGCATTAATGAGGGATTGCGGTAACGAAGGAATTGATTCCGCAATGATGGTGGCGCGGTGATGATGCGGGTGGCGCGGCTAGAATGTCGTGTCGACATGGGCGGGGCACGTGTGGGAGGTGCGGGCATGGCTCGGGCATGCGTTGGCGCATGGCGTGGCTTGGGCGTGGCGCGGCATGGTGTAGCTGCGATGCGCCACGGGAGCACCAGGGCGCGGGCTGGTGCGGAATTTTTTTGTTTTGTGCTATCGTAGCCTTCCCGCGTTCCCCTTCAGTGGTATCAGAGCAATCCCGTCTGGATATAGATTCGGATTGGTTGCATATTGTGATATGTGGCTTTATAGATGTGATCTATATTTGTTTCTTTCACTGGTCGATATGATCGTCCATGCGCGTTGGTGGTAAGATGTGTTTATTCGTTATTCCGTGATCGTACTTGCATGTCGTATCACGACTTGCCTCTATCGGTCGGAATTCCGCCATCGGTGCAAACAGTGATCGTAAATCCATGGAGCACGTGAAGATAAATCTGGTTGATCGAATCGGAGTTCCGATCGGAAAGGATCTGATGGTTTATTGCGCTTATTCCCGATCACACTACACAACACCTACCGGTCAGAATTCCGCCATTAGAGTATGTCGCAGTAGGTGGTTGTATCAAGGCTATAATCAGATATGTTCGGAATAGGGTTAATATGATTAATCTGATGATTTCCAAGGCTCGGTTATGTGAATAAGATTAATGTCCCAATTTTTTTTTCCGAGAGCGCTGCCCCTTTGAACCCCGCCCACTAACCAGCTAGCGGGACCACCGTGCTCGGTAATCGTACCGTGCCTTATAGGTTATATGTGTTCATGTCACCCGATAGAATTGGATTCTTTGCATAACTCGTTTTTGCAGGGATTGATGTGAATAGTATGACCCATGATGTATGAGATGCATGCATGTGTGTAATGTTCATGACCTGCGTGTCATGTTTATTGTAGCCCAAGGCTGTATATATTTGTATAACGGCCCGCGTGTCAACTTGTGGTGCTAAGTTACTCCTTGTAAATTTTGTCCCTAGTGCTGTTAGGAGTAATGGCTTGCTGGGAGTACTTGGAGGTTTTGGCAACTTGGAGACACGGCGAACAGGATGCTTGGCGATGGAGATCACCATAAGGAGGGGTCATACTATATCACAATGCAATTTGATTGTCTGTGAATGCCCTTATATTACTGTTCATTTATTTCTATGCATGTTATCTAATTGCTTGAAATGCTTTTAACAAGGTAGAAGTAAATTTCCCTCAAGAAATATTAAGATAAATTGATGCTCTCCCAATTGCTGCACCATCCAAAGTCATGGATTTTAATGGTAGGTCTTGCCAAAGCAGAGTGCCATTACTATTTCTTGACTAGATGGGTTTGTGTCGGACACTTACACGCTTAGCATTGGTCGATCTTGACAAGGTCATCATAACGGTTACGGACCGTGGGGCATAGGGTTGGGTGTAGGAGCATAGAGATGCTGCCCAACAACAAGAGTCATATAGAGATATGATTAGCACAGGGTTGCGTACCAAATTCAATAATCCTCTAGCCATGATGCCAAAGCTTACTAGTAGATTATTCGATTGAGGGTCTTAAATCACTAAATGTCATAAGAGGGATATGGTGTTTAGTGGGAGTATCTTCATTAAATTGTTTAATAGAAGTTACTTTTCTTGAACATATGTCTTAGTGTTGCATATTTCTGTTCTAGATCATGGCACCTTCTGCTGTACCTACATCCAGTTTTGCTTTACATTCGATACTTGATAAGGAAAAACTAAATGGAACAAATTTTGCGGATTGGTCCCGCAACCTGAGAATTGTTCTTAGGCAAGATAAAAAGGGACATGTTCTAGAGGAACCAATTCCTGATGTGCCTGCTGACAATGCTGATGCTACTCTTAAAATAGCCTATAAAAAGGCATGTGATGAGTCCCTTGATGTTAGCTGTCTCATGCTTGCTGCGATGAACTCAGACCTTAAGAAGCAGTTTGAGAACATTGAGGCATACGACATGATCGTGGCGCTCAAAGGCATGTTTGAGACACAAGCAACGACTGAGAGATATGAGATCATAAAGAAATTATTTGGGTGTAAGCTAACTGAGGGTAGTTCGGTGAGCCCTCATGTGATCAAGATGGTTGGTTACACACAGAGGTTGGAAAAACTTGGTTTTCCACTTAGTCAAGAGTTGGCTACATATTTGATTCTGGTTTCGCTTTCTGCCAGCTATGGGCAGTTCATTATGACTTTTCATATGAATGGCTTAGACAAGAATCTCACCGAACTGCATATGATACTCAAGACTGCAGAGGACAACATAAAGAAAAGCAACAGTCATGTGATGATCGTGCAAAAGAGTACTAGCTTCAAGAAGAAGGCTAAAACCAAGGTCAAAGGTAAAGGCAAGGTTTCGGATGGGCTACAAGCTGTCAAGCCTAAACCCAAGACCAAGTCTGGTCCGACTCAAGAGAATGAATGCTTTTACTGCAAGGAGCTAGGCTATTGGAAGAGGAACTGCAAGAAATACCTGGCTGATCTGAAAAAGAATGGTGGGACTAAACCTTCCACTTCAGGTATTAATGTTATAGATGTTTTTCTTGCTGATTCTTATGTTAACTCATGGGTATTTGATACCTGATCGGTTGCTCATATTTGCAATACGATGCAGAGTCTAACAAAGAGTAGGAGAATTACAAAAGGGGAGATGGATTTTCGCGTCGGGAATAAAGCAAGAGTTGCTGCATTAGCTGTCGGGACTTTGCCATTACTTTTGCCCTCAGGATTTATTATGAAAATAAATAATTGTTATTATGTTCCAGCCATAAGTAGAAATATCATATCTGCCTCATATTTGATGGCAGAGGGTTATAAGTTCATTATAGAGAACAATTGTTGTTCTATATTTTTGAATGAAATCTTTTATGGCTATGCACCTGTTATGAACGGGTTGTTTATTTTAAATCTTGATGATGCGCCCATCTATAATATTAATGCAAAGAGGCTTCGGCCTAATGATATGAATTACACTTTTGTTTGGCATTGTCGTTTGGGTCACATAAGTGAGAAATGCATGAAGAAGCTCCATGATGATGGAATCCTAAACTCATTTGATTTAGAATCATTTGAAACGTGCGAATCTTGCCTACTCGGAAAGATGACCAAGACACCTTTCACTGGTCGGAATGAGAGGGCGTTTGACTTGCTGGCACTCATACATACTGACGTATGTGGACCAATGAGCACGACAGCCAGAGGTGGGTTTCAGTACTTCATTACTTTCATCGATGACTACAGTAGATATGGGTATATCTACTTAATGAGGCATAAGTCAGAATCCTTCGAAAGGTTCAAGGAGTTCCAGAATGAGGTACAGAATCAACTTGGCAAGACAATCAAATCCTTACAATCTGATCGTGGAGGTGAATTTTTGAGCCATGAATTTGGTGATCACCTGAAGCAATGTGGAATTGTTCCACAGCTTACACCACCGGGCATTCCACAATGGAATGGGGTGTCTGAGCGGCGTAATCGGACCTTGTTGGACATGGTTCGATCGATGATGAGCCAATCAGATCTGCCATTGTATTTTTGGGGTTACGCTCTAGAAACTGCCGCATTCACTTTAAATAGGGTACCATCTAAATCAGTAGATAAGACACCATATGAGATATGGACTGGGAAGAGTCCTAGTTTGTCTTTTCTAAAGATTTGGGGATGTGATGTCTATGTTAAACGTTTGACGTCTGATAAGCTCACACCCAAGTCAGATAAATGCTTCTTTATAGGATATCCTACGAAAACCAAAGGATATTACTTCTACAATCGAGAGGAGGGTAAAGTTTTTGTTGCCCGAAATGGTGTTTTTTTGGAGAAAGAGTTTCTTTCAAAAGGATTCGGTGGGAAAAAGTTGCAACTCGAAGAAATTTGGGAAGCACCTGAAAGTGTTTCAACTCCTACTGAACATCTACATGACGAACAAAGTGTTGTTGAACCTGTAGATGAGGCACTAGTCCCACGTAGATCTTAAAGGCCACGTCTATTGCCTATAAGGTATGGGCATGATGTATTATTGTTGAATAATGATGAGCCTAAGTCTTATAAGGAAGCGATGATGGACCCAGACTCTGGTAAATGGCTTGGAGCCATGAAATCCGAGATAGACTCCATGAGTGACAACCAGGTTTGGAACCTGGTCGATCTGCCTGATGGTGTTAAAACCATTGAGTGCAAATGGATTTATAAGAAAAAGATTGATATGGATGGAAATGTTCACATTCATAAAGCTCGACTAGCCGCAAAACGGTTTCGACAAGTTCAAGGAGTTGACTACGATGAGACTTTCTCACCAGTAGCGATACTTAAATCTATTCGGATCATTCTTGCTATAGCTGCATATTTTGACTATGAGATATGGCAGATGGATGTCAAGACAGCTTTCCTTAATGGAAATCTAAGTGAGGATGTGTACATGACACAACCTGAAGGTTTTGTCGATACAAAGAATGCTAGTAAAGTATGCAAACTTCAGAAGTCCATTATGGTCTGAAGCAAGCATCTCGGAGTTGGAATTTACGTTTTGATGAGGAAATCAAAAGGTTTGGTTTCGTCAAAAACAAAGAAGAACCTTCTGTTTACATGAATGTTAGTGGGAGTGCACTTGTAATTCTAATCTTATATGTGGATGACATATTATTGATTGGGAATGATATTCCTATGATGGAATCTGTTAAGGTATCATTGAAAAATAGTTTTTCTATGAAAGACCTAGGAGAGGCAGCATATATCTTGGGAGTAAAGATCTATAGAGATAGATCAAGAAGGCAAATTGGATTAAGCCAAAGTACTTATATTGATAAGGTGTTGAATCGGTTCAACATGCAGAATGCCAAGAAATGGTTCTTGCCTATGTCACATGGTATAAGTCTTAGCAAGAGTCAGTGTCCTTCAACCACTGATGAGCGAGACCGAATGAATGGTATTCCATATGCTTCGGCTATTGGAATTATTATGTATGCCATGATTTGTACCCGACCAGATGTATCATTTGCTCTAAGTGTTACAAGTAGGTACCAGGCTGATCCCAGTGAAGGTCACTGGACAGCGGTGAAAAATATTCTTAAGTACTTGAGAAGGACTAAGGATCTGTTCCTAGTTTATGGCGGTGATGAAGAGCTCGTTGTAAATGGTTACACCGATGCAAGCTTCCAAACCGACAAAGACGATTATCGTTCGCAATCTGGTTTTGTATTCATTTTGAATGGAGGAGCAGTGAGCTGGAAAAGTTCTAAGCAAGAGACGGTTGCCGATTCCACGACGGAGGCCGAGTACATTGCGGCTTCTGAAGCTGCGAAAGAAGGTGTTTGGATAAGAAATTTTATTGCTGAGTTGGGTGTAGTTCCAAGGGCCTCGTGCCCAATGGATCTTTATTGTGACAATAATGGAGCCATTGCGCAGGCTAAGGTGCCTAGATCCCATCAGAAGTCCAAACATATACTCAGGCGTTATCATCTCATTCGCGAATTGGTGGATAGAGGAGATGTTAAGATATGCAAAGTTCATACGAATTTAAATGCTGCTGGTCCGTTGACAAAGCCTCTCACACAACCAAAGCATGAGGTGCACACAAGAGCTATCGGTATTAGATACTTAAATGATTGACTCTAGTGCAAGTGGGAAACTGTTGGAAATATGCCCTAGAGGCAATCATAGAGATGATGATACTTCATTATGTTCATGATTTTGATAATATGTTATCGTGTTCCTTGAATGAGTCATCAATTATAGATCAATGAGTATGTGACTTGTTGGTGAAACTCTTTAACTTATATGATACCATTCTAAATGTATCCCTGGTCAGATGTCACTAGTCGGAACACCAGTGACCCTACGACCAGCACATGTATTGATTGATGACCATGTTTTACCGGTCATGGATTTGGAGATATCGAATCAATAATGTGAGCACATGTTAGAGAACATGGGGCTGGATAGACCAATCATTGAGACACTATTGAGATTGTTATGAATCTATATGTCATTAGTTGGTCTCAAGTAATGATGATGTATAATCCTTAGACCTGAGATCAGCATAGTTTCCTACATGTGTAATAGCACTATTAGGGGTTGCCAAACGCTACTCCGTAACTGGGTAGTTATAAAGGTAGCTTTCGGGTGCTATGAAACATGCGGAGGAATGTGACTGGTCGAGATAGGATTTGCCCCTCCTAACATAACAGGAGAGATGTCTTTGGGCCCCTCATGGTGATCGGATAAAGAAAGTGCATGGCCATGCCACTAGTGGTTGAAGTGTCGACCACATGAAGTAATCCGACACTCGACCGAGAAAGAATTGAACATTCCATGGATGACACATCATCTCACCTAGAGTTCAACCACATATCATGAGGCAAAGGGAGAATGCATGAGTAGGTCACTTAGTTCGATCAGTTACGCACTAGTCGTATAGAGATACGAGATAGTCGTAGACTGGTCGAACGTAATCACAGAACCAATTGCAACCTGGTCGTATAGAGGTATGAACTGGTCGTAAGTGATGAGGACATGGTCATAGATCCTATTACGTCAAGGTTCGTCCGATATATTCTATGTGTGTATGGGAATCATTATGTGCTGCTAGGTGCCGCTGACGACTAGTGGTCGGAAAAGAGTTTCCGAGTTACAAACCGATTACACAAGAACCTGTAGGGTCGCACACTTAAAGGGCTAGGATTTGATTTAGATGGTGATCCGAATTCGTATAGGACACAAGTTCCTAATGGGCCTCGAGTTCGAGACCCATCATGGATGCCTATATAAAGAGGGGCGGTGGCATGGGGTGACAGACGGTTGTTTTGGAAGAACTCCCGAAACCCTAATAGCCATGCCTTCCTCAACCACGCTGCCGGTGCTAGCACTCCAGCGCGTGGTGTTCCTGCCCTGTACGTGTGGATACATCGGAGGTGTTGTTGCGAAGCATCAGCACTAGGATGATCCAAACATTTCTTCGACCGACATCACATCTAAGTTCTCGAGGTTATTGATAGTGCAAACGATCGGCAGATACTCCGGTGTCAAGTTCCGAAGCATTACAGGCATGCCTGTAATACGATTGACGGAAGGATTACATGCATGCATTTGGAAACCGACGAAACGACAATGCATTGATGAGGGATTGCGGTAACGAAGGAATTGATTGCGCAATGATGGTGGCGCGGTGATGACGCGGGTGGCGCGGCTAGAATGTCGCGTCGACATGGGCGGGGCACGCCAACGCATGGCGTGGCTTGGGCGTGGCGCGATATGGTGTAGCTGCGATGCGCCACGGGAGCACCAGGGCGCGGGCTGGCACGGCTCAGGTGCACGCAGGCACGGCGAGAGCGGCGCGGCCAGAGCACAGGCAAAGAAAAGGAAAACAGAAAAAAGGAAGGAAGGAGAAAGAGGAGAAAAGGAAAAGGAAAAAGAAATGACTAAGTGGTTTTGCGGAAAATTCAAATAACAAAATTTGAATTTCAAATTTGGCAACGAGTTTTGAATTGAGACGATGGAAATAGGATTTGAATTTTGGATTTGGATTTAAATAAATGCAAAAACTCGACAAGAAGACCAACACTGTGAATTAATTAGTTTGAAATAAATGTTTCAAAAGGGCAAAAAAATTGGGATGTTACGTCGCCTCCTTGGTCCAACTGCTATTTAATCATAATACATAGACGCATGTGCGTTCTGTAAGAAAGTGTGTGCTGTGCTCCGAGTGGACCTCGAGCCTCCTCAAAATTCCTAGTGTGTGTAATAGACGCACATGCATATATGTTGGTGGGGTGACTATAGTGTTCATCCTCCGTGTACTCTAAAAAAATGAGTTACAATAATCGCTTTTTTCAATACATGATTCAAGACTTGTCTAATGCATTGAGGCGATCTTGGTTAAGGTAGTCTGCCATAAGCCACAAGACGGACGTCAACTCACCGCCACTACTGAGCTTCTTGGCATGGGATTCCCTGCTGCATCGATTGGCAGTGTAGACTAGAAAATCCAACCAGACATCACGGAGCAGCTCCAGCACGGCCTTGCTGCCTTTCTCTTCTTCTTTTTCGAGTATTTTTTTTACTAATATCATTAGCAAAATAGAGGCGAGGAACATCAATGAGGCGGCGTTCCTGATATCCTAGAGAAGGTATGTTTAAAATTTCGTAAAGTTTGGAGTTGTGAATCAAAAGTTAGACTAATTTATGATTTCGAGTTCGCAATGATTTTACTGTCCATTAGGTTGGAGGTCAGACCGCGCCTTGGAGAGATTAGACAGCCCCATGGAGAGGTCAGACCAGTAGGCTGAGAGGTTTGACCGTCCAACTCATTGTGAATAGAGTTTTTGTTGATTTTGGTTGTTTTGTTTTGGGGTTTCGATTGGATTCAATACAAGTCTTCCGCTATTCTTGTACATTGATCTTTATAGCTCTCATAGCTATTGGAGTTAAAAATATGTTAAATCCGATCAAGATGAAAAAGAGAGCGTCCTCCTATTCACCCTCTCTAGTCACCGTTTCCGTTCAACATGTTTCATGTTAAGGGTTGTGCCTCTGGTGCAAACACTTGACTTGAAACAAATTTGATTTCAGGGTCCCCATACGAAGCTTCCATATATAGGCTCGGACAGAATTTGAACGGACGAGACCGCGAGCACGGTTGACGGAAGCATTACATGCATGCATTTTGAAATCAGCGAAACGACAATGCATTCATGAGGGATTGCCGTAACGAAGAAATTGATTGTGCAATGAAGGTGGCGCGGTGATGACTCGGGTGGCGCGGCCAGAATGTCGCGCCGACGTGGGCGAGGCACGTGTGGGAGGAGTGGGCATGGCTTGGGCACGCGCTGGCGCATGGCGTGGCGCAACATGGTGTAGTCGCGGCGCACCACGGGAGCACCTGGGCACAGGCTGGCGTAGCTCCGGTGCACGTGGGTACGGCGAGGGTGGCACGGCCAGAGTGCAGGCAAAGAAAAGGAAAACAGAAAAAAAGGAAGGAAGGAGAAAGAGGAGAAAAGGAAAAAAGAAAAAGAAATGGCCATGTGGTTTTGCGTGAAAATTCAAATAACAAATTTTGAAATTGAAATTTGGTGACGAGTTTTGAATTGAGACGATGGAAATAGGATTTGAATTTTGGATTTGGATTTAAATAAATGCAATAACTCGACAAGAAGACCAACACTGTGAATTAATTAATTTGAAATAAACTTTTAAAAAGGAAAAAAAAATAGAATGTTACATCACCTCCTTGGTCCAACAACTATTTAATCAGAATACATAGATGCATGTGCGTTCAGTAAGAAAGCGTGTGCTGCGCTCCGAGTGGACCTCGAGCCTCCTCAAAATTCCAGTGGGTAATAGATGCACATGCATGTATGTAGGTGGGGTGACTATGGTGTTCATCCTCCGTGTACTCTAAAAAAAAAGAGATACAATAATCGTTTTTTTTCAATACATGATTCAAGCCTTGTCTAATGCATTGAGGCGATCTTTGTGAAGGTAGTCTGCCATAAGCCACAAGACGGTTGTCAACTCACCGCCACTGCTGAGCTTCTTGGCATGGGATTCCCTGCTGCAATGATTGGCAGTGTAATAAAATCCAACCAGACATCACGCAGCAGCTCCAGCACGGCCATGCTGCCTTTCTCGTTTTCTTTTTGGAGTAGTTTTGTGCTAACATCGTTAGCAAAATAGAGGCGAGGAACATCAATGCTGCGGCGTTCCTTCTCGCGGCCTTCCGTCTCTTCGGATAGCTTGGTGGCAAGCTTGTCTGTTTGCTTATGTCCAGAAAGATTGGGGCCATCATGCAGGCGGGGTAATTCCTTGAGCATAGTAAATATATTCCTGTTTGGACGATTGCGATTTGGGTGCACACCCTTATGCCATATCTTGACCAAATTTTTGCAGGTTCGTTGGTACAACCCACGCTGAGCAAGGCCCGGTAGCATGTCGGGGCGGTCAACGAGGAGGAACATCATGTAATTGGACAGTGTCCGGATAGCCTTCACCAGCTGAGCTGCACCATCGGCCTTGGCTCCACTGCTTTTGACAAGGAAAATATCAGTGCCCAGGTGCCAAGTAATGATGCCCTCTTGGAGCTCGGCGCCAAGCCAGAACCCTTTAAATTCATGATAGCAACCGAAATCCTCCAGTGGCAGTCGACCCCAGCTCTTCCTGAGCACACCCTGTGAGTTCACTTGGTTCTTCCCGAGCAATCGCTCTATGTACTCGAACAGCCGCTGCTTCAGCTCATCTGAAATCTCAGTAGTCCCCGAGTAATGCTTCGTATTCCACCACTCATTGAGTCCCATCATCTTAGCCAATCTGCCGAGAAGAGGGCTGAAGGATGTGTCGCGACGAACACAGAAGTGCAACATGTTGTACTGCCCAATTTTGCCCGACCACCTCCTTGCCCGACCACATTGTCCTCCCGTGATCGTCTTGACAAGCCGGCGAAGACGATCCCACCTTCCAGTGCACAGAGCTTCGCACCGGAGCCAACTCCATCGCGTGGCACGCAAGAAGGAATATGTCCATGTCGACCCTAGCGCTTTCAACAGCGATATCGTCTCCAGGAGGAAGGCCCCAGCCAGCAAGGCATAGGTGGCAGCAACATCAACTCTGCTGTGCCCATCTTTGCCACTGAACTGGAACAGAAGGAGCGATGCGGCAGTGGCGAGCGGTGAGACGACACGGATAATGTAGCCATGCCAAGTGTGGATCACGGCTGCCTTGGTGTAGAGGACGTCATACAGTAGTGAGAGCTCCATCTCCATCGTAATCCACATACCCTCGTAGTCTCTTTTATTTCTAAGGTCCCTAATCATCTTGGTGTCCTCGCTTTCTGGATCCTTCTCGAGCCAATAATCAACTATCGCATGCTTGCATATGTGGAACAGGGAGTGGGCACGACGCAGATGGAATTCCTCTTTGTCGGGGCCCTCCTCCCTGATCCTCCCTTGATCCAGAGGGTAGAAATGGTGATGTTTGGCTCGTGGTTCCTTGAGAGAGCTCCGGATTGTGTCCATGTTGCTGCACCTGAGCGCCCATGTCCTCTCCCCGTACTTGACAACACCTACGACGAACATCAAGATGGCGGCCAGCAGGACCAAGGACCCATTGCGGGCCACATGTTTGTCGAGGACATACGCGGCTCCGAGGACCTGCACGACAAGATTCTGCAGGTGGCGCAGCCAGAGCTGGTTGTCCTGGAGGGCGTAGGCGGAGATGTTGTCAGGGCCACCGATGTGCAGCAGGAGGAACGGCGCCCAGAACGCGACGAGCTGGTGCTCGCGCGTCGCACTGCTGAGGAGAGGTGTCCGAGGGCGTACATCGCGGTAGAGTCGGCCTGCTGGTACGCCAGCCAGAGCAGGGGCCTCAGCCAGGGGAGGGCATTACGCCGACGGATACCGGCCAAGGCGAAGAGGACGACCTGGAGCGCGAGGCTCAGGAGTACCAGGATCTGGATCGACCAATGATTCCAGAGCTCCAGCGGCCCTCCAGCCATTGCTCCCGCATGCACGGAAATGAATTTTCACCGGAGGATCGACCCTGTTTCACGCAATTATACAAGTGAGTCAAATATGTGGATTCGTGCGATGTAACTAAGCCGGCTAAATTACATCAGATAAGATCGATCACAGGTGATGATATACATACCGACCGGGTAGTAACGCAAACTAAAGAAACAGGAAACTAAGAAGAAAAGGGCAAGGAATACTATATAATCATCTCATATTCTTATTAGCGTTTGTTATTGTTGAGACTATGTCACCGCACAATCTGCATTCGATCAACCAACAATTTCCAATCAATCAACATTATAATTCAAGACCATGTGACGGCGGACGGCCCGAGGTGGATCCCACTACAAACTGCAGGCAGGCATGCCAAGTTGGAAGCTTTCTGGGTCTTTTTTTAAGAAAAAAGAAAAGAAGCATTGTGTTCTGTTGTAGTTGGACGTCACTGGACTCGGGGAAAAAAAACTCTACGTGTGTCAACTACCCGTAGCGCACTCGCATGCCGCTCTTGCCCTTGGCGGGGTGAAGCGGAGGCTGCCTTCGCCGCCCAAGGCATCGGCGTCGTCGGAGTTGTCCGATGGCTTCCCATCAGGAGGCGAGACGGGGAGGAAAGAGGTGGTTAATTTGGGGAGAGAGTTACTTTGAGATTGTGTGTGTACACGTGATAGAAATCATGGAAGAGACCTTGGGAGGAGGGGTTCAAGGCCCGTCCTAGAGCATGTGTTTTCCCCCTTAGAATTTGTGCCAATTTGGCAAGTTCCAATTTTAAGGAACGAGCAAGCTAGACCGGTAGCTTTGACACCACCAAGGAGATTGGAGTGTGACCGATCCAGCACACATAGCAAACGTCACGAGAGAAAAACTTGCACAAGTTTAGAACTAAGGCTCCAAAATACGTCAAACTTAACAGGACCTAGATCAAGACCTCATGGACTTAAAACAACCAAAGATTTAGCACGAGCAATCCGATGTTGGGACCTTTTTGTTTCCAAAGTCAAATTGCACTAAAACCGGGCAAAAAAAAAACATGTCATGGTGACCAAAGTAAGTTTCTCACTTGTCATATATAGCAGTAAAAAATAGAGCAAGATCAAGCCCAAAACCCTAGCAAAGAAGAACCTCAAGAAAACCTTCTCAGGCCAAAATCGGGCAACTTCGAAAACTTATTTCAAACATGGCTAGATGGATAAGATCTGAACAATATATACCTATGCCATCTCTTATACGTCCTTTGCACAACACAAGATCAAGAAGATAAGAGGAGAAGAAGCAAAACCAAATAAAGAAAAGCAAAACACAGAGCGCAAGCACAAGATGATCCATGGAATGGACTTCGACTTTCTATTAGGTACAGCCACTGATCCTCTCAACGATGACAAAGCCCCAAGGGCAATGTAATATCCTGTTTTTTTTTACTTAGAAAAGAAAATAATTTGAGAGGAGGAGAGGAGGTGGGCGGGGATTTGGCCCAACCGAGTCCACCATCTGCTACAGTGGCACCTTTTTTTTTTGTATTGTTTGCTTTCTATAATTCATGCGGGAGGAGTGAGGAGTACCTACCAACAAGACGACCAAGACAAACGCTAAATTAAGGAAAGAAACACGACGACAGCTGAAGCTCCACTCCTTGGTGTGGAATCTCGGTACGTATATATAGGAAGCGGCTGCATGCGGGAGGGCGTCGGCGTGGCCACCCATCTGTTACACAGTGGCGCGCGCGCGCACACACACATATATATATGGGTCTGTCTAAACAAAAGGTGACAGTTTTCTCTTTACAAAACTGTCAAATTCCAAACTGTTAGATCAAAACAGCAACGTATAAGATCATACAACTCAAAAAAAAAAAAAACAAAACAAAAAACAAAAAACATATACTACACATCTTATTGGATTCTGATCTGGCCTGTTATGGTTTGTTTGTGGCCCATTGTTTTAGTCTCTCGCTGGCCTCTTCTGGGCCAGATTTTCAACCCACTAAAAAAACAAATCTTACACAAACTTGGTAACCAAGCCAAATCAATTGCAGGATCGATCAAACAAAGAAAAAACTAGAACATAAGAAAGGGGGAAATATATGGCAGAGAAGAAACAAATACAGAAGAATGTCACGAGGACAAGAAAGGAGCAGACATGAAACAACAAAGACAAGATCAGAAAGAAGATGAAGAAAGCAATAGAACAAGAAAGCAGATGGAGATAAAAGGTAAATCAAATAAAACGAAGAAATGGTAATATGGATGCTAGGATGCAGATAGCAATATAATGGCATGTCTCTTCCTTCGCAACAGGAAAACGACGCCTAGTAGTAACATAGGGTGAAGAAGAAATTTTAGCCGGCATTATAACTATCCTCGGCCCATGAATTGGTTCCTTGCCACCAGAACAACTACCACTAGCATCTCGTACAGCAGCCAAGAATTTCTCCTCAGGAATAGGGTCATCAGATTTTCCAAATGACCCAACATTGGTTTCAGCAATAAGTTTTTTGTTATAGATACGATCAGTCATGTCACAAAGCTCATTGCACTTTTCAGAGAAATTCATTTCACCCAAAATTTGAACTTCTGGTGAATCCTAATAAATAGAAAGTAGTAGATACTTAATAAGCATAAAAATTATAATTGAAATTGGTTCGAATAAAAATAGAACTCACAGACATTATAGTACTAATTAATGAATTTTACATAACATCATCAACTGTAAAAACAGCAGAAATGAACTGTAAAAAACAAAATTATTACAAACATTATAATACTATAGTTATAGAGTTGGTTCATTACTTGCTCATATTTTTCAAAGTTGAACCTCACTTCCCTAGTGCTAACAGCTCACAATACAAATAATGCACTCAATGTATATTCCAATGACTACCATACCCTATATCATTTAATAAGTAAACTAGCCAAGCTACTAATTCCCTTTACACAGTTATTAAAAGAAAATAATAATAATAATACATTCCAATAAAAATGAACTCAAAAAAATGATAGTACAACACTTAGAGAATAAAATAACCAACTTAAAAGACCTGCCTATAAAGTATCAACTATACCTACTCATAAAGATATTTTAACATTCAAATAAACTATTGTCAAGATCAATAATCCTTGTATCCATATTGTATTATCATAGAAATTTAATAGCTCCTCCCAAGTTCAACAAACAGAACATTTCGAACAAAGTATCTGAACAAACATTAACCATTATGAATAGAAAAAACCGATGCAAACAAAAAAAAACTAGTTCAGTTAGAACTAGGACATGGTAGTGTAAAACCATGCAACCATACGAATATCATTGATCATTCAAAGAACAACCTGACCACCAATCTAAATAAAAATGAGATTACTAAAGTTACAGAAGAAATAGATTAATAACAAGAGAAAGGAATTGAAAGATAACACTACTAAAATTACAGTACAAATTAATTAATTTTACATAACATCATCAACTGTAAAAACTGTAGAAATGAACTGTAAAAAAAATAATAAAACAAAGATTGAAAAAGGTACATACAGTTTCAACAATGACGGGCCTATCCTTAGACTCCATACTGCCCTTTTTCACTAGAACGCATTCAACAGCTTTATGCAAGTTGGTTTCTTTTTTATTATGTTTAGAAATCACTTGAACATCATCCTCCGAATAATCCAATGTGACCATACATATAGCAGCCTGAAAAAATAACATAAAGATGCAACATAATTAACATTAACACTTCAATAAATCGGGAACATGTATATAATTTACTTAGATTTTGATTCATGTGTTGGAAATATGAGTTATTAAGACTTTGAAGAATAATTACAGTGAACAAGAATAAAATTTACATAAATAAATTACTGTAATTTATATGTAATGAGATTGTAAGTGAACTAAAATACCCCTTTAGGAGAAGTAGGCTGAGTCTGTAAAATTCGCTCCATTGATTCATGTAATTGTTTGTCATATACATTGAAAATAACAAGAAATCAAAAAGAAATTAATACAAAACTAATGCTAAAACTTTTAGAAATAATATTCATAACATAAAAACAAACAAAATAAAAAAATATAACACTACCTTGTTACAAAAAGACTTTGAGAATATGAAACAAAAGGACTAGGAGACACTGAATCAGGGACAATTTCATTCTCCTTATTGGCAAATGTATCATATGACTCAGGATTTAATCTGTCATCATCAAAATCAAGCAGTTTAAATCTTAGTCTACTTTCATCCCACATGTGAAGTGTTCCATCACGATTGTTAAATCCAGGGAGCCTTGGTCTCACTTTCTTATTAGCACAAACAAGTGCAGCTAAAATTATATATAAAAACAATTAAACAAAATTATAAACTTACTTGGATACAACTAACTATAAGGCAGCAAAAATTACCTTTTGGCAATGAAATATTACAACCATCGGCAATGTTGGGGTTAGAGCATTGGGGTGTGCAAAAAGATTGATCTATAAAAAATAAATAAATCACCAATTACAAATAACACAAACTATTATACACACACACACACACTCTCTCACACACACACACACACATTCAAGATGCGTGCGTGTGTGACCCGTTTGTTTTGGGCCTTAACGGGAGCCCATTAGGGTTACTCTTCTAGAAGGTTTAAGTCTCCACTATAAATAGAGGAGGAGGTGGTGCACCCTTCAACCTTTTCATGCTTGAAACCCTAGTTTTGGCTTAAGTGCTTAGGGAAGGTTTAGTGGAGATTAGGGTTCTAGAGAGAGAGAGATGTTTTGATCTTGTGTCCATGCGTATCCGTATGAGTGGCTGTAATCGATACATTATCAAATCAATCCAAAGAAGAGTTCTCTTCAAGATGAGTTCATTTGCCCTTCTTCTCTCTATTTGGTGATTTTGAGTCTTTCTTTGATTCGCATGTTTTTGATTGATTTCTTTGCATGATCTAGCTTGCTGTGACATGTGGGAACACATCTAAGATCATCTTGATCATCAATCACCCACGAGCAAGTTTTTCGATATAGTTTTCGTTTTGACTCGGTTTCAAACCTTCCACCTCTCAAACTGAAAAAGGTCATAACTTTTCCATGGATCTTCATGATCTTCGATTGGAATAGGTTCCTGACATCCTAGAGAAGGTGTGTACCAAGTTTCATCAAGTTTGGAGTTGTAGATCAAAAGTTACATCTATTTGCAACTTCGTTTTTCGGGCTTATTTCACTGTTCATCGTCTGGAGGTCGGACCGCCCCTCAACAGAGGTCGGACCGCCCATAGGACCGGTCGGACCGCCCTTGAATAGAGGTCAGACCGCCCCACACTTAGGAAATTAAGTTTCGATTGTTTTTGGTTGTTTTGCTTCGGGGTTTTGATTGGATTCAATCCTAGTCTTCCGCTGTACTGGTATATCAATCTTCATAGCTTCTATAGCTATTGGAGTGAAATTTGTGTTGAATCTAATCGTGGTTGAAAAAGTGAGCGTGCTCCTATTCAACCCCCCCCCCTCTAGTCGCCTTTTCGGTCCAACAATTACTATAAAATTGATGACCTTGAAGTTATTTCAAACCTAGCATCACAACTAAATACAATATTAAAATTCCAAAACTGGCATGGGAACTAGTCGTAGAATTCAAGTGATTAAGGATCAAAAAAAATCAGCTCAAAATTTCAGTCAGCTTGAGTAATTGGTATCAATTTTACGAATCAACTGGATTTTAAATTCAGTAAGTTTAGCATCTCAAATCATCGACTTCGTAATTGAAGGAAATCACTCCAAAGTAACAACTAGGCAAAACCTCGTATACATGCCAAGGAAACCCATAATTCTTGCACAACCAATCTCGACCATAACTGAAATAAAAGGAGTCGCACTTCATGCACAAACACATAATGTATTGTGTGCACAATTGTATAGATACACATATCCCATATGAACACAAATATACATATATCAATAGATGACAGTATAGTGCAATGAAAGATGCAACTATGTACAACCAAGAGAGCACAAAAAATAATAGTTCGTTAACATAAAAAACATAACAGAGGAAAATATAATCGTCATATACCAAAGAAAGTAAAGTCTAGTGACAACTATTGTAAAAAACCAAAAATAGCGTAACCCTTCAAGAAAAATACAAGCAATGAATCTCTTGTTAGTGGATACACACAACTTGCTAGATATGCATTGCTGGAGAAAATTTAATTCTAATTCGAGAAAACTTTAAGTTGCAACATTACGTTTTGTCACAGTTTCATTTCATCATACAAACACAGAGTGGCCAAGCACCAAAATAAACAGTATAATTTCTATATTTTGATAGCTCAAAAACTAATCATCATTCAGTAAAAAGCAGCTATAATAGATCATGTTATGTTAGCAATACTAAGAATATCGATTTTTGCTTGATTATATAGCAATAAGAGGCACCAAACAACATAAAGGTCAACCTCAAGCAGAAACTAGGCATTATTATTATCCAAACAAGGGCTTTCAAGTTATCAATCAGAAAGCAATAGTACAGTATATACTTCAGCTGGTGAGCATCAACCAAACCCCTCTCTCCTACCGATTCTCACTCTTCTCTAGTTTCAAAATCGTAGTAGCAACAACAGATCCGAAACATACTAGGGTCCACTACATCACACATCAGTCGCTCACCACAAACTATCAAATCACTAAATTACAGTAATTAGTAACTAACAACAAACTAAACCTCACAAAAAAATAGGCGAAAGCCAAGCTGTCGACCAGATCTACGCTCGCCAAGCACCTAGCCGGTAAAAACATCACAACACCATAAATCGACCAAACAAAGCGCAACAAAACACACAAAATCATAGAAACAAAACCACGACGCAAAAATGGAACCGCTACAACGGCGAGGATGTAGCCACAATGAGATCTTCAAATTCCAATCGGCGAGCATAAGAAAAAAAAAAGGACATAACAACACTACGGGAGAAATGGAGCCACCAAAATCGGCAAAGACCTAGCTGTTAACGAGATCTACGCTCGCCAAGCAGCTAGTCGGTCAAAACATCAAAAACCCGAAGATCGACCGAACAAACTACAAAAAAAAAGAACAAAATCACGGGAAAATACCACGGCGTGCAAATTGGAACCGCTACAACCGACGAAGATGTAGCCAGCAATGGACGAAGAACTTCAACGAGTAGAGAAAAATTCCCCGCAGCTTCACGCGGAGAACATCAACAACTCTCTGGAGATCTTCCCTCTCGACGCGGAGAAGCCACAGCTCTCCAGAGAGATTCGTCCGTGAGTGGCGCTCTCGACTGGACGACAACCCTCCGATGGACAAAGAAAACTCCAGAAGCTCCGCCCAGCAAGTGACTGGACGAAGAGGGCAAGAGGCCCGTGACCAGTACCCTCTCGATGGATTGATGAGGAATTCTCCAGAGAGCTCCGCCGGTCAAGCCACATAGTACAAGGGCGCATGGATCGAAGAATAATAATTCAAAAAGCGATCGGGTTCGGGTTTAACAAGGAATCCAAAGTCGAAGCATCTTGGGTTCCGGGTTTAACAAGGAATCCAAAGCTGAGCTACCGCACGAATCTTAAAGGTAATCCAACGCTACAAAAAATGACAGTTTTTGCTATCAAAAAACAGTCGGGAGATAGATAGCAATTCTCTGTGACAAAACGTAATGCTGCAACTTAAAGTTTTCTCGAATTAGAATTAAATTTTCTCCAGCAATGCATATCTAGCAAGTTGTGTGTATCCACTAACAAGAGATTCATTGCTTGTATTTTTCTTGAAGGGTTACGCTATTTTTTGTTTTTTACAATAGTTGTCACTAGACTTTACTTTCTTTGGTATATGACGATTATATTTTCCTCTGTTATGTTTTTTTATGTTAACGAACTATTATTTTTTGTGCTCTCTTGGTTGTACATAGTTGCATCTTTCATTGCACTATACTGTCATCTATTGATATATGTATATTTGTGTTCATATGGGATATGTGTATCTATACAATTGTGCACACAATACATTATGTGTTTGTGCATGAAGTGCGACTCCTTTTATTTCTGTTATGGTCGAGATTGGTTGTGCAGTAATTATGGGTTTCCTTGGCATGTATACGAGGTTTTGCCTAGTTGTTACTTTGGAGTGATTTCCTTCAATTACGAAGTCGATGATTTGAGATGCTAAACTTACTGAATTTAAAATCCAGTTGATTCGTAAAATTGATACCAATTACTCAAGCTGACTGAAATTTTGAGCTGATTTTTTTTGATCCTTAATCACTTGAATTCTACGACTAGTTCCCATGCCAGTTTTGGAATTTTAATATTGTATTTAGTTGTGATGCTAGGTTTGAAATAACTTCAAGGTCATCAATTTTATAGTAATTGTTGGACCGAAAAGGCGACTAGAGGGGGGGGGGTTGAATAGGAGCACGCTCACTTTTTCAACCACGATTAGATTCAACACAAATTTCACTCCAATAGCTATAGAAGCTATGAAGATCGATATACCAATCAATGGAAGACTAGGATTGAATCCAATCAAAACCCCGAAGCAAAACAACCAAAAACAATCGAAACTTAATTTCCTAAGTGTGGGGCGGTCTGACCTCTATTCAAGGGCGGTCCGACCAGTCCTATGGGCGGTCCGACCTCTGTTGAGGGGCGGTCCGACCTCCAGACGATGAACAGTGAAATAAGCCCGAAAAACGAAGTTACAAATAGATGTAACTTTTGATCTACAACTCCAAACTTGATGAAACTTGGTACACACCTTCTCTAGGATGTCAGGAACCTATTCCAATCGAAGATCATGAAGATCCATGGAAAAGTTATGACCTTTTTCAGTTTGAGAGGTGGAAGGTTTGAAACCGAGTCAAAACGAAAACTATATCGAAAAACTTGCTCGTGGGTGATTGATGATCAAGATGATCTTAGATGTGTTCCCACATGTCACAGCAAGCTAGATCATGCAAAGAAATCAATCAAAAACATGCGAATCAAAGAAAGACTCAAAATCACCAAATAGAGAGAAGAAGGGCAAATGAACTCATCTTGAAGAGAACTCTTCTTTGGATTGATTTGATAATGTATCGATTCTGACCACTCATACGGATACGCATGGACACAAGATCAAAACATCTCTCTCTCTAGAACCCTAATCTCCACTAAACCTTCCCTAAGCACTTAAGCCAAAACTAGGGTTTCAAGCATGAAAAGGTTGAAGGGTGCGACACCTCCTCCTCTATTTATAGTGGAGACTTAAACCTTCTAGAAGAGTAACCCTAATGGGCTCCGTTAAGGCCCAAAACAAGCGGGTCACACACGCACGCATCTTGAATGTGTGTGTGTGTGTGTGAGTGTGTGTGTGTGTATAATAGTTTGTGTTATTTGTAATTGGTGATTTATTTATTTTTATAGATCAATCTTTTTGCACACCCCAATGCTCTAACCCCAACATTGCCGATGGTTGTAATATTTCATTGCCAAAAGGTAATTTTTGCTGCCTTATAGTTAGTTGTATCCAAGTAAGTTTATAATTTTGTTTAATTGTTTTTATATATAATTTTAGCTGCACTTGTTTGTGCTAATAAGAAAGTGAGACCAAGGCTCCCTGGATTTAACAATCGTGATGGAACACTTCACATGTGGGATGAAAGTAGACTAAGATTTAAACTGCTTGATTTTGATGATGATGATTAAATCTCGAGTCATATGATACATTTGCCAATAAGGAGAATGAAATTGTCCACGATTCGATGTCTCCTAGTCCTTTTGTTTCATATTCTCAAAGTCTTTTTGTAACAAGGTAGTGTTATATTTTTTTATTTTGTTTGTTTTTATGTTATGAATATTATTTCTAAAAGTTTTAGCATTAGTTTTGTATTAATTTCTTTTTGATTTCTTGTTATTTTCAATGTATATGACAAACAATTACATGAATCAATGGAGCGAATTTTACAGACTCAGCCTACTTCTCCTAAAGGGGTATTTTAGTTCACTTACAATCTCATTACATATAAATTACAGTAATTTATTTATGTAAATTTTATTCTTGTTCACTGTAATTATTCTTCAAAGTCTTAATAACTCATATTTCCAACACATGAATCAAAATCTAAGTAAATTATATACATGTTCCCGATTTATTGAAGTGTTAATGTTAATTATGTTGCATCTTTATGTTATTTTTTCAGGCTGCTATATGTATGGTCACATTGGATTATTCGGAGGATGATGTTCAAGTGATTTCTAAACATAATAAAAAAGAAACCAACTTGCATAAAGCTGTTGAATGCGTTCTAGTGAAAAAGGCGTTATGGAGTCTAAGGATAGGCCCGTCATTGTTGAAACTGTATGTACCTTTTTCAATCTTTGTTTTATTATTTTTTACAGTTCATTTCTCTGCTTTTTCTGATTGATGATGTTATGTAAAATTAATTAATTTGTCTTGTAATTTTAGTAGTGTTATCTTTCAATTCCTTTCTCTTGTTATTAATCTATTTCTTACGTAACTTTAGTAATCTCATTTTATTTAGATTGGTGGTCAGGTTGTTCTTTGAATGATCAATGATATTCGTATGGTTGCATGGTTTTACACTACCATGTCCTAGTTCTAACTGAACTAGTTTTTTTTTTGTTTGCATCGGTTTTTTCTATTCATAATGGTTAATGTTTGTTCAGATACTTTGTTCGAAATGTTCTATTTGTTGAACTTGGGAGGAGCTATTAAATTTCTATGATAATACAATATGGATACAAGGATTATTGATCTTGACAATAGTTTATTTGAATGTTAAAATATCTTTATGAGTAGGTATAGTTGATACTTTATAGGCAGGTCTTTTAAGTTGGTTATTTTATTCTCTAAGTGTTGTACTATCATTTTTTTGAGTTCATTTTTATTGGAATGTATTATTATTATTATTTTCTTTTAATAACTGTGTAAAGGGAATTAGTAGCTTGGCTAGTTTACTTATTAAATGATATAGGGGTATGGTAGCTGTTGGAATATACATTGAGTGCATTATTTGTATTGTGAGCTGTTAGCACTAGGGAAGTGAGGTTCAACTTTGAAAAATATGAGCAAGTAATGAACCAACTCTATAACTATAGTATTATAATGTTTGTAATAATTTTGTTTTTTACAGTTCATTTCTGCTGTTTTTACAGTTGATGATGTTATGTAAAATTCATTAATTAGTACTATAATGTCTGTGAGTTCTATTTTTATTCGAACCAATTTCAATTATAATTTTTATGCTTATTAAGTATCTACTACTTTCTATTTATTAGGATTCACCAGAAGTTCAAATTTTGGGTGAAATGAATTTCTCTGAAAAGTGCAATGAGCTTTGTGACATGAGTGATCGTATCTATAACAAAAACTTATTCTTTGAAACCAATGTTGGGTCATTTGGAAAATCTGATGACCCTATTCCCGAGGAGAAATTCTTGGTTGCTGTACGAGATGCTAGTGGTAGTTGTTCTGGTGGCAAGGAACCAATTCATGGGCCGAGGATAGTTATAATGGCTAAAATTTCTTCTTCACCCTATGTTACTACTAGGCGTCGTTTTCTGTTGCGAAGGAAGAGACATGCCATTATATTGCTATCGCATCCTAGCATCCATATTACCATTTCTTCGTTTTATTTGATTTACCTTTTATCTCCATCGCTTTCTTGTTCTATTGCTTTCTTCATCTTCTTTCGATCTTGTCTTTGTTGTTTCATGTCCGCTCCTTTCTTGTCCTCGTGACATTCTTACAGTATTTGTTTCTTCTCCGCCATATATTTCCCCTTTCTTATGTTCTAGTTTTTCTTTGTTTGATCGATCCGCAATTGATTTGGCTTGGTTACCAAGTTTGTGTAAGATTTGTTTTTTTAGTGGGTTGAAAATCTGGCCCAGAAGAGGCCAGCGAGAGACTAAAACAATGGGCCACAAACAAACCATAACAGGCCAGATCAGAATCCAATAAGATGTGTAGTATATGTTTTTTGGTTTTTGTTTTTTTTTTTTTTTGAGTTGTATGATCTTATACGTTGCTGTTTTGATCTAACAGTTTGGAATTTGACAGTTTTGTAAAGAGAAAACTGTCACCTTTTGTTTAGACAGACCCATATATATATGTGTGTGTGCGCGCGCGCGCCACTGTGTAACAGATGGGTGGCCACGCCGACGCCCTCCCGCATGCAGCCGCTTCCTATATATACGTACCGAGATTCCACACCAAGGAGTGGAGCTTCAGCTGTCGTCGTGTTTCTTTCCTTAATTTAGCGTTTGTCTTGGTCGTCTTGTTGGTAGGTACTCCTCACTCCTCCCGCATGAATTATAGAAAGCAAACAATACAAAAAAAAAAGGTGCCACTGTAGCAGATGGTGGACTCGGTTGGGCCAAATCCCCGCCCACCTCCTCTCCTCCTCTCAAATTATTTTCTTTTCTAAGTAAAAAAAAACAGGATATTACATTGCCCTTGGGGCTTTGTCATCGTTGAGAGGATCAGTGGCTGTACCTAATAGAAAGTCGAAGTCCATTCCATGGATCATCTTGTGCTTGCGCTCTGTGTTTTGCTTTTCTTTATTTGGTTTTGCTTCTTCTCCTCTTATCTTCTTGATCTTGTGTTGTGCAAAGGACGTATAAGAGATGGCATAGGTATATATTGTTCAGATCTTATCCATCTAGCCATGTTTGAAATAAGTTTTCGAAGTTGCCCGATTTTGGCCTGAGAAGGTTTTCTTGAGGTTCTTCTTTGCTAGGGTTTTGGGCTTGATCTTGCTCTATTTTTTACTGCTATATATGACAAGTGAGAAACTTACTTTGGTCACCATGACATGTTTTTTTTTTGCCCGGTTTTAGTGCAATTTGACTTTGGAAACAAAAAGGTCCCAACATCGGATTGCTCGTGCTAAATCTTTGGTTGTTTTAAGTCCATGAGGTCTTGATCTAGGTCCTGTTAAGTTTGACGTATTTTGGAGCCTTAGTTCTAAACTTGTGCAAGTTTTTCTCTCGTGACGTTTGCTATGTGTGCTGGATCGGTCACACTCCAATCTCCTTGGTGGTGTCAAAGCTACCGGTCTAGCTTGCTCGTTCCTTAAAATTGGAACTTGCCAAATTGGCACAAATTCTAAGGGGGAAAACACATGCTCTAGGACGGGCCTTGAACCCTCCTCCCAAGGTCTCTTCCATGATTTCTATCACGTGTACACACACAATCTCAAAGTAACTCTCTCCCCAAATTAACCACCTCTTTCCTCCCCGTCTCGCCTCCTGATGGGAAGCCATCGGACAACTCCGACGACGCCGATGCCTTGGGCGGCGAAGGCAGCCTCCGCTTCACCCGCCAAGGGCAAGAGCGGCATGCGAGTGCGCTACGGGTAGTTGACACACGTAGAGTTTTTTTTCCCCGAGTCCAGTGACGTCCAACTACAACAGAACACAATGCTTCTTTTCTTTTTTCTTAAAAAAAGACCCAGAAAGCTTCCAACTTGGCATGCCTGCCTGCAGTTTGTAGTGGGATCCACCTCGGGCCGTCCGCCGTCACATGGTCTTGAATTATAATGTTGATTGATTGGAAATTGTTGGTTGATCGAATGCAGATTGTGCGGTGACATAGTCTCAACAATAACAAACGCTAATAAGAATATGAGATGATTATATAGTATTCCTTGCCCTTTTCTTCTTAGTTTCCTGTTTCTTTAGTTTGCGTTACTACCCGGTCGGTATGTATATCATCACCTGTGATCGATCTTATCTGATGTAATTTAGCCGGCTTAGTTACATCGCACGAATCCACATATTTGACTCACTTGTATAATTGCGTGAAACAGGGTCGATCCTCCGGTGAAAATTCATTTCCGTGCATGCGGGAGCAATGGCTGGAGGGCCGCTGGAGCTCTGGAATCATTGGTCGATCCAGATCCTGGTACTCCTGAGCCTCGCGCTCCAGGTCGTCCTCTTCGCCTTGGCCGGTATCCGTCGGCGTAATGCCCTCCCCTGGCTGAGGCCCCTGCTCTGGCTGGCGTACCAGCAGGCCGACTCTACCGCGATGTACGCCCTCGGACACCTCTCCCTCAGCAGTGCGACGCGCGAGCACCAGCTCGTCGCGTTCTGGGCGCCGTTCCTCCTGCTGCACATCGGTGGCCCTGACAACATCTCCGCCTACGCCCTCCAGGACAACCAGCTCTGGCTGCGCCACCTGCAGAATCTTGTCGTGCAGGTCCTCGGAGCCGCGTATGTCCTCGACAAACATGTGGCCCGCAATGGGTCCTTGGTCCTGCTGGCCGCCATCTTGATGTTCGTCGTAGGTGTTGTCAAGTACGGGGAGAGGACATGGGCGCTCAGGTGCAGCAACATGGACACAATCCGGAGCTCTCTCAAGGAACCACGAGCCAAACATCACCATTTCTACCCTCTGGATCAAGGGAGGATCAGGGAGGAGGGCCCCGACAAAGAGGAATTCCATCTGCGTCGTGCCCACTCCCTGTTCCACATATGCAAGCATGCGATAGTTGATTATTGGCTCGAGAAGGATCCAGAAAGCGAGGACACCAAGATGATTAGGGACCTTAGAAATAAAAGAGACTACGAGGGTATGTGGATTACGATGGAGATGGAGCTCTCACTACTGTATGACGTCCTCTACACCAAGGCAGCCGTGATCCACACTTGGCATGGCTACATTATCCGTGTCGTCTCACCGCTCGCCACTGCCGCATCGCTCCTTCTGTTCCAGTTCAGTGGCAAAGATGGGCACAGCAGAGTTGATGTTGCTGCCACCTATGCCTTGCTGGCTGGGGCCTTCCTCCTGGAGACGATATCGCTGTTGAAAGCGCTAGGGTCGACATGGACATATTCCTTCTTGCGTGCCACGCGATGGAGTTGGCTCCGGTGCGAAGCTCTGTGCACTGGAAGGTGGGATCGTCTTCGCCGGCTTGTCAAGACGATCACGGGAGGACAATGTGGTCGGGCAAGGAGGTGGTCGGGCAAAATTGGGCAGTACAACATGTTGCACTTCTGTGTTCGTCTGTAAAATTGGAAATATGAGTTATTAAGACTTTGAAGAATAATTACAGTGAACAAGAATAAAATTTACATAAATAAATTACTGTAATTTATATGTAATGAGATTGTAAGTGAACTAAAATACCCCTTTAGGAGAAGTAGGCTGAGTCTGTAAAATTCGCTCCATTGATTCATGTAATTGTTTGTCATATACATTGAAAATAACAAGAAATCAAAAAGAAATTAATACAAAACTAATGCTAAAACTTTTAGAAATAATATTCATAACATAAAAACAAACAAAATAAAAAAATATAACACTACCTTGTTACAAAAAGACTTTGAGAATATGAAACAAAAGGACTAGGAGACACTGAATCAGGGACAATTTCATTCTCCTTATTGGCAAATGTATCATATGACTCAGGATTTAATCTGTCATCATCAAAATCAAGCAGTTTAAATCTTAGTCTACTTTCATCCCACATGTGAAGTGTTCCATCACGATTGTTAAATCCAGGGAGCCTTGGTCTCACTTTCTTATTAGCACAAACAAGTGCAGCTAAAATTATATATAAAAACAATTAAACAAAATTATAAACTTACTTGGATACAACTAACTATAAGGCAGCAAAAATTACCTTTTGGCAATGAAATATTACAACCATCGGCAATGTTGGGGTTAGAGCATTGGGGTGTGCAAAAAGATTGATCTATAAAAAATAAATAAATCACCAATTACAAATAACACAAACTATTATACACACACACACACTCTCACTCACACACACACACACATTCAAGATGCGTGCGTGTGTGACCCGTTTGTTTTGGGCCTTAACGGGAGCCCATTAGGGTTACTCTTCTAGAAGGTTTAAGTCTCCACTATAAATAGAGGAGGGAGGTGGCTGCACCCCTTCAACCTTTTCATGCTTGAAACCCTAGTTTTGGCTTAAGTGCTTAGGGAAGGTTTAGTGGAGATTAGGGTTCTAGAGAGAGAGATGTTTTGATCTTGTGTCCATGCGTATCCGTATGAGTGGCTGTAATCGATACATTATCAAATCAATCCAAAGAAGAGTTCTCTTCAAGATGAGTTCATTTGCCCTTCTTCTCTCTATTTGGTGATTTTGAGTCTTTCTTTGATTCGCATGTTTTTGATTGATTTCTTTGCATGATCTAGCTTGCTGTGACATGTGGGAACACATCTAAGATCATCTTGATCATCAATCACCCACGAGCAAGTTTTTCGATATAGTTTTCGTTTTGACTCGGTTTCAAACCTTCCACCTCTCAAACTGAAAAAGGTCATAACTTTTCCATGGATCTTCATGATCTTCGATTGGAATAGGTTCCTGACATCCTAGAGAAGGTGTGTACCAAGTTTCATCAAGTTTGGAGTTGTAGATCAAAAGTTACATCTATTTGCAACCGTTTTTGGGCTTATTTCATTGTTCATCGTTCGGAGGTCGGACCGCCCCTCAGAGGTCGGACCGCCCATAGGACGGTCGGACCGCCCTTGAATAGAGGTCGACCGCCCACACTTAGGAAATTAAGTTTCGATTGTTTTGGTTGTTTTGCTTGGGTTTTGATTGGATTCAATCCTAGTCTTCCATTGTCTTGGTATATCGATCTTCATAGCTTCTATAGCTATTGGAGTGAAATTTGTGTTGAATCTAATCGTGGTTGAAAAAGTGGCGTGCTCTATTCAACCCCCTCTAGTCGCCTTTTGGTCCAACAATTACTATAAAATTGATGACCTTGAAGTTATTTCAAACCTAGCATCACAACTAAATACAATATTAAAATTCCAAAACTGGCATGGGAACTAGTCGTAGAATTCAAGTGATTAAGGATCAAAAAAAATCAGCTCAAAATTTCAGTCAGCTTGAGTAATTGGTATCAATTTTACGAATCAACTGGATTTTAAATTCAGTAAGTTTAGCATCTCAAATCATCGACTTCGTAATTGAAGGAAATCACTCCAAAGTAACAACTAGGCAAAACCTCGTATACATGCCAAGGAAACCCATAATTACTGCACAACCAATCTCGACCATAACAGAAATAAAAGGAGTCGCACTTCATGCACAAACACATAATGTATTGTGTGCACAATTGTATAGATACACATATCCCATATGAACACAAATATACATATATCAATAGATGACAGTATAGTGCAATGAAAGATGCAACTATGTGAGAGCACAAAAAATAATAGTTCGTTAACATAAAAAAACATAACAGAGGAAAATATAATCGTCATATACCAAAGAAAGTAAAGTCTAGTGACAACTATTGTAAAAAACAAAAAATAGCGTAACCCTTCAAGAAAAATACAAGCAATGAATCTCTTGTTAGTGGATACACACAACTTGCTAGATATGCATTGCTGGAGAAAATTTAATTCTAATTCGAGAAAACTTTAAGTTGCAGCATTACGTTTTGTCACAGTTTCATTTCATCATACAAACACAGAGTGGCCAAGCACCAAAATAAACAGTATAATTTCTATATTTTGATAGCTCAAAAACTAATCATCATTCAGTAAAAAGCAGCTATAATAGATCATGTTATGTTAGCAATACTAAGAATATCGATTTTTGCTTGATTATATAGCAATAAGAGGCACCAAACAACATAAAGGTCAACCTCAAGCAGAAACTAGGCATTATTATTATCCAAACAAGGGCTTTCAAGTTATCAATCAGAAAGCAATAGTACAGTATATACTTCAGCTGGTGAGCATCAACCAAACCCCTCTCTCCTACCGATTCTCACTCTTCTCTAGTTTCAAAATCGTAGTAGCAACAACAGATCCGAAACATACTAGGGTCCACTACATCACACATCAGTCGCTCACCACAAACTATCAAATCACTAAATTACAGTAATTAGTAACTAACAACAAACTAAACCTCACAAAAAAATAGGCGAAAGCCAAGCTGTCGACCAGATCTACGCTCGCCAAGCACCTAGCCGGTAAAAACATCACAACACCATAAATCGACCAAACAAACTGCAACAAAACACACAAAATCATAGAAACAAAACCACGACGCGCAAAATGGAACCGCTACAACCGGCGAGGATGTAGCCACAATGAGATCTTCAAATTCCAATCGGCGAGCATAAGAAAAAAAAAAGGACATAACAACACTACGGGAGAAATGGAGCCACCAAAATCGGCAAAGACCTAGCTGTTAACGAGATCTACGCTCGCCAAGCAGCTAGTCGGTCAAAACATCAAAAACCCGAAGATCGACCGAACAAACTACAAAAAAAAGAGAACAAAATCACGGGAAAATACCACGGCGTGCAAATTGGAACCGCTACAACCGACGAAGATGTAGCCAGCAATGGACGAAGAACTTCAACGAGTAGAGAAAAATTCCCCGCAGCTTCACGCGGAGAACATCAACAACTCTCTGGAGATCTTCCCTCTCGACGCGGAGAAGCCACAGCTCTCCAGAGAGATTCGTCCGTGAGTGGCGCTCTCGACTGGACGACAACCCTCCGATGGACAAAGAAAACTCCAGAAGCTCCGCCCAGCAAGTGACTGGACGAAGAGGGCAAGAGGCCCGTGACCAGTACCCTCTCGATGGATTGATGAGGAATTCTCCAGAGAGCTCCGCCGGTCAAGCCACATAGTACAAGGGCGCATGGATCGAAGAATAATAATTCAAAAACAGTACCGGGTTCCGGGTTTAACAAGGAATCCAAAGCTGAGCGGTACTGGGTTCCGGGTTTAACAAGGAATCCAAAGCTGAGCTACCGCACGAATCTTAAAGGTAATCCAACGCTACAAAAAATGACAGTTTTTGCTATCAAAAAACAGTCGGGAGATAGATAGCAATTCTCTATATATATATTCTCTTTGCTTTCTATAATTCAAAAGTAAGTAGCTAGAATCTTTTAAATCAAGAATCTGTTTGGCGGTCTATTTGTACCATCCTGTTCCTCGCAGCTATATCTTCGAAACAAGACTTGTAAATTTATGATGCACATATTACGGCTTAGTGATGATATCATATACTACGAAACAAAGTATAAAGGTACGAAAGCTGAGATCTTATTAGCTTTTGCAACTATATTACAATACAAAAGTGTAGTAAAGGAGTATTTCGAGGGACCGTCTGGATGTCCAAAACAACTTCTTGTGAGTTTAAATGATGCATGCTTGTATGTGTGCGTGCGAAAAAAAAGGAACAGTTGCTATGGTAAGCTGCGATCAGCGCGTTGAGTTGAACTGAATTATTTTTTCGCCAACAAGTGAATGAATTATCACTGAGGACATCTTTAGTGTATTTAACAGACGTTGATTCAAAGAGATGCCATGTAAGCATTTAAAAAATTGAGATTATTTTTCTCTAATGTATTGATCTGATTCCTACTAATAACTGAGACCCACGTTATATTAAAAAATCACAAAAAATATCCTCTCTCAACCGCATCCTCTCTCTTTCATAACTAGGCTTTTAATGCTTTGAATCGACTCTTAAGTAGAGTTAGGTTCTATAAACTTTTTTTGTTGAAATCAACCCCTCCAATATGTTGAATCAATAAAACGTCTCCTTTTTCCTGCTTTGAACCGGCTAAAATACAACATTAGAGATGATGTGACGTTATGATTGGACGAGCTTGCTATGAAGTTTCTTCGGCTTGTTGGTCATGGGGAGTTGGCCGGGTGGGGTTTGCCCGCGACATTGCATTCATGCACCTTGAGACCTCCCCGGTTTTTCCTCACCGTGCACCTCGTCCGCAACCTTGAGAATCATCGAGGTTTGCTAAATTTCAGTCGCGCTTCAAAATTTCTAAAGGAATTGTCTATTTCCCAAGGTACTGAAAGTTTGCTAAATTTTAGTCACTTTTTTCTCAACCCATGGATGAAGGTCTAACCACTCTCACCCTCGCTTCCTATATATATCACACACCTCACCTCTTGGACAAAAAGAAGCTATTCTAACCTAGAAAAAATATTTAAGTTTGGTGAATCCCTACAAAATATAAAGACAAAAACATTTCTAATCTGAAAAAATAAAGTAGATCTAGGTAAGCGCTACACATACAAAAACAAATAGGACTATAAATTCCTGTAAAGTTTTTGCTAGAATTGAAAAAAAAATTGACTATAAATTGTAGTTTTATGCTTAACATCGTACGACTTCAGATGTCCGAGAAACTGGGAAATAGAAAACCCGATTTTTAAATATGTGTAGTATAGGTGTGAGCGCCTGTACATATATCGTGTAATAGAAGAACATGATTATATTTCTCGGTCGTAGCTGTGGTCTCAAGGTATTAGTACACTGTACACCTTTAAAAACCAGGAGGTCTCAAGGTGCATGAATGCAATGTCGCGGGCCGGCTCCATCCGGCCAACTCTCCGTTGACCAAAAAGCCGACGAAGCTTCCTCGCAAGCTCGTCCAATCGCAACGTCAGTGACAATTCATTAACTTGTTCGCGAAAAATTCATTCAGTTCATTCAGTGACATACGGAAGCTGGGATCGATGGATACAGCGCCCACTCCCAAGTTGGAGTAGCTCAAGTAATGAAAGCACTAAGGAGTGAGGAGTGGAGTACCTTCCAACAAGAGGACCAAGGCACACGAAATTAAGGAAAGAAACGCGAGGAAAGTTGAAGCTCCACCACTTGGTGTGCAAGAATTTTTAGCCGTAGTGACACATTTTTGTACTGTATATATAGAAATAGCCATTGTATTTTTTTTTTCAAATCTGGCCCTCCGCCGCACGGCCGTTGTGCAGCTGCCCCTCTCTAGCCGCCACGTCGCACTTTCCGCATGGCGGCTGTGTGCGGGTGCTACCGCACGACGCCGTATTGACACATTTTTGTACCGTGTATATAGAAATAGCTATCGTATTTTTTTTTTCAAATCTGGCCCTCTGCCGCACGGCCGTTGTGCAGCTGCCCCTCTCTAGCCACCACGTCGCACTTTCCGCATGGCGGCTGTGTGTTGGCGCTACCGCACGACAGCCGTGCGGCGTCGTGCGGTAGCGCCCACGGCCCGCCACGTGTCCCGGTTGGTTTAGGGTTAGGGTTTAAAGCAGGTTTTGGCGTTGTTCGTTGGAATTTTAAAATATTGCAAACTACTTCAAAAAAATTATGAAATTTTACGTGGAGCCTTCTGACACAATGTACTTACTTGTGTAAATTTTTCATAATTCATTCATTCATGATTTTTCTCGCATTTTCACAAACGTGTACTGTTTGTACAAATTTGTAAATGTAAAAAATAAGCTCAAAAAAATATGAATATTGTTTTGAAGGCTCCTCACCTAGTGAACTTGATTGTATAATATTTTGACAATTTTATATGTCTCAAAACTGAAGGATTTTGGTCACGAAGATTAGGATTTTATGTTTCCGAAATTATGATTTCATGATTTCATGTAACTTGAAATGCATGGAAAACAACTTCTTTCTTGGATTTTACGTTTTAGAAATTTTAGTTGCTTTTAATTAGAAAATATGTAAGAGATTTCTTGGATTATGATAGGGTTTCATGATGCATGCGGCGATACTTAATATTGATTGTTATTACTTGATGTGTGAAGAATTGCAAAACATGCTTTAATTAATTTCTTAGTTTATATTTAGAATAATTATGATAAGTTTAGATTTTTAATTATCAACTTTCATTTCTATTTGTTTTATTTATCCATTAGGTTTTATTTAATTATTCAAATTCAATTTGAATATGCCAATCAAATAAGGAACAATTAACCTCCAAAATTCCAGAAAAATCCAAACAAGCGTATCAGAGGAAATAGAATCCAACTTAAATATTGCCAGATATGGTTTACATAAAAAGTTTTAAATAGTCCAAAATTTCACAAATGCACATTAGATGCTTAACTAACCCGACTTAGGGATTTTGGGCTATTACAAATCTACCCCACGTTAAATAGAATCTCGTCCCGAGATTTTGGTAGTTCGGAAGTCGGAACAAAATGCTGTGGCAAACCTAGGTGGGTTTGGTTACGGGGTCACACTTCAGATTTCGTCGCAAAATGAACTTAAATCCGAAATAAGTGAGGCCCTTCCTATGTATTAGGTCCTGTAGTGAGAAGCTTTGTTGAAGGATTTCTACGATCCTTCTAACAAGTGTTTCTTAAGCGGTTCTTTCAACACTAACGAAATGCACCATCTGTTATCTTTATTTCCTTCAAGGATAGAACTGAGAGATCCTGTCAAAGGAACAAGACGTTGCTGACATATTTTTCTTTCTGTTGCTTTGTTTAACCTTTCCTTTGTTGATTCGAAGGCACTTCCGACGCATCGAGCCCCACGTCGTCTTTCGATATGTTGAAGAACTACCAACTACCTACGAGGGAAGGGGTCCTAAAGAGAGGGTTCATATCCGAAACAATAATTCTAAACTGGTGATTTTCAGACCCTAAGAATAGAGAAGAGAGGTTAAAACAAGTCTTATGGTGGTCTCACTTAACCCTTGCTTCTCTAGTTCTATTTGACCAGCTTGGAAAAGATGCAAAGGATGAATGCATGAATGGATGCACATATGCCATCAGTCCTTATGTCAAATTTAGGTTAGGTTAGTGCGAGTGCAAATCCCCACATGCATGCTTACATGATTCTATCAAGACAAACATAACAATTTTATTACTGTTAGGTGTGTAACACCCTGACTATAAGGAAGTCAAGATGTCACCTACCATCACTACTCTTCAAATGAATAACATCAAATCACATGAACAAGTGAAGCGAGTATTATGAATATATGGAAACAAGCATTCATCCTCAAGTCTTAATCAACGAAATGGAAGTAAACAGTTCAGCAAGATATGATAAACAAGGCCATGATGGCTTATTACAATGCAACACAAATCATAATCAATGATATTAAAAGTCCTCAAATTGTTTGATATAATATAGTAAGTGCATCGTGATGAACTACCCTCCACAAGATCATTCTTCCTTGTCATTTACCTAAATAAGACAATGAAGCAAGAATGAGCCAAAGACTCAGCAAGCAACTGTATGTAACAATCAAGCATACAATGAGCAATATATCTCAAACATAATTTGAACAACTACTGGAAACGAATTTATGAATGGATGAAGTGGAATGGTGCATTGAAGGAAATGGACATTATGCAGCATATACGGTATAGCGGCGAAGCACCGTCGGTGTTCACTTAAAGTATTCGTATGAAGAACGTTTCATACGACTGTCCAACGTGGCCCACATTGGAATGGTGGACTCACGTAACGTGGCCCACATTGGAATGGTGGACTCACGTACCCATCTTGGAATTGATGGGATTTCAAGTGCCCATCTTTGGAATTGATGGGTCTTACCAAAATAATGTATGCATGTCATGATGATCCCATGTCAATATTGAATAGTAATCATAAATGAAAAGAACACATGGCATTCATCTACAAATACGAACAAATGTAAACATTCATTCACACATCATACATGACATCAAACATTGAATACAAATTACTTGCCTGCCGCGCTGCAACGGGTTGGGAGGTAATTGAGATACCCCTCCACTCACCGCTTCACCGCCTACAATATAAAATAATCGAAATGAGGACAAGCGAGTATGGAAATGCTACACGTGTCCTCCCTCAATCTCTAACCAAACTAACCCAAAAAAAAGTTCAATTTGATCAAATTACCCAAACATTTCAATTATCCCTAATCTGGCAGTTTTACTAGAAAATTCACCAATAAAAAACCATAAGTCCAAAAGACCTGAAACCAGTGCTCAAATTTTCTTAACTTAACTGGCTACAAAACTCTAGTTGATGGAAAACTCTAATTCGGCCAATACAGAGGTCTAACCATCCAATGAAAAACTACAACTGGAGTCTGCCCAGAATTCTGATCAGCCCTAAAGAAAATGCTCTAACATTTAAACCACTGATCCAAATAAAGTGATTTTTATCAGCCTCGAAACATGGTGAAATTATCTTCAAAAACCTAGTTGGGTGGCCGACCTGATTCTGAACCTAACTTGATCAAAACCTAGGTGCAACCGACTATACCCATCAGTTCTGACAGACAGACCAGCGCGTAGTAAAACAGCCATAACTTTTAATCTACTGGGTGAAAATTCGTGATCCAGGTGCCAAAAGAAAGCTAATGAAATAAGGAACAAAACTCTAGAAGGCGAAGACATCCAATTCTGCCTCTAAGACACCCAAAACCGAGTTGCAACATACTGTACAGAACCGATCTACTAACAGAGATTACGCGATACTACCAAAAACATGGAATCGACAACTCTAACGCAATCAAACAGCGATGGGGTCTCTCGTTACCCTTGTAGACCCGAAGAATGACGAGGAACAACTTCCCGAAGCCTTCCCCTCTCCTTCTTTGGCCAGCTCCAACTCCACGAACCCGATTGGAATGCAAGCACCCGGCGGAGGAAGAACCGAAGAGGAACGCGTGGAAGACCGGGTGTGCAGCTCCGGGGATCTCCAATGGCAGCCACCAATGGAGAGGGAGGCGCCTAGGAGGAGGGGAGGAAGAGAGGCGGCACAAGGGGAGGGAGGCGGCTTGGGGAGGGGGGAGGAATAGGGTTTGGGGGCAAAGGGTGCTCCCCTTTGGCGGCCCACTAATGGGCCTCTGGTCATGACTGCGGCCCAGGTTGCCTGATATTAACGTATACCCCCCCGACGAATAGAATTTTCCGTTGAAAACGATTTCTTTCGCTCTCTCCGACCTCTTTCTTTCTACCGATCCATTTCCGGAGTATTACAGTCTACCCCCCTTAACAGGATTCGACCTCGAATCTAATCAACGATCCAACAGAAAGATATAAATACCGGAAATTACAACTTAAACAATTTACCTTAAACGAACAGGTCGGGGTATTGCTCTCTCATGCGGGACTCCAACTCCCAAGTGGCCTCTCTCTCAGACTGATGCGACCAAAGAACTTTGACATACTTCAGGGTCTTATTCCTCAGAACCCGTTCTGATTCTTCTAATACCTTCACTGGCCGGGACTCGAAGGTAAGGTCTTGCCTGACAATCAAAGGCTCCAAAGGAATGACATGATCTGGGTCTCTCAGAAACTTTATAAGCATCGAAACATGGAACACGTTGTGAACCCCACTCATAGAATCAGGAAGGTCCAAACGATAAGCTAGCTTCCCAATTCGTGCCACGATTGGGAAGGGTCCAACATACCTTGGACTAAGCTTTCCTTTGGTGCCGAAACGCACTACGCCTTTAGACGGCGATACTCTCAACAGAACTTCTGTTCCCACCTCGAATTCCAAATCTCGCTTCCGACATCAGCGTAGCTCTTACAGCGGCTCAGGCGACCAACAAATTCGCCTAACCTCGCCACTCTAGCCATTGTCTGCTGAACCCGGTCGGGACCCAAGGCGCCCGCTCTCAACCTCATCCCAAAGACAACGGGACTGCACTTACGCCCATAGAGAACCTCGTATGGTGCGACTCGAATACTGGAATGATAAGCTGTTGTTATAAGCAAACTCGCCAAGGCTAAATGCTCTTCCCAATTACCTTTCGAGGATAAAACACAACACTGAGCATGTCTTCTAAAGTCAGAATAGTGCGCTCGGTATCCATCTGTCTGGGATGAAAGGTCGTGCTAAGGCGGAGTTGTGTGCCCAATGCATTCTCGCAAGCTTTCCCGAATTTGGAAGCGAACTTGGCGTCTCGGTCGAAACAATGGTCTTTGGCACTCCGTGCAAACGCACAATTTCGTACATAAAGAGGAGCCAAATCGCTTGCGAATTGGTTGTACGAATAGGAATGAAATGTGCGGACTTCTTGAACCGGTCCACAATTACCCAAATAGCATCCTTTCCTCATTGAGTGCGAGGTAAACCAACCACAAAATCCATAGATATATCGTCCCATGGCCAAACTGGTACCTCCAAGGGTTGCAATGATCCTGCTGGTCGCTTGTGCTCGACCTTTACCATTGGCACACCCACATGAAGCCACATCTCATGCGATATCAATTTTCATCCGTTTCCACGAAACTTTTCTTTAAATCTTTGTACATCTTGGTCTCCCGGGATGTACGGTATAAAATCTGATGGGCCTCTTTCAAAATCTCCAATTTAACTCGAGACTCTGTGGCACACAAAGCGCCCTTTAAATCGCAAAGAATCAAATTTGTCCACTTGAAGTGACCGCTTGCCCTCGGTATAGCGCTTCCTCACTCGTTGGAACATCGATCTTCTTTGTTGTGCTACTCGCACCCGATCCGGAAGGGCTGACTCTAAAATCAAGCGAGTCTCGATGCATGCGGTACATAAGCGTAAAGAAATATCCATACGCTCAAAGTCAGCAATAAGACAACTGAGGATAGGAGGTGTCGCCTTGCGACTCAAGGCATCGGTACCACATTAGCCTTGCCGGGATGGTACTGAATAGTAAGATCATAGTCCTTGATCAACTCTAGCCATCTCCTCTGTCTCAAGTTCAAGTCCTTCTGGGTAAAGATGTATTTGTGCTCTTGTGGTCAGTGAACACATCACAAGATTCGCCATACAAATAATGACGCCAGATCTTCAAAGCATGAATCACTGCAGCAAGCTCTAGATCATGGGTGGGATAATTCTGTTCATGCTTCTTCAGCTGTCTCGATGCATAGGCAATCACTTTACCATCCTGCATGAGTACACAACCAAGTCCAACTATGGACGCATCTGAATAGATAGTGAATCTCTTCCCAGGCTCAGGAAGAGTAAGAATAGGAGCAGTCACTAATCTATCTTTCAAAGAGCAAAAACTGCGCTCACAAGCATCAGACCACTGGAATCTAACACCTTTCTGTGTCAACTGGGACATCGGTTTAGCAATGGTTGAAAAACCCTCCACAAACCGCCGGTAATAGCCAGCTAAACCCAGAAAACTCCTTACTTCTTTAACATTGGTTGGTCTCTTCCACTCAACCCCTGTCGAAATCTTACTAGAATCAATGAAATACCCTTACGATTAATAACGTGACCCAAAATCCAACTTCGTAAATCCGAACTCACATTTCTTGACTTGGCATAGAATTGATTCTCTCTTAAAGTTTCAAGTACCAACCGCAAATGGTGGGTGTGATCCTCCTCTGTCTTGGAATAAATCAAGATATCATCTATGAATACCACAACGAAATCATCAAGGTATTGATGCGACATCTTATTCATGGCTTCCATGAAAGCTGCAGAGCATTCGTTAGTCCAAAAGACATAACTTTATACTCATAATGACCATACCTCGTAGAGAAAGCCGTTTTCTCAATATCACGCTCCACGAACTCGAATCGATTATAACCCGACTGGAGATCAATCTTAGAAAATATCTTAGCTCCTTTCAACTGGTCGAAAAGGTCATCAATGCGAGGCAAAGGATATTTGTTCTTCACCGTCGCTGATTAAGCGCCCGATAATCTATGCACATCGCCGGTGCCATCTTTCTTCTTAATAAAGAGAACAGCGCTCCCCAAGGCGAACGCTCCATTGAATCATACCTTTGGACAGCGAGTCGTCCAATTGTTTCTTCAATTCTTCTGAAATGGCCGAGCCAAGCGGTAAGGAGACTTGGACAAAGGCCGAGTTCTGGAACAAGATCAATCCGGAACTCCACTTTCCTCACCGGAGGCATTCCGGGAAGTTCTATAGGAAAGACATCGGAAAACTCCTTCTGGCTGGAATCTCCTCAATACTGTTGCAAAGAATCAGTCTTTTCATTGAGGAGCAAAGTAATCCGATGGTCGATGCCGACGGCTAGGGAAAAAATTAGCGATACAAATCTTGAATCGACGGTGCGCTGCCCTGGAATACCAGTTCTTCACCGGAAGGAGCTAGCAAGGTCACCGTCTTCCAGAAACAACAAATCTTGGCACGGTATTGGAATAACCAGTCCATACCCAGGATAACATCGAATGGTGCCAATTGAATAACCATAAGATTCGCAGTGAAAACCTCATCATCTATCAGTATAGAACAACCGGGACAGACGGTAGAGCTAGAAATAAGTCCTCCTGGGGAGCTGACTACCACTGACTCAGAAATAAGCTGAAAACTCAAACCCACTTTTCTAACAAACTCCAAAGACACGAACGAGTAAGTAGCCCCCGAATCAAACAGTACAAAGGCATCATGCGAATCAACAAGTAAAGTACCTGTCACCACATCAGGACGTCCCAAGGTCTCAGGGGTGGGCATGGCGTAAACCCCCTGATGCACCGGTGCAGAAGACGCACCAACACTCTGCGTCGGAAAGCTGGAAACAGCCGCTGGAGGAACAAACGACGGAGGGGCAGATGGTGCGGGATTCCAATAGAACCCTGCAGGAGGCGCCGGAGTGAAAGCTGCAGGTGGACCCCATGCTGGAGGGTAATGTGGTGCAGGAACTGCTGTCAGAGTCTGAACTGAACCTCTGTGGAAGCTGGAGGAAGAAGCTGCTGGGACGGTCTCCCATTTGATGATACTAGCTGGATTTTGCTTGCACACTGAGGACTTGTGACCCTCTCGACCACACTGCTGGCATGTTCCCTTGAAGGAACATTCTGAAGCTCGATGCCCGTCACCACACCGAAAGCACTTCATGCCCTAACCTGGAACAGGACGCAACTGTGGGGCGAAAGATGAAGAACGTGGCGCCGAAGAAGAAGACTGCCACTGCTGAACAGGACGGGAGGGTTGGTTCTTGTGAAACCTCTTAGCGGTGGTCGCTGAAAAGACCCACCACCTCCACCGAAACTCCGCTCGCCACTTGCCGAGATCCACGATAACAACAGAACCACTAGCAACATGCCCTTGCGACGAAGGAGCTCTTTCCAACTCCATCCCTCTAGCCTGCTCAACCACCGAGCTAAAGTCACGTAGACCTGTTGCTCCCAGAATCTGGCGATACTCCTGATTGAGGCCCCGCCGGAACCTCTTAGCCTTCTCTTTATCATCACTTGCCACGGCTGGGACAAAGCGCACCAGATTGTTAAATCCGGCCTCATACTCAGATACCGACATTTTTCCTTGTACATAGGTCAGGAGTGATTGCTCCATCTTCTCGATGAAGGAGTCAGGATAAAACTGTGTCCGGAACCTCTCCACAAAAACCTCCCAAGTAACAAGACCCTGCGCTGGCGTCCTGGAAGACAGGACCCCTTCCCACCAGATGTCGGCCTGGCCCTTCAGCTGAAAGGCCACAAATCGCGCCTTCTGCGCGGATGCCAGCTCTAAGGCTCCAAACTGACGCTCCATGTACCTCAACCAGTCCGCAGCCTGAACTGGTGTACCTGCTCTGTCAAAAGTGTCCAGACGAAGCGACATCCACTCACGGAAGCTCATCCTAGCCTCGGGTGGAGCAGAAGAAGAACGAGTTCCGCCACAGTGCGGAACGCGCAGAATGGCCGCCGCAATTGTTGGCGGAGTTGTTGATTCTCCTTATTAAGGTGCGAATGAGATCGCGGTTGCGGCGGTGGCTCAAGAGCCGGAGGTGCGGTGAGGCAATCTCCTCGTAACCAAAGACCACCAACCCTTCAGACGAAGACGATGTAGCTGCCGGACCGCGGCCACGACCACCACTACGGGTCGGTGGACGACCACGACCACGGCCTCTACCTCTTGCCATCTAAGAACAACACAACAGAACGAAAATCAAATACTTAGCTCAACGAACTGATAAACACAATAATTGGGACATAACCAAGCAATTGCGGAATAACAATGGTTTACCCAACCCTTCCTATTGTGCACAGTGTGTCATTTTAATATTATTACCACGGACCTGAAGCCCGCTCTGATACCAACTGTAACACCCTGACTATAAGGAAGTCAAGATGTCACCTACCATCACTACTCTTCAAATGAATAACATCAAATCACATGAACAAGTGAAGCGAGTATTATGAATATATGGAAACAAGCATTCATCCTCAAGTCTTAATCAACGAAATGGAAGTAAACAGTTCAGCAAGATATGATAAACAAGGCCATGATGGCTTATTACAATGCAACACAAATCATAATCAATGATATTAAAAGTCCTCAAATTGTTTGATATAATATAGTGAGTGCATCGTGATGAACTACCCTCCACAAGATCATTCTTCCTTGTCATTTACCTAAATAAGACAATAAAGCAAGAATGAGCCAAAGACTCAGCAAGCAACTGTATGTAACAATCAAGCATACAATGAGCAATATATCTCAAACATAATTTGAACAACTACTGGAAACGAATTTATGAATGGATGAAGTGGAATGGTGCATTGAAGGAAATGGACATTATGCAGCATATACCGGTATAGCGAGCGAAGCACCCGTCGGTGTTCACTTAAAGTATTCGTATGAAGAGCGTTTCATACGATCGTCCAACGTGGCCCACATTGGAATGGTGGACTCACGTAACGTGGCCCACATTGGAATGGTGGACTCACGTACCCATCTTGGAATTGATGGGATTTCAAGTGCCCATCTTTGGAATTGATGGGTCTTACCAAAATAATGTATGCATGTCATGATGATCCCATGTCAATATTGAATAGTAATCATAAATGAAAAGAACACATGGCATTCATCTACAAATACGAACAAATGTAAACATTCATTCACACATCATACATGACATCAAACATTGAATACAAATTACTTGCTGCTTGCATGGCTGCAGCGGGTTGGGAGGTAATTGAGATACCCTCCACTCACCGCTTCACCGCCTACAATATAAAATAATCGAAATGAGGACAAGCGAGTATGGAAATGCTACACGTGTCCTCCCTCAATCTCTAACCAAACTAACCCAAAAAAAAGTTCAATTTGATCAAATTACCCAAACATTTCAATTATCCCTAATCTGGCAGTTTTACTAGAAAATTCACCAATAAAAAACCATAAGTCCAAAAGACCTGAAACCAGTGCTCAAATTTTCTTAACTTAACTGGCTACAAAACTCTAGTTGATGGAAAACTCTAATTCGGCCAATACAGAGGTCTAACCATCCAATGAAAAACTACAACTGGAGTCTGCCCAGAATTCTGATCAGCCCTAAAGAAAATGCTCTAACATTTAAACCACTGATCCAAATAAAGTGCTTTTTATCAGCCTGGAAACATGGTGAAATTATCTTCAAAAACCTAGTTGGGTGGCCGACCTGATTCTGACCCTAACTAGATCAAAACCTAGGTGCAACCGACTATACCCATCAGTTCTGATAGACAGACCAGTGCGTAGTAAAACAGCCATAACTTTTAATCTACTGGGTGAAAATTCGTGATCCAGGTCCCAAAAGAAAGCTAATGAAATAAGGAACAAAACTCTAGAAGGCGAAGACATCCAATTCTGCCTCTAAGACACCCAAAACCGAGTTGCAACATACTGTACAGAACCGATCTACTAACAGAGATTACGTGATACTACCAAAAACATGGAATCGACAACTCTAACGCAATCAAACAGCGATGGGGTCTCTCGTTACCCTTGTAGACCCGAAGAATGACGAGGAACAACTTCCCGAAGCCTTCCCCTCTCCTTCTTTGGACAGCTCCAACTCCACGAACCCGATTGGAATGCAAGCGCCCGGAGGAGAAAGAAAGAGGAGCAGCGTGGAAGACCGGGTGTGCAGCTCGGGGATCTCAATGGCAGCCACCAATGGAGAGGGAGGCGCCTAGGAGGAGGGGAGGAAGAGAGGCGGCACAAGGGGAGGAGAGCGGCTTGGGGATGGAGGGAGGAATAGGGTTTGGGGGAAGGGTGCTCCCCTTTGGCCGCCCCTAGTTGGGCTGGCCGGCCCACTAATGGGCCTCCTGGGTCGCGAACTGCGGCCCAGGTTGCCTGATATTAACGTATACCCCCCCGACGAATAGAATTTTCCGCTGAAAACGATTTCTTTCGCTCTCTCCGACCTCTTTCTTTCTACCGATCCATTTCCGGAGTATTACAAGGTGAGCATAAGATTCAACACATGATAAGAATACACACTACCATAACTTGGTCCTTAACATAGCAATCCAACAATCAATTTGGCAATTTGAATAACACTCAATAAGGCCTACACATACTAGTATCATCATCTTAAAATTCACACGTACATCAAGAATAATTCACCCACAACCAAGTGTAGCATCAAGCTCAAAACATATTTTGGTTCAAAGGCTACTAGTGAGCAACTAGGGCTCAGGAAAAATACTAAATTGGCCATAAAAATTCCAGAACAATCCTGGGATGTTTCTCGAATACTATAGATGCCAGAAAAATTAACTCTACATATTATTCTTAGGTTGTGATTGGTGCCATAATTCAGACAAAGAAAACATGACATAGGCTCAAACACTAGTGAAATTAAGTTCAAAAATTCCAAAAAAAATTATGGTAGGTTACTAAGGTGAAACTCAACACCAAGAAATTGGGGTCTAGCATTCTAGACCTTCCTATTAGTTCAAGATTAAAAATTGGCCTGAACAGTTCTGCAAAGTGTTTGAATTAATATTTGGGAAAAAAAGTTTGTTAAATTCTGGAAAAATTATATTTATGAACTACATACCATCAGGTTCTCATGTGCATAATTTCAAGATTTTTGAGATCACCTAATGACACTGGAGCACATTTCTTCCAGTCCAGGTCAAACATTGCACAATAATGAGGAACATGTTTGACTTTGAATAAAGAGCATAGAACTACACGTGCAACCCTAGCATGGTTTAAATACTTTTAGTTTGGCAAAGTTAAAAATGAGCTATACTCAGTTCATCTTATAACTCGTTCACTTCTCATCAATTAAAAGACAAACATGATCTTTAACTCCACAAAATTTAGCACATCAAACTACAACATCCATGACATCCAAAATTTCAGATTCGTGCAAGGATTCTATATGAGCATGGCAAGTCGTTAAATCCCAATTTCTTTAAAAATTTTAAGATTAAATAAATTAAGGGCAATTTCAATTCATACGTGTGCATGTTAATCATTTTCATGCTTTAATTACCAAGATGAACTACTAACCATACTTATATCCTTTCTAGTTGTTATTCTTGCTAACAACTTGAGTAACATGATATTCTTGAGTTAACTTAGAGACTATAGGCATGGTCAAGGTGTATGAATCATCATGCTTAACACATTGTTTGAGATATCTTCTACCCCCTTAATATTTTGGTGTATGCTAGAACTAATGATACCTATTCGACCGTAGCTCCACCTCCGCTCCAAGTTGGCATGGCCATCATCGTCCTTTAACGGCTCTAAGCCACGTATGACCTCCTTCGACCAGCTAGTCGAATACCTATTCGACCCAGTAATCAAAACCGCCTTCAACCAGGTAGTCAAAACCCCTTCGACCAGGTAGTCGAAACCTCCCTCGACTAGGTAGTCAAAACCTCCCTCAACCAAGTAGTAGCGTGTAGTCAAACCTCTTTCCGACCAGGTAGTTGAAACCTCTTCCAACTAGGTGCAGTCGAACCTCTTTCCAACTAGGTGTAGTCGAACCTCCTCGTACTAGGTGTAGTCAAATCTCTTCCCGACTAGGTGTAGTCGAACCTCCTTTCGACCACGTGTAGTCGATCCTCCTTCCGACCACGCGTAGTCGAACCGTTGAGCATTAACCGAAACCCTTATTGTTGAATTTTCTCTTCCGGCAGGAATGGTTTAGGCTATATCTTTAACACCATCAAGTGGATCGACTAGGTTCCAAACCATATTGTCTCCCATGGAGTCTATCTCAAATTTTATGGCTCCAAGCCATTTCTCAAAGTCTGGGTCTATCATCGCTTCCTCATAAGTTTTAGGCTCATCATTATTCAATAATAATATGTCATGCCCACACCTTATAGGCAATTGATGTGGCCTTTTAGATCTACGTGGGCTGATGCCTCATCTACAGGTTCAATAATATTTTATTCATCCTGTAGAGGTTCAGTAGGAGTTGAAATACTTTTAGATGTTTCCTGAAGTTCTTCGAGTTGCTCCTTTCTCCCACTGACTCTTTTTGAAAGAAACTCTTTCGCCAAAATGGCACTATTTCGGACAACCAAAACTTTGCCCTCTTCTCAGTTGTGGAAGTAGTATACTTTGGTTTCCCTAGGATATACTATAAAGAAGCATTTATCTGACTTGGGTTTGAGTTTATCAGACGTCAACGTTTAACATAGACATCGCATCCCCAAATCCTTAGAAAAGACAAACTATGATTCTTCCGAGTCTACATCTCATATGGTGTCTTGTCTACTGATTTAGGTGGTACCCTATTTAAAGTGAAAGCGGCAATTTGTAAAGTGTAACCCCAAAAAAGCAATGCTAGATCCGATTGACTCATCATTGATCGAACCATGTCTAACAAGGTTCGATTACGCTGCTCGGACACCCTATTCCATTGTGGAGTGCCCGGTGGTGAAAGCTGTGGAACAATTCCACATTGCTTCAAATGATAACCAAATTCATGGCTCAAAAATTCACCTCCACAGTCAGATCATAAAGATTTGATTGTTTTGCCAACTTGATTCTATACCTCACTCTAGAACTTTTTAAACTTTTCAAAGGATTCCAACTTGTACCTCATTAAATAGATATATCCATATCTACTAAAGTCATCAGTGAAAGTAATGAAGCACTGAAAACCACCTCTAGCTGTCGTGCTCATTGGTCCACACACATTAGTATTTATGAGTGGTAGCAAGTCAGATGATCTCTCAATTCGACCAGTGATAGGTGTCTTGGTCATCTTTCCAAGCAGACAAAATTCGCATGTTTCAAATGATTCCAAATCAAATGAGTTTATAATTCCATTATCATGGAGCTTCTTCATATGTTTCTCTCTTATGTGAACCAAACAACAACACCAAATAATAGTGGAATTCATATGATTAGGCCGAATCCTCTTCGCATTAAAATTATAGATGGATGCATCATCAAGATTTAACATAAACACCCCATTTAAAACAGGAGCATAGCCATAAAATATTTCATTGAAAAATATAGAACAACCATTGTCCTCAACAATGAACTTGTAACCCTCTACCAACAAACATGAGGCAGAGATAATGTTTCTACTCATGGCTAGAACATAATAACAATTATTTAATTCCATAATAAATCCTGATGGCAAAAGTAATAGCAGAGTCCCAATGGCTAATGCAGCAACCCTTGCTTTAATCCCGATGTGAAGATCCATCTCGTCTCTTGCAACTCTCCTACTACTTGTTAGACTCTGCATCGAATTGTACTAAGCTATTACTCCTAATAGCACTAGTAATAAATTACAAGGAGTGAAGAATCAACACAAGTCGACGCGCAGGCTGTTATACAAATATAGATAGCATTGGGCTAAAATAAGCATGACACACAGGTCATGAACATTACACACATACATGCATCTCAAACATTATGGGTCATACTATTCACAAAATTCTGAAAAACAAGTTATGCATAGAATCACATTCTGTCTAACGGATGGTGTGAACTAGCAATACCAAAAATCAAGTTTAGATCCTAGTCCACATGGGTGGCAACCCACACCAGAAGGGTGGTAGCCCTATCCATATACCAAGGTCCTTTTCGGCGGTTCCACTACAGTTCTGTCCATGTAAATCGCATAGGATTAATCACATTAACCCTTTCCGATAGCAACTCCAATTCGATCAACCAGATTGATCTTCGCGCGCTCTATGGATTTACAATCACTATCTGCCCCGATGGCGGAAACCGATTGGTAGAGGCAAGTTGTGATTCGACCTTGAAAACACGATCACGGAATAGCGATCATGAACCCATCTTGAGACCACCGTGCATGGACGATCATATCAACCATCGCCAAAAATAATCTATCATATAGAACGAGCAACAGAAAACAGAAATAGATCACATCCATGACTCCCACATACCACAATATGCATCTAATCTTAATCTAAAACTAGACGGGATGGCTCTGCTACTACTGTAGGACTACGAGTAGGCTATGATAGCATGAAACAAAAATTCTACCACACAACCAAGGAACCTCCACTAGTAATAGATCACGGGATTACCACTAGACGTGCTGACTTGTGGCGGAAGTAGAGTCGATGTAGTGAGTTGATGCAGTAGTAGTTATACTCGCCGCACGACTTTTCCTTCTGTGTAAGATCGAGGTGGCCAACTAGAGGGGGGTGAATAGGCGGTTTTAAAAATTCTTTCGCGCTAAAATCAATATAGAATGCGGAAACTAATAACAAATTGGTTTTGCACAATTTAAACCTAAATCAACTAGGCTTCCCTAAGTGCACCAACAATGTGAATACAATTCAAGAGAGCAATCATACAAAGATATATAAGCAATTAAAGCATGTAATGTAAATTGCTCAAAATAAAGCACACGACAAATAAAGATGACACGATTAAATTTTACCGTGGTGTTCGGAGACTTGCCGGTCTCCCCTAATCCACGTTGAGGTAAGCCGAACAACGTTGGACCGGATCCAGTAATTAAGCCAACACCTCCGAGGTAAGTCCAACCACTTGGACCGGTTCCAACACGAACCAACACCTCGCTCCACTAAGGTTGCTCTTCCTCCACTCCGGAGATGGCGAGCACCAAACCACTCACAACCACACCGGGCCTTCTCAGATGCTTCTTGAGAAGATCACCGGTCACGACGCCTCCACGCCGTCTAGGTGTCGACAAACACCAAGAGAAACAAGTCACAACCTTCACTTGAACTAATCAAGTATCAACGCCCAAGTGGATACACAATCCTCTACCTAAGCCAACACATGCACTTAGGGTTTGCTCCCAAATCTCACTAAGTGCAACACATGCACAAAAGAGAGGAAAGCCTTGATCTTAGCTCAAAGAATGAGTATAGCACTCAACAACAATCTAAGCAACAACAGCAACCTCCCCCAACTAGCCAAGGTGGCTATTTATAGCCCACACTCAAAAACTAGACGTTGGGATAAGATTCCTTCGAATCTGCACATAGCCGGTCGGACCGCCAACTAATGGCCGGTCGGACCGCCGTGCTCCAATGGCTATAAAACTAGCCGTTGGGGCCTTCGTCCGGTCGGACCGCCAACTAATGGCCGGTCTGACCACCACCAAATCGGTCAGACCGCCAAGGCTAGCCGGTCCGACCACTCGATGCAAAATAGGCTAAGTCCCAAAACGGGAGCTCTCTGGAATAAACGTTCCGTAGGAACCCCAGAACTTCCTCCCAGCGGAAGTTCCGTTTTCTCAACGGTGGAAATTCCGGACAGAAAATCAACTCAAAGGTAAATCGGTCCGACTGCCAACAGATGGCCGGTCTGACCGATTTGCCACCGTTCAGACCGGTGACCCCAGGTGGTCAGACCGCCAGACTCCAGATACCAAATGTAATACCCCGGCCTGCTCATAGCGTGGCCCATGTGGCCCATGAGGAGTTGTGTGGTGGGATTAGTCCCACATTGCTTGTCTCAAGTGAGTTGTAGTAGTATATAATGCCTGTTGGATCCAAACGTAGCACCTCCGGGTTAACCCTTTTACACGAAGCGAGAACGAAAGTGTAAGTGAGGTGCTATGTGTGGGCGGGTCCGCCCCATGGTGGGCTGGGAATTAAGCCGAATTTGGGTTAGGGTGTTACAGATGGTATCAGAGCATCAATCTTCGCTGCACGGGCACGTGCGGGACAGGTGCGCGGGCATATGGCACATGGCACATGTGGGTCTGGAGTGGACACATGAGATGGCATATGTGCCGGCGATGGACGCACGGACGTGTACCGAGGGGTGGTTCTAGGCATTTGCCGCGTATGCGGTATGCTGAAGAGGGCGTCAGCCCTTTTGGGGGGTGAATGTAATACCCCGGCCTGCTCATAACATGGCTCATGGGGCCCATGAGGAGTTGTATGGTGGGATTAGTCCCACATTGCTTGTCTCAAGTGAGTTGTAGTAGTATATAATGCCTGTTGGATCCAAATGTAGCACCTCTGGGTTAACCATTTTACACGAAGCGAGAACGAAATTGTAAGTGAGGTGCTATGTGTGGGTGCGTCCGCCCCACGGTGGGCTGGGCATTGAGCCGAATTTGGGTCAGGGTGTTACACCAAAACCTTTGACTTCAATTCAAATGGCAAAACACATTTGCCCATTTGAGTGTAATTTCAACAAGGTTTCAAGATGATATTCTCAACTGGTTACATAACACATTTGCCAATCTTTAGAATACGCATCACAAGGAATAAGGTACATGGACTTACACCATTTGCAAAACACATTTGCAAACATAAGTCACATGCTACAAGGGTTATGCATGAGCCTCGACTATTTGCAAAACACATTCGCAAATAAATAGCATCATGCCTAGATGAGCTAGAGCAACCACAATGAGCTATCAACACATGACTAACTCAAACTACTAGTTAAGATCCCTCTTAATAGTACGTTAACCTATACTAGCAATCCAGTCTTCCAACCAAACACCAACACCGATAAAAGACTAGGAACACATCCTTAGCCCTAGCTAATCATACCTTTGCCTTGCATCTTCTTGAAGCTTGATGACGCACATCAACACTTCCAGTCCGGGTCCTTGACTTTGACAATCATCAACACATGATGATTTCTTCACTTCAGAATCTTGTCTTGAGCATTATCAATACATGATGATTTCCTCATCCTGAGACTTGACATCAATCAACACATGATGCATTCTTCATCTTGACCTCCATCAACACATGATGGGTCTTCTTTTGACTTGATGTGCATCCACACATGATGCAACCTTTTACTCGAAGTCTTGATATGCATCAACACATGATGCATCCTTCACTTCAAATCATGACTTGGTGATCAACTCATGATCATCCCAAGTCTTCATCATCCTGGAACATAACCTATACATCTAACTCATGGAAAAAAGTTTGTTCCACAGTATGATTATCATTAATTACCAAACTATACCATTAACTCATAATGGTGGGACAAGTGTTGGAAATATGCCCTAGAGGCAATCATAGAGATGATGATATTTCGATGTATCCATGATTTAATAAATGTTCCTTGAATATTGCCTTTGTGTTGATTAACAAGTATGTGACTTGTTTGTGAAACTCTTTACTTGTATGGTTATTCTAAAGTTGTCCCTAGTCGGAGTTCATGTGAGGACACACGTGAATGGTGGATTAGCACATGTATCGGTTGATGACTATGTTTCACAGGTCATAGACATGGAGATGTCAAACCAATAATGTGGACACATGTTTAGAACATGGGGTTGGACCGACCCAACATGAGACATAACAATTATACTTATTGTTCTCTCTACACAACGTGTACGTCTTGTCCTTAGACCTAAGATTGTCGCATGTACTTGAGATGTGAATCGACCTACTTAGGGACTATCAAACGCTACTCCGTAACTGGGTATTTATAAAGGTAGTTTTCGGGTTTGTCATGAAGCATCTTTGCGAGGCATGGTCGATCAAGATGGGATTTGCCCTCTCTACGAGAGAGATATCTCTGGGCCTCGAGTGATCGGATCCGAAATGCATGGCCATGCTACTTAAGGTTAAGAGTTAACCTAGTAAGGGATTAGGATCACAAGATCGAGAAAGAGTGGTCAGCTTGGAGCTCGACCGAATATCGTGAGGCAAAGGGATTGGCATGTACATAACGTTGTGTTGGTTCGTCCGATATGATCTTTGTGTACGTTTAGGAGTTGGGACGTCTTGCTAGAGGCCGCTACCAACTATTGACCAAGTATGTGTACTCGTGTCATGTCTAAACGTACGCGAACCTAGAGGGTCACATACTTAAGGGGCTGAAACCTAATTCGGATTAGATCCGAATTAGAGTGGGCATTGAGTCCTAATGGGCCTCTATTGGTAGAAGCCCATTGTAAGGACGTCTATAAAAGGAGGGCAAGGGCGCTCAGGTTTGGGGTAGTTTTTCGGGACCCTCAAACCCTGGCCGCCACCTCTCCCATGCCCTAGTCGCTCACGCGGATCTAGCAGTCCGGCGTGCGTCACTTTTCTCCTGTACGTGTGGATACCTTTGGAGGCGCTGCATTTGTAGCGTTTGGACGAACCGCAAGAGGGGAGTTGTACGTGGGACGCCGCAACGAGGACGAGGAAGTAGTAGGACTACTCTGCCCCGACGTGCTGCATCAACTTAGTACGACTACTCTGCCCCGACGTGCTGCATCAGTTTCCGCACCTGCGCGTCTAGTGGTAAGACCGTGATCTATAACTGCAGTGATCTTGGTTTACGGGTAGAATTTTTATTAATTTGCGCTAGTGTAGCCTACCCTTGACCCATTTAGTGGTATCAGAGCGGTTGCTGTCATGTTATAGGTTCGGGTGATTTGCATATGACGATATGTAAGTCGGTATGATCGATGTGATCGATTGTATAGTTCTGGTACTAGATTGATAATCGATGTTCTGTGATCATTCTGCTAAGGTCGTGAAACAACATACCCCTACCGGTCGGAATCACCATCGGGGTAGACAATGACACGTAAAACCGGTTGCGGAATGCGAAGATCAATATGATTGGTCGAATCAGAACTTAGATTGATAATCGATGTTCCGAGATCATGCTGCTAAGGTCGTGAAACAACATACCCCTACCGGTCGGAATCACCATCGGGGTAGACAGTGACACGTAAAACCGATTGCGGAATGCGAAGATCAATATGATTGGTCGAATCGGAACAATAGGTGTTTGGTGGTAAATATGATTTACCGATCAAAATCCTAAGTAAAAATTGCATAGATTGGATCTCTGTTTTTTTACGAATGTTCCGATTCGACCAATCATATTGATCTTCACATTCCGCAATCGGTAACCCCGCGGGGGGAAACCCCCTCGACCCCCTATCCGGTATATTGCGATTCTATGCATAACTTGTTTTTGCAGGATGTATGTGACCAGTATGGCCTAATGTGTATGTGATGCATGTTTGTAATATTTTCATGACCTGCGTGTCATGGGTTCGGCAACACTTTGGAGCCATTGTGTTGTCAAAATATTGTATTAACGGCTGCGTCTTCGACTTGTGATGATTCCGGTATCCATGTATATTATTACTAGTGTTATGAGTAATAGCTTTTATTAGTACTCGGAGGACACATCACTTGGAGGGATGGCATACATTAACCATGGAGATGGAGATCAACATGGTGGACAGATTCTATGGCGATGGAGATCACCATGAGAAAATGGGCCATACTGAGTCACAACTGTGTGAATGCTATTCCTGTTTGTTTTACTCCTATGCATGTTTGAATGGTAGAAGTATAACAATCCCTCACAAAATGTTAAGTTAAACATATGCCCTCCCAACTAAACTCTGCACCATCCCATGTCTTGTAAATTGATGGTGGGTCTATAAAATTAGGGCACCATCAAATTTCCTTGACTAGATGGGTTTGTATCGGATACATACATGCATAAGGATTGGTGAACTTAACAAGGTTATCATAAAGGTTATGGGCCTTGGGGCATAAAGGTTGGGCGCCGTGGCATAGAGATGTCACCCAACAACAAGAGTCATATAGAGATATGATTAGTAAGGTGTTGCTTACCGAATTACGGTGTCTCCTAGCGGTGATGCAAAAGCTCACTAGTAGACTCGTTAATTGTGGATCTTGAATCGCTAAGAATCAATGGAGGGATATTGATTTTAGTGGGAGTACATTCTATTAAATTTGTTTAATCTGGTTTACTCCATCATGGTTTTATTTGTCTTAGTATTTTGCATTTTCTATTGTAGATCAATGTCATCTAGCAACCGCGCACACCCTTTTGCTTTGCGATCGATTCTTGAGAAAGAAAAATTAAATGGAACAAACTATTTGATTGGTCCGTAACCTGAGAATTGTTCTCAGGGCAGATAAAAGGAAAACGTTCTTGATACCCCAATCCCAGAAGAGCATGCTATCAATGCAACTGCTGCTGTTAAAAATGCCTACAAGAAAGCATGTGATGACTCTCTTGAGATTAGTCGTCTTATGCTTGCATGCATGGAACGACCTTCAAAAGCGGTTTGAGGATCGAAGCGTATGATATGATCATGGCGCTTAAGGACATGTTCGCATACGAGGCCGGATCGAGCGATTCAATGTCTCTAAGGCTTTTCTGGAATGCAAGCTAACAGAAGGTGCACCCGTAGGCCCACATGTAATCAAAATGGTTGGTTCTGATCGGACTTTGGATAAACTTGGTTTTCCAATTGGCCAAGAGTTGGCAATCGATTTCATTTGGCGTCTCTTCCACCTAGCTATGGACATTTCATTTGAACTACCATATGCATGGGGTGGAAAAGGGCCTTAATGAGCTTTGTGGGATGCTCAAAACAAACAGAGAGTGATATTAAGAAGTGTGCAGGCCCTAGCCATGTGATGGCTGTGCAGAACAAGTCTAGCTTCAAGAAAAAGGGTAAGAAGCCATGGGCAAACAATAAAGGCAAGGTTAAAGATATGATCTCGAAGCCAACGCCTAAGCCTATTCTTTGGACACGAGGTGAGACAAGTATGCTTCTATTGTAAAGAAGCCGCCTTTGGAAGAGAAGCGCAAGAAGTACATGGATTCCGAGGAATGCAAGAAGAAGAAGGCTGGAAGTAAGACTTCCACCCATGGTACACTTGTCATAAATGTTTTAGACATTTTTCTCGCTGATTCTCCTATTAACTCTTGGGTATTTGATACCGGATCAGTTGCTCACATTTGCAACTCGATGCAGGGGCTAATAAGAAGTAGAGGAGTCGCAAGAGGTGAAGTTGATTTTCGTCGGAAATAAAGCAAGGGTTCTTTGCGTTGACCGTCGGCACCATGCAACTTCACTTCCTTCAAGATTTATTATGGAATTGAATAATTGCTATTATGTTCCTAGTATGAGTCGAAACATTTTATCCCCCTCATGTTTGATGAGAGATGGTTATACATTTGCAAGTAAAGACAATGGTTGTTTGATCTCTAAAAATGAAATGTTTGTGGCTTTTGCACCCATTGTGAATGGGTTATTTATTTTAAATCTTGATGATGCGCCCATCTTTAACATAAATGCTAAAAGACTTCGACCTAATGATTTGAATCCCTCCTATGTTTGGCATTGTCATTTGGGTCACATAAGTGAAAAACGCATGAAGAAGCTCCATGATGATGGTCTTCTAACTTCATTTGATTTTGAATCATACGAGACATGTGAAGCTTGTTTGCTTGGTAAGATGGCCAAATCACCTTTCAAAGGTTCTTTTGAGAGGGCGTCAGACTTGTTAGAAATCATACATACTGATGTATGTGGACCAATGAGCACGACTGCTAGAGGTGGATTTCATTACTTCATAACTTTCACTAATGATTTTAGTAGATATGGCTATGTCTACTTAATGAAGCATAAGTCTGAAACTTTTGAAAAGTTCAAAGAGTTCCAGAATGAGGTTGAAAATCAACGTGCCAAGAAAATTAAGGCTCTGCGATCTGATCGTGGTGGCGAGTATTTGAGTCATGAATTTAGCAATCATCTGAAGAGTTGTGGAATTGTTCCACAGCTAACACCGCCCGGAACACCTCAAAGAAACGGGGTATCCGAGCGGCGTAATCGGACCTTGTTGGACATGGTTCGATCTATGATGAGCCAGTCAGATTTACCATTATCATTTTGGGGTTACGCTCTAGAAACGACAGCTTTCACACTTAATAGGGTACCATCTAAATCTGTAGTTAAGACACCATATGAGATATGGACTGGGAAGAGTCACAGTTTGTCTTTTCTAAAGATTTGGGGATGTGAGGCGTTTGTCAAGCGACTACAGTCGGACAAGCTCACACCCAAGTCGGATAAATGCATTTTCGTGGGATATCCGAAGGAAACCTTTGGATATTACTTCTACAACCGACGAGAGGGCAAAGTGTTTGTCGCTCGAAGTGGTGTTTTCCTAGAGAAAGAGTTTCTCAACAAGGAGACAAGTGGAAGAACGGTGCAGCTTGAAGAGGTTCAAGATGAACCAATCGGGGAAGACTCGACAAATGATGCCCACGTGGCAGAACAAGTTGAGGAACCCATGGCAAAGGAAGCACCACCACCACGAAGGTCGGAAAGGCTCCGCAATACGCGAGATATATTATTGTTAGACAATGATGAGCCTACGACCTATGCGGAAGCAATGATGGACCCAGACTCTGAGAAATGGCATAGTGCCATGAGATCCGAGATAGCATCCATGGGAGACAATCAAGTTTGGAACTTGGTTGACCCTTTGATGGTGTTAAAACCATAGAGTGCAAATGGATCTATAAAAGGAAGATTGATATGGATGGAAATGTTCATATCCATAAAGCTCGACTTGTCGCAAAAGGTTTTCGGCAAGTTCAAGGAGTTGACTACGACGAGACCTTCTCACCTGTAGCGATGCTTAAATCTATACGGATCATTCTAGCTATTGCTGCATATTTCGACTATGAGATATGGTAGATGGATGTCAAAACGGCTTTCCTTAATGGAAATTTAACCAAGGATGTGTATATGATACAACCCGAGGGTTTTGTCGATCCAATCAATGCTAGAAAAGTATGCAAACTTCAAAAATCCATTTATGGTTTGAAGCAAGCATCTCGGAGTTGGAACATTCGTTTTGATGAAGTGGTCAAAGGGTTTGGCTTCATCAAAAACGAAGAAGAATCCTGCGTTTACAAGAAGGCAAGTGGGAGCTCGCTCGTATTTCTAATCTTATATGTAGATGACATATTACTGATTGGAAATGATATTCCTATGCTCGAGTCCGTTAAGACCTCCTTTGAAAAATAGTTTTCAATGAAGGACTTAGGGAAGCGACATATATTTTGGGTATAAAGATCTATAGAGATAGATCAAAAGGCTAATAGGATTAAGCGAGTACTTACATTGACAAAGTGTTGAAACGGTTCAACATGGAGGAGGCAAAGAAAGGGTTCTTGCCCATATCTCATGGCATAAATCTTGGCAAGACTCGGTGTCCTTCGACAAGCGATGGCGAGATCGCATGAGTAAGATTCCATATGCTTCGCCATTGGATCTATCATGTATGCTATGATATGTACTCGCCAGATGTTTCCTATGCTCTAAGTGTTACGAGCAGATACCAAGTCGATCCGGTGAGAGTCATCGGGCGGTTAAAAACATCCTCAAGTATTTGAGAAGAACTAAGGATGTGTTCCTAGTCTACGGAGGTGAGGAAGAGCTCGTTGTAAATGGTTACACCGATGCAAGCTTCCAAACCGACAAAGACGATTACAAATCGCAATCGGGTTTTGTGTTCATTTTGAGCGGTGGTGCGGTCGATTGGAAGAGTTCCAAGCGGAGGCTGTCGACTCTACAACGGAGGCCGAGTACATTGCGGCTTCTGAAGCAGCAAAGGAAGGTGTTTGGATAAGGAAGTTCATAACTGAACTAGGTGTGGTTCCTAGTGCGTGCAATCCTCTGGATCTTTACTGTGATAACAGTGGGGCCATTGCGCAAGCCAAGGAGCCGAGGAATCACCAAAAGAACAAACACATACTGCGGCGGTTTCATCTCATTCGAGAGATCCTCAATCGAGGAGATTTAAAGATATGCAAAATACACATGATTTGAATATTTGAGATCCTTTGTGAAGCCTCTCCACGACCCTAAGCATGAGGCACACACAAGAGCTATGGGTATTAGATATCTTCTAGATTGACTCTAGTGCAAGTGGGAGACTGTTGGAAATATGCCCTAGAGGCAATCATAGAGATGATGATATTTCGATGTATCCATGATTTAATAAATGTTCCTTGAATATTGCCTTTGTGTTGATTAACAAGTATGTGACTTGTTTGTGAAACTCTTTACTTGTATGGTTATTCTAAAGTTGTCCCTAGTCGGAGTTCATGTGAGGACACACGTGAATGGTGGATTAGCACATGTATCGGTTGATGACTATGTTTCACAGGTCATAGACATGGAGATGTCAAACCAATAATGTGGACACATGTTTAGAACATGGGGTTGGACCGACCCAACATGAGACATAACAATTATACTTATTGTTCTCTCTACACAACGTGTACGTCTTGTCCTTAGACCTAAGATTGTCGCATGTACTTGAGATGTGAATCGACCTACTTAGGGACTATCAAACGCTACTCCGTAACTGGGTAGTTATAAAGGTAGTTTTCGGGTTTGTCATGAAGCATGCTGCGAGGCATGGTCAGTCAAGATGGGATTTGCCCCTCTCTACCTGAGAGAGATATCTCTGGGCCCCTCGAGTGATCGGATCCAGAAATGCATGGCCATGCTACTTAAGGTTAAGAGTTAACCTAGTAAGGGATTCCGGATCACAAGATCGAGAAAGAGTGGTCAGCTTGGAGCTCGACCGAATATCGTGAGGCAAAGGGATTGGCATGTACATAACGTTGTGTTGGTTCGTCCGATATGATCTTTGTGTACGTTTAGGAGTTGGGACGTCTTGCTAGAGGCCGCTACCAACTATTGACCAAGTATGTGTACTCGTGTCATGTCTAAACGTACGCGAACCTAGAGGGTCACATACTTAAGGGGCTGAAGCCTAATTCGGATTAGATCCGAATTAGAGTGGGCATTGAGTCCTAATGGGCCTCTATTGGTAGAAGCCCATTGTAAGGACGTCTATAAAAGGAGGGCAAGGGCGCTCAGGTTTGGGGTAGTTTTTCGGGACCCTCAAACCCTGGCCGCCACCTCTCCCACGCCCTAGTCGCTCGCGCGGATCTAGCAGTCCGGCGTGCGTCACTTTTCTCCTGTACGTGTGGATACCTTTGGAGGCGCTGCATTTGTAGCGTTTGGACGAACCGCAAGAGGGGAGCTGTACGTGGGACGCCGCAACGAGGACGAGGAAGTAGTACGACTACTCTGCCCCGACGTGCTGCATCAACTTAGTACGACTACTCTGCCCCGACGTGCTGCATCAGTTTCCGCACCTGCGCGTCTAGTGGTAAGACCGTGATCTATAACTGCAGTGATCTTGGTTTACGGGTAGAATTTTTATTAATTTGCGCTAGTGTAGCCTACCCTTGACCCATTCAACAAGATACCTCAATATTTCCATCTTTGGTAATTGATGATAACCACTTCAAACACACATAAATTTGATTTGATAAAAGTAACACAATGTGAGTATATATAAACTACACAAGTCATTTATACACTCACACCATGAGTATGCGAGAACTACACAAGTTCTACATACTCAAACCATGAGTATATGAGAACCACATAAGTTCCATATACTCACAATATGAATATACAAAAACTACACAATTTTTATATATATTCGAAACATGAGTATACACGAACTACACAAGTTCTATATACTCAAAACATAAGTATACAAAGACTACACAAGTTTTGTATACTCATACGGATATGTTTCAAAGTAAAGATCCCAAATATAAGTGGAATACGGAATATGGATTAATACTAATGAAACCACAAAATATGGAATGAGCTCCCCCTAAATGTGTGCATACACATATGTGTAAAGGAAACATATGCACATATTCAAGATATACTTATGGTGGAGTTCAACCTATATTTTGGATCCGAGGAATGCAACATCATTTAAGAGTAGAAGTTGAATGCATACCTCGTTGAATTTCACCTTTATATCCAAATGAGACTACACATTAGATATAGCAATAGAAATGTTAGTCTCACAATTGGATTTGTCATTAATCACCAAAACACTCCATTAACTCATAATGGCGGGTCTAGATCTTTCAATCTCCCCCTTTTTGGTGATTGATGACAAATCCTTTATCAATAATAACATTTGGATATAAATAGACATACCATAAGAAATTAAGCTAACGAACTATGTCTATGCATGTCATGAGGTGAAATTTAAAGCATTAATCAATATGCATATAAGAAAAATATGCTTGCAAAAATAATGCATTCTCCCATAAAAGAATTCTCCCCCTTTTGGTATAAATCAAAAAACAAGGGAGAATATATAATTCATCCAAATAAGGAGAATGTATTAATCCTCCAAGTAAGGGGATATTGATAGCATAAATATTCTCCCCCTTTTTGGCATAAATCAAAGATCCAAATGTGGGGATATACATTGATAACATAAAAATTCTCCCTCTTTTGGCATTAAACACCAAAAAGATCAAAACAAATCTAAAGCCAAGAAATAAGTTTTGCAAAGCAAAGAACTTGGCAATTGAAATTATTTTCTTCTTTTGAAACCACTTGAAATATTCTCTTCTTTTGACACCACTTGTAAGATCATCAAAAATAAGGTAAGGTCAAAAGAGAGATCTTTTCAATTTGAGGAGCTTGGTCACAAAGAATATGAAATAGATACTTATGACCAATGGAAATATTATTCTCAATATATGTGAGGAGAAACAAAATAGATCACAAACCTATTGATCATAGCACATTCTCCTCTTTTTCAATCAATTTGATTGAGAATCGCTTGAAACAATATTTGAAACAAATTCAAATACTCTCCATTTTGAAATATCTTCAATAGACACTTGTATGGAGATATCAAGCTCATTTTTCAAAAGAAAATCCAAAGGGATATACGCATTTGAAATCATGTTGAGCTCAAAAGATATATTGTCAATATATTTGAGCAAAACCAAAAAATTATAAGCTCCCTTTGTATGGCCGAGAAGAGTAAAGCAACTTGGAATAAGGCCAATAAGATATTTATTTTCCAAAAAGAAATGTAATCAAAAGCATTGGAAAACAATTAAAATGACACTTGAAAACTTTTGATTTTTCATTAACATTTTAATCTTTAAAGCAAGATACCACTTGTAAAATTTTCACCAACAAACATTGAATGATACTACTTGAAAAAACAAACATTGATTTTTCACAAAAACTCTAGTCTTTAAAACAATATAACACTTATAAAAACCTTTTAACTAGAATGCTTGTTTGAAAGAATATCACTTGTAAAAACCCACTTGTAATTTTTTGCTTTTTCACAAAGAAAAAACTTGTTCAAATGGATAATCTTGCATAAGATTGATAAAAACCATTTCAAGATTATGAAATGAAGCAAATATGAATGAAACACATTCATTCAAGAGATCCAAAAAAAATCATTTTTGGGCAAATAGGTAAAATAGTTTTCCCAATATTAATACTTCACCCAAATTCTTAATTAAGCCCAAAAGGATTAATAGATTTTTCACATAGAAAAACTCGCCCTTACACAAAGGTTCCTATTAAACAATCTTCTTTTTTGTTTGACACACAAAGGCTTATCTTCCATGTTGTCATCTCTTTGAAATAGATCCATCCAAGATTCATGATGACATTTGATACACCTTGTAAAGGTAAATGATATCAAGGAAATTAATTCCACTTGTAGAAACTTGATACCACTTATGAGAAAAGCACTTGATACCAAGAATAGTTGATTCCATTGTTGTTGGACCGAAAAGGCGACTAGAGGTGGGGTGAATAGGAGTACGCTCACTTTTTCACAAATTATGAATTCAACACAATTTCACTCCAATAGCTATGAGGAAGCTATGAAGATCAATATACCAGTACAGCGGAAGACTAGTATTGAATTCAATTTAATTCCCTAAGCAATATGACAAAAACATCAACGATCAAAGCAATACAATGTACTGGCGGTCTGACCTCTGGACTCCAACGGTCGGACCGATTGCCGGGCGGTCGGACCGCTGTTGTACCGGCGGTCGGACCGCTGCCAAATCGGTCGGACCGGTGGTGAGGGGCGGTCATACCGGACGACTCCAGAACAGATCTGAAACAGTAAAATCAGCCCGATGACGAAGTTGCAATTAGGTCTAACTTTTGATTCTCAACTCCAAACTTCACGAAACTTTGCACACACACCTTCTATATGCTATTGAGGACCTATTCCAATCGAATATTTTGATAATTCTTGGATAGATCCTGAACAGTTGTCAATTGAGTAACAGAGGGTCTAAAACCGGCCAAGAACAAAAACTTGATCCTAATGCTTATTCATGAGAGATTGATGATCAAGATGATCCTAGATAGGTTCACACGAATCACAGCAAGCTAATTTACATGAAAGAATCAATCAAAAACTCGTAGATCAAAGAAAGCCATAAAATCACAAAATTAAAAGTAAGAACGAAAAGAGACTTATCTCAAGCAAACCTTGCGTAGATTAAAATCATGATTGATGCTGGATTACACCCACTCCATCAAGGAACAGTGGTCAATCTAAGATCACGAAAATCACCTCAAACCATCAAGAGCCCTAGCCTCCACCTCAACTCCCCCTAAGCCAATTAGGGTTTTGAAACATAAAGAGGCGAGAGAGGTGTGGTGCAGCCACCACCTCCTCCTATTTATAGTGGAGGCCTAGAACCTCTAGGGTTTGACTATATTGGGCTCCCGTTAAGGCCCACTAACAAACGGGTCACACACGCACGCTTCGCAAAGCGTCGTCTTTAACCTTTTGACCTAAACCGCTTCACCATGCGCCATGGATTCGCCAATAGGTCACCCCTGTCCATCTTGTATCACGCTTGAGTCCATTGACCTCACCCGGCATCGTCGATCGTTCTGGACCTCAACTCTCCAAGTCTAGTCCCGATCCTCCTCGCCGTTGACTGTCGTTGACCACCAAGCAACCTGCACAACCATAGACAAGCAAACACGAATTCGTGAACAACTTCTTCACAACTTGACCCATGTTAGTCAAAACATGCATCGTGCAATACATATGCCATGATACCAATGAACTTGACTTAACAAATTAACATCACCACGAAGTTGGCTAATGCATAAGTGGAAATCGGTCCGACCGCTCCCTGTGAGCCGGTCGGACTGCCCTCTGGCCGGTCGGACTGCTCCCTGTGAGCCGGTCGGACCGCCACAAGGGACTTAGCCAAAATTCCGAAACCTTCTGGAAATTTAAAACGAATAGAACTTTTGCTTGGAGGCTCCAAAAATTATGAGACCAAGTGCATTGGGATCCCCTCACTTGCCTACATACTCTATTTTTGGACCAGCCTGTTCTGACCATTTGTGGTCACCGCCGGTCCAACCGCCGCACATGGCCGGTCCGACCGATTTAGGACCGATCGGACAGCCATGCTATGGCCGGTCGGACCACCCCTGTTCAGAAAGCCTGAACTTTGTCGAAAACCATGTGAAACGATAAACCATAAATGACATTGACAATTGTCACATCATCCTAAGATCTGGAGCTTATCCCCATGATATCCACAATCTCCCCCTTGATGAGCACATTGGCAATAATTCAGAAAATGTAATTTGGAGGTTTGAAAAGTAAAATACTTTCATTTTCGCACAAAGGCACAACTTGGCCCATAAGTAAGAAAAAGCAATGTAAATGACCAAACTGGCATCAGAATAGTATAGGCATGTGAGATAAGGCAAAAGAAAGCATAACAACTTTGATTTCCATAAAAGAGTCAAAATTCTCACATGAGGTCCACATGAAAGAGTAATTGTTCAATTCACCTATGATCATTGTGAGGATAAATGAATGCAATTCAAGTTCAGAATATTCAAAAAGATAATAAGAATGCAACTCAAGAACTCGCCCTCACTATGATCCTCGGATTTCAGAAAATTTCAAATTATTTCAAATTCTCCAACTTTTCTCCCCTTTGTATAATCTTCTCCCCAACATTGAAATATCTTCTCCCCCTTTGACAATGGAGTCATCAAGGAATCACGCCTTCCTCTCATCCAGAGATAACAAATGCAGAATGAAGAGAGAAGTAAAAAAGAAGAAGTATGCATGAAGTGCAATGAAGTTACTTCATTTTTGTATTTTTCAATTTTTGATTACAAGAAGCTTCGGAGATTACCCAAAAGAGCTAGCCAGCATTTCTAATATTGCACAAACAACATATCAAGCCTGACAGCGCTAGCAAGATCATGGTAAGACATATATATCAAAGCTAAGCACAAAAGCTTAAAAGTAAAGCAATAGATTTGATCAATTTAAGCAAAGCTTCAAATTCAGCAAGTTCATCAACTGGGATCCTAAAGTGAAACTGGCCATGTCAAAATGTCAAAGTGATATAAAAAATCTAACAAAGACCACATTAAGAGTCAATCGGGTCCTGTATTGAATCATTTTGCTCAAAATTTTGTAAAAGCCCATTTGTCAACATTTTTCTCATATGCATTGAATATTGAAGTTGACTAATGATCTAACTTAGTGACAAGATCCTGGACTAGGAGCCATCCACAAACTCATCCTAAGCTTCGACCAGAAGTTGATTAAAGGTATATCTTAGTAAAGAAGATCCTGGACTAGGATCCATCCACAAACTCATTCTAAGCTTCTACCAGGGCAACAAATCTTGAGGTTCATGTCATTTCTGACAAGCAGTCCCCATGAGATCGTCTGGTTCATCAAACTATCTCCAAGTTCATGTCATTGACAAGCAGTCTCGTAAGAATAGTTTGGCACAATTTAAGCATAAGACAATCTTGATTTTTTTTCATTTTTCACATGAGCAGTTTTAGAATCTCAAGAACACAAAAGCTCAAGTAATGGTCAATTTTAGATCAAAGAGCTAACAAAGCAATTCTGACAGGGCCAATGTCACAAAAGGAGCACTAATTGCGCAACTCGCTAAAACATTCACAAATTGTAATTTTTAGTTCGAGTTGTTTTAAGGTTCTAGCTCATATAGCAAAGACTTAGCTACACAAGTAAAAGCATGATAATTCTAGCAAGTCAAAGAACTAGACATGACATTGAACAAGAATTGAAATACTAAAGCTCCAAAGGGTAATAGGCAAAGCTTCATCAATCTTGAAAGATAAGCAGAAAATCTTATATTACAATGCATCTTTTTGGATTTTTCATACCACTTGTTGTATTTTTCATATGAATGCAATATGATACAATGAGATGCAATAAAAAGCCTAAAAAACCTAAAAAGTTCAAAAAGATCACTAAGTTTGGAAAAAGAACAATAAAAGATCAAAAGAACAAGGAAAGATCAGAAAAGATCAAACTCCCCCTCAAACCAACCCATAGGGATAAATTACCCCTAACTCGCTTCTCAAGGTGGCAAACCTTGTTTGATCTAAAGGCTTGGTGAGGATATTCGCTAATTGAGCATCGGACTCCACGAAGTGCATCACAATACCCCCTTTTTCGACTTGATCTTTAAGGAAGTGAAAGCGAATATCTATGTACTTAGTCCTAGAATGTTGCACTGGGTTTTTAGCAATCTTAATAGCAGAAGTGTTAACACAGAAAAGAGGAACACTAGCAAAATTTAACCCATAATCTTTCAAAGTGGACATCATCCACAAAATCTGGCTACAACAACTAGCAGCAGCTACATACTGCTTCAAAGAATGGATTGTGCAATGTAAGACCGCTTCCTAGAAGACCAAGATACAAGTGAAGTGCCTAGGAAGTGACAGTGCACGAGGTACTCTTCCTATCTAACCGACGACCAAACAAAATCGAATCGAAAAACCCTAATGGACAAAGCTGAAGAGCAGGAATACCAAATGCCATATAAGAGGGTAGAGTGTAAATACCTGAATATGCGCTTAACGGCTTGGCGATGGGAAGTTCTCAGAGACGCCTGAAACCTTGCAAAAAGGCATACCGTGAAGTGAATGTCCGGTCTCGAGGCTGTCAGGTACAGAAGGGAGCCGATCATGCTGCGTATTCGCGTTGATCCACGACTTCTCCTTCCTCATCTGGATCCAAAACAGTCGAAGTAGCCATGGGAGTGGAGATTGGCTTGCAGTCACCCATGTCAAAGCATTTGAGTAGATCTTTAGTGTACTTTGTCTGATGGATAAAGGTTCTTTCCTTACATTGCTTGATTTGAAGCCCCAAAAAGTAATTGAGCTCTCCCATCATACTCATCTCAAATTCCCTAGACATAGTCTTAGAAAAGCTGGAAACAAGAGCATTAGAAGAACCACCAAATATAATATCATCCACGCAAATTTGAGCAAGCAGGAAGTCATTGCCACGTCTAAGAATGAATAGAGTTTTATCCACTTTACCCATCTCAAAATCATTCTTAAGCAAGAAAGTCTTAAGTCTATCATACCAGGCTCTAGGAGCTTGCTTAAAACCATACAAGGCTTTAGATAACTTGAAAACACGATTTGGATACTTGGGATCCTCAAAACCCGGGGGTTGCTTAACATACACTTCCTCCTCTATGAAACCATTTAAAAAGGCACTTTTAACATCCATCTGATATAATTTAAAACCCTTGGATGCAGCAAATGCGAGCAAAATGCGAAAGGCTTCTAGTCTAGCAACAGGAGCAAAGGTCTCATCAAAATCTAACCCCTCAACTTGGCTGAAACCCTCAGCTACCAATCTAGCCTTGTTTCTAACCACAGAACCACCCTCACCTTGTTTATTCTTGAACACCCAACGGGTTCCTATAACATTATGACCACTAGGAGGTTCTACTAGGTTCCAAACCTTGTTTCTTTCGAAATTCTCTAACTCCTCATGCATGGCATTTACCCAGCTAGAATCAGATAAAACATGTGATATATCCCGGGGTTCAAAAGAAGCAACAAAAGCAGAATGAGAGTAGAGATTTGGATCAGTATACCTGGAGCGAGTGACTCGCTCATGTAGATTACCTATTATCTGATCCGGAGGATGCTGTCTCTGAATGCGAAGTGGAGCGCCCGGAGGAGATATCGTTTCTTCGACCTCCGCAGGTACTGCTGATGATGATGATGTAGCAGGAGCCTCAACAGAAGGTGAAGTAGACATAGCAGGTTCTTGTACCAGAATAGGCGCCTCAGCAGCAGCAGATGAAGGACAGATATCAGCTTCGTCCTCATCTTCCTCCACAAAAATGCTCTTTATCACCTGTGAGTCATCTGTAACATCGGCAAAAGCGGCAAGAATCCGGTGAGCAGCCTTCACAAGCTTATTAGCCTCATACCTTGATTTGTTGAATAGAGGCTTCTTCCAAGCTGGCTTTCCCTCCTTATGATTGCTCTTACCTTTCAGCTTGGGGCAATTTGCCCGGATATGATTGAGCTCACCACATTCGTAGCATGTCACCGGACCACCTCTCTTTTTGTTTCTCATATTATTGTAGGGCCGTGTGAATTTTTTAGCTAGGAGAGCTAACTCTGTCTCAGGAATACTTTCAAGCTCTTCCTCATGAATCGCAGATAAACAAGTAAATGAAAAACCAGAAAACGATTCAAGAGTGCCATCAGAGGACCTTTCGAGAGGATCAGCTATCAATGCCATGTTGTCTTTCTTAGGATGATCAACTCTTTTAATTTCATGAGTCTTGAGTTTACTATAAAGCAATTCTAAAGTAAGACTCGAAAGATCAACATTTTCATCTATACCAGTAGCCTTCATCTCCCACTCCTTGGTGTTGATTGCAGCCAAGAGATGGGTGGCATTTTTAGATTGAGAGTATTCAATATCAACAGCTTTCATCTGATTAATCACTTTATTAAAGCGATTGAAAATGTCATCGATGCTCTCTCCAGGACGCATCTCGAATTTGTTGTATTCACGCTTGTAAACTGTTTGGCGCACTTTCTTGATTTGGGACGAACCCTCGTGATATGTTTCGAGGGTGTTCCAAATCTCGTGCGCAGTTGTAAGATTGCAAATACGATCATATTCTTGTCTACCAAGCGCACCATATAAAAGATTCTTGGCCTTGTTGTTGTTTGCCACAAGAACCATTGAAGCTGGCGTAGCAATTTCAGGAATAATAAGCGGGGCTCGAACAACATCCCAAATAGCTTGTCCCTCGCTCTCAAGAAAGACTCGCATACGATTCTTCCAATAGGCATAGTCGTGCCCATCGAAGATATGCGGTTTAGTAGAAAACTTATCCATCGCCTAAAGTTCAGTGACCGGTTAAGATCAAGAGTGAACTAACCGGGCTCTGATACCACTTGTTGGACCGAAAAGGCGACTAGAGGGGGGGTGAATAGGAGCACGCTCACTTTTTCACAAATTATGAATTCAACACAATTTCACAATAATAGCTATAAGGAAGCTATGAAGATCAATATACCAGTACAGCGGAAGACTAGTATTGAATTCAATTTAATTCCCTAAGCAATATGACAAAAACATCAACGATCAAAGCAATACAATGTACTGGCGGTCTGACCTCTGGACTCCACCGGTCGGACCGATTGCCGGGCGGTCGGACCGCTGTTGTACCGGCGGTCGGACCGCTGCCAAATCGGTCGGACCGGTGGTGAGAGGCGGTCGGACCGGCCGACTCCAGAACAGATCTGAAACAGTAAAATCAGCCCGATGACGAAGTTGCAATTAGGTCTAACTTTTGATTCTCAACTCCAAACTTCACGAAACTTTGCACACACCTTCTATATTCTATTGAGGACCTATTCCAATTGAATATTATGATAATTCTTGGATAGATCCTGAACAGTTGTCAATTGAGTAACAGAGGGTCTAAAACCGGCCAAGAACGAAAACTTGATCCTAATGCTTGTTCATGAGAGATTGGTGATCAAGATGATCCTAGATAGGTTCAAACGAATCACAGCAAGCTAATTCACGTGAAAGAATCAATCAAAAACTCGTAGATCAAAGAAAGCCCTAAAATCACGAAATTGAAAGCAAGAACCAAAAGAGACTTATCTCAAGCAAACCTTGCGTAGATTAAAATCGTGATTAATGATGGATTACACCCACTCCATCAAGGAACAGTGGTCAATCTAAGATCATGAAAATCACCTCAAACCATCAATAGCCCTAGCCTCCACCTCAACTCCCCCTAAGCCAATTAGGGTTTTGAAACATAAAGAGGCGAGAGAGGCATGGTGCAGCCACCACCTCCTCCTATTTATAGTGGGGGCGTAGAACCTCCAGGGTTTGACTATATTGGGCTCCCGTTAAGGCCCACTAACAAACGGGTCACACACACACGCTTCGCAAAGCGTCGTCTTTAACCTTTTGACCTAAACCGCTTCACCATGCGCCATGGATTCGCCAATAGGTCACCCTTGTCCATCTTGTGTCACGCTTGAGTCCATTGACCTCACCCGGCATCGTCGATCGTTCTGGACCTCAACTCTCCAAGTCTAGTCCCGATCCTCCTCGCGTTGGTATGCCGTTGACCACCAAGCAACCTGCACAACCATAGACAAGCAAACACGAATTCGTGAACAACTTCTTCACAACTTGACCCATGTTAGTCAAAACATGCATCGTGCAATACATATGCCATGATACCAATGAACTTGACTTAACAAATTAACATCACCACGAAGTTGGCTAATGCATAAGTGGAAATCGGTCCGACCGCTCCCTGTGAGCCGGTCGGACTGCCCTCTGGCCGGTCGGACCGCTCCCTGTGAGCCGGTCGGACCGCCACAAGGGACTTAGCCGAAATTCAAGCCCTAAAATTCCGAAACCTTAAAATTTAAAACGAATAGAACTTTTGCTTGGAGGCTCCAAAAATTATGAGACCAAGTGCATTGGGATCCCTCACTTGCCTACATACTCTATTTTTGGCCCAACCTGTTCTGACCATTTGTGGTCACCGCCGGTCCGACCGCCGCACATGGTCGATCCGACCGATTTGGGACCGGTCGGACCGCCATGCTATGGCCGGTCGGACCGCCCCTGTCCAGAAAGCCTGAACTTTGTCGAAAACCCTGTGAAACGACAAACCATAAATGCCATTGCCAATTGTCATATCATCCTAAGATCTGGAGCATATCCCCCTGATATCCACAATTGTGAATACTTGGTACCACTTATGAGCATAACTAAAGCTTGCAAGGTGCTTAAGATTCTCTTCTCAAAGATCTTCAATGAATGCATCCTAGGAGAAGAGAAAATCCACTCATATACAAAGTATACTTGACCTTTTAGATAAGAGAGGATTTTGATTGGCATGGAAGAATAGTAGATACCATTTTAACAAATAAGATGATATCACTTTGAAAAGATAAATCTCATGCCAAGATCAAGATGATCAAAAGAAGCTACCACTTTTGAAAGGAATAGCACTTGAACGATGCAATCGGATTTGAAATCAAGGAATAACTGTAGTGGGTAGCTAGCAAGGATAGCAAGGATCAAATTGACCACTGTAATCCGCCACAAAAGATTTTAGAAGAAGAGATGGAGAAGAGAACTCTTCGGGCTGGATCAATAGAATTTCCAGTCATAACCGGTCAGACAGCTGCACTAACGGCAGTTGGACCGGTCGAGCTGGCGGTCGGACCACCGGGGGTGACTGGTCTGACCTGTTACCTCTGAAACTGACACACAGTTTCAGCGAAGAGGGAGAGAAAAGTGCAATTTTTTATAAATATATTTGGAGTATTTACAACTTATATAGCCCATGAAAAACAAACCTTAAATAGTTTTTATAAATTAAGCTTTTGGTTTTTACTAATGAAATTATATTTTCATAAAGTTTCATCAAAACATGCAAAATGAGCAAATGAAGAATTTAAAAGCATCCACTTGCATGTATGAGTCATAAATACCATTATGAACATATTCATGGGAAATTTTTTGGTTCATATGGCAAAACTCACATAAGTGCTAGAAAGTGACCACTTTGGTCAAAGTAGGATTTTGGACGAATTTCGAAATCAAATAACTTTTGCTAGGTTAGTCTTTTGGAAATATTTTGAATACCAAAAATGTTTAGAACATCCAACTCTAGGATTTTTCTTTTGGCAAGATTTTCAAATTTCTTTTAGAAGAGATTTTACACAAAAATCTAGTTTATGTTAAAAACAAGATACCATAATGTAGGATTTTGGCTAGAAACTCATTTTCACTTAAAATAGGTTTTTCTTGAACCAAAACCTTTAGAAAACCTTTGAAAAGCATTTGTATACATTTTGCAACTAATTTTTCAAAGGATTACTAATAATTATAAAAATTTTGACTTTTGGCTAAAAGGCTCAATTTTTTAAAACAGTACTAGCACTTAATTTATTTGGGCACACTTAGGGATGTGATATACATGATCATGATTTAGCACTCCCCTTAATATGCCATTTCCAAATTGCTCAATATATTTAATAATGAACATTATGAACAAGAGCAAAAACACCGCTTTTAATATGATTTTCATGAAATGCAACCTACACAAGGCATAAGGGGGCTAGATACTTCAATGTAAGTACTTGTTACCGAGATGGCATTGGCTTATGATATGGCATGATTGTCCTTAGGCTTGGCTTCAATTTTGATATATGATGAAATTCACCTCTTCATGAGAGAGCCAAACCTCCAATACCTCTCCAAGTACCTATTAAGCATTTAAGCGCAATTTGGTACCCAATACTTGGTTGGGTCTACGAATGTTAGTCACAATTGATTTGGGCACCCAAATGGCCCTAGTAATAGTTTTATGTGAACTAACTATTCTAGCAATCGCATTGCCATATTTATCTTTCCTAATCAAATAATGATCATTATAAATAAATAGCTTAGGAGAGATACCTTTGGGACAATCCTTACTAAGATGCCCCTTTTCCCGGCAATTGTAGCAAGTTCGATATTTATTCTCGTCCTTTGCCTTGTTTACTTGCTTGTTGCCGGTTTGGCTCTTATTGACATGTAATGCCTATATCCACCTTAGACTTATTGAGATCCTTGAGAAGGAGAGTCTCATGAGCTTCTTTTAACTCTTCATAAGAATCCTTGAGAGAAAGAAATTCTTTCTTCAAGACTTTAAATCTTGACTTCGCCTTGCCTAGATATTCATTTAAGTCCTCTAACATATCCATCAACTCATCATAGGTAGGTTTATCATTTTCGTTTACCTTATCATTACCTTTAGCCATGAAGCATTGAGTTGATGTGGAGGGGCTTGTGGACTCATCATTGTCGGAGCTAGAAGTTGAGCATTCTTCTTCCGACGTCCACTCCTTTGTGTAATCATCACTAGTTGATGTGGACATTTCATAATGATCTTGAATGTATGTCCACATTTCTTGAGCGCTCTTGAGATTGCATATGGCAGCAAATATTTCTATACTCAAAGCACTAAATAAAGCATTAGTAGCTTGAGCATCGAGATGGAGCATTTCCCTTCCTCAATGGTTGGAGCAAGAGGATCCTTTGGAGGAGAAAAGACCGCATCTACAATCCGCCATATATTTAGGCCCATGGCCTTCAAATAACAAATCATGCGGATTTTCCAATAAGCATAATTTGTGCCATCAAAGATAGGTGCATTACCTAGGTGCACTATATCACTAGTTGCCATCCTTTACTCTCTAGACGGTTAGTCAAATAAATTGAGAGACCAAGCTCTGATACCACTTGTAAGATCGAGGTGGCTGACTGGAGGGGGGAGAATATATAATGCGGAAGCTAATAACAAATTGGTTTTGAACAATTAAAACCTAAATCAACTAGGCTTCCCTAAGTGCACCAACAATGTGAATACAATTCAAGAGTGCAATCATACAAAGATATATAAGCAATTAAAGCACGTAATGTAAATTGCTTAAAGTAAAGCACAAGACAGATAAAGATGACACGATTATGTTTTACCGTGGTGTTCGGAGACTTGCCGGTCTCCCCTAATCCACGTTGAAGTAAGCCCAACCACGTTGAACCGGCTCCACTAATTAAACCAACACCTCCGAGGTAAGTCCAACCACTTGGACCGATTCCAACATGAACCAACACCTCGCTCCACTAAGGTTGCTTTTCCTCCACTCTGAAGATGGCGAGCACCAAACCACTCACAACCACACCGGGCCTACTCAGATGCTTCTTGAGAAGATCACCGGTCACGACGCCTCCACGCCATCTAGGTGTCGACAAACACCAAGAGAAACAAGTCACAACCTTCACTTGAACTAATCAAGTGTCAACACCCAAGTGTATACACAATCCTCTACCTAAGCAACACATGCACTTAGGGTTTACTCTCAAATCTCACTAAGTGCAACACATGCACAAAAGAGAGGAAAGCCTTGCTCTTAGCTCAAAGAATGAGTATAGCACTCAACAACAATCTCAGCAACAACAGACCTCCCCCAACTAGCCAAGGTGGCTATTAATAGTCCACACTCAAAAACTAGCCGTTGGGAGAAGATTCCCTCGAACTGCACGGAGCCGGTCTGACCGCCAACTAATGGCCGGTCGAACCGCCCGTGCTCCAACGGCTATAAAACTAACCGTTGGAGCCTTCGGCCGGTCGGACCGCCAACTAATGGCCGGTCTGACCGCCGCCAAATCGGTCAGACCGCCAAGGCTGGCCGGTCCGACCGCCCGATGCAAAATTGGCTAAGTCCCAAAACGGGAGCTCTCTGGAATAAATATTCCGCACGAAACCCAGAACTTCCTCCCAGCGGAAGTTCCATTTTCTCAACGGCGGAACTTTCGGATAGAAAATCAACTCAAAGGTAAATCGGTCCGACTGCCAACAGATGGCCGGTTTGACCGATTGGCCAACGGTCAGACCGGTGACCCCTGGTGGTCAAACCGCCAGGCTCCAGAGACCAAAACCTTTGACTTCAATTCAAATGACAAAACACATTTGCCCATTTGAGTGCAATTTCAACAAGGTTTCAAGATGATATTCTCAACAGGTTACATAACACATTTGCCAATCTTTAGAATACGCATCACAAGGAATAAGGTACATGGACTTACACAGGACTTACACCATTTGTAAAACACATTTGCAAACTTAAGTCACATGCTACAAGGGTTATGCATGAGCCTAGACTATTTGTAAAACAGATTCGCAAATAAATAGCATCATGCCTAGATGAGCTAGAGCAACCACAATAAGCTATCAACACATGACTAACTCAAACTACTAGATAAGATTGCTCTTAATAGTACGACAACCTATACTAGCAATCCGGTCTTCCAACCAAACACAAAGACCTGTAAAAGACTAGGAACACATCCTTAGCCCTAGCTAGTCATACCTTTGCCTTGCATCTTCTTGAACCTTGATGACGCACATCAACACTTCAAGTCCGGGTCCTTGACTTTGATAATCATCAACACATGATGATTTCTTCGCTTCGGGATCTTGTTGTAACACCCCAGCCCAACACTGAGCCTAGAATGCCACCACACTACACTTTACACTAATAATTATCGACACACTATAAAACTACAGCAAGAAAACAATGATAATCATATCCATGGACCACAAAAGAGCAATGCATAATTATGGATCAAGTGGTAATAAATAAGCAATGGGAGTTATAACCAGGTAAATAATCCAAAGTAGCATCAACCAATGAATCCAAATTAATAAAGAAAATAGTCTAGTCCAAATGATGTCCTAAACTTTATTCAACCTCTAACATGTCCAAGTATAAACCAATATTGAATGAAAAGATTATTATGGCGAATGATCATGTGTTGTCCATGTGCTCTACTCGCTCTCAGTTACGGCATCCTCGAAGATCACCTAAAGACAACAATAGAGCAAGGGTGAGTCCACGACTCAGCAAACACATCCATAAACAACGAACAATCATAAACCAACAGCATTCAATAACTTCATTATCATCACAGGTACTTCCATTAATATTCTCATGCATTAATCTCAAATATCAATGCAACTCTAATCTATATGTCCACATGCACTTCTTTCACAGATACGGTATAGCGTGAGTGAATGCTCGCGACAACATTCACTCTCAAGCCCGTTCCTCCATAAGGATCGGGACCTCCTCCACTCCGTGGAGTTGTGATCAATCATGATCACCTTCTCTTATGCAAAGATGCTTATGAATGCAAACATGCAAACTCCATCATAAACATCATATCCAACTTTCCATCATGCTTATCAACAAAGATATAATCATACCAAATCATTGTTTGCAATTAAATAAAATAAAAGCACAACAATAATGGTAATAGAAGATAAAGAAAACAAAGATCGATCATTGATCATTTGTCCACCATGCACTTGCCTTTACTAGTTGCGACGCACGATTTGACTAGCGAGATGGCAACAAGCACGACGCCTCCTACATTAAATACACAAATTTCAATACAAGCTACAGCATCATAAGAACAACAATCAATCGACATCGCTCCTACGTCCCCAAATTTACCACGCTACGCCGGTGCGAAAAGTTACCCATTGCTGTCCTGTTACTAAAAAGAACGTAACTTTTGACTCGAAAGTCCGATCACCACAAACCACCCCATTCTGGATTCTTTATAAAATTACCCACATTTTCTTAGATTACAAAGACTTCTAATTAAATCATCTAACCCTCCGTATTTAGCCCGGAAAACCGATCTGTCCGCTTCGGAACAGCAGTCTTACTAAATTCATAACTTTTGTTTTACTCAACCAAAATGCGCGTTCTCAGATTCTACAGAACCATTGGACAATTATCTACAACTTTCATGTAGATCAAAAACACTAATTAGGCTATTTACTATTTTTAATAACCGATCTACCAAAACAGCGCCGAAAGACGATAACCCTAAAAACAGCGGCCTTTCGAAAAACATAACTCTAATTATACTCGTCCGATTGACGTGATAAAATATGCTATTGAAAGCTATCGAAATTATCCACAATTAACTAGTAGATGAGATTTCCAAAATTCGCCATTAAGATATCCGAATAAATCGTACAACGGACAGCAGGTTAAACGGATCTATTCGTCGGCACTTTGACTAAAAACTATAGAACCCTCTCTAATTAACCTCAATTATAATCTCTAATTGCTGCATGCAAACAAGATCAATGCTACTTAATTAAGTATACTCACATGCACCTGGTTCGGCAGAAAAACCACGCAGCAGCAATACTCGGCGCGATCGGCGAGAAAAAAGCGATGCGATCTTGGCTCGGGCGCGCATGTGCAGCGACGGCCCACGCGCGCGCGGCAAGAAGAACCTCCACGCGCTGACACGGCACAAAGAACGCAACAGCGATCGGCGGTGGCTTCTTCAGCGCAGCGAAGACATGCGCGAGAACAAAGAAGACACCCAACAACGGCCGGCGGCGAGGAAACGTTCCACGCGGTCGGCGAAGAAGACGCAGAGAAGCGCGACGCGCACAAAGAATCGCCGGTGCACAGCCTTGGCTCGGCCGCACGGGCGCAAGCGAGGTGAGGATCTTCCACGCGGCAAAGACAACGCGCAGCAGACGGCCGGCTTAGCGCACGCGATGCGATGGGAAGAATGCAAAAAAAAAAAGTGGCGGTACGCTTCGGCGTCGGCTTGGAGAAAAAATGGAGGCGGCGCCGCGAAATTCTCCAGGGAAAGAAAAAAACTGGCGGCTAGGGTTTCTAGAAAAACCACAAATCTATTTATATAGCTCATAAAAATTTCGAAAATACTATTTTCCATGAATACTAAATTCTTTAATTACGCACAAGCCCTTAATTCTTTAACTAATTAATTTAATTACACTCCGACCCTTAAGACGCAATTATTAATATTATTATTATTTTTCAGAGTATTACATTCTACCCCCCTTAACGGAATTCGACCCCGAATTCTACTCGCCGTTCTACTCAAATAAAAACCACATTGCTGAAATTAAACAACAAAACAACACGTGCTGAGCGTGAACAACTCGGGTATTGCTCGCGCATGCGAGACTCCAACTCCCAAGTCGCCTCTCTCTCGGATCGATCGCCCACAAAGACCTTGACGATACCAACGTCTTGTGCCTCAAGACTTGCTCGACCTCTCCGTATCGCGCGACGGACGCGACTCAACTGTGAGGTCTTGCTCAATAGTCACGCTCTAATGAAATCTTATGCTCGATCTCTCAAAACTTTCTCAAAGATCGAGACGTGAAACACATTATGAACTCCACGCATGGACTCAGCAGTCCAGCGGTAAGCTAACTTTCCAATTCTTGCAATAATCGAGAACGGTCCAACGTACCTCGGGCTAAGCTTTCCTTTGGTACCGAACCAACAATGCCTTTAGTGGGAGACACTCTCAAGAGCACTGGTCACCCACCGCAAACTCCAAGTCACGCCTCAAATCAAGATAACTTTTCGCTCGCTCGAGCCGCTAATGATTTCGCCTCACCATGGCCACACGCTCAACGGTCTTCAATCCGGTCCGACCCAAATCGCCTTCTCTCCAATCGCATCCCAACAAAGTGGCGATCGCACTTCCGCCCATAAAGAACCTCAAATGGCGCGGCTCTAATATCGAATGGTAACTATTATTATAAGCAAACTCGCAAGTGGCAATCGGTCCTCCCAACTACCTTTCCAAGATAGAACGCAAGATCGCAACATGTCCTCCAAAGTCCGAATAGTACGCCTCGATCGCCCATCTGCATCGTGGATGAAACGCAGACTAAGGCGGAGCTGTGTGCCCAATGCACTCTGCAGACTCTCCCGTAACTTGGAGACAAACTTCGCATCCTCGTCCAAACGATGGTCTTTGGCACACCATGCGTCTTACTATTTCACGCACATAAATAGGAGCTAGATCACTCATTGAATTTGTTGTGCGAATAGGAATGAAGTCTTGCAGACTTCATGAATCGATCCACAACTACCCAAATCGCATCCTTCCTCTCGCGTAACGAGGCAACGCCACCACAAAGTCCATAGAGATATCATCCCAAGGCCACTGGGAACCTCCAAAGGTTGCAACAACCTGCGGACGCTTGTGCTCACTTTCACTTGCGACAAACACCACAAGAAGCCACATAATTAGCAATATCCACCTTCATTCTTTTCCACCAAAATTCATTTCAGATCTCGATACATCTTAGTCTCACCAGATGAGCGAGGTATGGAGTGCGATGTGCCTCCTCAAAATATCATCTTTGACCTCCGCTTTTGTGGCACGCAAAGGCGGCCTTTAAACCTCAAAGTACCGAATCGCCCATGCTAAAATCACCCTCTTTGCCTTCATCCGACGCTTCCTAACCTCCCGTAATAACCGGTCACTCTGTTGTGCTTCACTTTCCGAATAGCCGACTCGAGAATCAATCGTGTCTCAACATGTGACGTGCCCGCATAACAATAAGATATTCCCATGCGATCAAAATCAGCAATGAGGCAATCTAGAGTAGCAGGAGTCGCCTTGCGACTAAGAGCATCCGCAACAACATTGGCCTTGCTCGGATGATCTTGAATAGTAAGATCGTAGTCCTTGATCAATTCCAACCACCTCCTTTGCCTCAAATTCAGATCCTTCGAGTGAAGATATACTTGAGACTCTTGTGATGCGTGAAAATATCACAAGGCTCGCCAGATAGATAATGCCTCCAAATCTTGAGAGCAAAAACAACCGCAGACCAACTCCAAATCATGAGTGGGATAATTTCGCTCGTGCTTCTTTAATCGCCTCGACGCATAAGCAATCACCTTACCGCCTTGCATGAGAACACAGCCAAGACCCACTCGAGACGATCTGAAAAGATCGTGAATCGCTTCTGGCTCGGGAAGAGTGAGAATAGGAGAGGTCACCAACTGTCCTTCAAAATGCGTAACTCGCGCCACACTCATCACCCCTTTGGAATCTCACACCTTTTCGAGTAAGTTGAGACATCGGCTTGGCAATGATAGAGAAATCCTGCACAAAACGCCGATAATAACCAGCCAAACCCAAGAAACTCCTCACCTCCTTCACATTAGTCGGCCTCTTCCAATCTACCACTGTAGATACCTTGCTAGGATCAACAGCAATACCCTGAGGGTTAATCACATCACCCAGAAAACCCACTTCTGAAATCCAGAATTCACACTTCTTCAACTTAGCATAGAATTTGTGCTCTCTCAAAGTCTCTAAAACCAGCCTCAAATGACGCTCATGATCCTCATTGGTCTTGGAGTAGATAAGAATGTCATCAATAAACACCACCACGAAGTCATCTAGATACTCGTGCAACATGTTGTTCATGGTCTCCATAAAAATGGCAGGCGCATTAGTCAATCCAAAAGACATAACTTTATACTCATAATGCCCATACCTGGTGGAGAAAGCAGTCTTCTCAACATCCTGCTCACGCACACGGATTTGATTATACCCTGACTGGAGATCAATCTTGGAGAACATTTGAGCTCCATTCAAGCGATCAAACAGGTCCTCAATGCGGGGCAATGGATATTTGTTCTTGATTGTGACTGCATTAAGCGCACGGAAATCAATACACATACGCCAACTCCCATCCTTCTTCTCTGTGAACAGAACCGGAGCTCCCCATGGCGATACACTACGCCTGATCAAACCTTTAGCCAACAAATCATCCAACTGCTTCTTCAACTCGTCCTGAAACGGACGTGCTAATCGATATGGAGACATCGAGATGGGACGAGTACCCGGAACAAGATCAATGCGAAACTCCACGTCTCGCGCAGGTGGCAAACCCGGAAGCTCGGCTGGGAACACATCTGGATAATCACTAACCACTGGAATCTCCTCAATCTGCGAAGCCACACTCGGTTTTCAAAGAAGAGCTAAAAGAAGCCCGATTTTCATCGCACGACGACGACCGGAACGGTCCGACCAACATCGAAAGAGAGCGCGAGGCGCACTCCTGAAAAGTCAAAGTCTCCTGCACGAGGCGCATGCAGGTATTCTCTACGTAAACAGGATATCACGGCTCGATAAGAGTGCAACCAATCCATACCCAAGATAACATCGAACGACTTCATTTGTATAACTATCAAATTCGCCGTGAACTTCTCTCCATCAATAATAATAGAACACCCGGGACAAGCAAGAGAACTAGCAATAATACCCCGTGAGAACTAACCAACACCGATCGAGAAATCCATTTGATACTCAAGTTCGCTCTTCTAGCAAACGCCGTTGAGACAAACGAAAAGGTAGCCCCGAATCAAAAGGACTAAAGCATCAAACGAATCCACAAGCAAAGTACTGTCACCACGCCAGTCGACCGCGGACTCATTGTGGGCATGGCGTACACTCTGTGGCGCCATGGCGAAAGAAGACGACATGGCGGCGAGCCCCAACAATCTGCTGTGGCGGTGCAGGTAATGCCGGTCGTGCAACCTGAAGCGGTGCTGAAGGTGGCGGCTGCCAGGAGTACCCTACTCGAGGCGCCCAAGCTGAAGGAAATGGCATCATTGGAGGAGCGATCATCATCCGAAAGATCCTCGAGCAGACCCATCAAGAAGAAGATGGCACAGGCTCCCACTTGATCACGCTAGTGGGGTTCTGGCGACACACCCGCTCCTTGTGACCCGGTCGGCCACACTGACGGCAATCTCCCGTCCAAGTGCACTCAGCAGCGCGGTGTCCATCACCGCACTTAAAGCAAAGCATGCCCCGCTCAGGGACAGACGAAGAGCCGAGTACGCAAAGGACGAGGCGCCAAGAAGAGAACGGCCTCGATCGCTAGACACGAAAGATCTGCGGTCCTCCTTGAATTTCTTGAAAGGTGTTGAATAGACCCACTTCCTCGCTAGAGCTCCTCTTCCGTCACCACCGAAACTACGATCCACCGAGGCTTGTCGCCTTTGTGAGTGCATCTCCAACTCCATACCCTGGCTTGCTCCACAACAGAGCTGTAATCACGAGTGGAGTAGCTCCCAACACATGTCGGTACTCGAGGTGAGACCCCGACGGAACCTCTTGGCCTTCGAAGATCATCATTCGCTCATCAAGGGACAAAGCGAACCAAGTTGTTGAACTCACCTCATACTCAAGAATAGACCTCTTCCACGAGCAAAGGTCGTCAAGGCAACCTCCATCTTCTCAACAAAAGAATAGGGTAGAACTTCCCTTGAACTGATCTACAAAATCCTCCCAAGTGATCGCCCTTGAGTGGCGGTCCTCGAAGACAACACGCCCTCCCACCAAATATCCGCTGCCTTTTTGGTGAAAGGCTACAAACGGACCCTCGATGTGAAGACATCTCCAAAGCTCCAAAGCGCCTCTCCATGTAGCGCCTTGGTCCACGCTCGACCGGTGTGCCCGACCCATCAAATGGATCCAACCTCAACCCCATCCACTCTCGAAGTGACATCCGCGCCTCAGGAACCGGTGGATGTGCGACAGGGGCAACAACAGATGCCGCAGCAACAGGGACCGCCGGCGCCTGTTGACGAAGAGCACGGATCTCTCCCACCAACTCTCTCAGCAAAGCGGGCGTCTAATCCTGGACCCCAACCGGAGGCGGGTCAACAGGTGTAACACCCCAGCCCAACACTGAGCCTAGAATGCCACCACACTACACTTTAAACTAATAATTCATGACACACTATAAAATTATAGCAAGGAAACAATGATAATCATATCAAAGGATCACAAACTAGCATGTATAAATATGGATCAAACGATAATCAATAAGCAAGGGGAATAAAACTAGGCAAATAATCCAAAGCAGCATCAACTAAAGAATCCAAATGATTAAAGCAAACAGTCTAATCCAAATGATATCCTAAACATTAATCAATAGCTAACATGTCCAAGTGTAAACCAATATGGAATGAAAAGATTATCATGGCGAATGATCATGTGATGCCCATGTGCTCTACTCGCTCTCAATTACGGCATCCTCGAAGATCACCTAAAAACAACAGTAGAGCAAGGGTGAGTCCACGACTCAGCAAATACATCCATAAACAACGAACAACAATAAATCATCAGCATTCAATAACTTCATTATCATCACATACACTTCCATTCACATCCATTAATCTCATGTATCAATGCAACTCTATTCTACATGTCCACATGCACTTCTTTTCGCGTATACCGGTATAGCATGAGTGAATGCTCGCGACAACATTCACTCTCAAGCCCGTTCCTCCATAAGGATCGGGGACCTCCTCCACTCCCGTGGAGTTGTGATCATCAAGATCACCTTCTCTTATGCAAAGATGCTTATGAATGCAAACAGGCAAATTCCATCATAAACATCATATCCAACTTCTCATCATGCTCATCAACAAAGATATAAACATACCAATTCATTGTTTGCAATTAAACCAAATAAAAGCACAACAATAATGGTAATAGAAGATAAAGAAAACGTTGATCGATCATTGATCGTCGTCCACCATGCACTTGCTCGTACTAGTTGCGACGCACAATTTGGCTCAAGATGGCAACAAGTACGACGCTTCTCCTACATTAAATACACACATCTCAATACAAGCTACAGCATCATACGAATAACAATCCATATACATCGCTCCTACACGTCCCCAAATATACGATATTACGCCGGTATCGAAAAAGCTACCCATTGCTGTCCGGTTACTAAAAAGAGCGTAACTTTTGACACGAAAGTCCGATCACCACAAACCACCCCATTCTGGATTCTTTATAAAAATCTCCACATTTTCTTAGATTACAAAGACTTCTAATTAAATCATCTAACCCTCCGTATTTAGCTCCGGAAGCCGATCTGTCCGCTTCGGAACAACAATCTTCCAAATTTCATAACTTTAGTTTTACTCAACCAAATTGTGCGTTCTCAGATCCTACAGAACCATTGGACAATTATCTACAACTTTCATGTAGATCAAAAACTCTAATTAAGCCATTTACTATTTTTAACAACTGATCTACCAAAACAGCGCCGAACGACGGTAACCCTAAAACAGCGGCCTTTCGAACATCATATCTAGAAATCTACTTGTCCGATTGACGTGATTCAATATGCTAAAGAAAGCTATCGATAATATCTACAATTAACTAGTAGATGACAATTCCAAAATACGCCATTAAGGTACCCGAATAAGTCGTACAACAAAAAAACAGACTAAACCAATCTAACTTTTCAAGTTTCCCCGACTAAAAACATGCTAAATAGAGCTACGGTCAACTAGTTTCATCTTTTCATCTTCCACTGTACAGCTTGTGCTTCTTTCCTAATCTGTTAAGTATTAGTCTAGCCTTCATGGTTAAGAGCATTTTAAGAAGCAACAAATCTTTCTTTTTTTCTAGTCACAGCCACCAACAGCCGAACCTACAATTTGCTTATGAGTTCTGATTACCTACTTGGAAATTGATGGTGACGTCTCGATTGCATGCATGCATCACAGATAGTACACATGCATCGGCTCAATCGGCGGACGGCGCGGCGCCCACGCGGCTCCTCGGCGATGGCTTCAGACGCTGCAAGGCAAAGCGGCAAAGAAGAAAGCGCGGCGCAGATCCACGAGCAACCAACCGCAGATGATTCGGCGCGGCAATGCAGCACGCGATCTCGGCAGAAGAAGCGCAGCGATCCCGGCTCTGCGACTACACACGCCGCGCCCGCACGCAAGACAAAGAATGGCGCAAGTGCACAGAGCGGCTGGCTTCGGTTTTCCACGCACGCAGCGGCAAGATGCGATTTGAGCACAGCGCGCATGCAGGCGGCGCTCATCGGTGTTGGTCGTTGGCTGGGTTACCCGGCAAGACAAAGCATAATTCACCACGCCGCAGATTTCTACCGATCGGCAAAGGCGGCGCTTGGCTTGGGAAAGGGAAAAGAAGAGCTAGGGTTTTAAGAAAAATCCGAAATTCATTTATATAGCTCCAAAAATTCCGAAAATATTCTATTTTCCCAAATTCTTTTTAGTTAATTACGCACAAGCCCTAACGACGTTTTTAATTAATTATTCTCTGATACCATTAAATTAATTACTCTCCGACCATTAAGACGCGATTAATAAAATTATTTTATTTTCAGGGTATCACATTCTCCCCCCCTTAACGGAATTCGACCCCGAATTCTAATCGCCGTTCTACTCAAATAAAAACTACACAACTGAAATTAAACAACAAAACAACACGTACCCGACGTGAACAACTCCGGATATTGCTCGCGCGCGCGACTCCAACTCCCAAGTCGCTTCTCTCGGACCGATCGCCCCAAGACCTTGACGTATACCAACGTCTTGTGCCTCAAGACTCGCTCCGACCTCTCCGAATCGCGCACGGACGCGACTCAACCGTGAGGTCTTGCTCAATAGTCGTGGCTCTAATGAAATCTTATGCTGGATCTCTCAAAAACTTTCACAAAGATCGAGACGTGAAACACATTATGAACTCCACGCATGGACTCAGGAAGATCCAATCGGTAGGCTAACTTCCCAATTCTTGCAATAATCGGGAACGGTCCAACGTACCTCGGGCTAAGCTTTCCTTTGGTACCGAATCGGACAATGCCTTTAGTGGGAGACACTCTCAAGAGCACCTGGTCACCCACCGCAAACTCCAAGTCACGCCTCCTCAAATCAAGATAACTTTTTCGTCTACTCGAGTCGCTAATGATTACGCCTCACCATGGCCACACGCTCAACGGTCTTCTGAATCCAGTCCGGACCCAACATTGCCTTCTCTCCAACTGCATCCCAACAAAGTGGCGATCTGCACTTCCGCCCATAGAGAACCTCAAATGGGCGGCTCTAATCTTGGAATGGTAACTATTATTATAAGCAAACTCGCAAGTGGCAATGGTCCTCCCAACTACCCTTCCAAGATAGAACACAAGATCGCAACATGTCCTCCAAAGTCCGAATAGTCCGCCTGATTGCCCATCATGCATGGGTGAAACGTCAGACTAAGGCGTAGCTGTGTGCCCAATGCACTCTGCAGACTCTCCCGAACTTGAGACAAACTTAGCATCCTCGTCGTAAATGATGGTCTTTGGCACACCATGCGTCTTACTATCTCACGCACATAAATAGGGGCTAGATCACTCATTTGAATTTGTCGTGCGAATAGGAATGAAGTCTGTGAGACTTGCTGAATCGATCCACCACTACCCAAATCGCATCCTTCCTCGCGCGAACGAGGTAGCGCCACCACAAAGTCCATAGAGATATCATCCCAAGGCCACTGGGGAACCTCCAAAGGCTGTAACAACCCTGCAGGACGCTTGTGCTCAGCTTTCACTTGCTGACAAACACCGCAAGAAGCCACATAATTAGCAATATCCACCTTCATTCTTTTCCACCAAAAATTACATTTCAGATCTCGATACATCTTAGTCTCACCGGGGTGAGCGATTATGCAGTGCGATGTGCCTCCCTCAAAATATCATCCTTGACCTCCGCCTTTTGTGGCACACAAAGACGGCCTTTAAACCTCAAAGTACCAGAATCGTCCATACTAAAATCACTCTCTTTACCTCCATCCAGACGCTTCCTAACCTCCTGTAGTAACCGGTCACTCTGTTGTGCTTCCCGCACACGGTCCGGAATAGCTGACTCAAGAATCAACTGCGTCTCAACATGTGATGTGCCCGCATAACAATAAGATATTCCCATGCGATCAAAATCAGCAATGAGGCAATCTAGAGTAGCAGGAGTCGCCTTGCGACTAAGAGCATCAGCAACTACATTGGCCTTGCCTGGATGATACTGAATAGTAAGATCATAATCCTTGATCAACTCCAACCATCTCCTTTGCCTCAAATTCAGATCATACGAGTGAAGATATACTTGAGACTCTTATGATCTGTGAAAATATCACAAGGCTCACCGTATAGATAATGCCTCCAAATCTTGAGAGCAAAAACAACCGCAGCCAACTCCAAATCATGAGTGGGATAATTCTGCTCGTGCTTCTTTAACTGTCTCGACGCATAAGCAATCACCTTACCGTCTTGCATGAGAACACAGCCAAGACCCACTCGTGACGCATCCGAAAAGACTGTGAACCGCTTCCCCGGCTCGGGAAGAGTGAGAATAGGAGAGGTCACCAACCTGTCCTTCAAAATGCAGAAACTGCGCTCACACTCATCAGTCCACTGGAATCTCACACCTTTTTGAGTAAGCTGAGACATCGGTTTGGCAATGATAGAGAAATCCTGCACAAAACGCCGATAATAACCAGCCAAACCCAAGAAACTCCTCACCTCCTTCACACTAGTCGGCCTCTTCCAATCCACCACTGTGGAGACCTTACTAGGGTCAACAGCAATACCCTGAGGGTTAATCACATGACCCAGAAAACCCACTTCTGAAATCCAGAATTCACATTTCTTCAACTTAGCATAGAACTTGTGCTCTCTCAAAGTATCTAAAACCAGCCTCAAATGATGCTCATGGTCCTCATTAGTCTTGGAATAGATAAGAATATCATCAATGAACACCACCACGAAGTCATCTAGATACTCGTGTAACATGTTGTTCATGGTCTCCATAAAAATGGCAGGTGCATTAGTCAATCCAAAAGACATAACTTTATACTCATAATGCCCATACCGTGGAGAGCGGTCTTCTCTACATCTCGCCACGCACCGGATTTGATTATACCCTGACTGGAGATCAATCTTGGAGAACACTTGAGCTCCATTCAACCGATCAAACAAATCCTCAATGCGGGGCAATGGATATTTGTTCTTGATTGTGACTGCATTAAGCGCACGATAATCAATACACATACGCCAACTCCCATCCTTCTTCTCTGTGAACAGAACAGGAGCTCCCCATGGTGATACACTACGCCTGATCAAACCTTTAGCCAATAATTCATCCAATTGCTTCTTCAACTCGTCCTGAAACGGACGTGCTAGTCGATATGGAGACATCGAGATGGGACGAGTGCCCGGAACAAGATCAATGCGAAACTCCACGTCTCGCACAGGTGGCAAACCCGGAAGCTCAACTGGGAACACATCGGGATAATTACTAACCACTGGAATCTCCTCAATCTGCGAAGCCACACTCGGTTTCTCATCAAGAGCTAAAAGAAGTCCAGTTTTCACTGCACGCTGACCCGGGAACAGTCCAACCAACATTGAAAGAGAGCGCGGAGGCGCACTCCCCTGAAAAGTCAAAGTCTCCCGGGCGAGGTGCGCACAGATCGCATTCTACGTAAACGAGGATATCACGGCTCGATAAGAGTGCAACCAATCCATACCCAAGATAACATCGAACGGCTCCATTTGAATAACTATCAAATTCGCCGTGAACTCCTCTCCATCAATGACAATAGAACACCGGGACAAGCGGTAGAGCTAGCAATAATACCCCGGAGAACTAACCAACACCGATCGAGAAATCCATCAGATACTCAAGTTCGCTCTCTAGCAAACGCGACGAGACAAGCGAAAAGGTAGCCCCGAATCAAAAAGGACTAAAGCATCAAACGAATCCACAAGCAAAGTACCTGTCACCACGTCAGGACGACCCGCAGACTCTGCAGTAGGCATGGCGTACACTCCAGGTGGCGCCATGGCGAAAGAAGACGACGGCGGGCGGCGAGCCCCAACAATCTTTGTGGCGGTGCGGTAAAGCGGTCGTGCAACTCAAGCGGTGCGAAGGTGGCGGCCGCCGATAGTACCTACTTTGGGCGCCCAAGTGAAGGAAATGGCATCATTGGAGGAGCGATCATCATCTGGAAAGATCCTCGAGCAGGACCCACTGAAGAAGAAGAAGATGGCACGGGCTCCCACTTGATCACGCTTAGCGGGGTTACGGCGACACACCCGCTCCTTGTGACCACGCCGGCCACACCGACGGCAATCTCCGTCAAGTGCACTCGGCAGTGCGGTGTCCATCACCGCACTTAAAGCAAAGCATGCCCCGCCTCGACAGACGAAGAGCTGGAGTACTGCAAAGGACGAGGCGCCAAGAAGTGAACGGCCTCGATCGCTTGGACTGAAAGGCTGCGGTCCTCCTTGAATTTCTTGAAAGGTGTCGACTGGACCCACTTCCTCACTAGAGCTCCTCTTCCGTCACCACCGTAGCAACCATCCACCGAGGCTTGTCGCCCCTTTGTGAGTGCATCTCCAACTCCATGCCCCTAGCTTGCTCCACAGCAGAGTCAGAGTCACGGAGTGGAGTAGCTCCCAACACATGTCGGACTCGAGGTGAGACCCCGACGGAACCTCTTGGCCTTCGAAGATCATCGTTAGCTCATCAAGGAACAAAGCGAACCAAGTTGTTGAACTCACCTCATACTCAAGAATAGACCTCTTCCCCGAGCAAAGGTCGTCAAGGCAACCTCCATCTTCTCAACAAAAGAGTAGGGGTAGAACTTCCCCTTGAACTGATCAACAAAGTCCTCCCAAGTGACTGGCCCTTGAGTGGCGGTCCTCGAAGACAACACACCCTCCCACCAAATATCTCGCTGCCCTTTCAAATGAAAGGCTACAAACGGACCCTCGAGTGAAGACATCTCTAAAGCTCCAAGCCGCTCTCCATGTAGCGCAACCAGTCCGCAGCCTGGACCGGTGTGCCCGACCCATCAAACGAATCAAACCTCAATCCCATCCACTCTCGAAGTGACATCCGTGCTTCAGGAACCGGTGGATGTGCGACAGGAGCAACAACAGATGCCGCGAAGCGAGGATCGCCGGCGCTGTTGACGAAGAGCACGGATCTCTCCTACCAACTCTCTCAAGAAAGCGGGGTCTCATCACGGACTACAACCGAGGCGGGTCAACAAAGAACCCCTCACCATCGACTCAAGCAGCACAGGAGGTGGCTCCACGGAACCTCTCCCGCGGCCACGACCTCCACGACCGCGGCCATCACGACCACGCCCTCTGCCCCTCGGCATAGCTATCAACCACAATCAACAATACATAATGAGTTCAAAGCTCAAAATAAACTCCTTCATCAATAAACAACATAACGGAAGCGTAAAACGATATTCGTACCTCTCTCTAACCTACTGTGCACTAGTGTGTCAAATTTTAGGTTAGTTAACCATTAGCAAATTTTAGTTGATTTACTAATACTAAACAAATTTTAACAATTTTAGTTTGCCTAAGTTGTTAATCTATTCACCACGGACCTAAAGCCCGCTCTGATACCAACTGTAACACCCCAGCCCAACACTGAGCCTAGAATGCCACCACACTACACTTTAAACTAATAATTCATGACACACTATAAAATTATAGCAAGGAAACAATGATAATCATATCAAAGGATCACAAACTAGCATGTATAAATATGGATCAAACGATAATCAATAAGCAAGGGGAATAAAACTAGGCAAATAATCCAAAGCAGCATCAACTAAAGAATCCAAATGATTAAAGCAAACAGTCTAATCCAAATGATATCCTAAACATTAATCAATAGCTAACATGTCCAAGTGTAAACCAATATGGAATGAAAAGATTATCATGGCGAATGATCATGTGATGCCCATGTGCTCTACTCGCTCTCAATTACGGCATCCTCGAAGATCACCTAAAAACAACAGTAGAGCAAGGGTGAGTCCACGACTCAGCAAATACATCCATAAACAACGAACAACAATAAATCATCAGCATTCAATAACTTCATTATCATCACATACACTTCCATTCACATCCATTAATCTCATGTATCAATGCAACTCTATTCTACATGTCCACATGCACTTCTTTTCGCGTATACCGGTATAGCATGAGTGAATGCTCGCGACAACATTCACTCTCAAGCCCGTTCCTCCATAAGGATCGGGGACCTCCTCCACTCCCGTGGAGTTGTGATCATCAAGATCACCTTCTCTTATGCAAAGATGCTTATGAATGCAAACAGGCAAATTCCATCATAAACATCATATCCAACTTCTCATCATGCTCATCAACAAAGATATAAACATACCAATTCATTGTTTGCAATTAAACCAAATAAAAGCACAACAATAATGGTAATAGAAGATAAAGAAAACAGTGATCGATCATTGATCGCTGTCCACCATGCACTTGCCTGTACTAGTTGCGACGCACAATTTGGCTCGAAGATGGCAACAAGTACGACGCTTCTCCTACATTAAATACACACATCTCAATACAAGCTACAGCATCATACGAATAACAATCCATATACATCGCTCCTACACGTCCCCAAATATACGATATTACGCCGGTATCGAAAAAGCTACCCATTGCTGTCCGGTTACTAAAAAGAGCGTAACTTTTGACACGAAAGTCCGATCACCACAAACCACCCCATTCTGGATTCTTTATAAAAATCTCCACATTTTCTTAGATTACAAAGACTTCTAATTAAATCATCTAACCCTCCGTATTTAGCTCCGGAAGCCGATCTGTCCGCTTCGGAACAGCAATCTTCCAAATTTCATAACTTTAGTTTTACTCAACCAAATTGTGCGTTCTCAGATCCTACAGAACCATTGGACAATTATCTACAACTTTCATGTAGATCAAAAACTCTAATTAAGCCATTTACTATTTTTAACAACTGATCTACCAAAACAGCGCGAACGAACGGTAACCCTAAAACAGCGGCCTTTCGAACATCATATCTAGAAATCTACTTGTCCGATTGACGTGATTCAATATGCTAAAGAAAGCTATCGATAATATCTACAATTAACTAGTAGATGACAATTCCAAAATACGCCATTAAGGTACCCGAATAAGTCGTACAACAAAAAAACAGACTAAACCAATCTAACTTTTCAAGTTTCCCCGACTAAAAACATGCTAAATAGAGCTACGGTCAACTAGTTTCATCTTTTCATCTTCCACTGTACAGCTTGTGCTTCTTTCCTAATCTGTTAAGTATTAGTCTAGCCTTCATGGTTAAGAGCATTTTAAGAAGCAACAAATCTTTCTTTTTTTCTAGTCACAGCCACCAACAGCCGAACCTACAATTTGCTTATGAGTTCTGATTACCTACTTGGAAATTGATGGTGACGTCTCAGTTGCATGCATGCATCACAGGATAGTACACATGCACTGGCTCAATCGGCGGACGGCGTCGGGCGTCCACGCGGCTCCCGGGCGATGGCTTCTGCACGCGCAAAGCGGCAAAGAAGAAAAGCGCGCGCGATCCACGAGCAACCAACCGCAGATGATTCGCCGCAGCGTGGCGCGCGATCGGCGCAGAAGCGCAGTGATCCTTCGGCTCTGCGGCTACACACGCGCCGGCAGACGCGCCTGACAAAGTGTGAGCGCAAGTGCACAGAGCGGTGGCCGGTTTTCCACGCACGCAGCAGAATAAGATGCGACTTGAGCACAGCGCATGTGGCGGCGGCTCATCGGTGTTGGTCGCCGGCCGGTGGCGGACAAAGAATATAATTCAGCCACGCGCAGACTTGGTGTCGATCAAAAGCGGCGCTTGGCTTGGGAAAGGGAAAAGAAGAGCTAGGGTTTTAAGAAAAATCCGAAATTCATTTATATAGCTCCAAAAATTCCGAAAATATTCTATTTTCCCAAATTCTTTTTAGTTAATTACGCACAAGCCCTAACGACGTTTTTAATTAATTATTCTCTGATACCATTAAATTAATTACTCTCCGACCATTAAGACGCGATTAATAAAATTATTTTATTTTCAGGGTATCACAACAGGAACCCCCTCAGCTACTGACTCATCTGCTACAGGAGGTGGCTCCACGGAACCTCTTCCGCGACCCCGACCTCCACGACCGCGGCCACCACGACCACGTCCTCTACCCCTCGGCATAGCTATCAACCACAATCAACAATACCCAATGAGTTCAAAGCTCAAAATAAACTCATCCATCAATAAACAACATAACGGAAGCGTAAAAACTATATTCGTACCTCTCTCTAACCTACTGTGCACTAGTGTGTCAAATTTTAGGTTAGTTAACCATTAGCAAATTTTAGTTGATTTACTAAACTAAAACAAATTTTAACAATTTTAGTTTGCCTAAGTTGTTAATCTATTCACCACGGACCTAAAGCCCGCTCTGATACCAACTGTAACACCCCAGCCCAACATTGAGCCTAGAATGCCACCACACTACACTTTACACTAATAATTATCGACACACTATAAAACTACAGCAAGAAAACAATGATAATCATATCCATGGACCACAAAAGAGCAATGCATAATTATGGATCAAGTGGTAATAAATAAGCAATGGGAGTTATAACCAGGTAAATAATCCAAAGTAGCATCAACCAATGAATCCAAATTAATAAAGCAAATAGTCTAGTCCAAATGATGTCCTAAACTTTATTCAACCTCTAACATGTCCAAGTATAAACCAATATTGAATGAAAAGATTATTATGGCGAATGATCATGTGTTGTCCATGTGCTCTACTCGCTCTCAGTTACGGCATCCTCGAAGATCACCTAAAGACAACAATAGAGCAAGGGTGAGTCCACGACTCAGCAAACACATCCATAAACAACGAACAATCATAAACCAACAGCATTCAATAACTTCATTATCATCACAGGTACTTCCATTAATATTCTCATGCATTAATCTCAAATATCAATGCAACTCTAATCTATATGTCCACATGCACTTCTTTCGCGTATACCGGTATAGCGTGAGTGAATGCTCGCGACAACATTCACTCTCAAGCCCGTTCCTCCATAAGGATCGGGGACCTCCTCCACTCCCGTGGAGTTGTGATCAATCATGATCACCTTCTCTTATGCAAAGATGCTTATGAATGCAAACATGCAAACTCCATCATAAACATCATATCCAACTTTCCATCATGCTTATCAACAAAGATATAATCATACCAAATCATTGTTTGCAATTAAATAAAATAAAAGCACAACAATAATGGTAATAGAAGATAAAGAAAACAGTGATCGATCATTGATCGCTGTCCACCATGCACTTGCCTTTACTAGTTGCGACGCACGATTTGACTAGCAGATGGCAACAAGCACGACGCCTCTCCTACATTAAATACACAAATTTCAATACAAGCTACAGCATCATAAGAACAACAATCAATCGACATCGCTCCTACACGTCCCCAAATTTACCACGCTACGCCGGTACCGAAAAGTTACCCATTGCTGTCCTGTTACTAAAAAGAACGTAACTTTTGACTCGAAAGTCCGATCACCACAAACCACCCCATTCTGGATTCTTTATAAAATTACCCACATTTTCTTAGATTACAAAGACTTCTAATTAAATCATCTAACCCTCCGTATTTAGCCCGGAAAACCGATCTGTCCGCTTCGGAACAGCAGTCTTACTAAATTCATAACTTTTGTTTTACTCAACCAAAATGCGCGTTCTCAGATTCTACAGAACCATTGGACAATTATCTACAACTTTCATGTAGATCAAAAACACTAATTAGGCTATTTACTATTTTTAATAACCGATCTACCAAAACAGCGCCGAAAGACGATAACCCTAAAAACAGCGGCCTTTCGAAAAACATAACTCTAATTATACTCGTCCGATTGACGTGATAAAATATGCTATTGAAAGCTATCGAAATTATCCACAATTAACTAGTAGATGAGATTTCCAAAATTCGCCATTAAGATATCCGAATAAATCGTACAACGGACAGCAGGTTAAACGGATCTATTCGTCGGCACTTTGACTAAAAAATATAGAACCCTCTCTAATTAACCTCAATTATAATCTCTAATTGCTGCATGCAAACAAGATCAATGCTACTTAATTAAGTATACTCACATGCACCTGGTTCGGCAGAAAAACCACGCAGCAGCAATACTCGGCGCAGTCGGCAGTAAAGAAAGCAGTAGCAGTCTTCGGCTCGGGCGCTGCATGTGCAGGCGACGGCGTCCACGCGGCGCGGCAGCAGCAACCTCCACGCGCACACGGCACAGCAACGCAACAGGCGATCGGCAGCTGGCTTCTTCAGCGCAGCAGCACATGCGCAGGAACAGCAGCACCAGCCGAACAACAGCCGGCAGCAGCAGGAAACGTTCCACGCGGTCGGAAGAAGACGCAGAGCAGCGGCGCCGCGCGACAAAGAATCGCCGGGTGCACAGGCCTTCGGCTCGGCCGCACGGCGCAAGCGATCGCGAGGATCTTCCAGCGGCGGCAAAGACAACGCGCAGCAGATACCCGGCTTAGCGCGATGATGCAGAGCGGCGGCAAAGAAAAAGGCTGGCGGCTGCTCGGCGTCGGCTTGGAGAAAAAATGGAGGCGGCGCGGCGAAATTCTCCAGGGAAAGAAAAAAACTGGCGGCTAGGGTTTCTAGAAAAACCACAAATCTATTTATATAGCTCATAAAAATTTCGAAAATACTATTTTCCATGAATACTAAATTCTTTAATTACGCACAAGCCCTTAATTCTTTAACTAATTAATTTAATTACACTCCGACCCTTAAGACGCGATTATTAATATTATTATTATTTTTCAGAGTATTACACTTGTCTTGAGCATCATCAACACATGATGATTTCCTCATCCCGAGACTTGACATGCATCGGCACATGATGCATTCTTCATCTTGACCTCCATCAACACATGATGAGTCTTCTCTTGACTTGATGTGCATCAACACATGATAAAACCTTTTACTCTAAGTCTTGATATGCATCAACACATGATGCATCCTTCACTTCAAGTCTTGACTTGATGATCAACTCACGATCATCCCAAGTCTTCATCATCCTGGAACATAACATATACATCCAACTCATGGAAATAGTTAGTTCCACAATATGATTATCATTAATTACCACACCATACCATTAACTCATAATGGTGGGGACAAGATACCTCAATCTTTCCCTCTTTGGTAATTGATGATAACCACTTCAAACACGCATAAATTTGATTTGATAAAAGTAACACAATGTGAGTTTATATAAACTAAACAAGTCATTTATATACTCACACCATGAGTATGCGAGAACTACACAAGTTCTACATACTCAAACCATGAGTATATGAGAACTACATAAATTCCATATACTCACAATATGAATATACAAAAACTAGACAAGTTTTATATATATTCGAAACATGAGTATACACGAACTACACAAGTTCTATATACTCAAAATATAAGTATGCAAAGACTACATAAGTTTTGTATACTCATACGGACATGTTTCAAAGTAAAGATCCCAAATATATGTGGAATACGGAATATGGATCAATACTAATGAAACCACAAAATATAGAATGAGCTCCCCCTAAATGTGTGCATACACATATGTGTAAAGGAAACATATGGACATATTCAAGATGTACTTATGGTGGAGTTCAACCTATATTTTAGATCCGAGGAATGCAACATCATTTAGGAGTACAAGTTGAATGCATACCTCGTTGAATGCATACCTCGTTGAATTTCACCTTTATATCCAAATGAGACTACATGTTAGATATAACAATAGAAATGTTAGTCTCACAATTAGATTTGTCATTAATCACGAAAACATTCTATTAACTCATAAATGGCGTGTCTAGATCTTTCATCCTGCTCGCCACATCAGTCCTAGAGTTGAGTCAGCGCGCACGTGGACGCCTACGTGGAAAACGACGTCAGCACCACCCCCCATTTTGGACTGTAGCACGGATCGAGTCCACCATGGACTTTGACCAAAGTGCGCACCTACTATTTGACTAGGGGGCCCACATCTCATGGATGCCAAAGCATTTCCGGTAGGAAAAACAATTCCGGCCAAAAATCAAATTTCAGTCGTTGGCATCAGCATGCACAATAAAGACAATTCCAAAAATTGAATTTTAATATTTCTTTAGGGTTTAAACTTCGAGGGGTTCGTTCTCTTTCATACGAACTCTGATTTTGTCGATAAAAATTTCTAAATTCATATGAATTCAAGATCTAGCCAACTAAACAAAAATTACTCCATTTGGAATTAATTTGTAGTTTCATTTGAATTTATTTGCATTTATTTGAATTTATCTTATTTTCGGATATAGATTTCGACGATTCCGAGGAACCTGAGTTAGTTGAAGAAAAGGAATTTGAGCAAGGAAAGTTATACCTTTGATCATGTTTAATCCTATTATTTTAGATTATTTAATTCTATTTTAAATTATTATTGCATGCATAATTCTAATCAATTATTTAAATTCCTAGTTACTATGTTTCCTTTGTATGGCCAGTATTGACGTTTGAATAAATCATTCCTTTATCACCATAGTTAAAATGAATGAAAAAAACTATATGCTTAGTCATTGTTTAGACCAAAATCTTGAATTTGGAGAGTTTAGCCAAGTTATTCAAAATTGATTCAAATTCGGTATATGGTATTGTCTTACCATAGAAATTTTTAGTAAATGCTTTTACTTATGAAATAAAGTAAAATGGTTTAGACTTGGGCATAATGGATGTTGGTAATGTGCAAGTCAATGCACAAGATCGTATCATTTCAATGATTGAGTCCAGGGTTGTCGAATGTTGCCCAAGTCAGTTAAGTACCGGTCTTCGAGCCACATCTTGCTAAGCTCCACCGTACTACCACATGTATGGAATGGGACAGATTAGGCTTATTAATTTGTAATGCCTCACTGTTGATTATGCCATGTTATTCTGTGAATGTTGGTTAGACAATATTCCCACTTGACGTAAGCGGGGGCTTCCGGCGGTTGGTTAGCCCAATAGAAGTGAAACCTTAGCGGCCATATTAACCTTGCGGTAGAACATTGTAAAGGAGTAGTGATAATTGCTTAGTCGCATGCCTTCGAAAGCTTGTCTTGGCCGACATTAAAAGCAAATTATCTCTTGTGGGTAAAGCTGTACATCCTCTATAGAGTGTAAAACTATTCAAATAGCTGTATCTACAGTCATGAACATGCTGAGCAAAGCCACTCAAGTTAGAATTTGGTTTTATTTTTAAAATGAATTTAGCACATGAATTCAGGATGGTTAATGCGGTAAAATTGGGAGGTTAGCCATGTGATAAGAGGGTATCCTTTACCATTCATGTATGGAGGTTATCCACTATGAAATTATCCTACCGCCCTCACCTGCTCGGCCCTCCAAGTCGCGTTGTGACGACAACGCCGCCCTCGCCGCCCTGCATACACCCGTGGCTGAGCCAGCACAAGCTCCCACCTTGTTCCGTCGCTTGCTCAACTCCCACCTACTGCGATGCCCATGCTAGCTGCCTCGGGACTTGTCGAACCCGGGAACGAAGGATCCTGAATTCTCTGTATTCATACACTAGTCCAGGATTTCCAGTGTACACAGTCACAAAAATGTTATCACAAACATATCCAGCGTGTTTATTAATAAGCATAGAATTTATTACAATTTGGGCCTGAGGCCAAATAAAACATTAAGCGGAAGCAAAAGCTAATGGTAAGCCACACGATACACCACAGGCAATCGTCTGGAGGTCGCTGCCTAAACGTCCTGCTCCTCACCTTCCGGATAGAAGTCTTCTCCTGAATAATAATATTCAACAAGAGTGAGCACTACAACTGTGCTCGCAAATTACACCCAATACGGAATTTATAATGCATGCATAAGTTATTCAAAGGAAGGTTGTAGGGTTTATTTGCGTAATTCAGCATTTTTGGGTTTTAAATAGTTATACTAAGTTTCAAGGCACATTTTTATTCCATAGCTAAAATCAGATTTGATCATTTTATAGTGGATAACCTCCATATGAAACATGGTGAAGGATACCCTCCTATCACAAGGCTACCCGCCCAATTTTACCACAAGTATTAACCATCCTCAAATCATGTCCAAAGTCATTTTAAAACCAAAAACAAAATCTAACTTAGAGTGGCTTTGCTCAGTATGTCCATGACCGTGGACTCGGCTATTCGAATAGATTTACACTCTGCAGAGGGGTACAACTTTACCCACACGGGATAATTTGCCTGTTATGTCGGCCAATGCACGCTTCCTTAGGCATGTGACTAGGTAATTATCACAAGGCGTTTCCATTGCACTACCTCACTACCAATATGCCTGCTAAGGTTTCACTTCCATTAGGCTAACCACCTGCCGGAAGCCCCCTCTTGCGCCAAGTGGGAATAAAGTCTAACCGACACCCACACAACAAAAATGGCATAAACAATAATGAGGTAAGACAAATTATTAAGCCTAGTTATGCCCATACAGAACATGTGGTAGTACGGTGGAGCTTTGCAAGATGCGGCTCAAAGACCGGTCCTTAACCTACTTAGGCAACTTTCAATAAAAGCCCTAGGTCTCAATCCTAACCAGATGAGCATGTGCATAAACATGCACCCACCAACGGTCCATTTTTGCCCAAGTACAAACCATTTTCTTTTATTTTTATAATTTTCAAAGATATTTGCAAAAGTCCACCATGACATAACAATGTCATATGCTTTTTATCAAATTTTGAAGTTTTGGCTAAATTCTCCCAAAATCAAAATTTCTTGATCTAAGCATTTGCTAAGCATATGTTTATTTTTAAATTCATTTGACTAAGGTGACAAGGAATTGGTAATACAACATTCAAATTTGGCTATACAAAGGAATTGGAATAATTAAGTATTTAAAATAGGAATTTAAAATAATTAATTACAATTATGCATGCAATAATAATTTAAAACAGAAATTAAATAATTTTAAATATTGGGGGCAAAATGGTCAATGGTGTAACTTGCCTTGTTCAAAATCTTGGTATTCTATTTCTTCAATAGGGTCAAGCTCTCCGGAGTCGTCAAAATCTATACGCGAGAATAATCCAAATTCAAATAGAATTCAAATAAACTCAAATAAATTCAAATGAAAATTCAAATTAACTCCAAATTAAATAATTTTGGTTTAGTTAGCTAGATCTTAATTTTATACAGATTTAGAAATTTGAATCACCTAAATCGGAGTTTGTATGAAGAAATACGAGCTCCTGGAAGTTTAAAACCTAAATTAAATCCTAAAAATCAGAATTTCCGAATTTCCCGAATTAAATTTCTAAAGGAAATTCCATTTATTGCGCAAGCATGCATCAGCGGTACTGTTCACAGAGGCTGACAAGTGGGCCCGCACAGTATGGACTGAGTCCACGGCGCATTCCGAGTCCACGGTGGACTCGGCTCACAAAGATCTTGGCGGAAAACGTCTTGTTGGCGCGCGCATGTCAGGTCTTTGGCGTCCACGCGGCTGCCACGCACGCGGGAGGGTGTGAGGTGGCGCTGGTGTGGCGCTGAGGTGGCGAGCCACTTCGTCGCCGGGGAGGGGAGGAGCACGGGAGCCGAGGGCACCGGCGAACGGCGGCGGGCTCCGGCGAGGTGCGCAAAAGGTTCGAGGAAGACATCGAGGCGAATCGCCACGGGCGGCGGCGGAGAGTGGCCGGAAGGTCGTCGGCGACGGAGAGAGGCGGCGGTGTGGTTCGGTTGTTGGCGGCGAAGGAGCTCCGGCGGTGTCCCGAGGGCGAGGAGGTGCGCACCAGATTCGCGGCGACGAGGCGATGCCGGAGGTGCGGACGAGGTGGTCGGAGGAAGCCTGGTGGCGCCGGAATCGGAGAAGAACGAGCTTCGGCCGCCGGCGGGGAATTGCGAAATGTGGGCGACTGAGGGCCATCGAGGGGACAGGAGGTGGGGGAATGAGATGTGGGAGAAGAGGTGCAGCTGGGGTGCCTTTTATAGGGCGAGGGGAGGCCAGGAGCGGGAGATTGGGTGCGGCGTTAATGGCGGCGGAGTCGGGCACGGGGGCGTTACCGGTGTTAAGAAGGGGTGGTAATGCCGGGGGTGAGTGCGGCGTAGTAAGGGGGAGTTAACGAGCGTAATGGCGAGTGAAGAGAGGGAGGGAATCGCGGGAGTGGAGAGGTCCGAGGCGAGCGGCAATGGCGGCGAGAGCGACGGGCGCGCGGGGAAGAAGGGGCGAGGAAGAAGACGCCGGCGGGACCCACATGGCGGTCGGATGAACTGGTCGGGAGGAGTGACGATCGTTGGATTTTGATCGAACGGCCTGAGGTGGTAACACGCGCCTTGGCCCAGTCGGCGCGGTGGTCGTTGGATTTTGATCGAACGGCCGAGGCGATAGAGCGCCAGAAGGTTTGATGTCGGCCGTCCGATTCCGATCGGATGGCCCGCATTAAACAGGCGCGGGGAGGAATTGGGCCGAGGCGCGCACAGTGCTGGGCTTCGGCCCAGTACTGTTGCCGAGGATTTTAAATTCATTTTCCAATTTCTTTAATCCTAGAAATTCAAATAAGCTTTTAGAAAATATCAAATAAAGTCCAAAAATTTTGAGAAAATTTACAGAAATTCTCAAGAGCATTCTAGACTTAAATAAAATAATTCCAACTTTTAATTGGTAATAGATTTTGCACATAAATTATTTTAGCTTTAAAATAATTAGGGAAAAGCTTTTTAAAATTTCCAGAAAATCCACAAAAATAATTAAAGTCTTATTTTCAACTGAAATTGAAATTTTGGGCTGTTACAGGACTACGCACCCTGCGCCAGAGTCCCAACAGCTCCTTCTCCCTTTCTTCTTCTACAAAGAGCCCCAAGCTCCCCATTGTCATTCCCCACTTTGCCCCTCGTCGTTGGTAAGCCCACCGAAGAAAAGCGCCCGCGCTCCTTCTTGGCCGAGCACCTCGCCATTGATTTACAATTCCAGCAGTTCCCCGCCACGCCACTGCCGTCATCCCGTGTCCCCGGAGCCAAGAAGTAATTCCACCAAGCCAATTCACCTTTGGTCCATCGTCGTGTCTGGATATGGCCTTCTTCTCCGCCTCCAGTTGCACTCTTCCCTACCACCTTTCTCCGGACACCTTTCATCCCCGGACCACTTTATTGTCCCGGTAAGTTCACCATGGTGTGCCCTAGTCCATGCTCTCACTCTCCCACTTGGAGCATTGCTGGGTTCTTGTTTGGTTTTGAAGCCGTGCACCGCCGCCGCTCCAGCGATATTCCGGCCGCGCCACCTCAGTCATTAGCTTCGCCTCACCGAGAGAATCTCGTTTCGGGCCTTGGCCGCCGCAGCCATGCTCACCTCTGCTAGCAACAAGCCAGAGCTGGGAGAACCCGTGGTGCTCCCCTGTGTGTCCGAATCTTGGACAGGCACTGTGCACTATTAATTCCCCCCAAATCTCTATCTCTAATCAATCATTAGCCATTTTAATTGAAGCTTTAACTGCCGCATTGTTTCACTGCTGGTGGGGCCCAAGGAGCAGTAATGTCCGATAGTTAAACCTGATCCCCCCTTCGGCTGATATTGTGCCCCACGACGGTGCTACTTCTGTGGACCTGCACTGGTGGGTTTCAGTCCATGCACTGTTGCGTGGACCAAGCCACTGTGCTAAGGGACCCACATGTCAGAGAGATTAATTCTCTCTCCCTTTTTCTTTTCTGGATTTAATTTCAGTTTAAAGCTTTAAAATGTTCGTTCTCCTCCGTTATAAATACAAAAATTATGAATTTTATTTCTAAAATTTTGTAAATTCAAGATCTTGCTAATAGAAGTAATCTTGTTAAATTTGGAGTTCATTTATTGTTTTTGTATATTTATTTGCTCGCTTTGCTTGTTTGTTCTTTTCTGGCACTTTCTTCCGCGTAGAGTTCGAAGAAGCGGGAGATCTCGATTTCGATCAAGCACAAGACTATCAAGACTCTCTTACTGAGAGACCATGTGAGAGGTGTCCCCAAGTTAGTGATTAGTATGTGATACTTTTTGTTGACAAGTTTGTGATTTGGTTCACTGCTACTGTGTTTCTGTTCTGTGCGGAACTTCCGCCCTGGGTATGCGGAAGTACCGATCATCGGAACTTCCGGCCTGGGAAAGCGGAACTTCCGATTGATCTGAGCAGTGAGTTGTGTTTTGGCACTGTGTGGAACTTCCGCCCTGGGAATGCGGAAGCACCGATCATAGGAACTTCCGCACTGGGAAAGCGGAACTTTCGATTGACCTGAGCAGCGTGTTGTGATTCGGTATCGTGCGGAGCTTCCGCCCTGGGTATGCGAAAGTACCGATCTTCGGAACTTCCGCCTTGGAGAAATTGAAACTTCCGTTTGTACGCAGAACTGTGCAAAGAGTGCATAGTTTTGATTTTGAGTTGTGTATGAGTTTGAGTTAAATGCAAATGATGATTCTATTATCCCGAGCAATGCTATGTGATGTGTTTCTTGTCTGTGCTGGTTGCAGGGCATCGAGGCGGAGTCGTGGCGAGACACGTGGAGACCGGACTAGACGTAGGCGACGTTGAGGTCAGAACGGTCAAGGTGTGTCGAAGATGGCGTGCACTTGAGGCGGTTGCGAGTCGTGGACAACAAGGAATGCGGGACCTTCCAGAAGGTGCACGAGGGGCGAAAGGGTAATTTCGCAAGGCAGCACAAGTTGAAGCGGGATCCGTTAGGGTTTAGCCGCGTAACGGGTTGGAGACCCGTTAGCCAAGGGCTATAAATAGAGGTGAACCCCTGGTTGTTTTGGTGACTTTTTTTGAGAGCATTAGGGTTAGCTTTTTCAAATGAGCCTTTGGAGAGGTTGTTTTGCTTTGTGGCTTTAGTTGTTGTGATGGAGAGGGAAAGGATGAACTGAATTTCTTGTAATCATTCCTCTGTGTGTTTCTCTGTAATCAATTGATGCAAGGAATGAAAAATCTCTTGTTTACATTCTTGTTCATCTCTCTGTTCTTTTCTTTCGTTCAGGCTTGATTTTCGATATCTTGTTTTTTGGTTTGATTCTGGTTGAGAAGTGCCAAAATGGGTTGCTCTCTGTTGGGGTGATACAACAAGATCTTTTGATCAACTTTTCCCAAGAGCAAATCAACTGTAATCTCAGTTCCTGTTTTTAGCCTCCTCTGTTTGTTCTTCCCGTGCCTAGGTTTTGTATGAAAAACTTGTTCCCTTTGGTGAGATGGCATGAAACTTAGCATGTTGAATCTATAGGCTATTAAGTAGCTACCCTCAAAGTTTCATCACTCAAGAATCCAAGAATCATGCAAATTTCAGTTTTTGGTCTTTCTTGTCAAATATTCAAGAAATCCTATTTTACTTCGATTAATGGATCTTTATCTGCGATTCCTTCTCAATGAGGTCAAGATGTTGTTTAGGATGATGTCCTGTGAGACTTGACCCGAGAAGAGCAGCAATCTTTGAGTATTTTGGATTTTTGGAAATTTTGATGACGTCTTTGTTCTTACATGCAGGAAAATCGGAACTTTCATTGTTTACGCGGAACTTCCGCAGACCGAAGTCTGGAACTTCCGATTTCGGCGTAACAGCCAGATCTGCTTTCTTCGCTTTTGATTTATTTCTTTTCTCTTGATTCTCTGAGGGTATTATTTATCAAGTTGAATACTAAAGAGGGGAAGATCTTATTTTTAAAGGCACCATTCACCCCCCCTATGTTGCCATTTCGGTCCTTCAATTGGTATCAGAGCCGGTTAGCTCTTCTTGATAGATCTTTAACCGGTCTGTGAGCCATGGCAGCAGATAAGTATTCCACCAAGCCTCCCGTCTTTGATGGCCTGGATTACCCTTTCTGGAAGAGCTGAATGGAAACATACATCCAGGCTCAGGGGTATGCCATCTGGCGGAAGGTGAAGGTCATATTCACTGTTCCTGCTGATGAAAATATCAATGTGGGGAACATGCCCGATGTTGAGGCAAATGCAAAGGCAAGGAACATTATAATCCAAGGTTTGAGCCGAAGCGAGTTTGATCGCATCTCTCATCTGACGTCTGCTTTCAACATCTGGGTGACCCTCGACGCTTACCATGAGGGTACCACCGGATCAAGACGATTCGACAGGACGGTTCAAGCGAGTACAACAAGTTTGAAATGCTCGCTGGCGAGTCCCTTGATGAGTGCTTTGCGCGTTTTCACAAGATTTTGAGTAACCTCCGAGCGGTCGGTCTCACATACCCCGACTCGGACAATGCTCGTCAGATGCTCGCAGCTCTTGATTTGCGTGTTTGGGAGATGAAGGTGACTACCATCAAGGATACCACGGACCTCTCGACTTTGACTTTTGACGCACTTTGCTCGCGCCTCAAGACTCACGAGATTGACATAGTCTCTCGAAGGTCGAAGTCACAGTCGATGGCCTTAGTCACCGATCCCACGTCTGGATCTGCTTCTGAGTCGCTTTGCGGTTTCTCCTTGGCTGCTCTCTGTGACGTAGCTGATGATCAGTTAGAGCAGCTTGCGGATGAGCAATTAGCCCTCCTAGCTCGGAAGTTTTCCCATGCTTTCAAGAGAAGGAGGGATGGAAAAAAGAGAAGGACCCATGATTTGCTTCGAGTGTGGTGGCCCCAACCACATCCGAGCAAACTGCCCCAAGCTGGGAAGGGCAAAGGTGACTACGGCAGTCCGAGCAAGAACGACTACATCGACAAGAACCGCAACATGAAGCCCTTAGCACCTGCTCAAGGCAAGAAGAAGTTCCGCAACTTTGGGAAGGCCAAGAAGCTCTTCCATTGCGTCCTCACCGCCTTCGACGACCTCAACTTCAACGACGTGGAGGGATGGAGCGACGACGAAGGCAAGGATGATCAAGATCCAAAGGACGGTGACGACTTCATCGGCATGTGCTTCATGGCCAACAGGACTGATGTCAGCGACAACGAGCTCTACAGCGACTCCGATGAGGTAGGTCCCTCCTACGACCAGCTCAATGATGCATTTCTTAAGCTTGAAAAGTTTTATGCTAGATCTAGAGCTAGGGTTGGTGATCTTGAGAAGGAAGTAGACAGACTATCACGGGAGCTCACTTCACTTAGATCTGCTCCCTCCCGTGATGATTGTGATACATGCTGTGTCTTGATTGGTGACATGGAGAAATTAAGGACCTCGCATGATAGTCTGATTTCTGAGCTTAATAAACTCAAGGTGGAGAATGCTAGTCTGCTTGCTGAACTAGAAATGAGTAGGGTAGCACCTATTTCATCGACTATTGTAGAGACTACTTCCTGCACCTCATGTGAGGATAAGGACAATGCGTTTAAAGGTCTTTATACCATGTTGCTTGATCTGCCCGAGATTTGTGAAAGCTGTAATAATCTAAAGATGAATCTAAAATGGGCAGACCATAAAATTACAAGATTTCCTTCTTGAGCCTATTGCTTCATGTGTGAATTGTCCCAAACTTACTGCTGAACTTGAATCTGTCTCCAAACAGTTTCAAGAACTAGTTGATGACAATAACAAACTGGCCAAATTTGCTTCTAAGGACCCTGTTAGCTCACCATGCAGTAACTGTGAAAAACTCAAATATGAATTGATTGTTCTGGATGAAAAATGTGTGAAGCTAACTAAGGACCTTCTAGAGAAGCAACCATCTGCTTGTAATGTGTGTGCTGGGAAGAAGCATAAGGGTTTGGTAGAGACGCCTAGCGACGTTAACCAACTGGCTAGTAGTAGGACTGTTCCCTCAGAGTCGGCTGTGCATGCACAAGCCAATCTTTCCTCTGCTGTTGGTTCTTCTTCTGCTCCCTAATCATCTACTGTTCTTTCTTCCCCCTGCTCTTCGTGCACCTCTCTTTCGGGAGTGTCAGTATCTTATGAACACTCTCGAGAGGTTTGTAGGACGCAAGAAGAAGCTCAACCTCATTCTAGACCAATCTAAGATTTGCATATTTAATCAGGGTCTAGGATACGATTTCCATGAGGATATGAGAAAACATCCACCTATCGTGCTCAGAACCATAGCACCAGGTGTGATCAAGACTAAGCCCAGGACTGAGAAAGTCAATTTTAAATCAGCGGGTTTTGTTCAAAGGATCTCTGACAGCAAGGTGATTCCACCTGCAGCTTCGGCCTCTCCGAAGGCGAAGTATCATTGCACCTTCTGTCAGAAGGATGGACACTTGTTTGATCATTGCTTCAGGCGCGCCAAGATCGCGCGTAGAGACCATGTTGAGTCTTTTAGGCGCAATCAGGGTCAGCCCCAGACCATGAGTGCACCTAAGACCAACACGAGGTCTAGGCTTGCTCCAGCTGATGATTTTGGGCAGCATCGAGGACTTGGTTTTTCTGAGTTTTCTTGTTTTCGTCCTCATGCTCCCTTTGGTCGTGACCTCCGTCGTTTTTAGGGTAGATCTCGGTTTCCCTTTCGAGATGGCTACCCGCGGCGAGATCAGCATGTTGCCAGCATTCCGACTCGCTCTTCCATAGCGCATGATTCAAGAATGCCGGCTGTGTCCGCATACAGACCTTTTGGCGTGTTGAGTGACAGAGAGCGTAGGGTAGATAGAGGTCAGTCTTGCTTGACTACTTTATCTGTTCGACGTGTTACTCAGTATTGGGTGCCAAAATCACTGTTGATTCACCCCAGTACTGAGACTTTACTCTCTGTTTGACTCAGGCTCGCCGGGCAGGGAAGGGAAAGGTTTGGCTTGTAGATTCTGGTTGTTCTCGTCATATGACCGGAGATTCTCGTTGGTTTTCTTCCCTAGCCCATGCTCCAGGTGATGAGACGATCACCTTCGGAGATGCTTCGTTTGGACGCGTCATCGCTAAAGGTACTGTGCGCATTAATGATTCATTTATTCTAAAAGATGTTGCCTTAGTGAGTAAGCTGTAGTACAATCTGCTTTCTGTCTCTCAGCTCACCGATGACGATTTTGAGGTGAGTTTTAAGAAAAATAATTGCAAAATTTTTATTCTTGGTAGTCCGGTTTATGGATTTCGTTATGGGAGGATCTTTCGTGCTGATTTTTCTGAGTCTTCTGGTGATCCTCTCCGGTGTTCAATTGCTTCTGAATCCCGTGATTTGACCTTCTGGCATAGGAGACTTGGTCATATAGGATTTGATCATTTGACCCGAGTTAGCGGCCACGATCTCATTCGTGGTTTGCCGAAACTCAAGATGGTCAAGGATCTAGTTTGCGCTCCATACCGGCACGGCAAGATGGTTGCCGCTTCTCATTCTCCAGTCACAGTGACAATGACCGATGCACCAGGACAGCTGCTCCACATGGATACAGTTGGCCCAGCTCGAGTGCAGTCAGCAGGAGGGAAGTGGTATGTTCTTGTTGTGGTCGATGACTTCTCGAGGTACTCTTGGGTGTTTTTCTTAGTCTCGAATGATGAGATGTTTACACATTTTCGTGGTCTTTTTAGTAGGATTTCTGTTGAGCTCCCAGGTGCATTACGAGCAATTCGCAGTGATAATGGCATGGAGTTCAAGAATTCCTACTTTGAGAGTTTCTGTGGTAAGACAGGTGTAGAACACCAGTTCTCTTCTCCGCACGTCCCTCAGCAAAATAGCGTTGTGGAGAGGAAGAACCGTACCTTGGTCGAGATGGCCAGGACGATGCTAAATGAATATTCTACACCTAGTAAGTTTTGGGCTGAGGCTATTGCCACTGCATGCCATGTTTCAAACAGAGTTTTTCTTAGGGCACTCTTGCATCGCACTTCTTATGAGTTGAGATATGGGCGAAAGCCCAGCGTCTCACATTTTCGTGTGTTCGGTTGCAAGTGTTTTATTCTGAAGTCTGGGAACCTAGATAAGTTCGAGTCACGATCTTGTGATGGGATCTTTCTGGGTTACTCGACTTCTTCTCGTGCCTATAGAGTGCAGGCTGAGTCTAGCAAAATGGTAGAAACCTGTGAGGTGACCTTCGATGAGGCCAGTCCGGGGACTAGGCCTGATATCTCAAGTTCTCTAGAGCAGTCCGAGTCCATCTTTGTGGATGATGAGGAGGACGGAGATGAGGGTTGTCTACCTGATCTAGTTCTTTCTCCTCCTCTTGAGGTGCCTTCTTCCACCGCACCTCGAGGAGATCAGCCCATGCCTTCGGCTTCTTCTGAAGCTAGTGGCTCTGTCCCTATCTCATCTGCTCATGAGATAGAGGCTACTTCTTCATCTCACCCTGGACCTCCTAGACACATTCAAAAGGACCATCGTTCGGAGCAAATCATTGGAGATCTTTTTGAGCGAGTCACTCGTTCAAATATGGCATGTCTCTCTTTTGTCTCCATTCTGCCTTTGTTGCCTCATTTGAGCCCAAAGACGTTTGTCATGCTCTCTCTGATGAGTCATGGGTTAATGCCATGCATGAGGAATTGGAAAACTTTGAAAGAAACAAGGTCTGGTCGCTTGTTGAGCCTCCTCGAGGTCACAATATCATTGGGACCAAGTGGGTCTTCAAAAACAAGCAAAGCGAAGATGGGGTAGTCATTCGAAACAAGGCTAGACTGGTAGCTCAGGGCTTCTCCCAGGTTGAGGGTCTCAATTTTGAGGAGACTTTTGCCCTCAGAGCTGACTTGAAGCTATTAGAATCTTGCTTGCCTTTGCAGCTTCTAAGGGCTTCAAGCTTTACCAGATGGACGTCAAGAGTGCCTTCCTCAATGGACTTATTGAGGAAGAAGTCTATGTCAGACAGCTTCCAGGTTTCGAGAACCCCAAGTACCCTAATCATGTCTACAAGCTTTCCAAAGCTCTCTATGGACTTAAGCAAGCTCCTAGAGCCTGGTATGAAAGGCTTAAGTCCTATCTGTTGAGTCATGATTTTGAAATGGGTATAATAGACAAGACCTTGTTCATCCGCCGTCTTGGCACTGATCTTCTGCTCATCCAGATTTATGTGGATGACATCATCTTTGGCGGCTCCTCGCATGCTCTTGTTTCCCAGTTTTCCGATGTCATGAGCTCGGAGTTTGAAATGAGCATGATGGGCGAGTTGAGTTTCTTCCTTAGCTTCCAAATCAAACAGACTCGAGAAGGTACTTTTCTACACCAAGGCAAGTACACTCGTGATCTCCTAAGATGGTTTGACATGAGTGATGGCAAGCCAGTGTCAACTCCAATGGCCTCTACAGCCTCACTTGACCCAGATGAAGACGGCGAGCCAGTTGATCAAAAGGAGTTCAGAAGCATGATTGGCTCTCTCTTGTATCTCAAGCCTCGAGACCAGATATACACTTCTCCATATGTCTTTGTGCTAGGTTTTAGGCTTCTCCTCGCGTATCTCACCGCCAGGCGGTGAAGCGCATCTTTCGGTATCTTCAAGCTACCATTGACTATGGTATCTAGTACTCTTCCACTTCTTGTCTATCTCTTAGAGCCTTCTCCGATGCAGATTTTGCTGGCTGTAGGATAGATAGGAAGAGCACTTCTGGCACTTGCCAATTCATTGGCACTTGTCTCGTCTCCTGGTCTTCAAGGAAGCAGTCCGGTGTTGCACAGTCCACCGCAGGCCGAGCACGTTCTGCGGCCGATTCTTTGTAGCCAAGTGCTTTGGATGGTCTCGACCCTGCGGGACTTTGGGTTAGTGATCGACTGTGTTCCACTCTTTTGTGATAACACGTCTGCGATTAGCATTGCCAAGAACCCAGTGCAGCACTCTTGGACCAAGCATATTGATATCAGATATCACTTTCTTCGAGACCATGTAGAGAAGGGTGACATCGTGCTCCAGTTTGTGGAGAGTGAGCACCAGTTGGCTGATATCTTCACCAAGCCTTTGGATAGCTCTCGGTTTTCAGCTCTGCGGGGAGAGCTTGGGGTGGTTTGTCCTTATGGACTGTTGTGAGGGGGAGCTTGCGCATTACTGCTGTATTATATTTTTTTTATGCTATTACTCCTTTCTGGTTGCATTGCATTTGGGTGCATTGAGTCAAAGTCCTTCCAGCATAGGTTAGAGTGGTTCTCTTGCCAAGTTGCTTAGACTACTTGTTCTTATCTTGTGCTTCTAGGATGCTGCTTATTAGCTGTTTCTCCTCTTTCTAGGTTGAGCTTACTCACTTCTTATAGGTTCTAGCGAGGGTCGGGCCACCCTTGGGTAGATAGGGATAGTGTTTGCTCCTTAGTGTGTTAGATGACCAGCTGATAGTCCTGGAATCATATGGGGTAGATGGGAATCAATCTAAGCCTTGGTATCTTCAATATCTTATCTATGCTCTAAGGACTGCCTTTTCTGTTTCTTTTGTCAGTTTCTCATTTTTGTTCCTTTAGTTCAGGGGGAGTTCATCTTGGATCTTCTAGTTCTTAAAATTGTCTAACTCAACCTGAATTAAAAGTGCATCTCTTTCTGAAGGGGATCTGTTTTCACTGTCTTACATCTTGCCATGATTTATACTAAACTGCTAGATTTATCATGACTTCTTATGTGTAGTTTAGTCTTTGCCATGATAAGGTGACTAAAATTGCTCAACTTGAACTAAAATCTTGTCATGATAGCTCTTTAGACTAGTCTGTTGAAGTTATCCCTTTATGATTCTCGCCATGTCAAGTAGGCTGAGTTGAGTCTTGAATCTCTATTGAGCTTTAGTTTGAGCTATGTCAGTCCATTAAGAAGCATGACTTATCATTAAATCTTTGGTCTAAAACTTTAAAAGAAAAAATGATCTATTTTGTGCGAAAAAACTGATCTCACCAAACTCTTTCTCATGAGACTGCTTGCCATTGCACTAGGCATGAACTCAGGGGGAGTCTTGGATGACCTAAGATCACCTTCTTAAGTCTGTTGCTTGGAATGATCGCATAAGGCTTGAGATCTCGCACAGGGTTAAGAATTGAAAAATGGTTGAAGCTTAGGAGGCAGTTGTGGATGGCTCCTAGTCCAGGACTTGCCTTACTAAGATAAAGCCATAAATGATTTTTAGAAAAAGAAAAATGTGCTAAATTTGCTTATCTTCAAATAGACCAAGTACTTGATCAAATGAGTCTTTCTTAAAACTAGTAGCACTTTAAACTGTTCAATATTATGCTTCTTGGTTCCACTTAGAGTATTTGACATGACTTGCATCATCCTTGGATACCTTTAGCTGGACTATAATCTTGGTTGATTTGACATGCTAAGAAATTGGACCAATTCTCAGATTATGACTTTCTTGGTTTAGCTAATCTATACATCAATTGTCATGATCTTGATAGCATTCTTATGTGTTATGGCTTGGTGTAATACTCTAATAGTAATTTTGGATAATCTTCATGGCTCCAAATGCTTAAAATGAATATCATATAGTCATTTCCTCTCTTTAATACATCTTGATGTGTTTATTGCCAAAAGGGGGAGAAGTTTGGAGAGAAAAAGTCTTCTGGAGCTTTGCAGAAAAATTTGCTCTTTCATTTCAAGCTCCACTCGTTCTCCTTTGTCAAACATGGTCTTGAACTTTCTTGATTCCTAGTTTAGACCGTGTTTGATCATCATCACAAACTCATCTTTAGGCTTTTTCGTGTTTGTCAATATACTCATCATGGGGGAGATTGAGAGACCATGTGAGAGGTGTCCCTAAGTGAGTGATGCGTATTTGACACTTTTTGTTGACAAGTTTGTGATTTGGTTCCTTCTTCTTTGTGTTTACGTTACATGCGGAACTTCCGCACAGGTATCTTGGAGTACGATCATCGGAACTTCCGGCCTGGGAAAGCGGAACTTCCGATTGATCTGAGAGGTGAGATGTGTTTTGACACTGTGTGGAACTTCCGCCCTGGGAATGCGGAAGCACCGATCATCGGGACTTCCGCACTAGGAAAGCGGAACTTCCGATTGACCTGAGCAGCGTGTTGTGATTCGGTATCGTGCGGAGCTTCCGCCCTGGGTATGCGGAAGTACCGATCTTCGGAACTTCCGCCTTGGAGAAATCGGAACTTCCGTTTGTACGCAGAACTGTGCAGAGAGTGTATAGTTTTGATTTTGAGTTGTGTATGAGTTTGAGTTATATGCAAATGATGATTCTATTATCTCGAGCAATGCTATGTGATGTGTTTCTTGTCTGTGCTGGTTGCAGGGCATCAAGGCGGAGTCGTGGCGAGACACGTGGAGACCGAACTAGACGCAGGCGGCGTTGAGGTCAAAACGGTCAAGGTCTGTCGAAGACGGCGTGCACTCGAGGCGGTTGCGAGTCGTGGACAACAAGGAATGCGGGACCTTCCAGAAGGTGCACGAGGGGCGAAAGGGTAATTTCGCAAGGCGGCACAAGTAGAAGCGGGATCTATTAGGGTTTAGCTGGCGTAACGGGTTGGAGACCCGTTAGCCAAGGGCTTTAAATAGAGGTAAACCCGTGGTTGTTTTGGTGACTTTTTTTAGAGCATTAGGGTTAGCTTTTTCAAAAGAGCCTTTGGAGAGGTTGTTTTGCTTTGTGGCTTTAGTTGTTGTGATGGAGAGGGAAAAGATGAACTGAACTTCTTGTAATCATTTCTCTGTGTGTTTCTCTGTAATCAATTGATGCAAGGAATGAAAAATCTCTTGTTTACATTCTTGTTCATCTCTCTGTTCTTTTCTTTCGTTAAGGCTTGATTTTCGATATCTTTTTTTTTGGTTTGATTCTGGTTGAGAAGTGCTAAAATGGGTTACTCTCTGTTGGGATGATACAACAAGATCTTTTGATCAACTTTTCCCAAGAGCAAATCAATTGTAATCTCAGTTCTTGTTTTTAGCCTCCTCTGTTTGTTCTTCCCGTGCCTAGGTTTTGCATGAAAAACTTGTTCCCTTTCTTGAGATGGTATGAAACTTAGCATGTTGAATCTATAGGCTATTAAGTAGCTACCCTCAAAGTTTCATCACTCAAGAATCCAAGAATCATGCGAATTTCAGTGTTTGGTCTTTCTTGTCAAATATTCAAGAAATCCGATTTTACTTCGATTAATGGATCTTTATCTGCGATTCCTTCTCAATGAGGTCAAGATGTTGTTTAGGATGATGTCCTGTGAGACTTGACCCGAGAAGAGCAGCAATCTTTGAGTATTTCGGATTTTTGGAAATTTCTAGTACGTGTTGTTCTTCTGTCTGGGAAAATCGGAACTTTCGCTGTTTACACGCCGGAACTTCCGCATGTGGAACTTCCGCACTGGAAGTCCGGAACTTCCAATTTCCGACTGAACAGCCCAGATCTCTGTTTCTTTCTGTTTTTGATTTATTTCTTTTCTCTTGATTCTCTAAGGGTATTATTTATCAAGTTGAATACTAAAGAGGGGAAGATCTTATTTTTAAGGGCACCATTCACCCCCTCTGTTGCCATTTCGGTCCTTCACTTACCTTTAATTCAGGCGAGTTAATACTTTGATCATATTGAACCTACATTTTATGTAAATTATATTCTTTTAAATTAGCAAATTGCATGCTTAATTCCATATGAAATTTTATGTCAAATCTTTAAGAGTTAGTTATCTACCTACTTGGTAATTAAATAATTATTACACCATCCTTGACAACTTGAGTTCCTTAATTCTTGTCACCCTAGATATTAAAATGGTAATTATTATTTATAGGTTGTACTTAAGCGCATGCTAATCTTACTCAAGTACCAGAGTACTAAATGCCCTAATCATAATCTTTTAATTATGAAACTAGATTTGGGTAGTCATTGTGGGTAAAAGACTGGAACATTGAGACAATGTATTTTTGCTCTATAAATACCCTAAAAACTTGCTATTACCACATCTGGGCAGATGATAAGGTAGTGGGTGGTATCGTAGAACGAGAATATGTAGAATGTGGTATGAACCGCCCAGATGGCTTAAAGACTTGATCTTGTCATGACCCCCATTGTAAAACCAGTACAACCACAGGTCTGTAAAGTACAACTTGGCTAAGTAAATTTATTGAACCTGAAAGTCATCTTGCTGGAGGGGTTATGTGGTAGGGCAAGCCTTGGCTTGAATGGGGCACCGATGCAAGGTGAAGTTGCCAGCTGCGCTGGTCGTTGTAGGTAGTCCAAATGCACTAGTCGTTGTAGGTACCACAGCAAGTGGGAGCGTCCCATATGAGTGAGATGACGGAAGGGGCGAGATCATTTGAAAGGTTATTATGATTATCTCTCAACTACATGACCAAAGAATTATGTGGAGCAATGAGTTGATTGTCTCTTGCGGGTAAAGTGTACATTCTCTGCAGAGTTATAAATGTTTAAGCAGTCGTGCCTACGGTCAAAGGCGGACATGAAAACTTACTAGAGTTAGTTCTATTTCGAAAACCTTTGTGGGTGAGATGGAAAATGTGGCGGGCTCACCTAGCCCTGAGATTGGATTTTTTCTAGGTCGTCGTACCCAGTGTTGTTAATAGTTGGAGGTAACCACAATCAAATTAAGCATAAGGTGAGGTAACCTTCCCTGTATTTAGTATTGCACAATTACTCTCTATAATAAAATGCAACTTTGTTAAAATGATAAGTGATAGGAATTTCTAATTATTATAATTAAAAATGTTACTTTGAACAAATAAAATAACAAAGCCTTCTTTGATAAAGCCTTGTGTATAATTAAAAATGTTGCTTTGAACAAATAAATGTTTCATTTTTTGTGTGTTGGCTCGCGAGCACGGAAGTTATACTCATCCTCGCTCTTTCCCCAAACCCTTCAGAGCCGTGGATCAAGGACGTTACGCCTACTACGAGGATCTTGATGTTGAGAGCAAGACGATACGGAAGAGTATTTTAGCTTCTAGTGGTCTAAGTCTCGCCTCAGTCTACCTGACTCAGTCGATACTCGTGTACTGCCAATATTATCTAAGTCATTGTATAATATCGGTAGTACATTGGTTTGCCTAGTCGCCTGCCTGTGGATATATGTGCTCTACCCCCTTTTTCTTCCACTGTCGTTTCCGCTACTTTTGTAATATAATCAGTTTGGCCTATTTGGCCTTTATTGTAAATCTTGGCCTGATGCGGTCTATGTAAACTCTGATGTGATGAATTAATGAATGGTTCCACTACTACACAAAATGTCATCACAGACGGTTCAGAACCATCATCACAGACGGTTTTTGAACCATTTGAATTTGTATGTCTGTGATAACATGCGGTTATTACTGACGGTTGAAAAACGTTTGTGATAAGTCTCAACATAGACGATTTTCAACAAAAAAAATGTCTCTAAAGGGCCACTATCACAGACGATTTCTACCAAGAACTGTCTATGATATACTACTATCACAGACGGTTCTAGGTTGAAACCGTCTGTGATACTATTATATCACAGACGATTTGTGAAGACTGATATTATTATAGACGGTTCTTATTTACAACCGTCTGTGAAGTATCACAGACGGTTGTATTAATAAACCGTCTGCGATAGGTCCATATCACAGACAGTTCCCAAGGAACCGTCTGTGATGAGGCATCTTCTATAGCCTGTTTTGTAGTAGTGCTCGGTTTTGTGTCGTGCATGGAATGATTCAGTAATGTACCTATGAGTACTATCTAATGATCCAGGGAATAGTGAAGTGTTTTCGTAAAATATAGCGTATTTACTGCTTTTACTCATCACTCTTAGTTCTGTACTTATCTTTACTTCAGTCGAGTTTTACCTTGTTGCTAACTCTTTCTCTTGTTCAAAACAGTAGATGGCCACACCGTCGTCCGATGGACCATGGGACCTTTTCTCTGACGGAGAGAGCAAAGGTGGATTCGTGGATATCCTCCGCCAGCTCATACAGTACCTGGGTTATCCCTGCCCGCCTATCTTCAAGGGTCGGATGACTCAGATCTTGGACCGAGAGTCCTGGAATATGGAGGTGTACCTCTCCGCCAGGAATGGCGAGTTTGACTCCCACACCTTCAGAGCCGAGCACCCCTGAAGAAACTGTTTTGATGCAGTTCAAGACGCAGCGTGCTTCACCTCCACCCGCTTGTGCTGGATGCATGAGGATCTCCTGCTGAGATCACCTTTCTGCTACTACTAGTATCTCCCAGAAAGAGAGCACTGCCTGGATGTCTTCGACGTCAGAGACGATGACCCCTGTTTGACTCACTAGGTGCAGCTCATGCAACCGATGATAGCTTCCCTCACCAGCACCATGGACGAGATTGGACAGCTGCGGATGCCCCTCACCAGCAGTTACGATCACTCCGACAACCTCTGCAACAATATGATCAGGAGTGATGAAGCCCACTTTGCTGGAGTACGGGAGAGGTATACCACCGTTGCAGAGTTGGCATGGATCGCGGCAGCCGCTGCGATCTTTGCCCTAGCTCCTCCTGCACCTGCCCTCATCCCCAGCGACCCGGTGTCAGCTCAACTATTTCGACTTGGAGGACCCCGCACTAGGATGACTCCGCGTAGGAGAGTGCAACGCTCGCCTTCACTGCCTGTTGTCGACCTCGGAGAGTCCAGCCGTGGACACAGCCTCAGCCGTTCCCGCTCACCGATCATCAGTCAGAGCCGTTGCCATTCTCGCTCCCTGGGTAACTACACCGCTTGTGGTAGTTAGCACCCGATGGAAGAGTAGTCATGCTAGTCTAGATTAGCTAGTAGTGCTTGCTAGGCAGTCTTTTAGATTGCAAGCACTTTATTTTTCCTCTTTTGTAGATATTGTGTTTGTATCCTTTGTCGTGGCTTAGCATGGCCTACATGTTGTGTTTTAGTATTCATGTAACTCTTAAACCCCTTAATATAGTACGGCCATTCTAGGCTTTGTATTGTACTTGATCATTTCCTTATTTTTGTTTGAGTTCTTCTGTGTGCTCTAGAGGGCTAGTGAACCCTCATATATCTTCTGGTTCTTAACCCCTGCTGTTCGCTTCAGATGGCACCCAAGAGACCCACCGCACCATGACGTGGTGCTTTTGCAGCAGGCCGAGGAAGTGGCTGTGGCCGTGGTCAAGATTTACCTCCCCCACTGCCAGCAATCCAGATAATGGCGCAGGTTATGATTTAGCAGACTCAGATTCCCCAAGCGATGCTCATCAGTCGCGACTCCAAGTTTGCAGATTTTCTCAGGATAGGACCTCTAACCTCCGCATCTGCATGTGAACCCCAGGAAGCTAAGGATTGGCTCCGTGACTCGAAGAAGAAGCTTCGTCTTTCACGTGTACAGAGGACGACAAAGTGGACCTTGCCACCCATAAACTCATAGGATCATCCCGGAGAAGCAGTCATATTGAAGACAACCAAGCCAATACACAAGGAAGTCCCCAAAAGGCTAACACTTGCTTCCATCGCGGAGATACCAAACACTACAGCAAAATATGCCCCAGAGGTCAGCATTCCATGGTAGCTCACCATTCAGGACAATTGCAGTCCCGCCACCAAGAGCTCTAACTCCAGCTCCAACCCCGCGTCCTAGTGGGAATGTTTTCCGCACTCCCCGCTCCGCCGGACAACCTGTAGCAACCAACCCATGGCTCACCTTCACTGCTTCAGCTGTGGAGAAAAAGGACACTTCGCCAAGAAATACCCCCAGAAGTAGCAAAGTTAAAAAATCAAGTGTTTCTATTACGGCAACCCAGGACACCATGTGACCAAATGTCCCCAACGGAATCTTGAAGAATCAGCAAGGAATGTCAATGCCACCAACCTCAGCATCAGCAAAGAAGAACTTATCAAGAGCCCCAGCAAGGAGCAAGATGTGTCTGCTGAAGTTGTACTGCCAGACCCGGAAGCTCCGCCAAATGCTATATGCTTTGAATGTGGCAAGGTAAGACATATCGCCGAATTATGTCCTCTAATACGACAAATTGTAAGAGGAGTTTGCTTCACATGTGGGCAATATGGACACTGTAGCTACATGTTCCCAGTCCCTTACTATCCTCGCTGCGAGGAACACCATCAGTCAGATGACTACCCCATGAACCAAGTACCATGCACGCGCTGTGGAGAAAAAGGACATCAGGCGGACCACAATCAAATTAAGCATAAGGTGGAGGTAACCTTCGCTGTATTTAATATTGCACAATTACTCTCTTTAATAAAATGCAATTCGGTTAAAATGCTAAGTGATAGGAACTTCTAATTATTGTTGTTAAATTTTTTGCTTTGAGCAAATAAAATAACCCAAGTCATATATATATATATATATATATATATATATATATATATATATTGCATTCTTTGTGTGTTGGCTCGCGAGCACGGAAGTTGTGCTCATCCTCATTCTTTCCCCAAACCCTTCAGAGCCATGGATCAACGATGTTACGCCTACTATAAGGATCCCGATGCTGGTGGTCAAGACAATACCGAAGAGTAGTTTAGCTTCTAGTAGTCTAAGTCTCGCATCAGTCTAGCTGACTCAGTCGGTACTTGTGTACAACCAATATTATCCAAGTCTTTGGATAATATAGGTAATACATTGGTTTCCCCAGTCGTCTGCATGTAGAGATATGTACTCTACCCCTTTTTCTTCTGATGTCGTTTCTGCTACTTTTGTAATATAATCAGTTTGGCATGTTCGGCCCTTATTGTAAAATTTATCCCAACGCGGTCTATGTAAACTCTGATGTGATGAGTTAATGAATGGTTCGGTTTTACATCCTGTATAAAATGATTCAGTAATGTACCTGTGAGCACTATCTACTGATCTAGGGAATAGTGTAGTTTTTCACAGAGGATTTGGATTGGTGAAATCCAGGTCTCACACAAGGCCTCCCTCCTTCCTTGGCCTTGCAAAGATGACCAAGAGTGGATCCAATGGATACATCTGAATATAACCTACAGAGGATAGTCAATAATTTTCTTGCTGAAAACGACACCATTACCACATAACCATATAGACTAGCATAGTGCATAGTCAATAATTTTCTTGTTGAAAACGACACCATTACGACATAACCATATAGATTAGCATAGTGAAGCCGCCCCCTCCCCCAAAATAGTTTCTTTTAAATCCAAATAAAGACCAAATAACTAGTTCCCAAAGATATTCAAAATAGTATTAGGCATGTTAAGATTAAAAGCAATTTGGACTATGCGCCAAGCAAAATAGGCAAAGCAACAATCAAAAAACAAATGTTGTATGGTCTCCTTTTGAGCACAAAAACAACAATTTGTGTCACCTCTTCAATTCAGTTTTAATATATTATCCTTAGTCAGAGTAACTCCTCCACAAAGATACCACAATTAAAAATTTATCTGAAGGGGTACTTTAACTTTCCATAACTTTTGACATCGAAAATGACAATTGGTATCACCCAAAACATCATACATATATTTGATGAAAAATTGTCCATTCCTATGCAAATTCCATCGAACCGTATCCTTATCCATGGTAAGATGAATATTGTCTATTCTCACCATAAGATTATTGAAAGCAATTAAATTTTATCCAATAATCGATCTCCTAAAACTCAATATTAAAGGCGTAGTTCCTAAAATATCTGCAACCAAAGCGTATTTCTTCCAGACTACCTCAAGCAAAGTTGGATAAAATTCATAAAAAGGTCGATGCAAAGCCAACTGTCCTTCCAAAATATGATTTGTTTCCCATCCCCAAGATTAAAAGAACAATGTTGAATAAAATCATACTTTACCTTCATCAATCCCTTCCAAAAATGGGAATCCCTAGGTTTACTACAAGCTTGAGATACATACTTATCATTCAAATACTTATTTTTAAGCAATTGCTGCCAAACTCTTTCCTCGTTCAAAAGTTCAAACTACCATTTAGCCAAAAGACATTTATTTTTTATCTCAAGGTTTTGAATTCCCAGGCCACCTTATTCTTTGGGCCTACAAAGAATATTCCATTTAGTCAACCTATTCTTTTTTATAGTTGTCACTCTGCCAATAAAATCTGGACCTAAAAAAATACAGTCTTTTAAGGACCCCTTTGGGTACCTCAAATAAAGGAAGCATAAACATAGGAAGGTCACTCAAAACTGAATTTATAAGTACCAGTCTACCACCAGTAGTTAAATTTTTTCCTTTCCAATTGCTCAACCTTTTTTCGAAGTGATCTTCCAAACCTTTCCATTCATTATTCCCTAGCTTTTTAAAATGAATCGGAATACCCAAATATTTAAAGGGAAAAGAACCCCTCTCACATCCAAATATCTCTACAAATATCTCTAGGTAAGCAAAAGAGCTCACTTTTATGAAAATTAATCTTCAGACCAGAAAGTTGCTCAAACACACAAAGAATAAGCTTAAATTTTTTGCTTGATCAAAATTGTGATCTATGAAAAGAATAGTATTATGAGCATATTGAAGGATAGAAAGATCATCATCAACCAAATGTGGTATGATCCCATGGACATGACCCTCATTCCTAGCCCTTCAAACATCTAGTACTTCTCACATTACAATGTAAGTCCTCTCAACTCTTAACATGAAACCAGTTCATGAAGAAATGGAAATTCAGACAAGTTGTTGTCAATCTCATATTGGTGGTCGCAATCTCAGGCTCAGCAATATGCATGCATGATTCAAGAAGTGACTGTTGAGGAACCATCGTTGGCGAGTTCAGTCAGAACGATCAGCTCGTAGATAAACATATAATCACATCAAACAATATAAGAACACAATAACAAAATAGTAGATCGAACACAGAGATGTAGGGGACTTCTTGCTTCTTTTTATTGCTCTTAATGCGATCGGTGTTTTACAATGACTAGTACCCCTATTTATAGGTTAGAGACCCTACTAGGGTTTAGGATGGGGCGTCCATACATGGGTTGGTTGCTAAGGCAAGCCTCTGGTTTCCCAATAGTGACAACCAATAATTCATGCATGGGATATATATACCCAAAACAGTTTTGAACTAATTTTGGCCTTCACCTGCACCCTCCATTTGTTCCAAAAAAAATGGGATTATCTTCGAGCAAGATGATATATTATTATTTTTCAATGACAAATAATAAGGTTATATATCTGCAGGATCGTATCGCGTTTGTTACATATAATAATCATAGTAGCTATTACATTTCATTTAAAGGGCTTATTTGGAAAGTCCATTTCCGGCCAAGATCTATGTGAATGGACCAAAAATTTGAACTAAAATTCTGGCCCATCTATATGGATAAGCAAGTATTTTAGCATAACCAAACAAGATCTAAAAGAAGAAGGGATAAATCTTAGTAGTGGTTATACTACTATATATTCGATGGAGTACTGGCGTGTATTGGCTTTTCATTGTTCCAAACTAAGCTGGAGTAGTGACACTGATAGTCCCATTTGCTTTTGCCAAAAGAATGGAGGGTGGAGATGAAGTTGCTGATTACAACTAGACACTGGCTCGACACGTAAGCAAGAGACAGAGGAAGAGTAAAAAGAGGATTTGGAAACTGGCTTATAGGTAAACCTAGACAGTGATTTTCAAGCTGAAATTATGCAGCAACTGCATGCTTATAATATCAACAATTCCTCTGCCTGAGACACAGAGAGGCTGAGGCAGTCAATAATTGATCAGCAGCTTCGCAGCTCCTCCTTTGCACGATCGGATATAATGTTAGATAAGATAGAGTCGGATCGATGGTATGCATGTGGCCTCCAAATGAAATCTTCCGGTTGGTGATCGATGACCCCGTCGCAGGAGGATCAGATACATTATATTGCTCATAATACATTCCAACTTGCAATATAATAGCAAATTAAGCGGTACAAATTAAGCTCTGTTCCTCCTGTGCTATATGGCAACGGATGGCTTCGTGTAGCATTCCTTCCTCGTTACTCAACCTCATTCCTTCCTCGTTGCTTCGTGTAGCGGTCTCTTGCACGACTCATTGAACTATTAATGGTCTTTAATCTTTTCATGTCAAGTTTCTCATCTGAAAGACCGATCTTCCGACGCATCTCAAAGAAACATTACCTTTCTCTTGCAGACCGCGCCACACAGTTGCTGCCCATGAACAGAGGGTACTTGAGGGACGCATTTCCCTTCTCTTCCACCCTTCGTGGCCGTCTCTTGCCACCGATGACACGATTCGCCGGCATCTCTGACATTGACGACTTAGACATTCAACAATGTGGCTCTTCTTGCGACGATGGGCTCAACTACATCACCGCTACCTGTTTTCAACCAGGGACACAACTTTCTGGGGATCCCAATCTCGATCTCAGCTCCAATTATTCTTCGCCAGTGACACAACTCGATGGCAACGCGGATTCGGATCAGAACTTACACATGAGAGAACATGGACACAACACTTACAAGAACTCACACACACATGTAACATACATGGACTCAACTACATGCACTTGACGACAAAATTGTGCTTCCCGGTCATCGCTGGCCCTCGCACCTGCCTCGCCCAATGCGTCGGCTCTCCTCATCGCGGAGCCTTATGCTCCGCACGATGCATCGATCGTGCCGCCGCGATGTAACATTCTCATTTTCAAAAAGCAATTAGCATTTTGGTTTTCAAATTTCAAAACGAATTTCATTTGAATTCATCCGTACCTTTGAAATTGGGCCCTCGTCTAGGCCCAGTTCTCCCCCTACCGGCCCACACCCCCCTTTGGCTTCCCTGCTGTGCCGCCCGAACCCCCGTTCCCCCTCCTCCCCCGGTGCATCCGCCACTCCCGACTTGGCGCCGCCCGGAACCCCCCTTCCCCACCTCCTGGTGCTTGGCGCTACTGACCTTAGCGCGCTGGACCCCCTTCCCTCCTCCTCCCGGCGCCTCGCGCCCGCGCCCGGCCGACCCGCACCCGCCTTGTCCCATGGCGCCGCTCGGGCAGTGCCGCATGACCCGTGTCGCGACGCTCCCGTGTCGCGCTCGTCCTTCCCCGTTGTGCCCAGCTCCTCTTCCCCCCTTCGGCTATAAACACCCAGCCATCTCCTCTTCTCCCCTCCCCACCTCGCCTTCTTCTCCTTCCACGAAGTCGAGCCCCTCACCTGACGTCTCCGCCTCGTCGTCGCCCCGGTGAGCCCCCGCCTCCTTCTTCCCCATCGCCGAGAAGCCGTGCTGCCGTCGCCTCCGCCCCTTTCTTCCCCGCCTCCGGCCACCGTCGCCCTCGTTCCCGAGCCGCTGTCACCTCCGCCTCCGGCTTCCCCCTCCTCCCTTCTTCTTCCCGCGCCATCGCCGCCCGCGCGCCCCCTCTCCCCCCGTCTCTTTGCGCGGAGAATACGAGGTGACGCTGAACACGTCACCTCCTTTTAAACCCCCGCACGCGACTAATAGGTGGGCCCGGCTATAGTGCCACCCCCGAGATCGCAGGTGGGCCCCAGCCTTGTTTACGTGAAGCCAGTCTTGCGTAACCCGGTCCACCCACTGTGCGGTGGACCGAGCACTGTTCATAGGCCACATGTCAGTATGAGGATTTTTTTTCAATTTTCTGATTTTCTTTTCAATTAAAAATTCTTTAGAAAAGCTTCAAAAATTCATATCTCTTTAGTTATAACTCCAAAAATTATGAACCTTATTCCTAATTTTTTTTTTAAAATTCAAGATCTTGCTAATGGCACTGGTCTTGTTTAATTTGGAGTTCATTTGTTAGGGTTTTATATTTATTTGCTCTCTTTGTTGTTGTGCCTTTTTCCGGTACATTCGTTCGATTAGGGTTCGAAGACGCAGGAGACCTCCAATTAGATCAAGCTCAAGAATACTAAGCCCCTACTGCCTTTAACTAAGGTGAGTAAATACTTTGATTATTTTGAGCCTACATTTTATGCAAAATTATATTTATTTAAAATATCAAAATTGCATGCTTAATTCTGTAATCAAATGTATGATAAAACTTAAGGTAGTTAAACACTCATTTAATGATTAATTAATTATTAAAACATCCTTTGTTAAATTGAATCCCTCATTCCATGTCACCCTAGTAAGCTATGTGGTAAATATTAGTACAGGTTGTACTTAAACGACATACTAGCCTTGCTTATGTACTAGGATAATAAATAGCCTAATCACCATCTTTTAATCAAGAAAGTGGTTTTGAGCAGTCATTGTGGGTAAATGATTGGCATGATGTGATATTTGGTTTTTCTCCCCAAAACCCTAAACAACTTGCTAGTACCACATCTGGGCGGATGGAAAGAGTGGTGGGTGCCGTCGTGCACGAGAGTGGTTGGTAGGAGGTATAAACCGCCCGGATGAATTAATGACTTAATCCTGTCATGATCTCCTGTGTAAAACAAGTACAATTGCAAGTCTGCAAAGTGCAACTTGTCTTAGTAAAATTATTAAACCCTGAATGTCATCCCACTGGTCGGTTAGCAGGAACGTGCAAGCGTGTGCTGCGACCGGCTTGAAAAGGACACCGTGGTAAGGTGAAGTTGCCAGCTGCGCTAGTCATTGTGGCTAGGGCCAGCTGCGCTAGTCGTTGTGGTGAACATCTCGCACAACTTTTGGGCATGGTCCATATGGGTGAGATGACGGAAGAGGAGATGTAGTTTGAAAGGTTACTATGACGATCACTCAACTACATGACTACAGAATCATGTGGGGTAACGAGTATAATTATCTCTTGTAGGTACAGTGTACAACCTCTATAGAGCCTAAACTGTTTAAACAGCCGTGCCTACAGTCAAACGCGGACATGGGAACTTAACTTGAGTTAGTTCTATTTCAAAAACTTTTGTGGGTAGTATGAAAATCAGGTCGGCTCATTTAGCCTGAGGTTAGATTTTTCCTGAGTTGTCGAGCTTAGTGGTATGGAGGAGCGGAGGTAGCTCCAATCAAGTGATGCATGTGTAGAGTTTCCAATGGAGGGAACCTCTACTATTATTTAATATTGCACTTACTCTCTTTATTAAAATGCAACTTTTTTAAAATGCTAAGTCATAGGAATTTGTAATTATTATAATTAAAAATATTATTTTAGCAAATAAAAGAACCCGAGCCATCCTTGTTAAGACATGCATGTATATTATTGCATCTTGTATGTTGGCTCGGGAGCATAGAAGTTGAGCTCATTCTCGCTCCCCTCCAACCCTCCAGATGATGTGGATCAAGGGGATTACGCGTATTATGAAGACCTAGAAGTCGACGGACAAGGAAACGATGAAGAATAGTCTAGATCTCACCTCAATCTAGTGGACTCGTTCGGTACGTGCATACAATAGATATTATCCACCCCTTGGGTAATATCCATCGTACACAGGTTACCTCAGTCGCTTGCCTATGGAGAGATGAGCTCTACCCCTTTTGCTTCCGCTGTAGTTACATTGCTTTCTATGTAATGTAATCAATTTGATCTGTCTGGGCCTTTTGTAAAACTTGACCCGACGTGGTCTATGTTACTCTGAAGTTTGTAATAAATTGATTGTCTGAATTTACGCCTTGTATGGATTGATTCAGCAATGTGCCTGCGAGTGCTATCTATAGATCCAGGTAATAGCACAGTGTTTTCACTGAGGATTTGGATTTGCAAAATCCAGGTCCGACATACGGCCACACACACGCTGTCGTTCGTGGCCTCTAAGACGCCGAGTCATCGCAAGCCCGGTCGCACCACTGTACGGATTAGGTCGCACCTCCTGGCGCTGTGGCTAGCCACGACCAGCACCTCGCCAACTGTACAGATTCGCCTAGCATGCAGCTAGCCTCCCCATCCCCAGCACTAGCTACGGCCATGACCTGCGACACCATTGCATCTGCACACACCCTGTTTGCCAACTCGATATGCTGGTGCAACACCTCCAGCACACTAAATAGCCATCTTAATGAGCATCGCACGGAAACTGCTTCGGCTTCGCTCCCATCGTCGTCATCGTGCTGCACTAAGCCTGCCTTGCTCTGATACCAATTGTAGGCCCAGCTCACGGAGAGAACTCGCTCATTGTTTCTTCTCTAGAACGCACGCATGAAGAGGAACACATATGAGTTTTGTGCTGCACAACTGCATGTACCTTTCCTTCTTTCTCTCTTATTCCCACTCAAAACAAACTGGTTGTAATGTTTTTATAGCTACAATACGATATATAACCTCCCCACTAATACATTTAAGTAGGTCAGTACCTCTACTACGTGCACGGGATAATGACCCACTAATCCACTAATGCAAAACACTAATGTAAAACAATCTTGATTATTCCTAACAAATATCACGGCACTTTTATTAATTACTTGAGCTAGCCAACTCAATTGGGCTGAAGAACAAATGTAGGAGTGCTAACTACTACATAACGGGATGAAAGCTAGGGTTCCATGCATCTCCATCAATCCGCGCTGAAGTAGAGAATTGACCGCGTGTTCTTCTGGATGGAATTAATATGGAGAGTAAATTTTACTTTGGACTATGCAATTTTACCATAGTTTTAATTTGCACCACCTCTTCTTACTTTTTGTTTTACTTTCGGACACAACATCTTCCTTTCACCTTGTTATATATAAGCCTACACAATACTAAGGGTAGTGCAAAGTGAAACTATGGTAAGACTATATGGTCCAGCTTGGAGTAGCATTTTATAACTTCATCGAAGGCATATCCTTGTGTTGAGGCTTTTGAGTTATGAAGCTATGCTAATGCAAATGTTATTTGCTGTTTATATACAAAAGAAAATTCAGAATAGGCCAACTCACAATTTCAGCACATCAATGGTCAAACAACGCAAATGTTTTTTGAATTTTACAATTTTTTTGAATGTTTTGATTTTTTTCTTTCATAGCCAAGATTTTTATCCTTGTTGTTCCCAAACGACAACATGAATTTTATTCCCAGATAGGAAGATTTTTCTTTAGAGTTGAGAGGGATTCCATACGACCTCAAAATCCCTCACATGGATTTTGTCCTCTCGTTTTTCTACCGTTTACTTCCAAACAAGTCCTAAGTGGGATCTTTTCCCCCGCCACAAATTCCATGGGTAGCCTTCCACATAGCAGACAACTCTATGGCTTGTAGGCTCCTTACCGTCAGTAATCTGTAGAGTTATTTGTGCGAAGAAAGTTCTCCAAGGACTTGTTTGGGTTTGGAATGAGAACGCTTTGCTTTCTTTGATTTCCATGGATATCATGTTACTCCTTGGAAGTACCGTACGTTAAGACAAATGCATTAATGAGGAAGCTGAAGGTTTGTTGAGGGGCTTACTTCTTCTAGAAGCTCCATGATTAGAGCTTGCGTGGGGGAACTTGACATTATTAGCTATAGGTGGGTTTATACCTGTTGCGAAAGTCACCCCATAAGGTTGTAGAGGCTTAAATACTAATTGTTCAAGACATGGTATGAGATTTTTGGCATAATTGGTAATTTGGTCTCTATACTGTTTCATTGTGTATGGCTATTAAGTATTAACTACGCCAAATACTAATTGTTAAGCAGAGTTCATGTTTAATCCTAATGTCGTATGCGGTTAACAACAGAAACAGTTTCAGCAGTAGTAATACTTATACTTCCATCTGCTTTTGCCGAAAGAATGGAGGGCGGAAAAGAAGCTGCAGATTACAACTAGCCACTGTCTCGACACGTAAGCAGGAGACAGGGGAATAGGAAAAAGTACCAAGACATCGATTTCTAAGCTGAAATTATGCAGACAGCAACAGCATGCTTATGATATCATCAACTCCTCTGCCTGAGACAGAGACTGAGGCAGGCAAGAATCGATGGGCAGCTTCGCAGCTCCTTCTTTGCACGATCGGATACATTGTTAGATAAGATCGATGGTATGCATGTCGCCTCTAAATCTAATCATCCGGTTGGTGATCGATGACCCCTTCGCGGGAGGATCAGATACATTATATTGCTCATAATACGATGCAACTTGCAATATAATAGCAAATTTAGCGGTACAAATTAAGCTATGTTCCTCCTGTTCTGTACTATGGCAACGGATGGCTTCGTGTAGCATTCCTTCCTCGTTGCTCGACCTCATGTATGTGAATATATATGTATGATTTTTTTATTCGTATTTGTAAGCTTGTAAGGAAGTAAAACAATTTCGAACAATGGTTGACAACAGGTAACTATTGCACTTATGATTTTTTTTGTTTCCATCGCCGAGAGAGGACAGTTGAACAGAGAAAGCGGAGGCTGCCGTGTGAGACGAGCAGCAGGTGCGACAGAGCCAAAGGTCAAGAAAGCATGCGTACTCAGAACTCTACAGTGGCCGCCAACTGCATGCATGAATTCAAAATAGCACAATCAAAGCTTGTATTGATTATCTGTTCTCAATCCCAAGCAAAAGCACGACGACGCACAAGCAAAATCGCTGACGTACAAGAACCAACAGCTCCCTAGCACATCATGTACAGCGGCCCTGGCACATCACCGGCACCTAATAGCAACCGACAGCCTGCAAAGCATGCAGTTCTATCCAGCCGCCGCTGGCGCAAATATTCTCTTCACGCTGCTACAAAGACGATGCCGCGTACGCCCATAATATCTGCAGCGCCAGAAACGTGTCCCTCCAGAACATGTCCTGCCGAGACCCTAATCCAATCCAACGTCCCACGTACTAGGACCAGTACGTAACCTTATACACATGGTCACGTAATACAATGAAATCCCAACAAATAAGGGATGCAATCCCCTCCTAGTTTTTCAATTTTAGACGCTCTAAAATTATCACATGTTATAGCTTTTAAATCATACTTTCGGCTCTAACACGTATTATCTGTCTTTGATCTCCACACGCCCAAACTCGAGCTCAATCATCTCCTCTATCATCATCGGCCCTTTAGATCATGAGTTCGTAGCAAGTTTTCTATCAATTCTCGCCGTAGACTACGATCGCCTCTGAGTTACTTTACACATACAAAGATCAAAACACCATCTTTTTCTAACATAAGTTTTTCCAAATTTGATCAACATAAATTCACACACACCACACGACTCAAATAACATTAGTAAGTAACTTTATCAGTTATTTTTAACTAAATTATTCTAGACCTAACTATATAGTCTAACATATTCATACTTATAAGCTTGTAAGGATTGACCGCACGTAATGGACATATTCTTGTCAAACAAACAATGATTGACAATAGGTAAGTATTGCACGTTCCGAGTCAGACAAGTTGAGGCACTTTTATTACTTACTTAGGCCGGCCAACTCAGTTGGGCTGAAGAACAAATGAGGGAGTGCTCCCTACTAGAGAACGAGATGACAACTAGGGTTGGATGCATCTCCATCAGTCGGCGCCTAAACTCGAGCTCGACCATCTCCTCTAATCATCATCTGCTCTTTAGATCATGACTTCGTAGCAATTAAGCTTTCTACCGATTCTCGTCGTAGACTACGATCGTCTCCGAGTTATCCTGCACATGCAAAGATCAAAACACCATCTTTTTCTAACATAACTTCTTTCCAATTTGATCAACTTAAATCCATACACACCACACGACTCAAATAACATCAGTAAGTAACTTTATTAGTTATTTATTAACTAAATTATTCTAGACCTAGCAATATGGTCTAACATATTCGTATCTGCAAGCTTGCAAGGATTGACTGCACGTATGGACAGATTCTTGCCAAACAATTACGAACAATGATTGACAACAGGTAACTATTGCATTTGGAGAATTTGAATGGGAAAAAGAATCTCTCTCTCTCTCTCTATGTGTACGTTCCGAGTCAGACAAGTTGGGGCACTTTTATTAATTACTTGGGCCGGCCAACTCAGTTGGGCTGAAAAACAAATGAGGGAGTGTTCCCTACTAGAGAACGGGATGAAAGCTAGGGTTGGATGCATCTCCATCAGTCGACGCTGAAGTAGAGAATCGACCGCACGTTCTCCGGGCTGGAAATAATATATGGAGTAAATTTTACTTCGGACTATAAAATTTTACTATAATTTTATTTTACATGACCTCTTCTCACTTTTTGTTCCACTTTGCACCGGAGGAACGTCTTGTCAGCGAGAGAGCAACATGGGAGGTGCACATAGAGCTTGCCGACAGTGAGGCATGGCCGACGAGGTATGTATGAATTTTTTTGTTCGTATTTGTAGGCTTGTAAGGATTGACTGCACGTATGAACAGATTCTTGTCAAACAATTACGAACAACGATTGACAACATATAACTATTGCACTTAGAGAATTTGAATGGGAAAAAGAACCTATCTGTCTATATGTGTGTGTACGTTTCAGTAGAATATCATTGCCAATTGTAATATCATTATAAGATCATAAGTATATCCCTATGATATCCACAAGATGCAACCAAAACATTTCAGAAGAAGATCCAATACATAAACTGGTTGAACATGTGGTAATTTCATATGTTTTTTTTTGAAGTTTGGAAGCTTGTACTCTTCAAATTGTGTCTTCCATCCAGCTTGGAGCAGCATTTTATAACTCCATCGAAGGCATATCCTTTTCTTGAGGCTTTTGAGTTATGAAGCTATGCTAATGCAAATGTTATTTGTTGTTTATATACAAAAGAAAATTCATAATAGCCCAACTCATAATTTTAGCACATCACCAACGCAAATGTTTCTGAATTTTACAATTTTTTTTTAATGTTTTGAATTTTTTTGATAGCCAGGATTTTTATCCCTGTTATTCTCAAACGGCATAAGATATTTTATTTCCGGGAAAGAAGATTTTTCTTTAGGGTTGAGGGAAATTCCATATGACCTCAGAAGGGATTTTGCTCCCCCTCGTTTTCCTACCCTCTTACTTCCAAACAAGTTCTAAGTGGGATCTTTTTTCCCCCACCACAAATTCCATGGGTAGCCTTCCAGATAGCAGACAACTCTATGGCTCGTAGGCTCCTTGATCTGCAAAATTATTCGGCACATAATCCCCTTCTTGACTTCTTGTGTTCTTGGTGGTGACCTTACCATCAGTAATCAGTAGAGTTATTTGTGCGAAGAAAGTTCTCCAAGGACTTGTTTGGGTTTGGAATGAGAACGCTTTGCTTTCTTTGATTTCCATGGATATCATGTTACTCCTTGGAAGTACCGTTAAGACAAATGCATTTATGAGGAAGCTGAAGGTTTGTTGAGGGGCTTACTTCTTCTAGAAGCTCCATGATTAGAGCTTGCGTGGGGGAACTTGACATGATTAGATTGCACTGGATTGCGTTGAGCCAAAAGTCAAGAAAGCATGAGTACTCACAACTCTACACTAGGGGTGAAAACGGATCGGATACAGACGAATAATGACTCTGTCATATTTATTTTCAGATTCGGATACGAATACGAATACTCTGGATATGAATATGGATACGAATAATATCGAATATGAATACGGAGCGAATACGAATTGAAACGAATACGGTCGCAAATATTTTTCGGAACATGAAAACCCCTTAAATTGTATGCCGGAAATTAACGAAAATATATAACTAGTTTATTTGATGCAAAAAATCATGAATTGTTCATATTTTCAGCAACCACACATAACATTGGCACTAGCAAGTTGCATTAACTAATTCATCACAAACATTAGGTTGGGTTACTTTTAGGGTTGGATTATCGCACCGGAGAGCACTGCTAGTGACAGAGGGTGCGGCGGTACGCCAGTGGCGGGTGACGAGGCACCAAGCACGTGCAGCTCCTCTCGTTGCGGTGTCGGTGTAGACAAATGATGAATAGCTAGTAGATACTTGCACATGCAAGGTAGTCTTCATCCTAGAGCTCTTTTATGGTACACTTAATTTAATACAGATCATCTATTTTTTTTGATCTAATGATTCAGATTAGTTAGGATATAGTAATACTACACCTGGTAGTATGAATTGCTTAGGTAGAGATCACACAAGAGTTATATTTTCAACACTAGTTGAAAAAGTACATAATAGCCTCACAAAAAAAATTATAAATACAAAAAAAAAATCTATTATACCTTTAACAAATCAATGATCAGAATTGATTTATACTACAATCATATACTACCGGTACAATATATCGTAAAATTTATCTCATCCAAAGCACTGGATGTCCCAACGCATTGATCCAACAAATCAAGTGGGTGTTTTTCCTTTTAGCAATACTAGCTAAGTGCACGTGCTTTGCTACGGATAAAAAAAATGTTACTATAGCACGTTGAGCCATTGTTATTGAGATCCGTGCAAATCCGCATCGTGTCTTCACATATATTGTCGTGCTTAGCGTCTCAGCCTACAACACAACCTTGGCTTCGGCACAATGCTCGGTTGAGCTTTGATACAGAGAGGGTGTAAGAAAATATAAGGATGTTGCTGCTTATTCTGCATTATATTAAGAACGTCTCCCTCTAAGATATGGTTTTCAACAGCAACTGCCAGACAGTAGTTTTCATATGCTCTTTCGATAGTTTGCAAGAAAGTAATTAAAAGATACCCTCTCTCTTAATCAATGGCTCATCTTTAACGAGAACGAGGTCGAGTAGATGTGTCCATCTCGAACCGAATTGGCCTCCCTTGTCGGCCACAGATGGGGGTACTCACTGAGAATGAAATCTGATAGGATAGGGGAGATGAAATCAGAGTGAGAAGGAAACCTGGATGGGGATTTCGGGGCAAAACTTCATGCTCACTTGAGGCCAAGATGGGGAGCAGCCAAATCTGGCGGTACTGATCGAGCCGTAGTGCCCCGCTCACCGGAGGCGCCGTGAAACAGCAGGCTGCGGACGCGTGTTGACCTCCTACGACAGACATGGAGCTCCTGCGTGTCCCTCCTCCTCCTCATCGGCTGCGTCTCCTCGCCGAACTACACCAGGGAATCAAGGGCGATTGCCGGAGAGGGGAGAGGGAGAGACTGATGGAAGAGAAGGAGGGGGTGGGTATAATATATAAGGACAACGCCAAAATATTTTGCCTCCCTCGCAAGCGTTCGAAAATTTCCACGAATCATAGACGATTTCAAACAAAAACTGTCTATGATGAGCTAATATCACAGACAGTTCATATTAAAAACCATCTGTGACTTGAAATGTCTAACTCTCTGATTTTAAAATTAGATAGTTAGGTATTTCATGTCATGGTAAAATCACATAGTTAGACATTTCAAGTCATGGTAAAATCGTAGAGTTAGTCATTTCAAGCCACAGAGTCAGGTATAATCGGGAGTTACTTATCACAGACAGTTTTAATATAAACCGTATGTGATAAGTACTCATCATAGATAGTTCTTAGCGTATCCAGTAATAAAGACGGTCGCGCTAGTAAAACCGTCTGTGATTACCATTAACACCGACGGTTTTGAAAAACCGTCTATAATGAGGCGTTCAGTATTAGACTTTTTTGTAGTAAGGTGAGTTTCCTACTTTAACTCATAGTTCTAGTTTTATACTGATTTTTTTATCTACAAATATAAATATATCCATGTAGTCCATGGGAAAAAGGCAAGAACTTCATTTAAGCATTTTCTTCTACAGTGATATTATCTTCGTGCGCTTGTGGTTATTTTCTAAAAGGATTTTTTACATAAAATTTGTGTCTCTCGTTCCTTTTTTTTATGCATTATTTACAACAACGACCGTTAATCTGCGTCGGAGTTTTTGGCCTCTGCTATCAACGGTACTCGTTTGCCCTAATGCCTTCGTCCCAAAGGCAGATGCTAGGGTTTTCGAGTTAAGGAGAGGAGGAGGAGGAGGAGGAGGGTTGTCGCAAAGTTGCCTTTGCATGGTGCTGTCAATATGTCGAATTTTGGTATTGGATGTGGGCCCCACAATCTTACTCCTTTATTCTATCCGATGCTGTTTTGTAACTTTTTACGGTCTTCATGATCCAATGCACTCCGATTAATTGCATTGTTGGTAACCATCCCGACGATTAATGAAATGACCATACCACTCTAAAACGGCCAATTTATACATTACCGCGTCCACTCTTCAACTTTTTTAATGTCAAAACTTTCAACTAAAAAACCTTTAACTTTGAATATAAAAAACCCAAACTTTGAACTAGAAATTTTTTGAAGTTTCAACTCGAATTACAAACTTTCAACTTGAAAATTGAGCTTTCTGTTCAAAAAAAAAAACAGAAGCAGATGTTTTAACATCCAACTCAAATTCGAAACAAATGTCACTTCAGGAGCTGTAGTGCCCCCCCTCTTGTATCAGAGTCAGTGTTTACTATATCGGTTGGATTTTTTTTTCGGAGGGCGCCGATAACCCCGGTTACCGCCGGTAACCGGAAATTTCGGCCATATTTCGGCCGAAATTTTTAAAAAAAAATTCGAAAAATTCTATTTTTAAATTTTTAAAAAATCAAATTCGAACATAATTCATGCAAATTCGAATTTTTTCGAAGAAATTTTATCAAAATCGATTTTTCGCCGCCGGTTTGAATTTCTACCGGCTACCGCCGGTAACACCGGTTACCGGCGGTAACCGATGAAAATCGGCCGATAGATTTTTCACTATTCAGAGTGAGCGCCTTTTAACCATATTAGTTGAAACCAGATAAGACTTTGAACCATGCAACTCTGAGTTGAATTAAGAATCAAAAGACTTAAGCAAAACGAAGACTAATCAGATTTACATCTCACCGCTTTACTGTCCTAGCAACAATGCAAAGAACAAAAGAAACATTATATACAGAGATGATGTCGAGAAAAGAGACACTACCGCAGACGGGCTCTTTGTCGAGTGTTTAGGGCACTCGACAAAGCCCCTATTGCACTCGGCAAAGGCTTTGCCGAGTGCCGCACTCGGCAAAGAGCAGTCGGCAAAGAACCCGTCGGCAAAGGTTTCTTTGCCGAGTGCCACATATCGGGCACTCGGTAAAGCCTTTGCCGAGTGTCACGTCAGCACTCGGCAAACAAAAATTCGACGTCAACTCTGATGGCCTCTTTGCCGAGTTCCATACACTCGGCAAAGCTGGGAAATTGGGTTTCTGCTTCCCAGCTTTGCCGAGTGTCATGGTCACGGCACTCGGCAAATCCCTCTTTGCCGAGTGTGGCACTCAGCAAAGAGGGGAAAAATGCTATTTTTTGTTTTTGCTTTCCATCGGACAAACAAAGAAATCACATATATATCAACACACAGCACAGGATATATCACATACACATCCATATTCCATCACATACACATCCATAACCCATCACATACACATCCACCATCCATAATACATCACATACAAATCCATTGTCCATAATCCATCACATACATTCGCATCATCCATGACAATATCCATCACAATATATATATGTCTCTAGTAGTAGTCCAACATAAGGCTAAGTCTAACACAAGTCCATACAACATGAAAAGAAACAAATAAGCGGTACCTCTTGCCACCTCCCCACCCGAGTGTGAAGCGCCACCTTGAGGAGGGCGGTTGGCCACGGCTTTGTGGAGAAGGGCCACCTTGAGGAGTCGGGTTCGAACCCGCCGACTGTGGCTGCACAAAGGAGAAGCGAATTCATGAGTATCTACAGGAGGGCCGCATAAGCTAAAGGAATAAACAACCATATATACTCACCGGAGTCCCTACAGGAGGAAGAGCCACAACTGGAGCGAGCAGCGACTGGGGCACGACCACACCTAGCAAGGCCTGAAGGCTCGCCATGAAGCTGAACATGTCCTGCGACCTCTGCTCCTCGGCCGCCCTGCGGGCTTGCGACCTCCATCTCCGGTAGGTGGGCCTCGCCTCGGCCGGTGGGCCTCACTTTGGGCGCTCTTTGGGCCTCCAACCTCCATAAGTCGGCTGCAACATTCCACCCGCAATGTTTAAACAATGCAAAGGCAAGGTAGATGTGTAAAAGCAATGAGCATTTAATAAAATAGTACTAACACGAGTTCCGCCATCTGCTGCTGTGAGCTCTGCTGAGAGCGTATGGGGAGGAGGAGCTCGTGCTCGTTGCTCGAATCTCGGCGAGGGTGGGAGCAGAGGCGAGTCATTGTCTTTATCCACCATCCAAGACGGCCGTCTTGCTTCCCTCCTCCCACCTCATCGGGAGGTGCGTGTCCGGTGGGTGGCGGATCGAAGTCCTCCCATGGCGCTCGCGGGCCGCCGAGGTGTACTCGCTAAGCTTCTTTGTGGGCCTTCGCGTTGGTGTACGCCTCGGGCCCGTCCGCGGGTTGTAGGTGGCGGGGCCGTCGCCTTGCCCTTGTGTGCGGGCGTCGCCATGAACTCGTTGCATTCTGGCCTTGGTGCACTGGGGCTGCGAGGAAAACACAAAGATGATTACAAGTAATGAGAATTGAGCGTTAGAATAAATAAATAAAGATGAAAACACAAAGAAGATTACCCATGTGCAGGCGTGCGCTGCTGAGGCTCGGTTGCCTTGGTGGTGTGGCGCCCACCCATCTGCGCAGCGGCATCCCGACGGATGTTGTGCTTCTCCGCCCACTCCTCGAGAGCCACTGTCCACAATGGCCTCCCAAAGAGGCGGTGCCTGGCGCACCAATCAGGACATTGCTGCATGCCATCAAGTTATTGATATGTCAGAAGATGAAATGAAGCCTACCTATTCTTCATGGAAGGAGTCAGTATTAATGTTTCGTACTTACCGAGAGTCTTGCTCCTTGGTGGCGCCCCGGTCACGCATCGGCCTTCCTCACCACACGACCAAGGGCGTCGGCGGCAGTAGTTGATGATGCTTTGGAGCCGCGTCTCGTGGTACAGTCCGAGAGTCGGGACCTACGGACCTTGTCCGCACTCGCGCCGCCGGTCCTCAAACCCTTCGTCGCTTTGAAGAAGTCCGCATACGAGACATCATGTATCGTTTCATTATTTCAAGAACGACCAATGAATGCGTAGTATTGACCAATTTAGTGCGATGAAGACTCACCCGAACTTCGGCCTTGATTCGCGCCGCAGCGGTGCGAACTCATTGTCCTCGGTGGCGTAGAAGTGGTCCCACGTCGAGCGGCGAAGTCACCGAGGCGTAGGTGAACATGCGGTAGTCTTGCCGAATCGAGAAGGCCTGTGGTGGCATTGATGTGCCGGCCCGTTCGGACACAACTTCGATTCTTTGCAAGAGTCATTAAGAAGAATTGTTAGTCTCGATTCGATTTTCAACATGTCATATGAAATAGTAGTGAAATAATACTTACTTGTCGCATTGGTCGAATCACGGGCGCCGGTGAAGTGGGATCGGCGCGCACGGAGCTGCGAGGGCCCGCGCAAGTAGACTCCCGACGAGGTAGAGCGAGGCGGTGCAAGTGGAACCCCTTCTTTGTCGATATCGCCGCCTCCCGTGGTCCGACGAGTCGAGGAAGTGCCACCCTCCTATGTGCAGCCCACCGTCAGTCGTCCTCGCCCACCGAGCGGGGTGGCCATGGCCACCCTCGTCCTCGGACGGCCGCAGGCGGCCGCTCCTCGTCCTCCTCGTCGGCGGCTCGGCAAGGGGTCGTCCTCGCGTGGGGTGGTGGCGCTCCCTCATGTAGAGGAGTTGACCCCGACGGGCTCGCCTTCCGCCTGCATTTTGTCGAGTGCACGCAATTTCAAAGAGTAAACCAATTAGCACAGTTAAATTACAAGTACTTATAAAGAGATGCAAAATGAACGAAACATAATTGCAATAATAATAATAATAATAATAATAATAATAATAATAATAATATAGTATTACATGAATTAGAAATATTCTTCACGATCGGCAGCGGCTGGATCAGAGGTGTCGTCATCACTATCAATATTGTCGAGTAAATCGGGCTCATCTCCATCGTTATCATCATTGTCATCGCCTAACTGTAATCGCTCAAGCATTTGTAAGTCATTAGCATTTTGCACCTCTTCTCCGTCGTCCTCATCTCCATCGTCCAGATCAATGTCATTGTCTACTTCCATGCCCATCAGCGAAAACATGTCTATGTCAAACCTCCCTTCTAGCCCCTCTGGTTGATAGAAATCCCGTGTGTCCAGGAGATCTCCACATGTGATCACACGTATCCACAGGAGATCTCCTGGTTTGTGAGCATCGTACGTGACAGTGTGCTCGAAACTTTTTCAAATTTTTTCCACGGCATACGCATACGATACGGCGACAACTCGACAAGTTTCATGATTTTCGGAATTCGTTCGCATTTTATACAATTAAAAAACCACTCTCACGCAAGTTGGCGGCGTTGCCCCGTGAGCACGTTGATCGAAATTTGAGGCAGTTCTGGATTTAGCCTAAATTTACACTAAGAAACAAGGATAACATTTTTTGAATGAATGTAATCCATTATTCGATGCACCTGCAGTTCAAACTTACATTTTCTGGAAAAATTCAACAAAACAAAATAAACTATAGAAATATACCAAAATGCAATGAAAATGTCCAAAATTTAAACATGTTGTTTGTGGTAGTGTACTAAAGCTTCAAAAAAAATTGGTGGCAAAAAACCAAAAAAAAAAAGTTTGCCGAGTGCCAAGTTTTGGCACTCGGCAAAATAAATTCTTTGCCGAGTGGCAAACGGGGGGCACTCGGCAAAGAGGACGCCGCTGGATGTCGTTAGGCCCCTACCAATTTTTGCCGAGTGTCTATCTTTGCCGAGTGCCTGGCACTTGGCAAAGACAGTCTTTGCCGTCTCTTTGCCGAGTGCCATATTTTGCCGAGTGTGGCGCTCGGCAAAGCAGGTCTTTGCCGAGTGTGGCGCTCGGCAAAGCAGGTCTTTGCCGAGTGCCCGAAATTTGGCACTCGGCAAATCACGTGTTTCCCATAGTGAGAGAAGCCACACCAGTTTCTCTCTCTTTAAATAAGAAAGTTACGGCTTTTCTTAGAGAGGGAGGACATCTACATGGAATTGTACTAGAATATATTGATCCGACTTCAGAAACAAAAGAACGAACCTCCCAATGCATCTCCACTTCTCGGTTCAGACTAACTTTCTCCTTTCCTTTCCCTTTTGATGTCATGCTGCGCATACCTCATAAGCCATGGAAAAGAAGCTTTAACAAAGACAAGGTAGTCATTCAGCTTTGCCAAAAGTTACGATGAGAAAAGAGGACTTGGTGAACTGTCCTTTCTTATTCTACCTAGAATTGAATTTTCAAACGAAATGCATGGTCCATTAGCTTAACAGTTAAGCACAATATATCGGGCAATCGAGAGATGTGTAGAGCACATAAGAGTAAGAATGCAATAACCCACGTAGGACTCTAACCAGATCGATAGAAAAATGACACCACAATCACAATCTATCTATCTATATCTATATATACTTATACTAATTATCCACTCTGATAAAATTCCTACGTTAATTGTAAAAAAGAATAATATCTGGCCATCTATAACAACTCAAATCTGCTTCTCTTTTATGTTTGGCGTGAAAGACACAATGACCTACTTGTTTTTTTTTTGCCAACGATTTCATACATCCAGATGGACTGGCCTGCGTGAGCCCAAGGGTGGCAGCACCGAGCTTGAAGACCGCCATGTCGCTGTGGCACGTTGCAGACGCCAATGATGGTGGCGAGGCGGCCGTGGGGTGGGGCCAGCTACGAGGAATAGGACGGCCATCGGTCAAGTGAAGACGGCATTGACGTAGAAGACAAACACTGCTCCCGAAACAATCGATTGTGTTCTCAGCGTTTGTTTAAGCGTTGTCTCGACGTTTCATTGTCTATCCAGGAGAAAGGGGAAGCAAAGACCGTGAACCATGAAGACAGTAGAGAGGAACCAGCAGGAGGCTTGTTCCAGAAGGGAAGGCCAGGCGGGTCTAAACAAGTCAACAATAAAATTTATGGAGTTTACTGAGTTTTTATTGGGTTTAAAGTTAAAAATAAAAACTAAATTAATTTTTTGATTTTCTACATTTTAAAAAGGTTTTTCCTATTTTCCAGAGACTTAAAATAAACTATGTACAAAAATAAAAGCCAGCTTTAAGTTGAAAATAATTTTATTAAATTCCAAAAATAACACCCATGTTTTAATGCCTTTTATAAGATTTTAAAAAATAAAAATAATTATTTGGATTTTATCGATTTAATTTAAAGATTAAATTGAATTTCGAATGAAAAACATTTTAAATGGCCAAAATAAACTAAAAAAATCCAAAATTATTTTATTTGATATATTCAGGTTCCAAAGTATTTTATAAAATTTTTAAATTTATTTATTTCTAATTTTTTCTTTATTCCCTTGCTTTCTTCTCTCCTCCTCTTTCTTTTCTCCGGTGTGTTTCTTCTTCCTATTGAAGCACCTATCGCCATGGCTGCCTTGCCCATTCCCTGTCACTTCCTCTACCACCCCATGCCCTGGCCGCACTTGCCTCGGTCTTCTCACCCACCTGCCGCCTACACCCCCATGCCACCGCCCATCCCCTGCCGCCCCATGCTACCCACGTCGCAGCTGCCGGCCATGTGCGGCACGCCCTTAGCTCCCCCTTGTGTTGCTCTCTCGCCCTTCTTCCTCTATTTAAAGCATGCTCCAGTAGCTCTCTCCTTCTCCTCCTCTCCTCCCCCTCCTTTCTCTCTTCTTTATCCCCATCCGCAAGTAGCAGAAGCTCCACCGAGCTCCTGTGCACGCCGATCGTGCGCCACTCTCCACCATTCTCCCTCTCCGGCGACTCTTTCACCGCATCACCCGTGTCATGGCGTGCGCCTTCACCTCATCTTCCACCTCCCCGAATTTGCCTCTCCCTCTCGCTTTCTTTTCTACGCAATCATGATTCTCCCATCGCCGGCCGAACCGCCTTCCACCGCCATTTTCGGTGCCGTCGACCATCCCCCGGCGACATCGACACCACTGTTAAATTCGTCTCTCCGTGCTCTATGCCGTGTTCCCTTTCTTTTCTCCAGAGCATATCGTCCGTTCGCTGGAGCTCCGTACGCGGTCGACTACGTACGCCACCGCGAATTCTGCTCTCGTTCCTCATTGAACCATGTGCCACCTCCACCTATAAAATGGAGCACCGCGTGCTCCCAACCTCCCTTTTCAAATCGCCGCCAACAACTCTCTCTAACTCCTCCCCGTTTGCTCGGATTTCGTCAATGACCGTGTGCTGCCAAAGCTCCTTCTTCGCCAGACTGCGTCACTATCGAATGTCCTTTGTCTGAGCCACCACCACCGTTGGATTCATCGCTTCATGCTCTACATCATGCTCTCCCTATCTCCCTCAATGCATCGTCGTTTCACCGGCGCCACTATTCCCTATGCGCCTTTTTGCATGCCGCCGCCGCATCATACCTCCACCAGCGAAGCGACCACCACCATTGTGTCCACCTCGCTCCTGGGAATCCATTTTCCTAGTTCGTCGCCGCCCATCGCTTTTCCCAAGCTGGCGCCATCATTTTTGCCTAAGTCTGCACTATTCATGTCTGCATTTTCTCTCTCCACAATTTCTATATTTCATGTGATTTTCGAACTTCCGCATGTTCGTTCTCATTCATATGAAATCCGATTCCGCTGATTCTCATTCATATGAAATCCGATTCCGTCGATTGTCATTCCTAAATTCATCTAAAGGCGGTATCTTTCTTTTGGTACTAATTTTATTATTTTTGGATTTTATTTGGATTTATTATATTTATTTGGCTCATTTTGCATATAGATTACGATGACCGCGGAGAACCAAATTTCGACACTTCTCCACATTTCAACACCATTTCAGAAAACAACTAAATAAGCAAGGCAAGTTACATCTTTTGATCATATTTGTGTAGCGTCCCGTTTTTCGGAGTTTTTGAAAATTTTAAAAGAGAACCATTTGCTTTTATTTGCCAAAAGCTTAATTTGAAATTTCAGAATCCATTTGCAGTTTAGTATGAATTAATCAAACTTCAATTAAATTAAAGTTGGTTTAATTGAGTTTTCTGGAATTTAAAATCAAAATTATTATTTTAAGAATTTTCTTGGATTTATTGGATTTTAGAAATTGATTTTTATTTTACCCGAAATGGAAAATTAATTTATTTGTAAAAGAAAAAGAAAATTTAAAGTTAAAAGTATTTTTATTAAGTCCAGTATAATTCAAGGAATTTCTGTGAATTTTTCTAGAATTTTTGGAGTCTATTTGCTATTTTCTAAATTGTCTTTTTATTTATTTGAATTTCTAAAAAACAAAAATGAATTAAAAATCCTTTTTACTGTTGTGGGCCGAATCTCCCGGCCCAATCCCTGTTTTCCCACCTCCGGCCCACTTCGCGGCCGCCTCGCTCCGGTCCGCCTCCGCCTCGACCTCGCTTCACCGTCCGTCGTCATCGCGCGGCTCTCGCTTCGCCGCGTCGCCCCTTTCTGCTTGGCCATCCGATCGCGATCCGGCGCCATCGCCCTCGCCGCGCCTCTCTCTTCTCCGCCGTCCGTCGAAATCGGACGACGCTCCGTCGCCGCGCCTCCTAGCTCCCACCGTCCGTCGAAATCGGACGGCGCGTCGTCATCTCGCGCGCCGCCGTCTCTCTCTCTCTGCTCGCGCGTTCGAAGTTCGCGCCGCGAATCCGCCGCCTCGAGCCCCGCTGCCGCCCGTCCGTCCGCCTCCGTCGCGCCCGCTGCGCCTCGTCCGTCCGCCTCTGCGCGCTCTCGCCCGCCCGTGGCCTCGCTTATAAATGCTGCCGATTACTCTCCTCTCTCCTCTCTCTCCTTCTCTCTCTCGGCCGCTTCGCCACCGCCGCTCCCTCTTCTTCTCATCCGGCGCGCCGACGCTCGAATCTCCGTAGCGCCGCCGCCGCCGTCTCCTCGGCTCGGCCACGCGCCTCCCTCCGTCTCTCTCGCCCCGGCCCGAAGCCGACGCGTGGCCACCCACGTGGCGCCACGTCGGCGCCACGTAGGCGGTTTTGCCGCGTGGTTGCCGAGTAAGCAGCAGCGTGTCTTGTTGACCTAATACCGGAAGTTTTCAATTGAAAAATAAATCCAAAAATTCCAGAAAATCCGAAAAAAAACCCTAATCTATCATTTTATGTGATTTTCCAATTTCTTTTGGCCATAACTTTCGCATCCGAACTCCGATTTGGGTGATCCAAATTTCTAAACTCATATAAATTCAGTCTCTTTCATTTGGTTCTGGTTTTGTAATTTTTGGAGTTCATTTGGTGCTGTTTTATTTATTTGTTGCTATTCTCGCACGTGTAGATTCCGGCGTTTCGGAAGATTTCTTCGACCCGACGACCGAAGACCCTCTCCTCGTCAACGAAGGCAAGTCGTAGGCCTTTGACCATGTTGAACCCATTTTACAAATGTATATTGTATTAAATTATCATGCATGGCTGGTTTTATTAAAAATGGTTTTGGGAGTAGATAATTACCAAATTGCCATTATGCCTCCTTGATAAATTGAAAATGAAATGTCTCCTTGAATGACATGTACCCTTGGACACCTTAGGATGGTTAATGCTAGTTGGACATGATTGTATACCAACTTGGGAGCGTAGTATTGCTTAGTCTTGCTTTAGTTACCCGCGAGACTTTCGATCACATGTTCATGATGAATGAAATTCGACTAATGGAACTATGGAATTGTGGTGTGATGCCACTGTAATTAAAATGTGTTGAGCCATGGCAGGGATTGCCATTTGGTCGGGTATGAACAAAAATGATTTATGCTCGGGCTTGTGGTAGGGAGTAAAGGTGGGTGTGTGATGCACATTGGGTTGTGGTAGTCTTGTCTGAGCAGCCAACTAAGGACTTAACTTTGCAAGTCATTGATCTGGGTCACCTCGTGCAACCATAAGTCCGGTATGGGACGGACCTGGCCAACTAATTGGGGAAATTTTGAGTCGGTTCCGTTGTGGTGGTTTAATGGCGCAAGAGGGGGCTGTGATGGCGAAACCTTAGCGGGCAGAACCGAGGCAAAATGGAACTTTGTAAAGGCCTTGTGATAATCACTTAGTCGCACACCCTCGGAAGTGTGTCAGACGGACATTACAAGTGATTTATCTCTTGTGGGTAAAGCTGTACAACCTCTGCAGAGTGTCAAAATCTATTCGAATAGCCGTGTCCCCGGTTACGGACATGCCTGGTGATTTCGCGCAAGGGGTAGCATTTTCAAAATTGTGGTTTGGTTCGATGGATAGGTTTGGTTGGAATGGTTGGGAAGTGAACGGGATGTTCACTGTTTGATTCACAAGAACTTGGTTATCTATGTATTATTCTTTTAAAATACTGCTTTGCAATCTAATTATTGTAGTTACTGTTAAACTTGCTTTCTGCAAATTAACCATAAAGCCATCCTTGTTTAAGCCTTGCATAAATACTATGTGCATATATTTCTCTACGACTTGCTGAGTACTTTATGTACTCACGGCTTTATGCCCTTTGTTGATCAGTCCCAGCAGAAGATTCAGGAAATATTGAGTTCTACGAAGAAGGCTACTTTGAAGACTTTGCGAACTAGGTCACGTCCTCCACTCGATTGCCTGTGGGCATGTCGATTGGGCTCCACGTATTTTGAGATTTCCGCTGTCAGATACTCTGTTGTTGCTAAGCCCTGTGAGGTTACTTTTGTAAGAACCTTGACCATAAGGTCTTTGTTGTTTTAAATAATATTACTTTGTCTGCTTCATTAGTTCATTGTTGAATGGTTATGATAACCTCATTGTTGCAACTGTGCGAGCTAGCTACTGATCATGGGACTAGCTTGGTATGCACAAAGGGTCTCGGGGTTGTGTGAATCCCGGGGGTCCGACAAGAGATGGTATCAGAGCCATATCGATTGTAGGACGTAACCACAGTTAGATTGGTCGTCTTAGTCAAAAATTCAAAATATATTTTCTAAATCAAACCAATCAATTAACTTGACTAGATATTCTTCTCTCATCTTATTCTATTCTTTCTTATCTTATTCTATTATTTTCTTATCATCTTACCCTCTTATATCATTCTTGAGTTCTTTCATCTTATCTTTTCTGGAACTTGGTTTTCAAATTTAAATTTGACTCCCTCATCTCTGGATTATCCCTAGGATCGAGCCCTTCAAGATCAAGCAATGGAAGCTTTGGAGGTTCAAGATCCGCAGTCTGTTCCAAGTTGACCCTCCGTAAAGATTAGATTGGTAGCTGCCTCCCTAGTTTTAGATTCGTTTAGTCTGCGTAATAGTGCTTTTGTACTTAAGTGTCTCCTTTTTGTTTGCTTCTTGATAGTTCTCCGACTATCTATTCGTTGGGTAAAACCAACTTTGTCCGCATTAGGTTGATCCATCTATCTCCCTTGTTCTCGCTCATCTCCGTGCTTTTCCCTCTCATCTAAATTGCTTTCTCCATCTCGTCTATTAAACCGGTGAAGCTTTGTCGCAGATGGTTCAGACCCGCAACTCCGCAAGCCAGGATGAAACTCCAAGCGCCGATGCCCCATCTTCCCAGGCCGCCAGCACAGACCAGGGATTGAGTCAATTCATGGCAGCCCAGACGCAGTTGATGAGCTCTATGATGCAGAACATGACTCAGATGATGAATCAGCAGAACCAGACCGCTGCTGCCCTACTCGCGATGATGAATCAGAACAACCAAGCAGCTGCCACGCCCCCGCCTCCTCCACCCGCAGTGTTTCCTCAGTCCAGACTAGCAGAGTTTCTAAGGACCCATCCGCCCACTTTCTCTAACTCCTCTGAGCCTTTGGACGCAGATGATTGGTTACGTTCCATGGAAAAGAAGCTCGCTATCACCCGTTGTGATGATCGTGAGAAGGTTCTGTATGCCACTCACCAGCTTGAAGGTACCGCTGCAGAATGGTGGGAGAACTATTGTGCCGCCCATGGAAACCCTGAGAGTATCACTTGGGCCGAGTTTTGAGGAGCTTTCGCCACTCCCATATCCACGATGGGAAGGTGGAAATGAAGAAGAATGAGTTCCGTGAGCTGCAGCAAGGCAACATGTCAGTGAGTGAATATCTTAATAGGTTCACTCAGCTATCCCGTTATGCCCCAGAGGACGTTGCCACAGATGATGCCCACCAGAAGCGCTTCAAGAGAGGACTCAACCCCAGTTTGAAGGTGCAAGTCATTGGGAATGACTATGCAGATTTCCAGCACCTGGTGAACAAGGCCATGCTCATCGAGGAATCCCGCCGTGAGCTTGAAGAATCCCGCAAGAGAAAGATGATGCGACCACGGTGCCCATCGGTCTCACTCCAGAGTCGAGAATGAATATGCGCCTCCGCCGTGTTGCTCCACTGTCACATTGAGCCCGATGCGACACCTCGCCCGGCGATTCGGTGACCGCGATTTCAACGGCTCCGGCAACCGGCAACCAAGGAATGTCAACCCGCGCGGGATCACCTGCTTCAAGTGCCATCAGCTGGGACACTTCGCCAATAGTTGCCCGCAGAGGCAAGGCCCTTCTCCTGTCCGTTTCAACATGGGAGCCACTCCGACCAGGACCCCCACTCCAGGAGCCGGACGTGGAGCCCCTCGGACTCCAGCGCACGATCAAGACTCCTCGGCCTTTTGGAAGAGGTCGTGTGAACTGGACCATGTGGAGGAAGCCCGAGCGACCCGGACGTCGTCTTTGGGTAAGTTCCTTGTCAATTCGGCAGACTGCCTCTGTTTTTTTATTACGGAGCTTCGCATTCGTTTGTTTCTGGAGTTTTCTTTGAAAGGCACCGGTTGGAAGTTTTGCCTCTTAAAAGTGTTTTGTTGGTTGAGTCTCGGTTCGAATTGAGTACGAACCAAGGTTGCCCTGAGGTTAAAGTGACCATAGAAGGGGTAGAATTCCTAGCTAATCTCATCATCATAGACACCAAGTCTCTTGATGTGATTACGGGAATGGATTGGCTTGCCAATCACCAAGCCCTCTTGGATTGTGGTGGTAGAAGCATCACTTTGGTCATCCGGATGGAACCAAGGTAAAGTTTGAAGCCTCCCAGAAGCTATTTGGAGCTTTAGTCTGCGATGCAGTGTTGTATCCTTGGAGGAAGTGCCGGTGGTCGAGAGTTCCCGGATGTCTTCCACGATGACCTACAGAATACCACCGCATCGAGACTTGGAGTTTGTCATCAACCTAGTGCGAATCGCACCTATTTTCAAGAGACCCTCTGATTGCTGTCAATGATTTGGTTGGTGAAGAAGCAAATTGAAGAAATGCAAGAGAAAGGTTTTGTCAGGCCAAGTTCTTCACCTTGGGAGCCCAGTGATCTTTGTTGCAAGAAGGATGGCACCCAACGGATGTGTGTGGATTACTGAGCCCTCAATGAGGTCACCATCAAGAACAAGTACCCTCTGCCCAGGATCGATGATTTGTTTGACCAGTTGAAAGGAGCCGGGGTGTTCTCCAAGTTGGACTTGAGGTCAGGATACCACCAGTTGAAGATTCGTCCAGAAGATATTCCCAAGACAGCCTTCTCAACCCGGTATGGACTGTATGAGTTCACAGTCATGTCATTTGGATTGACCAATACCCCTGCTTACTTTATGAATTTGATGAATAAAGTATTCATGGAGTATTTGGATAAGTTCGTCATTGTCTTCATTGACGATATTTTGGTGTATTCCAAGAGTGAAGAAGAGCATGAAGAGCACCTCCGTTTGGTCCTGAATAAGCTTAGAGATCATCAACTCTATGCTAAATTCAGCAAGTGTGAGTTTTGGATGAAAGAAGTTGCTTTCCTAGGACATGTCATGTCTGCAGAAGGAGTATCTGTTAACCCTAGCAAGGTTGCGGATGTGCTTAATTGGGAGTCACCCAAGTCGGTGCCTCAGGTCAGAAGTTTTCTTGGAATGGCAGGTTACTATCGCCGATTCATAGAAGGATTCTCCAAGATAGCAAGACCCTCACTCATTTGTTGAAGAAAGAAAAGAAATTTGCTTGGACAGCATTGTGAGCAAAGTTTTCAAGAGTTGAAGAAGCGTTTGACCTCGGCTCGGTGTTGATTTTGCGGATGTCGGAAGGATTTTGAGATTTTCTGTGATGCATCCCGACAAGGACTTGGTTGTGTCCTGATGCAAGAAAGGAAGGTAGTAGCTTATGCTTCCCGTCAATTGAGGCCTCATGAAGTGAATTACTCCACTCATGACTTGGAATTAGCTGCCGTAGTGCATGCTCTAAAGATATGGCGTCATTACCTTATTGGTAATCATTTGTGAAGTCTATCTGGACCATAAGAGCTTGAAGTACATTTTCACTCAGGCTGATCTTAATATGAGGCAAAGAAGATGGTTAGAGTTAATCAAGGATTATGATATTGGAATCCATTACCACCCAGGCAAAGCTAATGTTGTGGCAGATGCCTTGAGCAGAAAAGTCTCTTTGCAATACCACGACGATCAAGGAAAATCATGACCCTTCATGAAGAGTTCGAAGCTCAAGTTAGAGTTGGTTGAGGAAGGTTACCTAGCTGCCTTAGAAGTTCAACCCACTTTACGGAATCAGATCAAGGAAGCTCAAATTGAAGATGCCAATATTAAGGAAATCAAGGACAACATGAAGAAGGGTAAAGCCCTGAGATTTTCAGAAGATGAACAAGGCACCATTTGGTTTGACAAGCGAATCTGTGTTCCAGATCGAGAAAGAGCTTAGCGGTGATACTCAAGGAAGCCCATGAAACTTTGTACTCCATTCACCCTCGAAGCACAAAGATGTACCAAGACCTCAAGGAAATGTATTGGTGGCCTAGCATGAAGTGTGAGATTGCCGAGTATGTAGCTCGGTGTGATGTGCATCGTGAGTAAAAGCCGAGCATCAAAGACCTCTTTGGACTCCGCAACCCTTGAAAGTTCCCGAATGGAAGTGGGAAGAAATTGACATGGATTTTATCAGCTGAGTGCGCCAAGGACAAGGTCGAGGATATGATTCTATCGGGTAATTGTGGATCGTCTAACCAAAGTTGCTCACTTTCTCCCGATCAAGACTACTTACTCGGAGATAGGTCGCGTAATTGTACATGGCAAAGATAGTGTGCCGGCATGGAGTGCAGAAGAAGATCGTGTCGGATCGAGGATCGATTCACCTCAAGATTTTGGGCGAAGTTGCACGATGTTCGGTACTAATCTAAATTTCGATCTGACTTATCATCCCCAGACGGATGGTCAGACAGAAAGAGTAAATCAAATCCTAGAAGATATGTTAAGGGCTTGTGCCTTAGCAAATCAGACAAGTTGGGATCAAATGCTACCTTATGCAGAGTTCTCCTATAACAACGATTACAGTCAAGCCTCGGATGTCTCCATTTGAAGCTCTTTATGGAAGAAAATCACGAACACCGTTGTATTGGGATGAAGTAGGCGAAAGACAAGTGTTTGGGCCAGATATTTTGGAAAAAGCCGAAGAGCAAGTTCGATCAATCAGAGAAAGGCTGAAAATACCACAGACCAGGCAGAAGAGTTATGCTGATAACCGTCGCCGAGATCTAGCATTTGCACCTGGTGATCTTGTGTACCTGAAGGTGTCGCCTCTCAAAGGGATGCGTCGTTTCAGAGTAAGCGGAAAGCTTGCACCAAGGTACATCGGACCTTTCCGATTCTAGCCGAAGAGGAGAAGTCGCTACGGTTGGAGCTCCGCCTCGGTATCGGATGTGCATAATGTCTTCCACGTGTCACGGTGAAGAAGTGTTTGCGTGTGCGAAGAAGCGGATGCCAATGGAAGCAATTGCCTGCGCAGAAGACCTCACCTACAAGGAGCATCCCATCAAGATCTTGGAAATAACAGAGCGAGTGACAAGAAGCAAGATCATCCGTTTACGCAAGGTCGATGGAGCAACCACACCAAGAAGAAGCCACTTGGGAACGAGAAGATGACTTGAAGGTGAGTTTCCCCACCTATTCTCTAGTCGGCCCGAATCTCTGGTCGAGATTCCCTTTAAGAGGGTAGGTTTGTAGCGTCCGCTTTTTGGAGTTTTGAAAATTTTAAAGAGAACCATTTGCTTTTATTTGCCAAAAGCTTAATTTGAAATTTCGAATCCATTTGCAGTTTAGTATGAATTAATCAAACTTCAATTAAATTAAAGTTGGTTTAATTGAGTTTTAGAATTTAAAATCAAAATTATTATTTTAAGAATTTTCTTGGATTTATTGGATTTTAGAAATTGATTTTTATTTTACCGAAATGGAAAATTAATTTATTTGTAAAAGAAAAGAAAATTTAAAGTTAAAAGTATTTTATTAAGTCGAGAATAATTCAAGGAATTTACGTGAATTTTCTAGAATTTTTGGAGTCTATTTGCTATTTTCTAAATTGTCTTTTTATTTATTTAAATTTCTAAAAACAAAAATGAATTAAAAATCCTTTTCTTGTTGTGGGCGAATCTCGGCCCAATCCTGTTTTCCGCCTCGGCCCACTTCGCGCCCGCCTCGCTCTGCCGGTCCGCCTCCGCCTCGACCTCGCCCCACCGTCCGTCGTCATCGCGCGGCTCTCGCTTCGCCGCGTCGCCCCTTCTTCGCTGGCCGTCGATCGCGATCCGGCGCCATCGCCCTCGCCCGCGCCTCTCTCTCTTCTCCGCCGTCCGTCGAAATCGGACGGCGCTCCGTCGCCGCGCCTCCTCGCTCCCCCGTCCGTCGAAATCGGACGGTGCGGTCGTCGTCTCGCGCCGCCGTCTCTCTCTCTCTCTCTCGCGCGTTCGAGTTCGCCGCGCGAATCCCGCCGCCTCGAGCCGCCGCCGCCCGTCCCGTCCGCCTCCGCCGCGCCGCTGCCGCCTCGTCCGTCCGCCTCCGCGCGCCCTCGCCCGCAGTGGCCTCGCTTATAAATGCCACCGATTCCTCTCCTCTCTCCTCTCTCTCCTTCTCTCTCTCTCGGCCGCTTCGCCACCGCCCCTCCCTCTTCTTCTCCTCGGCGCCGCCCGACGCACATCTCCGTGCGCGCCGCCGCCGTCTCTCCCTCGGCTCGGCCGCCGCCGCGCCTCCCCTCTCTCTCTCTCTCGGCCCGGGCGGACGCGTGGCCACCCACGTGGCGCCACGTCGGCGTCACGTGGCGGTTTTGCCGCGTGGGTGCCGAGTAAGCAGCAGCGTGTCTTGTTGACGCATACCGGAAGTTTTCAATTGAAAAATAAATCCGGAAATTCCAGAAAATCCGAAAAAAAACCCTAATCTATCATTTTATGTGATTTTCCAACTTCTTTTGGCCATAACTTTCGCATTCGAGCTCCGATTTGGGTGATCCAAATTTCTAAACTCATATAAATTCAGTCTCTTTCATTTGGTTCTGGTTTTGTAATTTTTGGAGTTCATTTGGTGCTGTTTTATTTATTTGTTGCTATTCTCGCACGTGTAGATTCCGGCGTTTCGGAAGATTTCTTCGACCCGACAACCGAAGACCCTCTCCTCGTCAACGAAGGCAAGTCGTAGGCCTTTGACCATGTTGAACCCATTTTACAAATGTATATTGTATTAAATTATCATGCATGGCTAGTTTTATTAAAAATAGTTTTGGGAGTAGATAATTACCAAATTGCCATTATGCCTCCTTGATAAATTGAAAATGAAATGTCTCCTTGAATGACATGTACCCTTGGACACCTTAGGATGGTTAATGCTAGTTGGACATGATTGTATACCAACTTGGGAGCGTAGTATTGCTTAGTCTTGCTTTAGTTACCCGCGAGACTTTCGATCACAGGTTCATGATGAATGAAATTTGACTAATGGAACTATGGAATTGTGGTGTGATGCCACTGTAATTAAAATGTGTTGAGCCATGGCAGGGATTGCCATTTGGTCGGGTATGAACAAAAATGATTTATGCCCGGGCTTGTGGTAGGGAGTAAAGGTGGGTGTGTGATGCACATTGGGTTGTGGTAGTCTTGTCTGAGCAGCCAACTAAGGACTTAACTTTGCAAGTTATTGATCTGGGTCACCTCGTGCAACCATAAGTCCGGTATGGGACGGACCTGGCCAACTAATTGGGGAAATTTTGAGTCGGTTCCGTTGTGGTGGTTTAATGGCGCAAGAGGGGGCTGTGATGGCGAAACCTTAGCGGGCAGAACCGAGGCAAAATGGAACTTTGTAAAGGCCTTGTGATAATCACTTAGTCGCACACTCTCGGAAGTGTGTCAGACGGACATTACAAGTAATTTATCTCTTGTGGGTAAAGCTGTACAACCTCTGCAGAGTGTCAAAATCTATTCGAATAGCCGTGTCCCCGGTTACGGACATGCCTGGTGATTTCGCGCAAGGGGTAGCATTTTCAAAATTGTGGTTTGGTTCGATGGATAGGTTTGGTTGGAATGGTTGGGAAGTGAACGGGATGTTCACTGTTTGATTCAAAAGAACTTGGTTATCTATGTATTATTCTTTTAAAATCCTGCTTTGCAATCTAATTATTGTAGTTACTGTTAAACTTGCTTTCTGCAAATTAACCATAAAACCATCCTTGTTTAAGCCTTGCATAAATACTATGTGCATACATTTCTCTACGACTTGCTGAGTACTTTATGTACTCACGGCTTTATGCCCTTTGTTGATCAGTCCCAGCAGAAGATTCAGGAAATATTGAGTTCTACGAAGAAGGCTACTTTGAAGACTTTGCGAACTAGGTCACGTCCTCCACTCGATTGCCTGTGGGCATGTCGATTGGGCTCCACGTATTTTGAGATTTCCGCTGTCAGATACTCTGTTGTTGCTAAGCCCTGTGAGGTTACTTTTGTAAGAACCTTGACCATAAGGTCTTTGTTGTTTTAAATAATATTACTTTGTATGCTTCATTAGTTCGTTGTTGAATGGTTATGATAACCTCATTGTTGCAACTGTGCGAGCTAGCTATTGATCATGGGACTAGCTTGGTATGCACAGAGGGTCTCGGGGTTGTGTGAATCCTGGGGGTCCGACATTTGAATCCCAGTAATTGAAATTATTTAAATTCCGCTTTAAATTATTATTGTATGCATATTTATATTCAAGTAATTTAAAATCCTTGTTTTAAGCTTTATAGTTATTCCTAATTCCAATATATAGCCATTTATTGTCAAGATAGATGGTATGAAGAATCTTTCCGAATGTGATATATTTAGGGGTTAGAAATGGAAAGGATTGGATTGTAAGAATACATTACTGTGATATATTTAGGGGTTAGAAATGGAAAGGATTGGATTGGATTGTAAGAATACATTACTGTTGTATGTTGGATTATAAGAAAAACCTTATTGTTGGATTTTAGTATTATACGATGGATGGAACTTGGTTTGTAGGAATACATGATTCTTAGATATTGATTATAAAATTATAGAATTTTCTGATTGTTGGATTATAGGTTTGAATAATTGTTGGAGATTGAATCATAGAAGTGCAATATTGATGGATGTGGAATATAGAAATAAATGATTGGGGATCTTGGATTGAATGAATATATCTTAGATGGATTATAAAAATATATCTTGATTGAATTATACATGCGTATTTTGTTAGAATATATCATTGTTAAGATCGGATTAGTGATATCGGATTATAGAAATGGATTATGGTTGGATGTTGGATTTTTAGAGATGTATGACCGTGTATGTCGAATTGTAGAAATATATTATTGTTGGATTGTGGGAATAAGTCTCGTTGGGTTACTGGAGTATATCTTGTTGGATTATAGAAATGTATAATTGTTGAATATTGGATTATGGGACTACATTAATGTTGGATATTGGATTATAGGACCACATTAATGTTGGATATTGGATTGGACAAATGCATTATCGTTGGATATGGGATTGTTACAAATACATGATTGTTGGATATCAGATTCTAGAAGTAGATAATTGTTGATATTGGTTTATCGAAGATTGGAAGATTACAAAAATACCCCTTCTCGGTCCTTCTCCGAAGACCGAGTCCATCTGCGCGAAGCACTTCGCCTGCTCCGCCAAGTGTAGGTTGATCAACGGCTCTCTCCATGTCGGCAAGTCTCTCCCATCCAGCTCCCAGTGAAACCACCATGGAACTTGCACCGACTCCCGCGCCGTTTGATCAAACCAGTCATACTTTACTGTCCGTTCGGTCCTCTTTGTCCATTCTGCACCATACTTGAGTTCATTGACCTCACCCGGCATTGTCGATCGTTCTGGACCTCAGCTCTCCAAGCCTAGTCCTGATCATCCTCGCCGTTGACCGTAGTTGACCACCAAGCAACCTGCACAACAATAGACAAGCAAACCGAATCCGGGAACAAGTTCTTCACAACTTGACCCACGTTAGTCAAAACATGCATCATGCAACACATATGCACTGAAACTCAAGACTTTGACCTAACAACCGAACATCGCCGCCACAACGGGCGACGATCAAGTGACAACCGGTTAGACCGCCCCCAGGGCCGGTCTGACCACCCACCCCGGCTGGTCTGACCACCCACCCCGGCTGGTCTGACCGCCACCAGTTGGCCGGTTAGACCGCCGGATGGGACTTAGCCAAAATTTGGCCCCTGAAATCACAGACCCTACTGGAATTTTATATCACGAATAACTTTTGACTGGAGACTCCAAATATCATGAGACCAAGTGCAATAGACTCCCCTCTCTTGCCTGCACCCTCTATTTCTGTCCCAGCTCAACATATCACCTCGGATAACTTACCGGTCCGACGCCCCTATGGTTGGTCGGGCCGACCATGAATCGGTCGGACCGACCACCACGGCGGTCGGACCGGTTCGCTCGATGAAGCTGTTTCTTTACCGAAAACTCGTGAAACGACAAACCGTTAACGCCATTGCCAATTGTCACATCATCATAAGATCTGGAGTATATCCCCATGATATCCACAGAGTGTCTTGTGTAGTGTCACCGTCATGACACAACTACAGTGATGCTGCCGCCGCCGCCGGTCCAATTGACCACCCCATGGCCAAATCCACATCCCCACCGCCAGATTTGCTTTCCCCTCTTCGTTCTCCTTTCAGCATGCGCGACCCTAGTCAGACCGCCCTTTACAAACGGTAAGACTAGTCAGCGGTCAGACCAACCACCGGTCAGACCAGCGCCGGCGGTCAGACCGGCTAAGAGGTTTCTTGTTCGGGGTTTTCTGGTTTCAACGCAATACTTCCATTGTGATCTTGTGCCTTTGATCTTTATAGCTTTCATAGCTTTTGGAGTGAAAAAGAAGATGAATACTGCAGGTGGTGAAAAAGATAAGTGCTCCTATTCACCCTTCTTTAGTGGCTTATTCATTCCAACATATATAAATATATACAACAGGTAGGATTCAATGCACCTACTTCACCTTGATGGCTCAGAGATCCCACATTAATATGTAAAAGAAAGAAATATGTGGGATCAAATTATAATACATATTGTAGATGTTACATCAATAAAATTGCTTCGGTAGTCCTCCCCTCTGGTCAGTTATACCTCTAGCAAAGGAATCAAGCTTATGGGTCCCCCGGAGGAGTGCACCCCGTCGCCCTAGGGCGAGGTGTGGTAGAACTACCTCTGCGTCCACTCCGACTACCACCGGTTCCGAGATGCGGGGACCGACACGTAGCATAGCCTTGAGACATTCGGCTGAAAGTTCATGTTGTCGAAGTTCACAACCGAGTTGCTACCCTTCTTCCTCTTCGGCTGGCACCAAGCATGATGCAGGCATGCAAACAAGGGCGCGCTGGCCACCTTCAGGCTCCGGCAGGACAGATTAGATCTGCCCCGGCGACCGACCACCATGGAGAAGTCATGTACCCTCCTAGTCTACTTCGACCAAGGCTCCCCCTCCATGGTGAACCAGATCAAAGCTGATCGCGAGGGTAGTGACATCGCCGTCAAGGTCAACGCCATGAAGCAGGCCGTCATGCTCCTCCTCAACGGCCAGATACTCCCTCACCTCTTCATCATCATCGTCCGCTACGTCCTCCCCTCTAAGGACCACACCATCCAGAAGCTCCTCCCCCTCTACCTCAAGATCATCGACAAACGCACCGCCGCCTCTAGCTGCGTCCTCCTGGAGATGATCCTTATCAGCTAGAACCTTCACAGCAACCTCGAGCCTCATTCGGGTACATTTGTTGCAGGCGTTGCTCAATTTTGTTGCAATAGTTGGCCCAAAATGTTGCATGTATCGTTTTTTATTGTTGCGATGTTGTTGCGTCAAATGTTGCAGAAAGATGTGTTTTTTTGTTGCAATGGTATTTTTGATTTGTTACACAAAAGTAAATATTTTGTTGCAGCCCTTTACCATTTGATTGTTGCATTATTGTTCCAAAAATATTATCACAATTATTTTTAGATGTTTCCACTGTTATTTTCAAATGTTGCAATATTGTAACTGGTTTTTAAAAGCGCAGCTATGTTCTATACTGATGGTTTCATGAATTTTTGGTGAGAAATTGATATTCTTTCTATTTTTTTTCTTTGTGTTGTTTTTATCATTTTGCACATTTTTGTTTCACATATAGATTAATTTTATTGCAAATGTTGTGTATGAATATTTTGTCAGAGGGTTCATGGGATACGTCCGAGCGCTGTATGCGTCTGTGGAAAAACTCTGGAAGCTGAAAGTGTTACCGATCCCTCCATTCTTGATGTTTTGGCTTCGTCACAAAACATCAAATTTGTTGTTGCTATTAGCGGTATAGAATGAAAATGAAGAGCGCACCGATCGTGGAAATCATTTCGGCTGTCAATGGCAAAACATTTGTGCCTCTTTTCGGAGATTAGCCCAAATAGCCATAAGGGCCAAAAACTAATGCTCTGTCCCCAACTCCCGTTTCGTTCTCAGTCCCAGCGACCGATCCCCAATCCACCATCGTTTGGCGGCGGCGCATGGAGGGCGGCCGCGGCGAAGGGGTGGCGCATGGACGGCCGCGGCGGCAGGGGGCTCCATTCGGTTGGCGTGGCCGGGTGGGGCTCGTCAGGGATGGTTCCTGTTCATATACTGCTGGAGATGGACTGATGGAGATATTCGCTCATTAAGCCTCTGTGCTTATTCAGGTTTTGCTTTTATTTCATCCTTGCTTATTCAGTCCGACTCGCATATGTTTTTTTTAGGAACATCTAGCGCTCAGTCCGAACGGCACGTTCCGTCATTGAATCCTATAAGATTCTCTATAGCCGTTCATCTCCCCGCAACGATGGTCTGCGATGGCGACGCCGCGAGGAGGCCCGTGTACCAGCCCACCAGCAGGCGGCGGTTCCGGTAGAAATCCACCAGGCAGTCCAGCACCGGGTAGCTCCTCGGCGCATGGTGGTGAAAGCTACAAGTGCCGCAACCAGTTGCAAAGACATGGAAGAAGAAGGAGTAGAGCAAGAAGCAGCAGCAAGTCACAAGAGGCAGCACGTAGCTGCAGGACTCCAACTCCATGGGTGATCAGACCAAGTAAGGCAAAATCGTCAGGTGAGTTCTTCGAATATTCGTCCCAGCATCTGGAAAGATCAGATGTTAAGATTCTTTTGAACAAGACAAATGTTGCGAACCATTACGAAAAATGTTGCGGCTCACTTAAAACAATGTTGTATACTGTTCTTTTGAATGTTGCATATGTACAAAAAAATATTGCATCTGAAGTAAAATAATATTTCATCAATACAAAAACAATGTTGCGCACTGTTCACGGTAATATTGGAAAAAAATTCTTCCCTAAATTGACTACATGCGAGTTCTGGAGTTTGAATATGTGTGCAACATATGATGAAATCAAACACAAAAAGGAGGAAAACATCTGAAAAGCTTGTCGCGGAGGAGCACGTACTTGTAGGACAAGCACGTGGCCGGAGGTGAGTAGCAAAGCTTATCGCGGAGGAGGAGGCCGAAGGAATGCAGGAGCATGTTGGCCTCGCTTCTTCACTGTCGCTTGGGAGCCAATTCATAGCCGGTGATGTAGGCAAAGTCGAGCACGAGGGAGCCTCCGGCAAGGGGGAGTTGGCCGAGGCACCTCGCCATGGATGCCGCCGGCGGCAATAGGCCTCGGGCGGTCATGCAGCTTTGGGGGGATCTGGAGACGGGAGAGAGATGATGAAGGTATTTTGGGAAGAGAGGTGTTAAGGGAAGAAGTAGATGGGATGCTGTGGTGAGGAAGATGAGAGGATGGTGGGTTTGGACTCGAATAGTTAAAGGATAAGAACAGGTGAGTCGTTAGCGTGTCCGATTTTAATCGTTCGTCTGTACGTATGTGTCGTAGTGTTTTCCTTTTGTTTGTGCATATCTCAGTTTTTGAATTTTGTGTAGCATTTTAAATGTTTCGGACGAGATTTTCCGGTTTTTATATCGGGAACCGCCGAAACCGGATTTCTCGGAGGGGTCCTATAATTGTTTTTACCCCGAGAATGATTTCGCTTTGAGATGCTGGACTTTGCGGTATTAATGATTAATCAAATAAAAAGGAGATACATCACATATTTTGGTCGGTGCAGATTAATCATATATAGGGTAGAAGTAGATATTACAATCCCATGACGAATACAACTCTACTAGGTAGGAATGGCGCGCTACGTTGCGCCCGTGAAATCAAACACTAAGTCTGAGATGTCGATGTTAAACTATTTGCTACCATTTCGTAGTCATACTACGCCTAAAAGACATAAACACCAGCAGAAGGATACAATACAACGTGGAAGTCACAACAAATTTGGTTAAGTGATTTATGTAACATGTCAACATGTGTTCCAAGGGCATCAAACCCGCCAATGGTGTAACAACCTAATGGGAACTTGAAAGGTGTAAGTAATCTATGTACATTCGAATAATAATCTAAAACCCTGTGAGTTGTGTACATAGAGTATTCTTGAATCTCAATAAACAATTCAACTATTATAGCTGAAGTATGGAAAAAACACCGCAAAAAGCTAAGGATAAGAAACAACAACGCTTATGGTTGTATGGTATTTGTAAATTTCTAAGCTAAAAAAGCATGCAATTCAATTAAAAATAAAGAATAAGAATACACATGCTGCTTGTTTCATTAAAAGGATCCTATTAGATTTTGTCGAATAAGAAAACGGCGAACAACGTATCATGGCTTCCACAAAAAACAAAAAGCGAAGACAATCCCAACGAAACAGCATCCAGGGACCCAGAAGTAAGCCGCGTGGATCGCCGATGGCCATAACAGGGCTACATCGATTTGCAAGGTAAAATCATAAAATGATTAGTAAGCATTTAGTGTGTGTTGTAATACATAGGATTCACGATATTCATAGCATATAAGATAAGATGAAGCACAATGACTACAATTCATTTTTGCTAAGCTATTGAAACCTAGCACATCGGTTGTAACCAAACTCACAGGTGCATCTGATGAAAGAAAAGTACTGCATTGGCAATAGTGTATTCTAAAAACATTTCACCATGCAAGTTAATCAAAAAAACAAATCGGTCTTCAATCAATCCATCCATGACATGTCTTCTTGGAGCAGTTAGCATTATTTAATAACACGGTGGGGGATCATAAGCACAAAGGATGACCAACTGCATAGTACAAAATAAAATAAAATTTTATTTCTAACGAAAGATTGCACCTTTTCTCTGCACCAGCAAACCTGTTGGCGCAACGAACAAAATAAAAATTGCATAATAGTATGGCTTTCGCTTCTCAGTTCTGCAAATCAGAAAATAGACGACAATGAGCAAACATTGCAGTGGACATTGAATTAATCAAATCAATTCTTTATTTGACATATTGAGGAACTGAAAAGCACCAAATCACAAAAAAAGATTAATCAGAATATTTTGTGTGTAGCTAACAGTATTTGTTATAACTGACGCGGCCATGGCCATTGCACAAGGTGACAAGGTTATAAATGAATTTATTTTTTAAAACATTAGAATTTATCGTACGATATCGCATAAGCCATATCTATGCAAAACAAAAGAAGAAATAACCAACAATATTTCATATTTTCTGAAAACTCATCACTTTCCATTCTAACTTAACTATCTTTAGCTAAGCGAACAACAGGCAAATGTTACAGCATACGAATCAGAAGCACACTTATTGCATAGAAGCGGCAGATAAAGAAGGAAATTTTATAGAACATAAACAAAAGCACCTAGATTTCGCATAAGTTATAGGAAACACAATGCTGAAGCTGCCTATCATTATAATCAAGAAACAGCAGTATGCATATATGAAATATATTGGAACTGAGATTTCATCAAAACCCGCTTTTCGCATATAGCTTCAAACATGCCCTAGGTTGCCTGATCTTTATCTATAACATGGCTAGAACAATGTGTTTCATGACATGATCATGGCAAAGACGGCCTCACTTGCCGCTGCATAAGCGATGAGTGTGCGGGAGATAGCAGGGGGCACATGCTGGTAATCATGTGTTGCATCCTAATCTACAATAAAAGAGACACATTTCATACACTCTTACCGCTCCTACACATTTTAATATGTCAAACATGGCGCATATAATTTCTTCAGCTAGTGTAACAGCCCAAAATTTCAGTTTCAGTTGAAAATAAGACTTTAATTATTTTTGTGGATTTTTTGGAAATTTTAAAAACTTTTCCCTAATTATTTTAAAGCTAAAATAATTTATGTGCAAAATCTATTACCATTTAAAAGTTGGAATTATTTTATTTAAGTCCAGAATGCTCTTGAGAATTTCTGTGAATTTTTTCAAAATTTTTGGACTTTATTTGATATTTTCTAAAGCTTGTTTCAATTTCTAGGATTAAATAAATTGGAAAAGGAATTTAAAATTCTCGGCAACAGTACTGGGCCGAAGCCCAGCACTGTGCGCGCCTCGGCCCATTGTCCCCGTGCTTGATTAATGCGGGCCGTCCGATCGAAATGGGACGGCCGACATCAATCTTTCCCGTGCCCCTTCTCCCTCTCTCTGTCTCGCCGACAGGTGGGCCCCACCGGCGTCTTCTTCCCCGCCCCCTTCTTCTCCCCCACGCGCCCGCGCCTCTCGCTGCCATTGCCGCTCGCCTCGGAGCTCTTCAATCGCCATCACGCGCGCTAACTCCCTCTTACTCCGCCGCATTCACCCCTCCCGTTTTCCCCCTCCTTTATTCGCCCTAACGCCGCCGCGCCCGTTGCCACCGCCATTAACGCCGCACCCGTTCTCCTCCTCCCGGCCTCCCCTCGCCCTATAAATTGCACCCCCAGCTGCGCCTCTCCTCCCGCACTCCATTCCCCCACCCCTCGTCCCCTCGCTCGCCCCTAGTCGCCAGCAATTGGAGTTTCCCCCTTTTCGGCCGAAGCTCCTCCGCCGCCTCTAGCGCCGCCTCCAGTACTCCTCCGCCGTCGCCGACACCACCATCAGCATCAGCATCCTCCGGCGATCCTTGTGCGCACCTCCTCTTCGCCTGAAGACCCCCGGAGCACCATCCCCGCCGACGACCGAAACTCCTCGCCACCTCTCACCGTCGCCAACCACCATCCGGACGCGCATCACCGCCACCAGGTAGCGCCCTCGCATCAGCATCGTCTCCTGAGCATTTTGCACAACTCACCGGAGCTCGCCGCGCCGCCGATCGTCGGTACCCTTGGTACCCGAGCGCCTCCCCTCTCCGGCGCCAACGTGGCTCGCCACTTCAACGCCACACCAGCGCCACCTCACCCCTGCCGCTTGCGTGGCAGCCGCGTGGACGCCAGCACAGCACGCCGCGCCAGCACAGCCCCCCCTCACACTGTGCTGTGAGCCGAGTCCACTGTGGACTCGGGTGGCGCTGTGAACTCAGTCCATACTGTGTGGGCCCACATGTCAGCCTCGGTCGTCCGTACGGCTGACGCAAGCTTGCGCAATAAATGGAATTTCCTTTAGAAATTTAATTCAGGAAATTCTGATTTTATGATTTAATTTAGGTTTTAAACTTCCAGGAGCTCGTATTTTTCATAAAAAATCCGATCTAGGTGATTCAAATTTCTAAATTTGTATAAAATCAAGATCTAGCTAACTAAACCAAAATTATTTAATTTGGAGTTAATTTGTATTTTTATTTAAATTTATTTGAGTTCATTTGAATTCTGTTTGAATTTGGATTATTCTCGCGTATAGATTTTGACGACTCCGGAGAGCTTGACCCTATTGAAGAAGTAGAATACCAAGATTTTGAGCAAGGCAAGTTACACCATTGACTATTTTGCATCCAATATTTAAAATTATTTAATTTCTGTTTTAAATTATTATTGCATGCATAATTGTATTTAATTATTTTAAAATCCTGTTTTAAATGCTTAATTATTCCAATTACTTTGCATAGCCAAATTTAAATGTTGTATTACCAATTCCTTGTAACCTTAGTCAAATGAATTTAAAAATAAATATATGCTTAGCAAATGCTTAGACCATGAAATATTTGATTTTGGGAGAATTTAGCCAAAATTTCAAAATTTGATAAAAAGCCTATGACATTGTTTTGTCATGGTGGACTTTTGCAAATATTTTTGAAAATTATATGTTTTGTACTTGGGCAAAAATGGACCGATGGTGGGTGCAGGTTTATGCACGGGCTCGTCTGGTTAAGATTGAGGCCCAGGTTTTTATTGAAGGTTGCCCAAGTAGGTTAAGGACCGGTCTTTGAGCCGCATCTTGCAAAGCTCCACCGTACTACCACATGTTCTGTATGGGCAGAACCAGGCTTAATAATTTGTCTTACCTCATTACTGTTTGTGCCATGATTGTTGTGTGGGTGTCGGTTAGACTTTATTCCCACTTGGCGCAAGAGGGGGCTTCCGGCAGGTGGTTAGCCTAATGGAAGTGAAACCTTAGCGGGCATATTAGTAGTGAGGTAATGCAGTGGAAACGCCTTGTGATAATTGCCTAGTCACACGCCTAAGGAAGCGTGCATTGGCCGACATAACAGGCAAATTATCTCGTGTGGGTAAAGTTGTAACCCTCTGCAGAGTGTAAAACTATTCGAATAGCCGTGTCCACGGTCATGGACATGCTGGGCAAAGCCACTCTAAGTTAGACTTGTTTTTTTGTTTTAAAATAACTTTGGGCATGATTTGAGGATGGTTAATCCTTGTGGTAAAATTGGGCAGGTAGCCTTGCGATAGGAGGGTATCCTTCACCATGTTTCGTATGGAGGTTATCCACTATAAAGTTGTCAATTTAAAATATGATTTCAGATATGGATTAAAATTCTGCCTTGGAACTTAGTATATTTATTTAAATTTGAAAATGCTGATTTACGCAAATAAACCCTACAACCTTCCTTTGAATAACTTATGCATGCATTCTAAATTCTGTATTGGGTGTAATTTGCGAGCACGGTAGTTGTGCTCATACTTGCTGAATATTATTATTCAGGAGAAGACTTCTATCCGGAAGGTGAGGAGCAGGACGATTAGGCAGCGACCTCGAGACGATTGCCTGTGGCGTATCGTGTGGCTTACCATTATCTTTTGCTTCCGCTTAATGTTTTATTTTGCATCAGGCCCAAATTGTAATAAACTCTATGCTTATTAATAAACACGCTGGATATGTTTGTGATAACATTTTTGTGACTGTGTACACTGGAAATCCGGGACTAGTGTATGAACACAGAGAATTCGGGATCCTTCGTTCCCGGGTTCGACAGCTAGTAAGTTTCCTTTTCATTTATCAGATAACCTGTGTAGTTTCAAGCATTGTTTTATAGACAGTGTTGAGTTTCCTTTTCTCTAAAATGAAGGAGAAGGTAATTTATACAGTCTACTGCAAGTAGATGTGGATATCATGGGGATATGCTTCAGATCTTAGGATGCTGTGACAATTGGCAATGGAGTTAATGGTTTGTCGTTTCACGTGTTTTCGGCAAAGTTACAGGACTGTCAGGCTTCAGGCGGTCTGATCGGCCTAACTAGCAATCAGACCGGCCATAGCGGCGGTCGGACCGGCCAACCTCAGAAAGTGGTGGATCGAGCTGGGCCAAAAATAGAGGGTGTAGGCAAGAGAGGAGATTCTATTGCACTTGGTCCCATAATTTTTGGAGTCTCCGATCCAATGATTCTATTCGATTGAAAATTCCAGTAGGTTTCGGAGTTTCAGAGGTTGAAATCGGCTAAGTCACTACTGGCGGTCTGACCGGCCAATAGGCGGCGGTCTGACCGGATTTCACTTGAATCGTCGCCCGTCGTGGTGGCGATGTTCGGTTGTTAGGTCAAAGTCATGAGTTTCAGGGTATATATGTTGCATGAGGCATCTTTTGACTAACATGGGTGAAGTTGTGAAGAACTTGTTTCCAAATTCGGTTTACTTGTCTATTGTTGTGCATGTTGCTTGGTGGTCAATGACGGTCAACGGCGAGGATGACCGGGACTAGGCTTGGAAAGCTGAGTTCCAGAACGATCGACAATGACGGGTGAGGTCAATGAACTCAAGCACGACGCAAGATGGACAAGGGTGACATATTGGCCAATCCGCAGCGCAAGATGGCGCAAGGAAAAGCTAGTTAAGTCAAGAGGTGATAAAGACGGCGCATTAAAATATGTGCGTGTGTGACCCGTTTGTTTTGGGCCTTAACGGGAGCCCAACTGAGTCAAACTTCTAGAAGGACTAAGCCTCCACTCTAAATAGGGGAGGGAGGTGGCTGCACCTCCGCTTCGTCTCTTTTACTATTTTGAAACCCAAATTTGCCTAGGGAGAGTTTTTATGCAGGCTAGAGTTTTAGAGATTTTGCTGTGATTTTTGTGCTCTTTGATTGAGCATTGTCCTCCATTGATGGAGTGGTTGTAAGCCCAAATCATATCAAAACAATCTAGAGAAAGTTTGATCATGTCTTGTCTCTTTGCGTTCTTTCTCTTTATTTGATGATTTTGAGTCTTTCTTGCAGCTCATTAAGTTGCTTCTTCAACTCCACCAACTCATTCGGTGGCATCCGATAATGCCTCTTTGAAATTGGGGCAGTACCGGGAACCAACTCAATGACAAACTCGAGGTCCTAAACTGGTGGCATCCCTGGAAGAGCTTCGGGAAAGACATCAATGAAGTCACGGACGGTTGGGACTTCACCAATATCTAGAGCGGGCTTCGCTTCAAGCGCGAAGAGATGCGAACTTAGCGACCGAAAGCGAACCCCTTTCACGGAAGGACTAGATAGAGAGACGCACTTCTTGGCACAATCGATGTGTCCCTTATGCCGAGACAGCCAATCCATGCCAAGAATTACATCTAGACTTGTTGAATGGAGGAGGATAAGATTCGCGAAGAATCTCACTCCCTCAATCTCAATTGGGACATCCCTACACTCAGATTCAGCTCTTAACTCTAACCCAGGAGAGCGAATGAGCAACGGGACCAACAATGGAGTAAAAAGGAGCTCACTAATAGAAGCAAAAGACTCAGAAACAAAAGAATGAGATGCTCCTGAATCAAACAAAATAGTAGCGGAATGAGAGTTAACAGAAAGCGTACCCAACACGACGTCGGGTGCCTCCTGTGCCTGCTCTGCTGAGATGAGGTTGACGCGTCCACTACATATACCTTGGGTAGCAGGGACTATCTTCAGGTCCTGAGAAGAACCACCTCCTTGCCCGCGTCCTCCATTAGGACGAGGGGCTGCTCCTGTCTTCTTGGGGCATTAACTCGCATAATGCCCCTTCTGGTTGCATGCGAAGCAAGTGACTCCAGCGGCTGGGTTGCGGGGGCCACTCTGCTGACTCGCAGGTGCACGTGATTGGGGCACGGCTGCGCGGGGGCAGCGGCGCGCCGACGGCCTGGGGTCTTTGAAACCTGCTGACGCGACGCCTGAGACGGACTGAAGCGGGGATAGCTGGCCCTAGAGGACTTGTGGGCCTCCCACTTACGCTTGCGGGAATCCACAAGTGCTCTCCCTGCGTGCTCAGCGACGATGGCCTTGTCTACCAAGGTCTGGAAATCAGAGAAGTCAACGATGGATAGCTTGTCCTGCAGCTCCTCAGACAAACCATCCTTGAACTTCTATTGCTTGGCCTCATCAGTGGCCACCTCTTCCGGAGCATAACGAGCCAAATGGTTGAACTCGTGCATGTGTACTCAGTGGCGAGAAGCGTCCTTGTCCGGCGACAAGAACTCCTTCTTCTTGACCTCATCAGGTGGAAGGAATGTGACCGACGGAAGGCGTGCGGAACTCCTCGGTGTGCGGTGTGGACCGTCAGCCGCATGGCGAAAGCTCTCCCACCAAGACAAAGCGGCACCCTCCAGCTGGTGCGATGCGAACAGCGCCTTCTCATGCTCCTGGCACTGCGCTATGTGAAGCTTTCGCTCGATCAGACAAAGCCAATCGTCTGCGTCAAGCGGGTCCTCAGACCTGGAGAACGTAGGGGGCTGGGTGCGAAGAAACTCCGCAAGTCCCCCACGCGGCTGATGACCACTCCCTTGCCCGGATCCAAGCACGGTAAGAGGGCGAAGTGTTGTTGCGCGATGACGTCCAGAAGAACCCTCATGTCCTCTGCACGGTTGCGCTCAATCTCAAGAAGGACTTCGGCCATGGTCGGAGGAGGAGGAAGATCCTCGTTCGGACCAGCTGACTGGCCTTGGCCGCTGCGAGTGCGTCCGGCCATCCTGTTACAAGAAACTTTGGTTAAACTAGACTCCAAATTCAAAGCCAAAAGAAAGCGAAAAGCTAACGGCTAGGGGAATGGAATATCACCCTAACCGAAAGCCAAAATAGTAAGTGTGTAAACTTAAACATGTTTATAAAAGGCTCCAAATCAGCAAGGAATTACCAAACCAAAACTCAACTTCCCAATGCAACTAACCCGTATTGAATGAACGAGTAATTGATTGGAGAAGATAAAAATCAGAATAGCAGGTAAGATCTATTACCACTAAAGAGCAAGGTCCAATCAACGAAAATAGTGTTAGATACATAGCTAACTAGCATCACACCTTACCCTTCTATTCCCACAAGTTTTAATTGATTAACCTCTCATTTTCTACCCCATTTAGAACCTTTGAGTTTGCTGTCCGGAAATTGAAAGATCGCTGTCCAGGTTTCGCATCCAAGCTTCTAGTCGAAGTCTTCTATTCTAGAAACTTCAAAATCTGGCACACTTCAATTTGCCAAGCTCAGTGGTCCGATCAGAAACCATTGAGCTCGCTGTCTGAAAATTGAGGCGTGCTGTCCAGATTCCGCATCCAAGCCTCTAGCCGAAGTCTTCAGTCCAGAAACTTCAAAACCCTAAGCGCTTCAATTTGCCAAACTCAGTGGTTCCCAAAACCCATTTAATCGATAACACTATCTTTGAAAAGGAGATGAGAGGAAAACAACCTTTTAAAACTCAAATCAGAGTGAGATGAGATGAAGAAAGCTAAGATAGGTAAGGAATAAAATCTGAGAATTCCTTAAGCTTTAATAAAACATTTAATACTTTGAAAATAAGATTTTCCAAAATATCCTAAAGACAACCAAGCTTGGGTTACTACGGTCAGTATGGCTCTGATACCAAACCTTGTGAGACCCCGGTTTATCCGGCTTGTATACTTCCCAGAAATGCAGTATACACACCTCTTTACAAAGTTCATGCATCAATTCCATTCATTCACATAGAACCGAAGCATAAACAACAATCCAAAATATAACACAAATGCTCCTCCGGATTGACCGGTAGCTTGAGAAGTTCCTTGATGGTTGCCTTGTACTGGTGTCTTGGCTGGTGTATTCCCAAGGTTGAAGCGTACTGGAGTGATAGTCCCATTCTGCGGACATCGGTTGGCGAAATGCCCGGCCGACGGCTGTAAAGCAAACTCGTTGTATTCGTGGGTTGCTTATTGGATTGGGGTTGGTAGTGCGGGGTTGCGAAAGTTCCGAGCAAGCGGGCGAGGTGTCAAGTTGGTGCGGTGGTCCGCGACTGCGTGGTGGAAAACGGCTAAACTGCGGTGGAATCATTCTTGCCCTCAGCTGGGGTTGGTGACTTCCTTGCTGAGCCATTCTGCGCTTACGATGATCTTCTAATTCCTTGCGCTTATCCTCCAGAATCAAAGCCTTGTTGATCAACTCTTGAAAATCGTGAAAGGTGTGGGCGATCAAGTTGACTTGAAGTCCGATGTTCAATCCTTTCGTAAAACGACTCGACGAGCCTTGTCGGTGGCGACATCTTCCGCGACATATCGAGCAAGTTGAGAGAATTTGTTGAGGTAGTCGATCATCGACATTCCTCCTTGCTTGAGAGCACGGAATTCATCTTTCTTTAGATCCATGATTCCTTACGGTACATGATCTTCGCGGCGATTGTGAACTCTTCCCAAGTAATGTCTTGCGGCGTTCCATGCGCCGCACAAAGTTTTCCCACCATTCGCGGCAATGCCTTCCATCCGTGAGAGGCGCAGAACTTTTTCATGATCACGCATTGAGTGATCGCAGTTTTCTCTCAATAACACGTAGCCAATCATCGCCTTCTCTTGGTGAGACATGTCCGTAAAAGGTTGGTGGACGGGTCCTCATAAACTCCGCCAACTTGATGATCCATTGTGACCATGAGCAATGGGGCTCCATTGTGATCTTGATTGTTGTTGCTCGTTATTCATAGCTTGCATCCGATTCATCATGGTGTACATCACCGGGTCCGAGTGTCATGAATGCTCCAAAATTCGCAGATCAATCAAGGTGCTTGTGGTGGAAACTACTGCGAGGATTTGTTCTGTCCTTCCGATAATCGAGTATCGTAACCACTTGCGCAGCCTTGACGAGTCCGAACCATCCGTGAATCTCAAGGGTTAGATAAGGTAGCAAGCACGAGATAAGTTGTAGAACTAAGCGGGGTAGGTAAAACCCAACAACATATTTTAAGAAAGCTCAAGCTGAAACTCTTATATTGATTAAGATAATAGTATGGCTTGCAACAAATGCCTAAGGGCCTTTGCACTCATACTTGCACACAAAAATAAGGACAAACTTAAGCACGCAAAACTACCGCCTAAAGGGCGACTCAAGACACAAAGCGGCTAAGCTCAAACAACGCGAGCAGACTACTCAATCAAATAGCCTCCGACCTTGACGGTGCTCCCGCTTGTAGACACGAAGTGAGTGGCATCCTCGCAAACCGATCCGATGTCCGGGGCTAGTGCAATAGGAGCAGTGTCCCCGTGCAGTGTCTGCTGGTGCTTCGGCTTTGCCGCCTCTGCGGCTCTTCCGCTCACCGGTCCATCGCCTTCTTTCGGTCTTCCTCTTGATGTCTTCTTCGTGTCGTCCATAAAGAGTTTCTTCTAATATGGCGATCCTTTCTTCACTCTCAAGAGTCTCATAGGTACACTCCACTCGTGGCGGCTAACTCCAACGATTCTTCTTGAGCAATGCGAATCGGGCGAGATGCACGACGGTGGCGTTGTCTTCTCCCTCCTCCAGACGGAAAACGTGCGCAAGATCCACGTCGATGTGCGGGATGATAACGAAAAGCGTGTCACTAAGCTCTCGAGAGTAGATGTTGCAGATCCTCGGGATGGCAAGGCGTGAAGACTCTGGATTGCTTCAATCCAAATACTCCTTCTAGCCGAGATGTGCAAGTGGTTTGCTTGCCTTGGTGTGCCGCTCGCGTAGATGGTCAAATGGCATATCACTCCACGATCTCTACGCTCACAATCCAAGCACCGCCACTGCGGTACAATGGACGATCGAACCCTCCAAGTACTTGTAGCAACTTCCAAAGCTCGTGGCAAGTCCTCCCTTGCGCTCTCCATAACTCAAGACGAGGCATCATCCAAGATGGACAAGGATAAGAAAACAACTTTAAAACAAGTGGGGAGAGAAAGAATTTCAGCAGAGTTGAGTCAAGAGAGACATGAGATGAGTTAAGGAGTTCAATTAATCTTGCAAGTTAATTTTGCTTTAGAAAATAGTTTGGACTCACTAAGAACGGCCAATCTAACTAGGGTCAAGACCTCAGATCAATATGGCTCGATACCACCTCCTGTCGGGACCCAAATATGCAAATCTGGACCCTCTGTGTATTCTCGCACTAGTCCAGATCACGCTAGTGCACACAAGTGTCAACATTGATGAAATATCACATCCATACAACGAATATAAGAATAAACGAGTACATTTAAATAACAAATAATCTGTTGGGACCTTATGGTCGAAGTTTACATTTATTAAGCCATGCAAGGTCGATAATAAAGAAATAAAGCGCAATGAAACGAAATAAACTCCGGTGGCTCCCATCAATTTACCACAGCAACCGATCGATCAAGACCCTAACGCTCAACCTTCAGAGAACTCTTCTTCAAAAGCAAAGCGACTCCTCCACTTCGTTGATTTGTTTAGCAAGAGTGAGTACACACCGTACTCGCAAGTCATACCACGTAATGCATTTATACATGATGGCTTATTCCAAAGAAATGGCTTCGTGGTTATTTTGCGTAAATGCAACATTTGCAATTGAATACAAATAATAGATTGAAAGCATAATTCAAAACAAATAGACAATAATAAGTTAACAAATGATTTCACAAAGGACACAGTCTAATCAAGTTCTTTCACACACAGTGAACAAGTTATCTCACACGGTGACCCTTCCCAATTGTTTTATGAAAATCTACCCTCGTGTGAAATTCCGAGCATGTCCATAACCGAGGACGCGGCTATTCGAATAGATTGGTTTAAACACTCTGCAGAGGTTGTACACTTTACCCACACGATGAAATCAACCGGATCGAGTTGATCACAACAAAACCTTTCGAGACTTCATCTCAAACAATGACACTCTGGTGTGCTTTATCGCCGTCAATTTGTACACACAACCCTTGGAACGACACACACCATTGGACAGGATGCAATGAATCGTCCGCGATGTGACATATCACACCTCCGACCCATCACATAGCTTAAATACAACCCGAGTTGTCAATGTCAAGACTCCATAACTTACTAAGTCAGGCCCACCCATACTAGGCATGTGGTCGCATGCAAGAAGGCCCAGTTCAATGGCGCACAAAGTTAAGTCCTTAATTGACTAAGGCAAGACTTCCAGCTTTAACCCAAATCACAAAGTTTAATAAGCACACAGCTCCACCATTCACACAGTAATCCACCACTTGCCTCGCCTAAATCTTTTCCCACCGTTGATTAAGTGCAACACATGCCATCAACGAGTAATAGCACACAAAGACACATGATTCATCACACAGTTCCATAATCACTTAGTCAAGTTTATAATTGCAACTCTCACATGGAATGATGACTCGTGGCATGGCTAAGCAGTCTAATCGTATCTAACCAACCCACGTTGGTGCTACGATAATACCAACTAATTATTAACCAACCTAGGGTGACAAAAGATCATGGTATACAATAGACAAGGTGGCATAACAATTTGGATTAATAACTATCCCAAAAGCATTTAAATAAATACTTGAAATAGAATGCAATACATTGAAACAAAGTATTTTGAAAACTGGGTTCAATATGATCAAAGGTATAACTTGCCTTGGAATAGATCTAGATATTGGTCTTGGTCTTGAGGTGCTCCTTCTTCTGCAAAATTCCCCGAAGTATCGACGTCTACTCGCAAACGAGACAAAAGAAACAAAACAAATAAATAACAGAGGCAAAACAAACTCCAAAAATTAAATAAAATTCATAAATAAATAGATCTGAATTTTATATGAATTTACAAATTTGAATGGGCTCAATCGGAGTTCGGATGCAAAAGATATGGGCTTTGGAAGATTGGAAAATCAATTAAACCCTAAATTGGATTTTCTCGAATTTCCGAATTATTTTTATAAAGGAAAATCGGATTATTGCGCAATGCTTGCGCCACCGAGAATTTTCGGAAAAGGAATTAAATTTAAATAAAATTCGACATGTGGGACCCATTATCGGCCTCGAGTTCACGTGGACCGAGTGCACCGAACCGAGGGAGATCCGCGCGGTGGATCGCCACGACCCACGCGCAGTGTCGGCGCCGACCGGCGCCACGCGGCCGCCACACCAAAGATCAAGCCGACGTGGGCGCCGAGTCGGGCGATAACGGCGGCGGTGGCGCTCGGGACCGATGGTCACCGGCGAACGGCGGCGATCGCCGGCGATGAGTGGTACCAACGTGTAGAGGAGGCTAATGCGCACACACGCACCGGTTTGAGTACCAGGGTTGACGGAGATGGCGGCGAGGAAGAAGCGCGAGAGAGCTCGGGTTTTGTCGGACGGCGCCCGGCGATGCTCGGCGACGAGAGGGTGCGACGAGGTAGCTCGTGACTTGCGATCACAATGGTGCAATCGGTGGAGCAAAGCGACGACGACGGCGGCGCAATCCACCGGAGAAGAAGTTCGCCGAAAACCCTAAAGCTTGCAATGCGGCGGCGCTAGAGCGATCGGGCGACGAGTGGCGGTTTAGGGTTACGAGACCCCGGCGGAGCTAAGGGAGTATTTATAGACACGAGATGCCGAGATTTGGAAACCCCAAATCGGATCCAAACAACCGGTTTTTGAATTCCAAGATTTTCGGAGATTGAAACCGGTTCGGGTTTGATTTGGTTTGAAACGGATATGGAATAACCAGAGATATGATTTGGCGGGTCGCGCCAAGAATAAGCAATCGAATCGGTTTTGTCGGATAAACTTGAAGCTCCAAAGAATGGCGGGCGAGAGCGCGCGCGAGGAAGAAGAAACTCGCGGAGACGACGACTCGGCGGTGGTCCCACCCGCGAGAGAGCGAGGGCGAGTGGGTGCGGCCGCGCGATGGAAATCCAACGGCTAGAAGCGAACGAGCGAGCGGCGGCGAGATCGTGGCGAAGCCACGCGCGACAATCCAACGGGTCAAGGCGGGGTTGAGCGCGCGTCCGACGGAGACGAGGCACGCGTCGAGCATCCAACAGACGAGAGCGCCACGGGCGATATGAAATGGCGCGGTTGGAATAGTCTTGGGCTTCGCCCCGATCGTTCAAGGATTTAAAATAGGTTTTTCTTTTAAATAAATCAGAAAATGCAAATAGCAATTAGAAAATAGCAAATGACTTGGGAAAATTCTAAAATTCTATAAAATATATCCAAGCATATAGAATCTAAATAAAATAGTTTTGACAATTGTTGAGGTTGGGATTAAGCACATTAAATCAATTTGTCCTTGAAGTCCATATTAAGCTTTTTAAATTAATATCCAATAAATCCAAATGATGAATTTTCTTGCTACTAATATATAAAAGATTTTAAAGCTCAAAATTGGGATGTTACAAACCTCCCCTTAAACGAATCTCGCCCCGAGATTAGGCTAGCTAGAGAAAAGGCTAGGAACTCGGCTTTAACTCTTCTTCACGCTCCCACGTTGCTTCTCCTTCCGAGTGGTTACTCCACCGACTTTGCGTAAACGAACGGTCTTGCTTCAGTGCGCGCTCTGCGACATCCAAAATCCTAACAGTGCTCTTTGTATGTGAGATCTTCCTTCGCTCAATTGACTCCAACGGGTCCGCTCTTCCGCACACGAAGACACTTCTTGGTGAGAGACATGAAAGACATCATGCACTCGCTAACGATCGTGGTAGCTCCAAGCTGCACGCAACTTCTCCACGGCGTTCCAAAACCTTGAATGGACCCACATACCTTGGAGCAAGCTTCCTTTGGTGTGGAATCTCTTGACACCTCTAAGCGGAGTAACTCAAGATACACAAAATCCTCTCGTTCAAAGTCGAGGTCACGACGACGATTATCGGCATAACTCTTTTGCTCGGATCGGGCTATTTTAACCTCTCTCGATCATAGCAACTTGTTCTTGGCTTCTGAATAATATCCGCCCGAACACTACACGCTCATTGCCTCTCGACCAATTCAACGGAGTTCTCGCAGCACGACCGCATGAGCTTCAAATGGTGACATTTGCAACCGCTTGATAATCTGTTGTTGTACGAGAATTTCGCATACGCAAACTTTTATCCCAACTGGTAGCATTAGCTAAGGCACGTGCTCTCAACATATCTTCTAATATCGATTGACTCTTTCATCATCCATCCGTCTGGGATGATAAGCGAAGATGAAATTTAGATGAGTCCCTGTGGCTTCATGTAGACTCGCTAAACGAGAGGTGAATTGAGATCCTCGATCCGACACTATCTTCTTAGGCACACCGTGCGCATCGACGATTTTTGACATATACAATTCCGCCAAGCGGTCTCTCGAGTAAGTGGTTTTGGTGGCAAGAAATGGGCAACCTTAGTCAACGATCCACTATTACCCAAATCGAATCATAACTGATTGAGTCTTGGGTAATCCGTAATAAAATCCATACCGATCTCTTCCCACTTCCATTCTCGTATCTTCACGGTTGTAGCAATCCTCGCTGGTCTCGATGTTCGGCCTTTACTTTTCGACACACGCCGCATAAGGCAACGAACTCGCGACATCTCGCTTAAGTTTGGCCACCAAAACTTATTCTTAACATCCCGATACATCTTAGTACTTCCGTGGTGAATCGAATATTTTGAGTCATGGGCTTCCTTCGAATCATTTGTCTTAATCCATCCATATCCGGTACACGATACGCCCATTGATCCACAAGATATCCCGATCATCTATGGTAAAGTCTTTAAATTTTCCTTCCGACATCTTCTTCTTGAGATCAAGAAACTCGTAATCCTTAGGTTGAGCTTCACGAAACTGCTTCTCCGAGTAGACTGTACTTCCAAATTGGCCACAAATCCTTAGGAACAACTTCTAGTCGTAGCTTCGGAATTCCTCCCAAGTTCTCAACACAACTCTTTTGCTTCGAGCATTGCAAGAGCTCTTATGACTCGGTGCATCAGAACTACATTGGCCTTACCAGATGGTAATGGATTCCAAGATTATAATCCTTTATTAATTCCAACCATCTTCTCTGTCTCATGTTCAAATCGATCGAGTGAATATGTACTTCGTGCTCTTATGATCTCAGATAGACTTCACAGCGACACCGATGAGATAATGACGCCAAATCTTCAAGGCATGCACTACGGCAGACTAGTTCCAAGTCATGGGTAGGATAGTTCTCTTCATGAGGCCTTAATTGCCTTGACGCATAAGTTTACGCTCTTCCTTCTTGCATAAGGACACATCCTAATCCTTGACGCCAAGCATCACAAGAGATATCAAAATCCTTACTAATATCAAGCAAAACTAGCATCGGGTCAAGTCGACGCTTCTTCAATTCTTGAAAACTCTTCACAAGTGGGGTCCAAATAAACTTCTTCTCTTTCTTCAACAATTGCGTAAGGGCTTAGCAATCGTTGAGAATCCTTCAATGAAACGACGATAGTATCCCCGCCATTCCCAAGAAACTACGAATTTGAGTAACCGCTTTGGGTTGCTCCCAATTCATTACTGACTTTAACCTTTCCGGTCAATGCTACTCCTTCTATTTGTCATTACATGACCGAGAAAATCAACTTTCTTCTTCCAAAAGTCACACTTGCTGAACTTGGCATACAACCGATGTCCTCTCGAGCTTTCTAGGATTAATCTCAAATGTTCGTATGTTCCTCTTCCGACTTTGAGTATACCAAAATATCATCAATGAATACTACCACGAACTTATCCAAATATTCCATGAATACTTTGTTCATCATGTTCATGAAGTAGGCAGGGCATTAGTCAATCCAAAAGACATGACTAGAAACTCATAATGTCCATACCGGTTGAGAAAGCGGTCTTTGGTACATCCTTAGGACAAATCTTTAATCGATGGTAACTCGATCGTAGATCGATCTTGGAGAATACTCGGCTCCTTTCATCCGGTCGAAAAAATCATCTATTCGGGCAATGGGTACTTGTTCTTGATGGTGACTTCGCTGAGAGAACGATAATCGATACACATTCTCATACTTCCATCTTTCTTCTTGACGAACAAAACAGTGCTCCCCATGGCGATTTAACTAGGTCTTACAAAACCTTTCTCCAAGAGTTCTTCTATCCGCTTCTTCATTTCCACAAGTTCATCGACCGCATCCGATAGGGTCTCTTGAAATTGGTGCCGTTCTCGCACTAGATCGATGACAAACTCAATGTCACGGTCCGGTGGCATTCCTAGTAACTCTTCCGAAATATATCCGGTAATCTCGACTACTGTGCACGTCTTCCAAAGAAAGCGTCTTCGATCGTTGACTACCAAATGTCCATCACGCATCGAGGTGGCTAGAAATTCTACTTTCTTTCCTGTGGTATCCTCAATTGTCACGGCTCTTCGCCACAATCTAGCATCGCTTATGTTTGGATAACCAATCCATACCAAGGATGACATCTATGGTCCGAGTGTCTAGAACTATTAGGTTGGCTAGAAACTCAACTCCCACTATGAGTAGCCTAGCTCCTAAACATCCAACTTTAGAACTTAGCTCTGCTCCAAAGCATCGACTAACAGAGTATGCTTAAGATGCATAACTTCCAATTTGTTCTTAGTTGCAAAATTCCGTAAACAAACGAATGCGAAGCTCCGTAATCAAACAGAATCGATGCGGTAATCGAATTTACTAGAACTTACCCAAGACAACGTCAGTGCTTCTTGGGCTCCTTCAGAGTGACGTGGTTGACACGACCTCGACCATCGATGGCGGTGCTCCTCGGATTGACCGTAGCTTGAGAAGTTCCTTGATGGTTGCCTTGTATCGTGTCTTGGTGGTGTATTCCCAAGGTTGAAGCGCATCGAGTGATAGTCCCATTCTGCGGACATCGGTTGGCGAAATGCCCGGCCGACGGCTGTAAAGCAAACTCGTTGTATTCTGTGGGTTGCTTACTGGATTGGGGTTGACTGGTGCAGGGTTGCGAAAGTTCTGAGCAACTGGGCGAGGTGCTGAAGTTGGTGCAGGTGGTCCGCACTCGTGGTGGAAAACGGCTAAAGCTGCGGTGGAATCATTCTTGCCTCACCGGGTTGGTGACTTCCTTGCTGAGCCATTCTGCGCTTACGATGATCTTCTAATTCCTTGCGCTTATCCTCCAGAATCAAAGCCTTGTTGATCAACTCTTGAAAATCAGGAAAGGTGTGGGCGATCAAGTTGACTTGAAGTCCAGTGTTCAATCCTTTCGTAAAACGACTGACGAGCCTTGTCGGTGGCGACATCTTCTGCAAAGATATCGAGCAAGTTGAGAGAATTTGTTGAGGTAGTCGATCACTGACATTCCTCCTTGCTTGAGAGCACGGAATTCATCTTTCTTTAGATCCATGATTCCTTCTGGTACATGATACTGGCGAAAAGCAGTTGTGAACTCTTCCCAAGTAATGTCTTGCGGCGTTCCATGCGCTGCACAAAAGTTTTCCCACCATTCGGCGGCAATGCCTTCCATCCGTGAGAGGCGTCTGAGAACTTTTTCATGATCGCCGCATTGAGTGATCAGCAGTTTTCTCTCAATAACACGTAGCCAATCATCAGCTTCTACTGGTGAGACATGTCCAGAAAAGGTTGGTGGACGGGTCCTCATAAACTCCGCCAACTTGATGATCCATTGTGACCATGAGCAAGCTGGGGCTCCATTGTGATGCCGATTGTTGTTGCTCGTTATTCATAGCTTGCATCCGATTCATCATGGTGTACATCACCGGTCCGAGTGTCATGAATGCTCCAAAATTTCGCAGATCAATCAAGGTGCTTGTGGTGGAACTACTTCTGCGGGATTTGTTCTCGCCCTTCCGACATCGGAGTATCGTAACCACTTGCGCAGCCTTGACGAGTCCGAACCATCCGTGAATCTCAAGGGTTAGATAAGGTAGCAAGCACGAGATAAGTTGTAGAACTAAGCGGGGTAGGTAAAACCCAACAACATATTTTAAGAAAGCTCAATCAAACTCTTATATTGATTAAGATAATAGTATGGCTTGCAACAAATGCCTAAGGGCCTTTGCACTCATACTTGCACACAAAAATAAGGACAAACTTAAGCACACAAAACTACCGCCTAAAGGGCGACTCAAGACACAAAGCGGCTAAGCTCAAACAACGAGCAGACTACTCAATCAAATAGCCTCCGCACCTTGACGGTGCTCCCTTTCTTGAGACTCGAAGTGAGCCGCATCCTCGCAAACCGATCCCGATGTCCCGGCTAGTGCAATAGGAGCAGTGTCCTCGTGCAGTGCTTGCTGGTGCTTCGCTCACGCTCTGTGGCTCTTTCCGCTCACCGGTCCATCGCCTTCTTCCGGTCTTCCTCTTGATGTCTTCTTCGTGTCGCCCATAAAGAGTTTCTTCTAATATGGCGATCCTTTCTTGACTCTCAAGAGTCTCATAGGTACACTCGGCTCTGTGGCGGCTAACTCCAACGATTCTTCTTGAGCAATGCGAATCGGGCGAGATGCACGACGGTGGCGTTGTCTTCTCCCTCCAGACGGAAAACGTGCAGCAAGATCCACGTCGATGTGCGGGATGATAACGAAAAACGTGTCACGAAGCTCGAGAGTAGATGTTGCGATCCTCGGGATGGCAAGGCGTGAAGACTCTCGGATTGCTTCAATCCAAATACTCCTTCTAGCCGAGATGTGTGCGTGGTTTGCTTGCCTTGGTGTCCGCTCGGCGATGGTCAAATGGCGATCACTCCACGATCTCTACCGCTCACAATCCAAGCACCGCCACGGTACAATGGACGATCGAACCTCCAAGTACTTGTAGCAACTTCCAAAGCTCGGCGGCAAGTCCTCCCTTGCGCCTCCATAACTCAAGACGAGGCATCCGTCAAGATGGACAAGGATAAGAAAACAACTTTAAAACAATGGGGAGAGAAAGAATTTCAGCAATAGTTGAGTCAAGAGAGACATGAGATGAGTTAAGGAGTTCAATTAATCTTGCAAGTTAATTTTGCTTTAGAAAATAGTTTGGACTCACTAAGAACGCCAATCTAACTAGGGTCAAGACCTACACCAATATGGCTCGATACCACCTCTGTCGGGACCCAAATATGCAAATCTGACCCTCTGTGTATTCTCGTGCACTAGTCCAGATCACGCTAGTGCACACAGGTCAACATTGATGAAATATCACATCCATACAACGAATATAGGAATAAACGAGTACATTTAAATAACAAATAATGTTGGGACCTTATGGTCGAAGTTTTACATTTATTAAGCCATGCAAGGTCGATAATAAAGAAATAAACTGCAGCTGAAATGAAATAAACTCCGGTGGCTCCCATCAATTTACCACAGCAACCGATCGATCAAGACCCTAACGCTCAACCTTCGAGAACTCTTCTTCAAAAGCAAAGCATTTACTCCTCCACTTCGTTGATTTGTTTAGCAAGAGTGAGTACACACCGCACTCGCAAGTCATACCACGTAATGCATTTATACATGATGGCTTATTCCAAAGAAATGGCTTCGTGGTTATTTTGCGAAATGCAACATTTGCAATTGAATACAAATAATAGATTGAAAGCATAATTCAAAACAAATAGACAATAATAAGTTAACAAATGATTTCACAAAGGACACACAGCCTAATCAAGTTCTTTCACATTTGAACAAGTTATCTCACACGGTGACCCTTCCCAATTGTTTTATGAAAATCTACCCTCGTGTGAAATTTTGAGCATGTCCATAACCGAGGACGCGGCTATTCGAATAGATTGGTTTAAACACTGCAGAGGTTGTACACTTTACCCACACGATGAAATCAACCGGATCGAGTTGATCACAACAAAACCTTTCGAGACTTCATCTCAAACAATGACACTCTGGTGTGCTTTATCGCCGTCAATTTGTACACACATGTTCTTGGAACGACACACACCATTGGACAGGATGCGCCGAATCGTCCGCGATGTGACATATCACACCTCCAACCCATCACATAGCTTAAATACAACTTTGAGTTGTCAATGTCAAGACTCCATAACTTACTAAGTCAGCCCACCCATACTAGGCATGTGGTCGCACAAGAAGGCCCAGTTCAATGGCGCACAAAGTTAAGTCCTTAATTGACTAAGGCAAGACTTCCAGCTTTAACCCAAATCACAAAGTTTAATAAGCACACACTCCACCATTCACACAGTAATCCACCACTTGCCTCGCCTAAATCTTTTCCCACCTCGTTGATTAAGTGCAACACATGCCATCAACGAGTAATAGCACACAAAGACACACAGATTCATCACACGCCCATAATCACTTAGTCAAGTTTATAATTGCAACTCTCACATGGAATGATGACTCGTGGCATGGCTAAGCAGTCTAATCGTATCTAACCAACCCACGTTGGTGCTACGATAATACCAACTAATTATTAACCAACCTAGGGTGACAAAAGATCATGGTATACAATAGACAAGGTGGCATAACAATTTGGATTAATAACTATCCCAAAAGCATTTAAATAAATACTTGAAATAGAATGCAATACATTGAAACAAAGTATTTTGAAAACTGGGTTCAATATGATCAAAGGTATAACTTGCCTTGGAATAGATCTAGATATTGGTCTTGGTCTTGAGGTGCTCCTTCTTCTGCAAAATTCCCCGAAGTATCGACGTCTACTCGCAAACGAGACAAAAGAAACAAAACAAATAAATAACAGAGGCAAAACAAACTCCAAAAATTAAATAAAATTCATAAATAAATAGATCTGAATTTTATATGAATTTACAAATTTGAATGGGCTCAATCGGAGTTCGGATGCAAAAGATATGGGCTTTGGAAGATTGGAAAAATCAATTAAACCCTAAATTGGATTTTCTCGAATTTCCCGAATTATTTTTATAAAGGAAAATCGGATTATTGCGCAATGCTTGCGTCAGCCGAGAATTTCCGGAAAAAGGAATTAAATTTAAATAAAATTCTGACATGTGGGACCCATCGCGGCCTCGGGTTCACGTGGACCGAGTGCACCAACCGAGGAGATCTGGCGCGGTGGATCGCCACGACACGCAGTGTCTTGGCGCCGATCTGGCGCCACGCTGCCGCCACACCAAGATCGGCCGACAGGCGCCGAGCCTGGCGATAACGGCGGTGGCGCCGGACCCGATGGTCACCGCGAACGGCGGCGACTTCGCCGGCAAATGAGTGGTACCAACGTAGAGGAGGCTAATGCGCACACACGGCACCGTTTGAGTACCAGGGTTGACGGAGATGGCGGCGGCGAGGAAGAAGCGCGAGAGAGCTCGGTTTTGTCGGACGGCGCCCGGCGATGCTCCGGCGACGAGAGGTGCGCACGAGGTAGCTCGTGACTTGTCGATCACAATGGTGCGATCGGTGGAGCAAGGGCGACGACGACGGCAAGAATCCACCGGAGAAGAAGTTCGCGAAAACCCTAAAGCTTGCAATGCAATGGCGCTAGAGCGATCGGGCGACGAGAGTGGCGGTTTAGGGTTACGGAGACGGCGGAGCTAAGGGAGTATTTATAGACTCGAGATGCCGAGATTTGAAACCCCAAATCGGATCCAAACAACCGGTTTTTGAATTCCAAGATTTTCGGAGATTGAAACCGTTCGGGTTTGATTTGGTTTGAAACGGATATGGAATAACAGAGATATGATTTGGCGGGTCGTGCCAAGAATAAGCAAATCAATCGGTTTTGTTTGATAAACTTGAAGCTCCAAAGAATGGCGCGAGAGCGCGGGCGCGAGGAAGAAGAAACTCCGCGGAGACGACGACTCGGCGGTGGTCCCACCTGGCAGAGAGAGCGAGGGCGAGTGGGTGCAGCGCCGTGCGATGGAAATCCAACGGCTAGAAGCGAACGCGGGCGAGCGAGATCAGCGGGCGAAGCCACGCGGCGACAATCCAACGGGTCAAGGCGGGGTTGAGCGCGTGCGTCCGACGGAGACGAGGGCACGCGTCGAGCATCCAAATGACGAGCGCGCCGGGCGATATGGGTGGGGCGCGTTGAATAGTCCGGGCTTCGCCCAAGATCGTTCAAGGATTTAAAATAGGTTTTTCTTTTAAATAAATCCAGAAAATGCAAATAGCAATTAGAAAATAGCAAATGACTTGGGAAAATTCCTAAAATTCTATAAAATATATCCAAGCATATAGAATCTAAATAAAATAGTTTTGACAATTGTTGAGGTTGGGATTAAGCACATTAAATCAATTTGTCCTTGAAGTCCATATTAAGCTTTTTTTAAATTAATATCCAATAAATCCAAATGATGAATTTTCTTGCTACTAATATATAAAAGATTTTTAAAGCTCTGAAAATTGGGATGTTACATAAGTCCTACGAGACCTTTCCAATATTGTGAATTATTCACGAGCCGCCCGTATGGATAGAAACCCATACGTTGTGTCGGAGCCATCGTAAAGCCTCGGTCAGCTACCCTTCCCGGGTAAAGCCTTGGACAACTACGACGCTCCTCGAGGTGGAGAGCCTACCCGGAATCTCTACCACCGCACACCCAACACAAGAACACGACCACATATCATGTTTCACGCAACACACACAAAACTTTTCCTCCTGCGACTCGGAGATAACCCACGCCAAAGTACTAGGTCAAGAGGGGTCCCATATAACCCTCATGTGCTTAGTACGCAAAAGTGCTTGGTTTAGTGTAACAAGATGTTCGGTCCTTGATGACTTGGGCACCATTCCAATCACACCCAAAAACACCACACCGACATACCATTATGCCCAAGTCCAAATCAGTTTTCATTTTCAGTTTTTGATTTGCAAAATTAACAAAGCACAAGGTGCTGGACATAATGGAAACATAATAATTTTTGTGTGATCAAGACCATCGACTAAGTCGATGATCGCCCAGTACTACCGAAGCTAAGCATTTCTAAGCAATTCCAAGTCGAAAGCTACTAAGTGATCAGAGTCCATCCATCGAACTCTGACCACAGCCAATAACCTAAGCTCATAGTAGTAGAGGATAAACAAGTCCTACATATTATGCAACTATAGGATACTAACCATAATTTGACAACAAAATAGCAATGCATACATACGAGTTGAAACCAATATAGTAGACTTGAAAAATAATGGGATTAACATGATCAAACTGCTTGCCTGCTTGCTGTGGGTCAGGGTGTTGCTGGGGATCACTTATGTTGTCAATGTGCTCTTCGGATCCTAACGAGAAGGCGAAAAGCAACCAATAAGAACGAATAAAATGCAAAGACTCAACAGCAAACTTTCTCCAAAATTTCTGAAAATCTTACCGAAGCAAGGTACTGATTTACAAAGAATTTAGCAACAAGAATCGATTGATTCGGATTCTTAATGCTAAAGATACGACCAAAAGAAGGTCTCATGACCAGGTAGTGGTCGTAGCAGAACCCACGACTGACAATAGTCGAGGAAAGATTTACGACCAGATAGTGGTCGTAGAAGGACGTACGACTGGGTACTAGTCGTAGACAGACTTACGACTTGGTACGCGTCGTAGAAGTACTTATGACCCGGACATAGTCGTAGTAAGACTTACGACGAGGTACAGGCCACGACATAACTTTCGACTGGGTGATGGGCGCAGAAGGACTTATGACCATGCCATAGTCGTAGTGAGACTTACGACTACGGGGGTGATTGTAGGAGAACTTACAATCACTCGTAGGCCTCTCCCCTATAAGCATAAGGGCACTTCTGGGGACTACGAGACGACCTATTTACCCATCAACAATACTGCATCTGGTCGAAACGACCAAACTACAGTGACTGGTCGAAATTCCGACCACGAGGCAGCGCCTCCCGCACGCTTTGCCAGTGGCTCGGCGGCTTCTCCGACCACAGCGGTACGACCACGGAATGCGGCCGAGGAGGTTTGGCTCGGGAGAACTCCCGAACGGACAATATCAAAAAAACAATGAAGACACACCTAAGCTCCTATAGGGCAAGGCGAAAGTACCTGAACTGAAGAACGACCAAAGATCCACGGAATGGCTCCAGCGACGAGCGACCGAACGGCTGCGGTGAGATCCTCACTAGGCCACAGCGACCTGAGCAAAGAGAGAACCAAACCGAGTGAGGGTCAAGCTCTAGAGAGCAAAGGGGGAGCAGAGGGGGCCAAGACTTGAAGAAGAAAACCCCCGCTGCACCGCCTCCACCGCAAGCTCCACACTCAACAATGGCGGTCCGGAGATTGCGAGGAACTGCAGCTCGAGCAAGATGGTGAATGCTAGCTGGAGTTGCGAAAGTGCTAAAGGAAGCTGAGGGTGAAGCAAGGGAGTTTAAATAGAGTGCTGGCAGAGAGCAACGGCCGGGTTTTTCCAGTCGGGTCAACACTGCCATGAGAGCACTTGAGAGCGATGGGAGCAGTTGAGTCATGGCCCTCTGAGGGACGAGCGCGACAGGCATTTAATGCGCGCAGAGCTAGCCGTTTAAAGGTGGACATAGAGTGGACTGCACGCCACTGCTTTTCTCCTCTGCGCACGCCATGGCAGGGTCTCACGCGCGCTCGGACAGAGGAAGGAGACGACTCGTTGGTCGTCGGATTGAAATCGAACGGCGGGGCTAGATCGAGCGGATTGAAACGATTCCATCGTTCGACTGGTCGGAGACTGTTCGATGCCGATCCAAAGGCTGAGTTAGATCGGGTGGATTGAGACGACTCCTTCGTTCGGCTGGTCGGAGACCGTTCGATGCCGATCCAGCGGCTCACGACCCCAGTGCCCGACGACCGAGTTGGTACAGTTAGCGGACTGGACCGAGTCAAGTGGCTCGAACCCGAGTCCAACTCGCACCCAAGGAACAGTAAAAACCAGTCAGGGTTTGAATTTGAATAACTGATTTTTGAGAGATTATTTCAGGTAGCAAGCAAGCTCCAAAATTTACAAAATTTTAACTGGAGATTGCTGACAGCAGGAGGAACCTCCCATAAAATTTTCAGAGGTTTTCATATACTGAATTTTCCTCCAGAAATTTCAGAAGAGGAGAATAGGGTTTGACTGAATTTGACTTGCCTCCAAGAATTACCAAATGATTTCTAAAAATCATGAGATAATTCAGAGGTGTTGCCAAGCCTCCCTAGGGCTCAGGACAAATGTTTCCAATGGCTTGGCCCAAGATCTATGATAAGGAGGTTTTTGATTAAAGTCAAATGAGGATTTGAATTTGATTTTCCATAATCCCTTAATCAAGAATTACAGAAATGATCAATGACTTCATGATGCAAGAAAAGTTTTAATTTCTCCTGATTTTCTTGCATTTGAACACAAATCCATTTTTGGGATGTCACAATCAATCCTTAAGCTATGTGGACTCCGGGAGCGAAGAGGACAAGGAGGAGGAGATCCCTCAAAACAAGAAGAAGGGAAAGGCTAAGGACTTCACCGGCTTATGCTTCATGGCTGACTCTGTTGACAACGACAACGATGAGGTATCTCCTTCCTATGATGTCCTTTCTGATAGATGTGAAACTATGTTTGAGCAACTCATGAGCCAGGATAAAGCTTTAGAGTTTATCATGGCTAAGAATAAGGACTTAGAGTCACAAGTAGATAGTTTGATTTTACAACTTAAAAATGTTAAGACTCTTGAATCTGATGAATGTTCATCCTACCATGCTCTGCACTCTGAATTTGCTAAACTGCAATCTGCTCATGATATTGCTTTGCAACAACTTGAAAATGCTAGGACTGAGCTAGTTAAGGTTAAATCTGCTCCATGTGAAAAATGCTTAGAGTCTAGCAATTTGGTTACTTCTGGAGTGGTTGATTCTAGCTTTTGCACTTTCTACTTAGAACGCGAACATGAAGTCAAATATATCTTAGAAGCAGTTAGAGCTAAATATTCCAAGCTTAAGGACAGTATTGAGTCTGCCACATGTGCTTCGTGTCCAGCTCTTAAACTTGAAACCGCTTTATATAAGGAGAAATATGCTAGAGCTATTAAAGGTAAAACTTGTGAATCATGTGTTAATCTTGAAGAAGAAAATGCTTATCTTAAGGATACCTTAGAAAAAATCTCTAAAGGTAAGAAACAATTAAACATGATTCTGGACAATTGTAAAACTCCTTATAAGAAGCAAGGATTAGGATACAACTCTGCTCAAAGTAATTCTAACACAAAAGTTACTCAAGTCTTGGAAAATGGGTTAGTTGAATTCAAAACCCAACATGGAAAAACTATTTTTAAATCTGCAGGTGTTGCCCAACCATCTGTTAAGTCAAAGGGTGCTTCTCCCAGTGGTATCAAGTACCATTGCACCTATTGCAAAAAGGATGGGCATTTGATTGAGTTCTGTTGGCGTAGGTTGAAAAATAATAAGAAAATTTTTGCTAAAATTTCATCCAATCAACCTAAAGCGTTTATGAGACATTGTAACATAGAAAAGAAGAAACCTGGTTTAGGATTTGTGTCATATGCTCATCATCATGCTCCTAGACAGGATAACTCTCATGTTAATTTAACCATTGCTCGTAACAGAACTTCAAATAAAATCAAGGATAGCACTTCTGCTTTGCATACTACCCGCAGATATGTGTCTCAGTACTGGGTTCCTAAGTCTTGTTTAACTAACCCTAGTATTGAGACACATCGTTCTTCTTTGCCTTGATTTTCAGGATTACCGCGGAAAGAGGAAGGACACGTGGTTCGTCGACTCCGGCTGTTCACGCCACATGACCGGACACTCAAGATGGTTCACCTCCTTCACGCGGTCGACGGGTGATGATTTCATCACCTTTGGAGATGATAAACAAGGGCGAATTAAAGGAACATGATCGATCAGGGTGAACGACAGTTTCATCCTCAAGGACGTCGCCCTTGTGGACAAGCTAAGATTTAATTTGCTTTCTGTCTCTCAACTTCTTGGTGATGGCTATGAGACTAGATTTAAGAAAAATACTTGTCGGGTGCTTGATTCAACTGGTGAGCTTGTTTTTGGGATTACTAGAGTTGCTAGGATCTTTGGAGCTGATTTTTCTGAATCTCTTGCTGGTTCTCACAAATGCTTAATTTCATCTTCTTCTTCTGAGTTCTGGCTTTGGCACCGTCGTTTGGGGTACATTGGTTTTGATCATTTGACGTGAGTTAGCAACCTTGAGCTCATGAGAGGTTTGCCCAAACTCAAAGCAGTCAAGCATATTGTATGTGCGCCCTGTAGGCATGGCAAGCAAGTTGCTGCCTCATACCCTTCAGTGACTATGGTTATGACTGACAGACCGGGACAATTGCTTCATATGGATACTGTTGGTCCTGCTAGGGTTCGGTCAGTTGGTGGAAAATGGTACATTCTTGTCATAGTCGATGATTTTTCTAAATACACTTGGGTGTTCTTTCTTGCTTCGAAGGATGAAGCTTTTGATCATTATCATAATTTTGTTCTTCGGTTGGCTTCTGAACTTCCGGGTGCCTTGAGAGCGATCCGCGGTGACAATGGCACGGAGTTCAAGAATGCCTCTTTTACTTCTTTTTGTGCTGAGCGCGGAATTGAGCACCAGTTCTCTTCTCCACACGTCCCTCAACAAAATGACGTTGTGGAAAGAAAGAACAGGACCCTGGTCGAGATGGCTAGGACGATGCAAGATGACTATAGCACGCTGAGGAGATTTTGGGCCGAAGTTGTTACTACTGCTTGCCATATTGCAAATCGTGTCTTTTTGAGACCTTCTTTGGGCAAGACTGCCTATGAGCTTCGATTTTGTAGAAAACCCTCTGTCTCGCACTTTCGAGTCTTTGGATCTAAATGTTTTATTCTCAAGACAGAAAATCTAGATAAATTTAAGTCAAGAACTTTTGATGGTTTATTTCTGGGTTATCCTGCACATTTGAGGGGTTTTCGGGTTTTTAATGCTGAAACTAACCTTGTTAAGGAGACATGCAATGTGATTTTTGATGAGACTAGTTCTGGAGCTAGATCAGATATTTCAGGTGATACACAGGTGACAGAGAGCATATTCATAGAGGAAGATGATGAAGGACTTGATGATGTTCTTCCACATGCTGCTGTTGATGCTCTTATTCCAGCACAAGAACCCGCTATGACTACTTCGACTTTAGATGAGGCTCCTGCTGCATCTTCATCATCAGTAGTACCTGCGGAGATCGAAGAGATGCTTTCCTCTCCGGGTGCACCACTTCACATTCAAAGGCAGCACCCTCCGGATCAGATGATAGGTAATCTCCATGAGTGAGTCACTCGATCCAGGTATAATGATCCAAACCTCTACTCTCATTCTGCTTTTGTTGCTTCTTTTGAACCCCGCGATATATCACATGCTTTATCAGATTCTAGCTGGATTAATGCCATGCATGAGGAGTTAGAGAATTTTGAGAGGAATAAAGTTTGGAACCTAATAGAACCTTGTAGTGGCCATAATGTTATAGGAACCCGCTGGGTGTTCAAAAAAAATAAGGATGGTTCTGTGATTAGAAACAAGGCTAGGTTGGTAGCTCAGGACTTTATCCAAGTTGAGGGGTTAGATTTTGATGAGACCTTTGCTCCTGTTGCTAGACTAGAAGCCATTCGCATTTTACTTGCATTTACTGCATCTAAGGGCTCTAGATTATATCAGATGGATGTTAAAAGTGACTTTTTAAATGGTTTCATAGAGGAGGAAGTTTATGTTAGACAACCCCTAGGCTTTGAGAATTCCAAGAACCCACATTTTGTGTTCAAGCTGTCCAAAGCCTTGTATGGTCTTAAGCAAGCCCCTAGAGCCTAGTATAATAGACTTAAGACCTTTTTGCTTAAGAATAATTTTGAGTTGGGTAAGGTAGACAAGACCTTGTTCATTCTTAGGCGTGGTAATGACTTCCTGCTTGCTCAGATTTACGTTGATGATATTATCTTTGGTGGTTCTTCTAATGCTCTTGTTTCCAGCATTTCTGAGACTATGTCCAGGGAATTTGAGATGAGTATGATGGGAGAGCTCAATTACTTTGAGATGAGTATGATGGGAGAGCTCAATTACTTCTTGGGTCTTCAAATCAAGCAATGCAAGCAAGGGATCTTTATGCATCAGACGAAGTATACTACGGACTTGCTCAAACGCTTCAACATGGGTGACTGCAAGCCGATCTCCACTCTTATGACGACTTCGACTGTTTTGGATCCAGATGAGGAAGGAGAAGTCGTGGATCAACGCGAGTACCGCAGCATGATCGGCTCTCTCCTGTACCTGACAGCCTTAAGACCGGACATCCACTTCACGGTCCGCCTCTGTATGAGGTTTCATACGTCTCTGAGATCTTCCCATCGCCAAGCCGTGAAGCGCATATTCAGGTATTTACACTCTACCATCTTGTATGGCATTTGGTATTCATGTTCTTTATTTTTTTCCATTCGGGGGTTTTCTGATTCTGATTTTGCGGGCTGTCGGCTAGATAAGAAGAGTACCTCAAGCACTTGTCACTTCTTAGGCACTTCTCTTGTATCTTGGTCTTCTAGGAAGCAGTCATCTGTTGCACAATCCACTGCAGAAGCTGAATATGTAGCTGTTGCTAGTTGTTGTAGTCAGATTTTGTGGATGGTAACCATTCTTAAGGACTATGGGTTAAATTTTTCTAGTGTTCCTCTTTTCTGTGATAACACTTCTGCCATTAATATTGCTAAGAACCCTGTGCAACACTCTAGGACCAAGCACATAGACATTCGCTATCACTTCCTTAGAGACCATGTCGAAAAAGGTGATATTGTGCTGCACTTCGTGGAGTCCGAGGCTCAACTGGCTGATATCCTCACCAAGCCTTTAGACCCAACTAGGTTTGCCACCTTGAGAAGCGAGTTAGGGGTAATTTATCTCTATGGGTTGGTTTGAGGGGGAGTTCGATCTTTTCTTGATCTTACCTTGTTCTTCTGATCTTTCCTTGTTCTTTTCTGAACTTATTGATCTTTTCGAACTTTTTAGGTTTTTAGGCTTTTCATGCATCTCATTGTATCATATTGCATTCATATGAAAAATTCAAAAAGATGCATTGTAATATAAGATTTTCTGCTTATCTTTTAAAATTGATGAAGCTTTGCCTATTACCCTTTGGAGCTTTAGTATTTTAATTTTTGCTCAATGCCATGTCTAGTTCTTTGACTTGCTAGAATTATCATGCTTTCATATATACAGATAAGTCTTTGATGTATGAGCTAGAACTATAAATTACTCGAACTAAAAATTACAATTTGTGGATGTTTCAGCTAGTTGCGCAATTACTGCTCCTTTTGTAACATTGGCCCTGTCAAAATTGCTTTGTTAGCTCTTGAATCTAAAATTGACCATTACTTAAGCTTCTTGTGTTCTTGAGAATCTAAAACTGCTCTTGTGAAAATGGAAAATCAAAAATCAATATTGTCTTATGCTTAAATTGTGCCAAACTACTCTTGCGAGACTGCATATCAAAGACATGAACTTGGAGATAGTTTGATGATCCAGAAGATCTCATGGGGACTGCTTGTCAGAAATTACATGAACCTCAAGATTTGTCGCCCTAGTAAAAGCTTAGGAAGAGTTTGTGGATGGCTCCTAGTCCAGGATCTTCTTCACTAAGATATACATTTAATCAACTTCTGTTCGAAGCTTAGGATGAGTTTGTGGATGGCTCTTAGTCCAGGATCTTGTCACTAAGTTAGATCATTAGTCAACTTACATATTCAGTACAAATGATAAACTGTTTAAAAATGGGCGTTTGAGAAATTTGAACAAAATGATTCAATTCAGGACCTGATTGTCTCTTAATATGGTCTTTGTTAGCTTTTTGATCTCACCTTGACATTTTAACATGGTCAGTTTCACTTTAGGATCCCTGTTGATGAACTTGCTAAATTTTAAACTTTGCTTAAATTAATCAAATCTATTGTTTTATTTTTGAGCCTTCGTGCTTAGCTTTGATATATATGTCTTATCATGATCTTGCTAGCGCCGTTAGGCTTGATATGTTGTTTGTGCAATATTAGAAATGCTGGCTTGTTCTTTTGGGTAATCTCCAAAGCTTCTTGTAATCAAATTTGTAAAATACAAAAATGAAGCCACTCCATTGCACTTCATACATACTCCTTATTATGCTTCTTTCTTCATTCTGCATTTGTTATCTCTGGATGAGAGGAAGGCGTGATTCCTTGATGACTCCATTGTCAAAGGGGGAGAAGATATTTCAATGTTGGGGGAGAAGATATATCAATGTTGGGGGAGAAGATATAAAAATGTTATAAAGGGGAAGAAAATTGGAGAATTTGAAATTTTCTGAAATCTGTGGATCATAGTGAGGGGGAGCTTTTGAAGTGCATTCTTATTGTCTTATTGACTTTTCTGAACTTGAATTGCATTTATAAATCCTCACGATGATCAAAGGTAAATTGAACAATTGTTCTTTCACATGGACCTTAAGTGAGATTTTGTGACTATTTTCTGGAATTTATAGTTTTTATGATTTTTTTTTGCCTTATCACACTTGTCTATGCTATTCTGATGCCAGCTTGGTCATTTCCATTGCTTTCTCTTGCTTATAGACCAAGTTGTGTCTTTGTGCGAAAATGAAAGTATTTTACTTTTCAAACCTCCAAATTACATTTTCTCGATTATTGCCAATGTGTTCACTTTTCAAACCTCCAAATTACATTTTCTGGATTATTGCCAATGTGTTCATCAAGGGGGAGATTGTGGATACCATGGAGATATGCTCCAGATCTTAGGATGATGTGATAATTGGCAATGGCGTTAATGGTTTGTCGTTTCACGTGTTTTCGGCAAAGTTACTGTGGTCGAGCAAGCTTCAGCGATGGTCCGACCGTTTAACCGTGATCGACCGCCTAAGGGCGGTCCGACCGGCCATATCGGTGGTCGGACCGGCCAACCTCCTAAATGGTGGATTGAGCTGGGCCAGAAATAGAGGGTGTAGGCAAGAGAGGAGATTCTATTGCACTTGATCCCATAATTTTTGGAGTCTCCAGTCAAAAGTTCTATTCGATTGAAAATTCCAGTAGGTTTCAGAATTTCAGATGTTGAAATCGGCTAAGTCATTACTGGCGGTCTGACCGGCCAATAGGTGGCGGTCAGACCGGCCAGGGTGGGCGGTCAGACCGGCCCTGGGGGTGGTCTGACCGGTTTTCACTTGAATCGTCGCCCGTCGTGGCGGCGATGTTCGGCTGTTAGGTCAAAGTCATGAGTTTCATAGCATATATGTTGCATGATGCATGTTTTGACTAACATGGGTCGAGTTGTGAAGAACTTGTTCCCAAATTTTGTGTACTTGTCTATTGTTGTGCAGGTTGCTTGGTGGTCAACGACGAGGATAATCAGGACTAGGCTTGGAGAGCTAAGGTCCAGAACAATCGACGATGCCGGGTGAGATCAATGAACTCAAGCGTGATGCAAGATGGACAAGGGTGACCTATTGGCCAATCCGCGGCGCAAGATGGCGTAATGAAAAGCTAGTTAGGTCAAGAGGCGAAAAAGACGGCGCATTAAAATGAGCACATGTGTGACCCGTTTGTTTTAGGCCTTAACGGGAGCCTAATTGAGTCAAACTTCTAGAAGGTCTAAGCCTCCAATATAAATAGGGGAGGGAGGTGGCTGCACCTCCGCTTCGTCTCTTTTACTATTTTGAAACCCTAATTTGCTTAGGGAGAGCTTTTGTGGAGGCTAGGGTTTTAGAGAGTTTTATGTGATTTTTGTGCTCTTGGATTGAGCACTGTCCTCCATTGATGGAGTGGCTGTAAGCACAAACCATATCAAAACAATCTAAAAAAAGTTTGATCATGTCCTGTCTCTTTGCGTTCTTTCTCTTTATTTAATGATTTTGAGTCTTTCTTTGATCCGTGAGTTTTTCCTTGAATTCTCCACGTGATCTAACTTACTGTGATATGTGGGAACATATCTATGATCATCTTGATCATCAATCACCCATGAGCAAGATTTTGGATCTAGTTTTTGTTTTGACCCAGTTTTGAACCCTTCTTCAATCAAACCGAAAAGGATCGTTATTCTTTCAAGAATTATCACAATCTTCAATTGGAATAGGTTCCTGACATCATAGAGAAGGTGTGTTCCAAGTTTCCTGAAATTTGGAGTTGTAGATCAAAAGTTTCATCTATTTGCAACTCGCCATCTTTACATGCTCATTCTTGAGCCGGTGTCGATCGCTTAAGGCCGCCGATCAGACCGCCAGGTCATCGGTCAGACCGCCATTGACCCATCGGTCCGACCGCCAGTGCACTGAATTGCTTTAGTATTTGTTGATTTTGTCGTATTGCTTAAAGGTTTAAATTGGATAAAATATTTGTCTTCCGCTGTACTGATATATTGATCTTCATAGCTTCCATAGCTACTGGAGTAAAATCTTATTAAATCAATTATTTATGAAAAAGTGAGCATGCTCCTATTCACACCCCCCCCCCTGTAGTCTCCTTTTCGGTCCAACAAGATAAGAACTGCGCGGTGCACTAAACTAACTCGTAACACACATTCTTCTACCAGAGAGGCAAGAATAATTGCTACATTTGAAAGGTTCTGCAAGACCTACATCAAAAGGACTTTAAAAAAATAATAACATTTTCTGTAGAGGTAAACTCTAAACATGCAAATCATAAGAAAATGGTGATCTATAATTGAAAATGGCTTTACTTTTGACCTCTGAGTATATTCCAAACTAAAAAATATTTTATTTAGATTATTACTGGAAAGGTACACTTACTCAATTATGTCTGCACCCCGAACCACATTCTCCAAAGCCCAAAATATACGCACGACCTATAAATGATTAGACATAAAATGATCAATGCAAACTGAGAGTGTCTCAATCTTGCTTTTATAATCTAGACAGCTCCAAGTCTCCCACATTCCTTATGTCAGTCGTAGCATCTAAGTAGTTCCAACCATGCCATGTTTCATTAAGCAATAATAGCTTACTCTTCTATGATGAGACAACAATATTCTTTATTCATAGAACATGACCATTGGATGTCCTTGTCCTTATTAAATGTGAATAAATGAGCTAGGGTGGGGACCTATCATTGGAGGATCAGTCCTAAGAGTGGCATGACACCTGTGTCCAGCATGAAGGGACAATAGATAAGTAGTCCTACGATGGCAGCTTATAACACACAAATAGGATTTAGAGCTAACCATTCTTAATATAAATAACCAATCATTGGATGCACTAATCTGTATGTATATTGGATTGGAGCAAACATGTAGGATCTTTCATACAATATATTTTCAAAAAAAAAAATCGCTGCAAAAGAATACCACCAACTTTTCTTTAGAAGAAAAGGAGCATATTTCCCTCTATAACAATTCCTCAATCCCTGCAGTTTGATCTCGGGGAGTGTCAGAGTTAAATTAATACTATTAGTATTATCTAATAGATTAACAACACTCTTATCTCGTGATGAACCTAACCACTGAAGATTTAGTTTTGATTCTAGCAATTCACAGTTTCACACCATCTAACAGCAATGAGGCATAGGTAAATCCAAAGCAATCTGAATGTAGAATACTTGAAACAATAAGTTCAGTGTTTGAGGATTCATTAAAATATCTTGGAAGAAACATGCATTCTTTTAGATGGCGCTATGTACAAATGAATCTCTACTCAAATTTTAAACTGTTAGGACCCCCAAGTATTACAAAATCCAAAGTTGGAACACAATAGGTTACGAATGATCCTAATGAAAGACATATTTATGTTAGGAGACCAGACCTTGAAGGCATATCAAAGCTCATAGTTGCAAACATTTGCGCTGGGACCAGAGTAGCTGTCGAAAAAAGTACATACAATCAACAACAACTAACCGGTCTTGAGCTCTTATCAATTTGAGAAAAAAAAAATATATAGCAGATCCTACTCTCTGATCTTCTCTTTGAGGCCCGCAACTGAAAGCTCCTTTATTCAATGAGTCAGAAGTGTCTTTGGGGCAACAACTAACACTCTCTTGATTAAACGAGAATGAAACAATCCAGCTAGAAATGCAGGAACCTGCAAAATAAAAATAATGATGCAAGTACTCATTATTGAATTGCACTCACACTACACCACTTCATATTCATAATAGACAGTGGCTAAAGGAAAAAAGTTTCAATGTAATTCGCACCATGAAGCAAATCAGGAAACCATTGTCACTACACTCATGAAAGCAAGAAAAGAGGTTTATTCTTCTAATGAATGAAAATTGTTTTCAGTTTCACAGATGCAGAAACTAAACAGCGCAAAAGATATAGGTGTTCACAATTTCTGTAGTCTATTACCAAAACCTGTAGTCTATTACCAAAACATAAAGGTGTCCACAAGAACTAAACAAAAGCCTTCCCTGATCCTGCCATTAATTGGGAAACAATACAGCTTCAATCAATAGTTAATAGTCCTGATATACAAGGGGTGTAACCAACCAGCATCAATGGTACCACGAGATATTCTCTTGAGCCTTGTTGTAATCAAACAACGATGTAATAAAAAAACTTTAAAATAGAGGAAAAGGCAGAACACATTGGCCTGTTCACCATCAACAGAAAAGGCAAGGCTGCTAAAGAGGAAAGCTGGAAAAGAAAGGAGGACACTAAGCATTCGTGATGACACTAAGTTGATTTGTCTTGACAGTCTTATTATTGTGTATCTCACTTTTGTTTCTCTGAACGCGTGTCCTATTCTCTAGTTTGCTTTTCCCCGTTCCATTTATCGCAGAAAATGCTGGAAACCATGGGTTTAGCTCAGGAGACAGCCTACGTGTGAGCCTTCCATCAAAAATAATAACAGGCTATATAGTCTATAAATAGGAGTGCTGGTCATTGTAAAAGGCTGATTACGAGAAGAGAAGAAAAAAGTCATCTATATCTCTGTGTTCAAATCTGCTATTTGTTCTTGTATTATTCTGTGCGATTCTACGCTTTTATACGAGGTGATCGATCGAACTGGATTCGCCAGTTAGCTTTTCCTACTCCTTATTAGTAGCTAGGTACTCGCAACTTGCGAGACAACTAATTGCATGTTGAGCGATCGATCTCTCTGCCATTGCTACCTCTGTAGGAGTGTAAGTACGTACTCTCTAGCTATCATTAACTGTCAATAGATGCATCACTTAAATTATTTTACATGCATTCATTTTGGTTCGGGCAAGCAGGATTGATTGGAGCACCCAATGGCTTTAGATGGATGGGTGATGGACATTATTTTTCATGCGCTGATACTTGTCGCAAATGCGCTGGTGAACCTTTGGAGTAACTGGTCGATTGAAATCCTGCTCGTTGTAAGCTTCGGGATGCAGTTTGTGCTCACCATCATCGCCGGGTTCCGTTGGCGCGGGGCCTCAAGCGCGCTGCGGCTCGTCATCTGGCTCTTCTATATTGGGGGCGACTATGTCGCGAGTACAGTCCTCGGCCACCTCTCCGTGAGCAGCGTATCCGGCGAGCGCCAACTCGTGTCGTTCTGGGCGCCCTTCTTCCTGCTGCACCTGGGTGGACCCGACAACATCACCGCCTACGAGCTGGAGGACAACAAGCTGTGGGAGCGCTACGTGCTGGAGCTCATCCTGCGGATCTTGGGGGCATCGTATGTCGTCTACAAATCCATTTCCGGCAGCCGGACCTTGGTCCTAGCAGCCTGGTTGATGCTCCTAGTCGGTGTTGCCAAGTACGTGGAGAAGATATTGGCGCTCCATCGCGCCAACTTGGGCAGCATCCGAAGCTCAGTCAAGAACCAGCGACGTCGTGCAAGAGGTGGCCGTCGTTACAGAAATCCTGTGCTTCCAGGGGACAGGGGAAATGAGAGCAGCGCCCTGTTAATGCGTGCTCACTCCCTGTTCCAAATCTGCAAGCAAGCGATGGTCGATTCTTCGAACGAGATGGAGTCAGGTGACGTTGCAGACAGCAGAAGAGATCTGTTGGAGCTTGTTTGGAAGGACATGTACAGGGTTATGGAGATAGAGCTCTCCCTGATGTATGACTTGCTCTACACCAAGGCTGCGGTGATCCACACTTGGCATGGCTACTGCATCCGTGTCTTGTCACCGCTTGCTACTGCCGCTGCATTGTTGCTGGTTGAATTCAGTGATCTAGATGGTCATAGGCAAGCCGATGTCGTGATCACTCGCATATTGCTGGTTGCTACCTTCCTCCTGGAGACAGCATCGCTTCTCAGGGCACTGGGGTCGTCCCGGACAGCCTTCCTATTGTATGGTACTCGGCGATGGGGTTGGTTCCACCATCAAGTCTTCTGCACTAGCCGATGGCATCGGTTTCGTCGTGTGGTTGCATCTTTTTGCCGGCTTGCCAAGGTGGAAGGCCACAGGAGGTGGTCAGGGCACATTGGGCAGCTTAACCTGTTGCAGTTCAGCACCCGTGAGCAACCCAGCAGAGCGGCGAAGGAAAAAGTGGGACAAGACTTGGGGGAGAACGAAGAGCGTAGTATTGTGATTCCACAGGATGTCAAGGATGTTGTATTCAAACATATATTGGGAGAGTTGACTCAGTTAAGGGATACAATCAGAGAGGGCAAAGAAAAAGTGGGTGTAGAAGCGGCAGACATGCTGAGAATGATGGCCGAGTCCAGGACGAAAAGGGGTCAGCGGGCACTGCGTCATTGGAAACTATACGACGGTTTCCGATGGAGCCTCGGTGAAGAACTCCAAGAGGGCATCCTCGCATGGCACATCGCCACTGATATCTACCTCGTCAAGTCCGATATAGCCAACAAGGCCGGAGATGCCTCGGTAGCGCGGCGTGTGAGCGCAATCAGGACGCTGTCCAACTACATGATGTTCCTCCTTGTACAACGCCCCTACATGCTACCAGGCCTTGTTTTCCGCAGGTTGTACGAACTAACCTGCGAGGATTTGGTCGGAATTTGGTCGAGATATGGGACTCAGGACGACCTAAAATCTTGTTCCAGCTTCTGGAGCACTCTGCCTTGGAAACTATTCCAGCCGCATGGTGATCCAAGTTCTTCTAGGCTCAGGCAAAGGCAGGAGAACCTTGCCAGGATCCTATGGGACCAGGAGGACAAATTTAAACCTGACGACGTTAAGAGTTATCTGCCTTCTGGAATTAAACTTGCCAAGAAGCTGCTCACTTTGGATGAGTCACTCAAGCCGGAGACTCCGCAAGTGATCTTGGAGGTGTGGGTCGAGATGCTCTTCTACGCGAGCTACCGAGGCAGCAGGGAGTCCCACGCTAGGCAGCTCAGCCGCGGCGGCGAGCTGACAACCATCGTCTGGCTTATGGCAGAACACATTGGCCTGTTCACCATCAACAGAAAAGGCAAGGCTGCTAAAGAGGAAAGCTGGAAAAGAAGGGAGGGCACTAAGCATGCGTGATGACACTAAGTTGATTTGTCTTGACAGACTTATTATTGTGTATCTCACTTTTGTTTCTCTGAACGCGTGTCCTATTCTCTAGTTTGCTTTTCCCCGTTCCATTTATCGTAGAAAATGCTGGAACCATGGGTTTAGCTCAGGAGACAGCCTACGTGTGAGCCTTCCATCAAAAATACTAATGGGGTATATAGTCTATAAATAGGAGTGCTGGTCATTGTAAAAGGCTGATTATGAGAAGAGAAGAAAGAAATCCTCTATATCTCTGTGTTCAATCTGATATTTGTTCTTCTACGCTTTTCTACGATGTGATCGATCGAACTGGATTCGCCAGCGATAGTTCCTCAACAGCAGGGGCGAAATTCCCGTTCCAAAATTCCCCAATCCCCATTCAATCATCCTCAGTCAATCGAGCGGTTTCACATTCATTCGACGAGCGAAGCGCACCTGAGCCAGCGGGAGCTGGGGAGGCAGGAGGCGCCGAGGCGAATCTAGCCGGTCGGGCTGAGGCAAGGAGCCACCGGTGGCTGAGTTGGGGAGGGGGAGCTCAGGAGCTGGAGGCGGGGGCGGATCTGGCCGGCCGGGCCGAGGCAAGGACAAAGAGCCAGCGATGACGGTCGGGTGGGGGAGGGCCGTCGGAGGGGGATCCGGAGGCAGATCTGGGCGACCGGGCCGAGACAAGGAACCATCGTCTGTCGGGTGGAGGAGGGAGGACGGAGGCGGTCAGGACTCAGGCGGATCTGGGGGACAGGGGGAGACCGGAGACCCGAGGACGGGTGGGGGAGCTGGAGGCCGGGTGGGGGAGGCGGCAAGTCGGCCAGGCGGGGAGGTCGAGTGGGCAATGGCCAGTGGGGGACTGGGGGAGGCGGACGGTAGTGCTCAGTCGGGCTGAAGAGAAGAAGTGGAGTGAAGACCGAAGAAGTGAAGTCTTGGTGGTGATCTTGTCTTTGAAGTGATGATATATCATTATTCTTTGTCTTTGAAGTCTTGATATCTTGTGCTAAAGCGCGATTGGGATTTGGGGGAACAGTGTCGAACTGCCGATTGGGAAATAGCATAACAGTGTTGACTGCTGAGCTACTGATATTTGAGAATTGGCCTGGTAATTTGGTATATACTCATTGCTCAATTACCAATTAATTCGTATGTTTGCAATAATGGAAAAACGAACTTTGCATAATTATTTCACAAGCAATTCAAGTAGTACTCCCCCAACTGATGAGAGCGCAACTCAACTAAAGAAGCTTCGACTAGAATTTAATTTGGATAATATTATTGCCGATCCGGCGCATCGCATACCAATAGAAGAGTTTGTCAATGAAATTAGAGATGAAGTGAGGATGACATATTTGTTAAATGGTCCAACTCGAGCAATTGGGCATACCTTTCCAAAGACATTGGATGGCAAAGTGTGGAGATCCTTTCAAGAATCATGGTATAGTAAGTTTCATTGGTTAGAATATATTATGGAAAAAGATGCCTCTTTTTGTTTCTATTGTTTTCTTTTCAAGAAACCGTCACAACCCAACACATTTGGTAATGATGTATTTACAAAATTGAGTTCTCTCGTTGGAAGACGGCTATAGATGCTTTCAATAAATATGTTGGTAGTCCAAATAGTTTTCACAACATCAGAAGGGGTGAGTGTGATGACTTCAAGAATCAACGGTCAAGTGTATCTAGTAAAATGAGCACTTACTGTAAGGAGGCCGAAATTGCATACAAAATTCGTTTGATTGCATCTTTAGAATGTACAAGATATCTCATAGCGCAAGGTGAAGCTTTTCGTGGACATGACGAATCCTCCACTTCCATCAACAAAGGTAATTTTAAATAGTTGTTGGATTGGTTCAAGAATAAGAATAAGGAAGTGAAGTATGCATTTGATATAGCTCCCGGGCATGCAGTTATGACTTTGCAGATATTCAAAAAGAGCTTTCCAAAGCTTGCGCACAAGAGGTCACGAAAGTAATTAAGGGTGAGATTGGAGATAGAAACTTCGCAGTGCTTATTGATGAGTCTCGATATGTATCAATAAAGGAGCAAATGGTGGTACATTGTGAGGTTTGTTGTACATATTTTTTTTAGTCATACAGTTTTTACATTGTTGTATTGTACTATTATTCTAACTTTGCAAAATTTGTGGTATGCAGATTTGTGAACAATCAAGAGAAGGTCATGGAAAGGTTTCTTGCTATTAAGCATATCACAAGTTGTATATCTTCGACATTGAAGGATGCTTTGGTTGGTTTGCTTGATCATCATGGTTTACCTATTTCTAGGCTTCGTGGGCAGGGTTATGATGGAGCTTCAAATTTGATAGGAGAATTTAATGACTTGCAAAAACTTATTCAAGATGAGAATCCAAATGCTTTCTATGTCCATTATTTTGCCCACCAGTTACAATTGGTGGTTGTCACTGTTGCAAGTTGTAGTAGAGCTATTGCTGATTTCTTCAACTATGTTCCCCTGATAGTTACGACTGTTAGTGCATCTTGCAAGATAAAAGATGTGTTGATTGAAAAGCATCATGATATCTTGTTGGAGAAGTTGGAAAATGGTTTGATATCTGCTAGGAGAGGGTTGCATCAGGAATCTGGTCTAGCTAGACCTGGAGATACTCGCTGGGGCACACATCTCAAAACCTTGCTTCGTATATACCAAATGTGGGAGGCAGTTGTGGATGTGCTTGAATTCATAAGTGAAGATGCTTGTCAAAACACAAGTCATGGTGGAGCAGCAGGTTTAATGAAAAATATGAAATCCTTTCAATTTGTATTCATCATGCATTTTTTGATAACATTGTTAAGCATAACAAATGAGCTATCACTTGCTTTACAAAGAAAGCATCAAGACATCGTTGAAGCTATGGGCTTGATACATGATGTGAAAGAACACTTGTAAGATATGAGGGATAATGGGTGGGAACCATTGTTCGACCAACTCAAAAGCTTTTGTGAGGCATATGGGATTTTTGTGCCAAATATGAATGATGTCATTGGAGTTATGGGTAAATCTGTACGTCGGAAGCATATAGTGACTCAACATCACCATTACAAAGTTGATATTTTCAATGCTGCTCTTGATGCAACTATGAATGAGATGAATCATCGCTTCAATGAAGTTTCCTCGGAGTTATTGGTATGCATGTCTTGTCTTGATCCAAGTGACTCATTCTCTAAATTTAATGTTGATAAGCTTATTCGACTTGCTGAGATTTATGCTGATGATTTCACAATGGCTGATCGATTCTTGTTAAGAAGTCAACTTCAAACCTTCATTCTCAACATTAGGAGAAGTGAGGAATTTCATGGATGTCGTGGTATTTCAAAACTTTCTCAATTGATGGTTGAAACAAAAAAAAAAGATAGAACTTTTTCGTTGGTATATCGTCCCATTGAGCTGATATTGATCCTTTCAGTGGCAACGACATGATCTGTTGAGAGAATATTTTCGGCAATGAATATTATCAAAGCAGATTTGCGCAACAAGGTATCGGATGAGTGGCTGAATGATTTGATGGTGTGCTATACCGAGCGAGACATATTTAGATCCATTGATGATGATAGAATCATAAGATCCTTCCAAGGTATGAAATCTCGCAGAATGAATTTGCCTCGTGAAAGTCATGAAAACACGTCCTGCTTTACTTTTCTATGTAACCACGGGTGCTCGAGTACTTCTATGTCACACTGAAAGTACCCGTTTCGACTGAGAAGTACTAAGTTAATTATTTACTACCCTGTTCTTTTTTTTACTTGTCATTTTAGATATCGAGACGGTCTCGGTACACTTCTTTGATCATTATTTTTTCTAACTACATGTTACCCAAAATTATAAAAACTATAATGATGTTGAAGTACTTTGATGATAAATCTACTAATATAATTTTTCTCCGACAAGTCTAAATAATTTTTTAGAAATTAACAGTCAAAGTTTTATAATGTTGGCAATACGCATTTAAAACGGCATCTAATTGAGAAGGGAGGAGTAGCATCTAAGAGCGACTTTAATTCAGGTTTTAGGCAAACAGGAGGCACGTACTAATTCCAATATTGCATGAAATTTTCTACGTAAACGTCAGATTCTTTTTCCTTTGCCCTGCTAGTTAGTGCACTGCCATAGCGAATTGGACCGGTACTTTTTGAACTTCTGATCGACTTGCATCGACTTAATTTCCACGAGTCAGTTACTGTCGTGTCTCGTGTTCCATTACTCACCGCCAAGGTGCAGCACGAGAAACGACAGTGACGATTAAGGCAGGAGTTAGGCTTGCATGAGCTAAATAATTGTGCAGCCATGACTATTTGCTAAGTTAAGTACAGGGCGTGATAGTATATGTAGTACACTGTGTTCAGAGCCTCTACTGCACCGCACGAATCACTGTTTAATCAATGCAGAAACAGTGCTCAGCAGTAAACTGTAGCAACAGAGTAATGGCTATTGTAGTGAAATATTTTTAGGTACTGTAGTGCTTGATCTAAACCATTTATTTTGGATCTAGTCATGCTAGTACAGAGGATTTGGTCGGAATTTGGTCGAGATATGGGACTCAGGACGACCTAAAATCTTGTTCCAGCTTCTGGAGCACTCTGCCTTGGAAACTATTCCAGCCGCATGGTGATCCAAGTTCTTCTAGGCTCAGGCAAAGGCAGGAGAACCTTGCCAGGATCCTATGGGACCAGGAGGACAAATTTGGAATCAGGGATTGCTGGATTAAGGTAGATAATTAAATACAGTTTCGACATGCACTCATTTTCCAGTTCCATTCTGTTGATGACTGATAGCTGATCGAACTTTCTTACATCTTGAATTCTTGATGGTGATGCCTTGGGCCGGGCTGGCACAGCTGAGGTCTTCGGCCCAAGGCCCGCCGACCTGCCCCATGCTGCTCCGGCCCAGCCCAATTTCCACCGGTATATGAGTTTAGAGTCAAATTTAGACGTACGATTTTGCCTTATAATAGTACCACCATACAAGAAGAATAGATAATGTCAGAGACAAAGTAATAGAAAGCAATAATTTAACCAAGAAACAGAATAAGATTACTACTTACAACATGGTCGTAAACGAAAAATGGTGATAGAAGATTATATCCACATACGATTCATGCCTCCTCCTGAGGTTGAGACTTGTTTTAGTTACTCCGGCAGAGAGTCACGGTGAAAGGGAAATTGATCCCTCAGTACAGAGGATTTACGGTGCTCTAGCTCTATATGTCCATATCGATAGCTGCTACTCATAAAATATTATTTATACAGTAATCCTCCGTGTTACAATAGAAGATCCGGACTCTGGTGAAAGTGTTTTTGTCATAATGACGGTTGTCAGCTCAACTCCACTCGGGGGTGGGCCCGACAAGGGTCATGGATGTTCACTTGAACACCCTTTTTTTCAAATACTTTGTATTTAGTAGATATATTATGCATATATGTTGATAATTCGACCAAATACTTCACATTTATACCCAAAAGATTTTAGCTTACTCCCACACCTCTCTCCAATTTTATCTCAATTAGTGCGGCTCAACCCACCAACCCAATAGTTTTTAGCCCATTCGGAGACCTCCTCGCCCTCAAACCAAGGCATAACCTTTCACTCTAAAACCGTTAGGCGGCGCTAGCACACGAGTCCACGAGGCAATGCAATTTGGTGACAAGCGAGAAGACGAGGGCGAGATCCAGCTTGACCTCGATGGCAACGCGTTGGATGAAAAATAGGAGTAAGGTAGCAAGCGCCAAGAAAACAGGTATCAAGTGGGGCCTAGCCAGGCCGCTGGGGCCAGCGAGGTAGGCTACACACATCGATAGCAGCACATGTGTGACGACATATTAGATGCACAAGAGGCTATCTATAGACATAGGCACATGGTGTATCTTGGCCATCCAAAACGAGATTCGCGGCCGAGATCTAGGGAGCGAGATCCCACCTCTCACTTAGCTCACCTCCTCCAGCACCTCCCGGTGCCGCCCCCTACACCGTGTCATGCGCCTCCACCCCTCTGCGCCGAGCCGACGCCTCCCCCTGCGCCGAGTCCCGCCCCTGCGCGCCGCCGTCGCCCGATGCGCGCGTCGCCACCCAGTCCTCGGCCTTCTACAAGGGCGACACCACTGGTGAGCGCCTTCCACAATGGTGACACCGCCACCAAGCAGATCGCGGAGAGCCTGCACCGCATGCCGGACTACTCCGCCACCTACGTCTGCGTCGAGTTGTAGCGAGCACATTGTTCATCTCTTCTTGCCTTGTTGGTTGTATATCATGGGCTGGTGCATTGTTTTGTGTAACTAAATTACAGAGGGGAAAGGGGAAGAAAAAATGCAGATGCAATGTAACTAAAAGGTCATAACAGGGAAAAATATATATAGTCTTCGGTTCTTGCTTGTGTTCTTAGTGTGTAAATCAGGTAGGTTTTGACAATTTGTTTCACAAATTGTGTCTTGGTTGAGTGGTGTTTTTGCTTGGAAAAGAATGATGTGTACTGCTAAATTGTATCTTGTAAACTTTGTATGACATTGTAAGCAAACATAATATTGTGAACAGTTTGTGCATTACTGACACTGGATGTGAACAACTTGTGTATTGCTTATACTAATTACAAAATGGTTTTTGGATGTCAGCAATCACCTATGCAATCAGGTAACATAGAATTGTGAACAACTTGTGTATTGCTGACACTGGATGTGAATGCAAAATGGTTTCTTTGTTGATTCCTGATATTGTAGCTTGTACAAGTGCTCACAAATGAATTGTTGAATGCAAAATGATTCCTGGAATTGTTGAATGCAAAATCAAATGGATGAAAGTTTCTATCATTGATGAATTGTTGAATGCAAAATGATTCATGGAATTCATGAGAATGGCACTGTAGGATTCATAAACAGTATCAGGTGAATTTGGGTAGGAATTCAGCTTCATGAGAATGGCAATTTTGAGTGCATCAACATTAAGCAAAAATGGCAGTAATGGCAGCACCTTGTTATGCCCACTTGTCAGCTTGCAAAAATGGCATCAGCTTTTAGGCATGCTTGAGTGTGAAAATGAAATGGTAAGCTACAAATCTGAATCTTGGAGCATACAAATCAGATTTTTTTTACTACAAAGCATACAAATCAGATTGTTTACTACAAAGCAGAACTGAATTCCAAAACTGAAAGCAGAACTGAACTCCAGAACCCGTATCAGATTGTTTGCCACCGGTATCAGATTGCTGATACTATTCACATTTCAAAACATGCCTTGTCAATACACAAGTTGTTCACAATACTATGTTACCTGATACTATTCACATCCAGTTTGACAAGGAAATGGCACATCAATTCTTCCATAACATTCACTGATTCATCCATCACAACAACAAAGCTTACAATTTCACACATGAAGCCAAAATTAAAATTATGTTGCTTACAATGTCATACAAAGCTTACAAGAACAAATCTTACAACTCAAAACAGGTAAAGAATGTCTTGAAAGCTGTACAACTCAAACAGATAAAGAATATCTTGGAAGCTATACATAGCAAGAATTATTTAGAACACCCATCCACATAACTATGGATGCCTCGTCCCATCGCATTCGGCATGGTGAAAAATGGCTTGGACGTCAGTAAGAACCCAATTTTGGTTACCAAGTTCAGCATCAGGAACAGGATCTGATCACCTACATGTTGCATGACAAATCAAATAATTATATGCACTTAATAACATCCAAGTTAAGTCAAAGCTATCAATAGTAATGCAAAAGCAAGAAAAGCAAGTACATATTCAGAACCTGACATGGCTCTTCTGACCGGAACATGTATTCAGAATCTGTATTGCCATCCAAGTTAAGTCAAAGCTATCAATCTTTTTTTTTTTGTTATTCTTCTATTCTGATCGTTGTCCAATACGAACCGAGAAGCAGGCATCGCGAAGGGGATAGAAGATGGCGACCCGCGGCGGCGCATCCTGGGGGCGAGCACATAGCGCCATCGCCGGATGGGACCGGATGGTGACCCAGGCCGGCGTCGTCGTGGGCGCAGCGCAGAGGGAGCCATCGCCGAACTGGGACGGGAGGTCCCCGGATGGAGGCGTGGGTGGAGGCGCAGGGGAGGGGAGGCGGCGTAGGGTGCGGCACGGCGCTGGCGGAGGCGTAGGGGAGAGGAGGGGACGCGGTGCAGACGGCCGTGCGGACGATGTAGGGGGCGGCGCAGGGGCTCGGGCGGGCGGCGCAGGAGGCGGCGCGGCGGGACTCGGCGCCTGAACGCTAGCTGGTGAGGAGCGGGAGGATCGGGAGGAAGATCCCATAATGAATGAGGGGTTAGAGATGGGAGGAAAGTCGGAGGGAGGCAAATTGCATAAAGACGCAAGTGGGATGGGGAGCCGTCCGCATGCATCTGGTCCGCTGACTGTGGATCGTATGGTCCCTATCTTTTATGTGCATGTCCATAGATAGACTCTTGTGCACCTGATATGCCGCCTTTCTTGTCCTCTCATCTGCTATCTTTTATTGATCGATTGTGTGTTGATTGATTAGTCGGTACCACGAGGGTTACTGAATTTACAACATTTATTTATACTTCTTAAAAGCTTGAATAAAACATACAACCATAGCCTCCTTAGATAGAGGACTTGTCCTGAGAATTGCTAATCCTAGCAGGACAGCTAATCCCAAACTGCAGAGCGAACACGAATTACACGAATTCAGACAGAAGGGATGAGAGGCATCCTAACAGAGAAATAGAAAAGGACATACGATATGTTACATATGACAAATGATCTACATCATTTATCGATGCCAAATATGCTAACGTGTTCTGCTAGAATCCACACGATGGTTGTCAGCTCACCGCCACGGCTGAGCTGCTTGGCATGGGAATCCCTGCTGCATCGGACGGAGACATAGATCAACAAACGCACCCACGCCTTTAAGATGAGTTCCAACAGTGTTTCCATATTCCACACCACCACCTCATCCATCCATGTCGGAATCAACTGGTAATTATCATAGTAATCATTTTGCACCCGTGCTGGAATCATGTCCTTAAGTCTTTTCTGAAGTCTTTCCTTGGATTTGTCGTCGGGAATTATGTTCCAATTCCAACTCCCAGTACATAGCAGTGTTAGCAGCACCTCGGCGCATTTAGTTCCATCCGAGAGAATCATACCTTTTTCGTAAAGATCACTTGTTTTAGCCGGCGTTTTTAGCGTTTTCTCCATGCCTAGCAGGATGCTGGCAAGCTCCCCCTCTCTTATTGTAGAACCGGGACTTATTCTCGAGCTACTGGAAGATCCTTTCTCGCGCCATATGTCATCCAAAGCGTTGCGGGTTGCTCGGTGCAGGCTCTTGAGCTTAAGGCCTGGTAGCATGTTGGGGCGTACAGCGACGAGGGACACCATGTAATTCGACAGCACCTTGATCGCCTTCACGCGTCCGCACGATGCTGCATTTGGGATCCTTTTCAAGAGGAAAACGTCCGTGGCGATGTGCCACATAAGGATGACCTGTTCGAATTCAGGATCGAAGTTCAGAGCTTCGTCTAATTTGCTACGCCTCTTGATCACCATTTCATCCGGGGGCGGGGGCGGGGGCGGGGGCGGGGCCGGGGGCGTGGGTTCTTCGGGGGCTGGTTTTGGGGGCTGGTTCCTCCTCCCGCACAGAGACAGAGTACGCTTTCTTCAATGATTCCCATATCGTTTCAAAGAACTCGTCCTCGACCTTATCTTCTGAAATATCAAGGCCCCGCGAGTAGTGGTATCGGTATTCCTTCCAAGCGTCCTCCTGTCCAACACACTTCGCCAGTCTGCTGCATAGGCTGGTCGTGTCACGAGTGCACTCATGCAACAAGTTGTACTGCCCAATGGTGCCCGGCCACAGTCTGTAGCTACTACCTGGCGCCCTGAGAAGGAGTAGCCAGCCCAGATCCAAAGACATAACGACACGACGGAGCCGGTGCCATCTTCCAGTGCACAAAAATGCATGGTGAAGCCAACACCCTGGCCTAGCGTGCAAGAACGCAAGTGTCCATGTCGACCCCAGAGCCCTGAGGAGCCATATCATATCCAGGAGGAAGGTGGCAGCCAGCAAGACGTAAGTGATAACGACATCTACTCTCCTCTGGCCGTCTTTACTGTACAAGAAAAACAGCAAGAACGCCGCGGCGGTGGCGAGCGGTGAGACGACACGGATAATGTAGCCAGGCCAAGTGTGGATCACGGCTGCCTTAGTGTAGAGGATGTCATACATGAGGGAGAGCTCCATCTCGACCACCTTGCGCAGATGCCTCCAATCCGAAGAGAATAATTTTCTGCTGGTATCAGGCTTAAGCGGATCCATGTCGTCCGAATAATCAGCAAAGGCACCCTTGCAGATATGGAACAGGCGGTGAGCAAGCTGTAGGGCTTGCTCATTATCCAGCTCGCGGTCTCCACGCAGATCAAGTCTTAAGATTATTGGCTCCTGCTTCTTGCCTGAGCTCTTGATGTTGTCCAAGTTGCCTTTCCAGAGCGCCCGTGACCTCTCGAAATACTTGACAACGCCCGCGATGAACATGATGAGGGTCGCCCAGCTCAAGGTCCCGCTGCCGCCAATAAATACATGTTTGTATAGTAAAATTATGGTTCCCCCGACCTGCAAGACAGCATTTACCAGCTGGCGCCACGAGAGGATGTTGTCCTCAAGGGAGTAGGCGCTGATGTTGTCCGGGCCACCGAGATGCAGCAGGAGGAACGGCGCCCAGAACACGACGAGCTGCAGGTCGTGCGACGTGCTGCCGCGGGACAGGATGCTCAGGGCGAATTTCGCGGCCCAGTCGGTCCCTTGGGACGCCACCCAGAGGAAGGGGCGCCTAAACCAACTGAAGGCTTTACGCCGACGGATCCCGGCGAAGAGGACGAGGACAACATGCGCGGCGAAGCTCGCAAGGACCACCACCCGGATCCGCCATTCATTCATCAGCTCTAACAATCCAGCCATATTGCTCCTGCACGGAAATTAAGAATGCATAAATATCACATACGCATTCATGCATTTCTTGACGGACAAATATACCGCGCGCTAATTCAGAACGTAACACATACCGTGGCGCAGGTCGGCCGATCGATCGATGAATTGGTTGGTCTTCGAACTTCCAGTTTAAAACAGTGGTCGATCAATAGCAGTTGCTGCTATCTAGCTAGCGAGCACGTACGTGCGATCGATGTGCAGAGTAGGCTCAATAAATTTACTTGAGCTGATTCATCTCCCAAATAGTCTCTTGCACGATCGAGTAGCACAAGCTAGAAAGGCGAGTAGGAAACTAGCTAGCTAAGGCTCAACATTAATTCATATGCATGTGCTCTTGTCCCTGCCGCGCCTCCCGTGCTGGGACCGTCGCTAGGCCAGACCCGGCAACCATAATGTGTCGGCAAAATTTGTTATATACTACTAAGAAAGTTGTGACTTCCAGATTTATCACTCGGTTTTTTTTAATTCAAAATTTACCATTTCAGTTTGTTTTCCTTTTAAATTTGTCATTTTTACTACTTTTCTTTCATTTTTTTTTCTTTTCTACCAATTCCCATGTATTTCAACAGTGAACTTCCGGTTTTACACCCTCCTACCCTGCCTCAACCCCATCCGTTTCTCTCCCTTTCTCATTTATCGTTCAGCCATTATCCACATGACGAGGGAACGGTGGGGAGTCGAAGCTGAAGAAGGCAGAGGAATGGCGGCTCAATGGAACAGCGCGGCGAGCCTGGACCGTTGGATAGGGCAGTGCTGCCGCCACCCACCACCGCCGTGCCGGGTGTCGGCGCTGGTCGTGTCGCCGTCGCGCTGGACGAGGAGGAAGGGCCCGATTGGCTGTGCAGCCGCCGATGCGGAGCAAACAGCTCGGCCGGAGGTAGAGGCCGAGATGGAGGTTAGCATCTTTCAGACCTCCACACTTGCGAGCGTACGAATGTAGAGTTTATCAGCACGATGCCAAGTTTTTATCCCATCCTCCAAGGCTCCAAAGACCAAGCTGAGAATGTTCGCTTGCAATTTGTGATTATTTTCGTCCTAAGGAAGAAGGTGTAGTGTGCGAAGAGTGCAGCTGATACGGCTCCAAGTGCTACTCTAACTTTGCGCAGTGTTGTGCACGCGCGCGAGGATGTTTGAGGCGAGCTGAGTCACGGAGCTAAAAAGAATTATTTCTACGTGAGTTCTCATATTATTCCAATTAATTGAGTTAAGAGTCTTGTTGTTTATTAAAGATAGTTTCCTTTTATTTTTGGAGAGTCCGAGTGCATACAAGTTTTGCTTATGGAGTCAGGATCAAGCACCTATCTGTGCTATCTTTAATTAGATGAGTCCAATAATTATTTCATTCTGATGTCGACTTCGAGTCGAAGTACGTGTGTAGCCAGCCTATAAAGGCCAAGGCTGTACCGTGTAAAAGGCAGGAGTTTTTAGCATTAAGACGTAATATATCCAGAAAAGCGTCAGATGATGACGGCATATCGTGTGGTCTGTTTTTTTTTTTATGATTTCTAATATAGGAATCGTTGCTGTGGCGTGGGATTTGGTCACCAAATCGAAATCCTGCATATCCGATCTACGGATCTCATCTGTCTTTCTTGCGCTGAGGAGCGCTCGGGAGAGAGAACGTTTTCAAGTTTGTTGCTGCTAAATCAATTCAACACCGAGTGAATCTTTTATTCGGTTGTCTCAGCCCATTGATTGCCCAAATTCTTTACTGCCCTCTACTTCAGTAGTTTCCTGTTCATGCGTAAGGGCTTGGTCTGCTGTTTTCCTTGGTCTGCTGTTTATTGTCGTTTACCTAATTGTTTATTGTCGTTCAACAGGAAGCATTAAGTGCTTGGTCTGCTGTTTTCCTTTTTGAGTCCAGTCGAATCAAGTTCCCAATTGGTTAATGTATGCCCATTAAAGATTGGTGCGGTTTGCTGTTTTAGTTGACTGGTGCTGCTGTTTGGAGGCACATACACGAGTGCTTGTCTCTATCTTCTTTTCCCACGTTGAGAGGAGCTACTGGAATTGACATCAAGTGTCAAGTCTTCTACTGCTTGCTGGCCTGAACGTGACGCTGAGCTTTTCAATTGTAACATCCGGGTTAAAAAAAAAAAAAATCTCTCTCTCGGCCGGCCCAGTCTTTTCCCCTCCCGTTTTCCAGCCTAGCCCGCTCGCCCGTTTCTCTCTCTCTCTCTTATCTCTTCCCCCACCGCCTCGACTGCTTCGTCTCCTCGCCCGCATCCCCTCGCTCCCGTCGTCGCCTCGCTTCCGCTGCATTGCGCCCTTCCCGCCCCGATCGCGCCGCCGCCTCTCGGCTCTTTCCCTTCGGCCGGCGCCTCTCTCTCTCGCCTCCATCTCCGCCGCCCGGCCGGCCTCCGTCTTGTTCACCCGGCCGGCTGGCCCCACCGCCGCCCATCTGCGGCGCTCACTCCGAGCTCCGTGCCGCCTCGACGCCCGAAGCTCTGCGCTTCCTCGAGCTCGCGCCTTCTCTTCATCCGCGTCGTCGCCGTGACCTCTCGCCGCGAATCCGCCGGTCGTCCTCGCCATCGCCTCGGTCCCGCCATCGCCTCTGCGCCTCGAGCCGGGCCCCTCTCGCGCCCGCGCTTTGCGCGCGCCCGGTCGGCGCCTCGGCCGTCTAGCGCCTCGCCCGCCGTGACCTCCTCCGCCACCTCCATCGGCTATAAGAAGCCGACGCACTTCTCTCTCGCTTCTCCTTCCTCCCCTGTAAGTCTCCCCCAAGAACTCCACACCGCTTGGTTGCTTCCTCCTCTCTCTGCGGCATCAGACTCATGGCGACGTCCCGACCACGGCTGCAGCCCGGCCGGTCGCCGGTGCTTGGGCGCCGTGGCGACGCCCAGATCGCCCGATCGCCGGCCGCGGCCCCGCCTCTCCAGTCGCGCCGCCAAGCTCCTCCCTACACCGACCCGGCTCCAACGCCTCCTCCAGCTGCTCGGTGAGCCTTCCCTTCTCCCCGTGCCCTAGTTTCCCCCTCTCTTTCCTCCCGGGCCACGATGCAGCCCTCCCGGCGCCCGAGCCCTCGATGCCTTGTCGGACCGGCCGCTTCACCTTGGCCGAACCGACCGGCTTGAACCCCTTTCCCTTGCCCTGCTTCCTCCCTGTGGCTTCCTCTGTTGAACCGTGTGAAGACAGCAAAGGTAGCAATGTGTAGCGGTTTTGTCAATTGAAATCTCAAATGGCAATGTTTGATAGCAAGTTGAATACTAGTGTTGAGTGTTGGCTGCCAGTATTCCCATCCTTGTAGAACTTGTATTCGAATGTTGATTGTGCTATGGCTCGGTTACTTGTGTATTACTGTTGTCGACTGTGTTTCTAGTTCAGTATTGTGATTAGTAGGGATTGAAATAATCTAGCATTTGCAGAGATTTTGTATATGTTGAATAATATGTGTTTGTCTTCGATTGATTATTGAACAATAGTTGTTGTCAGTGATTAAGATGAATTGTTGTGATTGTTGTATGTGATTACTGAGCATCAATTTGGCAGCGAATGTAGTATTTTGTAGGTAGCATTTTGTTTAATCTGTGTATGATATGGAAATTGAATATTTGTGTCGTAAGAGGTGTTCTGTCATTTTGAAATGTGTGGGTTATGCCATTTTGGAATTTCTGTCAATTAAGTTGTTGTGTCGTAGAGGTTGCGATCAATCGTTATTCATCAGTTTCAATTGTCAACATTGGATTCGTAGTTACCTTTCCGGATCGTAGTGGTAGCATTAAGGTTGCAATCGATCCAACGATTAAGGAATGGTATAATAGGATCAATTGTTTTGCTGGTAGTAAGATTGATTATGGCTTAATTGTCTGTGGTTACGGATCATCAGTATAAGTGTTTTGGCAGTAATTTGAATAAGTGTTTGTGATCCTGATTATTAGGGGTAGCTTTAATCTTCAGTAGCAGTATTGCCTTTTGGATTGGTGTGTTGTCAGAAATTGAATCGTTGAGCATTACTTTGGCAGCTGATTTTGGTATTGAATTTGCCATTGGATTGTGTGTCGATCGGGTATCCTAGTTTTGGTAGAACCAGTAGTTAAGCTGCTTTGTCGCCTGCAGAAGGATAATCTTGCAGTAGAGCTTTCCGGCAAAAGCTCATTCGACCTTACCCTCCTTTGTATCATCCCTCCGGGCAGACATTATCTGTCATTCCTCCTTTTGCCCAACTGGTCGTTTGACTCTGTCAAACATTCCAGTGTCGCTCGAACCCTTCTCTCAAGCCGTCCTCTGTAATCTTTCTGAGTCTCTTGTGTTTTTTTTTGGTCTTTTGGATTCTTTGCATTTATTTGGTTTTCAATCGTTATTGCGTAAGTAGAAATCGGAGTCCAGAAGAATCGACGGCTCAAGCAGATCCAAGAATTCAAGCAAGGACGCTGACCAAGAATTCGAACCTCTGTCTAATCGGGCTTTGAGTAAGATCAAGGCCACGGTAAAAAAAACCCAGGCGAGTCAACACTTTGACCATATTGATCCTACGTTTTATGCAAAATTATGTTCTTTTAAAGTAGCAAACTGCATGCTTTAATTTTTATGCAAATGTATGTTAAATGGTCTTAATGTAGCTAAATGCCAACTTGATTGTTAAGTAATTATTATACCTTGCCCTTGATAATTGAATTCCCTGATCATTGTCACCCTAGTAAATATTATGGTAACTTACTAGTTATAGTCTGTACTCAAGTGCCATGCTAGCCTTGTGTGGATTTCATGGGGATATGCTCCAGATCTTAGGATGATGTGACAATTGGCAATGGCGTTTACGGTTTGTCGTTTCACGCGTTTTCGACAAAGTGGCAGGCTTACTGGACAGGGGCGGTCCGACCGGTCCTTGCACGGCGGTCCGACCGGTCCCAAATCGGTCGGACCGTCCATGTGGGGCGGTCGGACCGGCGATGACCAAAAGTGTTCAAAACGAGCTGGGCCAAAAATAGGTGTTGTAGGCAAGTGAGGGGATCCCAATGCACTTGGTCTCATAATTTCTGGAGTCTCCAGTAAGAAGTTCTATTGGTTTAAAGTTTCCAGAAGGTTTCGGAATTTGGGAGCTTGAATTTGGCTAAGTCTAAGAGGCGGTCCGGCCGCTCACGAGGAGCGGTCCGACCGCCAAAGGCGGTCCGACCGGCTCACCTGGAGCGGTCAGACCGGTAATAACTTGAACGTTCGCCAACTTCGTGGCGATGTTGATTTGTTAGGTCAAAGTCATTGGTTTCATGGTATATGATTTGCATGATGCATGTTTTGACTAACATGGGTCAAGTTGTGAAGAACTTGTTCCCGAATTCGTGTTTGCTTATGCGTGGTTGTGCAGTTGCTTGGTGGTCAACGACGGTCAACGGCGAGGAGGATCGGGACTAGACTTAGAGAGTTGAGGTCCAGAACGATTGACGATGCCGGGTGAGGTCAACGACTCAAGCGTGACACAAGATGGACAATGGTGACCTATTGGCAAATCCATGTCGCATGGTGAAGCGGTTTAGGTCTGTAGACTGCCGGTCCGACCGCCCCTCACCACCGGTCCGACCGATTTCGGAGCGGTCCGACCGCCAAGATAATAAATGGATCGACCGGTCAAGATCTGAGGTCGACCGCCAAGACTTGTGTTGCTTTAATTCTTGCTGATATTTGTCGGATTGCTTAGGGGTTTAACTGGTATATTGATCTTCATAGCTTTCTAATAGCTACTGGAGTGAAATTGTATTGAGTTCATAATTTGTGAAAAAGTGAGCGTGCTCCTATTCACCCCCCCTCTAGTCGCCTTTACGGTCCAACAAGTGGTATCAGAGCCCGGTTAGTTCAATCTTGATCTTAACCGGTCACTGAACTTTGGCGATGGATAAGTTTTCTACTAAACCGCATATCTTCGATGGGCACGACTATGCCTATTGGAAGAATCGTATGCGAGTCTTTCTTGAGAGCGAGGGACAAGCTATTTGGGATGTTGTTAGAGCCCCGCTGATTATTCCTGAAATTGCTACACCTGCTTCTGCAATTCTTTTGGCTAACAACAATAAGGCTAAGAATATTTTATATGGTGCACTTGGTAGACAAGAATATGATAGAATTTGCAATCTTTCAACTGCGCATGAAATTTGGAACACTCTCGAAACATATCATGAGGGTTCGTCCCAAATCAAAAAGGTGCGCCAAACTGTTTACAAGCGTGAATACAATAAATTCGAGATGCGTCCTGGAGAGAGCATCGATGACATTTTCAGTCGCTTTAATAAAGTAATTAATCAAATGAAAGCTGTTGATATTGTAGGACCGAAAAGGCGACTAGGGGGGGTGAATAGGCGCTTTCAAAACTTCCTCGCCTAAAACAAAAACCAACACGAACTTTACTCCTTTAGCTATGAAAGCTAAGAAGATCAGTAAGCACACAACGGAAGCCTTGTGTTGGATTTGATAAACCCCTACAACCACACGACACAAAAGTGGAGACTTGAACTCAAAGGGTTGATCTGGGCACAGGCGGTCAGACCGGCTACCACGGGCGGTCGGACCGACGTTCAACCAGCGGTCTGACCGGCAACTAACTGGCGGTCGGACCGGTGGACAGCGGTTCGACCCGACAGGACAGCGGTCTGAATATACGGGCGGTCGGACCGCCGTTACAAGACCGGTCGGACCGGTTTAGTCCAGTACTGAAAATCCACCCCCAAATCCAAAACGAAATTTGATCCAACTTTTGATTCAACCAATGAAACTTGACCAAATTTCGAGCACACCTCCCTAATGATATTAGAGACCTATTTCTAGCGACGATCCTTCAGATCCACTTCGCAGAATCAATCTCTCAAGGATTTAACAAAGGAGTGCACAAACCCTAGAAATGTGAAAATCTTTGATTCAAGACTTGCTTGTGGGGATTGATGGTCTAGATGAGTCTAGGAGTATTCCCACACATGAAAGCAAGACAAAATGGGTCAAGAGACCAAGCATAAACCCTTGAATCAAGGAAGCACCAAATTCATTCAAATGAGAGAAGAACACAAAGAGGAGACAAAAGATCTCTCAAGCAAGCATCACAAGATTGATTGATCTCACAAGATGCTTACAAAGCCACTCCAACTAGGAGGACAAGAGCTCACCCAAAGAGCATACAATCTCTCCCTCTCTTCCTCTCCAAACCCTAACCCTAGAAAAGCAAGGGGAGAAACCAAATGAATGCCTCAAAGGTTTTCCTTCTCCCTCTTTCCTATTTATACTAGAGAGGACTAGAGTTTCACATTTGGGGCCCACTCACACATGGGACCCACACACTAATCTGTTGAAGCAATCGTCTGCTTCACCACGTGTAGGTTGATCAGCGGTTCTCATCGACGCCAAGCCTCTCTTGTCCGAATCCCCATCGGAACCTCCCAGAGACTCGCACCGATATCTGCACCGCCTGATCCAACCAGCTGTTTCGAACCACCCGTTCGATCCATCTTGCCCATTCTGCACCATGCTTGAGTCACACGACCTCACCCGGTATCCCTGACCGTTCTGGACCTCAGCTCTCCAAGCGTAGTCCCGATCCACTCACCGTTGACGTCGTTGACCTGCAAGCCACCTGCACAGCAATAGACAAACAAATCGTTTCCGGGAACAAGTTCTTCACAACTTGACCCACGTTAGCTTCGCAATGCAATATGCAACAATAAAGCATTGATAACTAAGCATAAAACACAATCAACACGCATCAATGCGAACTTGGCTAACCTCCAAGTCACTGCCGGTCTGACCGCCCTACAAGGCCGGTCCGACCGATATCAGGCCGGTCGGACCGCTCCTACAACGGCGGTCGGACCGGTCAATAAGACTTAGCCAAAAATCTAGCTTGAAAATCCGAAACCTTCTGGAATTTTCAACTCGATAGAACTTTTGACTGGGAGCTCCAAAAATGATGAAACCACATCCAGGAGACTCCCCTCACTTGCCTACACAACCTATTTTTGGATTAGCTCCAAAATCCAATTTTAGGTCAGGCCGGTCCGACCGGCCACCACGGCCGGTCCGGCCAGTCCACGGGCGGTCCGATCGCCGACAACGCCGGCCGACCGCCGTGGTCCGACAAAGCAAGAAGCAAACCCCGAAAACGCGAGATTTTGCAAACCAACAAAGCCATTGCCAATTGACTCATCATCCTGAGATCGTGCACATATCCTCACGATATCCACAATCTCCCCCTTGATGAACACATTGGCAATTTCCAAGAAAATATGGTTTTTCAAATTGAAAAGTAAAAATCGCCGTTTTCGCATAAAGCCACAACTTGGTCCATAAGCAAGAAAAAGCTTAGGAAGCGACCAAGCTGGCTTCAGAATAGTGAAGGCAAGTGAGATAAGGCATTGAACGCACAAAAGGATTCAAATTGCAGAAGATGGCCAAAAATCTCACTAAGGTCCATATGAAAGACAATATGTTCTATTTGACCTTTGATCATTGTGAGTTTTCTTGAATTGCAATTCAAATTAGAAAAGGCAATAAAACCCAGAGACTCAACTCACTATGACTCACTATGATCACAAATTTTCAAAAGGTTCACAAATTTTTTTTATTTGTGTGTGTGTGTTCTTTTATGCATGAAACCTTTTTGGGCAATTTTTCTTTTTCCTTTTTCTTTCTTTTTTTTTACTGTGCTAGATCTCAAGCCTTGCCGCGACCATCTCAAGCGATAAGCTTAAAAGAGTGGTCTAGGTCATCCAAAACTCCCCCTGAGTTCATGCCTAGTGCAATGGCAAGCCGTCTCATGAGAAAGGATTGGTGAGATCAGTTTTTTCGCACAGAAAATCTTCTTTTTTTTTCATTTGCTTGACTTAAGAAGATAAAAAGCTCATTTTTCATCTCAAAATAAGTTCAAGACTCAATTCGGCTTGAAAGACATGGCAAGAATCATAAGAGGATCACTAGAGCAAAACTAGTCACAAGATCCAACAAGATATGATTCGATTCAATTTGCTCACAGATATAAAGCTAGCAAGGGAAAAGCTAAGCCAAAACACGAAGAGCCATAAAGAAGTCCAATGAGACTATCACTTGATATGACAAGGTATAGAGTATGAAATCAAGCCATACAAGGATAATACTCAAAGCTCCACAATTTTTATTATGCAATACAAGACATTTGAAATAAAAATGCATTATGATACAATGAAAACAGAAGGAGCAAATTCCCTCAAAACATCCAAGCCTCAGTACTGAGATTTGAGATAAAAGTTCTAGGAGTCCGAGATCGAGATGGATGAGGCACAGGAGCGAGAAAAGAAGCGTGAGAAAAATGATTAGGCACAAAATCATAAGAATGCCCATGAGCACCACCTGGACCTCTCCAAAACGATCTACCAAAAGACCGATACTCCCCCTGTCTAGGTGCTACCCGTGGTCTATCCTCACGATATCCTAAACCACACTGCTGCCTGGACCCACCAAAAGAGTCAACAAGATTCTCTACACGCCTTGGCCTATATGTGGTACGCTGAATAGGCTCTCCGGCTCTAGAGACTATCGCTGAAGAAGAGACTCCTCTAATGGATCTCAAAGCGCTCATCCTCTCTTTCCTCTCAATCTTTGCTCTCCGGAAGCAAAACTCAACCGTGTGGCCCTCTTTCTTGCAGAAGGTGCAATGGTACTTGACCTTTTGAGGGGTCCGTACTGGTGAGACAGAAGCACCTTTCTTGCTAGAAAGAGATTGAGCAGAATCTACAGATTTAAGAACAACCTTTGAAGACAAAGAAGATTCTTGCTCAACCAAACCACTTTCCACAATTCTAGCAATCTTTGGTGTGAGATTCTTGGAAAGCTCTAGGGATTTACAACCTAGGCCACTGTTTTTCACACTCACTTTGTATTGGTCTAGAATCAAGTTGAGTTTCTTTTTCCCACTAGAAAACCTCTCAAGAGACATTTTGAGGTAATCGTTCTCTTTTGCCAAAACTCCACAATTGGAGCACTTTTTAGAATCGATTGCCCCAACATGTTTGCTCTTAAGAAGATCCACTTCCACTTTAAGAGCCTCACAAGACACACAATAGGACTCTCCAATCCTATTCAACTGCTCCTTAAATTTGACTCTAAAAGCCTCTTGAATCTTACTAATAGCAATATCAATTTCAGCATGCAACATACAAGAGGAAGAATCAATGACTTTCTTGGAAGCAGTAAGAGACATGGATCTTTCAATTTTAGCTTTCTCTTCAAGAGTCTTGTTTAAAGCTTCAATCTCAATTGTAAGCTTAGGGCAATTTTCACAAGAGGCAATTCTAGAATAAGCAACCATTTCAGTCATCTCTTGCATTTTAATTCGATTATTCTTACAATGAGAACAAGTGTGACTAGCATCAAATTTTTGTAATTCTTTTAAAGAGCTATCCAGTTTCAATTCTAGCAAAGCATAGTTTGAGCAATTTAATGGAATAGCTTCTAAAGCAGTCACATCAAGCGGAATGGCATTCATGCAAACAGAACTAGACTTGAGAGATTCTAGTTCAGAAAGAGTATTTTTCAATTGATATTCAACAGAGGAATGAGCATTATTCAAGCTTGACAATTCATTAAGCAAGCTAGAGCATGAATCACAGAAATCATCAGGATTAATGGATTTGAGCCTAACCACTTCTAGGTTCAAATTATCAATCATAGTATCATGTTTCTTAATCACTCTAGCTTGCTTATGCAATTTTTGTTCAGCAAGCACTAAAGCCCTTTTCATGTCAGGAAGTGAAGGGCATACCTCATCGGGATCACTGAAAGGATCCTCGCTGTTGGAGAAGTCGCTGGCGTGGCTGTTCTTAGCCATAAAGCACATGCCTGTGAAATCACGTGCCTTCTTCTTGCCATGGGAGTCACTCTTGTCGTCCTCCGACTCCGAGTCCACATCTTCCATGCTCACATCCTCTAGAGCTTCAAGGACTCGGCTGACAAACTTGCGATAGTTTGTCTTCTTGGGCTTAGCATCCCTCGCTTGAGGATGCCTTTGTGACTCCTTCTCCTCCTTGCCCTTCAGCTTGGGGCATCTAGAGCGAATGTGGTTCGGCTCACCACATTCAAAGCATGTGATAGGTCCACCTCTCCTCCTACTCCTCACATTATTGTAGGCTCTCGTGAATTTTGTGGATAGGAGGGCTAAGTCATCCTCGGGTAGTCTCTCAAGTTGCTCATCACTCAAAGAATGCAAAGCAGACAAAGAAAATCCAGATGAGCTAACATTAAAAGAATCAGCATATCTACCCTTAGATGTGTCAACCACTAAAGCCATCGGCTCTGTCGTGGGGAGACGCGAGATAAAATCAATCTCATGCGTCTTCAACCTCGAGTAAAGCTTATCCATGGTAAGCTCACTCATGACAGTGTTGTCATTGATGGCAGTGATCTTCATCCCCCAGACCTTCACATCCAAAGCACCCAAAAGCTGGCGTGCATTTTTAGACTCAGTAAATACAAGATCAACAGCACGGAGATCATGAAGAATTTTAGAAAATCTCCCCCACAGCTCATCTAAAGATTCACCAGGTTTTTGTTCGATCTTGGAGTATGCTTTCTTTAGCTGGTTCTGTCTCACTTCCTTGATCGCAGAGGACCCCTCGTGATAATCACAAAGAGTCCGCCAGATCTCATGAGCAGACAGCAAGTGAGCAACGCGCTCAAACTCCGATCGACTAAGGCCTTGAATCAAGAAATTCCGAGCCCTGCTGTTGTTCTCCACATCTGGAGTGATCAAATTGTCATCGGCTGGCGACGATCCTTCAGATCCACTTCGCAGAATCAATCTCTCAAGGATTTAACAAAGAAGTGCACAAACCCTAGAAATGTGAAAATCTTTTATTCAAGACTTGCTTGTGGGGATTGATGGTCTAGATGAGTCTAGGAGTATTCCCACACATGAAAGCAAGACAAAATGGGTCAAGAGACCAAGCATAAACCCTTGAATCAAGGAAGCACCAAATTCATTCAAATGAGAGAAGAACACAAAGAGGAGACAAAAGATCTCTCAAGCAAGCATCACAAGATTGATTGATCTCACAAGATGCTTACAAAGCCACTCCAACTAGGAGGACAAGAGCTCACCCAAAGAGCATACAATCTCTCCCTCTCTTCCTCTCCAAACCCTAACCCTAGAAAAGCAAGGGGAGAAACCAAATGAATGCCTCAAAGGTTTTCCTTCTCCCCCTTTCCTATTTATACTAGAGAGGACTAGAGTTTCACATTTGGGGCCCACTCACACATGGGACCCACACACTAATCTGTTGAAGCAATCGCCTGCTTCACCATGTGTAGGTTGATCAGCGGTTCTCATCGACGCCAAGCCTCTCTTGTCCGAATCCCATCGGAACCTCCCAGAGACTCGCACCGATATCTGCACCGCCTGATCCAACCAGCTGTTTCGAACCACCCGTTCGATCCATCTTGCCCATTCTGCACCATGCTTGAGTCACACGACCTCACCCGGTATCCCTGACCGTTCTGGACCTCAGCTCTCCAAGCGTAGTCCCGATCCACTCACCGTTGACGTCGTTGACCTGCAAGCCACCTGCACAGCAATAGACAAACAAATCGTTTCCGGGAACAAGTTCTTCACAACTTGACCCACGTTAGCTTCGCAATGCAATATGCAACAATAAAGCATTGATAACTAAGCATAAAACACAATCAACACGCATCAATGCGAACTTGGCTAACCTCCAAGTCACTGCCGGTCTGACCGCCCTACAAGGCCGGTCCGACCGATATCAGGCCGGTCGGACCGCTCCCACAACGGCGGTCGGACCGGTCAATAAGACTTAGCCAAAAATCTAGCTTGAAAATCCGAAACCTTCTGGAATTTTCAACTCGATAGAACTTTTAACTGGGAGCTCCAAAAATGATGAAACCACATCCAGGAGACTCCCCTCACCTGCCTACACAACCTATTTTTGGATTAGCTCCAAAATCCAATTTTAGGTCAGCCGGTCCGACCGCCACCACGGCCGATCCGGCCGAGTCCCAGGCGATCGATCAGCCCATAACGCCGGTCGGACCGCTTGGTCCGACAAAGAAGAAGCAAACCCCGAAAACGCGAGATTTTGCAAACCAACAAAGCCATTGCCAATTGACTCATCATCCTGAGATCGTGCACATATCCTCACGATATCCACAGATATTGAATATTCTCAATCTGAAAATGCCACCCATCTCTTGGCTGCAATCAACACCAAGGAGTGGGAGATGAAAGCTACTGCTATAGAAGAAAATGTTGATCTTTCAAGTCTTACTTTAGAATTGCTTTATAGTAAACTCAAGACTCATGAAATTAAAAGAGTTGATCATCCCAAGAAAGATAATTTAGCTTTGGTAGCAGATCCTTTCAAAAAGGCTTTTGATGACTCTTCTGAATCTTCTTCTGGATTTTTATTTGCTTGTTTATCTGCTATTCATGAAGAGGAGCTTGAAAGTATCCCTGAAACAGAGTTAGCTCTTCTAGCTAAAAAATTCACACGGGCCTACAACAATGTGAGAAACAAAAAGAGAGGTGGTCGGTGACATGCTATGAATGTGGTGAGCTCAATCATATCCGCAAATTGCCCCAAGTGAAAGGTAAGAGCAATCATAAGGAAGGAAAGCCGACTTGGAAGAAGCCTCCTTTCAACAAATCAAGGTATGAGGCTAATAAGCTTGTGAAAGCCGCCATAGGGTTCTTGCCGCTTTTGAGGATCAATCCTTGAGCGATGTGGATACCGGGAGTGAGGAGGACAAGGAGGAGGAGATCCCTCAAGGCAAAAAGAAAGGGAAGGCCAAAGACTTCACTGGCATGTGCTTCATGGCTGACACGGACGACATTGATGATAATGAGGTATCTTTTTCTTATGATGAGCTTTCTGCTAAATATGATTCTATAGTTGAGCAATTGCTTAGTCAAGATGAAGCGCTAGAATCTGTTATGACAAAAAATAAAAAATTAGAGTCAAAGATTAGCAAACTGAAAGTAGAGCTTAAAACTGCTAAGACTCTTGAACCCGATGAATGTTTATCTTGTCATACTATGCATTCAGAAATTACTAAGTTACAATCTGCTCATAATATTTCTGTCCAACAACTTGAGAATGCTAGATCTGAACTAAATGAAATTAAAAGTGCTCCTTGTGAAAAATGTTTAGAATCTAGTAAATTGATTGCTTTTGATGTTTTTGATTCTAGCCCTCGCACTTCATGTTTAGAAAAAGAACGTGAAATCAAAGATATCTTAGAAGCTGCTAGAGTCAAATATGCTAAGCTTAAGGACAATATTGAAAATACTACTTGTGCTTCGTGTTCCACTCTTAAGCTTGAAATTGCTTTGTATAAGGAGAAATCTATGAATAAAACTTGTGATGCTTGTGTTAACTTGAGAAAAGAAAATGCTTACCTTCATGATACACTAGAGTAATTTTCTAAAGGTAAGAAACAATTAAACATGATTCTTGACAAGTCTAAAACTCCTTATAAGAAGCAAGGTTTAGGATTCAATTCTTTTCAAGACAATTCAAATCCAAAAGTCATTCAAGTCTTGGAAAAAGGTTTAATTGAATTCAAAACCCAACCTGCAAAAACATCCTTTAAATCTGTAGGTTTTGCCCAACCTTGTATTAACTCAAATGGTACTTCTTCTAGTGGTACCAAGTACCATTGCACTTATTGTAATAAAAGTGGGCATTTGATTGAATTCTGTTGGCGTAGGTTGAAAAATGATAGGAAAAATTTTGATAGAATTTCATTAATGCAACCTAGAGCTTCTATGAGACATGGTAACACTGAAAATAATAAACCTGGATTAGGATTTTTCTCTCATGCAAATCATTATGTTTCTAGACATCCTAATTCTAATGTTTATCGATGGCGGTCGATCATTGAGTGGTCACCGGTCGACCGTTTTGGTCGCCGGATCGACCTTGACCAACGCCGATCGACCGCCCATGGACAGTCTAAGTCTCATGTTAATTTAAACATTGCTCATAATCGAATGTTAGATGAAATCAAGGATAGTACTTCTGGTTTGTATACTCCTTGACGGCGTGTCTCAAGATCTTTGGATTCCTAAATCATGTTTATCTAACTTGAGATTGAGACACATCGTTCTTTTGTTCCTTGATTTTCGGGATTACCGCGGAAAGGGAAGAACACGTGGTTCGTTGACTCGGATGTTCACGCCACATGACCGGAAACTCAAAATGGTTCACCTCTTTCACGCGGCAGCGGTGATGACTTCATCACCTTTGGAGATGATACACAAGGGCGAATTGAAGGAACAAGATCAATTAGGGTGAACAACAAATTCATTTTAAAGGATGTCGCTCTTGTAGACAAGCTTAGGTATAATCTCCTTTCTGTTTCTCAGCTTCTTGATGATGGTTATGAGACTGTTTTTAAGAAAAATGCTTGTCGTGTGCTTGATTCTACTGGTGAGCTCGTGTTTGGAATCTCTAGAGTTGGTAGAATTTTTGAGGTGATTTTTCGAATCTCTTCTTTGGATCTCTTAAATGTTTGCTTACATCTTCTTCTGATTTCTGGCTTTGGCATCGACGTTTGGGGCACATTGGTTTTGATCATCTGACACGAGTTAGCAACCTTGATCTCATGAGAGGTTTGCCTAAGCTCAAAGTTGTCAAAGATGCTGTATGTGCACCTTGTAGGCATGGCAAACAAGTTGCCGCCTCACACCCTTCTGTGACTATGGTTATGACTAACGGACCAGGACAGTTGCTTCATATGGATACTGTTGGTCCTGCTAGAGTCCGATCAGTCGGTGGTAAATGGTATATTCTTGTCATAGTCGATGATCTTTCTAGATATACTTGGGTGTTCTTTCTTACTTGAAAAGATGAAGCTTTTGGTTATTTTCATGATCTTGTTTTTCGTTTGGCTTCTGAGCTTCCTGGTGCTTTGAGAGCGATTCGCAGTGATAATGACACGGAGTTCAAAAATACTTCTTTTGCTTCTTTTTGTGCTGAGCGTGGTATTGAGCATCAGTTCTCCTCTCCACACGTCCCTCAACAAAATGGCGTGGTGGAAAGGAAGAATAGGACCTTGGTCGAAATGGCTAGGACGATACTAGATGAGTATAGCACACCGAGGAGATTTTGGGCAGAAGCTATTGCTACTGCTTGTCATATTGCAAATCGTGTCTTTTTGAGACCTTCTTTAGGCAAGACTCCTTATGAGCTTCGTTTTGGTAGAAAACCCTCTGTTTCGCATTTTCGAGTTTTTGGATCAAAATGTTTTATTCTTAAGACAGACAACTTAGATAAATTTGAATCAAGAACTTTTGATGGGGTATTTCTGGGTTATCCTGCTCATTCGAGGGGTTTTCGGGTCTTTAATACTGAGACTAACATTATTCAGGAGACTTGTAATGTCACTTTTGATGAGACTAGCCACGAGCTAGATCAATTGCTACTGAGATGATTCTGGTGTGAGAGCATTTTTGTGGAGGAAGATGAGGACGAAGCTAATGTCATTCCCTCATCTGCTGCTGCCGAGGCGCCCATATTGATACAAGAACCTGCTACGTCTACTTCACCTTCAGTTGAGGCTCCTGCTGCATCATCATCATCAGCAGTACCTACGGAGGTCGAAGAAACGGCATCTCACCCGGGCGCTCCACTTCGCATTCAGAGACAGCATCCTCCGGAACAGATAATAGGTAATCTACATGAGCGAGTCACTCGCTCCAGGTATAATGATCCAAATCTCTACTCTCATTCGGCGTTTGTTACTTCTTTTGAACCCCGCGATATATCACATGCTTTATCTGATTCTAGCTGGGTAAATGCCATGCATGAGGAGTTAGAGAATTTTGAAAGAAACAAAGTTTGGAACCTAGTAGAACCTCCTAGTGGTCATAATGTTATAGGAACCCGTTGGGTGTTTAAGAATAAATAAGGTGAGGATGGTTCTGTGGTTAGAAATAAGGCCAGATTGGTAGCTCGGGGTTTGACCAAGTTGAGGGTTAGATTTTGATGAGACATTTGCTCTGTTGCTAGACTAGAAGCCATTCGTGATTCGCTTGCATTTGCTGCATCAAAAGGTTTCAAATTATATCAGATGGATGTTAAAAGTGCCTTTTTAAATGGTTTCATAGATGAGGAAGTGTATGTTAAGCAACCCCCTGGTTTTGAGGATCCTAAATATCCAAATCGTGTTTTCAAGCTATCTAAAGCATTGTATGGTCTTAAACAAGCCCCTAGAGCCTAGTATGATAGACTTAAGACCTTCTTGCTTAAAAATAATTTTGAGATGGGTAAAGTGGACAAAACTCTATTCATTCTTAGACGTGACAATGACTTCCTGCTTGCTCAAATTTATGTGGATGATATTATTTTGGTGGTTCCTCTAATGCTCTTGTTTCGACTTTTTCGACACTATGTCCGTGGAATTTGAGATGAGTATGATGGGAGAGCTTAATTACTTTTTGGGACTTCAAATCAAGCAATGCAAGGAAGGAACTTTCATCCATCAGACGAAGTACACTAAAGATCTACTCAAACGATTCAACATGGGTGATTGCAAGCCAATTTTCACTCCCATGGCAACTTCGACTGTTTTGGATCCAGATGAGGAAGGAGAAGTCGTGGATCAACGCGAGTACCGCATGACATGATCGGCTCCTTACGTATTTGACGGCCTCGAGACGGACATTCACTTCACGGTATGCCTTTGTGCAAGATTTCAGCGTCTCGAGAACTTCCCATCGCTAAGCCGTTAAGCGCATATTCAGGTATTTACACTCTACCCTCTTATATGGCATTTGGTATTCCTGCTCTTCAGCTTTGTCCATTAGAGGTTTTTCAGACTCTGATTTTGCAGGCTGTTGGTTAGATAGGAAGAGTACCTCAGGCACCTGTCACTTCCTAGGCACGTCCCTTGTATCTTGGTCTTCTAGGAAGCAGTCTTCTGTTGCACAATCCTTCTTTGAAGCGGAGTATGTAGCTCACGCTAGTTCTTTGAGCTTGATTTTGTGGATGACGTCCACTTTGAAAGATTATGGGTTAAACTTTGCTAGTGTTCCTCTTTTCTGTGATAACACTTCTGCTATTAATATTGCTAAAAACCCAGTGCAACATTCTAGGACTAAACACATAGATATTCGTTTTCACTTCCTTAAAGGTCATGTTGAAAAAGGTGATATTGTGATGCACTTCGTAGAGTCCGAAGCTCAATTGGCAGATATTCTTACCAAGCCTTTAGATCAAACCAGATTTTCCTCCTTAAGAAGCGAGTTAGGGGTAATTTATCCTTATGGGTTGGTTTGAGGGGGAGTTTGATCTTTTCTAACCTTTCCTTGTTCTTTTGATCTTTTATTGTTCTTTTTCTGAACTTAGTGATCCTTTTGAACTTTTTAGGTTTTTAGGCTTTTTAATTGCATCTCATTGTGTCATATTGCATTCATATGAAAAATACTACAAGTGGTTGCAACAAGTGGTATGAAAAATCCAAAAAGATGCATTGTAATATAAGATTCTCTGCTTATCTTTTAAAATTGATGAAGCTTTGCCTATTACCCTTTGGAGCTTTTGTATTTCAATTTTTGCTCAATGTCATGTCTAGTTCTTTGACTTGCTAGAATTATCATGTTTTTACACGTGTAGCTAAGTCTTTGCTATATGTGCTAGAACTTTTTTAAACAACTCAAATTAAGAAATTGCAATTTGTGGATGTTTTAGCGAGTTGCGCAATTAGTGCTCCTCTTGTGACATTGGCCCTGTCAGAATTGCTTTGTTAGCTCTTTGATCTAAAATTGACCATTACTTGAGCTTTTGTGTTCTTGAGATTCTAAAAATGCTCTTGTGAAAAATGAAAATCAAGATTGTCTTATGCCTAAATTGTGCCAAACTATTCTTACGAGACTGCTTGTCAAAGACATGAACTTGGAGATAGTTTGATGAACCAGACGATCTCATGGGGACTGCTTGTCAAAAATGACATGAACCTCAAGATTTGTCGCCCTGGTAGAAGCTTAGAGAGAGGTTGTGGATGGCTCCTAGTCCAGGATCTTCTTTACTAAGATATATCGTTAATCAACTGTTGGTAGAAGCTTAGAAAGAGTTTGTGGATGGCTCCTAGTCCAGGATCTTCTTTACTAAGATATACCTTTAATCAACTTCTGATCGAAGCTTAGGATGAGTTTGTGGATGGCTCCTAGTCCAGGATCTTGTCACTAAGTTAGATCATTAGTCAACTTCAATATTCAATGCAAATGAGAAAAATGTTGACAAATGGGCGTTTACAAAAGATTGAGCAAAATGATTCAATACGGGACTTGATTGACTCTTAATGTGGTCTTTGTTAGATTTTTGATCTCACTTTGACATTTTGACATGGCCAATTTCACTTTAGGATCCCTCTTGATGAACTTCTTTGAATTTGAGCGTTGCTTAAATTGATCAAATCTCTCGCTTTACTTTTGAGCCTTTGTGCTTAGCTTTGATATATATGTCTTACCATGATCTTGCTAGCTATTTGTCGGGCTTGATATCTTTGTTTGTGCAATATTAGAGATACTAGATTGTTCTTTTGGGTAATCTCCAAAGCTTCTTGTCATCAAAAATTGAAAGATACAAACAATTGAAGCCACTCCATTGCACTTCATGCATACTCCTCTTTATGCTTCTTTTGTTTCTGCTTCTTCCTTTATTCTCTATTTGTTATCTCTGGATGAGAGGAAGGCGTGATTCCTTGATGAATCCATTGTCAAAGGGGGAGAAGATGTGTTAAATGAGAAGAGAAGATGTGTTAATTATTCTCTAGTTCTTTATTGGGGGAGAAGTTTATACAAAAGGGAGAAACTGAAAATTTGAAATTTGATGATCATAGTGAGGGGGAGTTCTTGAGTTGCATTCTTATTGTCTTATTGAATATTCTGAACTTGAATTGCATTCTTTTATCCTCACAATGATCATAGGTCAATTGAACAATTGTTCTTTCATATGGACCTTATGTGAGATTTTTGACCCTCTTCTGGAAATCAAAGTTTTTATGCTTACTTTTGCCTTGTCTCACATGCCTATACTATTCTGATGCCAGCTTGGTCATTCACATTGCTTTTTCTTGCTTATGGACCAAGTTGTGCCGTTGTGCGAAAACTGCGAGTAAACTCGTTTTCAAACCTCTTACTTATATTTTCCGGATAATTGCCAATGTGTTCATCAAGGGGAGATTGTGGATTTCATGGGGATATGCTCGGATCTTAGGATGATGTGACAATTGGCAATAGCGTTTACGGTTTGTCGTTTCGCGTTTTCGACAAAGTGGCGAGCTTATTGGGCGGTCCGGTCCGGCCGGTCCTTGCAATGCGGTCCGCCGGTCCCAAATCGGTCGGACCGGCCATGTGGGGCGATCGGACCGGCGATGACCAAAAGTGTTCAAAACAGTGGGCCAAAAATAGGTGTTGTAGGCAAGTGAGGGATCCCAATGCACTTGGTCTCATAATTTTGCGATCTCAAGAAGAAGTTCTATTGGTTTAAAGTTTCGAAGGTTTGAATTTGGGAGCTTGAATTTGGCTAAGTCTAAGGCGGTCCGACCGCTCACGAGGAGCGGTCCGACCAAATGCGGCGGTCCGACCGCTCACTGGAGCGGTCGGGCCGGTAATAACTTGAACGTCCGCCAACTTCGTGGCGATGTTGATTTGTTAGGTCAAAGTCATTGGTTTCATGGCATATGATTTGCATGATGCATGTTTTGACTAACATGGGTCAAGTTGTGAAGAACTTATTCCCGAATTTGTGTTTGCTTGTCTGTGGTTGTGCAGGTTGCTTGGTGGTCAACGACGGTCAACGGCGAGGAGGATCGGGACTAGACTTAGAGAGTTGAGGTCCAGAACGATTGACGATGTCGGGTGAGGTCAACGACTCAAGCGTGACACAAGATGGACAATGGTGACCTATTGGCAAATCCATGTCGCATGGTGAAGCGGTTTAGGTCAAAAAGTTAAAGACGGCGCTTTGCGAAGCGTGCGTGTGTGACCCGTTTGTTAGTGGGCCTTAACGGGAGCCCAACTGAGTCAAACCCTAGGAGTTTTAGGCCTCCACTATAAATAGGAGGAGGTGGTGGCTGCACCCTTCTCTCTCGCCTTTTTATGTTTCAAAACCCTAATTGTCTTTAGGAGAGTTGAGGTGGAGGCTAGGGCTCTTGATGGTTTGTGGTGAATTTCGTGGTCTTTGATTGTCCACTGATCCATGATGGTGTGGATGTAATCCAGCATCAATCACGAAATCAATCTAAGCAAGGTTTGCTTGAGATAAGTCTCTTTTCGTTCTTGCTTTCAATTTCGTGTTTTTAGGGCTTTCTTTGATCCGCGAGTTTGTGATTGATTCTTTCACGTGAATTAGTTTGCTGTGATATGTGTGAATCTATCTAGCATCATCTTGATCATCAATCACTCACGAACAAGCATTAGAATCAAGTTTTCGTTCTTGCCTGGTTTTAGACCTTCTGTTAATCAATTGGCAATTGCTCAAGATCGTTCCAAGAATTATCATAATATTCGATTGGAATAGGTCCTCAATAGCATATAGAAGGTGTGTGCAAAGTTTCATAAAGATTGGAGTTGAGAATGAAAAGTTTCACCTATTTGCAACCGTCATCGGGTGATTTTCTTGTTTGGATCGGTTACAGATCGCCGGTCCGATCGCCCCTCACCACCGGTCCGACCGATTTCGGAGCGGTCCGACCACCAGTATAACAGCGGTCCGACCGGTTCAGTACAGAGGTCAGACCGCCAGTACTTGTGTTGCTTTAATTCTTGCTGATATTTGTCGGATTGCTTAGGGGTTTAATTGGATTCAATACTAGTCTTCCGCTGTACTGGTATATTGATCTTCATAGCTTTCTAATAGCTACTGGAGTGAAATTGTATTGAGTTCATAATTTGTGAAAAAGTGAGCGTGCTCCTATTCACCCCCCCTCTAGTCGCCTTTACGGTCCAACACCTTGCTTGAGTACCGGGTTGTTAATCACCCCAATCATCATCCTTTAAGCATAAAGATCATTTTGGGCAGTCATTGGGGTAGATGACTGAGGTGGTTAAGTTAATTTGTTTTACACTTCTCCAAAACCCTGAAACTTGCTAATACCACGTCTGGGCGGATGGAAAGAATGGTGGGTGCCGTCGAGCACGAGAATGATTGGTATGTGGTATGAACCGTCTGGATGGATTAAGGACTTAATCTTGTCATGACCTCCCGTGTAAAACAAGTACAACCACAAGTCTGCAAAGTGCAACTTGGCTTAGTAAAATTATCAAACCTTGAATGTGGTCTCGCATGGTGGGAGAGAGCGAATGTGCAAGTGGCAGGATGCGTTCCGGCTTGAAAGGGACACCGAGAAAAGGTGAAGTTTGCCAGTCGCTGAGGGGTAGGTTGACTCCACGTTCAACTACTCCGATCGGCCGAGGTGAACATCCGCACTGGCGTATGGGCGTAACCCCATATGGGTGAGATGACGGAAGGGGCAAGATAGTTCGAAAGTTACTGTGAAGATCACTCAACTACATGACTATGGAATCATGTGGGGTAACGAGTATGATTGTCTCTTGTGGGTACAGTGTACAAACTCTGCAGAGTCAAAAACTGTTTAAACAGCCGCGCCTACGGTCATAGGCGGACATGGGAACTTAACTTGAGTTAGTTCTATTTCAAAAATCTTTGTTGGGTGGAAATGAAAAACCAGGTCGGTTCACCTAGCCTGAGGTTGGGGATGGTCCACAAACCAGGTCGGCTCACCTAGCCTGAGGTTTGCGGATGGTCAACAAAACCAGGTCGGCTCACCTAGCCTGAGGTTTTAAGTTTTTCCTGGATCGTCGTATCCAGCATTGTTAAAATATGGGGGTAGCCCCAACCAAAGATAAGCATATGGTGGAGGTAGCCTCTGCTGTTAGTAATATTGCACAAATATTCTATTTACAAAATCATGTTTTTGTTAAAATGCTAAGTGATAGGATCTTCTAATATCTATATTTATAATTACCGCTTTACGCAAATAAAAGAACCCGAGCCATCCTTGTTACACCTTGCATGTATATTATTGCATATGTGTGTGTTGGCTCGCGAGCACGGTAGTTGTGCTCATCCTCGCTCTTTCCCCCAAACTCTCGTAAGCAGGAACCACAGGTATCGATCGCAACAAGGATCCGAAGTCGAAGACCGGGAATCGTTGAAGCGTAGTTTAGTGCTTAGCTGCTCTAGTCTTTCCCCACAGTCTAGCCGACTCGTCGGTTCTTGTGTGCTTCCTATATTATGCAAGTTTTGAGATAATCTCGGCGACACAGGTTCCCGATCACTTGCTGTGGAGAGATGCCCTCACTTCCTTGCTTCCGTTGTTGCTTCCGCTTTCTTTTGTAATGTATTCATTTGGCCTGTCCGGCCCTTATTGTAAAAATTGGCCCGAAGCGGTCTATGTAAACTCTGATGAGTAAATTAATGAATGAAACAATTTTGCGCCATGTATGGTTTGATTCAGCCATGTACCTGTGGAGTGCTATCTCGATCCAGGAATAGCACGGTGATTTCTGAGAGGATTACGGATTAGAAATCGGGTCCGACATCAATTGATTTTGAATTGATTATTGCATCCAAACGTCATAAAGCACATACGGGTTGTCCATTGCGTATCACGAATAACATGTTTGTATAGGACAATTGAGGCTCCCCCGCACTGCCATAAAGCATTTAGTGCCTCGCGCATCCAGAGAAAGTTGTACTCGAGGGAGTAGGCGCTGATGTTGTTCGGGCCACCGAGATGCAGCTCTGTTGGACTTCGGATTTTTTTATTCGAATTTTTTTGTAAAATTACTGTGCTATTTCCTGGATCAGTAGATAGCACTTCACAGAAATATTGCTGAATCAAACCGTATATGGCATAAAATCATTTCATTCATTAATTTACACATCAGAGTTTACATAGACCGCATTGGGCCAATTTTTACAATAAAGGCCGAACAGGCCAAATGAGTACATTACAAAAGATAGCGGAAGCAACAACGGAAGCAAAGGGGTGAGGGCACATCTTACCGCAGGCAAGTGACTGGGGAACCCGTGTACGCCCGTTATTATCCGAAAACTTCAGACAATATAGAAGGTACACAAGAATCGACGGAGTCTGCTAGACTGTGGTGAGACTAGAACAGCTAAGGGCTAAACTACGCTTCAACGATTCCTGGGTCTTCAGACTTCCGGATCCTCGTTGTAGTTGATACTCGTGGTTCTGTTTGAGGGTTTGGGAAAGAGCGAGGATGAGCACAACTACCGTGCTCGCGAACCAGCACACACAGATGCAATAATATATATGCAAGGTATAACAAGGATGGCTCGGGTTCTTTTATTTGCGTAAAGCAGTATTTGTAAATACAGATATTAGGAATTCCTATCACTTAGCATTTTAACCAAATTGCATTTTTAAAGAGGTTAATTGTGCAATAATTAATAAAAGCAGAGCCTACCTCCACCTTCATGCTTATATTTTTGTTGGTGGTCATACCCACCTATTACCATCGCTGGGTAAGAACACCCAGGGAAAATCCAAATCAAGGGCTAGGTGAGCCCCGCATATTTTCATCCCATCCACAAAAGTTTTTGAAATAGAACTATATTTTGTAAGTTCCTACGCCCACCCATGACCGTGGGCACGGCTGTTCGAACAGTTTTATTCTCTGCAGAGATTGTACACTTTACCCACAAGAGATAATCATCTTGATATATACACATGTTTCCTTGGACATGTGAATCAAGAGAGATTATCACAAGGCCTTTACAATGCACCCCTCAGTATTTGTTACACCCGCTGAGGTTTCGCTTGAGAGTGGTTACGCTCTCCCCTCTACGTCAACCACGCCCCCAACCCCCTTGCGCCAAGAACTCCCCAACCCATAGGATCGGAGGCCTACAGCGTTGCGGGACATCTATCTGGTGCAACTCTGTAACATCCCGTTTTTCAGATAGCAAATAGTGACGATTATTCAATTTCGATTTTCATTTATTTTCGTTTCGTCGTTTAAATTTCAAAATTTTCAAGCTCTCTTTAAGCTCGGGTTTGTGTTTCAAACCCACTTTCAAATCCCAGACTCAAAATTCAAGTCAAATTTATTTGTTTCGAATGTTGAACCCTTTCCAAAATATTGCCCCTTTATTTTTGGGCCAGCCCCTCAATCTTGGCTCACTTATTTTTCTCCCTTATCTCCTTTTTCCTTCCCAAATCGGCCTGGCCGGTTTTATTTGGTCCGCCCGAACCGGCCCGGCCCAATCACTTTTCCCAGCCCAGCCCGCTCTCTTTCCGGTCCGTTCGCCCGGCCCACCTCCGTTTTCCCGGCCCACAGCCGCTCTCCTTTTCTCTCTCTCTCTCTCCCGTTGCCTCTCGTCTCTCTCGCCCGTCTCTCTCTTTCCCCGAATCCCCTCGGCCGCGTCGCCGCTTCGTCTCCCCATTTCTCTCCCGAGCCGCACGTCGCCTCGCTCCCGTCGCCCCGCTCCCCTCTCGCTCCTGGCCTTCGTCTCCCTGTCCGGCCGGCCTCGCCTCCTCATGCCGCGCCCAGATCTGCCCCCCCTCTCCTCCGGCTCGGCCCAGTTCGCTCGGCCCGGCTCCATCGTCCCCACATGCAGCGCTCGCCCCCACCTCCACCGACTCCGCCAGGCCGCCATACCCTGCAGCTCCACCCCACCCGCACGTCGCCCCAATCGCTCCCTGCGCTCGCCACCGGCTCCACTGCCCGGTCGGCGCCGTCGCCCTCCATCCGTCTGCGCGCAGCCCGGCCGAGTCAAGGGCGAGGCACCCGGTCCAAAACACATGCCGCCGGTCCACCTTTGCTCCGTCATCCCGTCGTCCTCGCAAGCATGGGCCGCCACTCCGCAGCGCCATACCGCGCCCACGCCGTCGCCCATGTCGCCTCCGTCATCACCTCCACCAGCTCCCTCCGACCCGGGCTATAAAGGACCCGGTGTCCCTTTGCCTCTCCCCGTCTCCTCCTTCCCCCTCTGGTAAGTCCTCTCCTGAGCCACTTTTGCTCTTCCCCTCCCCTTCGGCCGAAGCACCTCTCCACCGTCGGCCGCCCCGTCAGCTCCAGTCGTCGGCGCTTGGAGCGCCACGGCGACACCCCCGTGCCTCCCCGACCCCAGCTGCAGTGCCCCGCCTCCCCGGGACCGCCTCACCAAGCTCCGCCCCGCGCGGCCCTCCAGCTCCGTCACCAACCTTCTCCGGTGCTCCACCGCCTCCACCAACCCTCGGTAAGCCTCCCCTCCTTACCCTAGTGCTCCTGCACTTCCCCCTGATCTATCCCTCTCTTCGGTCGCTGTCGCCTTTGGGTGGCCGCCACACCCGAATGCCCCGGTCGACGTTGTCTCCTACCCGGCGCCACCATCATTCTTGGCTCAGTGCCGCCCCGGCCGCACCACCCCCTCTCTCCAGCAGCCGTCGCCACCGATGCCCCAGCGCCCGACCACCCTCGGCCGCTTCGTCTCCTTCTTTCCCAGATCCGCCGCCCAGCCGCCCCCGAGCCCTGCTGCCCCAGTTGGACCGGTTGCCTCCCCCGGTCTGATCGGCCCCCGAAGCCTCTTCTCCCTGCTTCCCTCCCCGTGTGCCCTGCTGCTGTCTGGCCGAGCCTCCCCTTGCCCTCTCTGCCGAGTGCTCCCTGAGGATCCAAAGCAATAGTGATGCTCGAATGCTGGCTGCTAGTCTTCCTATCTTTGCTGAGCTTGAATACAATTGTTGATTGTGGTATTGGATGATTATTGTGAATGTTATCAGCTGGTATTAGTATGTGCCGAACTCTGTTCTTCAGGACCAGTCCAGTATTTTGATTAGTAGTGATTGGTATAATCTGTCATTTGTAGAAGATCATGTATGTATATTGAATCACCTGCGTTGTCTTCGATGATTGATTATTGAACAAAGGTTGTTAACAGTGAATGTTGTTGTGGTTATTGTATGTGATCATAAATCTGTTGTATGTCAGTGAATAGAGTAATATGTGAATTGAATCTTGAATGTTTAATCTCGCCATTTGAAATCTCTGTGTGCACTCTGTCATTTGAAAATTTGTATTAATTTGGCGATTGTGAAGTGATGCGTTAGGTTATTAGTTTGTATGGCTTGCAATTGGAAAGTCTGGGATCAATCGATAGTTGAGGTTGTGTTAATCTGTCAATCGAGTTGTTGAGTCGTAGAATTTGTTATTTATCTGTTTCGATTGTCGACGTTTGATTCGTAGTTGCTTCCCCAGATCGTAGCGGTAACAATGAGGTTGCAATCGATCCAACGATTAAGAAATGTTGTAGTGGATTAATAGAATGTTTTGTTGGTAGTAACTTGATTATTGATTAAGTGTCTGTGATTACTGATCATCAGTATAGGTGTTTTTGGCAGTAAATTGAATTGTGATTGTGATCCTAATTATTAGGGATAGCTTGATCTTCAGTGCAGTATTGCCATTGGATTTTGTGTCGATCGAGTATTCTAGATTGGTATAGAACCGGTAGTTGAGTTGCTTTGTCGCCTGTCGAATGATAGTCTTGCAGTCTTCCGAATCCGCAGTAGAGCATTCCGGCAAAAGCTACTTCGACCTTACCCTCATTTGAATCCTCCCTCTGGGCAGAAATTCTCTGTCGTTCCTCCTTTCGCCCAACTGGACGTTTGACTCTGTCAAACATTCCAGTGTCGCCCAAACCCTTCTCTCAAGCCGTCCTCCGTAATCTTTCTGAGGCTCTTGTGTTTTATTTGGTCTCTTGGATTCTTTGGATTTTTTTGGTTTTTCAATCGTTATTGCGTAATTAGAAATCGAAGTCCAGAAGAATCGACGACTCCAGCAGATCCAAGATTCAAGCAAAGACGTCGATCAAGACTTCGAACCTCTGTCTAATCAGGCTTTGAGTAAGATCAAGGCCACGGTAAAATAGCCCAGGCGAGTCAACACTTTGATCATATTGATCCCACATTTTATGCAAATTATATTCTTTTGAAGTATCAAATTGCATGCTTTAATTTCTATGCAAATGTATGTCAAACACTCTAAGGTAGTTAAATGCCTACTTGTTAATTAATAAATTATTATTCCATTTCCTTGAAAATTGAACTTCCAATATCCTTGTCACCCTAGTAAATATCTGGTAACCTACTAGTTATAGGTCGTACTTAAACACCATGCTAGACTTGTTTAAGTACCGGGGTAATCCTACCCCAAATCATCATCCTTTAATCATAACAATTATTTTGGGTAGTCATTGGGGAGAATGACTGAATTGGTTGGATAATTTATTTTATACCACTCCAAAACTCTAAAAATTTGCTAATACCCATCTGGGTGGATGGTAAGCTGGAGGGTATATGGTTGGGTGCTAATGTAGCCCAGGATATTTTTGTGGATGGTATGTGGTAAGATCCGCCCAGATGATCTTAAGGACTTCATCCTGTGATGACCTCCTATTGCAAAATAGTACAGCCACAAGTCTATAATGGTGTCGACCTGGCTAAATAATTTGTATCCATCAGTACGAGTTACGCCGGTAGATGAGCTCGCGACACCGGAAGCCTACGCGGCAAAGGGTCGGGAGCGCGGTAATGCCGTGTGAAGGCGCAAGGGGGGGGGGGTCTGGGTAAGTGGTTGTCGGGTCCCACGGGAGCGAAACCACTACTCAGGCGAAACCTCAGCGGGTGTAACAAATACTGAAGGATGCCTTGTAAAGGCCTTGTGATAATCTCCCCTTGATTCACATGTCTACTGGCGTGTGTACATATCAAGCTGATTATCTCTTGTGGGTAAAGATGTACAATCTCTGCAGAGAATAAAAACTGTTCGAACAGCCGTGCCCACGGTTAAGGGCGGGCAAAGGAACTTACAAGATATAGTTCTATTTCAAAAACTTTTGTGGTTAGGATGAAAAATGTGCGGGGCTCACCTAGCCCTTGATTTGGATTTTTCCTGGGTATTCTTACCCAGCGTTGGTAATAGGTGGGTATGACCACCAACAAAATATAAGCATGAAGGTGGAGGTAGCCTCTGCTTTTATTAATTATTGCACAATTAATCTCTTTAAAAATGCAATTTGGTCCAAATGCTAAGTAATAGGATTTTCTAATATTTGTATTTACAAATACTGCTTTACGCAAATAAAAGAACCCGAGCCATCCTTGTTACACCTTGCATATATATTATTGCATCTGTGTGTATTGGCTCGCGAGCACGGTAGTTGTGCTCATCCTCGCTCTTTTCCCCAAACCCTCAGAAACAGGAACCCTGGAGCTATCAACTACATCAAGGATCTAGAAGTCTGAAGACCCGGGGAACGTTGAAGCGTAGTTTAGTCCTTAGTTGTTCTAGTCTCACCCCAGTCTAGCTGACTCCGTCGGTTCTTGTGTACCTCCTATATTGTTCGAAGTTTAGGATAATATCGGGTGTACACAGGTTCCCCAGTCACTTGCCTGCGGTAAGATGTGCCCTCACCCCTTTGCCTCCGTTGTTGCTTCCGCTATCTTTTGTAATGTATTCATTTGGCCTGTTCGGCCCTTGTTGTAAAAATTGACCCAAAGCGGTCTATGTAAACTCTGATGTGTAAATTAATGAATGAAATAATTTTGCGCCATATATGGTTTGATTCAGCAATGTACCTGTGGAGTGCTATCTACTGATCCAGGGAATAGCACAGTGATTTCACAGAGGATCCAGATGCAGAAATCTGGGGTCCGACAAACTCGTACTGATGGACACAAATAATTTAGGCAGGTAGACACCATTATAGACTTGTGGTTGTACTGTTTTACAATAGGAGGTCATCACAGGATTCAGTCCTTAAGATAATCTGGGCAGTTCAAACCACATACCAATCATTCTCGTGCTCGACGGCACCCACCACCATTCCATCCGCCCAGATGGAGTAAGAGCAATTTTCAGGGTTTTGAGGAGAGTAAAACGAATTATCTCAACCAATTCAGTCATTTACCCACAATGACTGCCCAAAACCATTTTCATATTTAAAGAATGATGATTGAGGTAGTTAATACCCCGGTACTCAAGTAAGGCTAGCATGACACTTGAGTACAGACTATAACTAGTAAATTATCATATAATTACTAGGGTGACAAGGATCAAGGAATTCAATAATCAAGGACAAGGTATAATAATTACTTAATAAACAAATTGGCATTTAGCTACCTTAACACCATTTAACATACATTTGCATAAAAATTAAAGCATGCAGTTCTCTATTTTAAAAGAACATAGTTTGCATAAAATGTAGGTTCAACATGGTCAAAGTGTTGACTCGCCTGGGCTATTTTACCGTGGCCTTGATCTTACTCAAAGCCTGATGGAACAGGGGTTCGAAGTCTTGGTCGGCGTCTTCACTTGGATCTTGATCCTGCTCGAGTCGTCGATTCCTCTGGACTCCGATTTCTAATTACGCAACAACGATTGAAAAACCAAATAAAACCAAAGAATCCAAGAAACCATTAAGCGCAAGAGCCTCAGAAGATTGCGGAGGATGGGCTTGAGAAAATGGTTTGGGCGACACTGGAATGTTGGACAGAGTCAAACGTCCAGTTGGGCAAAAGGAGGAATGACAGAGAATTTCTGCCGAGAGGGAGAATACAAAGGAAGGTAAGGTCGAAGGAGCTTTTGCCGGAATACTCTACTGCGGATTTGGAAGACTGCAAGACCATCCTTCGACAGGTGACAAAGCAACTTAGCTACCAGTTCTATACCAATCTAGAATACCCGACGGACACACAATCCAATGGCAATACAATATCAATCTCAGCCGCCAGATAATACTCAACGATTTAATTGCTAGCTACTCAACTTACTACTACAACCTACTACCATATCAAGACACATATTCTACTACCAGCTATACAATTGCCAGATCACCAATCATTGCCAAACCATACGGATTGATAAAGCAACATAATCAATACTTCCAGCTTTCACCAAATACCATTACCTCTAACAATCATGACCTACTAACGGAACACTAACCAACAGCTGACAATTGATTAACAACTCCAATAGACAATACTACTAGTGAAGATTAAAGCTATCCACAATAATCAGGATCACAACCAATCATTTAAGTTACTGCCAAAACACTTATACTGATGATCAGTACTCACAGCAAATTAATCAATAATCAATAACTGGAGAAGCAATGCACAACCCTCACAATTCCTTACTCACTGTCATCAACATGGACACTAATGATCACTGCTCTTTTATCAACACACTGGACAGGAAACACATACAACAAATACAAACCAATCACTGCCAAACTGATGTTCAATAATCACATACAAAACTCACAACAATTCATTACCAAAGTATTCCAATTGCCGAATTGCACACATATATCAATTACAAAACACACATTACTTGACAATATATACACTAATGAGTATTTAACCAAAATCAACAACAATTTACCGCCACAACACTACTGATCTGGGAAGCGACAGCCCACAGACAACATTCCACACACCACAATACTGATACTAGGGAAGCACTAATCAACACAATCATCAATCAAAGCTATGATCAACACTCACTGTCACCACATGATACTAAGTATCAACAACAATTCATTATCAATATTGATTCTGGGAGCAATTACAGACACAACAACAATCGATACTACCATCGATACTAATACTCAAATTGCTATCAAATATTGACATTTGATATTTCGATTTGACAGATCAGCTATGCCTCGTTGCTAGTGCTTTTGAACCGACCGAGGGAGGGCAGTGCAAAACATCAGTAGAGGGGAAAGGCAGGGGAGCAGGGAGCTGGGGCTTCGGGGGTGATTGGGCCGGTAGGACTGGGTGGGGCAGCCGGTCAGACCGGGGCATCAGAGGGGGCTCGTGTGCACGGGGGCGGCTGGGCAGCGTGGTCGTGGAGGAATAGAGGGGGAGCTAGGGCACGGGGAGGTAGGGGGCTCACCGAGGGGCGATGGAGAACCGAAAGTGGCCTGGCCATGAGCCGAGGCGGGCTGGGAAGAGAGCACGGCGACGGTAGTCCCGGGGAGGTGGGGTGCTGCTGCCGGGGTTGGGGAGGTACGGGGCCGAGGAGGAGCTCCAGGAGCCGGCAGCTGGGCCGAGGCATCAACGGGGCGGCCGGCGGTAGAAGGGGGCCTTCGATCGGAGGGGAGAAGGAAACCAAGATCGGCTCTGAGGGACTTACCTGGGGGCGGCGTTCGGCTGGGGAAGACGGGCCGAGGGAAGGTGGCGACGGGAGATGAGGTTGAGGGGAGGAGGCGGCGGCGCTCGGGGCGAGGCGGCGGAGGCGGAGAAGATGGGGCGGCCGAGGTGACTGGGGAAGAAGGGATAAGGGAGAGAGAGAGACGGGCGACACGAGAGATAAGGGAGAGAGCGGCCAAGGCGATCGGGCCGGAAAAGAGATTGGGCGGGCCGAGCTAGAAAACGGATGCTACAAGCTTGGAGGAACGGCGCCCGAATCGCGACGAGCCGCGCTCGCGGGACGTCCGCAGAGGGACAGTTGCCAGTCGCGATTTCGCCAAACTGTCGGCCACTTGGTACGCCGCCACAGCAATGTGAGCCTCCACCAATCGAAGGCTTTACGCCGACGGATCGGGGCGAAGAGGACAACATGCGCGGCGAAGCTCGCAAGGACCGCCGCCCGGATCAGCCATTCGTTCATCAGATTTAACAATCCGGCCATATTGCTCCTGCACGAAAATTAAGTGATGAGTCACGGTGGCCCGATCTTCCGATAGGTTCGATTTGTTTCGTCGTGAGGACGTTCACGCTTTGAGGTTTCCGACCAACAGATCGTCACCTCGCAATTCGCTACACCCGCACGCCTGTCGTTATCGACCATGCTTGCACGCGATCGACCTTACCACGAAGGTTATTGTTCCGCAAGCAATCGAAGCAACTCACAAGAACAAGGTAGATGCAATCAATTGTATTGCGGATATGGATGAAGTTTACAAGTGGGGTTCCTCAAACCGATAATCGTAAACCGCAATTGGCAGAATAATCTAAGAAAAACCCGCCTCTAAACTACGGCGGCTACTGTATATATATAGGGGGACGTGAGGAGGTCGACCTAGGGTTGTGCGGCCGTGGGATGAGGCGTACACAACCTGGACTCCGATCTCGTCACGTTTACAAAGTCTTATTAGTTTCCAAAACGGTGACGCGGCACCTTGTGTCGCGTATTTCTGGTCGAAGATCTAGTCGTAGGACTGGTCCTAGGGTGGTCTTGAGGAGTCCATGCTATCTTTGGTCATAGATTGTGTCCAACGAGTACTGTGCTCGCCTCTCTGGTCGTAGAATGCTCCCAACGAGTCATCTGGTCGTAGGCCTTCTTGAAGTGGTCGTAGGCCTTGCGGAACTGGTCGTGGACCTTCTTGAACTGGTCGTAGGCCTTCTTGAAGTGGTCGTAGACCTTCTTGAACTGGTCGTAGGCCTTCTTGAAGTGGTCGTAATCCTAGATTTCTGAGTACAAGTAAATCATCTCCATTAGGCAGCATCATAGAGTTCTCAAATAATACACTCAGCCCTAGAAACGATTTTACCTGATAGATTAAGTCACGTGCTCTAGCTCTTGTCATAGGGCCTTGAAGTCCAACACCCAAATCTGGAAGGTCTTGTGTAGTACGTGTATCCGAAGGAGGGATGTCCTCATCATACTCCCCTTCTTGAATTGGAGTCGTCCTCGACTCAAGCTCATCTTCTTCTCCCACGTATGGTTTCAAATCTGAAATGTTAAATGTGGGGCTAATCCCAAAATCTGCAGGTAATTCTAACTGATATGCATTATCATTTATCTTCTTAATTATCTTAAACGGTCCTGCAGCTCTAGGCATCAACTTTGATTTTCTTAATTCCGGAAATCTATCCTTTCTCAAATGAACCCAAACTAAATCAACTGGTTCTATTTTGACAACTTTCCTACCTTTATTTCCAGCAACCCTATACTTTTCAGTCATACGCTCTATATTCTCTTTAGTGGTCTCATGCAACTTGAGAATAAATGCGACGCTTCTTAGCATCTAGATTTATTTTTCAGAGGTTGGTAAAGGTAGTAAATCAATAGGAGCACGGGGGTTAAAACCATACACTACCTGAAACGGACTTACCTTGGTGGTGGAGTGTACTGACCTATTGTAAGCAAACTCAATATGCGGTAAACACTCTTCCCACATCTTCAAGTTATTCTTTAAAACAGCTCGCAACATGGTGGATAATGTGCGGTTGACAACCTCCGTTTGTCCATCAGTTTGGAGATGACACGTAGTAGAAAACAGCAGCTTTGTCCCCAATTTATTCCAAAGCGATCTCCAAAAGTGGCTCAAAAACTCGTGATCGCGATCCGAGATAATAGTATTGGGCACTCCATGTAAGCGAACGATTTCCCTGAAAAACAAATCAGCTATGTTTGTAGCATCATCGCTCTTGTGACAAGATATAAAATGTGCCATTTTAGAAAATCGATCCACTACGACAAATATACTATCTCTCCCCCTCTTTATCCTAGGCAATCCTAAAACAAAATCCATAGAAATATCCTCCCAAGGGGCACTAGGAATAGGAAGAGGCATATAAAGTCCATGTGGATTGAGACGGGACTTAGCTTTGTTGCATGTAGTGCAATGAGCCACGTGGCGCTTCGACATCACGCCTCATCTTTGGCCAAAAGAAGTGGGTGGTCAGCACATCTTCTCTTTTTGCTCCAAAATGCGCCATCAAACCTCCTCCATGTGCCTCTGTAACAACAAAAGACGAACAGAGCTATTTGGAATGCATAGCTTGTTAGCACGATAGATCAAACCATCATTCAAACACATAGTTATTCCATATCTTCCCTTCTTTACAATGTTCAAGCACTTCCTTAAAGTCCAAATCAGTGACATATAAACTCTTAATGGCCTCCAAACCAAAAATCTTATGGTCAAGTTGAGATAACATGGTATAACGTCTAGAGAGCGCATCAGCAATCACATTGTCCTTACCTTTCTTATGCTTTATGACATATGGAAACGACTCAATAAATTCTACCCAATTAGCATGTCGTTTATTCAGTTTTGCTTGACTTCTAATATGTCTTAGCGATTCATGATCAGAATGTATAACAAATTCTTTGGGCCATAAATAATGTTGCCAAGTTTGAAGCACACGAACTAAAGCATACAATTCTTTGTCATAGGTGGAATAATTCAAACTAGGCCCATTTAGTTTCTCGCTAAAATATGCGACCGGTTTACCTTCTTGAATCAATACACCACCTATTCCAATCCCGCTAGCGTCACATTCAATCTCAAAAGTCTTACCAAAATCAGGGAGTTGGAGTAGGGGTGCTTGGGTGAGCTTCTCTTTCAACAAGTTGAATGCCTTCTCTTGCGCAGGTCCCCATTGGAAAGGCACTCCTTTCTTTGTCAATTCATTCAATGGTGCGGCAATGGTGCTGAAATCCCGCACAAAACGCCGATAGAATCCAGCAAGGCCGTGGAAGCTCCGCACCTGTGACACAGTGGTCGGTGTCGGCCAGCTTTGGATGGCTACAATCTTTGTCTCATCCACCTCAATGCCCTGTCGTGTCACAACATAACCAAGAAATGCAACTCGATCGGTGCAAAAGGTGCACTTCTCGAGGTTACCAAACAAACGTACGTCTCTCAAAGCATTAAAAACAGCACGTATATGATTTAAGTGTTGCTCATGTGACTTGCTATAAATCAAGATATCATCAAAGTAAACCACCACAAATTTTCCAATGAAAGGACGTAAAACCTCGTTCATCAAACGCATAAAAGTACTAGGTGCATTAGTTAGACCGAAAGGCATCACTAACCACTCATATAATCCGAACTTAGTTTTAAAAGCAGTTTTCCATTCATCTCCTAATTTCATTCTAATCTGGTGGTAACCACTCCGCAAGTCAATCTTTGTGAAAATAATAGAACCACTCAATTCATCTAGCATGTCGTCTAGCCTTGGGATAGGATGACGATACCTTATAGTAATGTTATTAATGGCTCGCAATCAACACACATCGCCAACTACCGTCTTTCTTAGGAACCAAAAGAAGCTGGAACAAGCACAAGGACTAAGGCTTTCTCTTACGTACCCACGGTCCGGAAGATCTTGGACTTGTCATTGAATTTTCTTAGTCTCCTCTGGATTGGTCCTATATGCGACGGTTTGGCAAAGTCGCTCTGGGATCAAATCAATTTGATGCTCTATCCCTCGAATAGGTGGTAATCCCGGGATACCTCAGTGGGAATACATCCACATACTCCGCAAAAGGTTAGCACGATGAGGAGGCAAAGAGCTAGCTATATCCTCAAGCGAGTATAAGGCATTTTGCATATCAAAGCATAGCATGGCAACTCATTATCACAAATTTCAGCAAGTTCAGATTTAGTGGCAATCATAACACATCCCTTCAATTTAATCCCCTCAGACTTAGGACTAGACGCCACTTTCTCCCTTTTAGGTGGGAAAACACGTTTTGCTACTTGCTGATTTTCAGAATCATGCTTATCGGTTTTTCTTTCATTTTTAGCGCTCTTCTTCATCTTTCAAAATCTCGGTGGTGTCAAAGGCAATAACTTAATCTTCTTGCCCTTGTGTAAGAGCAGTAGGTATTAGCTCTACCATGGTGCAAAACATCATTGTCATATATCCAAGGCCTCACCGAGCAATAAAGAGCAGCTTGCATTGGTACTATATCAAAGTCAGAACTATCTTTGTATTTACCAGCTGAAAATTGCACGTTCACAACTTTGTTTACCTTTAACTTACCACACGAATTGAACCATTGGATGTAGTAGGGATGTGGGTGGGGTTGTGTGGTCAAGCCAAGCTTCTCGACCATCTCGGAGCTTGCAAGGTTGTTGCGACTCCTCCATCAATGATGACTCTGCAGCTCTGTCCTTCACAAGAAATCTAGTTTGAAACAAGTTATGCCGTTGATTTTGCTCCGCTCTCTCCACTTGTGCGCTCCAAAGACTCGTTGCATAACAAGGCTCATATGATACTCGGTGTCAACAAGCAGACTACTTGCTCCTCTACACCATCAAGCATCACTTTATCTGCTTCGTCTCCTCCACTGCAATGTTAGTTGCAAGTACATATTCATCCTCAATATCACTAGTACTTACATATCCACCGTCTGTAGTGGCAAGGTATGCTCACGACTTGGGCGATCCTTCATGGCGTGTCCCATTCCCTTACAGCGGTGGCAAATAATCCGGTGGTACGACCAGTGGAAGCAACCGAGGAAGAACTCTTGGCTGGAGCCTGTACACTAGTAGGTTTGCTTACCTCGGGTGCCTGTGATGTGGTCGGAGGTGCTGCTGAACGCACCCTACTCGAGGAGGGGGCAGCAGACCGTGTAGCTGAAAGTGGGGGTGTTTTGGCTTGCCCCGGCACTGGTCGTGGTGTAGACATGCTCCCAAAATTGTTCCTTGGCCTCTGTTGTCGTCCCTGCAATTCTTTTTCTGCCAAACATGCAAGTTGGAACAATCTAGGGACACTATCGTATTCTTTGTAATCCACTATGTCCTGAATTTCACGTCTTAATCCTCCATAAAAACGTGCTATTGCAGCTTCTTCATCCTCAATAATAGCACAACGCAACATGCTAATTTGTAGCTCCTGATAATATTCTTCTACGGATCTATTACCTTGATTTAAGCGCTGCAATTTATTACGCAAATCACGTTTAAAAGAAGGTGGGACAAATCTGTTACGCATAGCAACCTTTAAACCATCCCACGTAGTAGGCGCTAATCCTTCGGTGCAAACCCTATTCTACCAAATGATGGCAAAGTTTTTAAATTCACTTGTGCTTGCCTAACTCTATGCACTTCAGGAACTAAGTGAGCATTCAATTTTTGTTCTACCGTCATCTCCCAATCTAGATATATTTCTGCATCATAAGCACATAAAAGATGGTATAGTGAACTTGACTTTAGCATATGGATCATCATGGGCATTATGTTCTTTGAAAATTGTTACCTCTCATACCTTGACGGTTGAAGTTCGCCGGTTCCGTTGTCGTGCATCAAAGGCGTCGTGGTCGTGCATCTCATTATCATTATCAAACTCATGGTCATGGGTCGCACCATGAGGTTCCACACGACCAACGTTTGGTGGTCGATTCACCATTCTTCGAGGCGTGTAGTGGCGCGCAATACTATCGTTGATTGAACGTTGTAATGTGATCGTGGTAGCTTGAAGCTTCCTGTCGATGTCCTCATTAACGGTAGTGCGTTGTTCATCCAATAGCGTCATGAGCTCTTCCCTTAAAATACACTCTTGCGCATCCAATCCTTCACCTGACATGGTTAGTAGGAGACAAAAGACAACACAAAGGTGTTATTCCTATCACTATTAGGTGGTCGGAGGGTGGAATCTGACACTCTCAAGCGTCTTACCAAGCTCTTATGAGTTTCTTACCAAATTACAGCAGGTGGTCTGATCGGCGAAGGTGGGATGTACGATCACGGCGGAGGCGAATGCGAGGATCCAATCTGAGGGCCGAAAGTAGGTGGAGCTCGGATAGGCAATGTTTAGTAGCAAGGAATATCAATAATGAAATCAGATTAGCAAAGCTGAATAAAAGTCCACAGTACTTGTCACAGTTGCTGGCCCAAACGCGTTCCTAGAACTAGCTCAAGCAAACGGAAGGATAGGGTAGATACAAACACAATCGGATCCAAAATCACAAAGCAACTCCTTCTTTTCTTCTTCTTCTTTTTTTTTGCACTCTTTGCTTTTTTTTTTTTGGACTGCAAAAACCCAACCTAGGGTTTTCCCTTTTTTTTTTTTGCGAATGTGACCTTGACTCAAAACTCTTCAAAACCCTTTTCTGGGTCTATGGATATATATGGGTCACAAACTTTTTAGGAGAGCAGGGTACAAAGGTAATTAAAAGATACTCTCTCTCTCTTAACTTTAGCTATGGGAAAAATTCGACCGATCGATTGTTTTCGACCGGTGGTGGGGTGTCCGAGAGCAACAAGATAATAAAAGGGTTGTCGGACACGAGTGGTTGGTCGAATCCGACCAGCGTTCGTTCCGACCGGTGGAGAAGCCGAATCCGAGTAGATGGTCATATGGGGTGGTGTTGTGGTCGTATGGGGTGTCTAGATGATCGACACAAAGAAAGACTCGACGCTAGAAACTAGATTACGACGACTAGACCAGCAACAAAGACACCGACGATGGACTCGAATTCAACAACGCTAAACCGAAAACACAATTGCGAAGGCACAAAGTGGTTTGAGCAATGGAATAATTACGATCTAAAATTTTTGTAGGGCAATTTTACGGACTCTAGGTGATGGAACAAAACTCACAAAAGGGATAAGCGAAATTACCTAACAGCAACCTTAGCTCGATACCACTTGATGAGTCACGGTGGCGATCTTCCGATAGGTTCGATTTGTTTAAATCGTGAGGGCGTTGGCGCTTTGAGGTTTCCGACCAGCGGATCGTCACTCGCAATTCGCTACACCCGCACGCTGTCGTTATCGACCACGCTTGCACGCGATCGAGCTTACCACGAAGGTTATTGTTCCTGCAAGCAATCGAAGCAACTCACAAGAACAAGGTAGATGCAATCTGAATTGCATTGCGGATATGGATGAAGTTTACAAGTGGGGTTCCTCAAACCGATAATCGTGAAACCGCAATTGGCGAATAATCTAAGAAAACCCGCCTCTAAACTACGGCGACTCATGTATATATATAGGGGGCGTGAGGAGGTCGACCTAGGGTTGTGCGGCCGTGGGATGAGGCGTACACAACCTGGACTCCGATCTCGTCACGTTTACAAAGTCTTATTAGTTTCCAAAACGGTGACGCAGCACCTTGTGTCGCGTATTTCTGGTCGAAGATCTAGTCGTAGGACTGGTCCTAGGGGTGGTCTTGAGGAGTCCATGCTATCTTTGGTCATAGATTGTGTCCAACGAGTACTGTGCTCGCCTCTCTGGTCGTAGAATGCTCCCAACGAGTCATCTGGTCGTAGGCCTTCTTGAAGTGGTCGTAGGCCTTGCGGAACTGGTCGTGGACCTTCTTGAAGTGGTCGTAGGCCTTCTTGAAGTGGTCGTAGATCTTCTTGAACTGGTCGTAGACCTTCTTGAAGTGGTCGTAATCCTAGATTTCTGAGTACAAGTAAATCATCTCCATTAGGCAGCATCATAGAGTTCTCAAATAATACACTCAGCCCTAGAAACGATTTTACCTGATAGATTAAGTCACGTGCTCTAACTCTTGTCATAGGGCCTTGAAGTCCAACACCCAAATCTGGAAGGTCTTGTGTAGTACGTGTATCCGAAGGAGGGATGTCCTCATCGTTAAGAATGCATAAATATCACGTACGCATCCATGCATTTCTTGACGGACAAATATACCGCTCGCTGGCAAATTGAGAACGTAACATAACACACACTGTAGCGCAGGTCGGCCGATCGATCGATGAATTGGTTGGTCTTCCAACTTCCATTTTAAAACAGTGGTCGATCAATAGCAGTTACTGCTATCTTGCTAGCGAGTACGTACGCGCGATCGATGAGCAGAGTAGGCTCAACAAATTAACTTGAAACTGATATTCATCTCCCAAATAATCTCCTGCTCTATCGAGTAGCACAAGGTAGAAAGGCGAGTTGGAAACTAGCTAGCTAGGTTCAACAACAAGGGAGCGCGCGCCGTATGAAGATTAGTGTGTGGACTACGTACTTATCCCTACAGCTAGCTCAAATTGATGCATATGCATGTGCTCATTTCATTAGCATTCTTGGTTCATGTGGTCCCCAAGGCTGTCGCAATGCATGTGAGCGTGATCTCTATACATGTTTGTCTCAGACCAACACACCATTCAAGGTACTAACGAGCTTCCTTTCGCTACATCATTCTGCAAGAGTCGCCCTTCTGCTACTACCTGCCTCTCCAAGAGGGAGAGTTCGAACCTGAGGTTTTCTTCATCTTTTTGTAGGAATAGTTAGCTTAGCTTAGCTAGTAGTGCTTACTAGGCAGCCTTTTTGGTTGCAAGCACTTCGTCCTTCTTTTGTAGACATTGTGTTCGTATCTTATGTCGTGACTTAACATAGCCTATATGATGTGTTTCAGGAGTCATGTAACACTTAAAACCCCTTATTATAGTGTAGCCATTCAAGTCTTTGTGTGAAAGTTATTGTTTTTCTCGTTTGGTTTATGATCTTCTGTGTGCCTTAGAGGGCTAGTGAACCCTGATATATAACCCTCTTAGCCTAACATATGTTATCCTCTCAGATGGCACTAAAGAGATCAACAGCTCAAGAAAATAGTACAGTGGAAAAAGGAAATTAACAGTGCGAAGGCCACAAGTAGCTATCCTTAATGGTACGTAACGTACGTAGGGGAGTCCTATATGCTACCAAACGTATGCAAGCAGCTATAGCTAGTTACTTTCACAAAGAGCCTGTTACGTGCATGTTTAGCTAATCAATATACTTTCACAAAGAGTCGGCGTTCACTGGTATTAGTTTACAGGCTGCAACAGCTCATACAACAGCCTGATGCACCACTCGCTAAACACTAGTGCCCACACTAATCAATATACTGTATTGAGTACGTATGTAGGGGAGTTGTATATGCTACTAAACACATGCAAGCAGCTGGCAAACAGCAGTTAAACAAATCGTTGTAGCTAGGTAATAAAAGCAAACAAACCTAGGATGGAACGACGCAGGCATGCCAAGTTGGAGAGCCTTTATTATTTCTTAATCCTTTTTAAAAATTATTTTAAAGATAGCTACTTCTTAACTTTATTTCCAATTCTGACTCATTTGGTCACGCTATGGCATGTGACTTGTTCAAACTGTGCTGTCATGCCATCGACCCGTTTGGACGCGTCCGATGTCGAAGGGACCCACACGTCAGGAAGCCTCTTCGACATCGCTCCCTCCCCCTTGCCAGCTCGGCAGCGCGTGCTCCGCCCGCTCGCCCACGGTTTCCACCGGCCGCCCATCGTTTTCAACCTCCACCTACCACCATCACCTTCACCCGGCTATGCCCATGCTATCTATCGCCGTAATGCCGCACCAGCGCCGCTCTGGCGAAGACGCTGAGGGGTAGAGTGCAAGATACTCGTAAGGCTACCATCTTCTCGCCACTTTTCTCATGAGCTTCTCGACCGTACATAAACCTTTGACCTCGTCACAATGCTTCTAGCTCGCCACTCTCACTCCCCGCACATAATCAGAGCTCCTAGTGCTTTGATTCGCCGGGAACGAGTGTGTCATTCTCGACACCAGTGAGCTGGCTCCACAACACCATCTTCTCTGGTAAGCTCCTTTGCCCTCGCTAATCGTGTCATCACGTGCCCCTTTCCTCACTGATACTCTCTCTGTGATCGATCTAGCTCCGGGAACCTTGTAGCTCCAACAAGCCATTGTCTTCTTCGCCTTCAACGCACACTCGTTCTGGAGCATCTTCGTTCCTGGTAATCTGGTGCACTTGAACCTCCCTTTCTCGGTCTCATTTTGTGTATTACACCTCACTAATGCTTTCCCTCTAATAAGGAAGCATCAACCATGGAGTCGATGAGTCCCCAGCCGATTTCTTATATCCCTACCATCCTCAGAGTGCTAGAAAGCTAATGCGTGCCTTCTCGTTGCATCTCCATCGTTGTAGCATGCTATCGATAGGAGCCTCCTTTGCGTCGTCGTTGTTGAACTTCGCACCACCACTCCGATCATCCCCCGGCACCTTCAAGGCCATAGGAGAGTTTCTAGTAGTTCCCTGAAGCTTTAGCGCGCATTAGATCAAAGGATTATATAGCGTAGCATAGGATTCGTCGTAGCCGATCATTGTGCTGCCACAAGGAACCTTGTCACCACCGCTCCGGTGACCATTGGTCTCCGAGCTGTTGCCAATAGAATTGCAATAACCCCCTCAAGCTAATGCACACACTCATTTACCGCCGATTAGCTCCAATCGTGAAAATAGCATTGAGCCTGAGAAGCTCCGCTGCTCTTCTCCAGTGTAGGGCCACCTCTGGCTATCTCTCCAACCTCCACAACCAGCCGATGGCATCCCGAGCGACAAGACCGGGCGAGGGAGAGGGCGCTGGAGTCCACAGGCAGGTGGAGCGGCACTTGCGATGAGACGGGGCGAAGGAGGGCGCCAGAGTCAAGGGGAGCAGGTGCGGCGACAGGGCGCTGGGCACAAGCAGGCAAGTGGGCGCACATGCGCCGCACGGGGCGTACAAATGGCAGCAGCTTTTAGGCATGCTTGAATGTGAAAATGAAATGGTAAACTACAAATCTGAATGTTGGAGCATACAAATCAGATTGTTTACTGCAAAGCAGAACTGAATTCCAAAACTGAAAGCAGAACTGAACTGCAGAACCCGTATCAGATTGTTTGCCACCAGTATCAGATTGCTGACACTATTCACATTTTAGAACATGCCTTATCAATACACAAGTTGTTCACAATACTATGTTACCTGATACTATTCACATCCAGTTTGACAAGGAAATGGCACATCCATTCTTCCATAACATTCACTCACTCATTTATCCATCACAACAACAAAGCTTACAATTTCACACATGAAGCCAAAATTAAAATTATGTTGCTTACAATGTCATACAAAGCTTACAAGAACAAATCTTACAAATCTGACAACTCAAACAGGTAAAGAATGTCTTGGAAGCTATACAACTCAAACAGATAAAGAATGTCTTGGAAGCTATATATAGCAAGAATTATTTAGAACGCCCATCCACATAACTATGGATGCCTCGTCGTCCCATCGCATTCAGCATGGTGAAAAATGGATTGGACGTCAGTAAGAACCCAATTTTGGTTACCAAGTTCAACATCAGGAGCAGGATCTGATCACCTACATGTTGCATGACAAATCAAATAATTATATGCACTTGATAACATCCAAGTTAAGTCAAAGCTATCAATAGTAATGCAAAAGCAAGAAAAGCAAGTACATATTCAGAACCTGACATGGCTCTTCTGACCGTAACATGTATTCAGAATATGTATTGCCATCCAAGTTAAGTCAAAGCTATCAATCTTTTTTTTTTATTCTTTTTCTATTCTGATCGTTGTCCAATACGAACCGAGAAGCAGGCATCGCGAAGGGGATAGAAGATGGCGACCCGCGGCGGCGCGTCCTGGGGGCGAGCACATAGCGCCATCGCCGGATGGGACCGGATGGTGACCCAGGCCGGCGTCGTCGTGGGCGCAGCGCAGAGGGAGCCATCGCCAAACTGGGACGGGAGGTCCCCAGATGGAGGCGTTGGTGGAGGCGCGGGGGAGGGGAGGCGGCGTAGGGTGCGGCACGGCGCTGGCGGAGGCGTAGGGGAGAGGAGGGGACGCGGTGCAGGCGGCCGTGCGGACGATGTAGGGGGCGGCGCAGGGGCTCGGGCGGGCGGCGCAGGAGGCGGCGCGGCGGGACTCGGCACTTGAACGCTTGCTGGTGAGGAGCGGGAGGATCGGGAGGAAGATCCCATAATGAATGAGGGGTTAGAGATGGGAGGAAAGTCGGAGGGAGGCAAATTGCATAAAGACGCAAGTGGGATGGGGAGCCGTCCGCATGCATCTGGTCCGCTGACTGTGGATCGTATGGTCCATATCTTTTATGTGCATGTCCATAGATAGACTCTTGTGCACCTGATATGCCGCCTTTCTTGTCCTCTCATCTGCTATCTTTTATTGATCGATTGTGTGTTGATTGATTAGTCGGTACCACGAGGGTTACTGAATTTACAACATTTATTTATACTTCTTAAAAGCTTGAATAAAACATACAACCATAGCCTCCTTAGATAGAGGACTTGTCCTGAGAATTGCTAATCCTAGCAGGACAGCTAATCCCAAACTGCAGAGCGAACACGAATTACACGAATTCAGACAGAAGGGATGAGAGGCATCCTAACAGAGAAATAGAAAAGGACATACGATATGTTACATATGACAAATGATCTACATCATTTATCGATGCCAAATATGCTAACGTGTTCTGCTAGAATCCACACGATGGTTGTCAGCTCACCGCCACGGCTGAGCTGCTTGGCATGGGAATCCCTGCTGCATCGGACGGAGACATAGATCAACAAACGCACCCACGCCTTTAAGATGAGTTCCAACAGTGTTTCCATATCCCACACCACCTCAACCTCAAGGTCCTCAACCCCATCCATCCATGTCGGAATCAACTGGTAATCATCGTAGTTATCGTTTTGCACCCGTGCCGGAATCATGTCCTTAAGTCTTTTCTGAAGTCTTTCCTTGGATTTGGCGTCGCGAATTATGTTCCACTCCCAATGCCCAGTACATAGCAGTTTTTGCAGCACCTCGGCGCATTTAGTTCCATCCGAGAGAATCATACCTTTTTCGTAAAGATCACTTGTTTTAGCCCGCGTTTTTAGCTTTTTCTCCATGTCTAGCAGGATGCTGGCAAGCTTCCCCTCTCTTATTGTAGAACCGGGACTTATTCTCGAGCTACTGGAAGATCCTTTCTCGCGCCATATGTTATCCAAAGCGTTGCGGGTTGCTCGGTGCAGGCTCTTGAGCTTAAGGCCTGGTAGCATGTTGGGGCGTACAGCGACGAGGAACACCATGTAATCCGACAGCGCCTTGATCGCCTTCACGCGTCTGCACGATGCTGCATTTTGGTCCCTGCTCAAGAGGAAAACGTCCGTGGCGATGTGCCACATAAGGATGACCTGTTCGAATTCAGGATCGAAGTTCAGAGCTTCGTCTAATTTGCTACGCCTCTTGATCACCCTATCATCCGGGTAGGGGTAGGGGTAGGGGTAGGGGTAGGGGAGGAGGTACATTTGTTGGGGGGCTGGTTCCTCCTTCCGCACAAAGTACGCTTTCTTCAATGATTCCCATATCGTTTCAAACAACTCCTCCTGGACCGTATCTTCTGAAATATCAAGGCCCCGCGAGTAATGGTATCGGTATTCCTTCCAAGCGTCCCCCTGTCCAACACACTTCGCCAGTCTGCTGCATAGGCTGGTCGTGTCATGTGTGCACTCATGCAACAAGTTGTACTGCCCAATGGTGCCCGGCCATAGTCTGTAGCTACTACCTGGCGGCCATAGATCCAAAGACATGACGACACGACGGAGCCGGTGCCATCTTCCAGTGCACAAAAATGCATGGTGAAGCCAACACCTAGCGTGCAAGAACGCATGTGTCCTGATCCGTCGGCCACTTGGTACGCCAGCCACAGGAGGAGCCTCCGCCAACTGAAGGCTTTACGCCGACGGATCCCGGCGAAGAGGACGAGGACAACATGCGCGGCGAAGCTCGAAAGGACCACCACCCGGATCAGCCATTCATTCATCAGCTCTAACAATCCAGCCATATTGCTCCTGCACGGAAATTAAGAATGCATAAATATCACATACGCATTCATGCATTTCTTGACGGACAAATATACCGCGCGCTAATTCAGAACGTAACACATACCGTCGCACAGGTCGGCCAATCGATCGATGAATTGGTTGGTCTTCGAACTTCCAGTTTAAAACAGTGCTATCTAGCTAGCGAGCACGTACGTGCGATCGATGTGCAGAGTAGGCTCAATAAATTAACTTGAACTGATTCATCTCCCTGATTCAAGGCGAGGAGGAAACTAGCTAGCTGGGTTCAACATTAAGGGAGCTTGCGAGCTCAAATTAATGCATATGCATGTGCTCTTGTCCCTGCCGCGCCTCCCGTGCTGGGACCGTCGCTAGGCCAGACCCGGCAACCATAATGTGTCGGCAAGATTTGATATATACTACTAAGAAAGTTGTGACTTCGAGATTTATCACTCGGTTTTTTTAAATTCAAAATTTACCATTTCAGTTTGTTTTCCTTTTAAATTTGTCATTTTTACTACTTTTCTTCCATTTTTTTTTCTTTTCTACCAATTCCCATGTATTTCAACGGTGAACTTCCGGTTTTACACCCTCCTACCCTGCCTCAACCCCATCCGTTTCCCTCCCTTTCTCATTTATCGTTCGGCCTTTATCCACACGACGAGGGAACGGTGGGGAGTCGAAGCTGAAGAAGGCAGAGGAATGGCGGCTCAATGGAACAGCGCGGCGAGCCTGGACCGTTGGATAGGGCAGTGCTACCGCCACCCACCACCGCCGTGCCGGGTGTCGGCGCTGGTCGTGTCGCCGTCGCGCTGGACGAGGAGGAAGGGCCCGATTGGCTGTGCGGCCGCCGATGCGGAGCAGACAGCTCGGCCGGAGGTAGAGGCCGAGATGGAGGTTAGCATCTTTCAGACCTCCACACTTGCGAGCGTACGAATGTAGAGTTTATCAGCACGATGCCAAGTTTTTATCCCATCCTCCAAGGCTCCAAAGACCAAGCTGAGAATGTTCGCTTGCAATTTGTGATTATTTTCGTCCTAAGGAAGAAGGTGTAGTGTGCGAAGAGTGCAGCTGATACGGCTCCAAGTGCTACTCCAACTTTGCGCAGTGTTGTGCACGCGCGCGAGGATGTCCGAGGCGAGCTAAGTCACAGACTAAAAAGAATTATTTCTACGTGGGTTCTCATATTATTCCCAATTAATTGAGTTAAGAGTCTTGTTGTTTATTAAAGATAGTTTCCTTTTATTTTTTATGAGTCCGAGTGCATACAAGTTTTGCTTATAGAGTCAGGGTCAAGCACCTATCTGTGCTATCTTTAATTAGATGAGTCCAATAGTTATTTTATTCTGATGTCGACTTCGAGTCGGAGTACGTGTGTAGCCAGCCTATAAAGACCAAAGCTGTGCCGTGTAAAAGGCAGGAGTTTTCAGCATTAAGACGTAATATATCCAGAAAAGTGCAGATGATGGCGACATATCGTGTGGTCTGTATTTTTTTTTGATTTCTAATATAGTAATCGTTGCTGTGGCGTGGGATTTGGTCACCAAATCGAAATCCTGCGTATTCGATCTACCGATCCCATCTGCCTTTCTTGCACTGAGGAGCCCTCGGGAGAGAGAACGTTTTCAAGTTTGTTGCTGCTAAATCAATTCAACACCGGGTGAATCTTTTATTCGGTTGTCTCAGCCCATTGATTGCCCGAATTCTTTACTGCCCTCTACTGCAGTAGTTTCTTGTTTATGCGTAAGGGGAGCTGAAATTTCACATCAGTTGTCAAGTTCTATCACTATTTTTGGCTAGCCGAACATCACTTGGAGAACTCAACATCCTTTACCCAATTGTTTATTGTCGTTCAACAGGAAGCATTAAGTGCTTGGGCTGCTGTTTTCCTTTTTGAGTCCAGTCGAATCAAGTTCCCAATTGGTTAATGTATGCCCATTAAACGTTGGTGCGGTTTGCTGTTTTAGTTGACTGCTGCTGCTGTTTGGAGGCACGTACACGAGTGCTTGTCTCTATCTTCTGTTCCCACGTTGAGAGGAGCTACTGGAATTGACATCAAGTGTCAAGTCTTCTACTGCTTGCTGGCCTGAACGTGACGCTGAGCTTTTCAATTCAGATTTTCGAATTGATTATTGCATCCAAACTGTCAATAAAGCACATACACGGGTTGTCCCGCTACCGCTCTCACGAATAACATGTTTGTATAGGACAATTGAGGCTCCCCCGCACTGCCATAAAGCATTTAGTGCCTCGCGCATCCAGAGAAAGTTGTACTCGAGGGAGTAGGCGCTGATGTTGTTCGAGCCATCGAGATGCAGCTCTGTTGGACTTTAGATTTTTTTATTCGGATTTTTCTGTGAAATTACTGTGTTATTTCTTGATTAGTAGATAGCACTTTACAGAAACATTGCTGAATCAAACCGGACATGACGTAAAATTATTTCATTCATTAATTTACATATCAAAGTTTACATAGACCATATCGGGCCAATTTTTACAATAAAAACCGAACAGGCCAAATTAGTACATTACAAAAGATAGAGGAAGCAACAATGGAAGCAAAGGGGTGAGGGCACATCTTACTGCGAGCAAGTATTGGGGAACCGTAGACGCTCGATATTATCCGAAAACTTCAGACAATATAGAAGGTACACAAGAATCGACGGAGTCTGCTAGACTGGGGTGAGACTAGAACAGCTAAGGGCTAAACTACGCTTCAACGATTCCTGGGTCTTCAGACTTCCGAATCCTCGTTGTAGTTGACAGCTCCAGGGTTCCTGTTTCAGAGGGTTTGGGGAAAGAGCGAGGATAAGCACAACTACCGTGCTCGCGAACCAGCACACACAGATGCAATAATATATATGCAAGGTATAACAAGGATGGCTCGGGTTCTTTTATTTGCGTAAAGCAGCATTTGTAAATACAGATATTAGGAAATCCTATCACTTAGCATTTTAACCAAATTGCATTTTTAAAGAGGTTAATTATGCAATAATTAATAAAAGCAGAGCCTACCTCCACCTTCATGCTTATATTTTTGTTGGTGGTCATACCCACCTATTACCATCGCTGGGTAAGAATACCCATGGAAAATCCAAATCAAGGGCTAGGTGAGCCCCGCATATTTTCATCCCATCCACAAAAGTTTTTGAAATAGAACTATATCTTGTAAGTTCCTACGCCCGCCCATAACCGTGGGCACGGCTGTTCGAACAGTTTTATTCTCTGCAGAGATTGTACACTTTACCCACAAGAGATAATCATCTTGATATATATACATATTTTCTTAGACATGTGAATCAAGGGAGATTATCACAAGGTCTTTACAATGCACCCCTCAGTATTTGTTACACCCGCTGAGGTTTCGCTTGAGAGTGGTTACGCTCTCCCCTCTACGTCAACCACGCCCCCAACCCCCCCCCCCCTTGCGCCAAGAACTCCCCAACCCATAGGCTCGGAGGCCTACAGCGTTGCGGGACATCTATCTGGTGCAACTCGTACTGATGGACACAAATTATTTAGGCAGGTCGACACCATTATAGACTTGTGGTTGTACTTGTCGGTGTATTAGAACCGATCTTACGTAAAGATTGTTTGATTCGGGGGGTCTCCTAGAGATAAGATCACGCAGAGTGGATTGACACGGGATGTTTAGACAGGTTCAGGTCTTCTCCGGAGAGAATAATAACCCTAATCCTGTGTGTATGGTATTCTTGATGATCAAGTAAAAGACTAAGACTATTACAGAGAATAGCACTTGTGTTCCTACTTGACTAGCTCTTGTTCGCCTCTTCTTTATCTCTCTGATCGATGCCCTTATATAGTCGTGAAGAAGTAGCCATTTTGCCCTGCGGGAGATGCGCCTAATTAATCCAGTAACGGGCGTATGATGGCAGTAATTACCGGCGCCTCGGCTTCTTCACGCCGTCTGGCAATTATCTTCCAGAGATAATGGGATAATTACGCACCATTAATAAGCGGAATAATAGTGCGTGCAGACCGTTCGGATTCTTTAATCAATTAGACCCACTCGCCTGTAGGTTTGATTATAAGGTGGTCGTAGTTTACCTGGTCGTAGAAGAACTTACGACCGGTAGCGATCGTAGAAGGACCTACAACTATGTAGTGGTCGTAGAAGGACTTACGACCATGATATAGTCGTAGCAAGACTTACAGCTGTGGGGTGATTGTAGAAGAACTTACAACCTCTTATTGGGCTTCTCCTTATAGATAAGGGTATCTCTGGGGACTATGTGACATCATATTTACCCATAATAAGAATTATAGATAAAAGATAAAATGAGGATTATTAGATCCTCGTCATCTAGCCCCCCAGCTTCAAGTGAAAATAACTTACTTGGTAAAGGTTTCGTAAATGGACTTACGACCTTGAGAATGTCGTAGAATGTTAGTCGAAGGAAAAACTCTTCGACATTTGAGCGCTACTTTGACCAGAAATTTGCTTGGTCAGGAAGGTTGCTTACGACTATCAAAAAGTCATAAAAAACCCCTACGACCGTCTGATAGTCGTAGTAGGGGAATCGGAGAAAGACTCTTCCGATTGATACTTCCTTCGACTAGAAGGACTTGGTCAAGAAAGTAATTTTGCTTGGAGGTGACAATACGTACCTATTTTTTCTCGAACGGACCATCCGGGAATTGCAGCGGCTCTCATAGACTTGTCAGATGAAGCGGTTCCGGCGGTACAACCATATCTCATAGGCCTATAGCGAGGCGGTTTCGGCGGCGGAGATCGTCTGGTTATAAAAACTTACCGGGAGGTAGACTTGGGTTTTACCTTTCCCCAAATCACTCCATTTGTTCTTGAGCTCTTGCTTTCTCCGTCTTCGACTAGGTTTCATCTTCTCGCCGCCAACCCAAAAAACTTCTTGCTTCTAAGCGAAATGGCCAAGAGAGTTTCGAATGGGAGGAATCGGAGATGGATGCGGCTAAGATCAAGATTTTGGTCGATCTTTGGGAAGATTCGAGAAGGCTCGGTGAAGTGGATTCCGCCATCGGCAAAGATCGCCATCGGGGAAAATGGGCAAATCCGTCTTCCAAGCGTATTGTGAGTGCGGCCTTCGATTGCTCGCCCACCCTTTCTTCTGATGAGTACTCGAACACTTTGGGGTGGGAACGGTGAACTTAGGTCCCAATTCCATTACCATGTTGAGTGTGTTCGTGTATCATGCGGCGTACACAGGGATTAGGCGGATCTCATTTGTTCCAATATTATTATGGGATGGCTCGACAAACCGGACTCGCCGGAAGTCGTGGTCTCAAGCTCCACGACTCGAAGTCGAAGGAGTACATTTGAGTTTCACTCGGTCTTCGTGGCGAGTGGAGGAAGAGGTGGTTCTCTTTGGAAGGTCACCTCGAAGACGACCTTTCTTTCGTGGGGAAGGTCATTGAAAAGAAATCTTCATGGGATTCAACCCTGAAGATATCAGTAGGATTAGCCCTTATATTCAAGCCATTAAGGACTTAAAGGAAGAAGGGTGACCGGATGGCATGTGGTGAAGGATTTCATCACACAGAATTAGTCCTCTGAAGAAGCGAGCATCTCCTATGTGGAGGTACTCGGGAGAGGAGACCCCACCAGAGACTACGAGGAGGGTAAGCAATTGTCGACTTAGCTCTCCGTTTGGTCTTTCTCAACCTTGTCTAATATTTTTATCTGTTTACAGAGATCTTTCACAGGCTGAGGTTGACTCCAGAGTCAAACTCATCTGTGAGAAGTCCCCGCCACTCCGAGGGGCGGTTCCTCAAGTCATTGCGGTTTTGTCCGCAGATGAAAGGATAGGCGCCTAAAGGTAATCGTAAATCGATTCTTTCTTTAGGACTTTATAGTCATAGAAGATACTTACGACTAATGGTGATCGTAGAATATCTTACAATCAAGAAAAGTCGTAGAAAAACTTACGACTTGGTACTAGTCGTAGAAAAAACTTACGACTAATTAGTGATTCTTCTTTTTCTGTTTTGCTTTACAGAAAGTAGGCATGGAAAATCGTCAGGACGACGAAGAAGTCGTTCTGATGACTATTGGTATTTGGGTTGTCGAAAGACAAAGGCTCGGCTCCTCCTCGAAGAGGCGTCGACTTGTAAAATCTGCCGACAAGGGGGAGCAAGTTCGAGTTCGGTCTTTCGACCAAACCCTCTACAAGACTGCGGCATTGTAGTTGTATCTGCCGAGGCCGCGGTGCCGGCCGAGGAGGTTGAAGCGGTTGAACCTCTCAAGCGCAAACCTCGCAAGGCTAAGGTACCCTTCTATTATGACACGGAATCTTTCGCAGTTGGTGCCACTCCTAGTTTTATTAAGCAACTTGAAAGGGAGAACTGGAAGGATTTTGTGTCTTTTATGAAGGGCGATCTTTGCATCGGCACAACTCGCAATCGAGGCGATCTTTATTCGGAATGGTCGAGACCGATCTCGTCCATCCAGAAGATCAGGAAACCAGAGCTCTGGTTCCTGTTCAAACTCTACGACCAGACATGGTCGTAGCTGAGCTAATTGTTGAACCTCGACCGGGCGTGGTCGTGGAGAAGAAAAGGTCCTCCGTTGGGAGGATTGCTCCAAAATTCTGGTTAAGACCGAGTGCGAGGTATGTGAAATGTCTTGAAGTGTAAGAACGACATTTACCTTTTTCTTTTCACAACTTCGATTTGCTTTTCTTTATTTCATCAGACTCCTTGACCCCGGAATGCTTTGCTGAGAAGTCTATTGCTATCCCTTGACTCTTGGAGAGATAGCAATGGAGGTGGTCGAAGCATCACCCTTGGCCCATGTGGCCGATGAAGTCGAGACTCCCAGAGTGTCTCCCACATCTGCTGAAGTCGTAACTACGACTCTTGAGGTAGCGGCTGTTACTGTTGAGGTGGCCGCTACGACTACTAAAGTCGTAGAAACAACAGAGGCAGTTGTGGAAGCCTCTGGTCAAGGTGGTGACCGACTGCGACCGCCGCTGGGAAGGAAATCGTAGGGGCGTTCCTTCCCTACCCAAAGAGAAATCACAGAACCGAAGGAGAAAATTTCAACTTCTGTGGTGACTTCTTTGGGCCTGCCTCCGTCGTAGGGTCTTACCGCTTACAAATCTCGTGACCGAGTCCCCCATCCCAAAGATATTCCCAATACGGAGAATACTTTTGACAACGCCTCGAGAAGGTGTGGTGGGACAAAGTCGCGAGGATAGATAAGTCGCAAAGACCGGACCTTGTATATTCGATTTTTGCTAGAACGACTATGAATGTAAGTATCTTCAGAATACTTATATATGTGGCTTTCCTTCCCTTCTCACTGTTTTCTTTTTGCGTAAAGCTCGAGCAAATTGCTGTTGTCGGTGAGTATCATCGACAACTTTTAGAACTAAGACAAGAGAAAGAACTACTCTCTGCAGAGAGGAGAGGTGGTAAGTCACTTATCATTCATAGTTGTTTTTGACTTAAATACTCGTAAAATGTTTCACGAGAATAGTCATGGAAGAAACTCATGATTTAAGTATCGATCGAAAAGAACTTACGACTATTTACGACCGGTAGTGGTCGTAGAAAGACTTACGACCATATCTTAGTCGCCAGAAAAACTTACGACTAGGTCAGTGGTTGTAGAAGTACTCACAACCATTCGGCTGATGTTTATCTTCGTTCCTGTTCTTTGTAGGTTAAGCGGTGATACGAAAACCTTAGTGACTCACTCGATTCGTGAAAAGGAAGAGTCAAGGAGGCTAAGGAACGAAGTATTAGTCCTCTCGGATAGACTTGAGAGACTCTCTGCATCTAAAAGATTGCGGGAAAAAATAAGCGATAAGTTCGAACTTAAGGCGCTTTTGATCTTTAACCTTTACCGACTCTCCTTTCTTCTCGGATAAAGAAAAGAGATGCGGAAGCTCGCATCAAGTTCAAGAAAAATCTTTGGTTATTCAGGAGTTTTCTCGCATTACCGCGAATAAGGATCAAGAACTCGAGGGTTTTAGAACTCGATTAACAGGTAAGTAAATCTTTACCTGTTATCCTTTTGAGTATTTTCCTTTTCTAATGCCAATTTCTTGTTCGAAATTGTCGCCCAATTGAGAAGCCTCGAGGTGAAATCCAAGCAAAGACCTTAATCTGCAATGAGTCCGTCGCATTGCTAAGATGAATGCAGAGGACATCGAGCATGGGAGCAAAAGCATCTGTCAAACTATTGCTTCCCATCGAGAAGAGGTCAAGAAATTGGATTCTCAATTAGTAAGTAAGAAAAAGCTTTTACCTATAATTATCTTTGTGTTATCTTCCTCTAGAAGTATATTTTTGTTTGACCGATATTATTCTTTTGTAACAAGTGGTGAAAACAAGAAGCTTGCGAGGCTTCGACTTGTACCCAACAGAGATGGAGTCGATGAAGACTAGTCTTCAAGGCAACATCACTCTCTGAACAATGTGCTTAGTGAGCTACATTTCGAGGAAAAACTCATCGAGAAGATACCATAGTTGCTCACACAAGTACCATTGGGGAACAAGTCGGAAAATTGCAAGAAATGGTGACCACTCTGAAGACTAATCAAGCTGAATCAATAAGGGAAGCAGTCGAAGCTGCAGTAAGTTACGCTTTGGCGAAACTTAAAGCTCAAGACCCCCGCCTTAATGTTAAACCAATCGAAGCCGACTTCGACTGTCCAGAATCAGAGGCAAGTCGTCTGATTGAGGAAATGATCGATTGGTAAAAGGTGGCGGAGGAAATGCAGCTAGGCTCTCCCCCTTCAGAGTAGTCTTGTAACTACCTTGTAAGGCAGACAATTTTTGTTAATGAGTAATATATGATCCGCCTCATTTCCTGAAAATCATCTTGTCGAGTAGTTAGTAACTCAAAAGATAATAAACGAATGAAAGACTAAGAATTGAAGTCAAATTAATAACTTTATCCTAGCCCCCGACTATTTGCTTAGATTGTTTAGACAATCTAAATAAATAGTGTCTAAATAAAAGGGTTTCTGAAAACAAAGAGAGGTTTATTTAACTTATAGCTTTTGTTACGGTTGTCAAGCACTGGTCGAAAAGAGTAGAAACGACTTGACACTAGGAAGTTCCTTCTAGTGGGCAGGACCACGTGCAGAGAGGAAAAACTTCGACTAGGTGATGTTTCCATCTCCGACTAGTTTAATCAAACCAAAACGACAACTTGAGTTAAACAAGCGTCTTAGAGTACTTTAGTCATTCGTTCGTCCTTTTTGGTGGACTTGATAAGTCTTTTCCGAGAGCAAAAGTAGGAGGCGAGCGACACTAGGAAGTTTCCTTCTAGTGGGCAGGACCACATGCAGAGAGGAAAGATTTCGACTAGGTGTGTCTCTTCCTTCGACCAGTTAAAACAAATCGAATACACCAAAGGTGGTCGAACAAATGTAAAAAAGTGCACTTTGCTTAGAATATTTACTGAAAAAATAGACTAAGATTGAGAGAGTTGGCTTTGAGAACATTACGACTAGATAAAACCCGAGCTGTTTGTATTGGCAGAAAAAATGAGTAACGAGTCGATGCTAGGAAATTCCTTCTAGTGGGCAGAACCACATGCAGAGAGGAGAAGTTTCGACCAGATGACGTTTCTCGCTTTTCGGCCGGTGTAAAGAAAACTGGGTGTTTTCATATCATAGTCGAAAGATTTTTTAAAAAAAACTCTACTCAAAAAATAAGGCAAAAAGAGGTAGAAAGAACGTGGACTTTTATTGCCTGAGAAACTGGTCACACATAGAATTTGCGTAACTGGTCGATGTTCCAAGAGTTTGAGAGAACCTGTCCATCTTCCATTGCTAGTCGTCGACCACGCCGAAAGTTACTTCGACCACTGTGTAAGGACCTTCCCATTTAGGGGAAAGTTTATTCCGATTAGACTTGGATTGGCAGAGCCTCAATACCAAGTCACCTACAGCAAGGCTGCGAGGTTGGACCTTACGATTATAGTATCTGCGCAGGGCTTGTTGGTAGACTGCCGAACGGATTAAGGCTAGGTTTCTCCTCTCTTCGAGTAGGTTAATGTCATCCGCTCGAAGTCGTTCTGGTCCGAGTTGTTGAAGGTTTCAACTCGTGTCGACCGCAATTTTAGCTCGGAGGAAGCATGGCTTCGCCCAAAACTAGAAAAAATGGTGTTTCTCTGTTGCTCATTGGTGGTCGCGTCTTAACGCCCATAATATAGAAGGTAATTCTTGTACCCAAGCCCCGAGCGCTTAACAAGTCGGGTCGAAGACTCGAGTTTTAATTCCTCGCATTATTTGGCGTTTGCACGTTCGTAGCCCCATTACTTTGGGGATGTGCAATGAAGCATAGCATAGCTTGGTACCCAACTCGTCGCAAAATTCACGAAATTTTGCACTTGCGAATTGTTTACCATTATGCGTAATTATCCGACGGAACTCCAAATCGACTAATTACGCTTCTCATCATGAACCTTTTCTTTGCTTGTTGTTATCGATTCTGAGTTCGCTTGATCCATTTTGTGAGCGTGTCAATAGCCACAAAAGGAATTGAAACCTCCCGGAGCTTTGGGAAGCGGTCCTAGGATATCAAGCCCCTGTGTGCAAAAGGCCAAGAAAGAGGTATTGTTTGTAATGCTTGAGCTGGTTGGTGTATCTGTCTACCATGGAATTGACACTGGACACACTTTTTAACCACCTCCATAGCATCGTACAGGGCTGTAGGCCAGTAAAAACCTTGTCGAAAGGCTTTACCAACCAATGTTCTGTAGGAAGCATGCGTCCCACAGATGCCACTGTGTATATCGTGAAGGAGTGTTATTCCTTCGTTTTGCGGAATGCATCGCATGAGTATTCCTTGGGTTCCTCGTTTATAGAGGACTCCTTCAACCAAAGTATACATTTTGGCTTTTCGGGATAATCGATCTGCCTCAAGATCATCTTCGGGTACGGAACCCTTGTAAAGATACTCGTAGATGGGAGTCATCCAGGTATCCTTGTAATCTAATGAGGCCATCTCAAGAGGAGGTGTTTCTGGTTCTTCGACCAGAGACGGTTCTTGGAGTTGCTCCAAGAAAACTCCTTTTGGTACTGTAGATCGGGAAGAAGCCATCCGAGCAAGTTGGTCTCATGAGGAAATTATCCTTCGAGGATAAATTGTACCTCGAAACCTAAAAATGTTTTTCTAGCTTACGTGCTTCGATAAGTACCGAGCCATTGTTGAGTTAGAGCTTTGGTACTCTTTCCGATTTGATTCACGACTAGTTGAGAGTCTCCTCTCACGAGTAGTCGATTTAATTGAGAGTGCTTTTGCGGCTCGTATGCCAGCTAGCAAACCTTCATACTCTGCTACATTGTTAGTAGCCTGAAAGTTTAATTGTATGGCATACTTTAAGGTTTCTCCGGTAGGAGATACCAGACCACCCGACCCGAGCCACTTAAAGTAAGTGACCGTCAAAGTACATCATCCACCGGGTCGTGGGAATCGTCTTCGGGATCTGAGCAGTTCAGATTTGTCTATTCGGCGACAAAGTCCGCCAAGATCGGGATTTTATGGCCGTTCGGGACACGAAATGGAGGTCGAACTCACCAAGTTCGGTGACCATTTTGCCATGCGTCCATTGTTTCCTTATTATGGAGGATTGCTCCCAAAGGAAACTCGAGGCAGACTGACTATTTTGTGCGCTGAAAATAATGCGCAGATTTCCTCGAAGACATGAGGAGGGCATATAGAAGTTTTGGACACGAGGGTAACGCTCCTTAGGCCCGTGTAAAACTTCGGCGTAGTAAACCGGTCGTTATGCGTTTTCACGTTCTCGACTAATCTCGCGCTTCTTTGCTGTGGCGTGGCGGCTAGGTAAATTAAGAGCGTCTCTTACGGCTTTGGAGAAACGAGCAGGAGCACTCGAAAGATACCTCTTGACATCCTCAAAGCGCGTTTGCCTCGTTCGACCACTCAAAACCTTCATGTCTCCGAGAAGTTTAAAGAAAGGTAGTCCTTTTCTCCTAGTCGTGCGATGAAACGACTTAAAGCCGCCATGCACCCAAAGTGAGTTTTGGACTTCCTTTTTGTGTTTGGAGGACGATCGGAGGATGGCTTTTATTTTTTCAGATTTGCTTGATTCCTCGTTCGGATACTAGGAATCCAAGCAATTTTCTGAAGAAATTCCAAACACACACTTCTCGGATTGAGTTTTAAGCGGTGCTTTACGAGGTTGTCGAATGTTTCTTGTAGGTCGGTGATATGATTAAGTCTCTTAATGCTTTTTACGACTAGATCATCAACATAGGCTTCCAAATTCGGCCTAATTGAGATGAAAAAGTCGATTGCATTAGGCGTTGAAAAGAAGCAGGCATTCTTTAGACCAAATGGCATTTTGACATAGCAAAGGTACCAAATGGAGTAATGAATGCGGTCTTTTCTTCATCGTTTAAACACATATTGATCGGTGGTATCCGAATATGCATCTAAAAACTTAATATCTCACAACTGCAGCTTGAATCAACCGGTGATCGACACGAGGTAAAGGGAAATCATCTTTTGGACAAGCTTTATTAAGATCGGTAAAGTCCACGCACATACGCCATTTGCCGTTTGACTTTTGACCATTACGAGGTTAGCCAACCACTCGGGTGGTTGACTTCTCTTATAAAGCCCGCTTTAAGTAGCTTATCCAACTCGATTTAATAGCATCTCGTCGATCGGGGCAAATCTCCGTAATTTTTGTTTCTGGTACTTTATCGGTAGTAAAGCTAGCACGTGCTCGATCACCTCCACAGGGACTCGGGCATGTCGGATGCTTGCCACGCAAAGACATCTGTGTTAGCTCGGAGGAAGGTAATGAGGGCGTCTTCCTATTTGGGGTCGGAAGTCTCCCGTCTGAGCGATCTTGAGGGTTCTTCTCGTCGGAGGAACCTCTTTGACTTGGTCGTTCGGCTTTGGTGCAGCTTTTAGGCTTCGACTTGCTAGTCGAAGGTGACTTTCATCTCGAGTTGGTATTTGACCAACCATCTCGAGGATCGACGATCGCAGACTATCGCCATCTTTTGTCACTGAATGGTGATCACTCCTTTGGGACTGGCATCTTAAGACATTGATACCCGTAATGAGTAGCCATTAAGAATTTTGCCAAAGTTGGTCGTCCGAGTATGGCATTATATGCCGATCGAAATCGACCACATCAAAGGAGACTTTCTACGTCACGAAATTACTTGGTGAGCCAAATGTTAAAGGAAGAGAAACTTGGCCAATAGGTTTGGTGAAGACCCGGTACAATTCCATGAAAGGAGTATCGTCTGGCCTTACCTTTGTCCCGGTACTTGCATCTCGTCGAGCATTAGTAAATAATATGTTCAAAGAAGCGCCACCATCAACCAACACTCGATTGACCCGACAGCTTGTTGATGGTGGGTTCGACCACAATCGGATATCGACTGATCGACTCGTAGTGATCGGGCAATCATCCTTCTCAAAAGAGATGGTAACTTCCGACCACTTGGTAATTTATTGACGAGAGGAGTATGTATAGAATTTACCTCTCGTCCGTGACTTTAAGTTGTCGTTTGGAGTCGTATGTCGATGATCCTCCGTAGATGTGCTCAACGGTATGTTGTGGATCTTGAGCGGCATCTCCTCATCATCCAAGCGACTTTTGGCCACTCGTATGTCCTACACCCGCCGAGAGTAGGGAGTGGTGCTTTGCCGTTGTAGTAGTCCTCGAGCTTTCTTTGGAAAACTTCGGCGATTATGGAGGTCATGTCCTTCCTTTTATGAAAAGGACACCACCTTGGTTTGTCGTTCCTACGATCGGGCGCTTACCTTTGCCTTGATCGAGTGCGACTTGGTGGTTTGGGGCTCTCCATCTTTCACGGCGTAACCTCCTTGGAACCACGGTTTGTGGTTTTGACTCTTTATTTTCTTCTTGGACTTTTTGCTTTTTATCCTTACCAACTTCACGGCTCTCGAGGAGTATATGTTTCTCGATCGATAGTGTTGTTCCACTCGATCGCCTCGAAGCGATTGCATATCGATCGGCCATCTCGAAGAGTTCAAACCTTGATGTTGGGAGGATTTAGAGCAATGTTCTCCGTTATTCTTCTCTGCGGACTCCTTGCTTAAAAGCCCCGATCACAGAGGAATCGAAATTTCCGAATTGAGTTACTGAACGACTAAAGCGTTTGATGAATTGACGCAAAGTCTCGTTGTTGTTACATTTTATCCGGTGCAAGTCGTCTTCTTTTCGGGCGGTTGTATGTGCCTTGGAAATTCGCTGTAGAAGATCACAGAGGTGTTGCTAAGAGTAGATCGACTCGAGTGGTTGGTTTAATAACCACGATCGGCGGATCCTTCGAGCACGATCGGAAGGTAATTCGCCATTACATGCTCTCCTCCTCCTGCTTTGCTCGGACACGGTTTGTTGTATAGATCTGAAGAAATTCAATGGGATTTTGAGATCCATCAAATTTCTCCATGTTCACCGGTCGAAAATGAGGTGGCAATGAAGCGCTTTCAAGGTCGGCGAAAATGCGGCATCCGGTAATCACTTCTTGGCGCCTTCTTTGTAGAAAAGAAGGGTTAATGTCACCAGTGATCGTATACGACGATACCCTGTGAACAGTGACTGCTACGTAGTAGGCCTCGATTATACGAGGAGAATACTCCTCGTATTCCACTCGTTAAGAATTTCTTTGTCGAAGTGGTGAATGATCACCTCCGAGGGGCTTCTTGATCTTTGGTGATCGAAAGGTATTTCTCGAATAGGGATCGATTCGACTTATGGCGTGTCGATTCCTACGAGAGAAATTTTCGATTGATAGTAGCCGAGGAAGTCGTATTACTACGACTACCGAATGTTGTCGATGAGGTACCTCCGTCTTGTCATCACGATTCGAAGTCTTTGCGTAATCTCTTGAGAAAGAGATCGTACCACAGCGTTCGAGCAAGCTCTTGGTCGGGATTCTCGAGCAAGTCGTTGATGTCACGGAGTTCTTGTACCTCCTCCGTGATGTTGAATGCGCCGAGCAAGTTCTTACGATCGCAATTTTCTTTCTTTCGACGACATCAAAATCCTCCTCATCGTGTCTTTGAGGCCTTCTTAGTGGAGTGCGAGAATGTCGAGGATTTCTCTCGTTCATCAGTGTTGGTCCTCTCATAGCGGTGGTGCCCTTGCCATTACCACGAGGGGCGGTGTGTGATCTTGGGAGTGTTCTTATCTCGGCCTCCATGAGGTGACCACGATTTGGGGAAGGGCGAAGACCTCCGTTGATGATTCTCACTTGCGCTCGAGGCCTCCCCGCTTGAGGAGTGCTCGAGGGACACCATCTGGCGACTTGGAGTAATCCCCTCCAGGTAGGGGAACTCCGGGTTATAACTGTCTCCGTTCGCAAATGAGATCTGCGGGGAGATGGTCGAATTTGTAGGAAAAGCATGCTTGATCCCACCCTCTCTGGAGTTATCCTGAGAGAGAGGATCACTAGATGCTGGTGGAGTCCTGGAATGGTGGCTCCCAGAACTTGACTTACCAAGTCGGACCGTCTTAAGGGGACTTGAACACTTGGGGAAAGAACTCTCGTCGTGTTGTGAGTCCTCCTGGGAGCGGTCCTGGTCGGATTGACCCTTGTCCTTTGAGAGAATTGGCTCCTCTGTTGGACGTATTGTTGTGGGGGATAAGGATCCCTCCTCAACTCCATTAATGGGATGGTTTCCTGGAGAATAATCTCCGGAGGCAACATCACCATCAGCGGATGCATCACTCGGCTCGTAGTCGAAACCGGCATCCATGTCGATGTCTGCGTAATCTGCCAAGTCAAACCAGTTCTCCTCGTTCCATTCTCCTGCCATGATTGCATGAGATTGGAAAAAGAGAGTATGTTGACAAAAGATTACCGGAAGATCCCCACGGACGGCGCCAACTGTCGGTGTATTAGAACCGATCTTACGTAAAGATTGTTTGATTCGGGGGGTCTCCTAGAGATAAGATCACGCAGAGTGGATTGACACGGATGTTTAGGCGAGTTCAGTCTTCTCGGAGAGAATAATAACCCTAATCCTGTGTGTATGGTATTCTTGATGATCAAGTAAAAGACTAAGACTATTACAGAGAATAGCACTTGTGTTCCTACTTGACTAGCTCTTGTTCGCCTCTTCTTTATCTCTCTGATCGATGCCCTTATATAGTCGTGAAGAAGTAGCCATTTTGCCCTGCGGGAGATGCGCCTAATTAATCCAGTAACGGGCGCATGATGGCAGTAATTACCGGCGCCTCGGCTTCTTCACACCGTCTGGCAATTATCTTCCAGAGATAATGGGATAATTACGCACCATTAATAAGCGGAATAATAGTGCGTGCAGACCGTTCGGATTCTTTAATCAATTAGACCCACTCGCCCGTAGGTTTGATTATAAGGTGGTCGTAGTTTACCTGGTCGTAGAAGAACTTACGACCAGGTAGCAGTCGTAGAAGGACCTACAACTATGTAGTGGTCGTAGAAAGACTTACGACCATGATATAGTCGTAGCAAGGCTTACAACTGTGGGGGTGATTGTAGAAGAACTTACAACCTCTTATTGGGCTTCTCCCTTATAGATAAGGGGTATCTCTGGGGACTATGTGACATCATATTTACCCATAATAAGAATTATAGATAAAAGATAAAATGAGGATTATTAGATCCTCGTCAGTACTGTTTTACAATAGGAGGTCATCACAGGATTCAGTCCTTAAGATAATCTGGGCAGTTCAAACCACATGCCAATCATTCTCGTGCTCGACGGCACCCACCACCATTCCATCCGCCCAGATGGAGTAAGAGCAATTTTTAGGGTTTTGAGGAGAGTAAAACGAATTATCTCAACCAATTCAGTCATTTACCCACAATGACTGCCCAAAACCATTTTCATATTTAAAGAATGGTGATTGAGGTAGTTAATACCCCGGTACTCAAGTAAGGCTAGCATGACGCTTGAGTACAGACTATAACTAGTAAATTATCATATAATTACTAGGGTGACAAGGATCAAGGAATTCAATAATTAAGGACAAGGTATAATAATTACTTAATAAACAAATTGGCATTTAGCTACCTTAACACCATTTAACATACATTTGCATAAAAATTAAAGCATGCAGTTCGCTATTTTAAAAGAACATAGTTTGCATAAAATGTAGGTTCAACATGGTCAAAGTGTTGACTACTTTGGGCTATTTTACCGTGGCCTTGATCTTACTCAAAGCCTGATGGAACAGGGGTTCGAAGTCTTGGTCGGCGTCTTTACTTGGATCTTGATCCTGCTCGAGTCGTCGATTCCTCTGGACTCCGATTTCTAATTACGCAACAACGATTGAAAAACCAAATAAATCCAAAGAATCCAAGAGACCATAAAGCACAAGCGCCTCAGAAGATTGCGGAGGATGGGCTTGAGAAAATGATTTGGGCGACACTGGAATGTTGGACAGAGTCAAACGTCCAGTTGGGCAAAGAGAGGAATGATAGAGAATTTCTGCCGAGAGGGAGAATACAAAGGTAAGGTCGAAGGAGCTTTTGCCGGAATACTCTACTGCGAATTTGGAAGATTGCAAGACCATCCTTCGACAGGTGACAAAGCAACTTAGCTACCAGTTCTATACCAATCTAGAATACCCGACCGACACACAATCCAATGACAATACAATATCAATCTCAGCTGCCAGATAATACTCAATGATTTAATTGCTAGCTACTCGACTTACTACTACAACCTACTACCATATCAAGACACATATTCTACTACCAGCTATACAATTGCCAGATCACCAATCATTGCCAAACCATACGGATTGATAAAGCAACAGAATCAATACTTCCAGCTTTCACCAAATACCATTACCTCTAACAATCATGACCTACTAACGGAACACTAACCAACAGCTGACAATTGATTAACAACTCCAATAGACAATACTACTACTGAAGATTAAAGCTATCCACAATAATCAGGATCACAACCAATCATTTAAGTTACTGCCAAAATACTTATACTGATGATCAGTACTCACAGGCAATTAATCAATAATCAATAACTGGAGAAGCAATGCACAACCCTCACAATTCCTTACTCACTGTCATCAACATGGACACTAATGATCATTGCTCCTTTATCAACACACTGGACAGGAAACACATACAACAAATACAAACCAATCACTGCCAAACTGATGTTCAATAATCACATACAAAACTCACAACAATTCATTACCAAAGTATTCCAATTGCCGGATTGCACACATATATCAATTACAAAACACACATTACTTGACAATATATATACTGATGAGTATTTAACCAAAATCAACAACAATTTACCGCCACAACACTACTGATCTGGGAAGCAACAGCCCACAGACAACATTCCACACACCACAATACTGATACTGGGGAAGCACTAATCAACACAATCATCAATCAAAGCTATGATCAACACTCACTGCCACCACATGATACTAAGTATCAACAACAATTCATTATCAATATTGATTCTGGGAGCAATTACAGACACAACAACAATCGATACTGCCATCGATACCAATACTCAAATTGCTATCAAACATTGACATTTGATATTTCGATTTGACAGATCAGCTATGCCTCGCTGCTAGTGCTTTTGAACCGACCGAGGGAGGCGTGCAAAACAATGAGAGAGGGAAAGGCAGGCGCAGGAGCCGGGCCGGGGTGATTGGGCCGGTGGGACCGGGTGGGGCAGCCGATCAGACCGGGGCATCAGAGGGGGCTAGTGTGCACGGGGGCGGCTGGGCAGCGTGGTCGGGGAGGAATAGAGGGGGAGCTAGGGCACGGGGAGGTAGGGGGCTCACCGAGGGGCGATGGAGAACCGGAAGTGGCCGGCTGCGGAGCTGAGGGCGGTGCGGGGAAGAGAGCACGGCGACGGCAGTCCCGGGGAGGTGGGGTGCTGTTGCCGAGGTTGGGGAGGTACGGGGCCGAGGAGGAGCTCCAGGAGCCGACGGCTGGGCCGAGGCATCAACGGGGCGGCCGGCGGTAGAAGGGGGCCTTCGATCGGAGGGGAGAAGGAAACCAAGATCGGCTCTGAGGGACTTACCTGGGGGCGGCGCTCGGCTGGGGAAGACGGGCCGAGGGAAGGTGAGCGACGGGGGAGATGAGGTTGAGGGGGAGGCCGGGCGGCAGCGCTCGGGGAGGCGGGGCGAGCGGCGACGGGCGGAGAAGGTGGAGCGGCCGAGGCGACTGGGGAAGAAGGGATAAGGGAGGGAGAGAGAGACGGGCGATGCGAGAGATAAGGTAGAGAGCGGCCGGGCGGACTGGGCCGGAAAAGGAGATTGGGCCGGGCCGAGCCAGAAAACGGGATGCTACAAGCTTGGAGGAACGGCGCCCAGAATGCGACGAGCTGCTGCTCGCGGGACGTGCTGCCGAGGGACAGGTTTGCCCAGCGCGTATTTCGCCAAACTGTCGGCCACAGCAGGCAGAGCCTCCGCCAACTGAAGGCTTTACGCAAAGTTACTTTCATTAGCTAGCTACTTTCACAAAGAGCCTGCACTAGTTACTTTCACAAAGTTACTTTCATTAGCTAGCTAGCTCGCACGCGCGGCACCGATGGAGACCATGTTACTTGCATGTTTAGCTAATTAATCAATATACTGTATAGGGGAGTCGTATATGCTACCAAACACATGCAAGCAGCTAGCAAACAAACCTAGGATGGAACAAACCTAGGATGGAACAAATTAATCGCTGTAGCCAGGTAATAAAGCAAACAAACCTAGGATGGAACGACGCAGGCATGCCAAGTTGGAGAGCCTTTATTATTTCTTAATCTTTTTTTAAACAACAGGTGGCTTAATATGCTAATTTGTCGCCGGCACATGTGGATCCTTTCTTGTCTATCATATAGCCCACACTAATTATAACGGTGAGGGACTGAACAAACAAAATCAACATTAGAGACTCAATCACCATTTTGGGAAGATATAATATGCATGCATGATTTTTTTGAATTGTTTATATAAAGCAAATAATAAAATTCAAACAAACATGAACTTGTAAGAATTTTAGGAAAAACAGAATGCAAATAGGTGTGAGAAATTATTTAGAGCCGATTTGCACAGGGAAATTTTATTCTGCACCAATTAAGAAAATTTCATCTAAAGCAACAATACATTTAGAGAAAACAGTAGCATGTGAGAATTTTTTTTAAAATCATTAAACATATTAAATCCTGCGAAATTTACATAAGAAACTATAGGGAGTCGGAAGTCCTCACAAAAAATTTCATAAATTTATGACCTATATTTCTATGTTTAAAAATTCCCTTAAAACCTCAGCCACTTAATCCCAAAATCCAGAATTTATTCTCTCTCTCTCTCCTCACTGACGTGCGGGACCCACACGTCAGGAAGCCTCTTCGACATCGCTCTCTCCCCTTGCCCATTTCAACGCGAGCTCGCTTCGCCACGACGGTTTCCACCGGCCGCCCATCGTTTTCAACCTCCACCAACCGCCATCACCTTCACCCGGCTATGCCCATCCTATCTATCGCTGTAATGCCGCAACAGCCCCGCTCTGGCGAAGATAACTTGTGGTGGCCATTCCACATGCCCACACACTATCAAGAGGGCAGCGCGTCCTAGTTCGCATAGTCTTCAAATTACTCCTCGTAGAACTCTGGATTTCCGGATTCTTCCTTAACAACTGATTAACAATGGTATAAAGTCGTGAGTACATAAAGTACTCAGCAAGCCGTGGGGAAAAAATCTGCAATTAATATTCATGCAAGGCTTGAATAAGAAATAGTCGTATAGTTATTCACTACTACAGAACAGACCTTTGGTCGAACTGCCAAATGGGCAATAGTCTCGGAGAAAATTGCGTCCGGGACCAAAAAGATCTTTAGTCCCGGTTGGTAACACCAACCGGGACTAAAAGTCCCCTGCCCAACGGCTCTGGTGGCAGGCTTTTGCAGGAGGGACTTTTAGTCCCGGTTGGTATTACCAACAGGGACTAAATGCCAACCTTTAGTCTCGGTTGGTACTACAATCCGGGACTAAATCTTTAGTCCCGGATTGTAGTACCAACTGGACTAAGGTTGGTTTTAGTCGGTTGGTAACACCAACCGGGACTAAATGTCCTTCTATTTAAACTCCTTTTGGCGTTAAATCACAGAGGAACGCGCGTCGTCGCCGCCGGGACACGCCGCCGCTGCCGCTGTCACCACCGCCGGAGCTTTCATTCACTCAACCGTATTCACCGGCGTGTTCGCGGTAAGCTCCTGATACTAACCCTGCCGTCCATTATGAAAAATATGAAATGTGAAATTTGAATAATTTTTATATGTTATAAAAATTGCCAATTAATTCATAAATGGAACTTTCATGATTTTTGTAGGCCACAATAAATTTCCAAAAATCATGAAATTTGTTTTTCCACTAAGTTACACTATGAACAGTCCATATAAAAATTTTAAGACTATTTGGACAAAGTTGAATTTATACCTATTTTATGCTTATTTATTTAATTATTATTCCATGAATTTTGTAGGCTAAATTAATGATCCAAAAATTCTGAAAATTGTTTTGCCATCTAATTAGGCTATGAACTATCTGTACAAAAATTTTGGGATCAATCTGAAGACTTTTATTTTTTACCTTATTTAATAATTATTTAAATAAATGAAAAATGACTTTTACATGTGTTAGTTAGGTTAAGCTTTGAGGGGTGTTTGATGAGATAAGTTTTATCTTATCAGATCCAACCTTTTGGGTAAAAATAATAAATATTAATTTTGTTTTAATAAATAAGTTTAATATTTAATTATTAAGTAATTTTTGGGTAGCCTCTATCATGTGTACTATCCGGGAAAAATTTGAAACTTGAAATTTAATTATGTGATATGTCATATAATGCGACGATGACACGCCATTGAATGTACAATGCCGATCGCGCTCCAAAGAGTTCATTGATGGCGTGCATTATTTCTTAAGAGTGGCCGAGGCAAACAAGCGGGATGGTTTCATGTCTTTGTCCATGTGCCTGTGTAAGAATTTGAAGGAATATTCTAGCTCAAGGAGTCTTCACTCACACTTGTTGAAGTCGGGTTTCATGCCAAACTATATTTGTTGGACCAAGCACGGAGAAACCAGGTTATAATGGAAGAAGGTGAAGAAGAACAATTGGACCCTAACGACTTTATTGCTCAATACGGTGACTTGATGATACCGCAATGGGCGAAAGTCAAGAAGAGGCGAGGCGTAAGACACACTCGTGAAGATGATGCTCTTGGTGATGTCATTCGTGATGCACAAAGAGATTGCGAAAGTGAAAAGGAGAAGGCTAAGTTTGACCGCATGCTAGAGGATCACAAGAAATTACTATACCGTCCGTAGAAGATGGGCAAAAAGTTGGGTACAACATCGAGTTGCTACAATGGAAGGCACAGAATGGTGTATCCGACAAGGCATTTGGGCAACCATCGAAGATCCAAAAAGATGCTTAGAAGCCTAACGAATTGCACGCCACTACGCACGAAGCAAAGCAGTCGTCGCCCTTTGGGATTAGAAATCCGGAAGATACATGCATGTCCTAATGATCGCATCTGTATCGTGGCAAGGACTACGAGAATTTGGATGAATGCCCGTATGCAAAGCGTCGCGGTATAAGATCAAAGCGAGATGACCTGGCGATGTTGAGGGCGAAGAACGCCCCAGAAGAAAATCCTCGCCAAGGTTATGTGGTATGCTCCTATAATACCACGCTCAAACGTCTGTTCATAAACAAGGACCATGCAAAGTTGTCGCGATGGCACAAAGAAGACCGTAAGGTAGACAACATGTTGAGACACCTGGCGATGGGTCCCGGTGGAGAGCAATAGGCGAGAGAATTCCGGAGTTTGCGGATGACGCAAGAAACCTAAGGTTCGCTTTAAATGCGGATGGTATGAATCCTTTTGGGGACGAGCACTAGTCATAGCACTTGGCACTGTTACTCTATGTATCTACAACCTTCCTCCATGGTTATGCATGAAGCGAAGTTCATTATGATGCGGTGCTCATCCAAGGCCCGAGGCAACCCGCAACGACATCGATGTCTACCGAGGCCATTAGTTGAGGAACTCCCGCTTTTATGGAGCAAACCGGTGTACGTGTGTGGGATGAGTACAAGCAGAACACTTCGACTGCGAGCATTGTTGTTCGTAACAATCAATGATTGGCTGCTCTAAGTAATCTTCGGAGATGACAAACAAGGGATACAATGCATGCACACAATGTTTTGATGACATTGCGGTATATATTTGAAAAAATGTCGAAAGGTCGTGTACCTTGGCCATCGTCGTTTTCTTCCTATGAATCACCAACTAAGAAAGAAAGGCAAGCATTTTAACGGTAAAGCGAACACCGAACCAAGCCTCGCAACCGAATCGGGACGATGTACTTGATATGGTCAAGGATGTGCAAGTAGTCTTTGGAAAGGACAAGCCAATGAACACATTCGAAGATGCTAAGGGACACGCACCCATGTGGAAGAAGAAGTCCATATTTTGGGAGCTACCCTATTGGCAAGTCCTAGAGGTCCGCAACGCGATCGACGTGATGCACGACAAAGAATCTTTGTGTGAACTCGCTAGGATTCATGGATGTGTATGGAAAGTCTAAGAATTCACTCGAAGCACAGCGGGACTTGCGGCGCATGAAAGAACGAGACAACTGCATCCAGAGAAGGCAGACGATGGGCGCCATTACTTAAGACCTGCTAGCTTCACTCTTAGCAAAGAAGAGAAGGAAAGCATGTTTGAATGCCTAAACAGCATCAAGGTCCCATCTGGATTCTCCTCCAATATAAAGCGTATAATAAATGTGCCAGAGAAGAAATTCCTACACTTAAAGTCCCATGACTGCCACGTGCTTATGACGCAATTGCTTCAGGTTGCTTTAAGAGGAATTCTACCTCCACATGTACGTCTGGCCACCGTGAAGCTATGTGCATTCCTTAATGCAATTTCTCAGAAGGCAATCAATCCAATGGAACTAGCTACTCTACAGAATGATGTGGTTCAATGTCTTGTCAGCTTTGAGTTGGTGTTCCGTCCATCCTTCTTTAATATCATGACACACCTCCTAGTTCACCTGGTCAAGGAGATTAATATTCTCGGTCCTGTGTTCCTACACAACATGTTCCCCTTTGAGAGGTTCATGGGAGTCCTGAAGAAATATGTTCACCAGCGTGCTCGGCCAGAAGGAAGCATCGCCAAGGGCTACGGGACAGAGGAGGTCATTGAGTTACGTGTTGACTTCATTCCGACCTTGACCCGATTGGTGTTCTGAATCGCGACACGAGGGGAGACTTAGTGGAAAGGAACACTAGGGAAGAAAACATATATCGATGCACGGGGCGATTATTTCAATAAAGCGCACTACAGTTCTTCAAAACTCCTCCGTGGTGGAGCCGTATGTCGAGTACACATGGAGTTCCTACGATCCAGTTTCGTGGAAGAATGAAGCTTGGATTAGGCGTCATCACATGGAAACTTTCAGCGGTTGGTTGCGAAAAGAATGTCAGGGTGATGACAATATTGATGAGCAACTGTATTTTATGGCTAGGCAACCATCGTGGCACATCCTCACGCATAAAGGGTGCGAGATAAATGGAAATACATTTTACATCGTAGCCCAAGATAAAAGGAGCACGAACCAAAGCAGTGGTGTCGCGTAGATGCCACAGACCCAAATGGAAAGAGGCAAACATATTATGGCCGCATAGAGGAGATTTGGGAACTAGACTACGCACCTAATTTTAAAGTCCCTTTGTTCCAGTGCCAATGGGTGAAGATGACCGGAGGCGGGTAACGATCGACAAGGAGTATGGAATGACAACGGTGGACCTCAACAATATTGGGTACAAAGACGAACCATTCGTCCTTCTTGCGATGTGAATCGGTGTTCTATGTGAAAGACATGTCTACAAAACCCAAGAGAGGAAAAACAACGACAAATCAACCAATGAGCTAAAACGCCACATAGTTCTTTCGGGAAAAGAAACATCGTGGGAATTGAGGACAAGTCAGACAAGTCAGAAGATTATGAAAGGGATGACCGAATCCCGCCCTTCAGTGTGACCAAAGACCCAAGCATCATGCTAAATGCCGAGGACACTCCATGGTTACGGCATGATCATAACCAAGGGTCATACGTCAAGAAGAAGTTCACCACTGTGCCCGCTTGATTTATAGTGATGTTTAATAAATAGTGTGTATTAGAGATTTTATGTAATAATTGTAACTTCAGATGTTTCTATCATATTTTTCTTGTTTTTTATCGTTTCAAATGAAATTCCTATTCGATAAAAGGACACATGTACCTCTGTGAAGCATGTCTTCTCCACCGGTGTAAAAATGACTTGAAATTTTTTTAGCAAGTATTTATGCCTTCAAATGAAATTTTTTTAGCAAGTATTTTTTTTAGCAACTATTATTTTTTAAAAAATTTATGCCTAGTATTTAATTTACTATGCATTTAACAAGAATTAGCATATTTATACAAATAAACTTAATACAAAACCCAAGCTGTGAAAGCGTGGCGGGAATCGAATAGTGGGACCTTTAGTCCCGGTCCAGACTGCTTGGGACTAAAGGTGAAAACTGTGGCGGGAAAATATGTCCCCGCGCAAGACCTTTAGTCCCGGGCCGTGGAACCACCCGGGACTAAAGGTCCAGCCTTTAGTCCCGGTCCGTATTACCACCCGGGACTAAAGGTCTTTAGTCCGGTTAGTATACCGCCGGGACTAAAGGTCCCCTCGAGACTTAAGCAACAAAGTGGCTTCTTCCTTCTTCCACCCTTAGTCTCCCTCTCGCGTCTCCTCGCGCGCTTAATTCGTCGGCTCCGGCCGTCGCGCCCGGCCTCCTCCTTCCTCCCGTGGCGCCCCTCCCGCCACCACCTCCACTCGGCTCCTCCTCCGCCGCTCCAGTCGCCGCCAAGCTCCTCCCGCGCCGCCCGTGGCTCCATCGCCGCCTCCTCGGCACCCCTCCGGCCGCTCGGTGAGCCTCCCCTTCTCCCGTGCCCTAGCTTTCTCCCTCTCTTTTCCTCCCGGCCACGCTGCCCACCGCCCGTGCACCCGAGCCCCCTCCCCGATGCCCGGTCGGACCGGTTGCTCCACCCTGGTCGAAGCCGGCAATGATGATGAATCGACATTTGCAGAGATCTTGTATATATTGAATCATATGTGTTTGTCTTGATTGATTATTGAACAATAGTTGTTGTCGATGATTAAGATGAATTGTTGTGATTGTTGTATGTGATTCTCGAGCATCAATTTGGCAGCGAATGTACTATGTTGCAAGTAGCATTTTGCTTAATCTGTGTGTGATCTGGAAATTGAATATTTGTGTAGTAAGATGTGTTCTGTCATTTTGAAATGTGTGGGTTATGTCATCTTGGAATTCCCGTCAATTAAGTTGTTGTGTCGTAGAAGTTGCGATCAATTATCATTTGTCCATTTCGTTTGTCAACATTTGATTCGTAGTTACCTTCCCGGATCATAGTGGTAGCATTGAGGTTGCAATCGATCCAACGATTAGGAATTTTTGCAATAAGATCAATCGTTTTGCTGGTAGTAAGATTGATTAATGCTTAATTGTCTATGGTTACGGATCCGGCCGCCAGCTCCGCCCGGCAGCAGCTCGCCACCAGCTGCCCGAGCCGCACTCCTCCACGCCGGTGAGCTCCTACTGTCTCTTGTCGCATTTGCAGGAGCAGAAAAGGAGATCGAGAGAGAGAAAATATACGGGTTCACAGAGGAGGCAAACGAGATTAGCTAGCCGCTACTGTTGTCGGTGCCTCGGTGGCAATGTGGTATAGATGACAGTAGCTCCCTCTCAGTGTGTGAGCATATGGCAGTGAGTAGGATGAAGTAGCTATTGGATGTCCCTAATTAGCCAAGGCCATTAGTGGGTTAGATAAGTTGTTGATGTTCAATTGCCAGGTTATGTTTTCATATAGTAACCTTCGGTAGATAGATCATGCATTTCTCTGCAGGAGACGACGACACAAAGACTAACCCCGTGGCGAGCCCTCTTTTTGTGACCGCCATCGAGTAGAAATCATTTTGCGTGAGTGGCGAATTGAATGTATATGTTGTTTTTCTTTTGTCGATGCATGTCACGAACCGCACGCCACTTGATGCGAAATCATAACCCGATCACGAACCGTTCTAACGTCCTACACATATATTTGCAGAAATGGCCGACCCGAATGACAACATGGACGATGCCATGATGGATATTATCAACAATGACGCCTTACAAGGTGCCCAATTCGAAGGTGATGACAACAATCAAGAAGTAGATGACGGGAGTCAGTACTTTGCCGATTATGAAGATGAGCAAGACAATGCTGGCGAGGTCTATCTACAATCTCTTATGTATACATGAAATTCGAATAATTTCATTTGTCGATAAATATATTTATTTAAATCTTTGTGTTTCTACATTCGTAGCCCTCTGGATCGGCGACAACAACGGGGAAGAGTAGAAATGTACGAGGCCCGAAGAAGCCGTTGGAGGGTCGGTTCATTCTCTCGGAATTCGAGGAGGATACAGGCAAAGTACTTGGACCACATGCACAGAAATTTGTCAGCCACTGTGGGTACCTTGTAAGGGACAGGATCCCGATCAATGCTCGTGAATGGAAGCAAAAGAAAGTTGCTCGCATATTAGTTTTGTCTCGATCGTGACAAGGCACTAGTTTGGCAAGATGTCCTTCAACATTTCGCGCTCGTATGTAAGATGAAGCTTTGAAGGAGAGAGTTAGGAACTTGGCAATGAAGAAGATGGCCACACAATTCGGTGTTGGAAGAAGAAATTGTACAACACATTTATCAGGAAGAACGACACGATTTCAACACTAAGGCCTACGTCAAGTTGAGGCCGTTTTGGGATGACTTTATGCAGTTCAAGACATCGGAAGAGGGTGAGGCACGGGTGAGAAGGAACCAACAGAATGCCCGACAAAGCAATACCACCATCACTTGGGATCGGTGGCTACTGGTGGAGTGCCATTCCTAAGTGGGAAAGAATGGAACAGGAGATTCTTGCCAAGGGATCGAACAGAATCAATCAAGCCGCCCGAGCGCCAAGTATTGGTTTTTCGGTCATGGGGAAGCTGGACCTAGAGACCGAAAGATAGTGTATGGCGCAAAACTCCAAAGAGCGCAGAAGATTTGCTTATGCTCGAGGCTTGGTGAGAGTGGCAGTGGGCCGAACAGAGATAAGGATGAGTGACATACGCCTGGAGAGTCTCGAACACGGTGGGCGAACAAGAGGCTATGGGGAGGTGTCGTGGGAGCATGCCTTCCCTAAAGACAAAGCCACCTATAGAAGCCGCCAGAGAAAGAAGTACGAGGAGGCAGAGCGGATGCGCAGGATGGACGAAATGGTTCTTGAGTCACGGGAAGTGGCTCGTGAAGCGAAGAGAGCGAGAAAAACACTTGAAGCCAAAATGAATGAGGAAATCAAAAGGCAAGTGCAGATAGCAAGAAGTTCCATCCAAAGGCAAAGCGCATCGAGCCGGAGTCAACATCGGCCCCTAATCGGTTGAAAGCGATTGCGCTTCCACGGAGGTGCCGGTGATTCAAGATGACGCAGGTCGCGCTTCCCGTGGATGACATCACCGATCCTCTCACGACATGTGAGCCGCACATTCGAGGGGAATGCCACGGTCATGGTGGCTATCGGTGTTGTATCTCAGATCGACCCTACGAAGACACCAAGATGCCATGGGGCATTAATACCTCTGGATATGCTAGCGTCTCGGTGGATAGAGTTGTGAAAGGTAATAGCAATGTGCCTCTTGACATTGAAGGAGGTGATGGGAGAAGACTTTAGGAGAAGCGGAGAAGACATTCATATGTTGGCGCAAGCGCTATATCATTATTCCTAGGCGTCACCTCCTCCTCAACAACTTAACCCTAGGTGCGGATGAAAGTGAACGAACCATTTTTTCACTAATTATGTATTGGCTTAAATAACGGTTTACTCATACCACGTTGTTTTCACAGCAGAACCTCCCCAACCTAAGTCCAATTATCCATTCACCACCGGTCACGGTGTTGCGGCGATGACAATGAAGTGGAAGACACGGCCGCATCCCCACCGCCCCATCGCCTCCACGCGGCTCCAACGCCGACACCGGCCGCCCATCGCCTCCACGGCGGGCTCCAACGCCGCCATCGCCCCATCGCCTCCACGGTGGGCTCCAACGCCGCCACCGGCCGCTCCATCGCCTCCACGGCGGGCTCCAACGCCGACACCGGCCGCTCCATCGCCTCCACGGCGGGCTCCAACGCCGCCACCGGCCCCATCGCCTCCACGGCGGGCTCCAACGCCGCCACCGGCCCCATCGCCTCCACGGCGGGCTCCAACGCCGACACCGGCCGGCCCTCTGCCAAAGAAGAGGCGCACCCCACAAACGAAGGCGTCAGCCCCACCGCCGCCGAAGAAGAAAGCCTAAGGGAGAACACCAGCTATTTCTAAGACGACGAAACTTTCCTATGAGAAGACTGCCGAGGAAATAGATGCTTCAGTGAAAATAGATGTGGACAGTTTCTTCGCGAAAGTCAAGGCTAAAAGTGAAGCGAAGCGAAACCCTGAGAAGCCGTACTTCTTCGTACGTCCAGAAGTTCTAAGGCAAAGGGTGGACGCTCACCAGAAAAAGTTACGTCATGCTCGTAAGGATTCGCCACTATCGGACTATGACCGCACTCTCACCAAGTCAATTGAGGAGGCGAAGAAGAAAGAGAAGAGAGCACGGAAGGGTGTTGCACACCGGGAACAATCACAACAATCGAGTGCCCCGCTAGTTATTGGGAATGAATATGGTTCAAACACGAACGTGCTAGAACAGATATACGGAAATGTGCATTTGGATCAACTTGATGAATTTTTCGCGGAAACTGGTCTAAGCATTTCCCAAATGCTCGGCGGAGCACACATCAAAAGTGCTCCGGAAGTTGATCATTGGAAGAAGGAATATGTATATGGCAAGAGTCTATACAACCCTGAGAAGCTCATGAAACTTCGTACACAAATGTACTTGTTAAACAAGTGGTACATGGCGGCGTGTCGCAGAAAAGCGGATGACTATATTTGCGTCAAAATTAGAAACCATCATTACTTGCGTGGCGATGACATTATAATGGTTCAGTTTAATGAGTTACACCAGCTATGCCACATGAACGCTCTAGACAAATCTCTCATCAGCTCCTTTTGTCTGTACGTGATTCTTTCTTTTAATAATCTCACTCTAGCATATGTATATGTATAAGTAATTATCCTCACACTAGCTAGCATGTCTATACATATGCAGATACATGATGAGAGACCTCACACGTAGAAACGACAAGAACATTGGTTTCTTTGATCCATATATCGTATTCAAGGACCCAAACACTCCCTACGATCAATGGAGACCTCAAACGTAGAGGAATTTCCGGAGGTTCTTGATCAACCAAAAGAACAAAAGATTTATACTCTTCCCCTACAACTTTGGGTGAGTGTTGTTATCGTGTGCACATTTTACTTTACTTACTCAATCCAACATAAAGATATATATGTTGACTCTATAAACAAATGCGACTTTTCTTTGGATACCGATTGTCTTGATCTCTCCGACGGTCATTTGCTAATCTATGACTCGTTGAGAAAACCGCAGGAAGATTACCAAGATATGATAGACATTATCCAGGGGTAATTTCGATCTTTAAATATTTATTCCTGCTCTTTAACTCTGCAATAGTTAATTAACGATCCAATTATTAGGCGGGGTTTGGGCTTGGTTCGTTCACTACACCGTCCGGATCCGAAAGCGCCACTTCTCGATCCACACCATTGGATGTAAGTTGTACTAGCTCCCGCATCTTTACCTTATCATGCTTCACTCACGCGGGATGACGAGAGTAATCTTTTATATCGCATGATGGGTTCTCTGGCGACCACCGGCAACAATTTGTGTGGATACTACGTTTGCGAGTTCCTCACGGTGTATGCAAAAAGAACCCATCTACAGATGCAGAAAGTACGTAACAAGTATATATAATAAATCCATTTTATTTATTTGTTGCTATTAAATAAATCTTATATATATTAATACTTCTTTCTTTTAATGCAAATTGAAGGAGATATGGTTGAAGGAACAGGTGTTGGATATGGACCGCCTCAAAGGAATTCAAGAGACAATCGCAGGATTTCTTAATGAGCATGTCCTCAAGCCCGGCACCGAGTTCTACTTTAACCCAGATGAATAATTGAAGCCAAACCAGGACGAACATTTGTATGACATTTAAGTGGAGGACAACATTTGTGTTGTAAATACCAAGGATGCATGAATAATGTTGTAAATTTTATGTGCATATATATATATATATTATACATATATATAGCTCCATAATATATATAGTTTCATACTTTATTTTTGTGTAATAATGTTCCAAACTAAATTATATGTGGGCGTATACATATATTAGCAGCGAAGAATACGCATTTGAAAACCTAATGTAATTTTAAAACCAAAATCAATAATGAATTGAAATGGAAACAAAAAAGAAAAAAAAACACCTTTAGTCCCGGTTGGTAATACCAACCGGGATTAAAAGGGCGACCCCGTGGTGACCAGTGGACCTTTTAGTCGGTTGGTATTACCAACCGGACTAAAATCGTTTTTAGTCCGGGCACGGGACCCGGACTAAAGGTGAGACATTTAGTCCCGATTTCCTAGTCCCGGCTCTATAACCGGGACTAGAGGCCCTTTAGGCCCGGGACCAAAGGTCTGTTCTGTAGTAGTGATTTTTGCAAAAAAACAAATATTGAAAATAAATACAGTAATTAGATTAAAAAGCATAATTGAAAAGATTAAATACAAATGTAAACAAGTGCTTTGAAACAACAAGTGAACTACCCGTTCACTTCTCAACCAACAATCAGTGAACTGTAATTCACTTCTCATCCAAAGATTTTACGAAATCTCTATACCTCATATGAAATCACCCATATTATCTATAACTAGGGACACGGCGATTAAAATAGTTTTTAATACTCTATAGATGTTGTACAATTTATCAAAAGTTAACACTAAATGTACTTTTAAAGCATCGTGCATTGATGTACACATAAAAACGGAGATAGGAACATGCATTCTTATAACTACCATAATTCGGCGTATCCCTGACGGCTAGAAAGCGTCAAAGAGAGGCGCCAAAATATAGGAAAAATATTTAGAGTAGATAAAATATGAACGTCCTTTCACAAAGAACCCCCTAATCACAGAAGGTGGCATGGCTTGACTACAAGGAGGTGTTTGCACCATTGGCACGTCTTGAGTCCGTGCGCCTGGTGATCGCACTCGCCGTGCACAAAGCATGACCAACACACCACATGGATGTCAAATTGGTGTTCCTCAATGGCGAGCTCGACGAGGAGGTCTACGTCGCCCAACCTCTCGGCTTTGAGGTTGAGGGCCGTGAGCAGAAGGTGCTGATGCTCCACAAGGCCCTCTACGGCTTGAACCAGGCACCGAGAGCATGTAACGCCAAGCTTGACAGCTGTTTGTTGTCACTCAGGTTTCAATGGAGCGCATCAGAACATGTGCGACAGTGGTGCATCGTAGATATTGGTGGGTGTCTACATCGACGACCTCATTATCATGGGCACCGACGCACAGGAGATCGTTAAGTTCAAAAGGGAGATGAAAAACTCATTCAAAATGATCGATCTCAGCTTGCTTAGTTTCTACCTCGACATCAAAGTGCACCAGTCCAGTGGCTGCATCATGCTGAACCAATATGCATACGTGCTCAAAATTATTGAGAAGAGTGGCATGGCAGATTGCAATCCCTGCCACGTTCCCATGGAGACGACACTCAAGCTAAGCAAGGCAAGCTCAGTCCCTCTCACAGATTCCACGGCCTACCGGAGCATCATCGGGAGCTTGAGGTACCTAGTGCACAAAAGACCCGACATCGCGTACTAAGTGGGCTACGTAAGCCGCTTCATAGAAGTGCCAACCACTGAGCACTTGGCGGCAATCAAGCATATACTTCGGTACATTGCTGGTATGCAGAGTTATGGTTGTCGTTACACGAAGAAGTTGGAGGAGCCACGATTTGTCGGCTACAGCGATAGCGACATGGCTACCGACGTCAATGACCGCAAGTGCACGACGGGCGTCTTCTTCTTCCTCGACCGTAGCCCCAACAGTTGGCAATCTCAGAAGCAGAAGGTTGTGGCGCTGTCCTCTTGCGAGGCCGAGTACATCTTGGCGACAATGTCCACCTGCCAAGGTATTTGGCTCGCTTGTTTACTCGCTGGTTTGAAAAATGAAGAGGTAGACAATGTCATGCTCAAAGTCGACCACAAGTCGGCGATCTCCCTTAGCAAAAATCCAGTGTTCCATGACAGGAGCAAGCACATAGACACCCGATATCATTTTATCCGGGAATGCGTTTAGCACGGAAAAGTTGAGGTGGAGTAGATAAGACCGAAGAGCAGCTAGCTGATATTCTCACGAAAGCGCCGGGCCGCGTCAAGTTCCAGGATCTGCGCATAAGGATCGGCATTATCGAGATCAAGAAAGCGCATCAAGAATTAGATGGTGTTTTTTGAATAATTCAATGTGTTATTGATTTTGATGTAACGGTTGCATTTAGCAGTCATTAATTGATTCTGTTTGTTTTGCATGGCAGTCATGACGCCGTTCATTGCCGGCTGAATGCAATTTAGTTGTAGTAGTTGTGAGCGTTAGCAGCAGTCATCAATGCTGCATTGATTGGAATTATATTTATTAGCGTTAGTACTCGTAAGTTATTTGCTAGTGAGAATAAAAGAAAAGAAGAAAAACTGGAAAACGTTGTGCAGTTTGGCAGAACCAAAAAAAAAACTATCTTGTAAGTTCTTTCTTCTTCCGGTGTGTGTGTGTTTATTCTGTTCGAGAGGTTCGCGTGGGTAGACACTCGACGAGCGGGCTGAGAAAGTGAAGTATGTGAACGATACTGCATTTTGTTTGGCTCTTGTCCTCTGTCTCATCTGCTATCTTTTATTGATCGATTAGTTGGTACCACAAGGATTACTGAATTTACAACATTTATTTATACTTGTTAAAAGCTTGAATAAAACATACAACCGTAGCCTCCTTATATAGAGGACTTGTTCTGAGAATTGCTAATCCTAGCAGGACAACTAATCCCAAATTGCAGAGCGAACACGAATTACACGAATACAGACAGAAGAGATGAGAGGCATCCTAACATCCTTCCTTGATGCCAAATATGCCAGCGTGTACTTCTAGAATCCACACGAGGGTTGTCAGCTCACCGCCACGGCTGAGCTGCTTGGCATGGGAATCCCTGCTGCATCGGACGGAGACAAAGATCAACAAACGCACCCACGCCTCTAAGATGTGTTCCAACATTTTTTCCATAGTCCCTGCCCACTTCAACTCTAGTTTATCATCTTCACCGTCCGGCTCAGGCATGATGAAGTCCAGAAGGAAGTCCTCGAATATTTTCCGAAATCTTTTCTCGCGTTTGTCGTTGTGATTTTCCCAAACCCAACACTTTCCACATAGCAGTGTTTGCAGCACCTTGGCATATCTAGTTCCATCCAAGAGAATATTACTTTTTTGTTGTAGTTTACTTGTATACTCCGTGTTTGGATGAATTCTATCCTCCCACTCTCCCAGGATTCTGGCAAGCTTCTTCTTTCTTGTTGTAGAACCGGGACATCTTTCCTTGCGCCATATTTCAACCAAAGCATTGCTGATTCCTTCTTGCGTGCTCTTGAGCTTAAGGCCTGGTAGCATGTCGGGGCGTACAGCGACGATGAACACCATGTAATTTGACAGCGCCTCGATCGCCTCGATCACCTTCACGTCTTTGGGCGATCTTGTATTTTGGTCGCTGCACAAGAGGAAAACGTCCGTGGCGATGTGCCAGATAAGGATGACCTCTTGGATTTCAGGATCGAAGTTCAGATTTTCGTCTAGTTCCCTAGTGAACTCCACAGGCGCCATGGATTTAAAGAACTCTTGGCACGCGTCCTCCTCAGGGATACGGTGCGCTATGTCAGGGACAGGGTGCGCTTTCTTCAATGATTCCCGTATCGTTTTAAACAACAACCCCCTGATCTTGGCTGCTGAAATATCACGGCCCCTCGAGTAATGGTATTGGTATTCGTTCCAGTAGTCCTCCAGTCCAACCCACTTCGCCAGTTCGCCCAGTTTGCTGCATAGACCTGTCGGCGTGCCACGAGTGCACTCATGCAACAAGTTGTACTGCCCAATGGTGCCCGACCACAGCCTGTAGCTACTACTTGGCGCCCATAGAGACACGACGAGCCGACGGAACCGGTGCCATCTTCCAGTGCACAAAAATGCATGGTGAAGCCAACACGTAGCGTGCAAGTACACATATGTCCATGTGGACCTCAGAGCACCGAGCAGCCATATCATATCTAGGAGGAAGGTGGCAGCCAGCAAGATGTAAGTGAAGAAGACATCTACTCTCCTCTGGCCGTCTTTACTGTAGTAAAAAAACAGCAAGGACGCCACGGCGGTGAGGGGCGGTGAGACGACACGGATAATGTAGCCATGCCAAGTGTGGACCACGGCTGCCTTGGTGTAGAGGATGTCGTACATGAGGGAGAGCTCCATCTCAACCACCTTGCACATATCCCTCCATTTCAGAGGGAGTGGTCTTCTGCCGTCCTGACGGTTAAGTGGATGCGAATAATCAGCAAAGGCACCCTTGCAGATAGGGAACAGGTCGTGAGCAACCAGCAGGGCTTTCTCATCATCCAGCTCACAGCATCCGAGCTGATCAGCTAGGAACCTTCTGTGCTTCTGCTTCTTAACTGTACTCCGGATGCGGCCCAAGTCGCCTTGCCAGCGCGCGAGTACCCTCTCCCCATACTTGACAAAGCCCGCGACGAACATGATGAGGGCCGCCCAGCGCAAGGTCCCGCTGCTGCTGTAGCGAATAACATGTTTGTATAGGACAATTGAGGCTCCCCCGCACTGCCATAAAGCATTTAGCACCTCGCGCATCCAGAGCTTGTTGTCCTCGAGGGAGTAGGCGCTGATGTTGTCCGGGCCACCGAGATGCAGCAGGAGGAACGGCGCCCAGAACGCGACGAGCTGCTGCTCGCGCGACGTGCTGCCGACGGACAGGTTGCTCAGCGCGTATTTCGCCAAACTGTCGGCCACTTGGTACGCCGGCCACAGCAGGCAGAGCCTACACCAACTGAAGGCTTCACGCCGACGGATCCCGGCCAAGAGGACGAGGAAAACATGCGCGGCGAAGCTCGCAAGGACCGCCGCCCGGATCAGCCATTCATTCATCAGATTTAACAATTCGGCCATATTGCTCCTGCACGGAAATTAAGAATGCATAAATATCACGTACTCATCCATGCATTTCTTGACGGACAAATATACCGCGCGCTCGCTAATTGAGAACGTAACACATACCGTGGCGCGGGTCGGCCGATCGATCGATGGATTGGTTGGTCCTCCAACTTCCAGTTTAAAACAGTGGTCGATCAATAGCAGTTACTGCTATCTTGCTAGCGAGTACGTACGCGCGATCGATGAGCAGAGTAGGCTCAACAAATTAACTTGAAACTGATATTCATCTCCCAAATAAGCTCTTGCTCGATCGAGTAGAAAGGCGAGTAGGAAACTAGCTAGCTAGTTTCAACATCAAGGGAGCGCGCGCCGTATGAAGATTAGTGTGTGGACTACTTACTACTTATTCCCTTCAGCTAGCTCAAATTGATGCATATGCATGTGCTCATTTCATTAGCATTCTTGGTTCATGTGGTCCCCAAGGCTGTCGCAATGCATGTGAGCGGCTAGCAAACAGTTAAACAAATTAATCTCTGTAGCTAGGTAATTAAGCAAACAACCGCGGATGGAACAAATCACTGGTGGCTTAATATGCTAATTTGTTATCGTTGAGACCTCAACCAACAATACTATATGCTTCCAAACACATGCGAGCGGCTAGCAAACAGTTAAACAAATTAATCTCTGTAGCTAGGTAATTAAGCAAACAACCGCGGATGGAACAAATCACTGGTGGCTTAATATGCTAATTTGTTATCGTTGAGACCTCAACCAACAATACTATATGCTTCCAAACACATGCGAGCGGCTAGCAAACAGTTAAACAAATTAATCTCTGTAGCTAGGTAATTAAGCAAACAACCGCGGACGGAACAAATCACTGGTGGATTAATATGTTAATTTGTTGTTAGATTGTTAATCATTGTTTAGTTTTTACATACCGTATGCAAGGCGTAGAGTCCGTGCAGAGTGTATCCAACTGTACCCGAATGGGATACAACGTTGAGTCCTATACGGGTTATGAGTTCTCAGCCTTTATAAGCATCAGTGTCTTGTAAGTTTGATACAACAGAAGCAATAGAACAATCAGACCTCCACACTTACGGGCGTACGAATGTAGAGTTTATCAGCACGTTGCCAAGTTTTTATCCCATCCTCCAAGGCTCCAAAGACCAAGCTGAGAATGTTCGCTTGCAATTTGTGATTATTTTCGTCCTAAGGAAGAAGGTGTAGTGTGCGAAGAGTGCAGCTGATACGGCTCCAAGTGCTACTCCAACTTTGCGCACTGTTGTGCACGCGCGTGAGGATGTTCGAGGCGAGCTAAGTCACGGAGCTAAAAAGAATTATTTCTACGTGGGTTCTCATATTATTCCAATTAATTGAGTTAAGAGTCTTCTTGTTTATTAAAGATAGTTTCCTTTTATTTTTAGAGAGTTCGAGTGCATACAAGTTTTGCTTATGGCGTCAGGGTCAAGCACCTATCTATACTATCTTTAATTAGATGAGTCAAATAGTTATGCTACCAAACATATGCAAGCAGCTAGGCTAGTTACTTTCACAAAGAGCCTGCACTAGTTACTTTCATTAGGTAGAGACCATGTTACGTGCATGTTTTAGCTAATCAATATACTGGATTGAGTACGTATGTAGGGGAGTCGTATATGCTACCAAACACATGCAAGCAGCTAGCAAACAAACCTAGGATGGAACAAACCTAGGATGGAACAAATTAATCGCTGTAGCTAGGTAATAAAGCAAACAAACCTGGGATGGAACGACGCAGGCATGCCAAGTTGGAGAAGCCTTTATTATTTCTTAATCTTTTTTTAAACAACAGTTGGCTAGTGAACCCTGATATATATATAACCCTCCTAGCCTAACATATGCTATCCTCTCAGATGGCACTAAAGAGATCAACAGCTCAAGAAAATAGTACAGTGGTAAAAGGAAATTGACAGCGCGAAGGCCACAAGGTAGCTATCCTTAGTGGTACGTAACGTACGTAGGGGAGTCATATATGCTACCAAACGTATGCAAGCAGCTAGGCTAGTTACTTTCACAAAGGGCCTGTTACGTGCATGTTTAGCTAATCAATAGACTGGATTGAGTACGTACGTAGGGGAGTCGTATATGCTACCAAACACACGTGTGAGATCAGATTGACATGTGTGAGTCATATGTCATGATCAGATTGTTTACGAAATCAATTTCAATCTAATCATGTGGGTCAACAGCCTGCAGAGTCGATCCTGCAAAATAAATCCAGCTATTTCGTCCTGTGCTTATCCAAATTAAATATATATACGCGGCACCGATCGAGACCATGTTACGTGCATGTTTTAGCTAATCAATATACTGGATTGAGTACGTATGCAGGGGAGTCGTATATGCTACCAATCACATGCGAGCGGCTAGCAAACAGTTAAACAAATTAATATCTGTAGCTAGGTAATTAAGCAAACAACCGCGGATGGAACAAATCACTGGTGGCTTAATATGCTAATTTGTTATTGTTGAGACCTCAACCAACAATACTATATGCTACCAAACACATGCGAGCGGCTAGCAATTAAACAGTTAAACAGATTAATCTCTGTAGCTAGGTAATTAAGCAAACAACCGCGGACGGAACAAATCACTGGTGGCTTAATATGCTAATTTGTTGTTAGATTGTTAATCATTGTTTAGTTTTTACATACCGTGTTGGACCCGGATTTTCTAATCCCGAATCCTCTGCGAATACACCGCGCTATTCCCCGGATCAATAGATAGCACTCACAGATACATCACTGAATCATTTCATACATGGCGTATAACCATACCATACATTAACTTAACACATCAGAGTTTACGTACACCGCATCGGGTCAAGTTTTACAATAAAGGCCGAACAGGCTAAATGATTACATCACAAAAGTAACGGAAGCGACAACGGAAGCAAAAGGAGGTGAGGTCACATCTCTCCACAGGCAAGCGACTGGGGAAACATGTGTACATCCGATATTACCTGAAAACTCAGATAATATAGGATACACCTAGGTACCAGCGGAGTCAGCTAGACGGGGGCGAGACCGATACTACAGAAACTAAACTACTCTTCAGGGTTCACTTGGCCATCAACTTCAAGATTCTCGTAGTATGCGTAGTCTCCTTGCTCCATATCATCTGGGAGTTTGGGGGAGGAGCGAGAGTGAGCACAACTACCGTGCTCGCGAGCCAACACACAATATGCAATAGTATACATGCAAGGCTTAAAAAGGATGACTCAGGTTCTTTTATTTGCTAAAGCAATATTTTCAATTATCATAAGTACAAATCCATATGACTTAGCATTTTAAACAAATTGTATTTTCATTAAAGAGAATATGTGTAATTATTAAATAACAGTAGAGGTTACCTCCACCTCATGCTTAAATTTGATAACGGCTACATCCACCGATTATCAACACTGGGTAAGGCTACCCAGGAAAAATACAAAACAAGGGCTGGATGAGCCCACCACATTTTCATTCCACCCACAAAGGTTTTTGAAATAGAGCTAACTCAGGTTAAGTTCACATGTCCGCCTTTAACAGTAGCGGCTATTGCTTTAAGCAGTTTAGACTGCGAGAGTTGTCTGACACTGTACCCACAAGAGATAATCATATTCGTTACCCCACAAGAGATAACCATATGCATGTGCTCATTTCATTAGCATTCTTGGTTCATGTGGTCCCCAAGGCTGTCGCAATGCATGTGTACATGTTTGTCTCAGACCAACTCACCATTGAAGGTACTAAATAGCTTCCTCCTTTCGCTACATCATTCTGCTTTACCTTTCAAACTTTAGCATTTTGCCGCCAGTACGTAACGTACGTAGGGGAGTCGTATATGCTACCAAACATATGCAAGCAGCTAGGCTAGTTACTTTCACAGAGAGCCTGCACTAGTTACTTTCACAAAGTTACTTTCATTAGCTAGCTAGCTCGCACGCGCGGCACCCATGGAGACCATGTTACGTGCATGTTTTAGCTAATCAATATACCGGATTGAGTACGTATGTAGGGGAGTCGTATATGGTACCAAACACATGCAAGCAGCTAGCAAACAAACCTAGGATGGAACAAATTAATCGCTGTAGCTAGGTAATAAAGCAAACAAACCTAGGATGGAACGACGCAGGCATGCCAAGTTGGAGAGCCTTTATTATTTCTTAATCTTTTTTTAAAACAACAGTTGGCTTAATATGCTAATTTGTCGCCGGCACATGGATCCTTTCTTGTCTATCATATAGCCCACACTAATTATAACGGTGAGGGTCATCAAAAATGCGATGGATTTGGTCTCGAAAAGACTCCTAACCGATCTAACACAACTTACAAGAAAGAAAAAGTAATAGAATTTTTTTTAAAAAAAGACAGACGTCATGCTGTATTGGGAAAGCAAGGCGTCGCTTTTTTTACTCGGAATTCAAGGTGTCCCTTGATTTCAATTTTTCTTTAGTGTAATTGATTACAAGTGTTGATTGTTTTACCGGCCCTTCATTACAAGAGTGTTTTATCTTAGACACATGTTCCAAGAGGGACTGAACAAATAAAATCAACATTAGAGACTCAATCACCATTTTGGGAAGATATAATAGGATAACCGGAAGAAATATATATTTTAAGCATATTTGATATGAGAAGCTGATCATGCATGCATGATTTTTTTGAATTGTTTATATAAAGCAATTAATAAAATTAATACAAACATGAGCCTGTAAGAATTTTAGGAAAAACAGAATGCAAATAGGTGTGAGAAATTATTTAGAGCCAATTTGCACAGGGAAATTTTATTCTGCACCAATTAAGAAAATTTCATCTAAAGCAACAATACATTTAGAGAAAATAGTAGCATGTGAGAATTTTTTTTAAATCATTAAGCATATTAAATCCTACGAAATTTACATAAGAAACTATAGGGAGTCGGAAGTCCTCACAAAAAATTTCATAAATTTATGACCTATATTTCTATGTTTAAAAATTCCCTTAAAACCTCAGCCACTTAATCCCAAAATCCAGAATTTATTCTCTCTCTCTCTCCTCACTGACGTGCAGGACCCACACGTCAGGAAGCCTCTTCGACATCGCTCTCTCCCCCTTGCCAGCTCGCCAACGCGAGCTCCGCCCGCTCGCCCACGGTTTCCACCGACCGCCCATCGTTTTCAACCTCCACCTACCGCCATCACCTTCACCCGGCTATGCCCATCCTATCTATCGCTGTAATGCTGCAACAGCCCCGCTCTGGCGAAGATAACTTGTGGTGGCCATTCCACATGCCCACACACTATTACGAGGGGAGCGCGTCCTAGTTCGCATAGTCTTCAAATTACTCCTCCTCGTAGAACTCTGGATTTCCGGATTCTTCCTTAACAACTGATTAACAATGGTATAAAACCGTGAGTACATAAAGTACTCAGCAAGTCGTGGGGAAAAAAATCTGCAATTAATATTTATGCAAGGCTTGAATAAGAAATAGTCGTATAGTTATTTTTGCAAAAAACAAATATTGAAAATAAATACAGTAATTAGATTAAAAAGCATAATTGAAAAGATTAAATACAAATGTAAACAAGTGCTTTGAAACAACAAGTGAACTACCCGTTCACTTCTCAACCAACAATCAGTGAACTGTCGTTCACTTCTCATCCAAAGATTTTATGAAATCTCTATACCTCATATGAAATCACCCATATTATCCATAACTAGGGACATGACGATTAAAATAGTTTTTAATACTATATAGATGTTGTACAATTTATCAAAAGTTAACACTAAATGTACTTTTAAAGCATCGTGCATTGATGTACACATAAAAACGGAGATAGGAACATGCATTCTTATAACTACCATAATTCGGCGTATCCCTGACGGCTAGAAAGCGTCAAAGAGAGGCGCCAAAATATAGGAAAAATATTTAGAGTAGATAAAATATGAACGTCCTTTCACAAAGAACCCCCTAATCACAGAAGGTGGCATGGCTCGACTACAAGGAGGTGTTTGCACCATTGGCCCGTCTTGAGTCCGTGCGCCTGGTGATCGCACTCGCCGTGCACAAAGCATGACCAACACACCACATGGATGTCAAATCGGTGTTCCTCAATGGCGAGCTCGACGAGGAGGTCTACGTCGCCCAACCTCCCGGCTTCGAGGTTGAGGGCCGTGAGCAGAAGGTGCTGATGCTCCACAAGGCCCTCTACGGCTTGAACTAGGCACCGAGAGCGTGGAACGCCAAGCTTGCCAGCTGTTTGTTGTCACTCAGGTTTCAATGGAGCGCATGAGAACATGTGCGACAGTGGTGCATCGTAGATATTGGTGGACGTCTACATGGACGACCTCATTATCATGGGCACCGACGCACAGGAGATCGTTAAGTTCAAAAGGGAGATGAAAAACTCATTTAAAATGATCGATCTCAGCTTGCTTAGTTTCTACCTCGACATCAAAGTGCACCAGTCCAGTGGCTGCATCATGCTGAACCAATATGCATACGTGCTCAAAATTATTGAGAAGAGTGGCATGGCAGATTGCAATCCCTGCCACGTTCCCATGGAGACGAAACTCAAGCTAAGCAAGGCAAGCTCAGTCCCTCTCATAGATTCCACGGCCTACCGGAGCATCATCGGGAGCTTGAGGTACCTAGTGCACAAAAGACCCGACATCACGTACTAAGTGGGCTACGTAAGCCGCTTCATAGAAGCGCCAACCACTGAGCACTTGGCGGCAATTAAGCATATACTTCGGTACATTGCTGGTATGCGGAGTTATGGTTGTCGTTACACGAATAAGTTGGAGGAGCCACGATTTGTCGGCTACAGCGATAGCGACATGGCTACCGACGTCAATGACCGCAAGTGCACGACGGGCGTCTTCTTCTTCCTCGGCCGTAGCCCCAATAGTTGGCAATCTCAGAAGCAGAAGGTTGTGGCGCTGTCCTCTTGCGAGGCCGAGTACATCTTGGCGACAATGTCCACCTGCCAAGGTATTTGGCTCGCTTGTTTACTCGCTGGTTTGAAAAATGAAGAGGTAGACAATGTCATGCTCAAAGTCGACCACAAGTCGGCGATCTCCCTTAGCAAAAATCCAGTTTTCTATTACAGGAGCAAGCACATAGACACCCGATATCATTTTATCCGGGAATGCGTTCAGGACGAAAAAGTTGAGGTGGAGTAGATCAAGACCGAAGAGCAGCTAGCTGACATTCTGACGAAAGAGCTGGGCCGCGTCAAGTTCCAGGATCTGCGCATAAGGATCGGCATCATCGAGATCAAGAAAGCGCATCAAGAATTAGATGGTCTTTGTTGAATAATCCAATGTGTTATTGATTTTGATGTAACGGTTGCATTTAGCAGTCATTAATTGATTCTGTTTGTTTTGCATGGCAGTCATGACGCCGTTCATTGCCGGCTGAATGCAATTTAGTAGTAGTAGTTGTGAGCGTTAGCAGCAGTCATCAATGCTGCATTGATTGGAAATTTATTTATTAGCGTTAGTAATCGTAAGTTATTTGCTAGTGAGAATAAAAGAAAAGAAGAAAAACTGGAAAACGTTGTGCAGTTCGGCAGAACCAAAAAAAAATCTATTTGCCAGATAAGGATGACCTCTTGGAATTCAGGATCGAAATTCAGAGCTTCATCTAATTTCCTACACCTCCATCTTATTTTCCCCGGCTTCCTTTTTCTTCTTTTCCTCTTCCTCCTCTTTCTTCACCACAGGGTACGCTTTCTTCAAAGATTCCGATATCATTTCAAACAACTCCTTCTCGACCTTATCTGCTGAAAACTCATGGCCCCTCGAGTAGCGGTACTCGTTCCAACTGTCCACCAGTTCAACATGCTTCACCAGACTACTGCAAAGACCTGTCGGCGTGCCACGAGTGCACTCATGCAATAAGTTGTACTGCCCAATGGTGCCCGACCACATCCTGTAGCTACTACTTGGCGCCCTGAGAAGGAGTAGCCAGCCCAGATCCGTAGACACGACGGAGCCGGCGCAATCTTCCACTTCACAAAAATGCATGGTGAAGCCAACACTGTGGCGTAGCGTCCAAGAACGCATATGTCCATGTCGACCCAGAGCCCTGAGCATCCATCTCATATCCAGGAGGAAGGTGCTAGCCTGCAAGATGTAAGTGATAACGACATCTACTCTCCTCTGGCCGTCTTTACTGTAGAACAAAAACAACAAGAACGCTGTGACGGTGAAGGGAAGCGAAAGTGCACGGATAATGTACCCACGCCAAGCGGGGATCACAGCTGCCTTGGTGTAGAGGATGTCATACATGAGGGAGAGCTCCATCTCAACCACCTTGCGCATATCCCACCATTCCAAAGAGAGTGGTTTTCTGCGGGTCACACACTTAAGTGGATGTGGATCCTGATAGAATTGAACCCTTATTTGTAAAGACTGATTCATTCCTGAAATTTTAAAGCATGCATGGCATAGTTTCTTTTGCTAACCTGCATGGCATAGTTTGTTTTGCTAACCGTGCATTTCTCTCTCGAACAAGTGGTCGATAAGGCCGGTGTGGTCGAAACAAGTGGTCCATAAGACCAGTGTGGTCGGAACACTATAGTCGAAACAAGTGTCACACATGACCAGTGATAATTTTCTATAGACCGTCCTTGGACCTCTTTGGGAAATCCTCTTGGACCCCCCTTAGAGATTTCTTGGGATCACTCCAAGAGAGTAAGGTCGGAATACTATGGTTCCCTTGGACCTCTTCGTGAGATCCTCTTGGACATCTCTTGAAGATTTCTTTGGATCACTCCAAGACTGTGTGGTTGAAGGTATAGACAAGTGTGGTCAAAGCTTTAGACCGGTGTGATCGAAGACATAGACCAGTGTGGTCGTAATATTATGGTCGAAGGCATAGACCAGTGTGATCGAAAAATAGTGGTCGGATCTTTAGACTAGGGTGGTCGTAATACACTGTCGAGGCTGTAGACCAGTGGTTGGAGCTGTAGACCAGTGTACAATCAGGATCAATAAACACTGCTTAATGACCATTAATTGATTTTGAATTAGCAGTTACCAGTGGTTTAAGTTGACGGTTACTAGATGTAAGCGATGAAAGTAACGCTATCTTTGATTGTTAAAATCAGAGTACATGAGTTACACATATATAGATTACAGATATCATGTGAATACGCACAGCTATCATGTGAACGTGTACAGCTAGCATGTGAAGGCGTGATCCCTCGAAAGAGAAAGTGTCATGCATGTAGGAAGCCGAGGCACCATCCTGTCTAACACGCCCCCGCAGTCAGAACGTCGCCAAGGTGGACATTCAGACTGGACAAAAATTCAGTGAAGACGGAAGTGTCACAGACGACGGTCCGGTGATGATGATTCGGCGTGATGACGACGGTAGACGGGGCGCTCGGAAGGCCGTGGAGGGAGGGTCGTGTCGACGAGCGCGCCGCGTCACGCCACGACGTCTTCGGAAGAGAAGAGGCTCCGGAGAGGTCGAAGCCGAGGCGGTGAAGTCCGGAGCCGAGGAACGTCGACAGGTCGGCAGGGCGACAGAAACCAATCTTTGATTGGAAAAATAGAGAAAACCCGATTTAAAGATGACTGGGGAAAACTCTAATTGGTAGTCGATCGGATGATCGGTGACACGACTTAAACTATGGGTTGCGCAGCCCCCAGGAGAGATAATGGAGATGAGATCATCTCCCAGGGGCACCGCGACGGAAGCTGTGGAGGCGGCGGCTCAGGAGTGGCACTGCTCTGATACCAAGTAAGCGAGGAAAGTAACACTATATTTGATATGTTTAAATCATAGTACATGAGTTACACTTATATAGATTATAGCTACCATGTGAATACGTACAGCTATCATGTGAACACGTACAACTATCATGTGAACGCGTACAGCTGGCATGTGAACCCATGATCCCTCGGAAGAGAACGTGTTATGCATGTAGGAAGCTGAGGCACCATCCTGTCTAACACTAGAGAATAACTGTCTCGATCATAAATAGGATCTAGAGATGTCCAGATGAGGGTAGACAATTATATCAATTTTCTTTTGTCTTCCTCTCTGTTCTCTTCTGCTGAAGAGTTGTGATGTCAAACCAAGCAGTCCCTTCTCCTCGGTATGCACCGGGAAGAAGGGTGAGCGGATATCTCCGAACTATTGTCGCAGAGTACACCTACATAGGGCGGCAATAAGGTTTCTAGGTAGCGCATCTGCGCGACCGCTCGCTACGCTACATCATCTACTACCTGCACTGCTTCGAGACTGAACTATTTCTTGTTCTCCATCGAATCCAACTGTAAGTTGGTCATAAAACCACTCTATTCTGTTATAGTCCTTTTTATGTATGCTTAGAAGTGCAATAAGTTGCATGCTGTTAGTACGCTTTATGCATCTCTAGTTATGTGTGATCTTTGCCTCATAATCAAATCTGGAATTAAAATGTTGTGCACATTTCTAACAATCCAGAAACCTTATTGTGTATTTTTTGTGATATAGCAATGGCTGGTGTTTCTAATGCTATGAAACTTGAGACGTTTTCTTGTTAGAACTTTCATAGATGGCAGACAATGGTCAAGTTTTGGCTCATAGTTTTGTGGCTGTGGTGGGTGATTCATCCACAGTATCCATTTATGTTTGAACAGACATGAAGTTCGACATAGATAACAACACCACCCTTGGATGCACACTGACCGTACTAGCCGACCAGCTCTATGATGTGTACACAGACTTCAAGTCCGCCACAGAGTTGTGGGATGCGCTCGAGCACAAATATGCCGAAGCTCAGGCTGGTCATTGGCTTTATATGTGCGAGCAATTCTTTGACTATAACATGGATGATGTGAAGTCGATAGTTGCACAGGCTCATGAGCTTCAGCTACTACTGGTCAGAGAGATTGCGCATCTGGGAGGTCATTTAGTTCGATCAGATACGGACTAGTCATATGGAGATACGAGCTAGTCGTAGGTTGGTCGAACATAGTCACTAAGTGGTCGAAGCCTGACCGTAAGGAGTTACGAACTGGTCGAGACTATATATGAACTGGTCGTATAGATATACAAGCTGGTTGTTTGTGAGAAGAACATGGTCGTAGATCATATTGTTACCAAACTTCCTGCTTAATAGCGGGATTTTGCCACTAGCATAAAGCACAAAAGAGAAGAGATATCTATTGAGGATCTCATCGCTGCCTTTGTTATGGAAGAAAAGTCAAGAGCAAAAGATGCACCAAACACGACCAATCAAAACAATCAGATCAATATAAATGTCGTAGAGTAAAGGCTAGGAGAGCGGAGGCTTGTTTGGCATAAATACTTTAGAGTATAATCTGAATGTTGCAACTAGTTTGAATAAATGTGAGGCCAATATATGCCATTCTCAGTTTTGTCATATTGGTTTTGATAGTGTTGCTAGAATATCAAGATTAGATTTAATTCCAAAATGTGAAATTATCATAGGATTAAAATGTCAAACTTGTGTGGAAGCAAAACAAACTCGAAAACCTTTTACGGGGTTACAGGAGGAAAAGAATATGACACCTCTAGATCTTGTCCAATCTGACTTGCGTGAGATGAATGGATTGTGACCAAAGGAGGCAAAAGATATTTTCTAACTCTTATTGATGATGCGTCACGTTATTGTTATGTGTATCTACTGAAAACAAAAGATGAAGCTTTAAAATACTTTAAAATTTATAAGGCCGAGGTTGAGAACTAACTTGAAAAGAAAATTAAAAGACTACGGTCTGATCGTGGATGTAACATCCCAAAGTTCTGTTACCAAAATAAAAATAAATAAAGTTATTATTTTATTGGATTTTCTGGTTGCCAATGAATTTTCTCGATTTTCTGTAACCTAAAAAAAGTTTTCAATGTTAAAAGGAAAAAAAATAATTAATTAACTTCTTGGTTTTAAATTCAAAAATAATTTTTATTGAGTTTTATTGAATATTTTGGGATTTTATTAGATTTAAAGTGAAAAGTAAATTTTAAATTAATTTTTGGAATTTTCTAGTATGAATTTTCTCGATTTTCTGGTTGCCAATGAATTTTCTCGATTTTCTGTAACCTAAAAAAAGTTTTCAATGTTAAAAGGAAAAAAATTAATTAATTAACTTCTTGGTTTTAAATTCAAAAATAATTTTTATTGAGTTTTATTGAATATTTTGGGATTTTATTAGATTTAAAGTGAAAAGTAAAATTTAAATTAATTTTTGGAATTTTCTAGTATTTAAAAAGGTTTTTCCCCCCAATTTTCTAGAAAATAAACTTAAAAATAAAAGCCAACTTTTAGTTGGAATTATTTTTATTAAGTTCAAAATAATTCTAAAATTTTTTGTGATTTTTTCTATAATTTTTTAACTCTATTTGCTATATTATAAAAATGTATTAGATTTATGGTATAAAATGTAATTTCGAAAATAAAAAAAATTCCCGTCGGTAACCCATCCAAGAAAACCACATGGCCAACTCGCTTAACATGCTGGGCTTTCCTAATGCACTACCAACTTGCCTCCTTTATTTCAATTAATCATCCCTTCTTTCTATCCTTTCTCTCCTTTATCCCTTGCTCTCTCTCTCTCTTCCATTGAACCATTTTCTTCTCCAGAGAACGTGCAGCACGCGTACAACCACCATGAATGCCCAAATGAAGCTCTTAGTCCCTGTGATTTCCTCCACGATTCTTCACAAAATCACAGGCATTCAACTCCCCTCATCACTCCACCTCCATTCCCGGTCATTCCTCCCCTCATAAATGCCCAAATCAACGGGAACACGCTATGTCCGGCCATGACACCCGCTCCTTGATCTCCTCCTCATGTCCACCTCCACCCCTATATAAGAGAGCACCGTGTGCCTCTCCTCTCCCTCATCCATTCCCGAAAATCTTAGCTCCTCTCCCGCTTTCTCCTCTCCACAATCGAATTTTTTCCGTCGACGGCTGAACGTCGTTCCTCGACCATTTGCGCGCCTACAGTGGAGCGCCGCCGCCATCTCCACCACCGCTAGCTTCACCTCGCGACGTTCTACATGGTGCTCACCTCGCCTTCATCGGAGCATCGCTGGAGCGCCGCCCCCTCCATGGCCGCCACCACCGTGCGCCGCCGCCAGCCGTCCCCGACCGTGCCGCCACCTTCTACGGCTTCATCTCAAGGTCAGCAACCCATTTTGCTAATTTGCCGGCCACCTTTCCTCTTCCTTCACCGACACCGGCCATTTTCTCCGTGGCACTGTGTTCTCTAGAAGCATGGAGAAGATGAAGAGTACACATGCACTATTAGTCATTCAAGTTGCATACCCATGAAATACCTTCCAAAAATCATTTCCCTCTAATATAAACTCCAAATCTGATGATTCTTTTTCCCAAAATTATCTAAATTCTTATTTTATTTTTCAGTATTTATTTGGTAATTTTTAGAATTTATTTTATTTTTTATATTTCATTTGCGCGTAGTCGTCGCCGCCACCAGTCGCCGCCGACCGAACCGCCGCTACCATCGGTTAGAGTACCTCATCGGGGTTCCATTTTTGTTGTTTGCCGACCAACTCTCCCTTCCTATAGCTGGCACAGCCAATTCTTCCATATCATTTACAATAGACGTATGCATGCTACAGTAGCATGCAATGCATGCACGTACCCACCGCACCAAACTTCGCTACCTTCGTTCTCCCTCCTCGATCATTATCTTCCCGAGTCGACTGCATCGACGCGTGCCCCTCGGTTTCCGCTTCCTATCCCTGGAATTCGCCACTCTCTTTTCGCCGCAACCAAAAAATTTCCGTCGGAGGCCGAACCACCTTCTGTCATCGTTTCAGGCGCCGTCTTTGATCCCCCAACGATATCGTCTCTGCTGTTAGCTTCGCCTCGTCATACTCTACATTGTGCTACCATCCGTTTCTTTGAAGCATCGTCGATTCACCAGTGCCACTATTCATCGTGCATTGTTTTGCGCGCCACCGCCGCACTGGACCCCCGCCAGCGACGCGACCACCACCATTGGGTCCGCCTCGCTTCCGGGATTTCATTTGGCTAGTTCGCAGGCCGCCCTCTCTCTTCCGCTCACCGGCACGACCATTTCTTCCATGTTGCTACTGTTCAAGTTGCATGATAATGAATAGTGCCATGCAAACCACTGTTCACATATTTCTCAACATACCCATTTAATCATTCTAAAAATCTGTTCTCCCTCATACGAACTCCGATTCTGTCGATTCAAATTCCTATATTCATATAAAGTCGATATCTTACTTCCAGTATTTATCTTATAATTTTTGAATTTTATTTGAATGTTATTTGAATTTGGACTGTTTACTCGTACAGATTTCGACGACTTCGGACAACCAGATTTCGACAGCATTTGAGAATATCGATTAACCAAGCAAGGCAAGTTATACCATTGATTATATTGATCCCAGTATTTTAAATTTATTTAATTCTGTTTTTAAATTACTATTGCACGCATAATTTTATACAGTTAATTTAAGTACATGTTTAAAATTTATAGTTAGTCCAATTTCCTTTGTATGGCCAGACTTGAATGTTGAATCATCATTCCATTGTCACCTTAGTCAAATAAAATTTGAAAATACAAATGTGCCTAGATATTGTTTAGATCATAAATATTTGATTTTGGGGAATTTTAGCCAAAATAACAGTTTTGATTAAAAACCTATGACATTGTTTTGTCATGGTAGATTTTTACAAATGTCTTTGAAAAATAAAAGTGAAAAATGGTTTTAGACTTGGGCGGAATTGATGCTTGGTGGGTGCAGGTTTATGCACGGGCTTAATTCGGGTAGGATTGAGACCCAGGTGTTATTTTGGAAGTCGCCCAAGTCAGTTAAGGAACGGTCTTCGAGCCGCATTTTGCTAAGCCCTACCATACTATCACGTCCTGTATGGGCAGGACCTGGCTAAATAATTTGTAACATTCCACCGTAGTTGTGCCATGTTGATGTGTGGGTGTCAGGATGACCTACTTTTATATATTCCCACATGGCGCAAGAGGGGGTTTGAATCCAGCTGGTGGTTAGCCCAATGGAAGTGAAACCTTAGCGAGGCGGGACTACAGTGGGATGGCGTATTGTAAAGGCCTTGACATGTGCTCTAGACTGCTTACCTAAGGTAGTGAGCAGTGGTATCGACGGATGCCAAGCAAACTAGACAATTCATGTCTTGTGGGTAAAGTTGTACCACCTCTGCAGAGTGTAAAACTATTCGAATAGCCGTGTCCACGGTCATGGACATACTGAGCAAAGCCACTCAAAGTTAGACTTTGATTTTGTTTTAAAATGATTTTAGCAAATGATTTGAGGATGGATAATCCTTGTGGTAAAATTGGGCGGTTAGCCATGTGATAGGAGGGTATCCATCACCATATTTCATATGGAGGTTATCCTACTATAAAACTTGAGAATTTATAAAAAGAATTTTAGTTATAAAATAACTGCTTTGGAACTTATTACAAATATTTAAAGAAAATATTGCTTTATGCAAATTCAACCAATAAGCCTTCCTTTGATATATACATGCATGCATTAACTCTGTTATTGGGTGTAACTTGCGAGCACGGTAGTTGTGCTCACCCTTGCTTCATGCAAATAAATTTCAGAGGAGAAGGACTTCACCACCAGTGTGGATCTCGACGACTAGGCCGCTACCCTAGTCGATTGCCTGTGCCAGATTAGCTGGACTCCACTACTTCTTCGTCTTCCGCTGTGTTTGTTTATTGTTGGCTTGTAAGCCTCTTTTGTAATAAACTCTATTGATTATTAATAAAGTTATACAAATTATGGATGTTACCATATTTGTTTACTGTGTGAACTAGCTACTGATCATGGGGACTAGTTCAGAAATGCACAGAGAATTCTGGGGTGTTACTCCCGGGTCCGATAGTGGAGGAGAGTTTATCTCTCATGAATTCTCCCAAATCTGTTATGAACATAGAATAGTCTATGAAGTTACACCGCCATACTCACCCTAATCAAACGGGGTGGCTAAGAGAAAAAATCGGACAGTAGCAGACTTCGTGAATGCTATGTTGTAGAGTGCCGGTATGCCTAAGATATTGTGGGGATTTTTAGTAGTAAAACCAGTAACTCCAAATATTATAGTTAACACAATAATGGAGTCTGGAGAAGGCCTAAGATATTGTGGGGATTTTTAGTAGTAAAACCAGTAACTGCAAATATTATAGTTAATACAATAATGGAGTCTGGAGATGCTTCATTTTTTAGGATATTTATCCTATTAGAACTGCAGCCAGTAGTACTTCTCGAACTAAGGATAATCAAACTATGAATAATAGTAATTTTGAACCTACCACCATCTCTGAAGCAATGAGTGATGCACTACCAGTTTGTGATAATCCTAACGAAGATAACAATTTAGTCGAAGGGGCTCCTCTCAGGAGCAAGCGACAAAGGGTTGAGAAAACCTTTGGCGAAGACTTTATTGTATATCTCATGGATGATGTGTCAAACACTCTTTCAGAGGCTTATGCTTTACCTGATGCAGAGTATTGGAAAGAGGCAGTCCATAGCTAGATGGATTCCATCACGGCTAACGGGACTTGGGAGATCACTGATCGTCCTATCAGGTGCAAACCTGTTGGATGCAAGTGGATCTTTAAGAAAGAAAGTAAGGCCTGACGGTACTATTGATAAGTACAAGGCAACACTTGTAGTTAAGAGTTATACCCAGAAAGAAGGTAAGAATTATTTGGATACTTACTCTTCTGTTGCCAGATTGACCAACATTCGAGTGTTCATTACATTAGCTTCTTCCCATAGTCTACACATTCATCAAATGGATGTGAAGACACCTTTCCTTAAGAGAGAGTTTGTGAGGACCCCCGGGTTATAAATATAAGATCGGGGTTTACCTGGTCTTAAAGAAATAACTCTGGGCCTCAAGTAAATAAATTCCACCTTAACTCCATTCAAGTGAGGAGCCCGACCGAAACTAGAGCCCCGGTGATCATGCGCACTGCTCCTCTGCAAGCACTACATGATTATCGGTTCTCCAAACGGTCAAAGCCAATGCTTAGACAACTTAAAGTGGGATTCATAATAGCGAGTATGAGGTCGTGTTGGCTCCCAGGATCAGTGACCAACACGCTCATACTCTCGTTCAACGTTGATCATATCTATACAACATCGTACATTAACAATCCAAAAGACATACAACATAATAGTTAAGTCTACAACTATTACATAACGGCCGACTGGCCAAATTCAAATAAGAGTGATAAATAACAACGAAAGCAAGATAAATAAACCAAAAGGTCCAGCAAGGTATGCCCCATAACCCAAGACAACCGACTGGGAGTTAGATAACAACACTACTCGTCAGTGTCGCCTAATTCGGCACTGACGAGCTCAGCGGGCTCGAAGTCGTCCTCACCTGAAAAGGCCAGCAAACATCTGGTTGAGTACAAGTGTACTCGCAAGTCTTACACAAAGTAAAATTAGTCATGCTAGAGGTTGTTCCAAAGGATGGCTCATATTGGCTTAGTTTTGCAAAAGAGACGCAACAATTTACAACCTACAGATACTAGTTTTTCAAGTGTCATTTCGAAATCAGATTTGAAGTAGAAGTAAAGCATGTGAATAAGTAGTAAATTGAATAACAAATGAATCATACAAATAACAAAGTGGCTGTCCACTTTGATACAACAAAATACATGAACATCTCATTCATGACGAATACCAAGTTATAACCATAAATTTTTAATTCCAAGAGTAACAATAGCAACCATGTAACTCAAGTGGTCGTCCATAACCGTGGACACGGCTATTCGAATAGATTTATACCCTGCAGGGGTGTACTACTTTACCCACATGACTTGATTAGCCCGTATGCGAAAGTTATGGTAGATTGAAAATCAGTTTTTGGAAAAATACTAAAAAAATAGGCTTCGGTTACTATTCATCCAAAATCCAATTTTTAGCACAAATTTGTAGAACAGTGGTGAATAAAATGATTACATATCTGAATAGGTAATAAAATGATAAGACCAAATTAACTTGGTTCAACTCATTTGGAGTTCATATGAATTAGTTATGAATTTTCAAAGTTAAAAGCATTTTGTAGTGTAAAAGTAATTCTTTTCTGAAATTTCTACCACATAAAAATACTTTTAAACTCAATGCAACTTAGCCTCTGTCATAATCAAAGTATTCCATCCAACCACACAATGTCCGGATTAATGATCTTCCAACTATACAACATATTCGACAATTGTACGAAATCCACCGACTTGTGGGCATAAGACCATGCCTACATCCATCAATCATTCTCCGATATATTATTTAAACTAATACTAACTATCTAGTTCTACTAGTCTCGCCTCGGCAATTCATATTTGCATCCATCCAAAATTTCCACAGACCGAGGTTTAATAGACTAACCTACAACTTATGAGCTTTACAATTTAAATGCACATCCAATACTTTATAGCTCACAAATCGATCAACTCATATTCTTACCACCGAACTTAGTCTTGAACGATCACTCCCAATCCAATCATATATGTGCCACTACGATCAACTAATAATTCTTTATCTACTAACCCAAGTGAGGGTACAAACCTATCAACCCGACACATAGGACTTATCCACTAAATACATAGCAATCCAAATATATTTATCCACCATCGAATAATTCATTCTACCATCTCCCATTTCTAGCATATAAGACTCACGTAGCTATTACTTCGGACATCCGACCAATTTGCTCTTGCTCAATTAAATCATCCGATTCAATTAATCCAACAATGTGCATAATCCGACATCCAACGAGCAACAAATACACATATACAAAAGACATATCATTAATCATCAACACCTACGTCATCCACCAAGTAATAGATTATAAAAATCTTTATGCATCATATCTTCAAAAATTACTAACCCAATCTGAGAAGATACCTCCAAATATCACCACTAGCTTCCATGCGACCTTACAATAATATCGGCCGATCAAAATAATAAACTCATAAATTTAGTCTAGCATCCACCGATCAATAATACTCGTATTTTGCCATAATAATATAATTATTCGCATCCACCAATATATCGATACATAATCACATCTACGCACAAATACAACATAACCGGAGAATTATACCGGACCTAAGCTATCAAATTATTTTTATAAATATACATGTAAAAATAGATGGCATGTTCATGACTAATATGCAATATGCACAACTAATATCGTAAACACGATTCGACACTAAAGAATTTTACCGCGGCACTAGGCGTGCAAATCGCCATCGGGCGTCTTATCGGCTACGCGTCCACATCCACTGTGGTTGTCGTCGTTCTCGCGTCCGTTCGGTCTCTCGTCCGTGTCCACCGTAGTCAACACCGCGTCGCTGCCGTGCGCCGCTGGCCACCGCGACGCGTGCTAGGCCGCCGGCTCAGCTGCCGCTGGCGCTGGCTACATGCGGCAGCAGGGTCTAGCATGCATGGTTCACTGCATGTGCAGAGCTTGTGCTATGGCGATGCTGCTGGGGCTTGCGCCGATCCCTGCTGCACTGCCGAACTGCTACAAGAAGCCACCGACTTGTGGAGTTGCTGCTGCCTCTGTTGCTCTTGCTGCTGCAGAACTGGGCTGCTGCCACTGCCAAGCTGGGAGCTGCTGCTTGCACTGCCGGACAGGGAGCTGCATGCTGCTGCATGGCATGGGCTGCTGCTACTCCAGCCGAACAAGCATAGCCCAGCTACAGTTCATCTCTCACTCTCTCCTTCTTGTAAACCATTCAAATCAACTCGCATGTGAAATTCGATGGTATGGATGGGAAGCTTAGGGGGCGACGAATCCAGCGGTATGACATGCAAAGTTTGATTTTGGGTTTTTGGTGGTGATTGGAAGGAGAGAAAGAGATGAACTTGTTTTGCTGTTTTGCATTGACTAGAAATGTGTTGGGAGGAGGAGCTCTCGGCTGTGCTTGGCTGTGTGTTTTGTTGGGGAGAAAAGAGAAGGCAGGGGAGAGGATGATTCGGCTGGGGCAGCAAAAAGGCAATACGTAGTGGATCGAGCTGAGTTCGGCTGCTAGTGTGCAAAGCATGCAGTGGGGAGAGGTTTGGTGCCGGGCAAACCAAATGACCAGTGGGGATGGAATAAAGAAAGGGGGTAGTGCGGAGGTGTGACTCGTGCATGCAGTGAGTGACGATGCCTTTCGGCTGGGAGAAAAACAAAGGATGGCAGTGGGAAATGGTGTAAAGGCTGTGCACATGACTGGGAAAACAGTGGCTGGTTTAGGCTGTGTTAGAAAAAAATTTCGAATGAATAGTGTTTGGTAGAGGGGAAGAAATGGCAGAGAGTTAACAAATTTTTTAGGCATAGTTAATTAGCTCCAAAAATTACAAAATTTTCAGGGAAGGTTTTTTACATAATGTAGATGCTTAGGTAAAAATTTCAGAAATTTTTCTATAGTGTGGTGCTCTCTAAAAATCTTTAAATTTTTATGTTTGGGTGGAAAATGATTAGCAGTATATGTGGATATCGTGAGGATATATGCACGATCTCAGGATGATGAGTCAATTGGTAATGGCTTTGTTGGTTTGCAAAATCTCGCATTTTTGGGGTTTGCTTCAGTCTGTCAGACCACAGGCGGTCTGACTGGTTGTGTGAGGCGGTCAGACCGCCTGTGGAGAAGTCGGACCGGCTTTGGGTGCCGGTCGGACCGGCCTAACCTAAAAGTGGATTTTGGGGCTAATCCAAAAATAGGTTGTGTAGACAGGTGAGGGGAGTCTCCTGGATGTGGTCGCATCATTTTTGGAGCTCCCAGTCAAAAGTTCTATTGAGTTGAAAATTCCAGAAGGTTTCGGATTTTCAAGCTAGAATTTTGGCTAAGTCTTTTCGGGCGGTCCGACCGCCGTTGTGGGATCGGTCCGACCGGCCTGAAATCGGTCCGACCGGCCTTGTGGGGCGGTCAGACCGCCGATGACTTGGAGGTTAGCCAAGTTTGCATTGATGTGTTTTGAATGTGTTTCATGTATGGAGTTCAATGCTTTATTGTTGCATATTGCATTGCGGAGCTGACGTGGGTCAAGTTGTGAAGAACTTATTCCCGGAAACGGTTTGTTTGTCTATTCTTCGTGCGGTGGCTTGCGTGTCAACGACGTCAGCGGTGAATGGATCGGGACTACGCTGGAGAGCCGAGGTCCGAGCGATCACGGATACCGGGTGAGGTCGTGTGACACAAGCATGGTACAGAATGGGCAAGATAGATCGAACGGGGAGTTCGGTACAACTGGTTGGATCAGGTGGTGCGGATATCGGTGCGAGTCTCTGGGAGGTTCCGATGGGATTCAGACAAGAGAGGCTTGGCGACGTGATGAGAACCGCTGATCATCCTACACGTGGTGAAGCAGGCGTTTGCTTCAATAGTTATGTGTGTGTGGGTCCCATGTGTAAGTGGTCCCAAAAGTGAAACCCTAGCCCTCTAGTATAAATAGAAAGGGGGGAGATGGAAAACCCTTTGAGGCATTCATTTGGACTTCCTTAGTCTTTTCTAGGGTTAGGGTTTGGAGAGGGAGAGAGGGAGAGATTGTGGTTGCTCCTTGGTGAGCTCTTGTCCTCCTTGAGGGAGTGGCTTTGTAAGCAACTTGTGAGATCAATCAATCTTGTGATGCTTGCTTGAGAGTTCATTTGTCTCCCTTTTGTGTTCTTCTCTCATTTGGATGATTTTGATGCTTCCTTGATTCAAGGGTTTATGCTTGGTCTCTTGACCCATTTTGTCTTGCTTTGATGTGTGGGAATACTCCTAGAATCATCTAGATCATCAACCCACTCAAGCAAGTCTTGAATCAAAGATTTTCATATTTCTAGGGTTTGTGCACTTCTTTGGTAAATCCTTGAGAGATCGATTCTGCGAAGTGGATCTGAAGGATCGTCGCTAGAAATAGGTCTATAATATCATTAGGGAGGTGTGCTCGAAATTTGGTCAAGTTTCATTGGTTGAATCAAAAGTTGGATCAAATTTTGTTTTAGATTTGGGCTTGATTTTTCAGTACTGGACTGAACCGGTCTCACCGATTCTATAACGGCGGTCCGACCGCCCGCGTTTTCAGACCGCTAGTACTGCCGGGTCAAACCGATATCCACCGGTCCGACCGCTCGTTAGTTGCCGGTCCGACCGCTCGTCAGTAGCCGGTCTGACTGCCAGTCTACAGCCGGTCTGACCGCCTATGCCCAGATCAACCCGTTGAGTTTAAGTCTCCACATTTGTGTCGTGTAGTTGAGGGGTTTGTCGAATTCAGCACAAGGCTTCCACTGTGCGCTTACTGATCTTCTTAGCTTTCATAGCTAAAGGAGTAAAGTTCATGTTGAATTTGATTTAGACGAGAAAGTTGAGAAAGCGCCTATTCACCCCCCTAGTCACCTTTCCGGTCCTACAAGTGGTATCAGAGCCGGTTAGTTCTTCTCATAGATCTTAACCGGTCTTTAGAGCCATGGCGACTGACATATATTCAATCAGGCCACATGTTTTTGATGGAGTTGATTTTGCTTATTGGAAGGCCCGAATGCAGGCCTACATCGAGGCTCAAGGGCACGCAATTTGGCTTAAGGTGAAAAACCCTTATGTCGTGCCAGCCGATGACAATTTGATCACTCCAGATGTGGAGAACAACAGCAGGGCTCGGAATTTCTTGATTCAAGGCCTTAGTCGATCGGAGTTTGAGCGTGTTGCTCATTTGCTGTCTGCTCATGTGATCTGGCGGACTCTTTGTGATTATCACGAGGGGTCCACTACGATCAAGGAAGTGAGACAGAACCAGCTAAAGAAAGCATACTCCAAGATCGAGCAAAGACCGTGAATCTTTAGATGAGTGTGGGGAGATTTTCTAAAATTCTTCATGATCTCCATATTTGTTGATCTTGTCTTTTCTGAGTCTGAAAATGCATGCCAGCTTTTGGGTGCTTTGGATGTGAAGGTCTGGGGGATGAAGATCACTGCCATCAATGACAACACTGTCATGAGTGAGCTTACCATGTATAAGCTTTACTCTAGGTTGAAGACGCATGAGATTGATTTTATCTCGCGTCTCCACATGACAGATTCGATGGCTTTAGTGGTCGACAAATCTAAGGGTAGATATTCTGATTCTTTTGATGTTAGCTCATCTGGTTTTTCTTTGTCTGCTTTGCATTCTTTGAGCGATGAGCAACTTGAGAGACTACCTGAAGATGATTTAGCCCTCCTATCTACAAAATTCATGAGAGCTTACAACAATGTGAGGAGTAGGAGGATAGGTGGACCTGTCACTTGTTTCGAGTGTGGTGAGCTCAACCACATTCGTTCTAGATGCCCCAAGCTGAAGGGCAAGGAGGAGAAGGAGTCACAAAGGCATCCTCAAGCGAGGGATGCTAAGTCCAAGAAGACAAACTATCGCAAGTTTGTCAGCCGAGTCTTTGAAGCTCTAGAGGATGTGAGCATGGATGATGTGGACTCGGAGGCGGAGGACGACAAGAGTGACTCCCGTGGCAAGAAGAAGGCACGTGATTTCACAGGCATGTGCTTTATGGCTAATAACAGCCACGACAGCGACTCCTCCAACAGCGAGGATCCTTTTAGTGATCCCGATGAGGTATGCCCTTCACTTCCTGACATGAAAAGGGCTTTAGTGCTTGCTGAACAAAAACTGCATAAGCAAGCTAAGTTGATTAAGAAACAGGATACTATGATTGATAATTTGAACCTAGAAGTGGTTAGGCTCAAATCCATTAATCCTGATGATTTCTGTGATTCATGCTCTAGCTTGCTTAATGAATTGTCAAGCTTGAATAATGCTCATTCCTCTGTTGAAAAACAATTGGAAAATGCTCTTTCTGAACTAGAATCTCTCAAGTCTAGTTCTGTTTGCATGAATGCCATTCCGCTTGATGTGACTGCTTTAGATGCTATTCCGTTAACTTGCTCAAACTGTGCTTTGCTAGAATTAAAACTGGATAGCTCTTTAAAAGAATTGCAAAAATTTGATGCTAGTCACACATGCTCTCATTGTAAGAATAATAGGATTAAGATGCAAGAGTTGACAGAAATGCTGGTTTACTCTAGAGTTGCATCTTGTGAAAATTATCCCAAGCTTACAATTGAGATTGAAGCCTTAAACAAGACTCTTGAAGAAAAGGCTAAAATTGAAAGATCCATGTCTTTTACTGCTTCCAAGAAAGTCATTGATTCTTCCTCTTGTATGTTGTATGCTGAAGTTGAAACTATTGTTGGTAAGATACAAGAGGCTTTTAGAGTCAAATTTGAGGAGCAGTTTAATAGGATTGGAGAATCCTATTGTGTGTCTTGTGAGGCTCTAAAAGTGGAAGTGGATCTTCTTAAGAGCAAACATGTTGAGGCAATCGATTCTAAAAAGTGCTCCAATTGTGGAGTTTTGGCAAAAGAGAACGATTACCTCAAAATGACTCTTGAGAAGTTTTCTAGTGGGAAAAAGAAACTCAACTTGATTCTAGACCAATCCAAGGTGAGTGTGAAAAACAGTAGCCTAGGTTTTAAGTCACTAGAGCTTTCCAAGAATCTCTCACCAAAGATTGCTAGAGTTGTGGAAAGTGGTTTGGTTGAGCAAGAACCTCCTATGACTTCAAAGGTTGTTCTTAAATCTGCGGGTTCTACTCAAACTCTTTCGAGCAAGAAAGGTGCTTCTGTTTCACCTGTACGGACCCCTCAAAAGGTCAAGTACCATTGCACCTTCTGCAAGAAAGAGGGCCACACTATTGAGTTTTGCTTTCGGAGAGCAAAGATTGAGAGGAAAGAGAGAATGAGCACTTTGAGATCCATCAGAGGAGTCTCTTCTTCAGCTGTAGTCTTTAGAGCCAGGCAGCCTATTCAGCGTACCACATATAGGCCTAGGTTTGTAGAGAATTATGTTGACTCTTTTGGTGGGTCCAGGCAGCAGTTTGGCTTTGGATATCGTGAGGATAGACCTCGGGTAGCACCTAGACAGGGGGAGTATCGGTCTTTTGGTAGATCGTTTTGGAGAGGTCCAGGTGGTGCTCGTGGGTATTCTTATGATTTTGTGCCTAATCATTTTTCTGTTGCTTCTTTTGCTATTCCCAGGCATCGTCCATCTCAGTACTGGACACCTAGATCTTTTATCTCAAATCCCAGTACTGAGGCATGGATGTTTTGAGGGAATTTGCTCTTTTTGCACTCATTGTATCATAATGCATGTTTTATTTCAAATATCTTGCATTGCATAATAAAATTTGTGGAGCTTTGATTATTATCCTTGTATGACTTGATTTCATACTCTATACCTTGTCATATTTAGTGATAGTCTGCTATACTTCTTTTATGGCTCTTCTTGTTTAGCTCAGCTTTTGCCTTGCTAGCTTTATATCTGTGAGCAAATTGAATCAAATCATGTCTTGTTGGATCTTGTGACTAGTTTTGCTCTAGTGATCCTTTTATGATTCTTGCCATGTCAAATAGGTTGAATTGAGTCTTGAACTTATTTTGAGATGAAAAATGAGCTTTTTATCTTTTTAAGTCAAGCAAATGAAAAATGATATTTTCTGTGCGAAAAAACTGATCTCACCAATCATTTCTCATGAGACGGCTTGCCATTGCACTAGGCATGAACTCAGGGGGAGTTTTGGATGACCTAGACCACTCTTTTAAGCTTATCGCTTGAGATGGTCGCGGCAAGGCTTGAGATCTAGCACAGTGGAAAAATCCTTTTAGGAAATGCTCAAAATGCTAAGTGCTTGAGTTTTGCTTCAAAAGAATACTCTTAATGCTCAAAATGCCTCAGTTCTTGTTTTGAGTCTCTTTTTACTTATAGACATGGCTTGACTCATTTTTGGTTGCTTTTAGTGAAACGCTGACATTGAGCAACCTTTCATGGTTTTAATTCTTTTAATCTTAGATTACTGCTATTTTGGTTTTAGCTTTGCAGTACATGTTTTGCCATGATTGAATATAGCTTCTACACCTTATATGGCTTGGTATAATTCTTGTACTGTCTACTTCGATAATGGTCATGGCTCCTTTTGCTAATTGTCAAATAAAGACATTTCATCTTCTTTTTCTTTTCCCTTGCATCTTGATGAATTCATTGTCAAAGGGGGGGAAGGATTGAGGAAAATGCTGTTTTGGAGCTTTTGGTTTCATACACAAGGTTTCATATAAAACCACACACATAAAAAAAATGAACCTTTTGAAAATTTGTGATCACAGTGAGTTGAGTCTCTGGGTTTTATTGCCTTTTTCTGATCTTAATTGCAATTGAAGAAGACTCACAATGATCATAGGTCAAATAGAACATTTTGTCTTTCATATGGACCTAAGTGAGATTTTTGGCTACTTTCTGGAATTTGAATCCTTTTGTGCTTTCATTGCCTTATCTCACTTGCCTATACTATTCTAAAGCCAGCTTGGTCGGTTCCTAGGTTTTTTCTTGCTTATGGACCAAGTTGTGCCTTTATGCGAAAACGGCGATTTTTTACTTTTCATTTCGAAAAACCACATTTTCTTGGAGATTGCCAATGTGTTCATCAAGGGGGAGATTGTGGATATCGTGAGGATATATGCACGATCTCAGGATGATGAGTCAATTGGCAATGGCTTTGTTGGTTTGTAAAATCTCGCATTTTCGGGGTTTGCTTCAGTCTGTCAGACCATAGGCGGTCTGACCGGTTGTGTGGGGCGGTCAGACCGCCCGTGGAGAGGTCGGACCGGCTTTGGGTGCCGGTCGGACCGGCCTGACCTAAAAGTGGATTTTGGGGCTAATCCAAAAATAGGTTGTGTAGGCAGGTGAGGGGAGTCTCCTGGATGTGGTCGCATCATTTTTGGAGCTCCCAGTCAAAAGTTCTATTGAGTTGAAAATTCCAGAAGGTTTCGGATTTTCAAGCTAGAATTTTGGCTAAGTCTTTTCGGGCGGTCCAACCGCCGTTGTGGGATCGGTCCGACCGGCCTGAAATCGGTCGGACCGGCCTTGTGGGGCGGTCAGACCGCCGATGACTTGGAGGTTAGCCAAGTTTGCATTGATGTGTTTTGAATGTGTTTCATGTATGGAGTTCAATGCTTTATTGTTGCATATTGCATTGCGGAGCTGACGTGGGTCAAGTTGTGAAGAACTTGTTCCCGGAAACGGTTTGTTTGTCTATTGCTGTGCAGGTGGCTTGCAGGTCAACGACGTCAACGGTGAATGGATCGGGACTACGCTTGGAGAGCTGAGGTCCAGAACGATCACGGATACCGGGTGAGGTCGTGTGACACAAGCATGGTACAGAATGGGCAAGATGGATCGAACGGGGAGTTCGGTACAGCTGGTTGGATCAGGTGGTGCGGATATCGGTGCGAGTCTCTGGGAGGTTCCGATGGGATTCGGACAAGAGAGGCTTGGCGACGTGATGAGAACCGCTGATCAACCTACACGTGGTGAAGCAGGCGTTTGCTTCAATAGTTATGTGTGTGTGGGTCCCATGTGTAAGTGGTCCCAAAAGTGAAACCCTAGCCCTCTAGTATAAATAGAAAGGGGGGAGATGGAAAACCCTTTGAGGCATTCATTTGGACTTCCTTAGCCTTTTCTAGGGTTAGGGTTTGGAGAGGGAGAGAGGGAGAGATTGTGGTTGCTCCTTGGTGAGCTCTTGTCCTCCTTGAGGGAGTGGCTTTGTAAGCATCTTGTGAGATCAATCAATCTTGGGATGCTTGCTTGAGAGTTCATTTGTCTCCCTTTTGTGTTCTTCTCTCATTTGGATGATTTTGATGCTTCCTTGATTCAAGGGTTTATGCTTGTTCTCTTGACCCATTTTGTCTTGCTTTGATGTGTGGGAATACTCCTAGAATCATCTAGATCATCAACCCACACAAGCAAGTCTTGAATCAAAGATTTTCATATTTCTAGGGTTTGTGCACTTCTTTGGTAAATCCTTGAGAGATCGATTCTGCGAAGTGGATCTGAAGGATCGTCGCTAGAAATAGGTCTCTAATATCATTAGGGAGGTGTGCTCGAAATTTGGTCAAGTTTCATTGGTTGAATCAAAAGTTGGATCAAATTTCGTTTTGGATTTGGGCTTGATTTTTCAGTACTGGACTGAACCGGTCTGACCGATTCTATAACGGCGGTCCGACTGCCCGCGTTTTCAGACCGCTAGTACTGCCGGGTCGAACCGATATCCACCGGTCCGACCGCTCGTTAGTTGCCGGTCCGACCGCTCGTCAGTAGCCGGTCTGACTGCCAGTCTACAGCCGGTCTGACCGCCTGTGCCCAGATCAACCCGTTGAGTTTAAGTCTCCACATTTGTGTCGTGTGGTTGAGGGGTTTGTCGAATTCAGCACAAGGCTTCCATCGCGGCGCCATCGATCTTCTTAGCTTTCATAGCTAAAGGAGTAAAGTTCGTGTTGAATTTGATTTAGGCGAGAAAGTTGAGAAAGCGCCTATTCACCCCCCCTAGTCTCCTTTCCGGTCCTACAGTATAGTTTTTCATCTCTTTTTCTGTTGCGTCGCTCAAACGACCTTGCATGTGTAAACCGATTATAGAAACGGAATGTCCTCGAGACAACGATCACGATGACATAACATGCGTTGCATGATTTTTAGTTTTTGGTTGTGATTGCGAGGAGAGTAGTTGGAAAAATAAAGAATGGATACGCAGGTATTTTATCTGCGAGTTCTTCCTCCTTTTTGCGAATTCGCTCAAACTGCTATGCATGCGAAAATAAATTATAGAAATGGGTTGTTCGTGCGATGGCGATCGCGGTGGTATGACATGCATAGCTTGGTTTTGAAGTTTCGGCTGGGATTTGAAGGGGAGAAACGACAGGAGTTAGTAGGGTCGGAAAATAGAAGAGATGACCGGAAAAGAAAGGACACGCGGTCGTTTCGCCCGCGATCGGTCGAATTGAAAAATGAGAACAGCGATACTAATGTATGCATCATGATTTTTGAAATGCATGTGAAAACAAGAAACAAAATAATTTAATTTAACTGTTCTCTCAAACAATTAGATTAAATATTGGTTACTATTATTATTGTTAATAATAATATTATTATTTGCATATTTTAAACAAATTTGATTTTAGAAACAATCTTTTTAATTAAACATGGGAAAATTTTAAAACACTGCCAAATATTTATTATATCGCTTAATTAAATATTAACATCCCGATTGTAAAAATCAGGATGTCACAGAGTTAGAGGGAGAAATCTATATGGAGCAACCGGATGATTTTGTGATTTCTAGACAGGAAAATAAGGAATGCAAATTAATCAAATCCTTATATGGCCCAAAGCAAGCACATAAACAATGGCACGAGAAGTTTAATAAAACTTTAACATCTGCTAGTTTTTCTGTGAATGGGGCAGATAAGTGTGTGTATTATCATTATGGTGGGGGTCAAGGAGTGATTTTGTGTTTGTATGTCGATGACATACTTATATTTGGGACAAACACTGCGGTTATTGACGAGGTCAAATCTTTCTTATCTAGATGCTTTGGTATAAAAGGCCTAGGAGAGGTAGGTGTTATTCTTAATATCAAATTGATCAAAAATTAGGATGGGACACTTTGAACCAATCCCATTATGCTGAGAAAATCTTGAGCCGGTTCGATTTTGATAACTGCAAGATTTCCCCAACTCCTTACAATACTAGTGTTAAGCTTCGAAAGAATAAGGGATTAGGCAAAGATCAATTGAGATTTTCACAAATTATTGGGTCCCTAATGTATCTATCTGGTGCCACAAGACCATACATATCATTTTCTCTAAGCAAATTAAGTCAATTCACTTCTAACCCAGGAGATGATCACTAGGAGGCACTTGAGATAGTGTTGCCTACTTGAGAGGCACAACCTCATATGGAATTCACTATACTGGGTATCCATCTGTATTAGAAGGATATAGTGATCCAAATTGGATCTCTGATGCAGATGAGATCAAAGCTACCAGTGGGTATGTGTTTACCCTTGCAGGTGATGTAGCTTCATGGAGGTCGTGTAAACAGACCATATTGACGAAGTCAACCATGGAAGCAAAACTTGTAGCACTAGACACAACTACTATTGAGGTTGAATGGCTTAGAGAGCTTCTGTTGGACTTACCACTGGTTGAGAAACTAATACTGGCAATCCTAACGTACTGTGACAATCAAATAGTGTTGATTAAGGTTACAAGTACTAAGGATAACATGAAGTTCTCCAGACATGTGAAGCGCATGTTTAAATTTATCAGAAAATTGAGGAACTCCAAAGTGATTAGTGTGAATTATATACGCACTGAGAAAAATCTGGCAGACCCTTTCACAAAGGGGCTAGCACGGAAGGCGATTTCCGTTGCGTCTATGGACATAGGAATGAGGCCCATTGGAGTTACAACTCAACAATAACCCATACCTTTTTGATCGGATATCCCGTGACTTAGGTGATGGGAAAAACAAGTTGATGTTTGAACAAGAGAGTACATTTTAATAATATATGTACCATTGTCCTACTAAACAAAGTACTCTCAACTGTATGGAAGAGGATGACTTAAAACCTTAATGTATTCTATTGTCCAACGAGGGAAAAAGGTATTAGTCTGCAAGATACATAGACCTAGAATGAATACACCACCTACTTAAGCTTAACTAAGGTCACAGATCACGAGAATAGGGGCATTCTCAAGAAAGCTCACAAGCAGATAAGGAAGTATGACCAAATAAAGTTCTAGATATGCTTGGTTCTTTGACAGCCTAGTATCAATTGAGATTTCAAGTGAAATCTAATCACAAAAAGATGTGAATTAACGGTATCATCCATTCATCTGCTATGAGAAGATGAATCTTGTTATTCGAGGTGCAAGTTCAATCCATGCGGGACATACACTAAAAGACTAATATATTAACAACTCTTTAGCACAATAGTCTTTATCATTCTTTTTGCTGTTTGCCTTGGAATTGGTGGGGGATTGTTAGAATTGCACTCTTATTTGTAACGACACATTCATTCTTAAAATTTCAAAGTATGAATGGTTTAGTTTTTTTGCTAACTGTGGATTTCTCTCTCAAACAAGTGGTCCATAAGACCAGTGTGTTCGGAAAAATATGGTCGAAACAAGTGGTACATAAGACCAGTGTGGTCGGAACACTATAGTAGAAACAAGTGGTCCATAAGACCAGTGTGGTCAGAACACTATGGTCGAAACAAGTGTCCCATATGACCAGTGAGATTTTTCCTTATACCACCTTTGGGTCTCTTCAGGAGATCCGCTTGGACCCCCCTTGCAAATTTCTTCGGATCACTCCAAGAGAGTGTGGTTGAAGGCATAGACCAGTGTGATTGTAATATTATGGTTGAAGGCATAGGCCAGTGTGGTCGAAAAATAGTGGTCAGATCCTTAGACCTGCATGGTTGTAATACACTGTCGAAGCTGTAGACCAGTGTATAATCAGGATCAATAAACACTAATTAATGACCATTAATTGGTTTTGAATTAGCAGTTACTAGTGGTTTAAGTTGTCGGTTACTAGAGAGTAATTGTCTCGACCATAAATAGGATCTGGAGACGTCCAGACGAGGGTAGACAATTAAACATCTATTTTCTTTCTTCTTAATCTCTGTTCTTTTGTGCTAAAGAGCTGTGCTATCGAACCAAACCGTCTCTTCTCCTCGGTGTGCACCGGGAAGGAAGGTGAGCGGATATCTCCGAATCATTGTTGTAGAGTACACCTGCACAGGGCGGTAATAAGGTGTTTGAGCAGCGCATCTGCGCGCCCGCTCGCTACGTTGCATCATCTACGACCTGTACTGCTTCAAGAATACATTGTTTCATGTTCTCCATTGAATCCAACTGTAAGTTGGTCGTAAGAACACTCTATTCTGTTATAGTATTTTTTTGTGTATGTTTAGAAGTGCAATGAGTTACCTGTTGTTAGTATTATTTTATGCATCTCTAGTTATGTGTTAACTTTGCCTCATAATCAAATCTAAAATTAAAATATTATTCCCATTTCCAACAGATCGTTGTCGTCCGAAGAAACAGCAAAGGCACCCTTGCTTATATGGAACAGGTCGTGAGCAACCAGCAGGGCATTCTCATCGTCCAGCTCCCAGCCTACACGGTGATTAGGTCAGAAGCTTCTTGGCTTTTGCTTCTTGCTTGAGCTCTGGATGATGTGATGAACCCGAAGGTCCTTGTTTGTTGGCCCGATCTTTCGATGAGAACGATAAGTTCGGTAGTCGTCGCTCAACTCTCACGATCCTGGCTATGAACACGCAAGGCTCGAAACCACGTAATTGCTGAACTGCTCGATAAGTCGTTATCAACCGTGCACAAATACCCCGATGACCTGATCACGAAGATCAATTCCTGCATACACCGAAGAAGTAAGCAAGAACGAGGTAAAAAGCAATCTGAATTACAAATATATGATTGAGTTCAAAAGGTGGGATTCCGCAGAGGTCCTTTACGGTTGGTCTAGTCGACACAAGCGAAGAACGAGAGTTTTCACAATGGAGAAACTAATCAAACGAAATTCAAGGAAACTAGAGGGGGGCGTCCTCCTTAAATAAGGGATGAGGAGCCACAAATCTAAAAGAAATAGCAGGGTGGAACTAAACTCATGGGTTACTGTTCATGTGAACAGTAACCACACCCCCAGGTGGGCCGGCGGCATATGGGCCAATTCCGGTATGATTACAAAGCCCAAATCGGTGATATAGCACATTCTTTTGATTATTCTGAAGTCCACATAAGAAATTTGGAGGTGATACTGGATCCTTTGGAAATATCTCGTCGTTAGCTTTCCAACAAGCCCAAGAACACCCGAATCGGACTCCGTTTGCAATAGTTATGTCTGTTTTAAGTTGGTGCTGTGAGGCTGATTCTAGAGGCCGAACTGGATTCCAAAACGGATCCAGCTCGAACTGTTTGCTTATCTTGGACCAAAAGTGATATGGTGCTGCACATATATATATTTTATCATTAGGTAGCATCATATAGTTCATATAATATAAAGACACTCCTAAAAACAAACTCACCTGATAATTTAAGTGAAGCGTACGAGCTCTTGTACTTGGAACAACAAGCATAGCAAATATGGTTGTATCCATAGGGGTTATGTCCTCATCATCCTCCCTTTCTTGAAAACAAAGCCGTCCTTGGCATTTGATAAGCTGAAAATAGGGTAACAAAGAAACCAAGGTGTATGCATGGTATATGTATATGTCATCTGTTTTAACAGTTCTTCCTTGTTGCACAATTAATGTTAGAAGACAGCAGCGATCATAAAAGATCATTGTATTATTAACCCAAGAGTAATCATATATGCGAATGATCAAAACAAAATTTCTCACACAACAATTATTGCAACTAGTTTTGCAAATGTAAGTGAAACATTTATTCAATTCAAATATCTGAATTAGTTGTAAACTTGCATTGGTAGCACATATGGGAAAATCTACAACTTTTGGAATCAAACAAAAATCATCCATATAATTAGATTTCAATCGAGCAATCACAAATTCATCTAGCAATGGTGAAAAGAATTGTAAGTTCTTCCATACTTCAGCATCAATATTCGGATTGTCAATACGAGATGGTGCAATAAGGGATGAACACATATGCATTGGATGAGCAATAAATTTTATCTTCCTCTCATATTGAACAAGATTCAGCACACAATAATTGTTATCCAAAACAGCAAGCTTTAATTCATTCATGTGATAACAAGTTATGCATATTCGATATACCAGAAATTGATTGTCTACATAATAATCTCCAATCAAATTAAACTTATATCCAGGGGTGTAGGCACCAAATAAGGATTTCGAACATGCAATTATAGAAACTTTCTCCATAGCGTGTGACAATTTCATAGGTGGATCCAACATAATATAACATAAAGAGTCAGCAGGAGAAATTCTAGTCAAAACTTCTTTATGTCTAACCAATTCCACATGATAATTGTATGCGATTAACTCATCACATGAAGTACTCACAACAGCAGGAAATTCAATTATTTCATCACATGGTGTAGTCAAGTCAACAGGTAAATCAACAATGTTATCATATGGTGCACTCAAGTCAGCAGACAAATCAATTAAATTATCACATGATTCATGCAGATTATTAATAATATTAGATTTTGTAGCTAGGGAATTAATATCTTCCTTCTCAACACTAGGTTCCTTCACCTCATGTGATTCAATGGTTTCTACTACAATCTGATTTTCCCTTTGTTCAATGATACTAGGAATAAAATAATGGATATTAATCTCATATTGAGTGTTCAAATCAGTACCTTTGGTATTACCTTGTATGCTCCACTCAGATGATGTTGGTACTGGAGGCGGTGAATTGTCACAAGATTTCCCTTCTTCTTCTTGCTCTACAGCAGCAGGGGCGGCAATCATAGTAGGAGCAGCAGTAGAAGGAGCAACCGAAGATGATCTTAAAGCCGAGGTGTGTATCATGCGCTTGTTTGTGTCATGTACACGTGAAGGTGTAGTGAAAGTCGATGAAAGTGTATGACTAGTCTTAGATTGCCGTCCTTGTACTTCCTATTCAATAGTGCAAGCAAGACGAAACAAGCGAGTGACAGTTGGAGGTTTATAAACAAGTTTATCCCGAATGTGACGGTTTAATCCTTCTAAAAATGTAGTCATTTTAGCATCTTCAGTTTCTTCTAAGCCACAACGAGACGAGACAGTTTGCAATTCTTGATAGTACTCTTCTACAGTGTTACTACCTTGGCGTAAACGTTGTAATTTATTCAGCAAATCACGAGAATAATATGAAGGCACAAATCTAGCTCTCATAGCTCTCTTCATAGCATCCCAAGTTCTAGGTATGTTCTGATTAGTACGACAGTATCCACTCCTCCAAATAGATGCAAAATCATAAAACACACAGGTAACAGCCCTAACTTTTAGATGATCAGGAAATTCATGGCATGTAAATAATTGTTGTACAACTAATTCCCATGTGAGATAAGCATCAGGATCATAATTCCCAGCAAAAGAAGGCACAGTGATTTTAATTTTACGAGACGTACTATCACAATCATATACCTCCTATGGTGGAGAAAATTGTGTCAAGCGTGCATCTTCCTCGTTCACTTTCTTGCACACCCGTCCAACGGTTCGAAGAAGATGTGGATATATCTTGCAATCATCCCATGAACCTGCCACAGTTAGTAGAAAACAAGAAAATAAATCACAAGTATATGTCCCTATCAACTACTAGGTTCTGGAGACTCAGCCAAGTCACTCACACTCAAGCTTATACCCAGTTCTTACAAGTTCTTACCAATGCAGCAAGGAAGTGGTGCAACCGGTGGCTGGTTCGTGATACTCTCACTTGCGATCAGTCCAACGATTGCGAGGGACGACACCTGCTGAGTTAGTAGGAAGTGGAGCTCGGAAGGCTTCAATATGGTAGCAAGGATCAGCAATAATCAAATCAATTAATGCAAGTTGAAAAATTATTCAAAGTACTAGTCAATGTTGCTGATCCTAGCCGAGAAAAAGCTAGCTAATCAAAGCCTACCAAGAGAAGTGTATGTACGCACACGCAAAGATAAATGTGACTTGATGTAAGCAATGAAAAACCTCACAACAAGTGCTAGGAGAGATGCTAACCAACTACACAAACTTTTTTGTAGGGCACAAGATTGTTCACACGATGTAGAGCACAAAAACGGAATAACGTGCAGCATAAACAATCCTTTAGTTCAAGCAGAAAATAACAGTTAGTCTCCAGAAATGAAAGAGTAAAGTTTTATATGGCTTATGTATACTCGTTTGAAAGGTTTCGACGAGATATACAACTTTGCAGTTGAGGCGAACCCCAAATTCCAAAGGGGAGACTGAAAGAAACGGTAAAAACAGAAACTAAAAACTTGCGATGCGAATTCGGGGCAGAAGATGACCGATTTTGGGTCCCCTGGAGGGAGAAAAGTGTATTAAGTGGAAAGTATGTGCCTCGTCGTTAGTTTTCCAACGAGTACCAGAACGTCCAAAACGGACACCGTATGCAAACGTTATGCCCGTTTTACTGCAGGTGTCTCGGAAACGGAATCACTCGAACTCGAAACCGACTAAGGTTCAATCTTGAAACTGCTATATCTTTTGATTCCTTGAGTCAAATTTGATGAATTTTTTTGTGCAAGCTTATCGCTATATGTAGAAGGACTCCACCAATTTTTACTGGTTTTTGGTGTAAGATTATTTTTCTTCTTTTTTTTTCTACCACAGCTTTTGTTCTGTGTGGCGGCCTCTTTCTCCTTTTATTATTTGCCAGCCCTAGGGTTTTCCACAAGTCGCGAATAATAGTAAAGTGTGACAACCCGCATCATTTGCATATTTGTTAACATAAAATATTTCCATTTCATTGCATCAAAAAGATTTTACAACATTTGTTTTACAAGCATTTACAATGTTTTTGGCTGCAAGTAATTAAAACCCTAGCCGCCTTCTCTTCTTGCCGTCTGTAGTAGCAGTTTCCTCGTCGTCTTGTCCTTGAGCGCCTGCCCGTCGAGCCACCTCGCGATCCGTTTTCCTCGCTCGTCAAGGAAGAGCAGCAATCGGTTAGTAATCGTAGTGAGAGTATTCTTGTGAGCAGTAATGTATAGAAGTTAGAGTTTAGAAAGTGGCCGTCAGATTTCCCGAAGTGCAGTAGAGTATCCGGAGTACCCTGAGTAGTCGGTCCCTTGGCAATCAAGATTCCCAGACCAACCGGAGTTAGTCGACCCCTTGATCGCCAAGATATCCAGACCACCCAAGATCCTTCGACATCTGTCACTTCTGTGGGTCTCCTCATCCGGCATTATTAGAACCCAACACCCACTGTTTGCATTTGCCAAAACCCCAAATATAAACCCTCAGTGCATACCCCCGGTAACCACACCCTCAGTCAAGCTTCACCGGGTGCAGCAACCAATTCCAGAACAGTATTGCCAATCCATCCCCCTTAGCCGAGCCCTTGCAAAGCCAACAACCCAGCACAACCAGCAAATGCATTCCCTTTTTTTTGCAAGAGCCAGCAATGCAGCTCCCCTAGCCAAGCCTCTCTCACAGAGCAAGCCAGCCAGCGAGCGAAATATCAAGCACAGATACCAAAGAAGACTGAGGTGCATTCCCCCAGAATAAAGAATGCTGGTCAGTCAAGAAGACAAATGCATCCCCAAAGAAGACAAGTGCATTCCCCCTTCCAGAAGCCAGCACAAATACATCCCCTCCCAAAGAAGACAAAGCGCCCCAGTTCACTATCCAGTGAGAGCCAAAGAAGCCAAGCAAAGCGGCCCTGATTCACACCCAAAGAACACACAAGAATACATTCCCCTCCCCTGAAGCCAGTTCTCATTCCCAGATTCACAATACAAAGCAAAGCCTCCAGCCAGTAGCCACCCCTGCCTAGAGCAAGGTAAGATCAGGAGCTCAAGCAGCCAGCAACCACCTCCCCTGCTCTGCTCCCCTCAGCCGAGCCCAGCAGCAGCAGCCAGGGGCAGAGGAGGAGCCACCAGGCAGTAGCATCAACCAGGTCAGCCCCAGCAGCCGCATCCAGGCAACCAGGGAGCAGAAGAGAAGGGAGAGCACCAGCCCAAGCCAGCACTGCCATCCCTTCTCCCTAACCTAGATCCATCAAAAGGTAAACCCCAGCAAATCAGTTTACATTGCTCATCATCCACACATCACCAAATCTCAATAGCATCAATATAGATTTCAGTCTTTTCCATCTCAGAGCAGTAGGGTTAGGGGAGTAGGGTACCTTGGGTTACCAGTAGACCGGGCCGGGCCAGATCTGGAAGCCAAGGCAGCCAGCGGCCGGGAGGCCGAGCCGAGCCGGGCCAGGGCCGAAGCCGAAGAAGGTAGAGACGGCGGCGCCAGGCGCTGAGCCGACCGGAGGAGGCGAGGTAGAGAGAGAGAGAGCGCGAGGTCGAGCCGCGTAGGGCCGGGTCGGGCCGGAGCAGCCCTGGGCACCGCGGAGGGGAGTAGAGGCGGCGCCGGGGCTGAGCCAAGTTAGGTCGGAGCGGGAGGAGGCCGAGCCGTAGTCAAGGGAGATGGCGCAGTCCGGAGGAGGCGCAGGGAGCAGCGCCGAGGGGCCGGAGCGGTGGCCGGAGGCGAGGGCGGCGGAGATTCCCGAGAGAGAGCTGGGAGGCGAGAGAGGGGAGTGTCGGCGGTGAGGGAGAGGCGTGAGAGAGTGAGAGGGAGAGTGAGGGTTAGAGGGCGTCGGCGCCGAGGGGGGGTAGGGTTAGAGAGAGGGAGGCGGCGGGGTGGTTGTGTCGGCAGAGGGGGAAGGGGTTAGATTAGGGGGGAGGGGGAATTAGCCGAGTAGGATAGATTAGGGAAGGGGGTTAGGTTAGGGGGTAGATTAAGGAAGGGGTTAGTTTAGTGTTAGAAGTGATTAGCCGAGTATGTGAGTTAGGGTTAGGGTTAGATTAGGGTTAGGGTTAGGATTAGAGAGGGGTTTAGCCGGTTGGGTGAGTTTAGCCGGTAGGTTAGTTGCGTTGGTAGTTAAGTGATTAGAGGGATTAGGTAATTAGGTGAGTACAAATTAGGATTAGAAGCTAGTTGTTTGGTTTTTGAATATAGAAGATTAAGAAACCGGTTTAGCCTAGTGGTAGTGTTTGTCGAGCGTTAGGGCGTGAACTAGGCCGTCGCGGCTGTTAAGCGAGTTAGCCGTAGAACGATTTTTAGCGGGAGAGTGCTAACCGGGTTTGGTTCCGAAAAGTTTTATTAAATTAAAATTTGGCTAACATAGGAATCGTATTAGCATTTTATCCGTCTATTATCACTCAAACTCAACTAAGTATTTATTTATATATTATTCGTGCTACCGCTTTGCTACAGAAGGCAAACCAGTGCCGACAGGAGAAGCTGATAAGATATTCGCCATCGCCGACCTTTCCTACAACTCTAAAGGCAGGCTATCCTTTTGAGCATAAATATAGTTATGTTAAATGTAAACTGTATATTGCTCTATCATATATGTATTGCATCAAAACTATTTCTCAAAATCAAATTTGTTTGAGATGGTGAGAAAGATAAGAAAACTGAGATGAGAATGAGAATTACTATGTGAGTAAAGGGGGCCCTGGCAGGGAAAATGATGATGACGATGATGATGATGATGGTAAGAGGTGGGACCCCTTTACCTACGGTTATAATATAAGGACTAACAAAACTCTTACTCGGTCAGATGCTGTAAATTCAGTGCCAACCATTTCCTGTTTGTACGCGTAAAATGCTACTGTTTACGTAATTATGTTCTCCTAACGGAGTGTTGGGCACGGAGGATAGCCGTCCCAAGGTGGAGTGTTGAGCACGGATGAGAGCCGCCTCAACCAACATTGTTGGAACTCGGTGGAGGATCTGGTGCGCCAGACACCGACGAAAAACAATGGGTGGAGACTTAATCACGTAACACGAAAACGCTCAGATTACGAACTCAAGTCGCATCAAAGGAAATGCGATGGACCCAGTTCACAGAGAGCTCAGAATAGCTATGGGTAAAATGGTACAAGCCTGCGCAGTGCTATACAAATCATGAATTCAGGCCAGTCTCCTGGATTGGAGTCTACGGGAACCATTGGGGGTCTTTCTTCTCTCCGAGTGACTAGTAGTATTTTCAGTATTAAAATATGCAACCTAATGTTTTAATGATTTATTTTCAGAAAGAGATGATTTTAGAATTTGTGATAAAGACCAGAGATCAGTCATGCAGTGCATCTTTTGCTATTAATGCTTGCTGAGTACTTTTGTACTCAACCTTGTTAGTATTCTCCTTTGTTAGATCCTAGTCCGGCCGGGAGCCATCCCGAGTTGGACGAAGGACTTGCAGGTACCAATGCAGCAGCAGGAGGAGAAGGCACCGACGGCGAGGACCTGAGCGAGATGGAAGCCGTGTTTGACTCGTGGGACGAGTAGGAGGGCGGTAGTCCAGAGCAGACTCCAGAGGTGGAGAAGCTCCCTTTTGTGTTGTGTAATAGCTTTATTAAGAACCCTAGCCTTGTGTGGCTACTACTGTAATAAAGATGTACAGTTTCTATCTTATTGTTCTGCTGCGCAACTCTGATAAAATAGCTTGCTATTCGTCGGAGCGGTGTTCTACCGGGCAGACGAATAGTAATCCGTGTGCCTAAGTGTGATTACCCTAGGGGTAATGACACGGGGCGTCACATAAAGTATTCTCTCTTTTTTGGTGCATATTAGAGGAGTTCTAGCCCACAAATTTTCTATTTTAGATGCAAAAACTAAAAACCCTAAAGAACGATTAAGCGACGCAAAGGAAAAACAAGAGAAGCAATCTAGAAGACGACCAACTAGACAATAACTAGAACAAAAGATCAGCAACTAGACACGACAATGCAATCAAACATTCAACAAGCAAACTGAAAATAAAAAATTGCAAAGGCTCAAAGGGCTCGGTATGGATAATAGATGCGATTTTTCTTCTTTTGGCAATTTTTTTGACTCTAGGTATGAAAAATGAATCTATTACCAGAAAAATGGAAACTCTCACCGATGAACTGTAGCTCTGATACCACTTTATGAACCCGAAGGTCCTTGTTTGTTGGCCCGATCTTTCGATGAGAACGATAAGTTCGGTAGTCGTTGCTCAAATCTTACGATCCTGGCTACGAACACGCAAGGCTCAAAACTATACAATCACTGAATTGCTCAACAAGTCGTTATCAACCTGCACGAATACCTGGATGACCTGATCACGAAGATTAATTCCTGCATACACCGAAGAAGCAAGCAAGAACGAGGTAAAAAGCAATCTGAATTGCAAATATATGATTGAGTTCAATAGGTGGGATTTCGCAGAGGTCCTTTACGGTTGGTCTAGTTGACACAAGCGAAGAACGAGAGTTTTCACAATGGAAAAACTAATCAAACGAAATCCAAGGAAACTGGAGGGGGGCGTCCTCCTTAAATAGGGGATGAGGAGCCATAAATCTAAAAGAAATAGTGGGGCGGGACTAAACTCCCGATTATTGTTCATGTGAATAGTAACCACTCCCCTAGGTGGGCCGGCGGCATATGGGCCAATTCCGGTATGATTAAAAGGCACAAATCGGAGATATAGCATTTTCTTTTGATGATTCCAAAGTCTACAGAAGGAATTTGGAGGTTATGCTAGATCTGTTGGAAAGATCTCGTCGTTAGCTTTCCAACAAGCCCAAGAACACCCGAATCGGACCCCGTTTGCAAAAGCTATGTCTGTTTTAAGTTGGTGTTATCAGGTTGATTCTGGAGGCCGAGCTGGATTCCAAAACGGGTCCTGCTCGAACTGTTTGCTTGTCTTGGACCAAAAGTGACATGGTGCTGCACATATATATATATTATCATTAGGTAGCATCATATAGCTCATATAATTTAAAGACACTCCTAAAAACAAGCTCATCTGATAATTTAAGTGAAGCGTACGAGCTCTTGTACTTGGAACAACAAGCATAGCAAATATGGTTGTATCCATAGGGGTCATGTCCTCATCATGTTGTCCAGGTGGCCTTGCCAGAGCGGCAATGCCCTCTCCACATACTTGGCAACACCAGCGATGAACATCACGAGGGTCGCCCAGCGCAAGGTCCCGCTGCCGCCAATATATACATGTTTGTATAGGACAATTGAGGCTCCCCCGAACTGCAAGAGAGCATTTAGCAGCTTGCAGCCCGAGAGAATGTTGTCCTCGAGGGAGTAGGTGCTGATGTTGTCCGGGCCACCGAGATGCAGTAGGAGGAACGGCCCCCATAATGCGACGAGCTGCTACGCGTGTGCGTGCTGTCGAGGGACAGGTTGCTCAGGGCGTATTTCGCGGCCCAGTCGGCCACTTGGTACGCCAGCCACAGTAGGAAGAGTCTCCACCAACTGAAGGCTTTACGCCGACGGATCCAGTTTAAAATAGTGGTCTATCAATAGCAGTTACTGCTATCTTGCTAGCGAGTACGTATTATCATAAGTACTTATCTTGCACACTGTAACATCACCTTGAGCAATAACACATCGAATAAAGTGATATCTCACATCAATGTGTTTTATTTTTTCATGGAACATCTCATCCTTTGTAAGGCATATAACATTCTGACTATCACAAAATATACTAGTGCAAGAATTATCTCCACAAAGTTCAGTGTACAAACCTCTCATCCAAATAGCTTCTTTACAAGCTTCAGAAATAGTCATATATTATTCTTCTGTAGCTTGTAAACAAGCCTTCCAACTAACAGCACAACTACCAATTGTGAAAACATAACCTATGAGAGACCTCCTCTTGTCCAAATCACCAGCATAATCAGAGTCAACATAACCAACAAGTTCATCTCTTGAATTCCCAAACTGCAAATGTGCATTAGAAGTGCCACGCAAATATCTAAAAATCCATTGAACTGCTTTCCAATGCTCTTTTCCAGGATTAGCCATGTATCTGCTAACAACACTCAGTGCATGAGATAAATTAGGATGAGAATAGACCATGGCATACATAAGAGAACCAACTGCACTGGAATATAAAACTCTAGATATGTACTCAATATCATAATCTGACTCAGGACATAAAGCTGAAGATAATCTGAAATGCGAAGCTAATGGAGTACTCACTGGTTTTGCATCATGCATATTAAAATGACGAAGGACCTTCTCAATATAACCTCATTGACTAAGGTATAACTTGCCAGATTGTCTCTCTCTAATAATCTCGATGCCAAGAATTTTCTTTGTTGCACCTAGGGCTTTCATCTCAAATTCATTACTCAATTGTGCTTTCAGTTTTGCTATTTCTAGCTTATCTTTTGCAGCAATCAACATATCATCAACATAGAGAAGCAAATAAATAGCTGAAGCATTAACAATCTTTAAATAGACACAACTATAATAATCAGATCACTTGAAATTATGAGAGAGCATAAAAGAGTCATATCTCCTGTACCATTGCCAAGGAGATTGCTTCAAACCATAAAAAGATTTCTTTAATCTACAAACAAGGTGTTCCTTTCCAGTAATAACAAAACCCTCAAGTTGATCCATATAAATATCTTCTCCCAACTCCCCATGTAAGAATGCAGTTTTAACATCTAATTGCTCAAGTTCGTAATCATGCATAGCAACAATACTGAGTAAAGTGTGAATAGAACTATGCTTCACAACTGGAAAAAAGATATCATTAAAATCAATACCTTGAATCTGACTATAACCTTTAACAACCAACCTTGCTTTATACCTTGCAGGTTGAGTAGGAGAAATACCTTCCTTTCTTTTAAAAATCCAGTTACAATGAACAGGCTTCTTCTCCTTTGGCAATTTCACTAGTTCCCAAGTACCATTCTTTTCAAGTGACTCCATCTCATCGTGCATAGCAGTTATCCACTTATTACAATCAGTGGAATCAATAGCCTCAGAGTATGATGAAGGTTATGCATTACCTTCAATTTCTTCTGCTACACTCAAAGCATAAGCAACAATATTAGCTTCTTCGATCAACCGCTTGGGTGGATTAATCTTCCTCCTAGGTCTGTCAACTGCAATGGACCGTTGTGGTAGCTGCTCAACAATAGGAGGATTCTCAACAATAGATGCATCATGAACAATAATATTTTCCTTATCTGATGTATTATCTGAACCAACACAATGCTCCACCTGAACACTTGAATTCTGCTCACTCTCGACAGGAACATTAGTAGGCAGGTTACCATGAAGCATAGTAGATTCATTAAAGACAATGTTTCTGCTAATCACAACCTTATGTGTTTCAAGATTCCATAACTTGCATCCTTTAACACCAAATTTATAACCAAGAAAAATGCGCTTAACAACTTTAGGCTCTAATTTTCCATTATCAACATGAGCATAAGTAGTACAACCAAAAATTTTCAATTCCGAATAATTTACCGGAGTACCAGACCATACCTCAATTGGAGTCTTCTTTTCAATTGCAATAAAGGGTGATCGATTAATAAGATAGCAAGTAGTGGAAGCGACTTCAGCCCAAAAACGCTTATGCAAACCTGCATTAGACAACATGCAACGGGCCTTAGAAATGATTGTCCTGTTCATACGCTCAGCTACACCGTTTTCTTGAGGAGTATGGGGAACAGTGTAGTGCCTGACAATACCTTCAGTCTTGCAATACGATTCAAACTCATTAGAACAAAATTCCACCCGTTATCAGTGCGAAGTTTCTTTACCTTCTTTTTAGTTTACCTTTCAATCATAGTCTTTGTGAGGACCCCCGGGTTATCTCCCTAAGACCGAGACTAAGCATGGTCTTAAGGACATAACTCTAGGCCTCAAGTAAATGGATTCCAACTTAACTACATATAAGTGAGAGGTTCAACCAAAAATAGAGCCTCAGCGATCATGCGTGCTGCTCCACTGCGAGCACTACATGATTGTCGGTTCTCTAACCAGTCAAACACGACACTTAAAGAGTTAAATGGGAATCCACGAACAGCGAGTACAAGATCATATTGGCTCCCAAGATCAGCGACCAATATGCTCATACTCTTCATACAACGTTGATCACATCCATACAACATTCATACATTAATTGTTCAAAAGACGTACGATATAGTTGTCAAAGTCTGCAACTATTACATAACGGCCGACCGGCCAAATTCAAATAAGAGTGATAAATAACAGCGGAAGCGAAATAATTAAACCAAAAGTCCAGCAAGGTATGCCCCATAACCCATCGGCAACCGACTGGGGTTAAAAGTTAGCACTACTCGTCAGTGTCGCCTAAATCGGCACTGACGAGCTCATCGGGCTCGATATCGACCTCACCTGAAAAGAAAACAAAAAGGCCAGCCAACATCTGGCTGAGTACAAGTGCACTCGCAAGTCTTACACAAATAAAAAGTAGTATGCTAGAGGTTGTTCCAAAGGATGGCTCATATTGGCTTAGTTTTGCAAAAGAGACGCAACAATTAACAACCTACACCTACTAGTTTCCAAGTGCCCATTTATAAATCAGATTTGAAGTAGAAGTAAAGCTCATGAATAAGTAATAACATGAATCACAAATGAATCATAAAAGTGTCAAAGTGGCGGTCCACTTTGATACAACAACAAGTACACAATTTAACAAAGTGGCTGTCCACTTTGCTACAACACAAGCATGAATATCCCATTCGTGACAATCCCAAGTTTTTCCACAAAACAAATATGTCAAAGTCTAACAATAGTAACTCCCGAACTCAAGTGTTGTCCATAACCTAGGACGAGGCTATTCGAATAGATTTATACCTGCAGGTGTACTACTTTACCCACACGACTTGATTAGCCCGTTAAGCCTCCGGATGCCTCCGAAAATAGCATACTTCCTATGGTATGCCGGTACTGTAAATCAAGATATGGTCATTTTTAGCAAGAAGATTTCATTATGCTAAGTCCTCAACCTTGGGCTCCTAGGCGACATAAGACGTTACGGTCTATATGCCCTATCTACCGCAAGGAACATAGGGTTTAACGGCCCTATGGCCTCACAAAACCACCGTGGGGCTCAACACAATAAAACCTTCCCTTACTTAACCATACGGCTCCCACCCGCATGTGATAGCACGAATGTACTTGAATCAACGACGTTACCAAAGTTCGGTCCTTGTTGGTCTAGACAAGACAATCCTCATACCCAATCTCGCACGAAGGCACCTTCACTAGCATCCACTTGTCCGACCCAAATCTCATTTTAAATAACAAAATTTTAACTTTTGAAACAGATACGAAGATCTGAAATAAACCAAAAAAAAGTTATAAAGTTTGTATGTCCCAAGACTGTCGGGTTATTCCCGCCAATCAAACTATCGTTCTAGACTTGCATGGCTAAGCAACACATACCACGTAAGTCACACAACTTATCCTAAGCATTTCAAGATGGAGTAATTCAAGGATAACCACAATGACAAAACAATAGGGTGTATCTAACTATTCCACACAAAAATAGCGACATTAATAAAATAGCATGCAAGCAAATATCATTGCACTAACTTAACAAAAACTGGGATCAAATATGATGCAAAAGAAAGTTCAAATGATGCTTGCCTTGCTGGTATGCTAGCTGCTGTCCTCAAGAGCGTATAAGTCAATATCGATGGCTTGGGATCTATTTAAGTATAATCTAGAATAAACACCGAGAAATACTCAAAATTCAAAGTACTCAAAAATGCATGATTTTTCTACAGTAGCTAATTCATGATTTTAGATGAATTTAGGTGGAAGATTCACTTCAATTGGATTTAGCATGTGAAAGTTATAAGGGTTCAAGTTCTGCTTTCGTAAAATCCATTTTAATTTGAATCATTATCGTTCATTGTATTTAAATATTTGAGCAAAATTTGTAGAGTAGTAGTGAGTATAATGATTACATGGATAAATTGGCAATATGATTACAAGTCCGAATAGTTGAGTTTGACTCATTTTGAGTTTTCAATATTTAGTTATGAATTTATAAAGATATTAACATTTTCTTTGTAAAAATAAAGATGACAATAGCTCATTTTCCAATTTAATATTCTCTGTTACAGAGACATACTTGAAACCAATTTTAATATTAAGTTCATCTAAAATGAAAAATACTGTAGTGGTTTCATCCAAATTGGAGTTAAAATGAATTTGTTATGCATTTTGAAGTAAATCCTATTTTTGGTTCATAAATAAATACATTCTGATTTTCTTAATCGATTAATACTTTTCTTACAAGCGCTACCTAGCCGCAGCCATCGGCGTGTGGGGTGCAGAATAAATGCCATTTCTCATTTACCCCGGGATTTAATTTCCGATCGACAAGTGGGCCCGCATGTAAGCGAGGCGGCTATAAAGATAGTGCATGAACCACGGGTCCATGACCGGTTCACAAGCCACGATGATCGTGCGTTTAAGTGGCTAGGCCCAATTGTCACCGCAGCTTACCCTTCCGCTTTCGCACGGGCCCACATGTAATAGACTCATTACTTTTCTTAAGACATCATTTACTACAAGAATCAATCATTAGACAATTAATGACCGAATCAAGCCTTAATGGCTTTGCTACGCTTGTCGGACGCGTCCGACAACGCGCGCCGTCGATTGCCGGCGGCTCGCCGGCGCTTACGCGCACTACGGCGAGGCCGGCTAAGCGACACTGTTGCGCAATAGCCTTGCGCAACTTTGGGTGGTGGTGGCGATGCTCGAGGTGGCTCTGTGCGGCTCGTCGGAGAGGAGCGGCGGGTACAATACGACAAGCGTGTAGCAGCTGTAATGCTCGCAACGGTTCAAAAGCGGGTGCACGAGCATCTAGGGACTCTTGGAGAGCTACCCGAGAGTTGGAGAGAAGAGTGGATGACCGAGTCGGCTTGGCGACGGTGAGGTCCACTGGCGGGCAAGGTTCAACGGGAGGAGACACCCTGAGCAACAAGGAAGACAATGAAGCTTCGGGATAGCTCAAAGATCTATAGGGTGTGCTCTGGTAGCAAAGAATTGACTAATGCCTTACCGGATCAAAGTGGGAGACGAAAAGTTTGGATTTCGGCCGATTTGGTTCAACTCTCAATTACACGGTCTCCTGGCATGCATTGCAAAAATTAGTTGAGGGGAACTCATCCCTGAGCTAAAAGACATGATATGACGCGCAAAAGTTAGCAAGTAGCTCACCGGAGGCAAAGATAGAACAGCGGTGTCCTCGGATGCAAGCTCTGGGCGTGAACCGGAGCTGAGAAAGACACGGTCGCGTTCCGGGAGCTACAAGGCACGGTAAGGTTTGGAATTAGCAAAAATGGAATGGCCATTGGTCTGAATTGAAGAGGGAGGGGAAAGGCGCGAGGCTTACCCGAGAGTCGAAGCACACGAGCTTCTCCTTCCTCTGGTGCCGAGAGGAAGAATGGCCAAGCGTAGGGGGCACGGGGTAGTTTAAACGGAACCGAGGGACGGAACAGAGGCGGCGTGAGCTAGTGAGGCTCGGGGATTGGTCAGGTAGGGCGGTGCGGTCACGGCGTAGACGGAGCTTCGCAGAGCATGGCGGGCGCGTGGCGCTTGGCTTCTGCGCGAGCGCCAGCGCGAGGTAGACGAAGGCGACAGGAGTTGAGCCCACATGTCAGCGAGCGCGGGGAGGCGCGGCGCGATCGCGTGGCTCAGCTCGTGGGCCGTTCGATTTAAATCGGACGGTCCACGTTCTAACTGGTTCGGCCGAATCAGTTCACAAAGCGGCTCGGTCGGACTACTGTGCTCTAGGTCTGAGCCCGAGGAACAGTGCTCCTAATTGACCAGATTTGAATTTTAAACCTCCTAGTTTGACCAGGCTCTAAAATATAGCAATAAAATTTATAAAAATGTGAAATAATTCTGAGGGGTTCCTGGGGTGACCTAGTATCCATAAAAATTCAGAAACCCCAATGTTCATTATTTATTTGGTATATTTCAAATTCCCAAAAGCATAAGTTGATAATGGAGTTTGAAATTTGCTGAGGTTCATTTTGAGTTCCAAAAATTTGGAAAAAAAATTATATTAATTCATGATAAGTAATGTAGTATTTGAATAAATTAATTCTAGGGGAATTTCAATAGCATTTGTTTTGGCTTTCCATTTGTAGTTCCAATTATAGTATAAGTTTAATTCCTTTCACAAATTTTCCAAATAAAATATTTAATATAAATGTTGGAAATCATGATGCATGCTAATGAATATGCATAATAATCCTCTTTATTAATTTGGGGATGTGACAAACCTCCCCCCCTTATAAAAGATCTCGTCCCCGAGATCGGTAGGACTTAAAGATGGATAGAAAAGTTCTAAAGGAAACATAACATCTGTTGTCTTGATTTCCTTCAAGGATAGTGCTAAGACATCCTATCAAGTTACAAGGAATGGCTTTTACATTTTTCCTTTCCATTATTTTGCTTAACTTTTCCTTTCTTGATACGAAGACATTTCAAGCAGAAGGAAAAAGATCTGGATATTTGGTTCGCAGATGGTCTTCACGTTCCCATGTTGCTTCATCTTCAGTATGGTTACTCCATTGAACTTTGATGAACTTGATGTTGCGATTCCTCGTCTTGCGCTCCGTTTCTTCAAGAATGCGAATTGGGTGCTCCCGATAAGAAAGATCGGGTTGCAAGTCGAGTGCTCCCAACTCAGTTGCTTCAGTTGGGACGCGGAGACATTTCTTCAGTTGTGAAACATGGAACACGTCATGCACATCTGAAAGTGATGGCGGCAACTCCAATTTATAAGCTACCGATCCCATCTTCGCTACAATTCGGAATGGTCCAATGTAGCGAGGTGCCAATTTGCCTTTGACTTGAAAACGGTGTGTTCCTTTCATTGGAGAGACCTTGAGATAGACGTGATCATCCACCTCAAAGCTTAGTTCGCGACGACGACGGTCGGCAATACGACTTCGACGTGATTGAGTGTCCAAGTCGTTCGCGGATGACACGAACTTGTTCTTCGCATCTTCCACTAAAGTTGGACCATAGAATGGTCTCTCCCGCCGGACCAGTTCAAGGGTGTCCTACAAGCTCTTCCATACAACGCCTCAAAAGGTGACATTTGCAAGCTCGATTGGAAACTATTGTTGTAGGAGAACTCCATAAGCGGTAAACATTTTTCCCAATCCTTGCTATAGGACAGCACACATGCCCGAAGAAGATCTTCTAAAACTTGGTTCACCCTCTCGGTTTGTCCATCCGTTTGTGGGTGGTAGCGAGTGAAAGATAGATTGGTCCCCATGGCGTTATGCAAGCATTTCCGAAATGAGATGTGAATTGAGGACCTCTATCCAAACGATCACCTTCGTACACCATAGAGACAAACAATCACGGAAATGTACACCGCTAGTTTGGCTCGGTGTAAGTGGTCTTGACAGAACAAAATGGGCAACCTTTGTCGACGATCAACAATCACCCATATGGAATCGTCCCGCTTGAGTCCTAGGAAGGCGGTGATAAAATCCATGCCAACTTCTTCCCATTTCCACAGGAATGGGTAGGGTTGTAGAGTGCTCTTGACTTCAAATGCTCACCTTGACTCTTTGGCATACATCACACTCGGCAACATAACGAGCGATCTGTCGCTTCATTTGACTCCACCATAGTCGCTTCTTTAAATCTTGGTACATCTTGGTACAACCAGGGTGAATAGAAAACTGAGAGTTGTGAGCTTCCTTGAGAATTAATTCCCTCAGGTTGCGATCAAATGGCACCACCAAACGGTTTTCGAACCGTAGGGCGCCCTGCATATCTTCTTTAAAGCATTTGGCCTTTCCAAGCTTCATTCGCTCCCGGATTTGGGCCACTTCAAAATCGGGCTTCTGGGCTTCTCTAATCTGATCCTCAAGTGTGGATGTCACGCTTAGGGCAGCGAGAGAACCTTCTTCAATTATCTCCAGGTGTAGACGTTGCATTGCAGCACACAATCCTGCTGAAAAGGGAGTTACTGCCAAATAGTTGCATTGAGATTTCCTGCTCAACGCATCGGCTACTACATTAGCTTTCCCTGGGTGATAATGAAGTCCCATATCATAATCCTTGATCAACTCAAGCCATCTTCTTTGTCTCAAGTTCAGATCGGATTGGGTGAAAATATATTTGAGGCTCTTGTGATCAGTGTAGATCTCTTAACGATTCCGATGAGGTAATGTCGCCAAATCTTCAAAGCATGGACTACTGCTGCAAGCTCTAAGTCATGTGTGGGATAATTAGCTTCATGAGGCCTCAATTGCCTTGATGCATACGCCACCACTCGGCCCTCTTGCATGAGCACACATCCGAGCCCATGGCGAGATGCATCACAATAAATGTCGAAGTTCTTGTGAATATCTGGCAAGGTGAGTACCGGAGCCTTGGTCAGGAGATTTTTCAAAACTTGAAAGCTTTGCTCACATTCCGCTGACCATTCAAACTTCTTTTCCTTCCTTAAAAGCTGGGTCATTGGTCTCGCAATTTTGGAGAAGTTCTCGATGAATCTGCGGTAGTATCCCGCAAGTCCAAGAAAACTGCGAATGTCGGTGACGCTCTTGGGTTGCCTCCAGTTCAGCACATCTTGCACTTTGCTTGGATCAACAATGACACCACCCTTGGATAACACATGACCCAAGAAATCGACTTCACGAAGCCAAAATTCACATTTCTTTGAATTTAGCATAGAGTTGATGTTGTGAAGCTTTCCCAACACAAGTCGCAGGTGCTGTTCGTGTTCTTCATCAGACTTGGAGTAGATAAGTATGTCGTCAATGAACACAACAACAAACTTGTCCAAGTACTCCATGAAAACTGAATTCATAAGATTCATGAAGTAAGCCGGAGCATTGGTTAAGCCAAAAGACATAATAAAGATACTCGTACAAGCCGTAACGAGTAGAAAATGCCGTCTTCGGTATGTCTTCGTTTCTGACTCTTATTTGGTGGTAGCCCAATCTCAAGTCAACTTTGGAGAAAACCTGAGCTCCAGTCAATTGATCAAACAGATCATCAATTCGCGGAAGTGGATATTTGTTCTTGATTGTGACCTCGTTCAACGGACGATAGTCAACACACATCCGCAAACTCTTGTCTTTCTTCTTGACAAAGATAGCCGGGCATCCCCAAGGTGAGGAGCTGGGCCTAATGAAACCCTTATCTTGAAGTTGCTTGAGTTGTTCTTTCAATTCTACCAACTCATTTGGAGGCATCCGATATGGCCGTTTAGAAATTGGCGCGATCTGGGTGCAAGCTCGATGTGAATTCAACTTCCGGCGAGGGGCATGCCTGGGAGTTCTTCGGGAAATACATCTGGATATTCACATACCACTGGTACTTCCTCTAATTCAAGAGAGGTACTAGCCTCCAAAGCAAAGAGATGAGAAGGTCCCACTAAGGGTGCAAAAGTGACTTGACTGCCGTCTTCACTTGTGACAGAAATAGACCGTTGAGCACAATCGATCTTTCCCGATTTTTGGACAGCCAATCCATCCCTAAAATCACATCAATACCCACTGAAGTTATCACAATTAGGTTTGCCAAGAAGTTAACCTTTTGAATTTCCACTTTACGTTAAAGCAAACTTGATCGGTTTGGAAAACCGATCCCGGCGACTGGATCTGATAAGGTGGCTGAAGTTTATGCATTTCAAATTGATTGAGTGCAGCATATTCCCTTTTTATGAATGAATGAGATGCACCTGAATCAAATAAAGCGATCTTTGGACAAGAATTAACGAAAGTGTACCCAAAGCGACGCCCGGGCGCCGCTTGCCTCCTCGGCGATGGCGTGGTTTACTCGCCACGTCACGGGAACTTGAGGAGGGGTCGATGAAGCACGAGAAGGTGGTGAAGGTCTTGCCGCAGCTGGCGTAGGTGTAGAAGCTTTGTAGGTCTGCGGCATTCCTCGCTGCTTGGCGAGGCAATGAGATGCGTAATGGCCCTGGCGGCCACAATGGAAACAAGTGACGTTGGCCTTGTACGTGCCACCATTCTGGGGATTCTTACCCCATTGCTCCGCTGTGCTGACGGCAAAGAAAGTGATGGAGCTGCCGCGGGAGGTCTTGGCGCCACCGAGCTTGATACTGCTGAAATCTGGAAAGGTCGGTCTTGTGGACGGAAAGAAGCGCCACTAGTGTATTCTAAGCGACCTTCTTCCTCTTCTTGGACTCATCTACAATGACACTCTTGTGCTCCACCACAAGTGCCTTGTTTACCAAGTCTTTGGAAATTGCGGAACTCATGTCTCGCTAGGGCGGTTGTAGCTCTTCATCAAGCCATTCATGAAACGGCTCTGGCGGCGGGCGTCAGAGAAAGCGTCATCGGGAGCATAACGAGATAGAAAATTAAACTCATGCGGTACTCGTGACCGTCTTCTTTCCTTGCTTGATTGCAAGGAACTGCTGTTTATTTAATCATCATAACGCCCTCGTGGATGTGAGCTTCCTGAAGCCGCCGAATTCGTTCCATGTAGGAGCGTCCCGTCGATTGCATGGCGGAGAAATTGTCCCACCATGCGCTCATTGCGCCACATGCCGATAACTAGCAAAGAGAACCCTCTCCATGCGGTGCATTGAGCAATAGCTAGTTTCTTCTCAATATCTCTCGGCCAGTCTTACGCCTCCATCGGGTCTTGATGCGAGAAGGTCAAAGGATTGGTCCGCTGAAATTAGCGAGACCCCGTGTGCACGGTGAGAGGTAGCCTCTCTGCTGGACTAGGAGCTCGGCGGTGTTGCGGGCAATAACTTCAAGAATCCGTGTCGTGTCCATTCGGTTTCTTTCTATCTGCAGCAACACCTCACCATTGAGGGAGGCGGTGGTAGCTCTTCCTCGGACGTCTTCGCCACGCCGATGATGTGCCGGACGGCTCGCCTCAACCGCAGTAACGAGGTCCCGTGACGGAGAGCCCTCATCTGCCGGCGCGTGAGCGAGTGTTTGGCCTGTCATTACGAGGTGACAAAGAGAGTTAGGGAAAAGGGCTAGGATACTTACTTTTAGGGAAAACCAAATTAAAGACACAAACATTTTATAATAAAATAATCCTGCGGGAGGGTAAATGAGGCACAAGAACTCAAAGTCAAATGGGGTACAAAAACACTAAGGCCAGTACAAAATCCAATACTTAATTCGCAGAGTTTAAGAGTGATAACATCAAAGAGGCCCGCAGGCGAATGGTAACTGCCCGAACTCAAGTCCTTACAAAAGAAACACATCTGGATCAACAACTACTAATCGACAAGACAAATAGTAAGATACATACTCATTTGGACCCACGTAAGGGCGTGGCGCACTATTCTAACACCCTATCTATTTTCACGATCGAAATTCACCGAACTCATCCGTAAGGTGATACCGGAGATCCGTATCATCGTGGTCATGTGGATTGGTGAGGCGTAAAGGGGATCCTACGATGTGTCCCTCGCATTTCCGACCTTTGAGTGCGGAAAAACCCACCGACATGCGAGCTCGACGCCGTTGTTCTGATTGAGAACTTGTCCTCCAATTTGAGGAGACGGTGATTCGATGGCGCAGAGGCATAGGGGAGATTTCGTTTCCCCATAAAGTACATGTCGGGCTACAAGTCCCATAATGCATAGGGGTTGTAGATGCTCTGAGCTACAAGAAGACGACGCGTCTCCCAAAGCTCATGAATGACCTTGTGGCAAGATCTCGTCCGTGATGCGAACCAACCTTGCGAGTTGTCGAACATGGGGATCCTCCCGTCATGAATCCCAAATGAAGGTGTTCACCTCCACGCCATGTGCTTGCATAGGAAGTGGTCGTATGGTGGTGAGACAACTCCGTTAAGTCATAACGAAGGCGACTCATGGCCATACGGGCCACCTCTTGTAAAGCCATGGCCTCGTAAGTCCCATGGGCTCGAAGCTGCACGGATACTTCCGTAACTTGTCTTGCAACGATATGGATCACGGCCGGTAGTCTTCCATCCGGGACCTAGGTCTCGACGGTAGATGAAGTATACGGGTTGGTATGTGAAGTTTGCCCTCCACATCATATCTCAAGAAGTTTGGTATCCATCCACACCTTGACTTGAGTCTCTCGACCGACATCGATGTCCCATCTAAAGACAAGAATAACCTGTAAGTTAGTTTTGCAAATCAAATGAGAGTAAGGTGAGGATGAAGCTAAGATGGATGAGGAATAAAAGAGATTATTACTTATCTTTATGAAATAATTTGATGGTCAAAAATATTTTGACTCAAAGAAGCTTACTAATACTAACGCCCATGCTATTTCTAACCTACAACAAGATGGCTCGATACCAACATTTGTGAGGACCCGGGTTATCTCCTAAGACCGAGACTAAGCATGGTCTTAAGGACATAACTCTAGGCCTCAAGTAAATGGATTCCAACTTAACTACATATAAGTGAGAGGTTCAACCAAAAATAGAGCCTCGGCGATCATGCGTCTTTGCTCCATCTGCGAGCACTACATGATTGTCGGTTCTCTAACCAGTCAAACACGACACTTAAAGAGTTAAATGGGAATCCACGAACAGCGAGTACAAGATCATATTGGCTCCCAAGATCAGCGACCAATATGCTCATACTCTTCATACAACGTTGATCACATCCATACAACATTCATACATTAATTGTTCAAAAGGCGCACGATATAGTTGTCAAAGTCTGCAACTATTACATAACGGCCGACCGGCCAAATTCAAATAAGAGTGATAAATAACAGCGGAAGCGAAATAATTAAACCAAAAGTCCAGCAAGGTATGCCCCATAACCCATCGGCAACCGACTGGGGTTAAAAGTTAGCACTACTCGTCAGTGTCGCCTAAATCGGCACTGACGAGCTCATCGGGCTCGATATCGACCTCACTGAAAAGAAAACAAAAGGCCAGCCAACATCCGGTGAGTACAAGTGCACTCGCAAGTCTTACACAAATAAAAAGTAGTATGCTAGAGGTTGTTCCAAAGGATGGCTCATATTGGCTTAGTTTTGCAAAAGAGACGCAACAATTAACAACCTACACCTACTAGTTTCCAAGTGCCCATTTATAAATCAGATTTGAAGTAGAAGTAAAGCTCATGAATAAGTAATAACATGAATCACAAATGAATCATAAAAGTGTCAAAGTGGCGGTCCACTTTGATACAACAACAAGTACACAATTTAACAAAGTGGTGTCCACTTTGCTACAACACAAGCATGAATATCCCATTCGTGACAATCCCAAGTTTTTCCACAAAACAAATATGTCAAAGTCTAACAATAGTAACTCCCGAACTCAAGTGTTGTCCATAACCTAGGACGAGGCTATTCGAATAGATTTATACCTGCAGGTGTACTACTTTACCCACACGACTTGATTAGCCCGTTAAGCCTCCGGATGCCTCCGAAAATAGCATACTTCCTATGGTATGCCGGTAAGGTAAATCAAGATATGGTCATTTTAGCAAGAAGATTTCATTATGCTAAGTCCCTCAACCTTGGGCTCCTAGGCGACATAAGGCGTTACGGTCTATATGCCCTATCTACCATAAGGAACATAGGGTTTAACGGCCCTATGGCCTCACAAAACCACCGTGGGGCTCAACACAATAAAACCTTCCCCTTACTTAACCATACGGCTCCCACCCCGCATGTGATAGCACGAATGTACTTGAATCAACGACGTTACCAAAGTTCGGTCCTTGTTGGTCTAGACAAGACAATCCTCATACCCAATCTCGTGCACGAAGGCACCTTCACTAGCATCCACTTGTCCAGACCCAAATCTCATTTTAAATAACAAAATTTTAACTTTTGAAACAGATACGAAGATCTGAAATAAACCAAAAAAAAAAGTTATAAAGTTTGTATGTCCCAAGACTGTCGGGTTATTCCCGCCAATCAAACTATCGTTCTAGACTTGCATGGCTAAGCAACACATACCACGTAAGTCACACAACTTATCCTAAGCATTTCAGTACTAGAGTAATTCAAGGATAACCACAATGACAAAACAATAGGGTGTATCTAACTATTCCACACAAAAATAGCGACATTAATAAAATAGCATGCAAGCAAATATCATTGCACTAACTTAACAAAAACTGGGATCAAATATGATGCAAAAGAAAGTTCAAATGATGCTTGCCTTGCTGGTATGCTAGCTGCTGTCCCTCAGTAGCGTATAAGTCAATATCGATGGCCGGGATCTATTTAAGTATAATCTAGAATAAACACCGAGAAATACTCAAAATTCAAAGTGCTCAAAAATGCATGATTTTTCTACAGTAGCTAATTCATGATTTTAGATGAATTTAGGTGGAAGATTCACTTCAATTGGATTTAGCATGTGAAAGTTATAAGGGTTCAAGTTACATTTTGGAAAATCCATTTTAATTTGAATCATTATCGTTCATTGTATTTAAATATTTGAGCAAAATTTGTAGAGTAGTAGTGAGTATAATGATTACATGGATAAATTGGCAATATGATTACAAGTCCGAATAGTTGAGTTTGACTCATTTTGAGTTTTCAATATTTAGTTATGAATTTATAAAGATATTAACATTTTCTTTGTAAAAATAAAGATGACAATAGCTCATTTTCCAATTTAATATTCTCTGTTACAGAGACATACTTGAAACCAATTTTAATATTAAGTTCATCTAAAATGAAAAATACGAAGTGGTTTCATCCAAATTGGAGTTAAAATGAATTTGTTATGCATTTTGAAGTAAATCCTATTTTTCAGTTCATAAATAAATACATTCGATTTTCTTAATCGATTAATACTTTTCTTACAAGCGCTACCTAGCCGCAGACTCTCGGCGTGTGGGGCGTGTGAATGCCATTTCTCATTTACCCCGGGATTTAATTTCCGACCGACAAGTGGCCCGCATGTAGCGAGGCGGCTTACATAAAGATAGTGCATGAACCACGGGTCCATGACCGGTTCACACGCCACGATGATCGTGCGTTTAAGTGGCTAGGCCCATTGTCACCGCAGATTTACCCTTCCGCTTTACGTACGGGCCCACATGTAATAGACTCATTACTTTTCTTAAGACATCATTTACTACAGTAATCAATCATTAGACAATTAATGACCGAATCAAGCCTTAATGGCTTTGCTACAGTTGTCGGACGCGTCCGACAACGCGCGCCCGTCGATTGTTGCCGGCTGGCTCGCGGCGCTTACGCGCCTGGCGGCCGGCTAAGCGGCTACTACAATATAATAGCCTTGCGCAACTTTGGGTGGTGGTGGCGATGCTCGAGGTGGCTTTGTCTTGCGGCTCGTCGGAGAGGAGCGGCGGTGTACAATACGGCAAACGTGTAGCAGCCAGGTAATGCTCCGCAGCGGTTCAAAAGCGGGTGCCTGAGCATCTAGGGACTACTGGAGAGCTACCTGAGAGTTGGAGAGAAGAGTGGATGACCGGAGCTGGCTTGGCGACGGTGAGGTCCACGGTGGCGGTGCGGTTCAACGGGGAGGAGACACCCTGAGCAACAAGGAAGACAATGAAGCTTCGGGATAGCTCAAAGATCTATAGGGTGTGCTCTGGTAGCAAAGAATTGACTAATGCCTTACCGGATCAAAGTGGGAGACGAAAAGTTTGGATTTCGGCCGATTTGGTTCAACTCTCAATTACACGGTCTCCTGGCATGCATTGCAAAAATTAGTTGAGGGAACTCATCCACGAGCTAAAAGACATGATATGACGCGCAAAAGTTAGCAAGTAGCTCACCGGAGGCAAAGATAGAACAGCGGTGTCCTCGGATGCAAGCTCTGGGCGTGAACCGGAGCTGAGAAAGACACGGTCGCGTTCCGGGAGCTACAAGGCACGGTAAGGTTTGGAATTAGCAAAATGGAATGGCCATTGGTGCGAATTGAAGAGGGAGGAAAGGCGCGAGGCTTACCCGAGAGTCGAAGCACACGAGCTTCTCCTTCCTCTGGTGCCGAGAGGAAGAATGGCCAAGCGTAGGGGGCACGGGGTAGTTTAAACGGAACCGAGGGACGGAACAGAGGCGGCGTGAGCTAGTGAGGCTCGGGGATTGGTCAGGTAGGGCGGTGCGGTCACGGCGTAGACGGAGCTTCGCAGAGCATGGCGGGCGCGTGGCGCTTGGCCTGTGAGCGCCAAGCGAGGTAGACGAAGGCGACAGGAGTTGGGCCCACATGTCAGCGAGCGCGGGGAGGCGCGGCGCGATCGCGTGGCTCAGCTCGTGGGCCGTTCGATTTAAATCGGACGGTCCACGTTCTAACTGGTTCGGCCGAATCAGTTCACAAAGCGGCTTCGGTCGGATCAGGTGCTCTAGGTCTGAGCCCGAGGAACAGTGCTCCTAATTGACCAGATTTGAATTTTAAACCTCCTAGTTTGACCAGGCTCTAAAATATAGCAATAAAATTTATAAAAATGTGAAATAATTCGAGGGGTTCTGGGTGACCTAGTATCCATAAAAATTCAGAAACCCCAATGTTCATTATTTATTTGGTATATTTCAAATTCCCAAAAGCATAAGTTGATAATGGAGTTTGAAATTTGCTGAGGTTCATTTTGAGTTCCAAAAATTTGGAAAAAAAATTATATTAATTCATGATAAGTAATGTAGTATTTGAATAAATTAATTCTAGGGGAATTTCAATAGCATTTGTTTTGGCTTTCCATTTGTAGTTCCAATTATAGTATAAGTTTAATTCCTTTCACAAATTTTCCAAATAAAATATTTAATATAAATGTTGGAAATCATGATGCATGCTAATGAATATGCATAATAATCCTCTTTATTAATTTGGGGATGTGACAGTCTTCCACTCTTTAAATGCTGAAAATACTTCTGATTTATACTTTAAAAAATAAGGCCACACTGTTCTAGAGTAATAATCAATAATTGTTAACATATAGCTAGCACCTCCTAGCGATGTCTTGGTAGATGACCCCCATAAATTAGAATGCACATAATCCAAAATACATTTTGTAGTATGAACTGAAGTATTGAATCTCACCCTCTTGTATTTGCCAAACACACAATGCTCACAAAATTTTAGCTTGCCAATGCTATGTCCATCAAGAAGTCCTCTCTTGCTCAATTGTGCCAAACCAATTTCACTCATATGCCCAAGACGCATATACCAAAGATTAGTAGCATCAGAATCAGATAATGAACTTGAAATTACAGCAACATTGCCTGATATTGTAGTACCTCGCAGATGGTATAGATTGACAGTTTTAATATCTGCTTTCATCGCAACAAGAGAGTCTTTTGATACCTTTAAAACTCTACCTTCACGTGAATACTTGTACCCTTTAGCATCAAGAGTACTCAAAGAGATGAGGTTCCTTTTCAAATCTGGAATGTGCCTCACATCTGTCAAAGTTCTGACAATGCCATTAGACACCTTGATCTGAATTGAACCAATTCCTGCAACCTTACCAGATGAGTTATCACCCATCAACACAGTACCACCTTCAACAGGTTCATAGGTGGCAAACCAGTCCTTGTTAGGACACATATGAAAGGTACATGCATAATCAAGAATACATTCATCATTAGTCTTAGCACATCCAGCAAAGCCAACAAGAATTTCTCCATTACTATCATCAGCAATAAGGGAGGCTTTACCTTCATCATCCGGTTTATCTTTTTGCTTATAATGGCAAGCTTTATTTTCTTTATTCTGTAGCTTACAACATTCAGAGATGTCGTGCCCACTTTTCTTGCAATATTTGCATGACTTGTACTTACCTCTTGATTTCGATCGGTTCTTGTAGCCATTCGAACTTTTGCCTCGAGATCCACTGTTTAAGTTCTTCTCCTTTTACCTGCCACGAATAAACAAGCTTTCTCCTTGTGAGCTTGAATTTTCAGAAGGTATCATCTATTTCATCTTCTCCTTAGCATGCAAAACTTCATAAACTTCATTAATCGTGAGAGTATATCTACTATATAATATGATATCTCTGAAATTTTAAAAAGAACTATGCAGTGAACACAAAAGAATAAGACCCAAATCATCATCATCATATTTTACCTCCATCGACTCTAGGTCGGCAATGATCTTCTTAAACAACGAAAGATGATCAAGCACGGATCCTCCTTCTTGCAATTTGTGAGAGTACAATTTCTACTTAAGATGCATCTTGCTGGTGAGATCTTTTGTCATGCAAATTTGTTACAGCTTCAGCCATAATGCAGCTGATGTCTTCTACTTCAAAACATCCTGCAAAATATCATTTGATAAATAAATGTGAATTTGAGATAAAACCTTACGGTTTTTGTGCTTCTTATATGTGGTCCATGCGATAGCTTGTTTTTCAAAACCTTCCAATGCATTATCCAAATCCATCTGTACTAACACAGCCCTCATCTTGACTTGCCGCAACGAAAATCTTGTGTCTCGACCCAGGAGTGGAAGATCATACTTCAAAGTCGTCATGAGGAATAAAACTTGAAATTTACTGGTACTGATATCTGTAAACCTAGTAAAAACTATGACCTTCTTGGTACACGTTCTGTGTACGTGGATCAACAATCTTCTAATCTCTGGTACGCTTATTGGGTAGACCAAGCAAAGAACACAAAAAAAAGATTTTAAAGTGGCTAGACTAAGGCCTGCTTGGCACAAATTGTGGCTTTTCTAAAAGCGCTTCCTATCAGGTCTTGTAGGCTTTTCATTTTGAAATTTGAATGGTCATGCTTTTTGATTTGGTGTTTGGCTGTCTGGCTTTTAGGTAGGCTGGCTGCAGCTTCCGAGATATGAAATGTCTGAAATGCTCATGAGGACAGTAATGACTTATTTGATGTCGTTTAACTAAATTAACAACATTAAATGGCATTTAACGACATTTAAGAACATTTAACAGTATTTAACAATAAAACTTCAGAAAGCATGTGAAAATAATCTGGACTAGAAGATCAGTCCCTTATACATAGTTTAAATTGGCAAGTACTACATACAAAATACTGCATATATCTTCCATCTATCCTATCGTCATCATCCATAACAGCTGTATCATCATGTGCGCTGAGGTTAGTGGACATGTCTCCGTCTACATAATCATCATTCCTGTCTGCACGAGCAAAATCATTATCAATCAAAGCACTATCTCGAATAAAATTATGCAAAGCCATTGTTGCAATGATAATTTTCTTTGGCTTGTGCTCATTGTAACCTAGAATTTTAAGTAGACTCAATCGAATATGCCAGTGGGAAGGCGAACAGGCAAGATTGCTTTAAATACTAGGTATGAGGTGGGTAATTTCTGCGAAGTCTGGGGGTATTCTTGGAACGCTGGAGGTGGGAAGTCGTGGAAGCACCTCAATCTTGCTGCCGCTTTTGGCTTATATGTATTGACACTTTGAGCTTCGTGAAAGCCGGAAAAAAAGTTAACCGTTGGCACAAACTTCCGCTTTTCTCACCCAAAAGTCAAAGCAGAAGCTGTACCAAACAGGGCCTCAATTCTGAAGACCAAAGCCGATAGCCTGCGAACACGCGAAGAAGAAATCCACCGAATCACAGAGAAAGGTTGTTCACGTGAAGTGCTTAGGCCCTGTTTGGTACAGCTTCTGCTTTGACTTTTGGGTGAGAAAAGCCAGAAGCTGTGCCAAACGGTTAGCATGTTGGGGCGTACAGCGACGATGAACACCATGTAATCCGACAGCGCCTCGATCGCCTCGATCACCTTCACGTCTTTGGGCGATCTTGCATTTTGGTCGCTGCACAAGAGGAAAACGTCCGTGGCGATGTGCCAGATAAGGATGACCTCTTGGAAATCAGGATCGAAGTTCAGATTTTCGTCTCTTTCCCTAGTATCCTGCAGTGAAAAAGCCGGAGCATACGTCGCCGGAGCGTACGCGTCCTCCTCAGGGATACGGTACGCGTCCTCCTCAGGGATACGGTGCGCTTTCTTCAATGATTCCCGTATCGTTTTAAACAACAACTCCCTGACCATGCCTGCTGAAATATCACGGCCCCTCGAGTAATGGTATTGGTATTCGTTCCAGTAGTCCTCCAGTCCCACCCACTTCGCCAGTTCGCCCAGTTTGCTGGATAGACCTGTCGGCGTGCCACGAGTGCACTCATGCAACAAGTTGTACTGCCCAATGGTGCCCGACCACATTCTGTTGCTACTACATGGCGCCCACAGAGACACGACGAGCCGACGGAACCGGTGCCATCTTCCAGTGCACAAAAATGCATGGTGAAGCCAACACGTAGCGTGCAAGTACGCATATGTTCATGTCGACCTCAGAGCACCGAGCAGCCATATCATATCCAGGAGGAAGGTGGCAGCCAGCAAGATGTAAGTGAAGAAGACATCTACTCTCCTCTGGCCGTCTTTACTGTAGTAAAAAAACAGCAAGGACGCCGCGGCGATGAGGGGCGGCGAAAGGACACGGATAATGTAGCCATGCCAAGTGTGGACCACGGCTGCCTTGGTGTAGAGAATGTCATACATGAGGGAGAGCTCCATCTCGACCACCTTGCGCAGATCGCTCCATTTCAGAGGGAGTGGTCTTCTGCCGTCCTGACGGTTAAGTGGATGATGCGAATAATCAGCAAAGGCACCCTTGCAGATAGGGAACAGGTCGTGAGCAACCAGCAGGGCTTTCTCATCATCCAGCTGACAGCATCCGAGCTGATCAGCTAGGAACCTTCTGTGCTTCTGCTTCTTGACTGTACTCCGGATGCGGCCCAAGTCGCCTTGCCAGAGCGCCCATGATCTCTCCAAATACTTGGCAACGCCCACGGAGAACATGATGACGGACGCCCAGAGCAAGGTCCCGCTGCCGACAATATATACATGTTTGTATAGGACAATTGAGGCTCCCACGACCACCAAGCCAGCATTTAGCACCTGGCGCCCCGAGAGAATGTTGTCCTCGAGGGAGTAGGCGCTGATGTTGTCCGGGCCACCGAGATGCAGCAGGAGGAACGGCGCCCAGAACGCGACGAGCTGCCGCTCGCGCGGCGTGCTGCCGACGGACAGGTTGCCCAGCGCGTATGTCGCGGCCCAGTCGGCCACTTGGTACGCCAGCCACAGGAGGAGCCTCCGCCAATTGATGGCTTTACGCCGACGGATCCCGGCGAAGAGGACGAGGAAAACATGCGCGGCGAAGCTCGAAAGGACCACCACCCGGATCAGCCATTCATTCATCAGCTCTAACAATCCAGCCATATTGCTCCTGCACGGAAATTAAGAATGCATAAATATCACATACGCATTCATGCATTTCTTGACGGACAAATATACCGCGCGCTAATTCAGAACGTAACACATACCGTCGCGCAGGTCGGCCAATCGATCGATGAATTGGTTGGTCTTCGAACTTCCAGTTTAAAACAGTGCTATCTAGCTAGCGAGCACGTACGTGCGATCGATGTGCAGAGTAGGCTCAATAAATTAACTTGAACTGATTCATCTCCCTGATTCAAGGCGAGGAGGAAACTAGCTAGCTGGGTTCAACATTAAGGGAGCTTGCGAGCTCAAATTAATGCCGTATCCTTGGCTCAGGTGGTCCAAAAGGCTGTCGCAATGCATGCGAGCTCAAATTAATGCATATGCATGGTCCAAAAGGCTGGGACCGTCGCTAGGCCAGACCCGGCAACCATAATGTGTCGGCAAAATTTGATATATACTACTAAGAAAGTTAGCATCTTTCAGACCTCCACACTTGCGAGCGTACGAATGTAGAGTTGACAAGCTGAGTTAAATATTGCATGCTACTACTACTTCCGTAATATATTGATTTCAATTGTTATTGCAAGTTGACTGCTGCTGCTGTTTGGAGGCACATACACGAGTGCTTGTCTCTATCTTCTGTTCCCACGTTGAGAGGAGCTACTGGAATTGACATCAAGTGTCAAGTCGTCTACTGCTTGCTGGCCTGAACGTGACGCTGAGCTTTTCAATTCAGATTTTCGAATTGATTATTGCATCCAAACTGTCATAAAGCACATACACGGGTTGTCCCGCTGCCGCTGTCGCGAATAACATGTTTGTATAGGACAATTGAGGCTCCCCCGCACTACCATAAAGCAATTAGTGCCTCGTGCATCCAGAGAAAGTTGTTCTCGAGGGAGTAGGCGCGGATGTTGTTCGGGCCACCGAGATGCAGCTCTGTTGGACCATAAATTTTTTTATCTGAATTTTTCTGTAAAATTATCGTGGTATTTTTCTGGATCAGAAGATAGCGCTTCACAGAAATATTGCTGAATCAAACTATATATAGCGTAAAATTATTTCATTCATTAATTTACACATCAGAATTTACATAGACCGCATCGGGCCAATTTTTACAATAAAGACCGAACATGCCAAATGAGTACATTACAAAAGATAGCGGAAGTAACAACGGAAGCAAATGGTTGAGGGCACATCTTACCGCAGGCAAGTGACTGGGGAACCCGTGTACGCCCGATATTATCCAAAAAACTTCAGACAATATAGAAGGTACACAAGAATCGACGGAGTCAGCTAGACTGGGGTGAGACTAGAACAGCTAAGGGCTAAACTACGCTTCAACGATTCCTGGGTCTTCAGACTTCCGGATCCTCGTTGTAGTTGACAGCTCCAGGGTTCCTGTTTCAGAGGGTTTGGGAAAAGAGCGAGGATGAGCACAACTACCGTGCTCGCGAACCAGCACACACAGATGCAATAATATATATGCATGGTATAACAAGAATGGCTCGGGTGCTTTTATTTGCGTAAAACAGCATTTGTAAATACAGATATTAGGAAATCCTATCACTTAGCATTTTAACCAAATTACATTTTTAAAGAGGTTAATTGTGCAATAATTAATAAAAACAGAGGCTACCTCCACCTTCATGCTTATATTTTTGTTGGTGGTCATACCCACCTATTACCATCGCTGGGTAAGAATACCTAGGGAAAATCCAAATCAAGGGCTAGGTGAGCCCCGCACTTTTTCATCCCATCCACAAAAGTTTTTGAAATAGAACTATATCTTGTAAGTTCCTATACGCCCGCCCATGACCGTGGGCACGGCTGTTCGAACAGTTTTATTCTCTGCAGAGATTGTACAATTTACCCACAAGAGATAATCATCTTGATATATACACATATTTCCTTAGACATGTGAATCAAGGGAGATTATCATAAGGCCTTTACAATGCACCCCTCAGTATTTGTTACACCCGCTGAGGTTTCGCTTGAGAGTGGTTACGCTCTCCCCTCTGCGTCAACCACACCCCCAACCCCCCTTGCGCCAAGAACTCCCCAACCCGTAGGCTCGGAGGTCTACAGCGTTGCGGGACATCTATCTGGTGCAACTCGTACTGATGGACACAAATTATTTAGGCAGGTCGACACCATTATAGACTTGTGGTTGTACTGTTTTACAATAGGAAGTCATCACAGGATTTAGTCCTTATGATCGTCTGGGCAGTTCAAACAACATACCAATCATTCTCGTGCTCGACGGCACCCACTACTATTCCATCCGCCCAGATAGAGTAAGAGCAGTTTTCAGGGTTTTGAGGAGAGTAAAACAAATTATCTCAACCAATTCAGTCATTTACCCACAATGACTGCCCAAAACTATTTTCATGTTTAAAGAATGATGATTGAGGTAGTTAATAGCCTGGTACTCTAGTAAGGCTAGCATGACACTTGAGTACAGACTATAACTAGTAAATTACCATATAATTACTAGGGTGACAAGTATCAAGGAATTCAATAATCAAGGACAAGGTATAATAATTACTTAATAATCAAATTGGCATTTAGCTACCTTAACACCATTTAACATACATTTGCATAAATAATTAAAGCATACGGTTCGCTATTTTAAAAGAACATAGTTTGCATGAAATGTAGGTTCAACATGGTCAAAGTGTTGACTCGCCTGGGCTATTTTACCGTGGCCTTGATTTTACTCAAAGCCTGATGGAACAGGGGTTCGAAGTCTTGGTCGGCGTCTTTACTTAGATCTTGATCATGCTCGAGTCGTCGATTCCTCTGGACTCCGATTTCTAATTACGCAACAACGATTGAAAAACCAAATAAATCCAAAGAATCCAAGAGACCATAAAGCACAAGAGCATCAGAAGATTGCGGGGGATGGGCTTGAGAAAAGGGTTTGGGCGACACTGGAATGTTGGACAGAGTCAAACGTCCAGTTGGGCAAAAGGAGGAATGACAGAGAATTTCTACTGAGAGGGAGAATACAAAGGAAGGTAAGGTCGAAGGAGCTTTTGCCGGAATACTCTACTGCGGATTTGGAAGACTGCAAGACCATCCTTCGACAGGCGACAAAGCAACTTAGCTACCGGTTCTATACCAATCTAGAATACCCGACCGACACACAATCCAATGGCAATACAATATCAATCTCAGCTGCCAAATAATACTCAACGATTTAATTGCTAGCTACTCAACTTACTACTACAACCTACTACCATAACAAGACACATATTCTACTACCAGCTATACAATTGCCAGATCACCAATCATTGCCAAACCATACGGATTGATAAAGCAACCGAATCAATACTTCCAGCTTTCACCAAATACCATTACCTCTAACAATCATGACCTACTAACGGAACACTAACCAACAGCTGACAATTGATTAACAACTCCAATAGACAATATTACTACTGAAGATTAAAGCTATCCACAATAATCAGGATCACAACCAATCATTTAAGTTACTGCCAAAACACTTATACTGATGATCAGTACTCACAGGCAATTAATCAATAATCAATAACTGGAGAAGCAATGCACAACCCTCACAATTCCTTACTCACTGTCATCAACATGGACACTAATGATCACTGCTCCTTTATCAACACACTGGACAGGAAACACATACAATAAATACAAACCAATCACTGCCAAACTGATGTTCAATAATCACATACAAAAATCAGAACAATTCATTACCAAAGTATTCCAATTGCCGGATTGCACACATATATCAATTACAAAACACACATTACTTGACAATATATATACTGTGGATATCATGGGGATATGCTCCAGATCTTAGGATGATGTGACAATTGGCAATAACATTAATGGTTTGTCGTTTCACAGGGTTTTCGACAAAGTTCAGGCATTCTGGACAGGGGCGGTCCGACCGGCCATAGCATGGCAGTCCGACCGGTCCCAAATCGGTCGGACCAGCCATGTGCGGCGGTCGGACCGGTTGTGACAAAAAATGATCAGAACAGGCTGGGCCAAAAATAGGTGTTGTAGGCAAGTGAGGGGATCCCAATGCACTTGGTTTCATAATTTTTGGAGTTCCTAAGCAAAAGTTCTATTCGGTTTAAGTTTCCAGAAGATTTCAGAATTTCAGGGCTTGAAATTCGGCTAAGTCCCTTGTGGCGGTCTGACCGGCTCACAGGGAGCGGTCCGACCGGCCAGAGGGCAGTCCGACCGGCTCACAGTGAGCGGTCGGACCGGTTTCCACTTTGAACGTCAGCCAACTTCGTGGTGATGTTGTTTTGTTAGGTCAAGTTCATTGGTGTCATGGCATATGTATTGCATGATGCATGTTTTGACTAACATGGGTCAAGTTGTGAAGAACTTATTCCCGAATTCGTGTTTGCTTGTCTATGGTTGAACAGGTTGCTTGGTGGTCAACGACGGTCAACGACGAGGATGATCGGGACTAGACTTAGAGAGTTGAGGTCCAGAACGATCGAGGGTGTCGGGTGAGGTCAATGGACTCAAGCGTGACACAATATGGACAAGGGTGACCTATTGGCGAATCCATGGCGCATGGTGAAGCGGTTTAGGTCAAAAGGTTAAAGACGGCGCTTTGCGAAGCGTGCGTGTGTGACCCGTTTGTTAGTGGGCCTTAACGGGAGCCCAACAGAGTCACACCCTAGAGGTTCTAGGCCTCCACTATAAATAGGAGGAGGTGGTGGCTGCACCACGTCTCTCTCGCCTCCTTGATGTTTCAAAACCCTAATTGGCTTAGGGGGAGTTGAGGTGGAGGCTAGGGCTCTTGATGGTTTGAGGTGATTTTCGTGATCTTAGATTGACCACTGTTCCTTGATGGAGTGGGTGTAATCCAACAGCAATCACGTTCTTAATCTACGCAAGGTTTGCTTGAGATAAGCCTTTTTTCGTTCTTGCTTTCATTATCGTGATTTTAGGGCCTTCTTTGATCCACGAGTTTTTGATTGATTCTTTCACATGAATTAGCTTGCTGTGATACGTGTGAATCTATCTAGGATCATCTTGATCATCAATCACTCACGAACAAGCATTAGGATCAAGTTTTCGTTCTTGCCCGGTTTTAGACCCTCTGTTACTCAATTGACAACTGTTCAGGATCTATCCGAGAATTATCATAATATTCAATTGGAATAGGTCCTCAATAGCATAGAGAGGGTGTGTGCAAAGTTTTGTGAAGTTTGGAGTTGAGAATCAAAAGTTAGACCTAATTGCAACTTCGTCATCGGGCTGATTTTACTATTTGGATCTGTTTCGAGTCGGCGGTCGATCCCTCACCACCGGTCTGACCGATTTGTCAGCGGTCCGACCGCCCGGCAATCGGTCCGACCGGTCAAGTCCAGAGGTCAGACCGCCGTACACTGTGTTGTTTTAATCTTAGTTGATTTTGTTGCTTTACTTTGGGGGTTCCATTAAATTCAATACTAGTCTTCCGCTGTACTGGTATATTGATCTTCATAGCTTCATCATAGCTATTGGAGTGAGATTGTGTTGAATTCATAATTTGTGAAAAAGTGAGCGTGCTCCTATTCACCCCCCTCTAGTCGCCTTTTCGGTCCAACAAGTGGTATCAGAGCCCGGTTAGTTCACTCTTGATCTTAACTGGTCACTGAACTTTAGGCGATGGATAAGTTTTCTACTAAACTGCATATCTTCGATGGGCACGACTATGCCTATTGGAAGAATCGTATGCGAGTATTTCTTGAGAGCAAGGGACAAGCTATTTGGGATGTTGTTCGAGCCCCGCTTGTTATTCCTGAAATTGCTACGCCAGCTTCAGCGGTTCTTCTGGCAAACAACAACAAAGCCAAGAATCTTTTATATGGTGCGCTTGGTAGACAAGAATATGATCGCATTTGCAATCTTGCAACTGCGCACGAGATTTAGAACACCCTCGAAACATATCATGAGGGTTCGTCCCAAATCAAGAAAGTGCGTCAAACAGTTTACAAGCGTGAATACAACAAATTCGAGATGCGTCCTAGAGAGAGCATCGATGACATTTTCAGTCGCTTTAATAAAGTAATTAATCAGATGAAAGCTGTTGATATTGAATACTCTCAATCTGAAAATGTCACCCATCTCTTGGCTGCAATCAACACCAAGGAGTGGGAGATGAAGGCTACTGCTATAGAGGAAAATGTTGATCTTTCGAGTCTTACTTTAGAATTGCTTTATAGTAAACTCAAGACTCATGAAATTAAAAGAGTTGATCATCCCAAGAAAGACAACATGGCATTGATAGCTGATCCTCTCAAAAGGTCCTCTGATGGTACTCTTGAATCATTTTCTGGTTTTTTATTTACTTGTTTATCTACGATTCATGAGGAGGAGCTTGAAAGTATTCCTGAGACAGAGTTAGCTCTCCTAGCTAAAAAATTCACACGGGCCTACAATAATATGAGAAACAAAAAGAGAGGTGGTCCGGTGACATGCTACGAATGTGGTGAGCTCAATCATATCCGGGCAAATTACCCCAAGCTGAAAGGTAAGAGCAATCAAAAGGTGGGAAAGCCAGCTTGGAAGAAACCTCCATTGAACAAATCAAGGTATGAGGCTAATAAGTTTGTGAAGGCCGCTCACCGGGTTCTTGCCGCTTTTGAGGATCAATCCTTGAGCGATGTGGACTCTGGGAGTGAGGAGGACAAGGAGGAGGAGATCCCTCAAGACAAAAAGAAAGGGAAGGCCAAGGACTTCACTGGCATGTGCTTCATGGCTGACACTGACGACATTGATGATGATGAGGTATCTCTTTCTTATGATGAGCTTTCTACTAAATATGATTCTATAGTTTAGCAATTGCTTAGTCAAGATGAAGCGCTAGAATTTGTCATGACAAAAAAATAAGAAATTAGAGTCAAAGATTGGCAAACTGAAAGTAGAACTTAAAAATGCTAAGACTCTTGAACCTGATGAATGTTTATCTTGTCATACTATGCATTCAGAAATTGCCAAATTGCAATCTGCTCATAATATTTCTGTGCAACAACTTGAGAATGCTAGATCTGAGCTAAATGAAATTAAAACTGCTCCTTGTGAAAAATGTTTAGAATCTAGCAAATTAATTACTTCTGATGTGATTGATTCTAGCCCTTGCACTTCATGCTTAGAAAAAGAACGTGAAATTAAAGATATCTTAGAAGCTGCTAGAGTCAAATATGCTAAGCTTAAGGACAATATTGAAACTACTATTTGTGCTTCTTGTTCCGCTCTTAAGCTTGAAATTGCTTTATATAAGGAGAAATCTATGGATAAAACTTGTGATGCTTGTGTTAATTTGAGAAAAGAAAACGCTTACCTTTCTGATACATTAGAAAAAATTTCTAAAGGTAAGAAACAGTTAAACATGATTCTTGACAAGTCTAAAACTCCTTTTAAGAAGCAAGGTTTAGGATTCAATTCTTTTCAAGATAATTCAAAGCCAAAAGTCATTCAAGTCTTAGAAAAAGGTTTAATTGAATTCAAAACCCAACCTGCAAAAACATCTTTTAAATCTGCAGGTTTTGCCCAACCCTGTGTTAATTCAAAGGGTGCTTCTTCTAGTGGTACCAAGTACCATTGTACTTATTGCAAAAAAAGTGGGCATTTGATTGAATTCTGTTGGCGTAGGTTGAAAAATGATAGGAAAATTTTTGATAGAATTTCATTCACTCAACCTAGAGCTTTTATGAGATATGGTAACACTGAAAAGAATAAACCTGGGTTAGGATTTTCCTCACATGCAAATCATTATGTTTCTAAATACCATAATTCTCATGTTCTTCAGGCTGGCGGTCTGACCGCTGGTGGTCACCGGTCTGACCGACTGGGTCGCCGGTCTGACCACCAGAACAACGCCGGTGTGACCGTCCTTAGACAGGTTAATTCCCATGTTAATTTAAACATTTCTCATAACAAAAATTTAGATAAAATCAAGGATAGTACTTCTGGTTTGTATACTTCTTGCAGACGTGTGTCTCAGTACTGGGTCCCTAAATCTTGTTTATCTAACCCCAGTATTGAGACACATCGTTCTTCTGTTCCTTGATTTTCAGGATTACCGCGGAAAAGGGGAAGAACACGTGGTTCGTCGACTCCGGGTGTTCACGCCACATGACCGAAAACTCAAGATGGTTCACCTCTTTCACGCGGGCAATAGGTGATGACTTCATCACCTTTGGAGATGATACACAAGGGCGAATTGAAGGAACAGGATCAATTAGGGTGAACAACAAATTCATCCTAAAGGATGTCGCTCTTGTGGACAAGCTTAGGTATAATCTCCTTTCTATCTGCCAGCTTCTTGATGATGGCTATGAGACTATATTTAAGAAAAATACTTGTCGTGTGCTTGATTCTACTAGTGAGCTTGTGTTTGGAATATCTAGAGTTGGTAGAATTTTTGGAGCTGATTTTTCAGAATCTCTTGCTGGATCTCTTAAATGTTTGCTTACATCTTCTTCTGATTTCTAGCTTTGGCACCGACGTTTGGGGCACATTGGTTTTGATCATCTGACGCGAGTTAGCAACCTTGATCTCATGAGAGGTTTGCCCAAACTCAAAGTCATCAAGGATCTTTGTATGTGCGCTCGTAGGCATGGCAAACAAGTTGCCACCTCACACCCTTCGTGACTATGGTTATGACCGAGCGGACGTGACGGTTGCTTCATATGGATACTGTGGGTCCTGCTAGAGTCCGGTCAATCGGTGGAAAATGGTATATTCTTGTCATAGTCGATGATCTTTCAAGATATTCTAGGGTGTTCTTTCTTGCTTCAAAAGATGAAGCTTTTGGTTATTTTCATGACCTTGTTCTTCGTTTGGCTTCTGAGCTTCCTGGTGCCCTGAGAGTGATCCGCAGTGACAATGGCACGGAGTTCAAAAATGCTTCTTTTGCTTCTTTTTATGCTGAGCGCGGTATTGAGCATCAGTTCTCCTCTCCACACGTCCCTCAACAAAATGGCGTGGTGGAAAGGAAGAATAGGACCTTAGTCGAAATGGCTAGGACGATGCTAGATGAGTATAGCACACCGAGAAGGTTTTGGGCCGAAGCTATTGCTACAGCTTGCCATATTGCAAATTGTGTCTTTTTAAGGCCTTCTTTAGGCAAGACTCCTTATGAGCTTCGTTTTGGTAGAAAACCCTCTATTTCATATTTTCGAGTCTTTGGATCAAAGTGTTTTATTCTTAAGACAGGAAACCTAGATAAATTTGAGTCAAGGACTTTTGATGGGATATTTTTAGGTTATCCTGCACATTCGAGGGGTTTTCGGGTCCTTAATGCTGAAACTAACTTTATTCAGGAGACTTGTAATGTCACTTTTGATGAGACTAGCCCTGGAGCTAGATCCGTTTGTTACAGATGATTCACAGGTGACAGAGAGCATTTTTGTGGAGGAAGATGAGGACGAAGCTGATATCTGTCCTTCATCTGCTGCCACTGAGGCGCCCATTTTGGTACAAGAATATGCTACGTCTACTTCACCTTCTGTTGAGGCTCCTGCTGCATCATCATCATCAGCAGTACCTGCGGGAGTTGAAGAAACGCTATCTCCCCCGGGCGCTCCACTTCACATTCAGAGGCAGCATCCTCCGGATCAGATAATAGTTTTTCTGAGACTATATCCAGGGAATTTGAGATGAGTATGATGGGAGAGCTCAATTACTTTTTGGGGCATCAAATCAAGCAATGCAAGGAAGGGACCTTCATCCATCAGACAAAGTACACTAAAGATCTACTCAAAAGCTTTGACATGGGTGACTGCAAGCCAATCTCCACTCCCATGGCAACTTCGACTGTTTTGGATCCAGATGAGGAAGGAGAAATCGTGGATCAACGCGAGTACCGCAGCTTGATCGGCTCCCTTCTGTATCTGAAGGCCTCAAGACCAGACATTCACTTCACGGTCTGCCTTTGTGCAAGGTTTCAGGTGTCTCCGAGAACTTCCCATCGCCAAGCCGTTAAGCGCATATTCAGGTATTTACACTCTACCCTCTTATATGGCATGTGGTATTCCTGCTCTTCAGCTTTGTCCATTAGGGTTTTTGATTCGATTTTGCGGTTGTCGGTTAGATAGGAAGAGTACCTCGTGCACTGTCACTTCCTAGGCACTTCACTTGTATCTTGGTCTTCTAGGAAGCGGTCTTACATTGCACAATCCCATCTTTGAAGCGGAGTATGTAGTCACGCTAGTTGTCAGAGCTGATTTTGTGTATGATGTCCACTTTGAAAGATTATGGGTTAAATTTTGCTAGTGTTCCTCTTTTCTGTGATAACACTTCTACTATTAATATTGCTAAAAACCCAGTGCAACATTCTAGGACTAAGCACATAGACATTCGCTTTCACTTCCTTAATGATCATGTTGAAAAAGGGGATATTGTGATGCACTTCGTGGAGTCCGATGCTCAATTGGCGGATATTCTCACCAAGCCTTTAGATCAAACAAGGTTTGCCACCTTGAGAAGCGAGTTAGGGGTAATTTATCCCTATGGGTTGGTTTGAGGGGGAGTTTGATCTTTTCTGATCTTTCCTTGTTCTTTTGATCTTTTATTGTTCTTTTTCTGAACTTAGTGATCGTTTTGAATTTTTTAGGTTTTAGGCTTTTTATCATATTGTATTCATATGAAAAATACAACAAGTGGTATAAAAAAATCCAAAAAGATGCATTGTACTATAAGATTTTCTGCTTATCTTTTAAAATTGATGAAGCTTTGCCTATTACCCTTTGGAGACTTAGTATTTCAATTCTTGCTCAATGTCATGTCTAGTTCTTTGACTTGCTAGAATTATCATGCTTTTACATGTGTAGCTAGGTCTTTGCTATATGAGCTAGAACTTTAAAACAACTCGAACTAAAAATTACAATTTATGGATGTTTTAGCGAGTTACGCAATTAGTGCTCCTTTTGTGACATTGGGCCTGTCAGAATTGCTTTGTTAGCTCTTGAATCTAAAATTGACCATTACTTAAGCTTTTGTGTTCTTGAGATTCTAAAACTGCTCTTCTGAAAAAAAATGAAATATCAAGATTGTCTTATGCTTAAATTGTGCCAAAGTATTCTTACGAGACTGCTTGTCAATGACATGAACTTGGAGATAGTTTGATGAACCAGACGATCTCATGGGGACTGCTTGTCAGAAATGACATGAACCTCAAGATTTGTCGCCCTGGTAGAAGCTTAGAAAGAGTTTGTGGATGGCTCCTAGTCCAGGATATTCTTTACTGAGATATACCTTTAATCAACTTCTGGTCGAAGCTTAGGATGAGTTTGTGGATGGCTCCTAGTCCAGGATCTTGTCACTAAGTTTGATCATTAGTCAACTTCAATATTCAATGCATATGAGAAAACTGTTGACAAATGGGCTTTTAAGAAATACTGAGCAAAATGATTCAATACAGGACCCGATTGATTCTTAATGTGGTCTTTGTTAGATTTTTGATCTCACTTTGATATTTTGACATGGCCAGTTTCACTTTAGGATCCCTGTTGATGAACTTGCTGAATTTGAAGTTTTGCTTAAATTGATCAAATCTATTGCTTTACTTTTGAGCCTTTGTGCTTAGCTTTGATATACATGTTTTACCATGATCTTGCTAGCGCTGTCAGACTTGATATGTTGTTTGTGCAATATTAGAAATGCTGGCTAGCACTTTTGGGTAATCTCCAAAGCTTCTTGTAATCAAAAATTAAAAAATACAAAAATGAAGCCACTTCATTGCACTTCATGCATACTTCTTATTTTTGCTTCTCTCTTCATTCTGCATTTGTTATCTCTGGATGAGGGGAAGGCGTGATTCCTTGATGACTCCATTGTCAAAGGGGGAAAGATATTTCAATGTTGGGGAGAAGATTATACAAAGGGGAGAAAGTTTTTGAAATTTGAGGATCATAGTGAGGGGGAGTTCTTGAGTTGCATTCGTATTGTCTAATTGAATATTCTGAACTTGAATTGCATTCATTTATCCTCACAATGATCATAGGTCAATTGAACAATTGTTCTTTCATATGGACCTCATGTGAGAATTTTGACTCTTTTCCGGAAATCAAAGTTTTTATGCTTTCTTTTGCCTTATCTCACATGCCTATACTATTCTGATGCCAGCTTGGTCATTTACATTGCTTTTTCTTGCTTACGGACCAAGTTGTGCCTTTGTGCGAAAACTGCAAGTAAACTCGTTTTCAAACCTCTTACTTATATTTTCTGGATAATTGCCAATGTGTTCATCAAGGGGGACATTGTGGATATCATGGGGATATGCTCCAGATCTTAGGATAATGTGACAATTGGCAATGGCATTAATGGTTTGTCGTTTCACAGGGTTTTCGACAAAGTTCAGGCATTCTGGACAGGGGCGGTCCGACCGGCCATAGCATGGCGGTCCGACCGGCCCCAAATCGGTCGGACCAGCCATGTGCGGCGGTCGAACCGGCTATGATAAAAAATGGTCAGAACAAGCTGGGCCAAAAATAGATGTTGTAGGCAAGTGAGGGGATCCCAATGCACTTGGTCTCATAATTTTTGGAGTTCCCAAGCAAAAGTTCTATTCGGTTTAAGTTTCCAGAAGGTTTCGAAATTTCAGGGCTTGAAATTCGGCTAAGTCCCTTGTGGCGGTCCGACCGGCTCACAGGGAGCGGTCCGACCGGCCAGAGGGCAGTCCGACCGGCTCATAGTGAGCGGTCGGACCGGTTTCCACTTTGAACGTCAGCCAACTTCGTGGTGATGTTGTTTTGTTAGGTCAAGTTCATTGGTATCATGGCATATGTATTGCATGATGCATGTTTTGACTAACATGGGTCAAGTTGTGAAGAACTTATTCCCGAATTCGTGTTTGCTTGTCTATGGTTGTGCAGGTTGCTTGGTAGTCAACGACGGTCAACGGCGAGGATGATCGGGACTAGACTAGGAGAGTTGAGGTCCAGAACGATCGATGGTGCCGGGTGAGGTCAATGGACTCAAGCGTGACACAAGATGGACAAGGGTGACCTATTGGCGAATGCATGGCGCATGGTGAAGCGGTTTAGGTCAAAAGGTTAAAGACGGCGCTTTGCGAAGCGTGCGTGTGTGACCCGTTTGTTAGTGGGCCTTAACGGGAGCCCAATAGAGTCAAACCCTAGAGGTTCTAGGCCTCCACTATAAATAGGAGGAGGTGGTGGCTGCACCACGTCTCTCTCACCTCTTTAATGTTTCAAAACCCTAATTGGCTTAGGGGGGGTTGAGGTGGAGGCTAGGGCTCTTGATGGTTTGAGGTGATTTTCGTGATCTTAGATTGACCACTGTTCCTTGATGGAGTGGGTGTAATCCAACAGCAATCACTTTCTTAATCTACGCAAGGTTTGCTTGAGATAAGTCTTTTTTCGTTCTTGCTTTCATTATCGTGATTTTAGGGCCTTCTTTTATCCACGAGTTTTTGATTGTTTCTTTCACGTGAATTAGCTTGCTGTGATACGTGTGAATCTATCTAGGATCATCTTGATCATCAATCACTCACGAACAAGCATTAGGATCAAGTTTTCGTTCTTGCCCTGTTTTACACCCTCTGTTACTCAATTGACAACTGTTCAGGATCTATCCAAGAATTATCATAATATTCGATTGGAATAGGTCCTCAATAGCATAGAGAAGGTGTGTGCAAAGTTTTGTGAAGTTTGGAGTTGAGAATCAAAAGTTAGACCGAATTGCAACTTCGTCATCGGGCTTATTTTACAGTTTCAGATCTGTTCTGGAGTCGGCCGGTCCGACCGCCCCTCACCACCGGTCCGACCGATTTGTCAGCAGTCCGACCGCCGGTATAACAGCGGTCCGACCGCCCGGCAATCGGTCCGACCGGTCAAGTCCAGATGTCAGATCGCCCGTACACTGTGCTGTTTTAATCTTAGTTGATTTTGTTGCTTTACTTTGGGGGTTCAATTGAATTCAATACTAGTCTTCCGCTGTACTGGTATATTGATCTTCATAGCTTCATCATAGCTATTGGAGTGAGATTGTATTGAATTCATAATTTGTGAAAAAGTGAGTGTGCTCCTATTCACCGCCGGTATCACATTCCACACACCACAATACTGATACTGGGGAAGCACTAATCAACACAATCATCAATCAAAGCTATGATCAACACTCACTGCCACCACATGATACTAAGTATCAACAACAATTCATTATCAATATTGATTCTGGGAGCAATTACAGACACAACAACAATCGATACTGCCATCGATACCAATACTCAAATTGCTATCAAACGTTGACATTTCATATTTCGATTTGTGGATCGGCTATGCTCATTGCTAGTGCTTTTGAACCGACCGAGGGAGGGCAGTGCAAAACAGCAGTAGAGGGGAAAGGCAGGGGAGCTGGGAGCTGGGGCTTCGGGGGTGATTGGGCCGGTGGGACCGGGTGGGTCAGCCGGTCCGACCGGGGCACCAGAGGGGGCTCGTGTGCACGGGGGCGGCTGGGCAGCATGGTCGGGGAGGAATAGAGGGGGGAGCTAGGGAACGGGGAGGTGGGGACTCACCGAGGGGCGATGGAGAACCGAAAGTGGCCGGCTGCGGAGATGAGGGCGGCACGGGGAAGAGAGCACGGCGACGGCACTCCCGTGGAGCTGGGGTGATGCTGCCGGGGTTGGGGAGGTACGGGGCCGAGGAGGAGCTCCAGGAGCCGGCGGCTGGGCCGAGGCATCAACGGGGCGGCCGGCAGTAGAAGGGGGCCTTCGATCGGAGGGGAGAAGTGATGCGGACATTCTTAGCTATGTTGTTTCATAAAATATTTTCAATTCATTAAATACCTCAGAACAACATGAGCTTACTAAGAGAGTTGAAAAACAAGAGAAGCTTATCCAACAGGTGAATCTGTTCACTGAATTTCCTTTTAAATTAGATGAGAATTTCATACTACCTAAAACTAGTGTTTTGCTTGTGCTCAGATTGGAAGATTCAATAATGAACGGAGATGAAGGATATGAGGTTGTTCTTGAAGAAAGGCCATCACAATGGAGGAGAAGCTCGTGGGAGACAAGCAAGGGAAGAGAAGTCCAAGAATCCAAGTCAAATTCGAAACTATCACAAGCCCAACCAAATTCAAATTCGGAATCAACTCATAATTCAATTCGGATTCGGAATCAGCCTCAAATTTGGATTCGGAATCAGCAGGACAGTCCGGATTAAAACGGCCATAACTTTTACAAACGGAGTCCGATTCTAGTGTTCTTAGGCTTGTTGGAAAGCTAACTTCAAGCCCGATCCAATGGATCCTCCCTCACTCCGAAATTCCTTCTGGATCAAAAGATATGATCGGATCAATGTGACGGTTGTAAAATCAGAGTTTCCTTTTCTGTTTTGGAATGTGTCGGAATTGGAGTAGGACTCCAAATCCGAATTAGAATAAGAGTAGGGCCTCTTGGCCAGCCATGAGGAGGAGCAGGGGCACTATATATAGAGGGGTAGACCCCCATTGTAACCTCAGACCACGATTAATATATTTTCAAAGCTTTTGCTTGATTCTCCTGTTGTGCTTATAGCCAAAACAGAGGGAATTGGGCGTTGAGAACAAGGGGTCATTCTTGCTTTTCCGTTGGGAATTGAGGGTTCGACGATCTTCGCTTGTGGTCAGCGAGGATCCAATCAAGTGTGTGTTTGGGCGAATTTTCCATAGAGTTGCAAGTCCGTGCATTGGCGCGGGGGATCAGCTGGTGGTTCGTCAGGGTACACAAGTTATCAAGAGATTCTACGTCGAGAAGATCGGGCACCCCGCATCAGGTGGTATCAGAGCTCCGTTGACTCGGTAGGATCTTTATCTAGTTATCTTTTTTTTCCTATACACGAAAAAGCCATACAAAAAAAATTCCGCCGTAGTATTTAATTTGTTATTCTAGTGAGTTTTGTTAAGTTTTTGTCCATTAGAATCAAGTTTAGTTTGCTGATCTTGAATTCTTTTGCGTTGCTTTTTATTTGAGTGTAGTTTGATTTTTTTAGTCGTGTCTATAAAAAAACAAAAAGAAGTGCGACATCAATTTATCCTTTGTGAACCTTTCAATCTTTTGCGAATACTTTGAACCTATTTAAGACTAGCTAAATCGTTGCTTAGGGATGCATATTAATATTTGTGTTCTTGCAATTGTTCAAAGATCAAAAGGTGGAAAAGAATTTTTGCTCATTCTGGTAGAACAAGAATTTTGGCAATAGTTCAAAAAAAAGGAAGGAAAAAGTGAAGAGAAAAAAAAAGAAAGAAGAGAAAGAGAAAAGAGAAAAGATAAAAGAAAAAAGAAAGAGCATAGTCGAACTATAAACTTGAGCGAAAATCCCCACTCATTCTTGATTCAATTGTTAGAATATCAATATTTTGTGCAATCTTGTGCCCTAGTTTCATTATTTGCAACTAGCTAGCGTCTTTCTATAACTTGTGCAATACGAGCTATTTTGTTCTTCACTTATATCTTACATAGCTCATTCCTTGATTGCACTAAGTTCCAATGTCTTTGCGTGTGAGTTGCTTTGATTTTCACTTATATCTTTATGATCGGCAACTAGGCATTGAATTCTATTTTGGATATTTACTTAGCCTTACAATACCTAGAATTTTTAAATTAAGTAGGTATCCATACCAAGCTCCACAAAACACCCGTTGTCGTGCTTTGACTTGCTCTTGAAATTCGCCACACATCACCTTGTGGTTCCTCACGCTCAAGTGTAAGTATTGTTGATCTTAATTCCTTTCGGAACGGTAAAGAAACTTCACCTTGTTAGGATTGTGAGTTGAGTGACCTCTACATATACACATACACCTACATACATATTCTTTGCTTTGCTGCTAACAATGGCAGATCGCGAGTATACGTATCTTCCCTTCTATGGTAGTAATGATCCAGAGGAGTATCTTGAGTGGGTACAAGACATGGAGTTCGAGCTTGAATCCCATAAGTTCGAATCAGAAGCCAAGGAAGTGAGAGTGGCCACTTTGTTTTTTACGGACTATGCCTCTAGTTGGTGGCAACAACTAGGTGGAAAACGATTCATTACATCTTAGTACTATTTAAAAAGCGTCATGAGAAGAGAATTTGTTCCATCCTATTATGAGCGGGAACTACTACGACACGTGGAGAGCATTAAACAAGGATGCAAAGTTGTCAAAGATTACTATATTGAGTTAAACCATGCAATGTGTCGTGCCAATATCACTAGTGCATATCAAGAAAAGGCATATTTCAAAGCAGGCTTGAATTATCATATCGTTGCTGCACTTCAAGATGAATATTTTCGTAGTCTACAAGATCTTGTGAAATTTGCTATGAAGGCAGAAAAGAGACTTAAACACATTCAAGCACATCAATTAAATCTGCGCCGACTCTTTAGTTCTAATTCATCCACTGGTGTGTCACTTGAGAAGAAGATCGAGCATGAGAATTTTTCTTCGACCGAGGTGATGAGTAGTGCTGCCCCGTCACAACCCGCAACACGTGAGGAGGTCGTGGTTGGTGATAGTTGTGCCCTTGCTGGCCCACGGTCTTACAAGGATGAGATGTATCAAAACCTATATGAGAATGAGAGCCACATAGCCAAATTGAGTGAGAGTGATAAAAAGAGTGAGCTGTGTGAGTCCACCATATGCGAGGTTGAGAGCATCCCAATTGAGAGTGTGAGCGATACACCAAAAGAAAAGGGAGAGATAGATGATAGGACAAGTAAGATTATTTTTGAACCAAACAACTTACCCTCTATTTCTAGTGTTGTATCACACATTGTGCAGGTGGACCAAGCAAATAAGGAGTTGGACATTCAAGAGCCCTCACCATTGGAAGAGAAAGATGAAGATATAACCATGGTTGGAGAGGGAACACATGATACCCCGTCGTTACATGATGACATTACGATACCCGCGGCACCTACATCAACTGAGGAGGACGACAAAGGTAACACTATTGGTACTAAATCGATATATCATCAAGACAAGGTGCGTAAAACTGAGAACTCCATTATTCCTTTGATGATTCCAAGTTCTAAATTTGAATTGTTTAATTTGCATAATATGGAATTGATTAGTCATACAGAAGTTCTTACTAGAATATCCCTTAATGATTCTTTGTGTCATATCATATTCGATAAACCAAAAGAGGTAGTTAGTGTTATTAAGAAGGTTCTTGAAATTTCACATTTAAGATCACTAGTAAATAGCTACATACACACATATAAATTCAATTTGATCGGAGATTTTGGTGTAGACAACAACATGTTTCAAGTTTATCGAATATGCATTACCTGTGATAATCTTGTTTATTTAAAATTACATGTTTTACGCAAACCACCTATTGAGCAATGTCACGGTCTCTTTAAGATGGGTTTAAATACAAGTGTCTATTGTTTAGAACGCAATATGATGCCTACTTGTTTATCTCTTAATTGTATAACTAATCAAAGTAGCGCAGTTGAAGCATGCAATGGTATCAATCTGTTTTCACCCACTTTACTTGACTTTGATATTGGGAAGGTGAAATTTTATCATATGAGTCAGTTGTGCAATTTGAAATGTGATTTCAAGCTATCGATTGCGCAAAACAATGCGAATAACACAACAATTGATTCATACATATATCACGTATATACGTTGTTCTCTTTGTTTAATTCATGTTCGGCAAATCATCATGCGCTACACGGAACTTGTTTGGATGATAAATTCATATACCATGCATATACGTTGTTTTCTTCGTCTAGCACATTTTCAGGCTATCAAAAGTCGAGGACGACTTTTTTTGAAGAAAGGGAGGATGATGCGGACATCCTTAGCTATGTTGTTTCATATAATATTTTCAATTCATTAAATACCTCAGAACAACATGAGCTTACTAAGAGAGTTGAAAAACAAGAGAAGCTTATCCAACAGTGAATCTGCTCTTTGAATTTCCTTTTAAATTAGATGAGAATTTCATACTACCTAAAACTAGTGTTTTGCTTGTGCTCAGATTGGAAGATTCAATAATGAACGGAGATGAAGGATATGAGGTTGTCCTTGAAGAAAGGCCATCACAATGGAGGAGAAGCTCGTGGGAGACAAGCAAGGGAAGAGAAGTCCAAGAATCCGAGTCAAATTCGAAACTTCCACAAGCCCAACCAAATTCAAATTCGGAATCAACTCATAATTCAATTCGGATTCGGAATCAGCCTCAAATTCGGATTCGGAATCAGCAGGACAGTCCGGATTAAAACGACCATAACTTTTACAAACGGAGTCCGATTCGAGTGTTCTTGGGCTTGTTGGAAAGCTAACTTCAAGCCCGATCCAACGGATCCTCCCTCACTCCGAAATTCCTTTTGGATGAAAAGATATCATCAAATCAATGTGACAGTTGTAAAATCAGAGTTTCCTTTTCTGTTTTGGAATGTGTCGGAATTGGAGTAGGACTCCAAATCCGAATTAGAATAGGAGTAGGGCCTCTTGGCCAGCCATGAGGAGGAGCAGGGGCACTATATATAGAGGGGTAGACCCCCATTGTAACCTCAGACCACGATTAATATATTTTCAAAGCTTTTGCTTGATTCTCCTGTTGTGCTTATAGCCAAAACAGGGGGAATTGGGCGTTGAGAACAAGGGGTCGTTTTTGCTTTTCCGTTGGGAATTGAGGGTTCGACGATCTTCGCTTGTGGTCAGCGAGGATCCAATCAAGTATGTGTTTGGGCGAATTTTCCATAGAGTTGCAAGTCCGTGCATTGGCGCGGGGGATCAGCTGGTGGTTCGTCAGGGTACACAAGTTATCAAGAGATTCTACGTCGAGAAGATCGGGCACCCCGCATCAAGAAGGAAACAAAGATCGGCTCTGAGGGACTTACCTGGGGGAAAGGGAAGAGACCGGGGAAGGCAAAGGGGGCGTCGGAGTCTCTTATAGCCCGGTGGAGAGGGGGAGGCGGAACCGGGGAGGCGAGCAGCGGGCGCGCGGGCCGAGGCACTGACCGGTGGAGCGTCATGGCTCGGACCGGGCGGAGTCGCGCGCATGAGCCGCCAGCGGCATGGGCGACGACGGACCTAGGCGGTGGCGGGGACCTAGGAGGTGGGCGCGGCTCGGGCGGGCGCGGCAAGCGAGGGCGTGGCAGAGGGCTCACGGGCAACGCGCGCGCGTGGCAGAAAGAAGAAGGTGCGGGGCCCGGGGAGGTGCGCGGCAGGCGGATTAGGTGGAGGTGGGGGCGGAGCTGCAGAGGAGAGGGGAGCGGGGCGGCGCTACAGTGGGCCGGGAGGAACTGGTGGGCCGAGCGGGAAGAAGAAGTCGGCCCGAGCGAGGGAAGAAGGTGGGGGCAGCGCTTGGCTGGGGAAGACGGGCCGAGGGAAGGTGAGCGACAGGGGAGATGAGGTTGAGGGGGAGGCAGGGCGACATCGCTAGGGGAGGCGGGGCGAGCGGCAACGGGCAGAGAAGATGGAGCGGCCGAGGTGACTGGGGAAGAAGGGATAAGGGGGAGAGAGAGACACGGGCGACGCGAGAGATAAGGGAGAGAGCGGCCGGGCGAACTGGGCCGGAAAAGGAGATTGCGCCGGGCCGGGCTGAGCCAGAAAACGGGATGCTACAATTCCTACCCATCTTAAAATGAATCTCGACCCTGAGATTCGGGCGGCTTAGAAAACAGGTAAGGGCGGTCGGACTGCAACTGATCTTCGCGATCCCAAGTGGCTTCTTGACCCGAGGGGTTGCTCTGCCGAACTTGCAGGGACGAATGACCTGGCGTCTGGCTGGCTTCTCAATAACTTCAGAAATCTTGATCGAAGGTCTTGGATATGACAAGTCTTTTTGGAGTGCGATGACTTCAACTGTGGTTTGCTATTCAGGCACTCTGGGGCTTTTCCTTAGCTGAGAGTCGTGGAGCAAGTTGTTGACATCTGACAACTTTCCGGGTAATCTTGAACTCTAAGCGTTGACTCCAGTGACATCTCTTTAAGGTTATGGCTTGCATGATCCAATCCGGGGAGCGGTCCTTATTAACTTTTGTCACGGTTTCTAGGTCCTTGGTGAATACCACTTTTCTGTTGGTATGGCTTAACTTCTCTTGGCATCTGGCCAACCTATCCATCTCTAGGATGATGTCTGAAGTTTGGCTTGCAGCACTTGGAGGCTTGCTAGAAATCTGAAGGTTTCCTTAGCAATCTTTACTCGGGGATTTACAAATGCAGCAATAAGGGTCTTCTAGGTAATTCAGGTACCATGATTTTCTTAAACTTAGGGGGGTGGCAAAATAGCCTTACGACAAGCTTCTTTGACACAAAGGAGAGCAAAGTTCCAGCATAACATGCGCTGGTACAGATTTAGCACGAAACATACTCATTACATACTTGACGCTTCTGAGCGGTTTAGCTACCCACCTTAAAATGAAGGGTGCTCATTACTAGCTGTCTTTACTAACTTCATTCATGAAGAAGTTTACGGCGGACAGGAAACTTGTCCTTTACCATTCAGCTGCTTTGGTTTTGACTTGGCAGGGAAGCGGCTCTGGGGCCTGCGAAATCTAATGACTTTTGCTTGAAGCTGACGTCTGGCCTTGAGTCGGTGTGGCTCCTGAGTTGAACTCTGCGGAAGTGTTTCGGCGTTGAGGGCACCGTTTGGCGAAGTGTCCTTTTTCACCACACTTGAAGCAGTGAAGGTGAGCTATTGTGTTGAATGCTGCGGGCTGGGGAAGTCGGAGAAGGTTCTCACTTCTTTCCATCTCTACTGAGGTACTCTGACACTTTGGCACAACCTAACTATTCTCTTTCAAGGTCAGATGATGGTTATCCTTGCCATCTTTATTTTCGACGAGTCTCACAGCAACTCGAAGACTTGTTCTTTGTAACTCAATTGCCTTGGTCAGGATTGGACGCATGAAGCAATCTTTGGGGCAGTGGTCCTATCCTTCACAGAGAAAGCACGTAACTTTACTCATCGGGCATTCACCTGACTGGTGATCCTTATCACAGTTGGGGCAGTTGGAGCATTGATGTGTCTGATGTTCTTTTCCTCCACATCGCATGCAGGCTGTCTGGTTCACCGGGCAATCTTCTGATTGATGGTGTTCCTCACAACGGGGACAGTGGGGCACCAGGCATGAGTAGCAATAGTGTCCATATTGCTCGCATGTGAAGCATGTTCCTCTTGTATCTTGTCTCAACGGAGGACACATCTGGGCAACATGTCCTGGCTTCCCACATTCAAGGCAAACAGTTGGCGGGGCTTCCGGGTCTTTTGTAGAACTTCAGCAGGTGTAACTTGCTTTTCATTGGGACTCTTGTTGAGTTCTTCGCTGTCAAGGCTGAGGTTGGTGATGATGATGTTACTTGCTGGTTCTTCATGTTTCTGTTTGGGACAACTACTCTTGCGGTGTCCTAGGTTGCTGCAATAGTAACACTTGATTTCTGGGTCTTGCTTCCTTTGGGGGCATCTGTTGGCGAAGTGTCTCGGATTCTTGCAATGGAAGCAGATTCCATCCTTCAGGGGTCTTCCTGGTGTAACGGTACCATCGTCCTTGAGTGATTCTTGAGGTTGACGGGTGGCAGGTTTCGTTTTGTCGTCTTCTCCACCACTTGCATGACGAAGCTTTTTCTGGGGGCATCTACTAGCATAATGCCCTTTTTCTTCGCAGCTGAAGCAATGAAAGCTAGCCGTGGGTTTGACTGTTGCAGGCTGTCCAGCGGAACTACTCCCATTGGAAAGCGGAGTTGGAGTTGGAGCCTGGGCCGCTGACTTCTTTCTTTTGCAACTGACACCATTTCCTTTGGCTGCGGGTCTTTTTGGTGCCATCTAAGAGAACAACCTAGGTTAGGCTAGGAGGATTTATATGAGGGTTTACTAGCCCTTTAAGGCACACAGAAGAAACTCAAAATCAAACGAGGAAAACGATCAAATACAATACAAAGCCTAGAACGACTGCATTATATTAAGGGGTTAAGTGTTACATGACTCATAAAGCACAGCATATAGGCCATGCTAAGCCATGACACAGGATACAGACACAACATCTACAAAAGAAGGAAACAAACGCGCTTGCAACCAAAGGACTGCTAATGCAAGCATTGCTAGCTAACCTAGACTATCCGGACTACTCCCACACGACGACGCAGAAGGGCGCTTCTCGCAGAAGATCCACGAACTCATTTCCATCTTTGTGAGAGCAAAAATCCCACGAGCCATCGAACGAAAGGGGTTGCCATCTACAGTTTTTGAAGCAGCGAGGAAGTCAGACTGAGTAAAGACTCAAGTGAAATCAAGGAAAGTGGAGAACTAAGAGGGGTAAGTAATAGCAGTAAGTACGTTATATTTTGCCAAATCTTTTCTTAAGTTTTGAAAATAAAACTCAAGTCCTTAGGCTCGACCAGTCTAGCTAAGATTCCTACAGTCATATGCTCTGATACCAGCTCTGTCGGACCCCGGATTTCTCCATCCGGATTCCTCTGTGAAACCACCGTGCTATTCCCTGGATCAGTAGACAGCACTTCACAGGAACATTGCTGAATCAAACCGTACATGGCGTAAAATCATTTCATTCATTAATTTACAAATCAGGGTTTACATAGACCGCATCGGGCCAATTTTTACAATAAGGGCCGAACAGGCCAAATGAGTACATTACAAAAGATAGCGGAAGCAACAACGGAAGCAAACGGGTGAGGGCACATCTTACCGCAGGCAAGTGACTGGGGAACCCGTGTACGCCCGATATTATCTGAAAACTTCAGACAACATAGAAGGTACACAAGAATCGACGGAGTCAGCTAGACTGGGGTGAGACTAGAACAGCTAAGGGCTAAACTACGCTTCAACGAATCCTGGGTCTTCAGACTTCCGAATCCTCGTTGTAGTTGACAGCTCCAGGGTTCCTGTTTCAGAGGGTTTGGGGAAAGAGCGAGGATGAGCACAACTACCGTGCTCGCGAACCAGCACACACAGATGCAATAATATATATGCATGGTATAACAAGGATGGCTCGGGTGCTTTTATTTGCGTAAAGCAGCATTTGTAAATACAGATATTAGGAAATCCTATCACTTAGAATTTTAACCAAATTACATTTTTAAAGAGGTTAATTGTGCAATAATTAATAAAAGCAGAGGCTACCTCCACCTTCATGCTTATATTTTTGTTGGTGGTCATACCCACCTATTACCATCGCTGGGTAAGAATACCCAGGGTAAATCCAAATCAAGGGCTAGGTGAGCCTCGCACATTTTCATCCCATCCACAAAAGTTTTTGAAATAGAACTATATCTTGTAAGTTCCTACGGCCGCCCATGACCGTGGGCACGGCTGTTCGAACAGTTTTATTCTCTGCAGAGATTGTACACTTTACCCACAAAAGATAATCATCTTGATATATACACATGTTTCCTTAGACATGTGAATCAAGGGAGATTATCACAAGGCCTTTGAAATGCACCCCTCAGTATTTGTTACACCCGCTGAGGTTTCGCTTGAGAGTGGTTTCGCTCGGAGGCCTACAGCGTTGCGGGACATCTATCTGGTGCAACTCGTACTCATGGACACAAATTATTTAAGTAGGTCGACACCATTATAGACTTTTGGTTGTACTGTTTTACAATAGGAGGTCATCATAGGATTCAGTCCTTATGATCATCTGGGCAGTTCAAACCACATACCAATCATTCTCGTGCTCGACGACACCCACCACCATTCCATCCGCCCAGATAGAGTAAGAACAGTTTTCAGGGTTTTGAGGAGAGTAAAACGAATTATCTCAACCAATTCAATCATTTACCCACAATGACTGCCCAAAACTATTTTCATGTTTAAAGAATGATGATTGAGGTAGTTAATAGCCCGGTACTCAAGTAAGGCTAGCATGACACTTGAGTACAGACTATAAATAGTAAATTACCATATAATTACTAGGGTGACAAGGATCAAGAAATTCAATAATCAAGGATAAGGTATAATAATTACTTAATAATCAAATTGACATTTAGCTACCTTAACACCATTTAACATACATTTGCATAAAAAAATTAAAGCATGCAGTTCGCTATTTTAAAAGAACATAGTTTGCATAAAATGTAGGTTCAACATGGTCAAAGTGTTGACTCGCCTTGGCTATTTTACCGTGGCCTTGATCTTACTCAAAGCCTGATGGAACAGGGGTTCGAAGTCTTGGTCGGCGTCTTTACTTGGATCTTGATCATGCTCGAGTCGTCGATTCCTCTGGACTCCGATTTCTAATTACGCAACAACGATTGAAAACCAAATAAATCTAAAGAATCCAAGAGACCATAAAGCACAAGAGCCTCAGAAGATTGCGGAGGATGGGCTTGAGAAAAGGGTTTGGGCGACACTGGAATGTTGGACAGAGTCAAACGTCTAGTTGAGCAAAAGGAGGAATGACAGAGAATTTCTGTCGAGAGGGAGAATACAAAGGAAGGTAAGGTCGAAGGAGCTTTCGCCGGAATACTCTACTGCGGATTTGGAAGACTGCAAGACCATCCTTCGACAGGCGACAAAGCAACTTAGCTATCGGTTCTATACCAATCTAGAATACCCGACCGACACACAATCCAATGGCAATACAATATCAATCTCAGCTGCCAGATAATACTCAACGATTTAATTGCTAGCTACTCAACTTACTACTACAACCTACTACCATATCAAGACACATATTCTACTACCAGCTATACAATTGCCAGATCACCAATCATTGCCAAACCATATGGATTGATAAAGCAACCGAATCAATACTTCCAGCTTTCACCAAATACCATTACCTCTAACAATCATGACCTACTAACGGAACACTAACCAACAGCTGACAATTGATTAACAACTCCAATAGACCATACTACTACTGAAGATTAAAGCTATCCACAATAATCAGGATCACAACCAATCATTTAAGTTACTGCCAAAACACTTATCTGATGATCAGTACTCACAGGCAATTAATCAATAATCAATAACTGGAGAAGCAATGCACAACCCTCACAATTCCTTACTCACTGTCATCAACATGGACACTAATGATCACTGCTCCTTTATCAACACACTGGACAGGAAACACATACAACAAATACAAACCAATCACTGCCAAACTGATGTTCAATAATCACATGCAAAAATCAGAACAATTCATTACCAAAGTATTCCAATTGCCGGATTGCACACATATATCAATTACAAAACACACATTACTTGACAATGTATATACGGATGAGTATTTAACCAAAATCAACAACAATTTACCGCCACAACACTACTGATCTGGGAAGCGACAACCCACAGACAACATTCCACACACCACAATACTAATACTGGGGAAGCACTAATCAACACAATCATCAATCAAAGCTATGGTCAACACTCACTGCCACCACATGATACTAAGTATCAACAACAATTCATTACCAATATTGATTCTGGGAGCAATTACAGACACAACAACAATCGATACTGCCATCGATACCAATACTCAAATTGCTATCAAACATTGACATTTGATATTTCGATTTGACAGATCAGCTATGCCTCGCTGCTAGTGCTTTTGAACCGACCGAGGGAGGGCAGTGCAAAACAGCAGTAGAGGGGAAAGGCAGGGGAGCAGGGAGCTGGGGCTTCGAGGGTGATTGGGCCGGTGGACCAGGATTTTCTAATCCAGAATCCTCTGTGAAATCACCGCGCTACTCCCTAGATCAATAGGTAGCGCTCACAGTACACATTGCTGATTCATTTCATACATCGCAGACCAAACCAGTCTTAATATTACAACCTCAGAGTTAAATAGACCACGTCGGGTCGAGTTTACAAAAGAGGGCCGATCAGGCCAAATAAGTTCATTACATAACATAGAGAAACAAGCGTGGAAGCAAAATGGGCAACACGACTCCCCGCAGGCAAGCGACTGCGGCACCTTGTGTACCACCGATATTATCCAAGGACTTGGGGAATATTGGCTATACACATGTGCCAGCGGAGCCATCTATACTATGGCGAGCCTTAGCCTACGCAACTAACTACTCCTCGCCCTGGTCTTGACAATCGAGTCCTTGCTCCTCGTAGTAGGCGTAATCGTCCTGCTCGGAGGCTTCTGGGGTTTGGGGAAAGAGCGAGAGTGAGCACAACAACCGTGCTCGCGAGCCAACACAACAGATGCAATAATATACATGCAAGGCTAAACAAGGATGGCTCGGGTTCTTTTATTTGCGCACAGCGGTATTTGTAAATATCATAATTACAAACTCTTATGACTTAGCATTTTAAACAATTTGTATTTTATTAGGAAAGATAATTACAATAATAAATAACAGTAGAGGTTCCCTCCATCAAAGACTCTACAAATGCTTACTTTAATTGGAGCTACCTCCAAACATTAACCACACTGGATACGACAATCCAGGGAAAATACCAAACCTCAGGCTAGATGAGCCGACCTGGTTTGTCATTCCACCCACCAAGATTTTTTTTTTTTGAAATAGAACTACCTCAAGTTAAGTTCCCATGTCCGCCTTTGATCGTAGGCGCGGCTGTTTAAACAGTTTTGACTCTGCAGAGTTTGTACACTGTACCCACAAGAGACAATCATACTCGTTACCCCACATGATTCCTTAGTCATGTAGTTGAGCGATCGTCACAATAACGTTTCAAACTACCTTGCCCCTTCCGTCATCTCACCCCTATGGCCAATTCCATAAGTTGTGCGGGATGTTTACCACAACGACTAGCGCAGCTGGCCCCGGCCACAACGACTAGCGCAGTTGGCAACTTCACCCTCCCCGGTGTCCCTTTCAAGCTGGCATACGTCCTGCCGCTTGCACACTTCTAAACACCAGTTGTGAGGTGACATTCAGGGTTCAATAATTTTACTAAGCCAAGTTGCACTTTGCAGACTTGCGGTTGTACTTGTTTTACACAGGAGGTCATGACAAGATTAAGTCCTTAATTCATTTGGACGGTTCATACCATATACCAACCATGCTCGTGCTACGTCCGCACCCACCACTCTTTCCATCCGTCCAGATGTGGTAATAGCAAGTTTTAGGGTTTTGGAGAAGTATAAAACAAATTAACTTAACCACTTCAGTCATCTACCCCAATGACTGCCCAAAACAATCTTTATGCTTAAAGGATGATGATTAGGGTGATTAGCACCCCGGTACTCAAGTAAGGCTAGCATGGCACTTGAGTACAGACTATAACTAGTAAGTTACTATATAATTACTAGGGTGACAAGGATCAAGGAAGTCAATTATCAAGGACAAGGTGTAATACTTACTTAATAAGCAAATTGGCATTTAGCTACCTTAGTATCATTTAACATACTTTTGCATAAAAATTAAAGCATGCAGTTTGCTATTCGTTACATACTTTAGCAACAGCTCAGTATGCATAACATACTTTAACATACGTTACGTGCATGTTTAGCTAATCAATATACTTTCACAAAGAGTCGGCGTTCACTGGTATTAGTTTACAGGCTGCAACAGCTCATACAACAGCTCATTATAACGGTGAGAATCCGATCGAGACCATGCATGTTACGTTCATGTTTTAGCTAATCAATGTACTGTATTGAGTACGTACGTAGGGGAGTCGTATATGCCACCAAACACATGCAAGCAGCTGGCAAACAGCAGTTAAACAAATTAATCTCTGTAGCTAGGTAATTAAGCAAACAACCGCGGATGGAACAAATCACTGGTGGCTTAATATGCTAATTTGTTATTGTTGAGACCTCAACCAACAATAGTATGCAAGCGGCTAGCAAACAGTTCAACAAATCGCTGTAGCTAGGTAATTAAGCAAACAACCGCGGACGGAACAAATCATTGGTGGCTTAATATGCTAATTTGTTGTTAGATTGCTAATCATTATTTAGTTTTTACATACCGTTTGTGTATCCAACTGTACCCGAATGGGATACAACGTTGAGTCCTATACGAGTTATGAGTTCTCAGCCTTTATAAGCATCAGATTCTTCTAAGTTTGAAAAAACAGAAGTAATAGAACAAAATACAAAAAAAAAAACCATGCTCTGCGTGCAGCACCAAACTAGTTTTTGTTCTGTTCTTTCTTGCATACGAGAGCGTCCAGGTGTGTGTGCATCTTCGACTTCTAGTCGATCGGCTATGTGTGTTGTGCTTCAAGTTCTAGCTGATCGTGTGTACGTGAGCAAATTCTCGTGCACGTGAGTGTTCACCTATATGCTTTCTGCTGAGCATCGGCTGAGGCTTCCTCGGTTTGGCTAATAATTGGTATCAAATCCTGCACTCGATCCAGTGATGCGTCGATCATCTTCCCACTCACATACTCGGCCAAGAATGCCCAGCGACGTCAACGCACGTCTGGAGGCGGGATCTGGTAGCGATAGCGGTGGCGGTGGGGAAGTTATGATCCATCGCATGATGAGAGAGTCAGGAGGCTCGGTCGTATACCCGATGCTGACGCGAACCAACTATGGAGATTGAGCACTCGTGGTGAGGGTGAATCTACAGGCGCAAGGTCTGTGAGAGGCGATCGACCCCGGCAATGACGACTACTGTGACGACAGGATGGCATTGCCTGTCATACTCCGAGCTGTCCCGCCAGAGATACTGTCTACATGTGGTTGTACGGTTAAGGCTCAGTTCAATGGCGCACAAGATTAAGTCCTTGACAAGTTACTCAGGCGATCTTTCCACAAACCCACAACGTGTTAAATCCACACCCTCAATCCACCATCCACTCGCCTGAGTGAAAATCATTTTATTTAAAAGAAACCAATGACATCCCCTATCATGGAACACAAATTTTACAAAGTGGCTAACCACCACAATTCCATTTATCATTAAATCAAGATTAATCATTATGACACATGGGATGATGAACCCATCGAGACTAGGATTGACTAAGCACTAATACGATACCCATGTTGGTGATACAATTATGTCCAACTAAAATTACCCAAGCTAGGGTGACAAAGGATTCATAGCATTCAAATGTTCAATGGAGGCATAATGACAACATGTAATAGCTAAACCCAAAATAATTGATATAAAGATAGCATGCAATTGTATAAAATAATATACTTTTGAAATCATAGGATCAATATGATCAAAGGACTACGGCTTGCCTTGGAATAAATCCTGGGATTGATCTTGATCTTGGTGTACTTCTCCTTGTTCAAAACTTTCCAAAGTAGCAACGTCTACTCGCAAAATAAGCAAATAGAATAAATAAATATAAAACAAAGATAAAACCAACTCCAAAATAAGCAAATAGAATAAATAAAAATCATAAATAAATAGATCTCGAATTTAATTGAATTTACAAATTTAAATGGGCTCAATCGGAGTTCGGATGCAAAAGATATGGGCTTTGGAAGATTGAAAATAAATTAAAACCCTATTTTGGATTTTAATTTGATTTCCCGATTTATTTTTCAATGGAAAAAATCGACTTATGACGTCGGCTAACATCAGCGAGAATTTCCACCGGAAAAATAAAGAAAAAGAAAAAGAAATCAGCCGACTGACATGTGGGGCCCACCGGTTAGTGACTTGGTGTACCGTGGACTGGTCCACCGAGGATCGGCTCAGGAGGAAGTCTGGTGTGCCACGTGGTAGCTGAGCTGGGCGTGAGGAGGCTGTCGCGTAAGCAGGTTTCACCGACGTGGCGCCGACACAGGTTCTTGACTGGCGTGAGGAGAAAGCGGAGGAAGCTCGGCGAGATCTTCTTGGTGGCGGCGGCGACGGCGGCGGAGGAGTAAAATGGGTTGCCGAGAGAGTGGTGCAGTTCTGGGGGTGATGGCGGCGCTCGGGTGGCGACGGCTAACCGGCGGCGGGGAAGGAGGTGGCAGCGGTGACAACAAGCCTTTGTCGGACGATGGCGAAAACGGCGGAGGAGACGTCCTCGGGCGAAGGCGACGGCGGCACCGAGTAGCCCGGGTTATTGCGCACCTGGCAGCAGTGGTCGCCCGGCCGAGGGAGGTCTGGAGGCGGCGGAGCTTGGCGGCGAAGGGAATACGGTCGGCGGTGGACTTTCGGCAATTGGAGCACCGACAAGATGAGGGAGAGGGCGGCGACTTGGGGATTTTGGTGGAGAAGAGAGGGGCGAGAGATTCGAGGGTCTCGGGGTCCTTTTATAGTCGGGGGAAGGAGAGACCGAAGAGGAGACGGCGGCGGCATCGTAGGGCGGCGAGACTCAGCAGGGGATAGTCCGAAACGGAGACGAAGCCGAGCTGGCGACGCGGGACCTACTGGCAGTGGAAGGAAGGGCGAGCGCACGCTGGCCTCGGCGGCCCCACGCGGCAGAGAGAAGGAGTGAGGCGCGGGCGGAGCTGGGCTGAGGCAGGCACGGAGATGTGCCAAGGGCTTGGGCCGAACTTGGAACAGTGATGGGCTTCGGCCTGTTACTGTTCCGGGGGAAAAAGAATATGTTTTCCTTTTAAGAAAATACCAAAATTCCAAATGGCAAATAGAAAATAGCAAATGAACTCAGAAAAATTCTATAAAATTCTATAAAATATATCTAAGCCCATAGAACCAAATAAAATAATTTTGATAATAGTTGATGTTGGAATTAATCATGTTAAATTGTTTTGATCTCTGAAATTTCTAATTAAGCTTTAACTTTAGCAGAAAAATTCAAATGGTTATTTTTCTTTTAAAACTTTTAAAACATACCAAACTTTTTGGATGTTACAACTAGGCGTGCGAATCACCAAGGGACATCGTCTTCTCAGCCACTCATCCGCGTCTTCCGTAGTCATCGCCGATTCCGTGTCCCGTGCCACCTCCTTCTCAGCTCCGCGTGTCGCCCGGCTTCTCGTCTGCGTCCGCCATCCCGGTGGCGCCGCATGCACCACGCCCTCGGCGCTGCATGTGCCACGTCGTGCCGCCTCCTTCTCAGCTCCTCCCTCGATGTCGTGTGCATGTATGTTGGCCCAGCGATTGTTTAGAACACACGCAGGCACTAATGGACACTTCTGTGATGGAAGAAAGTTGGAAGACAACTCAGTTTGTGGTGCTCAATCTACTGCACCTTTCTCTGTTCTTACTCTGTTATGTTAGACTCTTCGGTTCTTGTTAGACTCTTTGATTCCTATTAGACTCTTTGGTTCCTGACTCATCGGTTCCTGATCCACACTTAGTGTTAGACTCTTTAATTCGTGGTCCACACTTAGTGTTAGACTCTTTAATTCGTGGTCCACACTTAGTGTTAGACTCTTTAATTCCTGGTCCACACTGTAACCATTGGTCTATATATGTAATCTTTGACTTATCAATACATACAGTGTGTGTAATTGCCTCAAATATTCCACCTCTCATGGTATCAGAGCGGATCACACCTGCGACCGCTCCCTTCCGCTAATCCCGCCGCCATGGCCGGCGAAGACGACACCGCTGCCACCGCACGCCGCGAGCAGCAGGCCGCCGCCACCGCACGATGCGAGCAGGAGGCTGTTGCCACCACGCACCACGAGCAGGAGGCCACGCAGGCACTGGCCCTCTCTGAGGCCGCCGCCATTGCTTCCCTCCATGCTCAGGCGTATGGCGTCCTCAACATCAAGGCCCTCGTCCCTGTCGTCCTCGACCTCACCTCTCCGAGTTACAAAAAATGGTGCGACCCCTTCCTCGTCACCCTCGGCAAGTACGCCCTCTCCGACCACGTAGTCTCCGACGACGCCCACCCCGACGTCACAGACTGGGTCCGGATGGATTATCTCGTTATCTCGTGGCTCTACGGCACCATATCCGCCAAACTTCTCAAGATCATGATGACTCCTACCTCCACAGCGCGACTCGTATGGGTGTGCCTCGAGCAATACTTCATCGGCAACCAGGAGACACATGTCCTGTGCCTGGACACAGAGTTTCGCAACTTCGTCCAGGGCGACCTATCCATCTCCGACTACTGCCGCAAGCTGAAGAGCATGGCCGACACCCTCGGCGACTTGGGCGAATCGGTGCACGATCGCACCATTGTTCTGTCCCTTCTCCGCGGCCTGATGTAACAGCCCAAAATTTCAATTTCAGTTAAAAAAAATAAAACTTTATTAATTTTTGTGGATTTTCTGGAATTTTTAAAAGCTTTTCAATAAAGTATATTAAGGCTAAAAGAATTTATGTGCAAAAACTATTACCAACTAAAAGTTGGAATTATTTTATTTAAGTCCAGAATGCCTCATAGAATTTATGTGAATTTTCTCAAAATTTTTGGACTTCATTTACTATTTTCTAAAGCTTATTTGAATTTCTGGAATTAAATCAATTGAAAAAGGTTTAAAATCTTACACTTTCTGATCTTGGGCGAAGCCCGCCTTTGCGCATCTCGCCCAACTTTTCCTGCTGCTGAATGCGGCCGTCCGATCAAAATCGGACGGCCGGCGATCAATCCACCGCGCCTCTCTCCTCTCTCTGTCTCATTGTCGGGTGGGGCCCATTGCCTGGCGTCGTCTTCTCAGCGTCCGTTGCTCTCGCCGCCATTAGCGCTACGCTGGAGCTCATCAAGCCCGTGATTCTCTCCTCTCTTTCCTCGCATTCAAGCGCATTCGATTCGCTAGTTCACCCCGCACTCGTCTCGGCCATTACCCCCTTCCATAACTCGCCGTAACACCGCCGCCCTCACCTCATAAGCGGCCGTTGCCACCTCGCCCACGATCTCCACCTCCCGGCCTCCCCCTCTCCTATAAAAGCCGCCCCCGATTGCGCATTCTCTCCCACACTCCATTCCACCTACTCCGGCTTCGCTCGCTCTCAATCGCCGGCATTTGAAGATTCCCGTCGTGGCAAGCTCCATCTTCTTCGATTCCGCGACAACAAGCACTCCCGACCACCGCGACCGCACCATCAGCTTCAGTGACCTCCGGCGATCCTGGTGCGCGCCTCGTCTTCGCCTAGAGATCCCCGGAGCATCTTCGCCGCCAACGACCGAACCACACCGCCGCCTCTCGCCGTCGCCGACCATCTTCCGGCCACGCCCTCGCGTCGCCAGGTAGCGCATCGTACTCGATGTCGTCTCACGAATCTTTGCGCACCTTCACGGAGCTCGCGGCGCCGCCGTTCACCGGTACCATTGGAACCCGGCGCCTCCCTCTCCGGCGCCGGCGTGGACGACCACCTCGGCGCCACCTCATCGCTTTCGGCGTGCGTGGCGACCAAATCGGCGCCAGCGTGGTCGCCAATAATATACAAGGCGCAAGCAGCGACTACCGCTTCGTCTTGTCTTTGTGGCCGAGTCCACCGTGGACTTGAAAACGCCGTGGACTCGATCCATGACTGTTTGGGCCCACATGTCGGTCTCGTGAGCGAAGATCTTGGCGTCGGTGGCGCAATAAATAGAATTTCCTTTAGAAAATTAATTGGAAATTGAAAATTCGATTTTGAATTAAATTTAGATTTAAACTTCCAGAGCTCGTATTTCTTCATACAAACTCCGATTTAGGTGATTCAAATTTCTAAATTTGTATAAAATCAAGATCTAGCTAACTAAACCAAAATTATTTAATTTGGAGTTAATTTGAATTTTCATTTGAATTTATTTGTGTTCATTTGAATTTGTTTAAATTTGGAATATTTTGCGTATAGATTTTGGCGACTCCGGAGAGCTTGACCCTATTGAAGAAGTAGAATACCAGGATTTTGAGCAAGGCAAGTTACACCATTGACCATTTTGCCCCCAATATTTAAAATTATTTAATTCCTGTTTTAAATTATTATTGCATGCATAATTGTATTTAATTATTTTAAATTCCTGTTTTAAATATTTAATTATTCCAATTCCTTTGTATAGCCAAATTTGATTGTTGTATTATCATTTCCTTGTAAACTTAGTCAAATGAATTTAAAAATAAATGTATGCTTAGCAAATGCTTAGACCATGAAATATTTGACTTTGGGAGAATTTAGCCAAAATATCATAAATTGATAAAAAGCCTATGACATTGCCTTGTCATGGTGGACTTTTGCAAATGTCTTTGAAAATTTAAAATAAAAGAAAATGATTTGTACTTGGGCAAACATGGACTTTTGTGGGGTGCGAGTTTATGCAGGCTGTCAGTTAGGGGTGAGACCTGTGGTTTTTATTGAAAGTTGCCCAAGTAGATTAAGGACCGGCCTTTGAGCCGCATCTTGCAAAAGCTCCACCGTACTACCACATGTTCTGTATGGGCAGAACCAGGCTTAATAATTTGTAATACCTCAGTATTGTTTATGCCATTTTTGTTGTGTGGGTGTCGGTTAGACTTTATTCCCACTTGGCGCAAGAGGGGGTTTCCAGCAGGTGGTTAGCCTAATGGAAGTGAAACCTTAGCGGGCATATTGGTATTGAGGTAATACATTGGAAACGCCTTGTGATAATTGCCTAGTCACACACCTAAGGAAGTGTGTATTGGCCGGCATAACTGCAAATTATCTCGTGTGGGTAAAGTTGTACCACCTCTGCAGAGTGTAAATCTATTCGAATAGCCGTGTCCACGGTCATGGACATGCTGAGCAAAGCCACTCTAAGTTAGATTTGTTTTTGGTTTTAAAATAACTTTGGACATGTTTTGAGGATGGTTAATCCTTGTGGTAAATTTGGCGGGTAGCCTTGTGATAGGAGGGTATCCTTCACTATGTTTCATATGGAGGTTATCCACTATAAAATGATCAATTTTAAATCTGATTTTAGTTATGTAATGAAAATGTGCCTTGAAACTTAGTATAACTATTTAAACCAAAAGGTGATTTACATAAATAAACCCTACAACCTTCCTTTGAATAACTTATGCATGCATTCAAAATTACGTATTGGGTGTAATTTGCGAGCACGGTTGTAGTGCTCACTCTTCTTGAATATTATTATTCGGGAGAAGGCGCTATCCGAAGGTGAGGAGCGGGGCGATTAGGCGCGATCTCCGCACGATTACTGTGGCGATCGTGTGGCTTACCTTTATTATTTGCTTCCGCTAATGTTTTATTTGGCCTCGGCCCGCTTGTAATAAACTCTATGCTTATTAATACACATTTGGATATGTTTGTGATAACATTTTTGTGACTGTGTACACTGGAAATCCTGGACTAGTGTATGAACACAGAGAATTCGGGATCCTTCGTTCCCGGGTTCGACAAAAGTGGTATCAGAGCCATATCGACTGTAGGTCGTGACCTAGAAGGAAATCAAACCCTTAAGGACTTATTTTGAAAATTAAAAATACCTTGGTCTTCGAGTCATTCCTCAACTTTTCTCTTGAAAAATTATTTACTAACTCATCTCTGTTCAAAAATTGTAGATGGTGAAGTTCAATGCCATTTCCCATGGAGTCTTCTTTGGTCATTGGGCGCCATTCTCGGAAGATGATGCAACACTTGGACTTTGAAGAAAGACCGGCGTATCAAGGATACAAGTATAAAGTGGGAAATCAGGAACGATGGAGAGTAGAGGTGATCCTTTACTCCAATCTATCGCCGAACACAGACTTCCACGTCTTCGATGCCCCAATGCGACGAGACTCCTTCGCCGAAGGCATCCAGGATGCAGCCAGGGAAGCAACCCGCAGACTTCGCTACATCTCGATCACGCCTCAACGGCCTTTGGGTTCCACTATTACCCAATGCACATCCCAACCCGGCATGCGGTGCTTTCCGCTCAACTAGAGATGAAGATCGTCCCGATCTCACTCATCGTGGATCGGCGAGCCATGGATTATGCCTACGGAATACACTAGATGAGTGTCTCTCCTGCAAGTGAAATTACAAGATGCAGAAGAAAAGTTGAAGACTGCAGAACAAGAACTGGCCTCTTACAAGGAAGGCGAGGCTAGTTCTAGTGAGCCAGATTATACCCCATTAACACCATAGATTTGACCTTAAATTTTCCTTTAGTTGCGAATTATGAGCTACCAAATCTTTGTAGTAGCCATAATGAATTAATAAAATAAAAATAAATTATTTTCTTGAAATGTTCTTGTCTTGTGTTTGTTGAATTTGGGCTATTTTAGATCTATACTCTTATAATTCCTATCTCTCTTGTCTAATCTGTGAAGAGTTCATCGGATGGTGACCACCGCAGGAAGTGTCGGTGCTAGAGGGCAAGGAAATGAGAATGTCGAATATCAAGAAAACCAGTTCAACGACCACCACCTCCTCCAAGCTGAAGCCCGATTGGCGCCAAATGATGGCCAATCGACTCATCGATTGAGTTGCTAGCCCATCCCTTCACAAACAATCGAATACCCAAGCGTCGTGACCTATCATGCTCCTCCACCTCCTCAAGAGTAACTTTGTCGAGTTCATGAGGATCGTCCGCCAAGCGTTTTTGAGTAGCACGGAACCCATGGACGAGATGATTGGCTCGGGGCCATTGGAAAGAAGCTGGATATTGCTCGAGGTACGGATCGTGAGAGAGTTTTGTTTGCCTCTCATCAATTGATGGGTCCCGCATCGAGAATGGTGGGATAATTTCAGCATGTCCCATGTTAATGCCCAAGAAATCACTTGGGATGAGTTCATGCAAGCTTTCGCCGATCTCACATTCCATCGGCATGATTACCTTGAAAAGAAGGAGTTTCGCTCGCCGCCAAGGAAACCGTTCATCGGTGAATATCGCATAAGTTTAACCAACTTGCTCGCTATGCCCCGAGGATGTAGCGAGAGGCGAAGCGAGCAAGAACGATTTACGGAAGGGTTAAGCAGCGAACTCTCTGTTCGTTTGATTTCTCGAGATTTTACCGACTTTCAGCAGCTTGGTAAATAAGGCCATACGCCGGGAAGGCAAACATCGAAATGGAGAATCGCAAGCGGAGGATGGCGGCTCGAAGTTTAACTCGGGAGGGCGCCCAAGCCTCGTTTCTCTCGATCTCGACCACCTCGGCGTGGGAGATTCGGACTACTACACCGAGAGTCCCGGCTCGATTCGCGCCCAAATACTTCGGTTTCCGTAGTAGTTCATCCGGAGGTCGGTTCAGTGAAACCGATTATTTCCGGCGGGAATCACTTACTTTCATTGCAGCGAGTTGGGTCATTATGCCAATAAGTGTCCCAAGAAGCGTGACGCCACCCCGTCAAGCCAACTCCGGAGTTTGGTCTCGGCGGTCCCTCAAGACCGGTGGTCAATTCATGAAGGGCGTGTGAATCACGTCACCGCAGAGGAAGCCTATCGACACGGATGTTGTTCTTGGTACGTTCCTTGTCAACTCAAGATCAAAGATCGTTTTATTTGATTCCGAGCTTCGCATTCTTTTGTGTCAAATAAGTTTGTGGAAAAATATGGGTTATCTACCTCCCCTTAGTTAAGCCCATGTTAATCCATTCCCGGGCTCGAAATGAGGGCTAGTTTATTCTGTCCAAATCTTACCTTTGAAATCTCGGAGTAACTTTCTCGGCCAACTTAATAGTCCTGCGTTCGCAAGGATTGGGCGTAATTCTTGGAATGGGTGGCTTGCCAAAAATCGAGCGAGAATAGATTGTGCTAGTAGATCTATCAACCTCACCAATGAGCAAGGGATTTGGTAGAGTTCCAACCCAAGACTTCTACGGAAAGAAGTCCTATCTTGACCGATTTAAAGGAAGTGGCGGAAGATATACCGTGGTACAAGAATATCCGGATGTTTTTAGGAGGACTTACAGTATGCCACGGGCCAGGGACATAATGTTCTTAATTGACTTAGTCTGTGGATGCTCCAATTTCAAGCGACCCTACGAATCTTGGCAAGCGATCTAGCGAGTTGAAGAAGCGGATCGAAGAACTACAGAGTAAAGGTTACATTCAGCGAAGTTCATCGCCTTTGGGAGCTCGGTACTATTTGTCAAAAGAAAGACAATAGTATGAGAATGTGTGTGGACTATAGATCACTCAACGAGGTAACAATCAAAAACAAGTACCGTTACCTAGAATAGATGATCTGTTTGATCAACTTAAAGGAGCGATGTTTTCTCCAAAATTGATTTGAGATCGAGGCTACCATCGATTAAAAATCAGACGGAAGATATTAGAAGACGACCTTCACCACGGATATGGGTATGCGAGTTCACGGTGATGTCATTTGGACTAACAAATGCCCTGCTTATTTCATGAATATGATGAACAAAGTGTTCATGGAATTCTTGGATAAGTTTGTAGTGGTATTCATAGATGATATTCTCATCTATTCAAGAGATATGGAAGAGCATGAAAAACATCTCGAATTATTTTGGGCAAACTTGAGAACACCAACTTTATGCCAAACTCGGCAAAAGTGAATTTTGGCTCATCAAGTGGCATTTCTTGGACACATTGTGTCGGCAGGAGGAGTTGCGAGAGACCCTCAAAGGTTGAAGTCGTAATGGATTGGAAGCAACCCAAGTCATCCGCGAAGTGAGAAGTTTTCGGATTAGTGGTACTACCGCAGATTCATTGAAAATTTCTCCAAGATCGCCAAACCCATGACTCAACTTCTGAAGAAGGAAAAGAAATTTGAATGGACAAATGCTTGTGAACAAAGTTTTCAAGAGCTGAAGAAAAGACTAGTCTCTGCACCAGTGCTAGTTTTACGGATATACGTAAGGATTTTGAAGTTTTACGTGGCGCATCCTTGAGGCTAGGATGTCTTGATGCAGAAGGAAAGGTCGTGGCTTATGCATCTCGTCAGTTAAGGCCACATGAAGGAAATTATCCAACTCATGATCTAGAATTAGCGGCAATTGTGCATGCTTTAAAAATCTGGCGGCATTACCTCATTGGTAACCGCTGTGAGATTTTCACAGATCATAAGAGTCTGAAATATATCTTCACCCAGTCAGATCTTAATCTCAGGCAAAGAAGATGGTTAGAGCTGATAAAGGATTATGACCTTGGAATTAATTATCACCCGGGTAAAGCCAACGTGGTAGCAGATGCTCTGAGTAGGAAAGCATACTGCAACACGGTGTTAGTTCAAGAAAATCAACCGGAATTGTATGAAGAACTAAAGCATCTGAATCTGGAAATTGTCAGTCAAGGCTGTATCAACACAGTGGAAGTCCAACCAACCATACAAAGTCAGATCAGAGAAAAACAGCTAGAAGACGAAGACATCAAAGAAATCATGAAGAACATGAGAAGAGGCAAAGCTCCAGGATTTTCTGAAGACGAGCAGGGCACAGTATGGTTTGGCAACCGTATCTGTGTACCTAAACATCTTGAAATCAGACAACTGATTCTGAAAGAAGCTCATGAATCACCTTACTCTATCCATCCCGGGAGTACCAAGATGTACCAGGATTTGAAGGAAAAGTATTGGTGGGTTAGTATGAAGCGAGAGATCGCTGAGTTTGTTGCACGTTGTGATGTATGTCAACGTGTTAAGGCGAACATCGAGACCGCCGGATTGTTACAACCATTACCAATTCCGAGTGGAAATGGGAGGAGATTGGTATGGATTTTATCACCGGACTACCTAGGACCCAATCAAAGTTGTGATTCCATTTGGGTGATAATTGACCGATTAACCAAAGTGGCTCATTTTATTCCAGTCAAGACAACTTACGAAGCAATAAGTTAGCGAAATTGTACATGGCTAGGATCGTCTGCATCTACATGGTATACCCAAGAAAATTGTGTCGATGAGGTTCGCAGATTCACTTCAAAATTTTGGCGAGTTTACATGAAGCTTTGGGAACCAGACTCAACTTGACCGCATATCATCCCCAAGCAGATGGCGGTGAGCGTGTAAATCAGGTCCTAGAAGACATGCTTGAGCTTGTGCTATAGATTATGGAAGAAGTGGGATAAGAATTTGCCCTATCAGAATTTTCCTACAACAACGACTTTCAAGCTAGCCTACAGATGTCGCCATTTGAAGCATTGCATGGTAGAAAGTGTAGAACCCTCTCCTTTGGGATCAAGTAGGAGAACACCAATTCTTGGACGAATTGGTAAAAGAAGTGAAAGTAAGGTAAAAGCAATAAGAGAGCGTCGAAAGTAGCTCAAACCCGACAAAGAGTTATGCCGATAATCGTCGGAGAGAACTATCCTTCGAGATGGGAGATTTTGTCTATCTCGGGGTAACTCCACTCAGGAGTGAAGAGATTTGAGACTAAAGGAAAACTCGCACCTGCATTTGTCGGACCCTATAAGATTTTGGCAAAAGAGGTGAAGTTGCTTATCGCTTGGAACTACCGGCATCTCATCATTTATTCACAATGTCTTCCATGTATCGATTAAAGAAATGTCTCGAGTACCAATGAAGGAACAGCTCGAGAGCATCGATCTTGTGAAGATCTCACCTATGTGGAACAACCAATCAAGATTCTCGATGTGGCGAGCAGCGTCACGAAGCAAAGTCATTCGTTCTTGTAAGGTTCGATGGAGCAATCATTAGAAGAAGAAGCTACCGGGAGCGAGAAGAAGTGTTGAGAGCCGAGTATCCCTACCTTTTCTTGACCAAGTCGAATCTCTGGTCGAGATTCCCTTTAAAGGGTAGGTTTGTAACAGCCCAAAATTTCAATTTCAGTTAAAAAAAATAAAACTTTATTAATTTTTGTGGATTTTCTGGAATTTTTAAAAGCTTTTCAATAAAGTATATTAAGGCTAAAAGAATTTATGTGCAAAAACTATTACCAACTAAAAGTTGGAATTATTTTATTTAAGTCCAGAATGCCTCATAGAATTTATGTGAATTTTCTCAAAATTTTTGGACTTCATTTACTATTTTCTAAAGCTTATTTGAATTTCTGGAATTAAATCAATTGAAAAAGGTTTAAAATCTTACTTTCTGATCTTGGGCGAAGCCCGACCTTTGTGCGCATCTCGGCCCAACTTTTCCCGCGCGCGAGTAACGCGGGCCGTCCGATCAAAATCGGACGGCCGACAGTCAATCCACCCGCGCCTCTCTCCCTCTCTCTGTCTCGCTGTCAGGTGGGGCCCGCTGCACAGCGTCGTCTTCTCCGCGCGTCCGTTGCTCTCGCCGCCATTAGCGCTCGCCTGGAGCTCATCAAGCCCGTGATTCTCTCCCTCTCTTTCCTCGCATTCAACTGCATTCAGTTCGGCCGTTCACCCCGCACTCGTCTCGGCCATTACCCCCTTCCATAACTCGCCGTAACACCGCCGCCCTCACCTCCGCAAACGGCCGTTGCCACCTCGCCCACGATCTCCACCTCCCGGCCTCCCCCTCTCCTATAAAGCCGCCCCATTGCGCATTCTCTCCACACTCCATTCCACCTACTCCGAAGCTTCGCTCGCTCTCAATCGCCGGCATTTGAAGATTCCCGTCGTGCCGAAGCTCCATCTTCTTGATTCCGCGACAACAAGCACTCCCGACCACCGCGACCGCACCATCGGCTTGATGACCTCGGCGATCTGAGTGCGCGCCTCGTCTTCGCCTAGAGATCCCCGGAGCATCTTCGCCGCCAACGACCGAACCACACCGCCGCCTCTCGCCGTCGCCGACCATCTTCCGGCCACGCCCTCGCGTCGCCAGTGGCGCGATCGTACTCGATGTCGTCTCACGAATCTTTTGCGCACCTCACCGAGCTCGCCGCTGCCGCCGTTCGCGGTACCATTGGAACCCGGCGCCTCCTCTCCGGCCGGCGTGGACAACCACCTCGGCGCCACCTCATCGCTTTCGGCGTGCGTGGCGACCAAATCGGCGCCAGCGTGGCTGCGGTATTGGCCTTGCGCCAAGCAGACTCGCTTCCGTCTTGTCTTGTGGCCGAGTCCACGTGGACTTGAAAACGCCGTGGACTCGATCCATGACTGTTTGAGCCCACATGTCGATCTCGTGAGCGATCGCTGACGCGTCGGTGGCGCAATAAATAGAATTTCCTTTAGAAAATTAATTGGAAATTGAAATTCGATTTTGAATTAAATTTAGATTTAAACTTCCAGGAGCTCGTATTTCTTCATACAAACTCCGATTTAGGTGATTCAAATTTCTAAATTTGTATAAAATCAAGATCTAGCTAACTAAACCAAAATTATTTAATTTGGAGTTAATTTGAATTTTCATTTGAATTTATTTGTGTTCATTTGAATTCTGTTTAAATTTAGAATATTTTCGCGTATAGATTTTGACGACTCCGGAGAGCTTGACCCTATTGAAGAAGTAGAATACCAGGATTTTGAGCAAGGCAAGTTACACCATTGACCATTTTGCCCCCAATATTTAAAATTATTTAATTCCTGTTTTAAATTATTATTGCATGCATAATTGTATTTAATTATTTTAAATTCCTGTTTTAAATATTTAATTATTCCAATTCCTTTGTATAGCCAAATTTGATTGTTGTATTATCATTTCCTTGTAAACTTAGTCAAATGAATTTAAAAATAAATGTATGCTTAGCAAATGCTTAGACCATGAAATATTTGACTTTGGGAGAATTTAGCCAAAATATCATAAATTGATAAAAAGCCTATGACATTGCCTTGTCATGGTGGACTTTTGCAAATATCTTTGAAAATTTAAAATAAAAGAAAATGATTTGTACTTGGGCAAACATGGACCGTTGGTGGGTGCAGGTTTATGCAGACTGTCAGTTAGGATGAGACCTGTGGTTTTATTGAAAGTTGCCCAAGTAGATTAAGGACCGGCCTTTGAGCGCATCTTGCAAAAGCTCCACCGTACTACCACATGTTACTGTATGGGAGAACCGGGCTTAATAATTTGTAATACCTCGGTATTGTTTATGCCATTTTTGTTGTGTGGGTGTCGGTTAGACTTTATTCCCACTTAGGCGCAAGAGGGGTTTCAGTGGTGGTTAGCCTAATGGAAGTGAAACCTTAGCGGGCATATTGGTATTGAGGTAATACATTGGAAACGCCTTGTGATAATTGCCTAGTCACACACCTAAGGAAGTGTGTATTGGCGAGACATAACTGCAAATTATCTCGTGTGGGTAAAGTTGTACCACCTCTGCAGAGTGTAAATCTATTGAATAGCCGTGTCCACGGTCATGGACATCTTGAGCAAAGCCACTCTAAGTTAGATTTGTTTTGGTTTTAAAATAACTTTGGACATGTTTTGAGGATGGTTAATCCTTGTGGTAAATTTGGCGGGTAGCCTTGTGATAGGAGGTATCCTTCACTATGTTTCATATGGAGGTTATCCACTATAAAATGATCAATTTTAAATCGATTTTAGTTATGTAATGAAAATGTGCCTTGAAACTTAGTATAACTATTTAAACCAAAAAGGTGATTTACGCAAATAAACCCTACAACCTTCCTTTGAATAACTTATGCATGCATTCAAAATTACGTATTGGGTGTAATTTGCGAGCACGATTGTAGTGCTCACTCTTCTTTGAATATTATTATTCAGAGAAGGCGCTATCGAAGGTGAGGAGCGGGGCGATTAGGCGCGATCTCGAGACGATTACTGTGGCGTATCGTGTAGCTTACCTTTATTATTTGCTTAAGCAATGTTTTATTTGGCCTCGGCCCGGTTGTAATAAACTCTATGCTTATTAATACACTTTGGATATGTTTGTGATAACATTTTTGTGATTGTGTACACTGGAAATCCTGGACTAGTGTATGAACACAGAGAATTCGGGATCCTTCGTTCCCGGGTTCGACACCTGAACACGAAGTTCGCATACATGGCGGCCCTACTGAAGTGGCAAAAGCAGTTCCCCTCGTTCATCGAGGCCCGCTATGATCTGCTACTCGACGAAATCACGATGTCGTCGTGCCCCTCCGCACCCTCCACAGCCCTCATCGCCATGACCCCTCATCTTACTAATGTTCTTGTCACTCCGCACCTTATCAAGAATTTTATTTTCATTCGTCAATTCACTATTGACAACAACTGTTCCGTTGAGTTTGACCCTGTTGGCTTTCCTATCAAGGATCTTCGTTCCAAGAACATGATCACCAGGTTCAATAGCACTGGACCTCTCTACCCCTTGCGTCTGTCGGTGTCTATCTCCCCTTCGTGCGCACTCGTCACCGGCGCCTCTGCCTCCCTTTAGCATCGTCGTTTCAGGCACCTTAGTCCTGAGTCCCTGTCTCGCCTTACTAGTGCATCCGCCATTGCTTGTGATAATGAACCCGCCGTCACTAGCTGTCATGCGTGTCAACTTGGTCGCCATATGCGTCTACCTTTTGCTACTTCACAGTCTCGTGCTCTCAAGAATTTTGATTTAGTTCATTGTGATCTTTGGACCTCTCCTGTCATCAGTGTGTCCGGTTACAAATACTATTTGGTTATTCTTGATGATTGTTCGCATTATCTTGGGACATTTCCTTTGCGCCTGAAATATGATACTTTTGCCACTATCTCTCACTTTTTTTCTTACACACTATCTCTCACTTTTTTTCTTACATTGCTACTCAGTTCAGTACTCAGATCAAGAGTATTCAGTGCGATAATGGTCGTGAGTTTGACAACTCCACCACTCGTACTTTTTTCCATACACATGGTGTTACACTCCGCATGTCATGTCCATACACCTCTCAGCAGAATGGCAAGGCCGAACGTATTATTCGTTCCGCTAATAACATTGTTCGGTCTCTTATATTTCAATCCAACCCCCCTTCCTCTTACTGGGTTGAGGATCTTCACGCCGCTACCTACCTTCTCAATTGTCAACCCACCAAAACTCTCAATTTTTCTACACCTTTTTTTACGCTCTTTGGTGTTTCCCCCTCCTACTCTCACCTTCGCGTTTTTGGCTACAAGAGCTACCCGAACTTTTCTGTCATCACTCCTCACAAGCTTTCTCGTCGCTCCACTATGTGCGTGTTTCTCGGCTACCCATCCGAACACAAGGGATACTGATGCCTCGATATCTCCTCAAATCAGGTGATCATCTCCCGTCATGTTACGTTTGACAAATCCTCCTTTCGTTACACTGAAGCGTAACTAAGCCGCCTAAATTACATCAGACCAGGTCAGATCATATCGATGACAGGGTAGTAACGTTGCAGCTTGTAGCGTTGGTCCAAAATTAGTTGCCCCCGAGATGAGCAGCGAAACTAGCTGAGTTCTAGCTAGTTTCGATAAGGTGGCAAACTAAAGAAACAGGAAACTAAGAAGAAAAGGGCAAGGAATACTGTATCATCGTGTAACGACTTTATTTTTGGGACCGTCAAACCTTTTACAACCGCTCAGGATATGCAGTTGAAGTAAGCAGCATCACTAGTAAGCTTCGAATACAATAAAAATCAAACTTTTATTACAGAAGGTTAAGACTTATCAGCCGGTTTTAACACTAACACGAGCATCCAAATCCAAAGTTAATATATTACATGACAAAAAAGCTTTAAAACCGCAGGCACACTTGAGCGCGATCGAGACCGAATAACAGTAATTATTGCCATCTGGAGGTCCACCAAAATCTTGCTCATTAAGATCCTCAGTATTTTCCCAGGTTTCCTCTGAAGTTGATATTGTAAGAATGAGTACACAACCGTACTCAGTAGGTGACAATGATTAAAATCTCTATGTATTACTTTGATACATAATAAAAGACCATATGTCTTCATGGTCGTAACCCCTAAGGCTCACGACCTCTATGATCGTAAGGATTCTAGAGGTTATATCGTGGATACACTGGTCGGATGAGGTCATGTACCTAGTCCCCGATGAGATGACTGCTCGTAGAAGCAATGAACTGACATCCGGATCTGACTCTGGGTATATTCCTCACCGTGTGATGAATGAAACACATGTCATGTTTGTTCCATTCCATACAATATTTCATATTCCAGACACTGATAACAACTACCCTACTATTAAGTGTCTCACGTACACACAACCGTAGAACGGTTGCTGCTTCATCAACCGTTGTCTCACTACAACCCGTCGCGATGCTTCCAACAGGCGCCACCTCCAGGAGTAACTGCCACCACTTCGTCAACTACTTAAAGAAGAACGCAAGCGCCAGAAGAGGCAGATCCGAAAGATCAACAGACAATTGAATTGCAACACTACGCTTCAGTGTAATTAGGATTAGTCTACTATCTAGTCGAAGGCATCCCTTGTAATAGCCAGTTCATAGCAATAAAGAGCAGCATCATTCTCTCCCAAAAACTCTTTGCCATTTTCCTCTATTTATTTCGTAAAATCGGCGACTTGATCATTGACAACTGGCGCCGTCTGTGAGGAAGAAGGAGTTGAGATCTTGAAGATTACTTCGCTCAAGCATTCCTCATCCATTTCCTTTGCCCAATCATCGCTCATGCGAACATAGCAGGGACTTGGGATAAGGAAAACTGTTTCGACCTAGCGGACTACTCCAACCTCGACATGGACGCATACATCCGCGCCCTGCAAGAAAACGAGATGTCATCATCCTCCTCCTCTGTCTGCTCACCAGTCATTGACATTAGCGAAATTGACCGGATGGATGAGGATACACCGCCACCAACATTGGTGCTCTCTGAGGAACCGCTCGTTCCGACTAGTTTGGAACTTCCAAACACCTCTGCAAGCCCGGTCGATCCGACCAGCAAAAGCGACAATGAGAGCCCAGCACGGCGACCAGAGGGTCCAAGTACTCTCAATATTGTCGTGGGCGACCAGTATTTGCCAACGGCTCCTACATATTCCGGGGGCCAAGTGACATATGGTAATGGTATCGATGAATCTATCACCGATCGCCAGCCAAGTGGGCATGGTGAAACTCAGCATACGATCGGCGGTTCATCGGATCAAGATGAGTCCACCATAAAGCCCGCCAGAGGCAGTAATCTCCGACCGCTCTCCATCGTGGAAGCTGCTTGCGGAAGCACTGGAAGGCTCTCCCTTAGCTACGACGGGAGTTCCTCGGAAGATCACTGTTGGTGCCACGAAGTTAACACAATCAGATATACCAATCCGGATGCCATGCACGATCCTCCACAGGTTAACCCGCCATCACCTGCCGGCGGAAATGGTACGGGTGCTGTGACATCCTGATTTTTAGAATCGGGATGTTAATATTTAATTAAGCGATCTAATAAATATTTGGCAGTGTTTTAAAATTTTCCCATGTTTAATTAAAAAGATTGTTTCTAAAATCAAATTTGTTTAAAAGATGCATTAAAAAAATATTAACAATAATAATAGTAACCAATATTTAATCAAATTATTTGAGAGAACAGTTAAATTAAATTATTCTTTTTCTTGTTTTCACATGCATTTCAAAAATCATGATGCATACATTAGTATCGCCGTTTTTATTTTTTTAATTCGACCGATCGCGGACGAAACGACCGCGTGTCCCTTCTTTTCCGGTCATCTCTTCTATTTTTCCGACCCTACTAACTCCTGTCGTTTCTCTCCTTCAAATCTCAGCCGAAAATTCAAAACCAAGCTATGCATGTCATACCACCGCGATCGTCATAGCACGAGCAACCCATTTCTATATAAAAAAATCGCATGCATAGCAGTTTGAGCGAATTCGCAAAAAGGAGGAAGAACTCGCAGATAAAATACCTGCGTATCCTTTCTTTATTTTTCCAACTTCTCTTCTCGCAATCACAACCAAAAACTAAAAATCATGCAACACATGTTATGTCATCGTGATCGTTGTCTCGAGGACATTTCATTTCTATAATCGGTTTACGCATGCAAGGTCGTTTGGGCGACGTAAAAGAAAAAGAGATGAAAAACTATACTGCTAATCATTTTCCAAGTAAATAGTAAATTCAAAGATTTTTAGAGAGCACTTCACTCTGGGTAAATTCCTGAAATTTTTACCTAAACATCTAGATTATGTCAGGAGCCTCTCCTAAAAATTTTGTGATTTTTGGAGCTAAGAAACTATGTCTAAAAATTACCAAACACCTTCAGCCATTTTGCAAATTCTGAAATCAGTGTTCATTCGAATTTCTTTCAACCAGCCGAACCCCACACTGCCACCTTCCTTTCTTTTTATTCATCCCCACTGCCATCCCCATTCCACATTCCACATTCCACATTCCACTATTTTATTTAGCACTGTCATTTCCTTTCCCATCAACCAACCCCACATGCATTGTCCATTTCCCCTTGTCCTGGCCGAAAGGCACAGTCCTACTACCATTTCTCTTTCTTTGTTTTCTCCCAACCGAGAGCACCTACACTGCCATCCACATTCTTTTGCTCATTTTTCTCTTGCTCCCAACCAAACCGCTGCCGAGTGCACCTTTCCCCGCTCACCATTTCTTTTCTTCCCAACCAAGTAGCACATCCACTCACCCCACTGCGCTTTCTCCTCCCAGCCGAACAGGACACAAGCCATTTCTAGCCATGAACACTAGTATTCATCTCCCTCGTCTTCTCTCTTTCCAATCTTCCCCAAAAACAAAAATCCTCCTGATGCATGTCATTCTATTATGTTCAGCTCGGCATAAGCTTCCCATCCATGCCATTAGTTTTCGCATCCAAGCATGTTTGAGCCTCATGCAAGAAGGGGGAGAGAGAGATTAACTGTAGCTAGACTAAGCATACTGCATTGCTAGCAGTAGCTCGGCTGCAGCCTTGCTGGCCTGTGCGGCAGTGTAGCAGTTCGGCCGGTGGTGCAGCATGCAGCTCGGTAGCTCTTCGGCTGTGCATGCAGCGGCTGGAGTAGAGGTGGGAGTTGGGCAGAGGTGGGAGTTGGGCCGGGCCGTGCCAGCCCGGTCTGGGTTCACCGTGTTTCGGGCTGTGTCGTGTTGTGCCGGCTCGGCCCGGTCACCCTACCGTGCCGTATCGTGCCGGCCCACTTCGCCTCTGGCCAGGCTCAAGCACGGCCCAAAGCCTATCGTGCTGAGGTCGTGCCAGCCCAAGTCCAGCCTAAAATTACTATATACGGCGGAGGTGGCGATGGTGGTGGCGACCACCATCTTCATTCCTCTCGTGCCCGCCTAATAAAGAACCTAGTTAAAATTGAATTAATTGGTAAAAACATGGGCACGTAAATATTTCGGAGGAAAATTGAATTTTTATTGATATTTTACAGATACAATGTTACTGCCTCGTTAAAAATCTTACGCCCCAGAGTGGGGTTCCCCGAGTAAGGAAAAGAGTACAGTAACAACATGCGTACATACTAACTACTCATCAATGTCGAGACCGTTCATGCGTTCGAAGTCAGCATACGCATGCACGATCTCAAGATCCTCCTGTTGATGCTGTTGCTGCTCTTTAGCCAAATCCTAGTCCTTTGCGCATGTGATTGCCTCCACCATCTTAGGCGTGAGGGATGATCTTCTTTCTTCAATTATTATCCCTGCCATCTTTGAGCGTTGCTACGAAGAGGCGGTGGACACGGCACAGCAGAATATCCGTGCAAAATGTGACAAAGACAGAAATATCCGCTTGTTGTTCTTCCACCACTCGAGCAAGTCTATCTTTTCACCAGAAAGATCAGGATCGATGTTTGCAAAATCATGCTCCAGGTAGCGGTTTAGCTCTGAGACAGGATTCCACACAGGAGCTGCCTGAGATTGAGAGGACGAAGAACTGGACTTGCCCTTTAGCTTCTTCCACAAGTCGGATGTCAAGTTTTTCTTTCCTTGTCGCGTCTGCTGTGAGGCCTCCGATCTCGTATTCGCCAATTTATCATGATACATGCGGAAAACACGAAAAAGCTCGTCTTTGACATGTGCGAAAGCTTCTGAGTAATCAAGACCGAGGCATTCACCTATTCCCTCCAGACCGAGCTGCAAACCTGGCAACTTTTTCGTAGGATCGAAAATGATAGCAAAGCAATACACGTGTGAAATAGAACCAAAATGTTTAATAAATTTTTCCTGCATTAGTGCGATAGCATGAACTAAAAGTGGACCCTTCCTAGATTTGGCAATCTTATCTGCAATTAACCAAATATATTCTATAACTAAGGGAGAGGTAGGGTAATAAATATCAGATAACATCTTTGTTGCTTTATAAAAAGGTTTTAAAAACTCTCGAAAACGACTAGCAATCTACCAATCTGAATTAGTAACTACTAGTTCATTGTCTTGAGAGTTAGCGTTGACAAAAATGGATATGACATGTTCGTACCCTTGTAACTTCTTTAACATGATATAGGTCGAGTTCCACCTCACCTTCATGTCAAGACCGAATTTTCTTGGCTCCTTCCCATTGGCCGCGCAGTACTCCGCGAACCTAGCTGCCACTTGTGGGGAATTTGTGAGGTAGCGAACGGCGTCGTATACATTGTTCAAAAATCAACCAATCGCTTGCATACCATCTTGAACAACAAGGTTCAAGATATGGCATACGCATCTCTGGTGGAGAACATAACCACCAATATATGTCTGCAAGCTTCGGGTGAGGATGTTCATAGCAGTCGTGTTGGCTGATACGTTATCAAGAGTTATAGAAGCAATCTTATTATCTATCTTCAAATCATCAAGTGCGTGTAGTATCGCTCGCAATGGCCTCTCCGTGTGTGATTCGTTAATTAGCTTAAACCCTATGACTCTCTTGTTTAGCTTGTAATTGTCGTCTAAATAATGGGCTACAACACTAAGGTAGGCACTTCTCTGGTGTGATGATGTCCAAACGTCTGAAGTTATAGCAAAAGAGAACTGAACTTGTAGGAATAGTTCTTTTAGCTCTGCTAGTTCCTTACGATACATCCGTAAAATATCAGATGTAGTGGTTCTCCTACTAACATGTTGGTATTGTGGGCAAAAGCCGCGTTGGATCATTTTTTCGAACGCGCGACTTTCACCCATCCTAATCGGTTGATCTTCTGCAACAATATATCTAGCAATTTCCTCACGAGCAGAAAGCGGGTTGTATACCCAAGTACTTACAGAGCCATCTGCCTCGAAGTTTAGATGTGTTTGTACTCCTCCCCCTCGGCTCTGCGCTCCGATCTTGCGCAAGCATACTTTGTAGTGCCGGTTCAAGTGCCATGTCCCTGCAGCTGCACGAGCAGATAATTTAGTTTGGCAATAATTACATGTTGCGATATCTACCGTTTGGCCGTCTTGGATTTCCTGGCTCCAGGTCATGTGCTTCCAGCAATTCGCCCATCGTCCAGACCCGCCAATGTTGCCGTCCGTGGACGCGGGAGAGAACTCTGGAGGCCCCATTGGCTCCGGACCGCCCTGGTACTCCTCGTAGCCCTCCGTACCGTCCATATGACGGTCATCTATGCCGTAGTCTCCCATGCTTGGCGAGAACTGGCGAGCATCAACGGGAGTCGGAGCCGGAGGAGGACTAGAGGAGCGACGGCGAGAGCTTACACTAAGTCGTCCTGCTGTCCTTTTTGTGCTCCGACTCCTCGGTAGCATACCGCTCGGGAACTCCTTGGTGCTCCGACTCCTTGGCAGCATAATGGGTGAATAGATGGTGAATAAATGGGGAGAGTAGATGGATGTTGAAGAAATGAGGAGAGTAGATGGGATGATGAAGAAATGAAAGCTGTTTTTTGTATGGTGAAGAAAAGAGATCAGTGAGTTGATTTTCGTTGGTGAGCACGACGATTGACGAATGCTTGGTGATTTTATAGGCGCGATGAGTTGCGAGCGTTGAAGTTTCGAGCGTTGCGCTTCGAAATCCGAACGTTACCGCTCTGACTCTCTCTATCTGAATGAAAGCAAAACAATAAGTGTCCGTTTGAAAGCAAAAGTGATTTGATTTGAAAGAAAGCGAAAGCTGTGTCTCGATCTCTCAGATTCCCTCTGCCCCCTCTCTCTCTCTCCCTCTCTCCCTCTCCCGGTTTCTCTCCCCCCTCTCTCTCTCCCTCTCTCCCTCTCCCGGTTTCTCCCCCTCCCCTCTTTTTCCCCTCCCCCTCTCTTTTTCCCCGCCCCCGGCTCCTGCCCGCCCCCTCGTTTCCATCGCTCCCTCCGCCCCTCATCTCCCTCGCCCGCTCCCGTCCCCTCGCCTCGCCTCCCCCCCCGTCGCCTCCACCAGTCCACCCCCCCGTCCCCCGGTCGCCCCCTCGCCTCCCAGTCCCCGGTCGCCGCCCTCGCCGTGCTCGCCTCCCCGTCACCTCCCTCCCCGTCGCCCCTCGCCTCCCCATCCCCAGTCGCGCCACGCCGTACTCGCCTCCCCCCGTCGCCTCCCTCCCGGTCTCCCCTCGCCTCCCAGTCGCCTCCACCACCCCGGTCGCCTCCCTCCCCCTTCGGTGCCGGCCCCTCTTCGATGGCTCGGTGGGAGGCGGGCGGCGGCAGGCGGCGGCGGCGGGCTCTCTGGAGGGGGAGGGGTAGAGCGGGAGCCGAACGTCGGCGACGGCGCGGCGCCTTCCTGACTCCTCCGCGGCGGCCCAGCGCCGCGGCCGGTCGTCATCGCCTACGGCGTGCTCGCACCTCGCGAGCATCCGGCCTACGGAGTCGGCGGAGCCGTGCCCGACCATGCCTAGCCGTGCCTTGCGGCCCGAGCACGACACGATTTGTCGTGCCGTGCCGTCGCCGTGCCACTGACGAGGCGGCTTATGCGGCCCAAAGACGCCCACCATTGGCCGCCAACTGGCCCGAACACGTGTCGGGCCGGGCGTGCCGGCCGTCTTGGCCGGCCGTGCTTTGGGCTAGCCCAGGAAAGCCCGGCCCAACTCCCACCTCTAGGCTGGAGCAAGGTGGCCTGATGCAGGAGCGGCAACTCCACTCGACCGGGAGCGGTGCGATGGTGTGCTAGCACCGGGCGGCTCCCAATTTGGCCGGCGGCACATGCGATGGCGGTGGAGCAGCTCTGGCGAGCCATGCGATCGGTGGCGATCGGCGACCGATCGGCATAGCGAGCAAAGAAGCTCAAGAAGATAGCGGCCCGACCGACAGAGCGGCGTCGGCAAAGACGGCGCATGCGTGTGATGTGGCCTGAGCAAGGCGAGACAGGTCGACGCGACGGCATGGCGCATATGACGGCACTAGGACTACCGACATGGACGAGGAGCCGGACGAGCTCGACGACGACTACGGTGGACACGGACGAGAGGCTGAGCGGACACGGGAACGACTACGACTACGATGGACGTGGACGCGTAGCCACGGTAAAAATCTTTAGTGTCGAATCGTGTTTACGATATTAGTTGTGCATGTTGTATATTAATCATGAGCATGACATCTATTTTTACATGTATATTTATAAAAATGATTTGATAGCTTAGGACCGGTATAATTTCCGGTTAGGTTGTAATTGTGCGTAGGCGTGATTATGTATCGATATATTGGTGGATGCAGACAATTAGATTATTATGGCAAAATATGAGTTTTATTGATCGGTGGATGCTAGATTAAATTTATCAGTTGATTATTTGATCGGGCGATATTATTTTGAAGTCGTATGGAAGTTAGTGGTGAACTTTGGAAAGTACATTAATTGGAGGTTTCATCTCACATTAGATTGGTAATTTTTAAGGATAGGATGCATAAAGGTTTTCATAATCTATTACTTGGTGGATGGCGTATGTGTTGATGATTAAGGATATACCTTTTATACATGTGTATTGTTGCTCGTTAGATGTCGGATTATGTACATTATTGGATTAATTGAATCGGATGATTTAATTAAGCATGAGAAAATTGGTCGGATATCCGAAGTAATAGCTATGTGAGTCATGTATGCTAGAATGTGGGAGATGGTAGAATGGATTATTTGATTGCGGATAAATATTTGGATTACCATGTATATAGTAGTTAAGTCCAATGTGCCGAGTTGGTAGATTTGTACGCTCAATTGGATTAGTAGATAAAGGATTATTAGTTGATTATAGTGGCACATATATGATTGGATTGGTAGAGGTCATTCAAGACTAAGTTCAGTGGTATGAATATTAATTGATCGGGTAATGAGTTATTAGATGATGGGTGTGTTATTAAATTGTTAAGCTCATTAGGTGTCGGTTAGTCTATTAGACCTCGGTCTGTGGAAATTTTGGATGGATGCAAATATGAATTGCCGAGGCGAGACTAGTAGAGTTAGATAGTTAGTATTAGCTTAAATAATATATCAGAGAATGATTGATGGATTTAGGCGTGGTCTTATGCCCATAAGTCGGTGAATTTCGTACAATTATCGAATACATTGTATATTTGGAAGATCGTCAACCGGGCATTGTGTGGTTGGATGGACTACTTTGATTATGACAGAGGTTAACTTACATTGAGTTAAAAAGTATTTTTTATGTGGTACAAATTTCAGAAAAGAATTACTTTTACACTACAAAATGCTTTTAACTTTGAAAATTCATAACTAATTCATATAAACTCCAAATGAGTTGAACCAATTTATTTTGGTCATATAATTTTATTATATATTTATATATGTAATCATTTTCTTCACCACTATTCTACAAATTTGTGCTAAAAATTGGATTTCGGATGAACAGTAACCAAAGCCCATTTTTCAGCATTTTTCCCAAAACTGATTTTTCAAACTGCCATAACTTTCACACATGAAATCCAATTGAAATAATGTTTGCACCTAAATTCATATAAAATCATAATATAGCTACTGTAAAAATTTCATTCATTTATGAGAACTTTTAATTTTTAGCTTTTCTCGGTGTTCATTTGATGTTACCATTTCTATAGAGTCCGAGTTGTCGCAAATGAACGACTACATAACCGAGAGTGAGCAAGTGAACTCCCAGAAAGGCAAGAATCATTTGAACTTTCTTTTGCATCATATTTGATCCCAGTTTTGCTAAGTTAGTGCAATGATAATTGCTTGCATGTTATTTTGTTAAATGTCACTATTTTTATGATGAATAGTTAGACACCTCCTATTATCTCGTCATTGTGGTTATCCATGAATTATTCCAGTACTGAGATGCTTAAGATAAGTTGTGTGACTTACGTGGTATGTGTTTGCTTAGCCATGCAAGTCTAGAACGGTAGTTTGATTGTCGGGACTAACCCGACAATTGTGGGAAACATAAATTTTATAACTTTTTGGTTTATTTCAGATCTTCATAGCTGTTTTATGAGTTAAAATTTTGTCATTTGAAATGAGTTTTGGTCTGGACAAGTGGATGCTAGTGAAGGTGCAATTGCGCACGAGTTTGGGTAAGTGTTGGACTTGTCTGGACAATTAAGGACCGAACTTTGGGTACCTGCGGTTCAAGCAAAACTCGTGCTACCACACGCAGTGTATGGGCACTGCTTGGTTAAGTAAGGGGTCGGTGTTGTTGAGTTGATGACTGGTGGTGTGAGGACGTATATGTGTTCCATCGCATATATGTTTCGTAGTGTGCCGATTGCAATCTTTTATTGTGTGGGTAACACTATTTAAGCTTTATCAATTGGGTCGGCGTTCCCGGCACAACTTGCGTGCCCATTTGGTTGTTGGGTGGTGTAACCTATCCTAAGTGGGATCATGTCGCGCATGGGCGATTCAACTCAATAATGTCAACTTACTGAAAAATACTGAGTCTTGGTTTACCCGACCGGCATACCTTAGGAAGTATGCTATTTTCGGAGGCATCTGGAGGCATACGGGCTAATCAAGTCATTTGGGTAAAGTAGTACACCCCTGCAGGGTATAAATCTATTCGAATAGTCGTGTCCGCGGTTATGGACATCGCTTGAGTTTGTGGCTGCTTATTGTTAGACTTTGACATATTTAAATTGGGGTAAAACTTGGTATTGTCATGAATGGGATGTTCATATTTGTTGTTGTAGCAAAGTGGACCGCCACTTTGTTATTTGTGCACTTGTTGTTGTATCAAAGTAGACCGCCACTTTGATATTTGTATGATTCAATTGTCATTCAATTTATTACTTATTCACATGCTTTATTCCTACTTCAAATCTGATTTAGAATTGGCACTTGAAAAACTAGTATGTGTAGGTTGTTAAATGTTGCGTCTCTTTTGCAAAACTAAGCCAATATGAGTCATCCTTTGAAACAACCTCTAGCATACTAATTTTTATTTGTGTAAGACTTGCGAGTACACTTGTACTCAGCCAGATGTTTGCTGGCCTTTTTAGGTGAGGACGACTTCGAGACCGTTGAGCTCGTCAGTGCCGATTTAGGCGACACTGACGAGTAGTGTTATTATCTAACCCCCAGTCGTTTGCCTTGGGTTATGGGGCATACCTTGCTGGACCTTTTGGTTTATTTATCTTGCTTCCGCTGTTATTTATCACTCTTATTTGAATTTGGCCGGTCAACCATTATGTAATAGTTATAGACTTAACTATTATGTTGTATGTCTTTTGGATTGTTAATGTATGATGTTGTATGGATGTGATCAACGTTGAATGAGAGTATGAGCTTGTTGATCGCTGATCCTGGGAGCCAGCACGACCTCATACTCTCTGTTATGAATCCCACTTTAACTTGTCTAAGCATTGGCTTTGACCGTTTGGAGAACCGATAATCATGTAGTGCTTGCAGAGGAGCAGCGCGCATGATCACCGGGGCTCTAGTTTCGGTTGGGCTCCTCACTTGGATAGAGTTAAGGAGGAATTCATTTACTTGAGGTCCAGAGTTATTTCCTTAAGACCAGGTAAACCCCGGTCGTACAGAAATAACCCGGGGGTCCTCACAGGTGCTCAAGCACTAATTGCCGGAGGCAACCGAACTGATGGACGTACATCAGTTAATTCACCTGTTCCTACCCCGCCATAGATAAGGAATGAGGCAGGGCCATTTGATGGGTCGAGGGATAACTCGACTCGTCAGACACCCATGCAAGTAGAAATATGCCACGACCTTCGGTAATGATACAAAACCTGCAACGAGTTCAGGATATTTTGAATAACCCAGACACTGCTGTAGCGGGAACACCAGGTTATGTCCAGCTTGCAGGTCAGGTGTCGAAAATCCTCCAACAAACTATGTACCGTACAGAAATGTACCGGGAGTAGAGGAATTCACAAAGTCACACGATGACCTCTTCCCAACGCTCCTCTCTCAGTAGAGGACAACATGGTCATACAGAGGATCGAGCAACACCAAGACCCCCTCGTAGATTCCGACCAGGGAATTACGAGGGAAGACAGCTCTTCACAGCAGCCACTCCTCCTCGTCAAGAGGAACGACCACTTGATTCGGGTGACCTTAGGCATCATCAGAACCAGGTAGGCGATCAAGGACGTCATCATAATGTCTACGACCAGGTTGGGACATCGGATTCTAGATATGCAAATCTGAGGAACCGATCCCTGACTGACTATAATCCGGCTCCTTTTCAGAGAAGGCGCCACGACCCCATTACGAGCTACCGAGTGTTCTCGGTGGATCTCCAAGCTGTTCGTTTGTTTGACAGGTTCTGACCTGCCAACATAGAGAAGTTTAACAGGACTCAGAACCCGTTGGAATTTCTTCAAATTTATTCTACCGCCATCAAAGCTGCGGGTGGTAATGATAATGTGATGGCAAATTACTTACCCACAGTCCTTGAGGGGTCTGTCTGGTCATAGTTGCTTAACATATCAGCCTGATCTATCTACACTTGGGAGCAGCTATGTGATACGTTGATCACCAACTTTCAAGGGACGTACGACCACCCCGGGAAGGAGGATGATCTGCATCGGATGAAGCAAAACACCAATGAAACTCTTTGACAATACATCAAGAGGTTCAGTCAGGTTCGCAGCTCCATCCCAGAGATCGGAGAATCTTCTGTCATCCAGGCCTTCAAAGCAGGGATGAGGAACCGCCGGTTTACGGAGGATATTACCATAAATCCTCCACAAACAACCGTCGAACTTTTCGACATGGCGGACAAGTACGCGGCCGCTAGTGAGGTGGTCGAATGGTACGAAGCCATTGATCGGAAAGACAAAAATTCCCAGTCAGATCTGGAGTAGCAGGAGAAGAAGAACAAGAAGTCTCGCAAGAACAAAAAAAATCGCAAGCCCGACAAAGAAGTTCTTGCGATCCCTGAGAAGTTCACCAAGGGCAAGAAAGATTTTGCTGGTCGGAACAAAGCTAAGCCTCTGACTAGTGATTTCAAGAAAAATAAGAAGTGGTGTCCACCTCACCAGGTAGCCAGGCATGATCTGCGCACCTGTCAGGCCTAGCAAAGTAAGCTAGAGGATTACTACTCGAGGAAAGGACCCTTCCCCATTGTAACAGAGCTTAGAGAACCAAGCTCTAAGAAAGACAAAGACGGCGATAAAGAGATGGAGTACCAGGAGCCGCAGCACACGGTAGATATGATCTTCGGAGGATCCTCCGCGTACGAATCGCGACATCACCTGAAGGTCGTGGAGCGGGAGGTCAACCTTAGAATCCCCGATCGCCATCAAGCCATCAAAGTGGTCGAAAACAGTAATCTCCTTCAGCAAAGAAGACTGTCCCGTCCCGTCGACCCAATCAGGTAGGTTTCCTATTGTAGTTGAGCCTACTATTAGCAATTGTAAATTTAATCGGATCTTATTAGATGGAGGTAGTTCTTTAAATGTCCTGTTTGCGAAAGCATTGGAAGAAATTCAGATCCCTAGGTCAAAGGTGAAACCTGTGAAATATGCCTTCAACAGCATAGTTCCTGGTTCTACCGCTAAACCGATAGGGCGGTTGTCCCTACCGATTACGTTCGGAAGGCCCGAGAACTTCCAAAGAGAAAAGATTCTGTTTGATTTGGTCGACTTCAAAACTGCATACAACGGAATCCTCGGTCATCCGGCTCTAGCAAAATTCTTGATAGCCACGCACTACGGTTATCAGAGTCTAAAGACGCTAGGATCGAAAGGTGTCATCATGGTTCGAGGAGACCGCAAAATGGCTTATGCATATGACCGGAAGTCCTTAGAACTGGTCGACGAGCTTCCGACCAGAAAAATTAATCCATCTACCATGCAGGTCAAGCACTCTAGGCCAAAGATGGCACCAAAGTCTTCCGACCAGACCAAGGAAGTACCACTCGGTGAAGGCGCTCCTCCGGGAAGCACAAACACACCATCTGGGTCCACAAGTGCTGATGCGTTTGCCCAAAAGGTATTGGTCGGGGCAGGACTCACCCTCAAATAGGAAGAGTCGATCGTCTCCTTCCTCCGAGTAAATTAGGACGTATTCGATTGAGAGGCGTCTGACATGCCTGGAGTCCCCAGGGAGGTGATCGAGCACATGCTAGCTCTCCAACCTCACAAAAAAAACCAATCAGGCAGAAGCTCCAACGTTTCGCACCTGATGGAAAGGAAGCAATCCAGTCGGAGATCGACAAGCTCCTCAAGGCTGGTTTTATTCGTGAAGTCGACCACCCAGAGTGGCTCGCTAATCCTGTAATGGTTAGAAAAACTAATAAGAAATGGTGAATGTGTATTGACTTCACAGACCTTAATAAAGCTTGTTCCAAGGATGACTTTCCCCTTCCATGCATTGATAAACTTATAGACTCTACTTCCGGGTGTGAGTTGTTATATTTTTTAGATGCATACTCAGGGCACCACCAGATTAACATGATTAAAGAAGATGAAGATAAAACTTCCTTCATCACTCCATATGGCACTTACTGCTATGTTGAGATATCATTTTGTCTCAAAAATGCTGGTGTGACTTTCTAAAGGTTGATGCAACAAATCTTTAATCCTCAGAAAGCCCGAAATCTGGAAGCCTATGTTGATGACTTGGTCGTAAAGAGCATCAACGCCGGCAACTATATTTCCGGCAACTATATTTCCGACCTACACAAGACTTTCAATAACTTAAGAAGACATAACCTTAAGTTAAATCCAGAGAAGTGTGTATTCGGAATTTTGTCTGGAAAGATTCTTCGTTTCCTAGTTTCTGCTAGAGGAATTGAAGCAAATCCAACAAAAAATTTGGCCATCGACCAGATGCACCATCCGACCACAAAGAAAGAAGCTCAAAAACTAACCGACTGTATGGTAGCGTTAACTCATTTCATAGCATGGTTAGGTGAGAAGGGACTGCCTTTCTTTAAACTCCTTCAGAAATACGAAAGTTTCGAGTGGACTAAAGAAGCAGACGACGCCTTTGAAGAAATTAAGAAATACCTTACGAGTGTCCTGATCTTAGTCTCTCCGAGATCAGGGGAAATATTGCTGGTTTACGTGGCTGCAACACCGCAAACAGTCAGTGGTGTACTGGTCGTTGAATGTGAAAACATCCAACGATCAGTTTATTACGTAACCAAAGTCTTACATGGACCAAAGGAACGATATCCATAGGTACAAAAGCTGCTCTATGGTCTCCTTATGGCTTCAAGAAAAGTAAGGCATTATTTTCAGGCCCACAAAGTGGTCATACAAACTGGATATCGCTTGGGTCAAGTCCTTCGAAATAGAGAATCATCAGGACGAATAGAAAAATGGGCGATCGATCTTGGGGCGTTCGACCTCCGTTCGATCTCATAGACAGTAATCAAGTCCCAGACAATAGCAGAATTCATTGCCGAATGAACAAACCTTGAACCCACCCAAGGGCCCGAGTACGACCACTATGACGAGTAGACAATATATTTGATAGTTCCTTGATGCTCAAAGGCTCGGGGGCTGGAGTTTTCTTGATATCCCCTACTGGCGAACACATCAAGTATGCCATCCAGTTAAACTTTTTAGCTACAAATAATGTGGCAGAATACTAAGGTTTACTGACAGGACTCCGAGCAGCTCGTTCACTCGGGATTCGCAGATTACTAGTGAAAGACGATTCACAACTAGTAGCGAATCAAGTTGGGAAAGAGTATCAATACTCAAGTACCAAGATGTCGTCTTATCTGGCGGAAGTACGGAAACTCAAAAAGAACTTCTTTGGTTTCCAGATCAAACACATTCCTAGAAAGAAAAACTTTCTAGCAGACCAGTTGGCACGGATGGCCTCCACTAGGTCACATTTCCCGCCCGGAGTTTTTCTCGAGTAACTCGATTCACCCTCGGTAGTCAAGCTTTCCAAGGATATAGATGTTCTACTAGAGGTCGTGCAAATCGATCCTAAGAACATGGATAATCCACAGATCGTTGATGGTTGGAGCCACCACGATCACTGTAGAGATTGGATGACGTCGATCTACAATTATTTTCAGCATGATATTATTCCTGACGATGATGTAGAGGCTGATCGTATAGCACGAAAAGCCAAATCATACAGTCTGATCGAAAATACCTTGTACAAACGAGGATCTCACGGAGTGTTGATGAGATGCATATCTCAAACGGATGGCATTAAGAAGCTATCCGACATTCATGAAGGAATCTGTGGAGCACATCATTCCTACAAAATGTTGGCCAGTAAAACCTTCACGTAAGGATACTACTGGCCAACTACCCTTCATGATGTGAAAGAACTCGTGATGAAGTTCATACAATGTCAATTGTATAGTCGACAAGTACATCAGCCGGCACAAGCTTTGCAAACCATGCCTCTTTCTTGGCCTTTTGCAACCTGGGGACTAGTGTTGGACCGAAAAGGCGACTAGAGGGGGGGTGAATAGGAGCACGCTCACTTTTTCACAAATTATGAATTCAACACAATTTCACTCCAATAGCTATGAGGAAGCTATGAAGATCAATATACCAGTACAGCGGAAGACTAGTATTGAATTCAATTTAATCCCCTAACAATATGACAAAAACATCAAAGATCAAAGCAATAAATTGTACTAGCGGTCTGACCTCTGGCCTGGAGCGGTCGGACCGATATCCTGGCGGTCGGACCGCTGTTATACCGGCGGTCGGACCGCTGCCAAATCGGTCGGACCGATGATGATGGGCGGTCTGACCGGCGGACTCCAGAACAGATCTGAAACAGTAAAAACAGCCCGATGACGAAGTTGCAATTAGGTCTAACTTTTGATTCTCAACTCCAAACTTCACGAAACTTTGCACACACCTTCTCTATGCTATTGAGGACCTATTCCAATCGAATATTATAATAATTCTTGGATAGATCCTGAATAGTTGTCAATTGAGTAACAGAGGGTCTAAAATCGGGCAAGAACGAAAACTTGATCCTAATGCTTGTTCGTGAGTGATTGATGATCAAGATGATCCTAGATAGGTTCACACGTATCACAGCAAGCTAATTCACGTGAAATAATCAATCAAAAACTCGTGGATCAAAGAAAGCCCAAAAAACACGAAATTGAAAGCAAGAACGAAAAGATACTTATCTCAAGCAAACCTTGCGTAGATTAAATTCGTGATTGATGCTGGATTACACCCACTCCATCAAGGAACAGTGGTCAATCTAAGATCACGAAAATCACCTCAAACCATCAAGAGCCCTAGCCTCCACCTCAACTCCCCCTAAGCCAATTAGGGTTTTGAAACATAAAAGAGGTGAGCAAGAAAGAGCCAGATGGTGCAGCCACCACCTCCTCCTATTTATAGTGGAGGCCTAGAACTTCTAGGGTTTGACTCTATTGGGCTCCCGTTAAGGCCCACTAACAAACGGGTCACACACGCACGCTTCGCAAAACACCGTCTTTAACCTTTTGACCTAAACAGCTTCACCTAGCGCCATCTTGCGTCTCAGATTTGCTAATAGGTCACCCTTGTCCATCTTGCGTCACGCTTGAGTCATTGACCTCACTCGGCATCGTCGATCGTTCTGGACCTCAACTCTCCAAGTCTAGTCCCGATCATCCTCACCGTTGACCGTCGTTGACCACCAAGCAACCTGCACAACCATAGACAAGCAAACACGAATTCGTGAACAAGTTCTTCACAACTTGACCCATATTAGTCAAAATATGTATCATGCAATACATATACCATGATACCAATGAACTTGACCTAACAAAACAACATCACCACGAAGTTGGCTGACGTTCATAAGTGGAAATCGGTCCGACCGCTCACTGTGAGCGGTCCGGATCGCCCTCAACGGTCGGACCGCTCCCTGTGAGCCGGTCGGACCGCCACAAGGGACTTAGCCAAATTTCAAGCCCTGAAATTCCGAAACCTTCTGGAAATTCAAAACGAATAGAACTTTTGCATGGGAACTCCAAAAATTATGAGACCAAGTGCATTGGGATCCCCTCACTTGCCTACACCCTCTATTTTTTACCCAGCACATTCTGACACTCTTTGGTCACGGCCGGTCCGACCGCCGCACATGGCCGGTCCGACCGATTTGGGACCGATCGGACCGCCATGCTATGGCCGGTCGGACCGCCCTGTCCAGAAAGCCTGAACTTTGTCGAAAACCCTGTGAAACGACAAACCATAAATGCCATTGCCAATTGTCACATCATCCTAATATCTGGAGCATATCCCCATGATATCCACAATCTCCCCCTTGATTAACACATTGGCAATAATCCAGAAAATGTAATTTAGAGGTTTGAAAAGTAAAGTACTTTCGTTTTTGCACAAAGGCACAACTTGGTCCATAAGCAAGAGAAAGCAATGAAACTGACCAAGCTGGCATCAGAGCAAGTGAGACAAGTCAAAAGAAAGCAAGAAAGCTTCAAATTCCAGAAAGGAGTCAAAAATCTCACTTAAGGTCCATATGAAAGAACAATTGTTTAATTGACCTATGATCATTGTGAGGATAAATGAATGCAATTCAAGTTCAGAATATTCCATAAGACAATAAGAATGCAACTCAAGAACTCCCCCTCACTATGATCCTCAATTTTTAGAAACTTTCAAATTTTCAGTTTCTCCCCCTTTTTATATATCATCTCCCTCTTTGTAAAACAATGATATATACCACCAAAAATTTCTCCCCCTATGCATAGCATTAATACATTTAAACACATCTTCTCCCCCTTTGACAATGGAGTCATCAAGGAATCACGCCTTCCTCTCATCCAGAGGTAACAAATATAGAATAAAGAAAGAAGGAAAACACAAGAAGCATAAGAAGGAGTATGCATGAAGTGTAATGAAGTGGCTTCATTTTTATTTTTGTTTTTTATTTTTTATTACAAGAAATTTTGGAGATTACCCAAAAGAGCAAGCTAGTATCTCTAATATTGCACAAACATCATAACAAGCCTTACAGCGCTAGCAAGATCATGGTAAGACATATATATCAAAGCTAAGCACAAAGGCTCAAAAGTAAAGCAATAGATTTGATCAATTTAAGCAACGCTTCAAATTCAGCAAGTTCATCAACAGGGATCCTAAAGTGAAACTGCCCATGTCAAAATGTCAGAGCGAGATCAAAAATCCAACAAAAACCACATTAAGAGTCAATCAGGTCCTGTATTGAATCATTTTGCTCAGTATTTCTTAAAAGCTCATTTGTCAACAGTTTTCTCATATGCATTGAATATTGAAGTTGACTAATGATCTAACTTAGTGACAAGATCCTGGACTAGGAGCCATCCACAAACTCTTTCTAAGCTTATACCAGGGCGACAATTCTTGAGGCTTATGTCATTTCTGACAAGCAGTCCCCATGAGATCGTCTGGTTCATCAAACTATCTCCAAGTTCATGTCATTGACAAGCAGTCTCGTAAGAGTAGTTTGGCACAATTTAAGTATAAGATAATCTTTTCATTTTTCATGTTTCACAATAGCGGTTTTTAGAAACTCAAGAACACTAGAAGCTCAAGTAATGGTCAATTTTAGATTAAAGAGCTAACAAACCAATTCTGACAGGGCCAATGTCACAAAAGGAGCACTAATTGCGCAACTCGCTAAAACATCCACAAATTGCAATTTTTAGTTCGAGTTGTTTTAAAGTTCTAGCTCATATAGCAAAGACTTAGCTACACATGTAAAAGCATGATAATTCTAGCAAGTCAAAGAACTAGACATGGCATTCAGCAAGAATTGAAATACTAAGCCTCCAAAGGGTAATAGGCAAAGCTTCATCAATTTTAAGAGATAAGCAGAAAATCTTATATTACAATGCATCTTTTTGGATTTTTCATACCACTTGTTATATTTTTCATATGAATGCAATGTGATACAATGAGATGCAATAAAAAGCCTAAAAAACCTAAAAAGTTCAAAAAGATCAATAAGTTCAGAAAAAGAATAATAAAAGATCAAAAGAAAAAGGAAAGATCAGAAAAGATCAAATTCCCCCTCAAACCAACCCATAGGGATAAATTACCCCTAACTCGCTTCTCAAGGTGGCAAACCTTGTTTGATCTAAAGGCTTGGTGAGGATATCCGCCAATTGAGCATCGGACTCCACGAAGTGCATCACAATATCCCCTTTTTCGACATGGTCTTCAAGGAAGTGAAAGCGAATGTCTATGTGCTTAGTCCTAGAATGTTGCACTGGGTTTTTAGCAATATTAATAGCAGAAGTGTTATCACAGAAAAGAGTAACACTAGTAAAATTTAACCCATAATCTTTCAAAGTGAACATCATCCACAAAATCTGGCTACAGCAACTAGCAGCAGCTACATACTCCGCTTCAACAGTGGATTGTGCAACAGAAGACTGCTTCCTAGAAGACCCAGATACAAGTGAAGTGCCTAGGAAGTGACAGGTGCCTGAGGTACTCTTCCTATCTAAATGCATGACCCGCAAAATCAGAATCTGAAAAACCCTAATGGACAAAGCTGAAGAGCAGGAATACCAAATGCCATATAAGAGGGTAGAGTGTAAATACCTGAATATGCGTTTAACGGCTGGGCGATGGGAAGTTCTCGGAGACGCCTGAAACCTTGCACAAAGGCATACCGTGAAGTGAATATCCGGTCTCGAGGCCGTCAGATAAAGATGGGAGCCGATCATGCTACGGTACTCGCGTTGATCCACGACTTCTCCTTCCTCATCTGGTTCCAAAACAGTCGAAGTTGCCATGGGAGTGGAGATTGGCTTGCAGTCACCCATGTCAAAGCGTTTGAGCAGATCTTTAGTGTAATTTGTCTGATGGATGAAGGTTCCTTCCTTGCATTGCTTGATTTGAAGCCCTAAAAAGTAATTGAGCTCTCCCATCATACTCATCTCAAATTCCCTGGACATAGTCTCAGAAAAGCTGGAAACAAGAGCATTAGAAGAACCACCAAAAATAATATCATCCACGTAAATCTGAGTAAGCAGGAAGTCATTGCCACGCCTAAGAATGAATAGAGTTTTATCCACTTTACCCATCTCAAAATTATTCTTAAGCAAGAAGGTCTTAAGCCTATCATACCAGGCTCTAGGGGCATGCTTAAGACCATACAAGGCTTTGGATAACTTGAAAACACGATTTGGATACTTGGGATCCTCAAAACCCGGGGGTTGCTTAACATACACTTCCTCCTCTACAAAATCATTTAAAAAAGCACTTTTAACATCCATCTGATATAATTTAAAACCCTTGGATGCAGCAAATGCGAGCAAAATGCGAATGACTTCTAGTCTAGCAACAAGAGCAAAGGTCTCATCAAAATCTAATCCCTCAACTTGGCTGAAACCCTGAGCTACCAATCTAGCCTTGTTTCTAACCACAGAACCATCATCACCTTGTTTATTCTTGAACACCCAACGGGTTCCTATAACATTATGACCACTAGGAGGTTCTACTAGGTTCCAAACCTTGTTTCTTTCAAAATTCTCTAACTCCTCATGCATAGCATTTACCCAGCTAGAATCAGATAAAGCATGTGATATATGGTGGGGTTCAAAAGAAGCAACAAAAGCAGAATGAGAGTAGAGATTTGGATCAGTATACCTGGAGCGAGTGACTCGCTCATGTAGATTACCTATTATCTGATCCGGAGGATGCTGCCTCTGAATGTGAAGTGGAGCGCCCGGGGAAGATAGCGTTTCTTCGACCTCCGCAGGTACTGCTGATAATGATGATGCAGCAGGAGCCTCAACAGAAGGTGAAGTAGACGTAGCAGGTTCTTGTACCAAAATAGACGCCTCAGCAGCAGCAGATGAAGGATAGATATCAGCTTCGTCCTCATCTTCCTCCACAAAAATGCTCTCTGTCACTTGTGAATCATCTGTAACATCGGATCTAGCTCCAGGGCTAGTCTCATCAAAAGTGACATTACAAGTCTCCTGAATAAGGTTAGTTTCAGCATTAAAGACCCGAAAACCCCTCGAATGTGCAGGATAACCCAGAAATATCCCATCAAAAGTTCTTGACTCAAATTTATCTAGGTTTCCTGTCTTAAGAATAAAACACTTTGATCCAAAGACTCGAAAGTGCGAAACAGAAGGTTTTCTACCAAAACGAAGCTCATAAGGAGTCTTGCCTAAAGATGGTCTTAAAAAGACACGATTTGCAATATGGCAAGCTGTAGCAATAGCCTCGGCCCAAAACCTCCTCGGTGTGCTATACTCATCTAGCATCGTCCTACCCATTTCGACTAAGGTCCTATTCTTCCTTTCCACCACGCCATTTTGTTGAGGGACGTGTGGAGAAGAGAACCGATGCTCAATACCGCGCTCAGCACAAAAAGAGGCAAAAGAAGTATTTTTGAACTCCGTGCCATTGTCACTGCGGATCGCTCTCAAGGCACCAGGAAGTTCAGAAGCCAAACGAAGAACAAGGTCATGAAAATAACCAAAAGCTTCATCTTTTGAAGCAAGAAAGAACACCCAAGAATATCTTGAAAGATCATCGACTATGACAAGAATATACCATTTTCCACCGACTGACCGGACTCTAACAGGACCAACAGTATCCATATGAAGCAACTGTCCTGGTCCGTCAGTCATAACCATAGTCACAGAAGGGTGTGAGGCGGCAACTTGTTTGCCATGCCTACATGGCGCACATACAGCATCGTCGACAGCTTCGAGTTTGGGCAAATCTCTCATGAGATCAAGGTTGCTAACTCACGTCAGATGATCAAAACCAATGTGCCCCAAACGTCGGTGCCAAAGCCAGAAATCAGAAGAAGATGTAAGGAAACATTTAAGGGATCCAGCAAGAGATTCTGAAAAATCAGCTCCAAAAATTCTACCAACTCTAGATATTCCAAACACAAGCTCACCAGTAGAATCAAGCACACGACAAGCAATTTTCTTAAATGTAGTCTCATAGCCATCATCAAGAAGCTGGGAGACAGAAAGGAAATTATTCCTAAGCTTGTCCACAAGAGCGACATCCTTTAGGATGAATTTGTTGTTCACCCTAATTGATCATGTTCCTTCAATTCGCCCTTGTGTATCATCTCCAAAGGTGATGATGTCATCACCTGTTGCCCGCGTAAAAGAGGTGAACCATCTTGAGTTTCCGGTCATGTAGCGTGAACACCCGGAGTCGACGAACCACGTGTTCTTCCCCTTTCCGCGGTAATCCTGAAAATCAAGGAACAGAAGAACGATGTGTCTCAATACTGGGGTTAGATAAACAAGATTTAGGGACCCAGTACTAAGACACACGTCTGCGAGGAGTATACAAACTAGAAGTACTATCCTTGATTTTATCTAAATTTCTGTTATGAGCAATGTTTAAATTAACATGGGAATTAACCTGTCTAGGGACGGTCAGACCGGCGTTGTTGTCGCGGTCAGACCGGCGACCCAGTCGGTCAGACCGGTGACCACCAGCGGTCAGACCGCCAGCCTGAAGAACATGAGAATTATGATATTTAGAAACATAATGATTAGCATGTGAGAAAAATCCTAACCCAGGTTTATTATTTTCAGTGTTACCATATCTCATAAAAGCTCTAGGTTGAATGAATGAAATCCTATCAAGATTTTTCCTATCATTTTTCAACCTACGCCAACAAAACTCAATCAAATGCCCACTTTTCTTGCAATAAGTGCAATGGTACTTGGTACCACTAGAAGAAGCACCCTTTGAATTAACACAAGGTTGGGCAAAACCTGCAGATTTAAAAGATGTTTTTGCAAGTTGGGTTTTGAATTCAATTAAATATTTTTCCAAGACTTGAATGACTTTTGGCTTTGAATTGTCTTGAAAAGAATTGAATCCTAAACCTTACTTCTTATAACGAGTTTTAGACTTGTCAAGAATCATGTTTAACTGTTTCTTACCTTTAGAAAATTTCTCTAATGTATCATGAAGGTAAGCATTTTCTTTTCTCAAATTAACACAAGCATCACAAGTTTTATCCATAGATTTCTCCTTATATAAAGCAATTTCAAGCTTAAGAGCGGAACAAGAAGCACAAACAGTAGTTTCAATATTGTCCTTAAGCTTAGCATATTTGACTCTAGTACCTTCTAAGATATCTTTGATTTCACATTCTTTTTCTAAGCATGAAGTGCAAGGGCTAGAATCAATCACATCAGAAGTAATCAATTTGCTAGATTCTAAACATTTTTCACAAGCAGTAGTTTTAATTTCATTTAGCTTAGATCTAGAATTCTCAAGTTGTTGCACAGAAATATTATGAGCAGATTGTAATTTAGCAATTTCTGAATGCATAGCATAACAAGACAAAAGTCTTAGCATTTTTAAGTTCTACTTTCAGTTTGCCAATTTTTGACTCTAATTTCTTATTTTTTATCATGACAAATTCTAGCGCTTCATCTTGACTAAGCAATTGCTCAACTATAGAATCATATTTAGCAGAAAGCTCATCATAAGAGGGAGGTACCTCATCGTCGTCAATGTCATCAGTGTCGGCCATGAAGCACATGCCAGTGAAGTCCTTGGCCTTCCCTTTCTTTTTGTCTTGAGGGATCTCCTCCTCCTTGTCCTCCTCGCTCCCGGAGTCCACATCGCTCAAGGATTGATCCTCAAAAGTGGCAAGAACTCGGTGAGCGGCCTTCACAAGCTTATTAGCCTCATACCTTGATTTGTTGAATGGAGGCTTCTTCCAAGCTGGCTTTCCCTCCTTATGGTTGCTCTTACCTTTCAGCTTGGGGCAATTTGCCCGGATATGATTAAGCTCACCACACTCGTAGCAGGTCACAGGGCCGCCTCTTTTTTTGTTTCTTACATTGTTGTAGGCCCTTGTAAATTTTTTAGCTAGGAGAGCTAACTCTGTCTCAGGAATACTTTCAAGCTCCTCCTCATGAATCGCAGATAAACAAGTAAATGAAAAACCAGAAAATGATTCAAGAGTACCATCAGAGGACCTTTTGAGAGGATCAGCTATCAATGCCATGTTGTCTTTCTTGGGATGATCAACTCTTTTAATTTCATGAGTCTTAAGTTTACTATAAAGCAATTCCAAAGTAAGACTCGAAAGATCAACATTTTCCTCTATAGCAGTAGTCTTCATCTCCCACTCCTTGGTGTTGATTGCAGCCAAGAGATGGGTGGCATTTTCAGATTGAGAGTATTCAATATCAACAGCTTTTATCTGATTAATTACTTTATTAAAACGACTAAAAATGTCATCGATGCTCTCTCCAGGACGCATCTCAAATTTGTTGTATTCACGCTTATAAACTGTTTGGCGCACTTTCTTGATTTGGGACGAACCCTCATGATATGTTTCGAGGGTGTTCCAAATCTCGTGCGCAGTTGTAAGATTGCAAATGTGATCATATTCTTGTCTACCAAGCGCACCATATAAAAGATTCTTGGCCTTGTTGTTTGCCACAAGAACCGCTGAAGCCGGCGTAGCAATTTCAGGAATAACAAGCGGAGCTCGAACAACATCCCAAATAGCTTGTCCCTCGCTCTCAAGGAAGACTCGCATACGATTCTTCCAATAGGCATAGTCGTGCCCATCGAAGATATGCGGTTTAGTAGAAAACTTATCCATCACCTAAAGTTCAGTGGCCGGTTAAGATCAAGAGTGAACAAACCAGGCTCTGATACCACTTGTTGGACTGAAAAGGCGACTAGAGGGGGGTGAATAGGAGCACGCTCACTTTTTCACAAATTATGAATTCAACACAATTTCACTCCAATAGCTATGAGGAAGCTATGAAGATCAATATACCAGTACAGCGGAAGACTAGTATTGAATTCAATTTAATCCCCTAAGCAATATGACAAAAACATCAAAGATCAAAGCAATACAATGTACTGGCGGTCTGACCTCTGGCCTGGAGCGGTCGGACCGATTTCCTGGCGGTCGGACCGCTGTTATACCGGCGGTCGGACCGCTGCCAAATTTGTCAGACCAGTGATGATGGCCGATCTGACCGGCAGACTCCAGAACAGATCTGAAACAGTAAAAACAGCCCGATGACGAAGTTGCAATTAGGTCTAACTTTTGATTCTCAACTCCAAATTTCACTAAACTTTGCATACACCTTCTCTATGCTATTGAGGATCTATTCCAATCAAATATTATGATAATTCTTGGATAGATCCTGAACAGTTATCAATTGAGTAACAGATGGTCTAAAACCGGGTAAGAACGAAAACTTGATCCTAATGCTTGTTCGTAAGTGATTGATGATCAAGATGATCCTAGATAGGTTCATACGTATCACAGCAAGCTAATTCACGTGAAAGAATCAATCAAAAACTCGTGCATCAAAGAAAGCCCTAAAATCACGAAATTGAAAGCAAGAATGAAAAGAGACTTATCTCAAGCAAACCTTGCGAAGATTAAATTCGTGATTGATGCTGGCTTACACCCACTCCATCAAGGAACAGTGGTCAATCTAAGATCACGAAAATCACCTCAAACCATCAAGAGCCCTAGCCTCCACCTCAACTCCCCCTAAGCCAATTAGGGTTTTGAAACATAAAAGAGGTGGGCAAGAAAGTGCCAGATGGTGCAGCCACCACCTCCTCCTATTTATAGTGGAGGCCTAAAACTTCTAGGGTTTGACTCTATTGGGATCCCGTTAAGGCCCACTAACAAACGGGTCACACACGCACGCTTCGCAAAGCGCCATCTTTAACCTTTTGACTTAAACAGCTTCACCTAGCGCCATCTTGCGCCTCAGATTTGCTAATAGGTCACCCTTGTCCATCTTGCGTCACGCTTGAGTCATTGACCTCACCAGGCATCGTCGATCGTTCTGGACCTCAACTCTCCAAGTCTAGTCCCGGTCATCCTCGCCGTTGACCGTCGTTGACCACCAAGCAACTTGCACAACCATAGACAAGCAAACACGAATTCGGGAACAAGTTCTTCACAACTTGACCCATGTTAGTCACAACATGCATCATGCAATACATATGCCATGATACCAATGAACTTGACCTAACAAAACAACATCACCACGAAGTTGGCTGACGTTCATAAGTGGAAATCGGTCCGACCGCTCACTGTGAGTCGGTCGGACTGCCCTCTGGCCGGTCGGACCGCTCCCTGTGAGCCGGTCGGGCCGCCACAAGGGACTTAGCCGAATTTCAAGCCCTTAAATTCCGAAACCTTCTAAAAATTTAAAACGAATAGAACTTTTGCTCGGGAACTCCAAAAATTATGAGACCAAGTGCATTGGGATCCCCTCACTTGCCTACACCCTCTATTTTTGACCCAGCACATTCTGACACTCTTTGGTCACGGTCGGTCCGACCGCCGCACATGGCCGGTCTGACCGATTTGGGACCGGTCGGACCGCCATGCTATGGCCAGTCGGACCGCCCCTGTCCAGAAAGCCTGAACTTTGTCGAAAACCCTGTGAAACGACAAACCATAAATGCCATTGCCAATTGTCACATCATCCTAAGATCTGGAGTATATCCCCATGATATCCACAACTAGACAATCTGATACCTTTCTCAAGAGTACCCGGGGGCTTTGAATTCCTATTCACCATGATTGACATGTTTACAAAATGGATAGAAGCCGAGCCAGTTGTTAAAACAACAACTGAAGCCGATAAGAGGTTCCTCACAAAAAAAACATGATCACACGATTTGGCATACCTAGTCGTATAATCATAGACAATAGTACCCAGTTCTCTAGCGGAAATTTTTAGGCATTCTGCGAGGATCTAGGTATCAAGATACATTTTGCTTCTGTCGCTCATCCGCAGAGCAATGGAGCAGTTGAGTGGGCCAATGGAATCATAATACAAGGAATGAAACGCAGAGCATTCGACCAATTAACAACACGGTTAGGAGCTTGGGTCCAAAAACTTCCTTCTGTGTTATGGGCCGTTCGAACCACGATCAGTCATGCAACAGTTGAAACTCTATTTTTTCTGGATTATGGTGCTGAAGCCATGCTTCCTCCAGAACTACAAATAGGCTGAAGACTCGACGACGTCAATTTCCTTGAAGAACGACGAAACTAAGCCCTCATACGATCGACAGTTTACTAACAAGCCATGCGAAGGTACCACAGTCGTGAGGTGTAACCTCACAGCTTAGCTGTAGGTGATCCGGTACTATGATGAATTCAGAATCAAGCTAATCATAATAAACTTTCTCCCAAATGGGAAGGTCCTTATGTTGGAAATATACCCTAGAGGCAATCATAGAGATGATGATATTTCAATATGTTCATAATTTTGATAATATGTTATTGTGTTCCTTGAATGAATCATTTGTTATAGATCAATAAGTATGTGACTTGTTGGTGGAACTCTTTAACTTATATGATGTCATTCTAAATGTATCCCTGGTCGGAGGTCACTGGTCGGAACACTAGTGACTCTATGACTAGCACATGTACTGATTGATGACCTTGTTTCACCGGTCATGGATATGGAGATATCGAATCAATAATGTGAGCGCATGTTAGAGAACATGGTGTTGGATAGACCCATCATTGAGACACTATTGAGATTGTTATGAATATTTGTGTCATTAGTTGGTCTCAAGTAATGATAATGTATAATCCTTAGACCTGAGATCAGCATAGTTTCCTACATGTGTAATAGCACTCTTAGAGGTTGCCAAACGCTACTCTATAACTGGGTAGTTATAAAGGTAGCTTTCGGGTATGCTATGAAACATACGGAGGGATATGACTGGTTGAGATGGGATTTGCCCCTCCTAACATAACAAGAGAGATGTCTCTGGGCCCCTCGTGGTGATCGAATAAAGAAAGTGAATGGCCGTGCCACTAGTGGTCGAAGTGTCGACCGCATGATGTTATCCGACACTCGATCGAGAAAGTATTGAACAGTCCATGGATGACATTTCATCTCACCTGGAGTTCAACCAGACATCGTGAGGAAAAGGGAGAATGCATGAGTAGGTCGCTTAGTTCGATCAGTTACGGACAAGTCGTATGGAGATACATGCTGGTCGTAGACTGGTCGAACGTAATCACAGAATGGTAAGTACCTGGTCGTAAGGAGTTACGAACTGGTTGTGACCAAATACAACCTGCTCGTATAGAGATACGAATTGGTCGTAAGTGATGAGGACCTGATCATAGATCATATTGAGGACCTGATCATAGATCATATTACATCAAGGTTCGTCCGATATATTCAATGTGTCTTTGGGAATCGTTATGTGCTGCTAGGTGCCGCTAACGACTAGTGATTGGAAAAGAGTTTCCGAGTCATAACCGATTACACATGAACCTGTGGGGTCGCACACTTAAAGGGTAAGGATCTGTTTTGGATGGTGATCCGAATTCGTATAGGCCACGAGTTCCTAATGGGCCTCAGGTTCGAGACCCATCATGGATGTCTATATAAAGAGGGGCGGTGGCCTGGGGTAAGGACAGAGGATGATCTTTGGAAGAACTCCTAAAACCCTAATAGCCACGCCTTCTTAACCACGCTGCCGGTGCTAGCACTCCAGTGCGTAGTGATCCTGCCCCGTACGTGTGGATACCTCGGAGGTGTTGTTGCGAAGCATCAGCACTAGGATGATCCGCGACTTGTGTTGATCACTGGAGTCGGAGAAGAAGTCGCGTGGTGGGTACGATCACTTGAAGAAGCAGACGCGCGCCGAGTACGACTACTAGAAGGAGGAGACGCGTCGTGAGTACGACTACGACTGCATCAACTCGCTACAACGACTCTACTTCCGCTACGAGTCGGCGCGTCTAGCGGTAATCTCGTGATCTATTACTTGCGGTGGTTCCTTGGTTGCGCGGTAAATTTTTGTTTATACTATCGTAGCATTGCCGCGTATCCCAACAGTGGTATCATAGCCATACCGTCTAGTTCTAGATTCGGATTGGACACATATTGTGATATGTGGCAGTTATAGATGTGATCTATCTCTGTTTTGGCGGTGGTCGATATGATCGTCCGTGTGCATTGGTGGTAAGATGGGTTTTTTATTCGTTATTCTGTAATCGTGCTTGCATGGTCGTATCACGACTTGCCTCTACCGGTCGGTTTCCGCCATCGGGGCAGACAGTGATCGTAAATCCATTGGATCACGCGAAGATCAATGTGGTTGATCGAATCGGAGTTACGATCGATAAGTACCGGATGTTTTATTGCGCTTGTTCACGGTCACTTTGCATGATACTCCTACCGGTCGGAATTCCGCCATCGGAGTATGCCACAGTGTGTGGTCGTATCAAGGCAATGATCATATCGGTTCGGAATAGGGTTAATGTGATTAATCTGATGATTTCCAAGGTTCGGTTACGTGAATAAGATTCATGTTCCGAAAAAGATCCCGCACGCTAACCGGCTAGCGGGACCGCCGTGCTGGGTAATCGGACCGCGCTTTTGTAGTGTGTGTTCTTGTTGCCCGTTAGAATGCTATTCCATGCCTAACTTGTTTTTGCAGGTTGATGTGAATAGTATGACCCATGATGTATGAGATGCATGCATGTGTGTAATGTTCATGACCTGCATGTCATGTTTATTGCAGCCCAAGGCTGTCTATATTTGTATAACGGCCTGCGTGTCGACTTGTGATGTTAATTTACTCCTTGTATTTTTATCCCTAGTGCTGTTAGGAGTAATGGCTTAGTTTGAATACTTGGAAGTTTTGGAAACATGGAGACATTGCGAACAGGATGCTTGGCAATGGAGATCACTACCAGAAAGGGTCATACTATATCACGATGCAATTTGATTGTCTGTGAATGCCCTTATATTCCTGTTTATTTATTTCTATGCATGTTTTAAATGGTTGAAATGCTTTTAACATGGCAGAAGTAAATTTCCCTCAGGTAATATTAAGTTAAATTGATACCCTCCCAATTAGCTGCACCATCCATAGTCTTGTATTTTAATGGTAGGTCTTGCTAAAGCAGAGTGCCATTAATATTCCTTGACTAGATGAGTTTGTGTCGGACACTTACACGCAAGCGTTGGTCTAACTTGACAAGGTCATCATAACGGTTATGGACCTTGGGGCATAGGGTTGAGTGCCGAAGCATAGAGATGCTGCCCAACAACAAGAGTCATATAGAGATATCATTAGCAAAGGGTTGCTTACCATATTCACTAATCTTCTAGCAGTGATGCCAAAGCTCACTAGTAGATTAACTGATTGTGGGTCTTGAATCACTAAATGTCATAAGAGGGATATGGTATTCAGTGGGGGTATCTTCATTAAATTATTTAATAGAAGTTACTTTTCTTAAACATATGTCCTAGTGTTGCATATTTTATGTTGTAGATCATGGCACCAACTGTTGTACCTACATCCAGTTTTGCTTTACGTTCGATACTTGATAAAGAAAAACTGAATGGAATAAATTTAACGGATTGGTCCCGTAACCTGATAATTGTTCTTAGGCAAGATAAAAAGAAACATGTTCTAGAGGAACCAATTCCTGATGTGCCTGCTGAGAATGCCGTTGCAGCTCTTAAAATAGCCTATAAAAGGGCTTGTGATGAATCTCTTGATGTTAGCTGCCTCATGCTTGCTGCGATGAACTCAGACCTTCAGTATCAGTTTGAGAACATTGAGGCCTACGATATGATCATGGCGCTCAAAGGCATGTTTGAGACACAAGCAAGGACTGAGAGATATGAGATCTTAAAGAAATTGTTTGGGTGTAAGCTAACTGAGGGTAGTCCGGTGAGCCCTCATGTGATCAAGATGGTTGGTTACACACAGAGCTTGGAAAAACTTGGTTTTCCACTTAGTCAAGAGTTGGCTACAGATTTGATTCTTGCTTCGCTTCCTGCAAGCTATGGGCAGTTCATTATGACTTTTCATATGAATGGCTTAGACAAGAATCTCACCGAACTGCATATGATGCTTAAGACTACAGAGAACAGCATTAAGAAAAGCACCAGTCATGTGATGATTGTGCAAAAGAGTACTAGCTTCAAGAAGAAGGCTAAAACTTGGGTCAAGGGTAAAGGCAAGGTTTCGGATGGGATCCAAGCTGTCAAGCCTAAACCCAAGACCAAGTCTGGCCCAACTCAAGAGAATCAATGCTTTTACTGCAAGGAGACAGGCCACTGGAAGAGGAACTGCAAGAAATACCTGGCTGATCCGAAAAGGAATGGTGGGACTAAAACTTCCACTTCAGGTATTAATGTTGGGACCCATCATGGATGTCTATATAAAGATGGGCGGTGGCCTGGGGTAAGGACAGAGGATGATCTTTGGAAGAACTCCTGAAACCCTAATAGCCACGCATTCTCAACCACGCTGCCGATGCTAGCACTCCAGTGCGTGGTGATCCTGCCCCGTACGTGTGGATACCTCGGAGGTGTTGTTGCGAAGCATCAGCACTAGGACGATCAGCGACTTGTGTTGATCACCGGAGTCGGAGAAGAAGTCGCGTGGTGGGTACGACCACTTGAAGAAGCAGACGCGCGCCGAGTACGACTACTCGAAGGAGGAGACGCGTCGTGAGTACGACTACGACTGCATCAACTCGCTACAACGACTCTACTTCCGCTAAGAGTCGGCGCGTCTAGCGGTAATCTCGTGATCTATTACTTGCGGTGGTTCCTTGGTTGCGCGGTAAATTTTTGTTTGTGCTATCATAGCATTGCCGCGTATCCCAACACCTTGTACTATGGTCAAAGTCACCCGACCTGGTTCGGTACGACTAGCTATGTCCGACGGGCATGTTTTGTCCAACTGTTGAAATATTGACCAATTGCGTAAGTTATTTGTTTAATTATATTTTCCATTATTTCAATTTATTAATAAAGATGCATTTCCTTTCCTTTCAGACAAATGATGTTGTCTATATGTCTATTTTATCATCTGGTTTTATACTATCGTTGCCAAATTGGTCAGAGAAAAACAAATTCTCTCCGATATCCTTTCTAAGGATCTCAATTACTCTATGGCTATGACTTACCAGTCAAATGCCATAAGGGTCCTAGTCGTGACCATTCAGACAATGGTTCTCACACGCGACCTACACTCTTTTCTTAAAGAAATATACGAGTAACCGGAGTATCGCACAGTCAACCTCATATAGTACTTTACAAGCTATGGATTTCGAGGAGTACATTTCTTACCTTCAACAATCTATTCCACTCCTGTTTTGGCTACTGGCTGGGACACGGAAATCGTCCTAGTCGAAGTCTCTCCTTCTCTACATGTGATCATGCCCACTGGAAGGAGCTTCCTCACGACGGTCCATTTCTTACGATCCTCGCTGCCAGTCGAAACCTGAGCAAGAACAAGTTTCGCGAGGTACTTTTCATATCTTCAGTTTTTAGCAACCCTTACGACCAGTTTTGGATATGATATACAAACAAGTTCACTTGTCGTTTTTTTACATACATATTTGCATTCTTTTCTTATCAATAAATATAAGTCTTGTCCATCCTCCATCCACATAAGGTACTACATAGTATTTTGATTATAGAAATGACCTAAGACTAGTCGAAATCACACGCTGGTTCCGACCACATTGATTTCCTAGCGATACTTATATCATTTTTATAACATAATCAGTGTATGCTTTGCACCGTGGTCGTAGCTATTGCTCATATTCTTGGTCTACTACTTCTTTAGTAAAGTTCTTCTACTAACTCAAGTAGTCGGGGGCTAGGAAATATATGAGTATTTAGCAAATTTAGAATGACAAAACAAAGACTTCATTAATGATAAAAGGTAAGTTTTATTTACAACTAACAAAATATTACATTCTTTTACTTCTCGGAGCCGCTAGACTGATCGTTGCGTGGAGACCCGACCTCCATTTCTACTGCAACCTTATGTCCGAGAGGCGTCATTTCCTCGAACACTCTGGTTGCTTCTACTTCCTAGCAGTTGAAGTCTTCCTCAACAGCTTGAAGATTTATGGAAGGGTCGAAGACTTTTAGTTTTGCCAAAGCAAAACTAACTCCATTCTTGACAACATTAAACAAGGTTTGCTCATGGTTCTCCCGGGTTGTTTTGATAACACCCCTGAGGCCTTCGAGCTGTTGGCAAAGGTAGTTGATCTTCTCTGTGGAATCTCCTAAATTGGGCAGTTGCGTTCCCAATCCTATGTCGAAGAGCATCTTGTTGAAGGCCTTGTCCTTTTCTTCAAGATTTTACCTGAAGGCTACCTCGTTGCCATGCTCGAACTCAAGAGTCTTTTCTCCTCACCTCAATGCTTGAGTTTGCTCTGCACGAGTAAACCAAAAGATAAGTACATACAACTTGTGAAAGAAAGCATACTAGTCGTGCTTACGAACAGTTACCTTGGAACTTCTTCTCGATGGTCTCAAGTACTTCTTTATGTCTGGTCGTCAGATATTCGATTGACCGGTACTTGTTGTGACATTCTTCTTTAAGCTTGGTAATTATGGCTTCTTTAGCCATAACTTCTTCTTTAACCTTCTCCGAATCTATCAAACATGGTAAAATGGAGAATTAATTAGAAGAAAAAGAACCAAATGGTAAAGAAGAAGAGAAGTAGACACTAAAAGGGTGCTTACTTTCTAATTCAGAGTTCCTTTTCTCTAAGAGCTTTATTCGCTGGGTCAGTCCTCCGACCACAGCGAAATTCTCCACAAAATGCTACAAAATAGCAAACTTATTTAGGTATTTTTCTAAGGGAAAAGCTATTAAAAGTGGTCGTGGAAGATTACTTCAATTGCTATATCATTATATTCAGAAAAAATTGAATCGGAACTCGTCTCTGCTTGACGGTCTAAAATTCTTCCCTATGCTTCATTAAGCTCTTCATCTTTGAAGATTCCGAAGCGATGAAGAAAAGATACGTTGTGAGAAGAACTCTCAGCAGGGGTCGAAACCTGCTGAGACTCCTCAAGAACCACCGCTTCCACAAGCGGGGTTGGAACCACCTTTGCACGTGTGGTTGGAACCACTTCAGCAGGTGTGGTCGGAGCCACTACGGGTTCCTGAGCTGGTGCTATCACCTGCTCGGGGGCTTGCTCGACCTCTTCAGGAGTTTTCTCCTGAAGGGTACTCTGGTCATCATCGATCAAAATACCAGAGGATCTACAAATGATAAGAAAAAAATAGGTTCAAGACTCAAAAAGACACCAGAGGTAATTACTTACATAAGTCTTTATTTCGAGTATACATACCTGGTCATTTTCTTGGTCTTAATTTTGAAGCGCGCCGGCACAAAATCTGTTGCGCTCGCCTTCCTTGTCTTTTCAACCAACTTCACTGGTTCTGGTCTGGTGGGGTTGGATAGATCTGCTATGTCCTCCAACCGAAGGTCAAAAGAAATGTTCTCGGCCAATTGGTCGAGAACAAGATCCCTGATCATGGAGTCGGAGGGTGTGGTCTCGTCGGTCTCCAGAACAGTTGCCATGGTAGCAACCGGCAAGTCCTCAGCGACCACGTAAATTTGAGCAAGCAGGAAGTTATTACCACGCCTAAGAATGAACAAAGTCTTTTGTACCATACCCATCTCAAAGTCATTCTTAAGCAAGAAAGTCTTAAGTCTATCATACTAGGCTCTAGGGGCTTGTTTAAGACCATTATTTCCAAAAGTGATGAAATCATCACCCGTCGACCGCGTGGAGGAGATGAACCATCTTGAGTCTCCGATCATGTGACGTGAACAGCCGGAGTCGATGAACTACGTGTCCTTTCTCTTTCCGCGGTGATCCTGAAAAATTAAGGCATAGAAGAACGATGTGTCTCGATACTGGGGTTAGTTAAATAAGACTTAGGGACCCAGTACTAAGACACACGTCTGCGAGTAATGCAAAGCAGAAGTGCTATCCTTGATTTTATTTGAAGTTCTGCTTTGAGCAATGGTTAAACTAACATGAGAGTTATCCTGTTTAGGAGCATAACGATAAGCATGTGACACAAATCCTAAAATAGGGTTTATTCTTTTCTATGTTACCATGTCTCATGGAAGCTCCAGGTTGATTAGTTGAAATTCTAGCAAAAAATTTCTTATCGTTTTTCAACCTACGCCAACATAATTCAATCAAATGTCCATCCTTTTTGCAATAAGTGCAATGATACTTAAAACCACTGGGAGAAGCACCCTTAGACTTAACAGATGGTTGGGCAATACCTGCAGATTTAAATATAGTTTTTGCAGGTTGTGTTTTGAATTCAATTAACCTATTTTCCAAGACTTGAGTAACTTTTGGGTTAAAATTATTTTGAACATGATTGTATCCTAATCCTTGCTTCTTTTAAGGAGTTTTAGACTTGTCCAGAATCATGTTTAATTGTTTCTTACCTTTAGAGAATTTTTCTAAGGTATCCTTAAGATAAGCATTTTCTTCTTTAAGATTAACACATGATTCACAGGTTTTACCCTTAATGGCTCTAGCATATTTTTTCTTATATAAAGCAATTTCAAGTTTAAGAGTTGGACATGAAGCACATGTAGAAGACTCAATATTGTCCTTAAGCTTGGCATATTTAGCTCTAGCTGCTTCTAAGATATCTTTAACTTTGTGTTCGCGTTCTAAGCAAAAAGTGCAAAGGCTAGAATCAACCACACTAGAAGCAACTAACTTACTAGACTCTAAGCATTTTTTACATAGAGCAGATTTAACCTCAACTAGCTCAGTCCTAACATTTTCAAGTTGTTACAAGGCAATATTATGAGCAGATTGCAGTTTAGCAAATTCTGAATGTAAAGCATGGCAAGATGAACATTCATCAAATTCAAGACTCTTAGCATTCTCAAGTTCTAAAGTCAAGTTACCTATTTGAGACGCTAAATCCTTGTTCCTAGTCATGACATATTCTAGAGCCTTATCCTGACTCATAAGTTGCTCAAACATAGATTCACATCTATCAGAAAGAACATCATAGGAAGGAGGTACCTCATTATTGTTGTCATCAACGGAGTCGGCCATGAAGCACAAGCCGGTGAAGTCCTTGGCCTTCCCTTTCTTTTTGTCTTGAGGGATCTCCTCCTCCTTGTCCTCCTCGCTCCCGGAGTCCACATCGCTTAAGGATTGATCCTCAAAAGCGGCAAGCACCCGATGAGCGGCCTTCGTCAGCTTGGCAACATCAAACCTTGGTTTGTTCCATTGAGGCTTCTTCCAAGCTGGCTTTCCCTCCTTGTGGTTGCTCTTACCTTTCAGCTTGGGGTAATTTGTCCGGATATGATTAAGCTCACCGCACTCATAGCATGTCACGGGACCTCCACGATTTCTGTTTCTCATATTGTTATAGGCCCATGTGACCTTCTGACTATGAAGGCCAACTCAGCCTTAGAAATACTCTCAAACTCTTCTTCATGAATAGCAGATAAACCAGCAAGCGAAAATCCAGAAGAAGACTCAAAAGACCCATCAGAAGCTCTCTTGAGCGGGTCTGCTACCAAAGCCATGTTTTCCTCCTTGGGATGATCAATCCTTTTGATCTCATGAGTCTTGAGCTTACTATAGAGCAGCTCTAAAGTCAGATCAGAAAGGTTTACATTCTCCTCAATAGTTGTAGCCTTTATCTCCCACTCCTTGGTGTTGATTGCAGCCAAGAGATGTGTGGCATTTTCATATTGAGAATATTCAATACCAACAGCTTTTATCTGATTTATCACTTTATTAAAGCGACTGAAAATATCATCGATGCTCTCTCCAGGACGCATCTCGAATTTGTTGTATTCACGCTTATATACTGTTTGGAGTACTTTTTTGACTTGGGACGAACCCTCATGATAAGTTTCGAGAGTATTCCCAATCTCATGCGCGGTCTCAAGATTGTAAATCCGATCATACTCTTGTCTCTCAAGCCCACCATACAAGAGGTTTTTAGCCTTATTGTTGTTAGCCAAAAGGGCTTCTGAAGCTGGCGTAGCAACTTCGGGCAAAACGAGAGGGACTCGAACAACCTCCCATATAGCATGTCCTTCGCTCTAAAGGAAGACTCGCATGTGATTCTTCCAATAGGTATAGTCGTGCACATCGAAGATATGCGGCTTTGTGGAGTATCTATCCATCGCCAAGTTCAGTGACCGGTTAAGATCAAGATTGAACTAACCGAGCTCTGATACCACTTGTTGGACCGAAAAGGCGACTAGAGGGGGGTGAATAGGAGCACGCTCACTTTTTCATAAATAATGGATCAATAAAACTTTACTCCAGTAGCTATAGAAGCTATGAAGATCAGTATATCAGTACAGCGGAAGACTAATATTGGATCCAATAAAAACCCCAAAGCAATAGGACAAAATCAACAAAGATTGAAGTGAAACAATCTACTGACGGTCAGACTGCTGCCTAACTGGCGGTCGGACCGATTCCCGACCGGTCTGACCGGTGGCTATGGGAGGTCTGATCGCCGGTGTACAGAACAGAAGAACAGCCCCGATGACGAAGATGAAAATAGATGAAACTTTTGATCTACTAATCCAAACTTGATGAAACTTAGAACACACCTTCTCTATCATATCAGGGACCTATTCCAATCGAATATTATGATAATTCTTAGAGGAATCAAGATCCTTTTCCATTTGATCAAAGAAAGGTTCAAAACCGGGTCAAAACGAAAACTAGGTCAAATCTCTTGCTCGTGGGTGATTGATGATCAAGATGATCATAGGTAGATTCCCACACGTCACAGCAAGCTAGATCACGTGAAGAAACCAAGCAAAAACTCACGGATCAAAGAAATACCTAAAATCATCAAATAGAGAGAAAGAATGCAATGAGATAAAACATTGATCAAACTTTCCTTTGATTGATTGATATGATCAGGGCTTACAGACACTCCATCAATGGAGGACAATGCTCAATCCAAGTGTAATACCCCGAAGGTGATTCGGCTTATTAGAAGAAGTTTCGGAAGAGGGAGCTAATCGAAAAACCAGAATCATCTTTTCAGCGGGGGGTTTTCTGTGATTTCACGGCAACCTGGGCCTGGGCCACGGCCCAGGAGGAGCCCATGTGGTGGCCGGCCATAAGAGGGGGGGTTCCCACCCCCCAAACCCTAAACTCCGCATTTCTCTCCCCCTCCCCCCTTTGGAGCCGCGCCCCCCTTCCCGCTTGCTGTGCACCGCCTTGTACGTCGATTTTGGGTAAGATGCGTTCGTTTTCTGTCCTGTTCATCTCTTATCAAGTTGTAGGTATTGTTCCTAGCTTTCCACAGCCACCGAGATCACGTGATTCCGCCTTACGGTTTAGGAGATATGATTTTTTTAGTGCGCGCTGTTCTGTCTGTCTGACGAGAAGGATCTGTCGGCTTGATCCTAGGTTTTTATTTAGTTAGAGGCATTTCCAGAACCTCCACCCAAATAAGTTATTGTAGGCCTTTAAATTATCTTTCAAAGCTGATAAAGATCATCTCCATTGGATCTGTATAATGAAAGTTATGATATTTTATATACCACTGTTCTGAATTCTGGGAAGATAAATGTTAGCGTTTTCATCTATTGTTTAGACTAATGTAGAGGCCGAATCTGGGGTTTTGCCCTTCTAGAGTTTTATTTCTGGGAACGTTAGCTTTCTTTTGGAACTGAGATCAGGAAAATCCGATCTGTAGTTTGGGAGATATGAATTTTTGATTACGAACTGTCCGGTCTGTCTGAAAACTGAGGTCAGTAGGTTTGTCCCTCGGTTTTGTTCAAATTAGGGGCCGAATCAGAACCTTCACCCAACTAAGTTATTTTAGCCCTTAAAATTATCTTTCCAAGCTGATAAGAATAATTCTTATTGGATCAATAGGTTGAAAGTTACGTCATTTTCTTTATCTCTGATCTGTATTCTGGACAGACGTAGATGGGATGTGTTTAGCTGATAATTAGCCCTCTGTTTTGGCCGAATCAGGGGATTCCGCCAACTAATATTTTGTAGCCTGATCTGTTAAGATTCAGTGAGCACTGGTTTTAGATCTTTTAGTGTTACATATAATTAATGGTGAATTTGCTCGTAGCGCTGCTCAGAAGGGCTGAAATCTGGCTGAATAGTTTATTTTCATTTTGGGTCTATGCGGTATATTGGATAGTCAGGGGCTATTGTAGAACACCGATAGCAGTGTTATATCGTTGTTCTTATTTTGGGAACATGCTTGTGTAGGCGGCGAGGCATCATGTGTGGGAACACCTCCGTTGCCTACTAACGAGTCACAACGCGAAAGGCAAGTACTGTATGTTAACTGGTGTTGAATTCAAAGGAATGCATAATGATATGTTGTTTACATGAATGTTCTTGTGCTTTGTTCATGGTGTTGATATACTGCAAGTGACTAGTGTGGCCTTATTGGTACATTATGTTGAGTGTGAATACATACTTATACTTGTTTACACATGTTGTTGAATGCCATGTGTCTTTTCCACTAATGTGTGTTATTCATTCATACCATGAGAAATCATCATGTTCATTCATAAAATTCATTATGACCACGGAAGTGGATTCTTTTGGTAAGTCCTATCAATTCCAGTATGGGCATTTGAAAGACCCATCAATTCCAGCATGGGCATTTGAAAACCCACCATTCCAATGTGGGTAGTGTTGACCACCATTCCAATGTGGCAACTTGGACACCCGTATGAAACGTTCTTCATACGGTGATTGGGTCCCCGTACTTTGTGAAGTACGGGCTTAAGTGAACACCGACGGGTGTATCACTCGCTATACCGGTATATGCAGTCGATAAGTCCATACCTTCAATGCATTCTTACATTTCATCCATTCATGTATTCATTCCATACGTACATGTATGTGTTCCAATAATTGTTCCTAATTCAACTGAATTGTGTTGTCCACTCCATGCTTGATTATTCTTGTTTAGTACTTGCTGAGTCTTCGACTCACCCTTGCTTTGTACGTTTTAATTAGGTAATTGAGGAGGACGACAAGATGATTTGGTGGGGTAGCTCGGCACACTACACTTCACTTTTATCCAATCAGAATAATTATTCTTGCCATTCAGTCAAGTCAAATTGTTGAAATAAGTTCCAGATAGTAATAATCCTATGTTAGTATCGTTTGACTGTTTGTGGTATTATGACCATTTATCCATTCTTTACCATGATTCTAGTGATCGTTCATTGTCTTTCCTTAGGAATTTATGTTGATTGAATCTGGATAATCTAGTTTTAATGCTATGCTTAGTAGTTTGATAGGTTTGCGTGACATTTTGGCTTTCGAATAACCAGGGTGTTACAGTTGGTATCAGAGCGGGCTTTAGCTCCGTGGTTCATTCAAACATATTAAATTGACACACTGTGCACATTAGGAGGGGTTGGGTAAACTGTTGCTTCCGCATTTCAATTGTGGTGACTCGAGTATTGAGTCGTTGTTAAATTGTGTTGTGCTATGATGTGTTAATCCATGATATGATGTGATAACCTCTATCTATGAAATTATTCTATGATCGTCATGAGATGATCCGATATATATATATATATATTCATAATTGATTGCATTAGTTATGCGTTTCGCTAGCGGGCGTTGATCAGTTGAGTTCGTGGTTGATGTCCTGGGTTTTGCCAGGCTACACCGCTGTTTGTAGTATGATATTAGAGAACTTCTTACCTCTGTTCCATAAGCTCTGTATTGAGCATGAGCTCATTGATGAACTTGTTGCCTTTCTCGAACTGATATCTGGTTTCCTGGTTGTGGTTCCTGGCAGTTCGTGAATTCTTTTGAAATTGGGGTTTTAATAAAGAAGGCAAGCTCCAGCAGTTCTCTGATTCGTTCATTGAAACAAATATTGCCCTTTCGACTATTGTGATATTTCTGCTCCACGTGAGTATAGTTAAAATGCAAGATTCCTCTTTTCACAAAAGACTTGTTTTACCCCTATTGGAGAAATTTAACTCATTCGTTCGTTTGGAATCTCGGTATTGGAAGACTTCTTTTGCAAGTTCTTTATCAAGTGTGCATTGATCTTGCATATTTCTCTTGGGCTGCTTTAGTAAGTCGTTCTCTTCCTTGATTTTTGAATTTGACAAATTCTTGTCCGGTGGCGATTGATGAATTTCTCTTGGGTTCATGATTTTGGTACACGAGTTTAAATAGGCCTTTAATGGTACTCCGAAAACATTATTGTTTTTCGATTGTCGAATTGCTTTTACTACGAATGATCTTTGTAAATTGGCAACATTGATATTTTCATGGTTGTTCTTTCTTTCTAATTGGAAAAGAGCGACTCATTTACTCGTTTGATGGTTTGCCTAATGAGAATTCTTGTTGCAAGTTCGTTAACACGAGAAAGCATTGGCTCAATGTATTCCTTTTGGAACCCTCTGCTTGTTGAAATTTGATGCATCTCTTTTCTGAAGAAAAGCGTTAAAACCCTTTTGGAGTGCTTGGTTATGCTTAAGTCGGGGGTTGCACCCAAACAAAGATTGTGGGCTACGGGTTTCTATTAGACCCTATTTGTTTTTCAAAAAAAAAGTTTCTTGCCTTTCTGGCTGCTGAGCTCTCATTGCTGTTTGTGAACGTTATTCTTGACAAGATCGTTCTCTTTATGTTAGCCCTATCTCTCTTGTTGATAAGGGCAGCTCGGTTATCCGTTTGATAGTTCGGAGAATGCAAATTTCCTTTCACAAAGTTCATTGAAGAAATTTCGACTATGTTCATTTCTTTGGAATATTTGGAGTGTTGGAGTTTAGAACCTCCCTTTGAAAAGAAAAGTATCGAAACCCCCTTTCTCTAGAGTTTTGTAGTGCTGGGTGTGACGTTTGTTCAACTTAGTGGTTTTCGTACCAGAATTCTTTTCTAGAACAAGTTGTTATTACAATTCCATTTGATGCTAAAAATTTTTATGACCCGATTTGTCATGTTTCCTTTAGAAGGTTTATTGACACGATCAGTAATGTGAGGGTATGGTTGATTCTTTTATAGAGAAAGAAGAAGTTTGACCACCTTTCTTGATGTTTCCAAAATGATTCAATTTTGAGTTTTGTGTTCATGACCTATTGGAGGTCCCAGATAATTATGATAAACGAAGTTTGCCACGTAAAACGATTTGTTGCAGAGTTATAATGGTTCTTCAGTGATGCGAGCGTTTGATCTTGAATGCTCGTTGTTCTTATCTGTAAAGATCCGACATTCTCTTCTTGTGAGGCTCATGTTTTCAATTGTGGACTCCACCTAGGTTAAATGAGTTCATTGCCTAAATTTTCTGCCCTTTTCACTCAAAAGATTTCGAGTTTTAATCGTAATGTCGTTTTCTTATCGGTTGTTATTTGCTATTATCTTCTGAGGAATCTGTTCCCTCAACCACGAACTTAGTTTTCGTTTTCCAAGATCACCTTTAGCAGAATATTTCTTTTGGTTTCTTGGCCGCCGTGGTGAGCAACGCTTTCCTGTATGAATGAACTTATTTTTGTTCGCCTCTTCCTTTTGAGAAAGGATCACAGTTTTGTGTTGCGAAGTGTTTGCAAGGTGAAAGTTTGGCAACTGTTTGGTGGTGGATGAGTAATCGTAGCGATGATACTTTGCTACCAAGCTATCGGAGGAGTAGTAGAATGTGAAATGGTTTTGATCTGTATCCCTTGGAGGGAAATTGATTCACCTGAGATGTTTGACTTCGAAGTAAGTCTGAAAAGTGTTACGGCTGATTAACACCTGGTATAGTGAAATTCTAGAACTTCAATTCAGGATTGAAAGGTTGGTGATTATCGAAGGTATGGAAACCTTCATTGAATTTTTAGAGTAACACAATTGGATAGCATTGCGAGATAGTGTGGGTGATTTCTGATGATGTCAATGAGTGAGTATGTTAGAATGGTGGTAATGTTGGAGATTTAATTCGATGATTTCACTATCAGTTATAAGAGCAATCTGTTGTAGAGGTTTTGGAAGTTAAACTGGGCCTTGCATTCGCTTATGCTAGACCTTTGGTCACGCATCGATTGTGTGTATAGAGGGTGGAATAAATGAGTTTCCGAACATGTTTATGCTAGGACCCTTTTCAAGCAAAGACATTAGCATGCGATCGACGATTCTGAGTTGTTCTTGAAAATTTGAGGTAATGTGATTGTGTGGTATCTATCCTGTGGCGCTTTGGGTGCCTTTAATCAAATTAAGGTTGAATAGTAGAACGAGATGTCTAGAGCAATTGAAAAAATTCAATGGAGTCTCTCCACCATGGTGTGGATGATGTATTTCAGTTTGAGCATAATTTGATAATGTTCAATTAAGAGATTTAATCTCTTGAGGTATGCGATGAATTCGAATTCCAATATTGGAGAGAAGTTTTACTCCTCGAAGAGAGAAGCGGAAGAAAGGATGTTTCCTCGGAAAATGATGCATTTCCTTGCTTCTCGTTTGGGTTTTGTCTTCGTTGATAAGTGTTTTCGACTTTGAGTTGGGGTCAGTGTTGGCATGACTGAATCTTTCCAGTTCAGTCGGAGTAAAAGAAATATTTGATTTGAGTATTCAAGCAAATTTCTCTTTTGGTTTCCGTGGTGTTCTTTTGCAAATTGATTCATTGGAAGTGGAATTGCTTTACTGATGAATAGTCATATTTGAGATTTAACCTTTTTGGTGAAGAGTTAACATTGCGTGGTTGCGATGAGAACTCTCTATTTTTCAGTTGGATTCTCTTCATTTCCGGCAGTAGAAGAAATTAGGAAGCTGGCTTATCGCTTTGACAGTCACAGGTACATACGCGAAGTACGCAACGTAAGGTGTGTGCTGGTGCTAAGAGAGCAGCAGGACCATTCAAAGTTTGAGATTAAGTTAAACACGTTGACCATCGAGTAAGGTCTTACCTTCGATCCTCTTCTGATGAGTGTACCTAGAAAATTCAAGTTGATTGTTAGGTCAGACGTTGCTTCACATCTTTGCTTTGTGGTTTCTCTATTCCGAGAGAGAGGCCACTTGGGAGATAGAGTCTCGCATGCGCGAGCAAAGATCTGCACCGCTTGTTTTCGTACGAGTTAAATTCGTTGATTTCAACTCCTTGGAAATTCGTTCGTGTATTAGTTGCCGGTTAGAATTCGAGGTCGAATTCCGTTAAGGGGGGTAGAATGTAATACCAAGGTGATTCGCTTATTAGAAGAAGTTTCTAAGAGGAGCTAATCGAAAAACCGAATCATCTTTTCACCGGGGTTTTCGTGATTTCACGGCAACTGGGCCTGGGCCACGGCCCAGGAGGGGCCCATGTGGTGGCCGGCCATAAGAGGGGGGGTTCCCACCCCCTAAACCCTAAACTCCACATTTCTCTCCCCCTCCCCCCTTTGGAGCCGCCGCCCCCCCTTCCCCCTTGCTGTGCACCGTCTTGTACGTCGATTTTGGGTAAGATGAGTTTGTTTTCTGTCCTGTCCATCTCTTAGAAAGTTGTAGGTATTGTTCTTAGATTTCCATAGCCACCGAGATCACGTGATTCCGCCTTACGGTTTAGGAGATATGATTTTTTTAGTGCGCGCTGTTCTGTCTGTCTGACGAGAAGGATCTGTCGGCTTGATCCTAGGTTTTGATTTAGTTAGAGGCATTTTCAGAACCTCCACCCCAATAAGTTATTGTAACCCTTTAAATTATATTTCAAAGCTGATAAATATCATCTCCATTGGATATGTATAATGAAAGTTATGATATTTTCTTTACCACTGTTCTGAATTCTGGGCAGATAAATGTTAGCGTTTTCATCTATTGTTTAGACTACTGTAGAGGCCGAATCTGGGGTTTTGCCCTTCTAGAGTTTTATTCCTGGGAACATTAGCTTTCTTTTGGAACCGATATCAGGAAACTCCGATCTGTAGTTTGGGAGATATGAATTTTTTATTACGAACTGTCCGGTCTGTCTGAAAACTGAGGTCAGTAGGTTTGTCCCTCGGTTTTGTTCAAATTAGGGGCCGAATCAGAACCTTCACCCAACTAAGTTATTTTAGCCCTTAAAATTATCTTTCCAAGCTGATAAGAATCATTCTCATTGGATCAATAGGTTGAAAGTTACACCATTTTCTTTATCTCTGATCTGTATTCTGGACAAACGTAGATGGAATGTGTTTAGCTGATAATTAACCCTCTGTTTTGGCCGAATCAGGGGATTCCTCCAACTAATGTTTTGTAGCCTGATCTGTTAAGATTCAGTGAGCACTGGTTTTAGATCTTTTAGAGTTACAGATAATTAATGGTGAATTTTCTCGTACCGCTGCTCAGAAGGGCTGAAATCTGGCTGAATAGTTTATTTTCATTTTGGGTCTATGCGGTATATTGGATAGTCAGGGGCTATTGTAGAACACCGATAGCAGTGTTATATTGTTGTTCTTATTTTGGGAACATGCTTGTGTAGGCGGCGAGGCATCATGTGTGGGAACACCTCCGTTGCCTACTAACGAGTCACAACGCGAAAGGCAAGTACTGTATGTTAACTGGTGTTGAATTCAAAGGAATGCATAATGATATGTTGTTTACATGAATGTTCTTGTGCTTTGTTCATGGTGTTGATATACTGCAAGTGACTAGTGTGGCCTTATTGGTACATTATGTTGAGTGTGAATACATACTTATACTTGTTTACACATGTTGTTGAATGCCATGTGTCTTTTCCACTAATGTGTGTTATTCATTCATACCATGAGAAATCATCATGTTCATTCATAAAATTCATTATGACCACTAAGTGGATTCTTTTGGTAAGTCCTATCAATTCCAAGATGGGCATTTGAAAGACCCATCAATTCCAAAGATGGGCATTTGAAAACCCACCATTCCAATGTGGGTAGTGTTGACCACCATTCCAATGTGGCAACTTGGACACCGTATGAAACGCTCTTCATACGGTGATTGGGTCCCCGCACTTTGTGAAGTACGGGCTTAAGTGAACACCGACGGTGTATCACTCGCTATACCAGTATATGCAATGATAAGTCCATACCTTCAATGCATTCTTACATTTCATCCATTCATGTATTCATTCCATACGCATATGTATGTGTTCCAATAATTGTTCGTAATTCAACTGAATTGTGTTGTCCACTCCATGCTTGATTATTCTTGTTTAGTACTTGCTGAGTCTTCGACTCACCCTTGCTTTGTATGTTTTAATTAGGTAATTGAGGAGGACGACAAGATGATTTGGTGGGGTAGTTCGCACACTACACTTCACTTTTATCCAATCGAACAATTATTCTTGCCATTCACCAAGTCAAATTGTTGAAATAAGTTCCAGATTGTAATAATCCTATGTTAGTATCGTTTGACTGTTTGTGGTATTATGACCGTTTATCCATTCTTTACCATGATTCTAGTGATCGTTCATTGTCTTTCCTTAGGAATTTATGTTGATTGAATCTGGATAATCTAGTTTTAATGCTATGCTTAGTAGTTTGATAGGTTTGCGTGATATTTTAGCTTCCGAATAGCCAGGGTGTTACACCAAGAGCACGAAAATCACATCAAACATCAAGAACCCTAGCCTCCACAAAAGCTCTCCCTAAGAAAATTAGGGTTTACAAGAATTGCAAAAGAGGCGAAGAGGAGGTGCAGCTACCTCCCTCTCCTATTTATAGTGGAGGCTTAGACCTTCTAGATGTTTGATCCTATTGGGCTCCCATTAAGGCCCAAAATAAACGGGACACATACACACGCATTTTAAAGCGTCGTTTTTGTCTCTTCTTGACCTAACTAGCTACACCTTGCGTCATCTTGCACCTCGGATTAGCTAATAGGTCACCCTTGTCCATCTTGCACCACGCTTGAGTACATTGACCTCACCCGGCATCGTAGACCGTTCTGGACCTCAGCTCTCCAAGCCTAGTCCCGATCATCCTCGTCGTTGACCGTCGTTGACTACCAAGCAACCTGCACAACAATAGACAAGTAAACCGAATTTGGGAACAAGTTCTTCATAACTTGACCCATGTTAGTCAAAACATGCATCATGCAACATATATGCCCTGAAACTCATGACTTTGACCTAACAACCGAACAACGCCGCCACAACGGGCGACGATCAAAGTGAAAACAGTGCAGACCGCCCTGTGGTGGTCTCGATCGCCCTACCGGCCGGCCCGACCACCACCTATGGGCCGGTCAGACCGCCTGCTGGGACTTAGCCATTTTTCCTCTCTGGAAATCCGAAACCTACTGGAATTTTCAAACCAATAGAACTTTTGACTGGAGACTTCAAAAATTATGAGACCAAGTGCAAAAGAATCCCCTCTCTTGCCTACACACTCTATTTTTGGCCCAGCTCAATTCTCACTTTCAGAATGTGGCGGTTCGACCGCCACCAAGGTCGGTCGGGATCGCCATGGATCGGTCGACCGCCACCCGCGCCAGAAGACCGATTCGCCCGACAAAGACTAAACTTTGTCGAAAATACGTGAAACGATAAACCATAAACGCCATTGCCAATTGTCACATCATCCTAAGATCTGGAGCATATCCCCATAATATCCACAGTGACCGTCATGTAGAACCATTTTTTCTTCCATAACAACCACAAAGATTTTGAGTACATAGGAATGTACTCATCAGCTTTTCTGTCATGGAGGTGCAAGGTGTACTCTCTAGGCATCCTGGTCGTCTTCCCCAACTTCGTCATCCTATAGTAGTACTTGAAGAGATCCAGAGTTACGGGAATCCCCAAGTATGCTTCGCAGAGGTAGACGAAGACGTTGAGGTTGGCGATGGCATTGGGAGCAAGATTCACCTATTTGACTCTGTAATGCTCCAAAATTTTGGAAAGAAAAGAGTGAACTGTGAGCTTGAAACTGCATTCAATATGTGCGAGTAAAACAGGAATTTCCCCATCTTCACCGCTTGGGGAATGCTATCCGGCTGCTGATCTCTAAGAAATCAGGTTCTTGTCAGGAAGCAACCCGATCTTCTCCAAGCTCTCAAGCTTCTTCTTGCTCAGATTAGAAGCCGGCCAGTTGGTGATACGATCCGACATGGCAGAGTTTTGGATGGGCGAAGAAAGGAGGTCGTAGAAGGTTGTAGATAAAGGGTGGTCGGAGACGATTTCTTCTCTCAAGATATGAAAAGGGAAAGCAAGAGGCGTTAAAACCTAAGCCCCGCGCTAAGGGATTTTATAGCCGCTATTCCTGAACTGCAATCGGGAGTTACCCAAAAGTCTAACGGACAAAACCTTTTGTCCAACGAACAGAAAAACTCTTCGGGTTCCAAGACAGTTTCTCACCTTTAAAATGAATATAGACCACCTCGTGTGTCACGGCATTGAATGAGGGTCTGCCCAATACGACTTCATCGGGAGAAAGTGTTCAATAACCAATTTATTTAAAGTTCGGGGGCTAGCTGATGAGGATTAAAATCTTTATGTATTACTTTGATACATAATAGAAGACCATATATATTAATGGTTGTAACCCCTAAGGCTCACAACCTCCGTGGTCATAGGGATTCCAGAGGTTATATCATGGATACCCTGGTCGGAAAGGTCATGTACCTAGTCCCCGACTAGATGACTGCTTGTAGAAACAATGACCTGGCATCTGGATCTAACTCTGGGTATATTCCTCACCGTGTGATGAATGGAACACATGTCATGTTTGTTCCATTCCACGTAACATTTCATAATCTATACACTGACAACAACTACCCTACGATTAAGTGTCTACGGACACACAACCATAGAACGGTTCTTGCTTCATCAACCGTTGCCTCGCTCCGACCAGTCGCGATGCTTCCAACAAGCGCCACCTCTAGGAGTAACTACCATTACTTTGTCAACTACTTAAAGAAGAACGCAAGCAGTAGAAGAGGCAGATCCGAAAGATCAACAAACAATTAGATTGCAACACCATAACAAGCATTACGCTTCAGTGTAATTAGGATTAGTCTACTACCTAGTCGAAGGCACCCCTTGTAATAGACAATTCATAGCAATAAAGAGCAGCCACATTCTCTCCCAAGAACTCTAGGCCATTTTTCTCTATTTATTTCTTAAGATCGGTGACTTAATCATCGACAGCAAGCCACATGGAAAAGCTAATTAATTACATGCCAGGAATTCAACTGATTGTTTAGGGTTTACAATATCATGTATATGTGGATGCATTTTGAGTTTAAAGCAGTTTATCTTTAAAATAGTAAAATAATAATACATATAACCTTAGGGGTTTACTCAACAATTGCAATATTTACCATCTTAACATCTCAAAATCTCTACTTATGCCTCATGTACTGGAATCACCTATGAACACAATTTCATTAACCGGAAGCACGGCGTATCAAAATACCATTGATTATACTCTTCAGAGTTACCCAACTTTACCCACAAGATACCTCAAACTCGTATTGTCATGCAATATACACGCAACCTGATAGCGTGCGATTGAGATAAGATAATAAAGTCTTTTCACTACTCAACCTTTCTAGCCTCTACCCGGTAGGTTCTTGGACCATACAGCCCTCGGGAGATGTCGGGACCCAAAAATGCAATTCTAGACCCTCTGTGTATTCTGCACTAGTCCAGGATCACGCTAGTGCACACAGTATCGACATAGATGAATATCGATCCACACAATATCATTAATAGAATAAACGACTAATTTGAATAGCAAATAATGGATTTGACCTCATGGTCGAGTTTACATTTATTAAGCCACACAGGGCTGGTAATAAATAAAATAGTAGCAGCGAACAAGTTATTCACACAGCCATATGACTTAGATCACACAACTCCCTTCCCAAATGTTTTATGAAAATCTACCCCTCGCGTGAAATCCCCGAGCATGTCCATGACCGCGGACGCGGCTATTCAAATAGATTGATTAACACTCTGCAGAGATTGTACACTTTACCCACAAGATAAAATTAACTCATCATATCTGTCATGACTCGTCATACGGAAGTATGCGATTGAGCAATTATAACAAAACCTATCATAAACTTCATCTCAAGCATTGACACTCCCAATGTGCTTTACCGCCGTTCAATTGATACACACAGCGCTCAGCACAATACACACCATTGGACATGGAAGCTGCGAACCGTCTCGCGATGTGAAAATCACACCTCCGGTCCATCACACAACTTAACCTACAACCTGAGTTGCCAATGTCAAGACTCCATAACTTACTAAATTAGGCCCGTCCCATACCACGCATGTGGTCATACAGTAAGGCTTAGTTCAATGGCGCACAAAGTTAAGTCCTTAATTGACCAAGTCAAGACTTCCAATTTCTAACTATCACACAAACCAATATTCTCAGTCACACAGTTTTCACCATATCACACAGTATCCACCACTTGCCTCATTCTAAATCTTTTCCCACCATGTTGGTTAAGTGCAACACATATCATCAACGAGTAATAGCATACAGCACACACAGTTTTATCACACAGTTCCATAATCACTTAGTCAAGTTCATATTTGCAACTCACAAGAGATGATAACTCGTAGCATGGCTAAGCAATCTACTCGTATCTAACCAACCCACGCTGGTGCTATGATAATACCAACTAAATAATGAACCAACCTAGGGTGACAAAAGATCATGACATAACAAATAGACAAGGTGGATGTAACAATTTAGATTAATAACTAAACCCAAAAGCATTTAAATAAATACTGGAAGTAAAATGCAATAATTTGAATCAAAGTATTTTAAAAATTAGGTGCAATATAACCAAAGGTATAACTTGCCTTGAAATAGGTCGAGGTACTGGTCTTGATCTTGGTGTACTCCTTTAAAAGTCCCCGAAGAATTAACGTCTACTCGCGAATGAAACAAATAAAAAAATAAAAGAGACAAAACAAACTCCAAAAATTAAATAAAAATATTAAAGAAATATATCTCAAATTTAGACGAATTTAGGAATTTGAATGGGCTCAATCGGAGTTCGGATGAAGAAGATATGGCCTTTGGAAGATCAAAACCCAAGAAAATACCCTAAATTGGAATTTCTGGAATTATCTGACGCATAGAGGGCGCTAGAGCTTCAGAGTGGGCAAGAGTGGCGGCTTTGGGTTGCGGGAGGGCTGGTGAACCTCGGGGTGCGTTTTATAGGGCCGGGGCGGCGCGGGATAAGGAATCTCCAATTCGAGTCCAAGATGAACATGAAAACCAAATCCAAAAATCTAGGAGTTTGAAACCGATTGGAGATTTGATTTGGCCGGATTCGGTTGCGGGGAGATAAGGTGTAGGATTTGATTCAAAAATTCAGGACAATTTAGTTGGAAAAGTCGTGTTGCTGGATGGAGCTCGAAGCTCTGGTAATGGCAGCGGGCGCGCGACTTCGCAGGGAGAAGACGACCCAGATACAACGACGCGGAGATGATGACGCGGCGGGGCCCACGCGTCAGAGAGAAAAGAGACAGCGTCTTGGAGAGAGAGCCCGACATGCAGGCCCGCATGTCGGCGCAAAGACGACCGCGAGGGAGACCGCCGCACAAAGGTCTTTGGTGGAATTCGCATAGGGATGGGTTTTGGCACGATACTGTTCATAAGAATTTTAATTAGTTTTTCTTTTTTTGGAAATACCAAAAAATCCAAATAACCATTAGAAAATATATCCAAGCCCATAGAATCCAAATAAAATAGTTTTGACATTTTTTATATTGGAATTAATCATAATAAATTATTTTGATGATAAAAGTCTATTTAAGCTTTAATTAAAAATTAAAATAAAATACAAATGGTGAATTTTTCTCCCTACTAACTATTCAAAGGATCTTTAAGACTCAGAAAATTGGGACATTACAAGAGACCACCGGCCAATAGTGGAACTCGCGTGTCAGACCCGGATTTCGCAAATTCAAGTCCTTTGTGAAAATATTGTGTTATTCCCTAGATCAGTAGATAGCACTAACAGGCACATTACTTAATCATTTCATGCATTGCGTGAATTAAACCATACCATTCATTAATTTAACACATCAGAGTTTACATAGACCGCATTGGGTTAGGTTTTAAAATAAGGGCCGAACAGGCCAAACTGATTACATTACAAAAGTAGAGGAAGTGAAAACGGAAGCAAAAGGGTGAGATCACATCTCTCCACAGGCGAGTAATTATGCAATATTTATATCAGCAGAGGTTCCCTCCGTCGGAAACTCTACCTTATGCTTCTTTTGATTGGGGCTATCCACACTTATTAACACCACTGAGTCCGACGACCCAGGAAAAATACAATCTCAGGGCTAGGTGAGCCTACCACATTTTTCATACTACTCACAAAGGTTTTTGAAATAGAACTAACTCTAGTTAAGTTCTCATGTCCGCCTTTGACCGTAGGCGCGGCTGTTTAAACAGTTTAGACTCTACAGAGATTGAATATTGTACCTACAAGAGATAATCATATTCGTTACCCCACATGATTCCGTACTCATGTAGTCGAGCGATCGTCACAGTAACCTTTCTAAATATCTTGCCCCTTCTGTTATCTCACCCATATGGGGTTACGCCCATATGTTGTGCGGGGTGTTCACCTCAGTGACTAGCGTAGTTGAACTACACCACTGCAGCTAGCAAACTTCACCTTGCATTGGTGTCCCATTCAAGCCGGAAGTATCCAATACTTGCATGTTCCCGTTATCCATCTAGCGAGATGACATTCAGGGTTTAACAAATTTACTAAGCCAAGTTGCACTTTGCAGACTTGTGGTTGTACTTGTTTTACACAGGAGGTCATGACAAGATTAAGTCCTTAGGGTTGTCTGGGCGGTTCATTCCACATACCAACATTCCTTGGGCTGCATTAGCACCCATCAACATACCATTCATCACACCATTTGCCCAGACAGTAACAACAAGTTATTATGGTTTTTGAGGAGCAAAAATATAATAACTTAACCATCTCAGTCATTTACCCACCATGACTGCCCAAACTCACTTTCATGTTTAAAAGATGATGATTAGGACATTTAATATCCCGGTACTTAAGCAAGACTTGCATGTTGCTTAAGTACAACCTATACTAGTAATTACTATATAGTTACTAGGGTGACATGGAATAATAGATTCAATTTTCAAGGATGGCATAATAATTAATTAATCATCAAATGGGTATTTAACTACCTTAAGATTCAATATACATTGTTTAAAGAATTAAAGCATGCAATTTTGGTAATTTAAATGAATATAATTTACATAAATTGTAGGCACAATATGATCAAAGCATTGACTAACATGGATTAAAGGTAAGAGAGTCTTGATAGTCTTGTGCTTGATCAAGTTGGAGATCTCCCGCATCTTCGAATCCTATTCGGACAAACGTATCAGAAAAAGACACAAACAAGCAAAGAGAGCAAATAAATACTAAATAATAATAAATAAACTCCAAATTAAATAAGACCAGTGCCATTGGCAAGATCTTGAATTTTAAAAAATAGAAACAAATTTCACTTGAATCAGAGTTATAACGGAGGAGAACGGAGCTTCCGAAGTTTGAAATTGAATTAAATCATAAAATAGAAAGGAGAGAGAGAGAGAGAAAATGGCCCACTAACATGTGGGGCCCATGAATAGTGCTCAGTCCATGTGCACAGTGCATGGACCGGTATGTGAACATGCAATGTGCACCAGTTCACAGTGCACCGGGTGCACCCTGCACATGAGGGCCCACCTGTCAGTCAAAGGGGGAGAATGAACTGGGTGCTTAAATAAATGGCAGCCATTACTGCTCATGGGCCCATGTAGTTGTGAGACAAGGAGGCAATTAAGGCATTGATTAACCAGTTAAGCAAGGATTTGATTAGGGTTTTAAGATAGCAATTAAAGGGCGTTAATGATGTGCACTGTTCTGGTCGGAACGCGCCAGCATGGCTCATGAGCGCGCGCGGCTTGGGCTCGCCACCGGCGGGGCAGGCTCGGTGGCAGCCAACAAGGACCGAAATGGAATGCTCCTCGTGAGGCGAAGCCGGTGACGGGGGTGGGGCAGCCGGAAGATCGCGGGAGCGACGGCGAGGTGGCAGGGAAGCGGCAGTGGTGCGGCGGCAAGAACCAAAATGGCACCCTGGTGATTCATAACCCAAATGGGTGAGAGCACCGGCTAGGAGGAAGCAAGGTGAGCTTACAAAATTCAAGAAGAGAACCGGAGGTGGCCGGGGGAGGGAGATCGACAGTGGAGAAGTGGGCGACCAGGGGTAAAGAGGGTGACCGAATCCGGGGGCTCCGGTGGACCAAAACCAAGCGGGCTTGGGGGGGAGGGTCCTTGGCGTCAGGGGCACACAGTGATAGGGGCGGCGTGGCGGCGGCAGCACCGGAGCAGCTTGTCGGTGGTGGAGACGGCTCGGCTGAAAAAAATGGCAAGCAGCGATTTTCGGTGGACTTACCAGTAGAGGGAGAGGGTGAAGTAGGGAGAGTCAAGAGGGCACATGGGTCCTTCTTATAGCCAAATAAGAGGAGCCATTGGAGGGCTCGGTTGGTCAAGGGCAGGTGGTGATGGGATCCTGGGCGCAGATGCGTATGGTGCGGTGACGAGGGCGGCACGGGCGTAGGTGCTTGCACAGCGGGAGAAGGACGAGGGGGATGAAGACTTGAGGGGCTTGCTGACGCTGTGGCGACACCGGTGATGCGGGCGCAGGGCACGGACCGGGCGGCGAGCACAGCATGGCATCATGGCTTGGCGCGGCTGAGGTGACAAGGTGAGGAGGAGGGCGCCAGGGTCGCGGGTGGCAGGGGAGCAGACGGGAGTAGGTGATGGCACAGAGGTGTAGGCGGGAGCACGAGGCGGTAGAGGAGCGGCGTGCTGGTGGTAGCAGCGCATGGGAATGGCAGGGGGAGCTCGTGGCCATGACCCGGCCAGGTGGGGAAGAAAGGGAGCATAAGGGAGCCGTGCCAGGTAAGGTCGAGAGGAGGAGATGGGTCGGCCAAAAAGAAGAAGAAGGGAGGTGGGCCGGGGCCCAAGGAAGCATTGGGCTGAGCCCAAGGAAGAGGAGGGCAAAAATGAGAAAAGAGCTCAAATATGAAAAAGATGAATTCAAATTCAAATTTGAATCCGGAAATTGCAAAGTGATTTGAAAAACAAACCCGAGATTAGCTAGAAGCTAGAAGATTTTAGAAAATATGCTAATTTGAATTAAGGTTTGAAAACCAAAAACCAAATGGTAATTACTATTCACCATTTCAAAAACAGGATGTTACATCGCGGCCCGATGCTGACGGTGCCTACCGCTGTATAGACTAGTGAGTGTCCCTTTAGGCCCACTCCTGTCCCACCCTTAAAATTGCGGCTGCTCTATCACACAAGAGCAGTGTACTAAGCCAGGTTGGAATGACCAAACCTATGGTTGAGCGATTTCTCTGTTTGTTACTTGGAACAAGGTTTTTGTCCTTACCTATCTTACAGTGAGGCGATGGACCAACACCAACTCATGACTCTCCACCTCCAGATCTCATCTTCGACTCACTTTTATCAAGTCTATTGGGCTGTCCAACCTCCTGATCTCAACTCTCAACTCTCTACTAAAACCATTTGCGGTTAGCTAATACTGTTTTCCAGAATTTATAAACATATTATGTAACAAAGCTAAATATCTAGTTATGATTTTATGTAACTAAACTTGTCAAGATGAATATAGCCTACAAAGGATAGTTGGGCTTGTATGTGGGGAAATAGGATTTATCTATTTATCATGGCATTCAAAAGTATTATTTCAATATTAAAGTAATTGGTATAAATATGGTAATAAAAGTAGTAATATAATTACATAGAATATAGGCTCAAAATGATCAAAGGAATACAACTTGCCTCCTTCCACAAAGTCTGCTAATAACTCGTCTTGTCCAGCGCCTTCCGGAGCTTGGCTTTTGAAGTCAGAACCTAACAAAAATAAAACAATCCACATAAAATATCCGGGCTCGACAAGGAATAAGCTGGGAACAACATGCAAGCAAAATAAAATCCAGAAAAGAATTAAAAGAGAGCAGTTGGGTGGTGAATATGATTTATTTGGAGCTTGATTTGGCTAAACGAAGTTTAAATTGAGATTCATGGGCTCGAAATGATCAAAATGGGTATATTATGTTGAAATTGGGTTGATGAATAGTGTTAGGCCAGATGAATAGTGTCAGAGCTATACTGTTCATTTAGGGTTTATGAATAGTAATGGGATGGGTAGGAACAGTGTTGGATTGGGCTGGAATAGTACTGGGCTTGAACAGTACTGGGTTGTGTTGAACTGTAATGGATTTGTGTTGTTTCTTTTATTCGGGCTTGGAACAGTAAAGGGCTGCATAGTGTTGGGCTAGGCCCAACATGCAAATGGGCCACAGGCCAACTGGCCCAAAGGCCAAAAAGGCTAGAGCTACGCACGGCTAAGCCGGTGCACACTCCATTGCACCTAAGCTGGGGAGAAGGAAGCTGACGGCGCTCTCGGCGACTCCGGCGACAGGCGCCGGTAGGGAGTGGTGCGGTGAGTAGCTCCTCACCTTGTGCAACCCATTTTTGGGCTTTGCGCGGGCTAGGATGGCTCGGAGGTGGTGCGGAGGCGAGGATGGCTCAAGGGCAGAACAGGGGATGGCGGTGGCGACGCTCCGGCCACGCTCTGGCCAAGGCGACTGGCGCTTGAGCTTCAGTGAAGTGAGGGGAACTCAGGAGTTGTCTTGGTGGAGCAGGGGAAGGACGGAGGCGGCTTGGCAGCGGTGACCGTGAGTGGTGTGGCGGTGAGGCTCCATCGAGGATAGGGGTGGGGATGGTGGGGAAAAACTCAGGGTGGTGAGAGGGTGCTGATGACAGAGTTGGGAGGGAAGGGGAGCAAAGGGGCGGCGAATTTACCTTTGCCTCGCCGGGGAAGAAGGGGAAGGTGGTAGGGATTCTCGCAATTTACCGACGTTGGTGATGAATGGAGGTGTGACTATGGTTGTGTGAGTGTTGATGAGGCTTAAGACTCGGGATTGGACGACTTTTATAGCCGGAGAAGAGATGATGGCGCCAGTGAGCAAGCGAAGTGCGTGCGGCGCGTGGCAGTGAAGCTGACGGCCGAGCATGAACGGCGCCGGAGAGCAAAACTTGAGAGAAAAGAGAGGATGAGCGTCCTAAGATCCATTAGAGGAGTCCCTTCTCCAGATGTAGTCTCTAGAGCTAGGCAGCCTGTTTATCGCACCACACATAGGCCTAGATTTGTAGAGAACTTTGTAGACTCTTTTAGTGGGTCTAGGCAGCATGTTGGATTAGGACATCGTGAGGAGAAACACCGGGTAGCACCTAGACAGGGGGAGTATCGATCTTTTGGTAGATCGTTTCGGAGAGGTCTAGGTGGTTCTCATGTGCATTCTTATGATTTTATTCTGATCATGTTTGACTATTTCTCTCGCTTTGTTCCCGGACATCGTGCTTCTCGATCTTTGGATTCCTCGTTCATTTATCACTAACCCCAGTACTGAGGCACGGATGTTTTCTGATTGTGTCTTTTAGGTCCGTCGTGCGAGGAAGGAGGACAAGTGGCTTGTTGACTCCGGGTGTTCTCGACATATGACCGGAGATTCTAGATGGTTCTCCTCCCTCACACGTGCATCCGGCAATGAATTGATTACATTTGGGGATGCTTCTACCGGACCCGGATTGCAAAGGGCTTTGTGCGCGTCAACGACAAGTTCATGCTAAAAGGCGTCGCTTTGGTGAGTAAGTCGAGGTATAATCTTCTATCTGTTTCTCACCGCTTGATGAGGGTCTAGAAGTGAGGTTTAAGAGAGGTGAGTCAGAGTTCTAGATTCCTCGGTGAGCTTGTTTTGAGATCTCGAGTTTGAGAAGATTTTACGTGCAAATTTCAGCATTTCTTACGCTTCTAGTCCTAGGTGTCTTGTAGCCTCCGATTCTCATGACCTTGTTTTGTGGCATCGTAGACTTGGGCATATAGGTTTTGATCATTTGTCTAGAGTCGGTTGCAAGGACTTGATTAGAGGTTTGCCTAGGTGAAGGTCATCGAGATCTTGTGTGCTCACCCTGTAGACATGGTAAGATGGTGTCCGCTTCCCACCCACCTCTTACTTTGGTAATGGTGATGGACGGGACAGCTTCTTCACTTAGATCTGATTGGTCCTTCTAGAGTTGATCATTTGGTGGGAAATGGTATGTCTTGGTGGTTGTGGATGATTACTCCGGTATTCATGGGTTTATTTTCTTACTTCTAAGGACGAAGCATTTGGATTCTTTAAAGATTTGGTCCTTAGAATTGTTGTTGATTTACCGGAGCTTTGAGAGCCATTAGGAGTGATAATGGGACGAGTTCAAGAACTCTTCTTTTCTACCTTCTACTGATAGGGAATTGAGCATCGATTTTCTTCTCCTAGAGTTCCTCGTGAGAATGGTGTTGTAGAAAGGAAGAACAGAACCCTTGTAGAGATGGCTCGGACCATGCTAGATGAGCATTCTACTCCTAGGAGATTTTAATGAGGCGATCTCTCTCGCTTGTTATATCTCCAATAGGGTTTTCTTGAGATCTGTGGTTGGGAAGACTTCTTATGAGCTTAGATTTGGTCATTCTCCAAAGGTCTCTCATTTCAAGATTTTTGGTTGCAAGTGCTTCATTCTTAAACATGGCAATCTTGATAAATTTGAGTCTAGATGTTTTGATGGCATATTTCTTGGATATCCTGCTCATTCTCGTGGCTATCGTGTTTTTAATGTTGATACTAACAAAATTGTTGAGACTTGCGAAGTCACTTTTGATGAGGCTAGTCACAGTACTAGACCCGATGCTTGTGTACAGGTTTACGAAACTCAAGAAAGCATCTTCGTCGATGATGATTCTGAGGATGAAGACCCAAACCATCCTCCTGCTACCTCTGAGAGGGGTGGAGAGCCTGCTACTACTACTTCAGTGTCAGCTGAGCAGCCGCCTCCTATCCCCACCGACGATCTGAGTGGCTCTGTTCCTACCTCCACAACTCATGAGGTAGAGGCCACGTCTGCACCAGGAGCACCACTTGCATACAAATGACAACATCCACTGAGCAGATGATTGGGGATCTTCAAGAGCGAGTCACTCGCTCGTGTTTATATCTCCTGATTCCCATGCACATTCTGCTTTTGTTGCTTCTTTTGAACCCCGAGATATCACCCATGCTTTATCTGATGCCTCTTGGGTCAATGCCATGCATGAAGAGCTTGAAAATTTTGAAAGAAACAAAGTCTGGTTTTTAGTTGAGCGACCTTGATTCTCATGTTATTGGAACAAAATGGGTATTTAAAATAAGCAAAGTGAGGATGGATTGGTTGTTCGCAATAAAGCTAGACTTGTTGCTCAAGGTTATTCTGTGTAGAGGGCTTAGACTTTGAGGAGACCTTTGCTCCAATAGCTAGATTGGAAGCCATTCGCATTCTTTTAGCATTTGCAACATCCAAGGGCTTCAAGCTTTTTCAAATGGATGTTAAAAGTGCCTTCTTGAATGGCTTCATAGAAGAAGAGGTCTTTGTCAAGCAACCTCACAGGTTTGAAAATCAAAATTCCCAAACCATGTTTTTAAACTCTCTAAAGCCTGTATGGATTGAAACAAGCTCCTAGAGCTTGGTATGACAGCTTAAGAGTTTCTTGCTTGAAAATGATTTCAAAATGGGAATGGTTGATAAAACCTTGTTCACTCTCGGGCATGGCGGTGATTTCTTGTTGGTTCAAATATATGTGGATGATATTATTTTGGTGGTTCCTCTCATGCTTTGGTGTCTAGATTTTGATTCTATGAGCGGTGAATTCGAGATGAGCATGATGGGAGAGTGACATTCTTCCTTGGTCTTCAAATCAAGCAAGCGAAAGAAGGCACCTTCGTCCACGAGTAAGTATACAAAGGACCTTCTTGGCGCTTCAATATGGGAAGCGAGAGGCCAATGTCTACTCCCATTGCAACAACCACCGTCTTTGGACCACGATGAGGATGGAGAGTCCGTGGACCGGAAGGAGTACCGCGATATGATTGGCTCCTCCTCTATCTTACTGTACGAGGCCGGACATACAATTCGCCGTATGTGCATGCGCTCGATTCGAGCTTCCTCGTGCCTCTCATCGTCAAAGTCATGACGCGCATCTTGTGTATCTTCAAGATACGCTTGATTTTGGACTCTGGTATTCTTCTTCTTCGGCTCTTTCAATTCGAGCATTTTCTGATGCTGATTTCGCCGGGTGTAGAGTTGATAGGAAGAGTACTTCTGGCACTTGTCATTTCTTGGGCACATCTCTTGTTTCTTGGTCTTCTAGAAAACAGTCTTACATTGCCTGATCTGACTAAAGTGAGTATGTAGCCGCCGATGGTCGCTCTCGAGTTCTCTGGATTTTGTCCACGCTGCGAGACTATGGGTTATCTTTGGGAAGTGTTCCTCTTTTCTGTGACAACACTTCTGCAATTAATATTGCCAAAAACCCAGTGCAACATTCCAGGACTAAACACATTGACATTCGATTTCATTTTCTGAGAGACCATGTTGAGAAAGGTGATGTTGTGCTTCATTTTGTAGAGTCCGAGCAACGACTTGCGGATATTTTCACTAAGGCTCTTGACTCTTGGCGTTTCTTTGCTTATGGGAGAGTTAGGGTTATTAGTCCTATTGGGCTGTTTTGAGGGGGAAGTTGCTCTTTTTGCATTCATTGTATCATAATGCATGTTTCATTTCTTTTGTCTTGCATTGTGTAATAAAATCAGTGGAGCTTTGATTATTATCCTTGTATGACTTGTTCTTATATTCTATACCTTGTCATATCGAGTGATAGTCTGCTAGACCTCTTTTATGGCTCTTCGTGTGTGGCTTAGCTTTTGACTTGCTAACTTTATATCTGTGAGAAATTTGAATCAAATCATGTCTTGTTGGATCTTGTGACTAGTTTTGCTCTAGTGATCCACTTATGATTCTCGCCATGTCTTACAAGTTGAATTGAGTCTTGAACTTATTCTGAGTTAAAAAAAAATGAGCTTTTTATCTTATTAAGTCAAGCAAATGAAAAATGAGATTTTCTGTGCGAAAAAACTGATCTCACCAATCCTTTCTCATGAGACGGTTTGCCATTGCACTAGGCATGAACTCAGGGGGAGTTTTGGATGACCTAGATCATTCTTTTAAGCTTATCGCTTGAGATGGTCGCGGCAAGGCTTGAGATCTAGCACAGCAAAAAAAAGGGGAGAAAGAAAAAGAGAAATTGCCCAAAAAGGGCTAAGTGCTTGAGCTTTTGCTTCAAAAGAATTTTCTTAATGCTCAAAATGCCTCAATTCTTATTTTGAGTCTCTTTTTACTTATAGACATGGCTTGACTCATTTTTGGTTGCTTTGAGTGAATCTATGATTTTGAGCAACTTGTCATGATTGCAATTCTGTTAATCTCAGTTTACGCTATCTTGGTTTTAGCTTTGCGATTACGTTTTGCCATGATTGAATATAGCGTCTTCTCCTTATATGGCTTGGTATAATACTTGTCTGTCTACATGTATAATGGTCATTGCTCCTTTTACTAAAGCTCAAAATAAAGTCATTCCTTCATGCTCTTTCTTTTCATGCATCTTGATGAATTCATTGTCAAAGGGGAGAAAGATTGTGAAGAAAATTTGTTGGAGCTTTTGGTTTCATACATAAAGATTGGTTTCATACATAAAGAACACACATAAAAAAACTTTTGTGAACCTTTTGAAAATTTGTGATCATGGTGAGTTGAGCTTCGGGTTTATTGCCTTTTCTGATTTGATTTGAAATTGAAGAATACTCACAATGATCAAAGGTCAAATAGAACAATGTGCCTTTCATTTGGACCTAAGTGAGATTTTTGGCTACTTTCTGGAATTTGAATTCTTTTGTGCTTTCAATGCCTTATCTCACTTGCTTACACTATTCTGAAGCCAGCTTGGTCGGTTCCTAGGCTTTTTGTTGCTTATGGATCAAGTTGTGCCTTTATGCTAAAGCGGCGTATTTTACTTTTCATTTTGAAAAACCACATTTTCTTGAAAATTGCCAATGTGTTCATCAAGGGGGAGATTGTGGATATCGTGAGGATATGTGCACGATCTCAGGATGATGAGTCAATTGGCAATGGCGTTATTGGTTTGCAAAATCTCGCGTTTTCGGGTTTGCTCCAAATTTGTCGAGCCCTTTGGCGGTCTGACCGGTTGTCTTGGGCGGTCGATCGCCGATGGAGCGATCCGACCGCCATGGTGGCCGGTCCGACCGCTGATTTGAAAGTTGGGTTTTTGGAGCTGGGCCAAAAATAGGTTGTGTAGGCAAGTGAGGGGAGTCTCCTGGATGTGGTCCCATAATTTTTGGAGCTCCCAGTCAAAAGTTCTATTCGATTGAAATTTCCAGAAGGTTTCGGAATTTCTCGCTTGAATTTTGGCTAAGTCCTTTGGACCGGTCCGACCGCCGTTGTGGGAGCGGTCCGATCAAGATGAATCGGTCGGACCGGCCCGTGGGGCTGATCGGGCCGGCGATCACTGGAGGTGAGCCAAGTGTTGCATTGAGTTTGTTACGAGTGTGTTATTCTATGAACTTCAATGTTTTATTGATGTATATTGCATTGCGGGCGGCGTGGGTCAAGTTGTGAAGAACTTGTTCGGAAGCGGTTTGTTTGTCTATTCTTTGTGCGGATGGCTTGCGAGTCAACGGCGTCAGCGGTGAGTGGATCGGGACTACGCTTGGAGAGCCGAGGTCGAGCGATCGGGGATACGGGTGAGGTTGTGTGACTCAAGCATGGTGCGAATGGACAAGATGGATCGAGCGGTGATTGAAAATTTGGTTGGATCGGCGGTGCGGATATCGGTCGCGAGTCTCGGGAGGTTCCGAGGGATTCGGACAAGAGAGGCTTGGCGTCGATGAGAACCGTGATCAACCTACACGTGGTGAAGCGGCGATTGCTTCAAGAGTTATTTGTGTGTGGGTCCCATGTGTAAGAGACCCAAAAGGGAAACCCTAGCTCTCTAGTATAAATAGGAAGGGAGAGGTGGAAAACCTAAGCAAGCATTCATTTAGCCCCTTCTTCCTTTTTCTAGGGTTTGGAGGAGAGGAGAGGAAAACTAGGGTTTGGAGTGTGCTCCTTGTTGAGCTCTTGCCCTCCTTGGTGGAGAGGCTTTGTAAGCATCTATTGTGGATGAACAATCTTGTGATGCTTAATTGAAAGATCAATTGCTCCTTTGTGTTCTTCTCTCTTTTGGATGTTTTGGTGCTTCCTTGATTCAAAGGTTCATGCTTGGTCTCTTGGCCTACTTTATCTTGCTTTGATGTGTGGGATTACTCCTAGAGTCATCTAGATCATCAAACCCCACAAGCAAGTCTTGAATCAAGTTTTCTCATTTCTAGGGTTTGAGCACCTCTTTGTTAAAATCTCGAGAGATCGATTCTGCGAAGTGGATCTGACGGATCGTCGCTAGAAATAGGTCTCTAATATCATTAGGGAGGTGTGCTAGAAATTTGGTCAAGTTTTATTGGTTGAATCAAAAGTTGGATCAAATTTCGTTTTGGATTTGGGTGGAGTTTTTCAGTACTGGACTCTACCGGTCCGACCGGCCTTACAACGGCGGTTCGACCGCCCGTGTATTCAGACCGCTGGGTTGGCGGGTCGAACCGCTGTCCACCGGTCCGACCGCTGGTTAGTTGCGGTCGACCGCTCCTTGACCGTCGGTCCGATCGCCGTGGTAGCCGGTCGGACCGCCCGTGTCGATGAAGAATTTTGAGTTCTTTTCTCCTTTTGTGTCGTGTGCTTGAGGGCTTATCAAATTCAACACAAGGCTTCCGTTGTGTGCTCACTGAACTTCTTAGCTCTCATAGCTAAAGGAGTAAAGTACGTGTTGGTTTTGATTTAGGCGAGAAAGTTTTGAAAGCGCCTATTCACCCCCCCTAGTCGCCTTTCCGGTCCTACAAGTGGTATCAGAGCCGGTTAGCTCTTTTCTATAGATCTTAACCGGTCTTTGGAGCCATGGCGACTGACAAGTACTCAACCAAGCCACACATTTTGAGGAGTTGACTTTGCATCTTTGGAAGGCTCGTATGCAAGCGTATATCGAGGCTCAAGGGCACGCTATTTGGCTAAAGGTGAAAAACCCTTATGTCGTGCCACCGATGACGATACGATCACTCGGATGTGGAGGCCAACAACAAGGCTCGGAATTATTTGATCCAAGGCCTTAGTCGATCCGAGTTTGGCGTGTTGCTCACTTGCGGTCTGCTCACGAGATCTGGCGGACACTTTGTGATTATCACGAAGGGTCCACTGCGATCAAGGAAGTGAGACAGAACCAGCTCAAAAAGGTTTACTCGAAGATCGAACAAAGGCCTGGTGAGTCTTTGGATGAGTGTGGGAAGATTCTCTAAAATTCTTCATGATCTCCGTATTTGTTGACTTGATATTTTACGAGTGCGAAAATGCACGCCGACTTACGGGTGCTCTTGATGTGAAGGTGCAGGGTATGAAGATCACTTCCATCAATGACAACACTGTCATGAGTGAGCTTACCATGGATAAGCTCTACTCGAGGTTGAAGACGCATGAGATTGACTTTATCTCGCGTCTCCCCAAGACAGAGTCGATGGCTTTGGTGGTCGACAAATCCAAGGGTTGCTCTTCTGATTCTCTTGATTGTAGCTCATCTGGCTTTTCATTATCTGCTTTACATTCTTTGAGTGATGAGCAACTTGAGAAATTGCCCGAGGATGACTTAGCCCTCCTTTCCACCAAATTCACAAGAGCGTACAACAAGGTGAGAAATAGGAGGAGGAGTGGACCTATCACGTGCTTGAATGTGGTGAGCCAAACCACATTCGCTCCAAGTGCCCTGTGCTAAAGGGCAAGGAGGAGAAGGAGACAAGAAGACATTCCCGGAGAGGATGCAAAACCCAAGAAGACAAACTATCGGAAGTTTGTCGGTAGGGTCCTTGCCGCTCTTGAGAATGTTAATATGAGCGATGTGGATTCGAAGCGGAGGACGGCGAGAGTGATTCTCGTGGCAAGAAGAAGGCGCATGACTTCACGGCATGTGTTTCATGGCCAAGAACACCACGACGGCGATTCCTCCAAAGATGAGGATCCTTTTAGTGATCCCGATGAGGTATGCCCTTCTATTGCCGATATGAAAAGGGCTTTGGTGCTTGCTGAACGAAATTGCATAAGCAAGTAAAATGATTAGGAAGCGAGGACATTATGATTGATAATTTGAATCTTGAAGTTGTTAGGCTTAAATCTATCAATCCTGCGATATTTGTGATTCTGCACTAGCTTGCTTAAAGATTTGACAAGCTTGAAATCTGCTCATTCCTCTGTCACAAATCAACTAAAAGATGCTCTCGATGAACTAGAATCTTTCAAGTCTAGATCGCTTGTTTAGATGTCATTCCTCTTGATGTACCGCCATGGAAGCTATCCCTTTAACTTGCTCTAATTGTGCTTTGCTAGAATTAAAATTGGATAGTTCCTTAAAAGAATTGCAAAAGTTTGATGCTAGTCACACATGCTCTCATTGTAAGGATAATAGGATTAAGATGCAAGAGATGACGAAACATTGATTTACTCTAGAGTTGCATCTTGTGAAAATTGTCCCAAGCTTACAATTGAGATTGAAGCCTTAAACAAGACCACGGAAGAAAAGGCTAAAATTGAAAGATCCATGTCTTTTATCGCTTCTAAAAGGTTATTGATTCTAACTCTTGTGTTTTGAATGTGAAGTTGAAACCATGGTTAGTCGGATACAAGAGGCGTTTAGAGTCAAGTTTAAGGAGCAGATTGAGTAGGATTCAGAATCCTATTGTGTGTCTTGTGAGGCCTTCAAAGTGGAAGTGGCCCTTCTTAAGAGTAAGCGCAATGAGGTAATCAAGTCTAGCAAGTGTGCTAGATGTGAGGAGTTAGTGAAAGAGAATGATTACCTCAAGATGACTCTTGAGAAATTTTCAAGTGGGAAAAGAAACTCAACATGATTCTTGATCAATCCAAGGTGAGCGTGAAAAATAGTGGTCTAGGTTTCAACCCCCTAGAGCATTCCAAGAAAAACCCACCTAAGATTGCTAGAGTTGTGAAGAATGGTTTGTTTGAGCTAGAACCTCCTAAGCCATCCGGGTTGTTTTCAAATCCGGTGGTTTTGCTCAAACTCTTTACGGCAAGAAAGGTGCTTTCACTCATCTGCATGAGACCCTCAAAAGGTCCAGACCATTGCACCTTACGCAAGAAAGAAGGCCATCTTGTTGAGTTCGCTTAGGAGAGCAAAACTTGAGAGAAAAGAGAGGATGAGCGTCCTAAGATCCATTAGAGGAGTCCCTTCTCCAGATGTAGTCTCTAGAGCTAGGCAGCCTGTTTATCGCACCACACATAGGCCTAGATTTGTAGAGAACTTTGTAGACTCTTTTAGTGGGTCTAGGCAAGATGTTGGATTAGGACATCGTGAGGAGAAACAGGGTAGCACCTAGACAGGGGAGTATCGATCTTTTGGTAGATCGTTTGGAGAGGTCTAGGTGGTTCTCATGTGCATTCTTATGATTTTATTCTGATCATGTTTCAGCTATTTCTCTATCTTTGTTCCCGGACATCGTGCTTCTCGAAGATTGGATTCCTCGTTCATTTATCACTAACTTGATCGAGGCACGGATGTTTTTCGATTGTGTCTTTTAGGTCCGTCGTGCGAGGAAGGAGGACAAGTGGCTTGTTGACTCGGTGTTCTCGACATATGACCGGAGATTCTAGATGGTTCTCCTCCTCACACGTGCATCCGCAATGAATTGATTACATTTGGGGATGCTTCTACCGGACCGTGATTGCAAAGGGCTTTGTGGCGCGTCAACGACAAGTTCATGCTAAAAGACGTCGCTTTGGTGAGTAAGCTGAGGTATAATCTTCTATCTGTTTCTCAGCTGCTTGATGAGGGTCTAGAAGTGAGGTTTAAGAGAGGTGAGTGCAGAGTTCTAGATTCCTCAGGTGAGCTTGTTTTGAGATCTCAGTTTGAGAAGATTTTCTGTGCAAATTTCAGCATTTCTTCTGCTTCTAGTCCTAGGTGTCTTGTAGCCTCTGATTCTCATGACCTTGTTTTGTGGCATCGTAGACTTGGGCATATAGGTTTTGATCATTTGTCTAGAGTCAGTTGCAAGGACTTGATTAGAGGTTTGCCTAGGCTGAAGGCTGTCAGAGATCTTGTGTGCTCACCTGTAGACATGGTAAGATGGTGTCCGCTTCCCACCCACCTCTTACTTTGGTAATGGTGATGGACGGGACAGCTTCTTCACTTAGATCTGATTGGTCCTTCTAGAGTTCATCCATTGGTGGGAAATGGTATGTCTTGGTGGTTGTGGATGATTACTCCGGTATTCATGGGTTTATTTTCTTACTTCTAAGGACGAAGCATTTGGATTCTTTAAAGATTTGGTCCTTAGAATTCTTTGTTGATTTACCCGGAGCTTTGAGAGCCATTAGGAGTGATAATGGGATGAGTTCAAGAACTCTTCTTTTCTACCTTCTACTGATAGGGAATTGAGCATCAGTTTTCTTCTCCTAGAGTTCCTCGTGAGAATGGTGTTGTAGAAAGGAAGAACAGAACCCTTGTAGAGATGGCTCGGACCATGCTAGATGAGCATTCTACTCCTAGGAGATTTTAATGAGGCGATCTCTCTTGCTTGTTATATCTCCAATAGGGTTTTCTTGAGATCTGTGGTTGGGAAGACTTCTTATGAGCTTAGATTTGGTCATTCTCCAAAGGTCTCTCATTTCAAGATTTTTGGTTGCAAGTGCTTCATTCTTAAACATGGCAATCTTGATAAATTTGAGTCTAGATGTTTTGATGGCATATTTCTTGGATATCCTGCTCATTCTCGTGGCTATCGTGTTTTTAATGTTGATACTAACAAAATTGTTGAGACTTGCGAAGTCACTTTTGATGAGGCTAGTCACAGTACTAGACCCGATGCTTGGTACAGGTGTTACGAAACTCAAGAAAGCATCTTCGTCGATGATGATTCGAGGATGAAGACCCAAACCATCCTCCTGCTACCTCTGAGAGGGGTGGAGAGCCTGCTACTACTACTTCAGTGTCAGCTGAGCAGCCGCCTCCTATCCCCACCGACGATCTGAGTGGCTCTGTTCCTACCTCCACAACTCATGAGGTAGAGGCCACGTGCACCAGAGCACCACTTCGCATCTGGCGACAACATCCACTGAGCGGATGATTGGGGATCTTCAAGAGCGAGTCACTCGCTCGTGTTTATATCTCCTGATTCCCATGCACATTCTGCTTTTGTTGCTTCTTTTGAACCCCGAGATATCACCCATGCTTTATCTGATGCCTCTTGGGTCAATGCCATGCATGAAGAGCTTGAAAATTTTGAAAGAAACAAAGTCTGGTTTTTAGTTGAGCGACCTTCTGATTCTCATGTTATTGGAACAAAATGGGTATTTAAAAATAAGCAAAGTGAGGATGGATTGGTTGTTCGCAATAAAGCTAGACTTGTTGCTCAAGGTTATTCCCAGGTAGAGGGCTTAGACTTTGAGGAGACCTTTGCTCCAGTAGCTAGATTGGAAGCCATTCGCATTCTTTTAGCATTTGCAACATCCAAGGGCTTCAAGCTTTTTCAAATGGATGTTAAAAGTGCCTTCTTGAATGGCTTCATAGAAGAAGAGGTCTTTGTCAAGCAACCTCCGGGTTTGAAAATCAAAATTCCCAAACCATGTTTTTAAACTCTCTAAAGCCTCAGATGGATTGAAACAAGCTCCTAGAGCTTGGTATGTGAGCTTAAGAGTTTCTTGCTTGAAAATGATTTCAAAATGGGAATGGTTGATAAAACCTTGTTCACTCTCGTGCATGGCGGTGATTTCTTGTTGGTTCAAATATATGTGGATGATATTATTTTGGTGGTTCCTCTCATGCTTTGGTGTCTAGATTTTGATTCTATGAGCGGTGAATTCGAGATGAGCATGATGGGAGAGTCGACATTCTTCCTTGGTCTTCAAATCAAGCAAGCGAAAGAAGGCACCTTCGTCCACGAGTAAGTATACAAAGGACCTTCTTGGCGCTTCAATATGGGAAGCAGAGGCCAATGTCTACTCCCATTGCAACAACCACCGTCTTTGGACCACGATGAGGATGGAGAGTCCGTGGACGGAAGGAGTACCGCAGATATGATTGGCTCCTCCTCTATCTTACAACGTCGAGGCCGGACATACATTCGCCGTATGTGCATGCGCTCGATTTCGAGCTTCCCTCGTGCCTCTCATCGTCAAGTCAGACGCGCATCTTGGTATCTTCAAGATACGCTTGATTTTGGACTCGTATTCTTCTTCTTGGCTCTTTCAATTCGAGCATTTTCGATCTTGATTTCACGGTGTAGAGTTGATAGGAAGAGTACTTCGCACTTGTCATTTCTTGGGCACATCTCTTGTTTCTTGGTCTTCTAGAAAAGTCTTACATTACCTGATCTGACTAAGGTGAGTATGTAGCCGCCATGATGGTCGCTCTCGAGTTCTCTGGATTTTGTCCACGCTGCGAGACTATGGGTTATCTTTGGGAAGTGTTCCTCTTTTTCGTGACAACACTTACGCAATTAATATTGCCAAAACCCAAAGTGCAACATTCCAGGACTAAACACATTGACATTCGATTTCATTTTCTGAGAGACCATGTTGAGAAAGGTGATGTTGTGCTTCATTTTGTAGAGTCTGAGCAACAGCTTGCAGATATTTTCACTAAGGCTCTTGACTCTTCGCGTTTCTTTGCTTGCGGGGAGAGTTAGGGTTATTAGTCCTATTGGGCTGTTTTGAGGGGAAGTTGCTCTTTTGCATTCATTGTATCATAATGCATGTTTCATTTCTTTTGTCTTGCATTGTGTAATAAAATCAGTGGAGCTTTGATTATTATCCTTGTATGACTTGTTCTTATATTCTATACCTTGTCATATCGAGTGATAGTCTGCTAGACCTCTTTTATGGCTCTTCGTGTGTGGCTTAGCTTTTGACTTGCTAACTTTATATCTGTGAGAAATTTGAATCAAATCATGTCTTGTTGGATCTTGTGACTAGTTTTGCTCTAGTGATCCACTTATGATTCTCGCCATGTCTTACAAGTTGAATTGAGTCTTGAACTTATTCTGAGTTAAAAAAAAATGAGCTTTTATCTTATTAAGTCAAGCAAATGAAAAATGAGATTTTACGTGTGAAAAACTGATCTCACCAATCCTTTCTCATGAGACGGTTTGCCATTGCACTAGGCATGAACTCAGGGGGAGTTTTGGATGACCTAGATCATTCTTTTAAGCTTATCGCTTGAGATGGTCGCGGCAAGGCTTGAGATCTAGCACGACAAAAAAGGGAGAAAGAAAAGAGAAATTGCCCAAAAAGGGCTAAGTGCTTGAGCTTTTGCTTCAAAAGAATTTTCTTAATGCTCAAAATGCCTCAATTCTTATTTTGAGTCTCTTTTTACTTATAGACATGGCTTGACTCATTTTTGGTTGCTTTGAGTGAATCTATGATTTTGAGCAACTTGTCATGATTGCAATTCTGTTAATCTCAGATTTCTGCTATCTTGGTTTTAGCTTTGCGATTACGTTTTGCCATGATTGAATATAGCGTCTTCTTCTTATATGGCTTGGTATAATACTTGTACTGTCTACATGTATAATGGTCATTGCTCCTTTTTACTAAAGCTCAAAAATAAAGTCATTCCTTCATGCTCTTTCTTTTTCATGCATCTTGATGAATTCATTGTCAAAGGGGGAGAAAGATTGTGAAGAAAATGCTGTTGGAGCTTTTGGTTTCATACATAAAGATTGGTTTCATACATAAAGAACACACATAAAAAAAACTTTTGTGAACCTTTTGAAAATTTGTGATCATGGTGAGTTGAGCTTCTGGGTTTATTGCCTTTTCCTGATTTGATTTGAAATTGAAGAATACTCACAATGATCAAAGGTCAAATAGAACAATGTGCCTTTCATTTGGACCTAAGTGAGATTTTTGGCTACTTTCTGGAATTTGAATTCTTTTGTGCTTTCAATGCCTTATCTCACTTGCTTACACTATTCTGAAGCCAGCTTGGTCGGTTCCTAGGCTTTTGTTGCTTATGGATCAAGTTGTGCCTTTATGCTAAAGCGGCGTATTTTTACTTTTCATTTTGAAAACCACATTTTCTTGAAAATTGCCAATGTGTTCATCAAGGGGAGATTGTGGATATCGTGAGGATATGTGCACGATCTCGGGATGATGAGTCAATTGGCAATGGCGTTATTGGTTTGCAAAATCTCGCGTTTCGGGTTTGCTCCAAATTTGTCGCCAAAGCGGTCGACCGGTTGTCTTGGGCGGTCGGACCGCCGTGGAAGCGATCCGACCGCCATGGTGGCGGTCCGACCGCTGAGTTGAAAGTTGGGTTTTGAGTGGGCCAAAAATAGGTTGTGTAGGCAAGTGAGGAGTCTCACGGATGTGGTCCCATAATTTTGGAGCTCCGGTCAAAAGTTCTATTCGATTGAAATTTCCGAAGGTTTGAATTTCTCGCTTGAATTTTGGCTAAGTCCTTTGGACCGGTCCGACCGCCGTTGTGGGAGCGGTCCGCCAAGATGAATCGGTCGGACCGCCCCGTGAAATGATCGGGCCGCGATCACTGGAGGTGAGCCAAGTGTTGCATTGAGTTTGTTACGAGTGTGTTATTCTATGAACTTCAATGTTTTATTGATGTATATTGCATTGCGGGCGGCGTGGGTCAAGTTGTGAAGAACTTGTTCCGGAAGCGGTTTGTTTGTCTATTCTTTGTGCGGATGGCTTGCGAGTCAACGGCGTCAGCGGTGAGTGGATCGGGACTACGCTTGGAGAGCTGAGGTCCAGAACGATCAGGGATACCGGGTGAGGTTGTGTGACTCAAGCATGGTGCAGAATGGACAAGATGGATCGAACGGGTGATTGAAGCAATTTGGTTGGATCGGCGGTGCGGATATCGGTGCGAGTCTGGGAGGTTCCGGGGATTCGGACAAGAGAGGCTTGGCGTCGATGAGAACCGCCGATCAACCTACACGTGGTGAAGCAGGCGATTGCTTCAAGAGTTATTTTGTGTGTGGGTCCCATGTGTAAGAGACCCAAAAAGGGAAACCCTAGCTCTCTAGTATAAATAGGAAGGGGAGAGGTGGAAAACCTAAGCAAGCATTCATTTAGCCCCTTCTTCCTTTTCTAGGGTTTGGAGGAGAGGAGAGGAAAACTAGGGTTTGGAGTGTGCTCCTTGTTGAGCTCTTGCCCTCCTTGGTGGAGAGGCTTTGTAAGCATCTATTGTGGATGAACAATCTTGTGATGCTTAATTGAAAGATCAATTGCTCCTTTGTGTTCTTCTCTCTTTTGGATGTTTTTGGTGCTTCCTTGATTCAAAGGTTCATGCTTGGTCTCTTGGCCTACTTTATCTTGCTTTGATGTGTGGGATTACTCCTAGAGTCATCTAGATCATCAAACCCCACAAGCAAGTCTTGAATCAAGTTTTTCTCATTTCTAGGGTTTGAGCACCTCTTTGTTAAAATCTCGAGAGATCGATTCTGAAGTGGATCGACGGATCGTCGCTAGAAATAGGTCTCTAATATCATTAGGGAGGTGTGCTAGAAATTTGGTCAAGTTTTATTGGTTGAATCAAAAGTTGGATCAAATTTCGTTTTGGATTTGGGTGGAGTTTTTGATCTTGGACTCTACCGGTCCGCCAAACCTTACAACGGCGGTTCGACCGCCGTGTATTCGACCATTGGGTTGGCGGGTCGAACCGCCGCCCACCGGTCCGGCCATTGGTTAGTTGCGGTCGGACCGCTCCTTGACCGTCGGTCCGACCGCCGTGGTAGCGGTCGGACCGCCGTGTCGATGAAGAATTTTGAGTTCTTTTCTCCTTTTGTGTCGTGTGCTTGAGGGGCTTATCAAATTCAACACAAGGCTTCCGTTGTGTGCTCACTGAACTTCTTAGCTCTCATAGCTAAAGGAGTAAAGTACGTGTTGGTTTTGATTTAGGCGAGAAAGTTTTGAAAGCGCCTATTCACCCCCCCCTAGTCGCCTTTCCGGTCCTACAGGAAATAAGTTCAAATTCAAGCAAAAAAAATTGAAAAACTTTAAAAATCTGAATTTTTTTTGGGTTGTTCCAGGGCGGCCGGAGGTGGATCGCACTACAAACTGGATGCAGGCATGCCAAGTTGGAAGCTTTCATCTCTTTCGATAAGGTGGCAAACTAAAGAAACAGGAAACTAAGAGGAGGGCAAGGAATACTATATTATCATCTCATATTCTTATTAGCGGTTGTTATTGTTGAGACCATGAGACCGTATAATCTGCATTCGATCAACCAACAATACTATATGTAACTCCATGGTTCCAATCAATCAACACTACAATTCAAGACCATGCGACAGCGGACGGCCGGAGGTGGCTCTGAAAATAGAGAGTGGACTCTTTTTCATCTCTTATTTGGATGTCTGTTTGCAAAACAATGCTGGAATTTAGTCTGCCCTTCAAAAGATTATAGTCTTCCAATTCTTAAGGCCTTTGAAAACAGCAAGGATGAATTGAATGTCTCTTTCTTTATGGAGATTATTATTCTGGCAACCTGGAGTATTTGGACTACAAGGTATAAAATGGTATTTCAGAAAATATAGCAAGATTGGATGAGTGGAAACATAATTTCAAACTTGAGTTTGCCATTGTTATCCATAGGGCAAAAAGTTCAAATGGTTCCACAACGACATGGCTAGAAAACTTGTAAAAGAAAACTAGTTTTGATTTTTATTTCCCTTTTTGCCTGTACAGTTTTCTTGTATTACTTTATCTTTTAATATATATACAGTAAGATAATTTCGTACTGTTTTCTTTCAAAAAAAAACAATTTGGAAAGAAAAGCAGGTGGCTACGACGCCTGCTGAGCACACATGCACGTCATTTTACTATCCAATTACCCTCGCCAATTTCTTGCAAGTTTTTGCCTAATTAGGCTGATTAGCAGACATGTAAGCTTCACTTGGCACTTCAGGGAGCGGGCCCACCTGTCAACTGCCCTCTTCTCATCTCTGTCTCTCCCCATCTGTCCCCACCAACTCTCACTCGTATCACTGAAGTCACCTCGTCCAATTCGCAATTGGAGGGAGTAACAGATACGTAAAACTTCGACTCCAATTATTCACACAATATAGATATGAGAGAGCAGCTTGAGCATGCATTGATTATTCCCCTGCATGGACATAAACATATGCTTGAGACAAGAAAAACAAGAACCACCCAAGAAAAATAAAAATCTCCTGAATATGGAGACAATAAAACGAAGACAAAACTGATCTCCTTGACGAGCAAAATAAGAACACACAAATCAGTCTATGTAAAGTTCACACTACGTTAAGTAAAAAAAAAAAAGTCAATAACTACAGATCGCAAAATTAGTAACATTCTGATATAAGCATAATAATTCATCATTGCAATGTACAGTTGTTCAAATTTAGAACAGCCCCCTTCGTAACTTCATATAACAGAACTCAAACTGGAAGGAGCATGAGACTCAAATATTAGAACCAGAACAGAGCACACAAGTCAAATTGAATGGAACATACAAGCAACCATAGTTGGGAAGAGGCATACTGCTCAGTTACTGACCTATAACTAGCCTAACTTGAGCATCACCTCCACTCAATGGAGCACACACCCCAAAAGGACAAGTTCAAGCCATTCACCCCCCACGAATAGTATAATCTGAAGCTCTGAACAAACATCATCTCGCCAGCCCTTTGGACATTTTGGTTAAACGGGACAAAGAAAGAAATCAACAATGGCATGCTCGCAAACCTTTTGGAAAACACTATATAAAGAAGAGACGCCATAAGATCGGAAGCTGACATCGGTTGATCTAAGTAGCAGCTATAAATCTGAAGAATTCGAGGCAACATTTATAAGACAAGCTACTGAAACCAGTCTAACATGAAAGTGTTTATTGCAAGCAACATATAATGCAAAAGTAATTAAAAGAAAAGGAAATGGGAGGGGAAGTAACAGGTAGAGCTCAACTATTGCAGAAGAGGTGGCGGATGCAGGTCGAAAGAACACCGCCGGAAATGTTTTGGGGGGAAGTGTCGAGGGCGAATTGGAAGCCGACGGCCTGCCTCGGAAAGGCCCGGGCCGGGCGCCGCAGCCGTCGCCGGAGACAGCTGCAGCGGCCATCGTCGGCAGGCGGCGGTGGTTCTACTAGACTATACTGGCCGGGCGGAGTCGCCTCACCGGCGGCGGCGAGGCGAGCGTGCACTACATACGCTGTGGGCAAAAGCCAACAAAAGAGCCCAAGTAGCTCGTTCGCCGCCGCGGCACCTACAGCCCATAGAAGCCCACTCTCACCGACACGGCGGCCCAAACGAACCACCCTTGGACTCTGCACTGCAGCAGCGGTCCATCGATGCTGCGACGATGCGCCGGCGGCAGGGAGCGAAATTCCGACGCGTGATGGAGCAAGCGGAGGCGACGGTGGAACTAAACTAACTGCAAATCATGTGTTCACGAGAGACTAGTATTTCTAGATTCACCACCGTCGAAGGTATACTCTCTCTTGCATCTCGTATTTTTTGGAATTTTTAAAAAGTTAATTTTTAAAAACTAGCAGTCAGAGTGGTATTTTAGAAACCATGTCAATGTTACAAAAAAAAAACAGCTTGTGTTTGCAACCACGGGGAGTACGTGTATTACTCAAAGTGGATCTTATCATAATTCCACAGTTGGCGCGTATTAATAAGAACATGCAGTATGCATGTACATGCAGGGAACTCTTTCTAAGTAATAATGGGAATCTTAGAGGTCGTAATCACACTGGTGAAATGGGGAATACGTGGCCTTTTAGAGCATTGCATAGAAGCTAGTAAGTACTAGCTAGCTATCATGGAGACGAACGAGGGCTCACTTTTCTTGACTTTACTCTGAACAAGACGATCACAACTTATGACTCATCATTTGGCAAACAGGGAGCTGAGGTGAGCTGGACGGTATAGAAGAAAAGATACTGGTTTCATCGTTAATTAGCCTTTCTATACGAAGGTGTCAGATCAAAAAAAATTATGAGTCAATTTCGCTGGATCAATTGATTAATCGAAAATGTTAATTTACGGGTCTGCCCACTGTAGCTCCCGTGCAGACGCGCGCCCGATGCTACCACGTATGGGCAAACCGCACCCGCGCGCAGCCGAGATACCAATACGTGGTGCCATCTAACGCAACCAACAACCCTAGCTCTCCCAACCCAATGTTGTCGTTGCACACTCCGCCCCCCTCTCCCCCCGTTTCGCCCAGAGAAAAAGTCATCGCCGCCATGTGTGCTGCGTGGCCTCGCGGTTGTCGTCGTTGCCGATGTTGACACTCGCACTCCGCCACCACCACGACCAGGAGCTCGCGCCCCGTTGCCCACGCCACCGCGGAAACTTGTGTGCCGCCATGGGAGCTCGCACGTCGCCGGAGCTCGTGTGTTGCCGTTGGGAGCCCGAGGAGAGGAAGGTCAACCCTAACCCTAAACCGTAATGTGATTTGTTTTTTCGTTTTGACTCGAGTGAAATTTCTTTGAAAATAAAGTTGAAATCCGCCTAAATGAGTTGAAATTATTCAGAATTGAGTTGAATTTTTTTTATCAATTTCAAATCCCCCATTGAAATTTTCTTATTTGAAATTTCCCCATTTTAAAGTTTTTTCAAATCAAAATTTCCCTTTTTTTTGAAAGTTTGTGTTTTGGAAATTTTCTACTTTTTTTGAATGTTTCTTCTGATTGATCGGTGTGCGCGCCGTGGTGTGAATGGGGACGACGACAACACCACGTGTCACGTTGGGGGAGCATGTCCGTGAAGTTTGATAGGTGAACCTCAAATTAGAACTCCTCTTGATTGATTATGTTCATACCTTAACTTGACTCCTCTAAAGAACGTTCCAGATTATCAGTTTAAGCAAACTTCACATCTACGAGTGGAGGATGCGCCGAACTGTGGTTGGATTCTTCCAATTATTTGCAAATGTACTATCAACACATAATCATGGTGGAAGTTGGTCCAAAGCCAGATGGTTAGGCGTGTGATGTGCACCCAATTAAACAGGGTTTAAGTCCTAAACTTAGCGCTGATGTTCACCAATTTTAGTACACATATTGTTCAGTGAGAAAACGTGTGTCCGCATTCCGTGATGCTTATAGTGTCTTCGATAAATTCCTAGTATGTGTATAGGACAAGCACACGTGTATTGGTATGTATTGAGTGTGTGCTCTCGACAAAAACACATTCATCTTCAATTCAATGATCAGACGAATACGGTTCGTTTCTATGATTAGTATCTGCGAACTTAATTATGTGCAAAGACAACTATATGTAAGTATTAGCAATTTAGCATGTGCTTGTATCTACGCTTCCTTAAAAAAAAAATTGCGCAAATTTCGAAGCAATTTAGCATTAGAATAGTGACTGCTAATCATACTTTGACTGTTTTGAAATTTGTGCTTGTCAGTTTTGAAGGAGAGCATTAATTACAGTACCTTGCTTAGTTTTTTTTTTCTATTGTTCTTATACACCAATTTGGCATGGGTGTATCTTATTCTTATCCATTCTCTTTTACCTTACGTTTTAAGCATAGAAAAAGTCTATTTTCAGCCTTTTACTGTAGCATCAGTCCAGTTTTCAACCCGCAACTTCAAAACAATCTGAAATGCAAGCCTCAACTAACAAAACATGTGCCAGACCTAGTAGTTGTGTTTTGGACATTTTTTGAGTTGAGAGTTAAAAATCGAGCCAACACCGTAGTTGGGGGTTGAAAGTGAACTTTTTTCGTTTAAATATCGACACAATCTCTAATACACTTCTTAATTTGACCATTACTTTTTATAACTACATGTTACCACCAATATATAAAACACAATGACATATAAGCACTGTCGATAAAAAATATACTAAACTAAATTGTCAGACCCCCGGACGTGGAATACCCTAAGATCTTATGTGTATACTGTGCTAGCCCTAAGATTAATGGCTAGCACATCCATACAAACACATACTAAAGTAAAGCAAAAGGATATTCTACTTAAATTATTACAACAATTATTACAACAACGGCCGATTGACCAAATAAAAGCAGTCATCAGAGTAAATTAAATAAATAGCAGCGGAAGACATAGTGATAATAGCAAAAGTCCAGCAGCATGCCCATCCGATCCCGCTGGCAATCAACAAGGAACAAGGTCTAGGTAGACCCGTCACCGAACCCTTCGGTGCCAGGAGCAAAGAATGTGTCGTCAGGTGTCGGCTCTTCTACAAACTCTAAACCAACAACAATAGTAAGCTTGAGTACAATGCGTACTCAGCAAGACTTGTAGTGTATCGTAAAATTTTAGTAAATCCAAGGCTATCAAGAGATGGCTCTATTATACAAGTTATTTTGCTTAAAGCCATGTTTGTTTGCAATAATCATAAGTAATAATTTGGAATAGAATTTAAAAGAGCAGTGTAAGAAAAAGTAAGTACAGGATAATAAATAAATAACTGAATCAAAAATGATAACAACACTAACAACCCTACTCGGTTGCAAGCAAAAATATATTCATGTTCCACCATTGATATGGATCTATGGCATTGACAAATTCATATTCAGCCATAGAAATGGCAGTACTGCTATAGACATAGCAAATCGGCCATAGACATGGCACTTAACTGAATAAATTAAAAACCCCATACCATTACCCTAATCTTTTGTGATAAAACAGTTTGAAAAGCAAAGCTACCGCCATACCAGCTGCACTAAGCATGCTCATGATCACGAGCACGGTTATTCGAATGGTTTTTCACTCTACATAGGTGTACAACTTTACCCATAGTACGCAAATGTTCCAGTTAGCCTGGAACTCTCTATATCACCGCTTACTACCGTAGGTAAGCAGTCTACAGCTCACGATGCAGCTTTTACATCATCTAGTCCTAGCCCTGCACTAGCCCAACAAATGTTCACCCACTCGCCCGGATACCTGCCGTCGAGTGAGGCCCTTACTTAACCGGATACCCTCCGTTAAGTGAGGGATCCTCACTTGCCCGGATACCCTCCATCAAGCGAGGCATTCACAGTTGTGACGGCAATAGAAATTGTTCGCTCTACTCCTGCCTACTCATCATGCAAGGCTATGATTCGATAACTTGGTTAGCTATAACTATCTCATACTAGCACATATGGTTGTATGATTAGGTCTTATTTCCAAAGTTGCTGGCTTCAGTCCTTAATCGACTACGGGCGAGATCTCCACCCTATCTTCTAGGGAGTCAAAATCCTCAATTTTGCAGAATACAATATAACTCGTCCGCGTCTAAAGACTAAAGTTTTCATTTTATTTTTATACAAAATAATAGAGATACCCTCTCTGGACATTTTTTAAAATATTCCCAAATTCTAAAATTATCATATTGCCCTTTTATCATTTTTTCCAAAAAAATCTATCGCTCTAGTTGCATTTGTGCGATAATCTCACTAAAAAGTTCCCAATTGACATTGCATAATGTCTAACCCATATTCTAATGGTTACAATAATAGAGGATCAATATTTCAAAAGGATAGATGCAACAAGTAGGATTACAACTACCATTTTCTCAATAATAGCATTTTTCATACACAACATACATGCATACATAATAGGATTTACAAAAGAAATATAATAATTAAAATATTGGGATCAACATGATAAAAAGGGGGTGTTTGCCCTGCTCTTGTTGTTCTAGAAATATGGTGGATGGATCATCGCAATAATAACCGGAGCAATCGACGTCTAATTCAAAAAGAGCCGAAAACGAATTAAATAACATCAAATAAATTCAAATATAACCGAAATTAAATATTTTTACATATTAATGTAGATTATGATTTTAGACAAATTTAGAGATAAATTTCATTCAATTTGGATTTTTGTAGCAAAAGTTATTAAGGCTTGAATAGGCTCGGTTGTGCTGAAGGAGAGCTCTGATTGATAGTTGGGGAAGCTTGAAGGTGGTCAGGCGATGCTTCTGGTGCAGTGAATCGGTATGAGACGCATGGAGCTCCAGCGGCGACCGAGGTGGCGGTTCTGGCAGGAGACGAGGAAGAAGCTCTAATTTCACATTTCCTATGGATCGATCAAGAAATTAAGTGAGGAGAAAGCATTGAGATGCTCTGGAACACGAATTGACGCGAAAGGATTGACAATGAACCCTTCTAATGCGGTAGAACGACGACAGTGGCGCACGATAGAATTGATGCTCTGAGAGCTCGAGTGTTTGAGCTCGGTTTGAGGATTAGAGAATGGGTGAGGAGGTGTGCACTGAGTGGGAAAGGAGCTGGCGAAACTCTAGGCGGGCTTTTATAGATGGAGGGGCGGAGAACCGCGAGGAAGAGCTCGGGCACACGCGGGCAACCGACGGAGCTTCCGGCATTGTACGGGCAAGGATGGTCTTCGGCAGGGCACGGATGGGCGCGGTGTTGACCGATGAAGCGACAGGGGTCGGTGGGAGGATGAAAACCAAATGCGACAAGGAAAACCGTGGGTGGGGCGGCGAGCTCACACGTGGCCACACGCGCTGGCGCTCAGCACCGAGGTGGAGGAAGAACCCTGTGGGTGGGGCCCACAGTTCAGAGAGAGGTGAGAGAGAGTTAGGGGTTTTAAGATTTTTGATTTTCTACTGAATTATTTTCCAATTTTATTCACTGGCCAAATGATGTCCAAATTTAATAAAAAAAATTGTGTAGGCTTCTGACCTAATGTAGTTTCGCCTGTAAAATTTTCAGAGGTTCAAACTTTCTGTGAATTTCTCTAAAATTCATATAATTTTCTGTTTTGTGCTTTTGTAATTGTTTTTCTAAATAATATTTCATATAAAAGCTTTGATGAATTGTTTCTGGAATAATATGCCTGAAAAAAGTATCTCAAAAGAAAATTTTACTTTGTTTCATTGTTACACAGGATGGTGCATCGGCTTTCTATATGATAGTTATACGCGTTCATATGATAGTTGTACGTGTTCACATGCTTGTTGTACGCGTTCATATGATAGCTGTGATCTATATATGTGTAACTCATGTATTTTGATTTTAGCAATCAAAGATAGCGTTACGTTCCTCGCTTACATGGTATCAGAGCGGTGCCGCTCCTGAGCTGCCGCCTCCACAACTTCCGCCGCGCCACCCCTGGGAGATGATCTCATCTCCATAATCTCTCCGGGGGGCTGCGCAACCCATAGTTTAAGTCGTGTCACCGATCATATGATCGCTACCAATTAGAGTTTTCCCTGGTCATCTTCAAATCGAGTTTTCTCTATTTTTTCCGATCATAGATCGGTTTGCGTCGCCCTGCTGACCTATCGACGTTCCTCGGCTTCGACCTCTCCAGCGTCTCCTCTCTTCCGATGACATCGTGGCGTGATGCGGCGCACTCATCGACACGGCCCTCCCTCCACGGCCTTCCGAGTGCCCCGTCTACCGTTGTCATCACGCCATATCATCGTCGCCGGACCGTCGTCCGCGAGACTCCTGTCTTCACTGGATTTAGGTCCAGTCTGAATGTCCGCCTTGGCAACGTTCCGACTGCGAGGGCGTGTTAGACAGGATGGTGCCTCGGCTTCCTACATGATAGCGGTACGCGTTCACATGATAGCTGTACGCGTTCACATGATAGTTGTACGCGTTCACATGATCGATGTAATCTATATATGTGTAACTCATGTACTCTGATTTCAATAATCAAAGATAGCATTACTTTCCTCACTTACATTCATTTATTTTTCTTTTTAGCATCTATTTGTTTATAGTTCAAGTTTTGCTTTAAATTAAAAAACCAAACTTAAACATAGTATATTTCATATGCAAATGATCAAAGAAATTTCTCTAATACATTTATATTACATAATCCCAGAATTAGGATCTTGGGATGTTACATAAATGGGTTCAACCCATCTCGTCACAATTTATAACCACTCCCCCTTGCTCTATCATAATTCTCAAAAGGGAGCACAAGCACCCGCTGCTATTTGTAGCAATACTAGGATACAAATTTGTGGTACACACCTTCCCAGCCTCCCTATAGTCAACTCTACCTCACCAAAGTCTTTGGATTCTTGCATGAATATTGCAAGATCTGACCTGATGCTGCCTCATGTCATAGGAAATCCAGTATGAGCACCCAGCCCCTGTGTTATTTAGGCCTGCTCAAGCCTCTCTTTCTTGATTTCTGAGACCACACGTTAGTGAGACATACTTGGTAGCCGTAAGAGCGTGAGACTTCCAACCGGTTCTCACATGAGGCGGATCCTAACTGAACTTTTTTCTCATTGCAAATAGGAAAGAACCAAAACCAGAAAATAAACCAAATGCCCTGTATTGTCAACAAAACCGTGACCCTTTTTTCCAATGTTGAAGCTCTAGGAGCTATATGATCTGACCTCCCCATGTTAGACAGGGAGACTTTGATGTCAACATGCATGTGCCAATAATCCTCTGAATTTCTGAATGACAAGTACCCCTGCTAGCTAGTAACTAGCACCCACAACTACAGATGCATGTATGAACATTCTCCTAGTCATATATAGTGGTCTGTACTATGCAGGGGTGGCAGCATGCAACTTTGGTTTGGTCTTTTCTTTCTCTGTCAAAGCTGGTACCTGTGAAAATGATATGAAGTATAATCAATGCAAACATGCTCAGAGCTTAGCCTCCTGCTAGTTCCTACAGTTTTCAAAGTCCACATTTGAGCCACTTGCAATGTCTGCCTTCCCTAGATGCCAAACAGGTAAACAACTATTTGTAGCTGCAATATTTAAGCTAAAGTTGGGCAAGGATGAAAGATGACTTGGCCAGTGATGATGGTTAGAGAGGGGGACAGAAGGCAGAACCTAGGACCAGAATGCATTATTGGCTAGGGTATGATGCCATGGACCCATCCATGGTAGTTCCCATCTTGGATTCCCTTCTTGTGGAAAACATAGGATTCATGCACAAAAAAGAAGGGAGAAACGAAAGCAAGGTAAGAAGGACAAAAGTGGTTTGTTCAGAACCAAAAGACAGCTTTCTTTTTTTTTAATTTCGAGTGACAATTGCGCACGCATATATATATATATATATATATTCTCATTCTCCAAAGACAGAGAAAAAATGCATGGGCTTTCATCACAGGTTCATGGCTCGTGAGCTTAAGAACTTAATAACAACCACGTCTCTATATTTCGATAGTGTTTCGATGCTGCATTGAGAAACTTGTGCTCATCGGACCCAATTGATTCATGTATGTTAAAGTTCACAAGCCTAAGTAGAAAGCCTATAGAAGTTAAAAGGAACTATATATGCTTCAAATTTACTCCTTTTTTTTGTCTTCAGTAATCTAATCTAGTATGCTGAAAAATATAGGAAAATGGAAAAGGAAACTCAATTTTTTGAAATGCACAAATACATTAAAAACAATAGAAAATCCAGTCACACATATGTCCAGTACTGGGGCACTTGGGCAGTAACCTATTCTCCATCAAAGGAGAAATAGTAAGGGAAAAATAGAATAGCGCCTTAAACAAGAATGCAAGTGTGGCTACATAAGCGATTGCAGCTCCAACTGGAATTGTATATTGCTGAAGTTTTATGGCACCTATTATTTAACAAAATGACAAATACTCTGACTAAAGTTTTTATTTAACAAAATGGTAAATATCTTGACTAAAATTTGTCGGTAAATAAATTGAGTGTTTGTGTGTGTGTGTATATATATATATATATACACTTTCTACTCTTAGGTGTAGTTACTCTTACCTCTGATATACCACATAAAATAACTTGACATGCTCCTTTATCATTTTGGATATACTTATATACTAATTATAAAATACTTCAATGCGAATCACCCAAAAAAATTGTAAGAGAGTCTATAGTTTTTAGCATATTTTTTTAAATACATTCATATTTGCATATAAAAAAGAAGTATGTCTAAAAAGTTATACATACCACCTTACCCCACGTCACCTTTTCTAATCACATTATCAACCAATAAAACCAGCCTAGATTTAAAAGAGAACAAGAAGAAAACCCAGAAAAAGATCCTCTATATATACCCACCACACCATCACCAAACAGAGATTCACACACACCCACATATCATCACCTCATTATCCCTTTACCTACACATCCCTCTAAACCCAAAAACCCAAACACAACAACACAAGCACATCATATATGGAAGACCACGGCGGCCACCACCTCCAGCCCACCGCCGCCCTCGCCTACGGGTGGGACCCACCCCTCGCGGCTCCCTTCGACCACGTCACCTGCCACGACCAGCTGGAGTGCTTCTCGACGGCATCGGAGCTGCGGCAGGCGCTGCTCCGCGCGCTGGCCGAGCTCGACGCGTCGCGCGCGGCGCACCAGGCGGAGCTCCGGCGGATGGAGTCCGAGGCCGCGCGGCTCGCGGCGCTCGGGGCGTCAGCGGCCGCCGAGCGCGACGAGCTCCGGCTCCACTGCCACTCCCTCCTGCTGCTGCTCCACCACCAGAGCCAAACCCCTGCACCTCAGAGCCTCCCGGCCGCGCACGCCCCTACAGCCCACGCCGGCGTCCTGGGAGGAGGTGCAGGTGCCGCATGCGCCATGGACGAGCACGCGCCGGACGCCGGCGCCACCTCGGAGGAGGCGGAGATGGAAATGGCGCTCACCGGGCGGCTACCCGAGAAGGGACGCCTAGTGGAGGCTGTCGTGTCGGCCGGCCCACTGCTACAGACGCTTCTCCTGGCCGGCCCGCTCCCGCGGTGGCGCCACCCGCCGCCGCCCGCGCCGGCCGGCGGTGCCGACATACCGCCCTTCATCCCCGACCGTCCGAGCCCGACGAAGGCCGACCCAGAGGCCGGCAACAACTCCTTCTCGTCGGCGTCGGCGGCGTCGTCGTCGCCTGAGAGCAACTGCAGCGGCGGGCCCGCGCCGCTAGTGGCGCAGCAGGCGCTTCCGTATCACATGAGCTCCTTTTGCATGTAGCAGCTGCTTAATCGAGACGCTCCCTTGCTTCCTGCGTGTGCATGCCACCAATTAACACGAGTGGCTTAATCGTCATTAGAGTGAGGATTAATTATGGCTTGTACTTGATTAGTACGTAGGGGTGAATTGATTAACTAGTGCTAGTGTGTTTGTCTAATTGAATGTGAGGAAAGATTGGGACATGTATATGCAAAGACAAAGCAGATGCATGCCACTAAGCAGATCGAGTAGGGTAGTGTCGCCTTTGCGAGGATGTATCATGTATATCAGTGTATGTATATGTATATGCATGTGGATGTTGCTTTCTTTCTTTATAGGACCCCTGCAGAATGCACTCGGTCGCAATATTGGGTTGATGCATATGGAGAGTGATTTCTCTACTTGTTAATTCCTTCAAATGGATGATGAAGTTGATTGAAGTTTGTCGGAGGAATTCGTGAGTTCGCCGCCCCCCACCCCCCCTCCCCCCTGAATTTTTTCAAATCGTTCAAAAAAATACGAAAATATTTGAATTTGGACATTGTCGGTGTACCGATCTTACGTAAAGATTATTTGATTCGGGGGGTCTCCTAAAGATGAAATCACGCAGAGTGGTTGCCACGGGATATTTAGAAAGGTTCAGGCCTTCTCCGGAGAGAATAATAACCCTACTCCTGTGTGTGTATGGTATTTTTGATGATCAAGTAAGAAGCTAAGACTATTACAGAGAACAGTACTTGTGTTTCTCCTTGACCCGCCCCCCCCTTTTTCCCTCTTGATGCACTTATATAGTCGTGAAGGAGTGGCCGTTTTGTCCTGCGGAAGATGCGTCTAATTAATCCAGTAATGGGCGCATGATGGCAGTAATTACCAGCGCATTGGCTTCTTCACGCTGTCTGGCAGTTATCTTCCAGAGGTAATTGGGGTATTTAAGCACCATTACTACGCGGAATAATAGTGCGTGTGGACTGTTCGGATTCCTTAATCAATTGGACCCACTCGCCTGTAGGTTTGATTATAAGGTGGTCGTGGTTTACTTGGTCGCAGAAAGACTTACGACCAAGTAGTGGTCGTAAAAGGACTTACGACCAAGTAGTGATCGCAGAAAGACTTACGACCAAGTAGTGGTCGTAGAAGGACTTACGACCAAGTAGTGATCGTAGAAGGACTTACGACCATGTAATGGTCGTAGAAGGACTTACGACCAGGTAATGGTCGTAGAAAGACTTACGACTATGGGGGTGATTGTAGAAGATCTTACAATCACTTGGTAGGTCTTCCCCTTATAAATATAAGGGGTACTTCTGGGGACTATGTGACATCATATTCACCTATTATAGATAAAAGATAAAATGAGGATTATTAGATCCTCGTCATCTAGCCCCCCAGCTTCAAGTGAATGTAACTTACTTGGTGAAGGATTCGTAAATGGACTTACGACTATAAAAATATCGTAGAACCATGGTCGAAGGAAAAACTCTTCGACATTTGAGTGCTACTTTGACCGGGAATTTGCTTGGTCAGGAAGGTTGCTTACGACTATCAAAAAATCATGAAAACCCTTATGACTGTGAAGTGGTCGTAGTAGGGCGATCGGAGAAAAAAAACCCTTCCGATTGATACTTCCTTCGACCAGAAAGACTTGGTCAAGAAAGTAATTTTGCTTGGAGATGACAAAAGAATCTAACTTTCTGAGCAGACCGTGCGGGAATTGCAAACGATTTCCACAGATCTGTTGATGAGACGGTTCCCGAAGCGATTGCAATTGTGAAGATTGCTTACGACTATCAAAAAGTCGTAAAAACCCCTACGACCGTGGAGTGGTCGTAGTAGGGGAATCGGAGAAAAAACCCTTCCGATTGATACTTCCTTCGACCAGAAAGACTTGGTCAAGAAAGTAATTTCACTTGGGGGTGACAATATGCACCTAATTTTCTCGAACGGACCATCTGGGGAATTGCAACCAGCTCTCACAGACTTGTTCGATGAGGCGGTTCCCGAAGCGGTGCAACCAACTCCCACAGACCTATAGACGAGACGGTTTTCGAAGCGGCGGCAATCGTGCGGTTATAAAAACTTACCAGGAGGTAGACTTGGGTTTTTACCTTTTCCTCAAATCACTCCGCTGTTCTTCGAGCTCTTGCTTTCTCCGTCCTCGACTAGGCTTCATTATCTCCGCCGCCAACCCAATGGAAAAACTTCTTGCTTCTGAGCGAAATGGCCAAGATAGTTTCCGAATGGGAAGAATCGGAGATGGATGCGACTAAGATCAAAATCTTGGTCGATGCCGGGAAGATTCCAGAGAAGGCTCTGGTAAAGTGGATTCCGTCTATCGGGCAGCACTGGCCATCGGGGGAAAATGGGCAAATCCCTGTCTTCCAAGCGTATTGTGAGTGCGGCCTTCGACTACCTGCTCACCCCTTTCTTACAGTGGTACTCGAGCACTTTGGGGTGGAATTGGTGAACTTAGGTCGCAATTCCATTACCATGTTGAGTGTATTCGTGTACCTGTGCGAGGCGTACCTAGGGATTCCGGCGAATCTCGAGCTGTTCCAATATTATTATGGGATGGCTCGACAAACCGGAATCACCGGAAGCGTGATGCAAGCTCCACGACTCGAAGTCGAAGGAGTATATTGAGTTTCACCGGTCTTCGTGGCGGGATGGAGGAAGGGTGGTTTTTTGGAAAGTCACCTCTGAAGACAGCCTCTCCTTTGCGGGGAGGGCTGCCGAGAAGAAATCTTCATGGGACTCGACTCCTGAAGATATCAGCCGGATTGCCCCCTATATTCAAGCCATCAAGGACTTGAAAGAAGAGAGGCTGACCGGATGGCATGTGGTAAAAGATTTTATCACACGCCGAATTAGTCCCTTGAAGAAACGAGCATCTCCTATGTGGAGATACTCGGGAGAGAGACAACCGAGACTACGAGGAGGGTAAGTAACTGTCGACTTAGCTCTTGGTTTGGTCTTTCTCAACATTGTCTAATATTCTTATCTGTTTACACAGATCTTTCACAGGCTGAGGTTGACTCTAGAGTCAGACTCATCTGTGAGAAATCTCCGCCACTTCGAGTGGCGGTTCCTCGAATCATTGCGGCTTTGTCCGCAGATGAAAAGATAGAGCGCCTAAAGGTAATCAAAAAGTTGATTCTTTCTTTAGGACTTTATAGTCGTAGAAGATTCTTACGACTAATGGAGATCGTAGAATATCTTACGATCAAGAAAGCGTCGTAGAAAAACTTACGACTTGGCACTGGTCGTAGAAAAACTTACGACTAATCAGTGATTCTTCTTTTTCTGTTTTGCTTTACAGAAAGTAGGTATGGAAAATCGTCAGGACGACGAGGAAGTCGTTCTGATGACTATTGGCGCAGGGTTGTCGAAAGACAGAGGCTCGGCTCCTCCATCTAAGAAACGTCGACTTGCAAAATCTGCCGACAAGGGAGGAGCAAGCTCGAGCTCTGGTCTTTCGACCAGACCCTCTACAAAGCCTGCGGCAGCCGTAGCTATATCTGAAGCCGAGGCCGCAGCTATCGAAGCCGAGGAGGTTGAAGCAGCTGAATCTCTTAAGCGCAAACCTCGCAAGGCTAAGGTACCCTTCTATTATGACAAGGAATCTTTCGCAGTTGCTGCCACTCCTAGTTTTGTTAAGCAACTGGAAAAGGAGAACTGGAAAGATTTTATGTCTTTTATGAAGGACGATGCTGCACCAGCACAACCTGCAGCTGAGGGCAGTGCTGCTCTTGGAATGGTCGAGACTGATCTCGGCCATCCAGAGAATCAGGAAACCAGAGCCCTGGTTCCTGTCCAAACTCTACGACCAGACGTGGTCGTAGCTGGGCCAATTGTTGAACCTCGACCAGACGTGGTCGTGGAGAAGAAGAGATCCTCCGTTGGGAGGATTGCTCCAAAATTCCTGGTTAAGACCGAGTGCGAGAGGTATGTGAAATGTACTAAAGTGTAAGAATAACATTTACCTTTTCTTTTCACAACCCGATTTGCTTTTCTTTATTTCATCAGACTCCTTCACCCGGGAATGCTTAGTTGAGAAGCCCATTGCCACCCCTTCAGTTACTGGAGAGGTATTAATGGAGGTGGTCGAAGAATCACCCTTGGCCCAGGTGGCCGATGAAGTCGAGACTCCCAGAGTGATTCCTACATCTGCTGAGGTTGTAGCTACGACCATTGAAGTAGCGGTATTCTTTGTTGAAGTGGCGACTCGACTCATCGAGGTCGTAGAAACAACGAGGGCATTGTGGAAGCCTCTGGTCAAGGTGGTGACCAGCTTGTGCAGATTCAGGAAGGAAATCGTAGGAGGCGTTCCTTCCCTTACCCAAAGAGAAGTTCTGTAATCAAGAAGAAGAATATTTCAACTTCGTGGTGACTTCTTTGGACTGCCTCAAATCATAGGGTCTTACGCTTTCGGATCTCGTGGCCGAAGTCCCCATCCCAAAGATATTCCCAACAGGGGAATACAGCCGATAATGGCGCCTCGAGGAGGTGTGGTGGGATAAAGTCGCGAGGATAGATAAGCTGCAGAACCCGGATTTTGTATATTCAACCTTTGCTAGGTCGACTATGAATGTAAGTATTTTTAGAATACTTATATATATGGCTTTCCTTCTCTTCTCACTGTTTTCTTTTTGCAGAAAGCTCTGGAGCAAATTGCTGTTGTCGGTGAGTACCATCGACAACTTTTAGAGCTAAGACAGGAGAAAGAAGTACTCTGTGCAGAGGCAGAGAGATGGTAAGTCACTATTATTCATAGTTGTTTTTGACTTAACTACTCGTATAGTGTTTTACGAGAATAGTCATGGAAAAAACTCATGACAAAGTACTGGTCGTAAAGAGCTTACGACTACTTACGACCAGGTAGTGGTCGTAGAAAGACTTACAACTATGTCATAGTCGTAGAAAAACTTACGACTAGATCGGTGGTTGTAGAAGTACTTACAATCAATCGGCTGATGTTTATCTCCGTTTCTGTTCTTTGTAGGTTAAACAGTGGTACGAAGACCTTAGCTGACTCACTCAACTATGAAAAAGAGGAGTCGAGAAAGCTAAGGAGGAAGTAATAGTTCTCTCGGATAGACTTGAGAGGTTGTCTCTGCATCTAGAAGATTGCGGGAAAAATAAGCGAGAAGTCTTGAACTTAAGATTGCTTTTGAGTTTTAACCTTTACCCAACTCTCATTTCTTCTCGGAGAAAGAAGATGAGATCACGAAGCTCGGACGAAGTTCAAGAAAAAGCTTTGGTCATTCGGGAGTTTTCCGCATTACCAAGGACAAGGATCAAGAACTCGAGGGTGCGAGAACTCAAGTAATGTAAGTAATTCTTTACTGTTGTCCTTTCGAGTATTTTCCTTTCCTAATGCCAATTTCTTGTTGAAATTCTTCTTTGAATTGAGAAGCCTCGAGGTGAAATCCAAGAGAAGACCTTGATCTACAATGAGTCCGTCGCATTGCTAAGATGAATGCAGAGGACATCGAGCATGGGAGAAAAAGCATTTGAAACCGTTGCTTCCCATCAAGAAGAGGTCAAAAAATTGGATTCTCAACTAGTAGGTAAGAAATGCTTTTACCTATAATTATCTTTGTGTTATCTTCCACTAGAAGTTTATTTTTGTTTGACCGATTTTATTCTTTTCAGAACAAGTGGTCGAAAACAAGAAACTTCGTGAGGCTTCGACTTGCACCCAACAGGAGATGGAGTTGATGAAGACTAGTCTTCAAGGCAACATCACACTCCTGAACAATGTACTTAGTGAGCTACATTCTGAGGGAAAAACTCCTCGAGAAAGTACTGTAGCTGCTCACATAAGTACCATTGGGAACAAGTCGGAAACTTGCAAGAAATGGTGACCACTCTGAAGGCTAATCAAGCTGAATCAATAAGGGAGATAGTCGAAGCCGGAGTAAGTAATGCTTTGGCGAAACTTAAAGCTCAAGACCCCCGCCTTAATGTACAACCAATTGAAGCCGAGTTCGATTGCTCTGAATCAGAGGCAAATCGTCTGATTGAGGAAATGCAATCGGTTGGCAAAAAGGTGGCGGAGGAAATGCGACTAGGCTCTCCCCTTGAGTAATCTTGTAACTACTTTGTAAGGCAGACAATTTCTGTTGACGAGTAATATATGATCCATCTTGTTTCCTGAAAATCATCTTGTCGAGTAGTTAGTAACTCAAAAGATAATAGACGAATGAAAGACCAAGGACTGAAGTTAAATTAATAACTTTATCCTAGGCCATCTTGTTTCCTGAAAATCATCTTGTCGAGTAGTTAGTAACTCAAAAGATAATAAACGAATGAAAGACTAAGAATTGAAGTCAAATTAATAACTTTATCCTAGCCCCCGACTATTTGCTTAGCTTGTTTAGACAATCTAAGTAAATAGTGTTCGAAATGGGTTTTCTGAAAACAAAGAGAGGTTTGTTTAACTTATAGTTTTTGTTATGGTTGTCAAGTACTTGGTCGAAAGAGTAGAAACGGCTCGACACTAGGAAGTTCCTTCTAGTGGGCAGGACCACGTGCAGAGAGGAAAGACTTCGACTAGGTGATGTTACCATCTCCGACTAGTTTAATCAAACCAAGAACAGCAACTTGAGTTAAGAAAACGTCTATAGGACTTTGATAATTCGTTCGCCCTTTTCTGATGGACTCGATAAGTCTTTTCCAGTAGCAAAAAGTAGGAGACTGAGCAGCGCTAGGAAGTTCCTTCTAGTGGGCAGGACCACGTGCAGAGAGGAAAGACTTCGACTAGGTGTGTCTCTTCCTTCGACCAGTCAAAACGAAACGAGTACATCCAAATTGGTCGAATAAATATAAAAAGTGCACTCTACTTAGAATATTTTTTGAAATTACTGAAAAAATAAACTAAGATTGAGAGAGTTGGCTTTTAGAATGTTTCGACTGGATATAACCCAAGCTCTTTGTATTGGCAGCAAAAGTGAGTAACGAGTCGATGCTAGGAAATTCCTTCTAGTGGGCAGAACCACATGCAGAGAGGAGAGGTTTCGACTAGATGACGTTACTCGCGCCGACCGGTGTAAAGAAAAGCGGGTGTTTTGGATTATAGTCGAAAGATTAAAAAGCACTACTCAAAAATAAGGCAAGAGAGGTAGAAAGAACACGGACTTTTATTGCACGAGAAATTGGTCACACATAGAATTTGCGTGGCGGTCGATGTTCCAAGAATTTGAGAGAACACGTCAGTCCTCCATCGCTAGTCGTGGCGACTCGCCGAGTTACTTCGACCATTTGTGTAAGGACCTTCCCACTTGGGGAAAGTTTATTCGATTAGACTTGGATTGGCGAGCCTCAATACCAAGTCACCTACAAAGAAGGTGCGAGGTTGGACCTTACGATCATAGTATCTGCGCAGGCTTGTTGGTAGGCGCGAGCGGATTAAGGCTAAGTTTCTCCTTTCTTGAGTAGGTTAATGTCATCCGCTCGAAGTTGTTCTGGTCCGAGTTGTTGAAGGTTTCAACTCGTGTCGACCGCAATTTTAGCTCGGAGGAAGCATGGCCGACTCGAACACTAGAAAAATGGTGTTTCTCCTGTTGCTCTCGTGGTCGCGTCTTAAGCGCCCATAATACGGAAGGTAATTCTTGTACCCAAGCCCCGAGCGCTTAACAAGTGGTCGAAAACTCGGGTTTTAATTCCTCGCATTATTTGGCCGTTTGCGTTCGACCGCCCGTTGCTTTGGGGATGTGCAATGAAGCATAGCATAACTTGGTACCCAACTCGCCGCAAAATTCACGAAATTTTGCACTTGCGAAGTGTTTACCATTATGCGTAATTATCAGACTTCGGAACTCCAAATCGGCTAATTCGCATCTCATCATGAACCTTTTGCGACTTTCGTTGTTATCGATTCTGAGTTCGGCTTGATCCATTTTGTGAGCGTGTCAATAGCCACAAAAGGAATTGAAACCTCCGGAGCTTTGAGAAGCGATCCTAGGATATCGAGACCCAGTGCAAAAGGCCAAGAAAGAGGTATTATGCGTAATGCTTGAGTGGTTGGTGTATCTGTCTACCATGAAATTGGCTTTGGACACACTTTTTAACCACCTCCTTAGCATCGTGACAGAGTGTAGGCGAGAAAACCTTGTCGAAAGGCTTTACCAACCAATGTTCTGTAGGAAGCATGTGTCCCACAGATGCCACTGTGTATATGTGAAGGAGTGTTATTCCTTCGTTTTGCGGAATGCATCGCATGAGTATCTCTTGGGTTCCTCGTTTGTAGAGGACTCCTTCGACGAAAGTATACATTTTGGCTTTTCGGGATAAACGATCTGCCTCAAGATCATCTTCGGGTACGGAACCCTTACAAAGATACTCGTAGATGGGAGTCATCCAGGTATCCTCGTAGTCTAATGAGGTCATCTCAATAGGAGGTGTCTCTGGTTCTTCGACCAGAGACGGCTTTTGGAGTTGCTCCAAGAAAACTCCTTTTGGTACTGTAGATCGGGAAGAAGCCATCCGAGCAAGTTGGTCTGCGAGGAAATTATCCTTTCGAGGGATGAATTGTACCTCGAAACCTAAAAAATGCTTTTCTAGCTTGCGTACCTCCGATAAGTACCGAGACATTGTCGAGCTAGAGCACTGGTACTCTTTCCCAACTTGATTCACAACTAGTTGAGAGTCTCCTCTCACGAGTAGTCGACGAATCGAGAGTGCTTTCGCAGCTCGTATGCCAGCTAGCAAACCTTCGTACTCTGCCACATTGTTAGTGGCCTGAAAGTTTAATTGTATGGCATACTTTAAGGTTTCTCCGGTAGGAGATACCAGGACCACCCCAGCCCCCGAGCCACTTAAAGTAAGTGACCCGTCAAAGTACATCATCCACTGGTCGTGGGAATCGTACTGGGGATCCTGAACAGGTTCAGGATTTGTCCATTCGGCGACAAAGTCTGCCAAGATCTGGGATTTTATGGCCGTTCGGGACACGAAATGGAGGTCTAACTCCCCAAGTTCGACTGACCATTTTGCCATGCGTCCCGCTGTTTCCTTATTATGGAGGATTGCTCCCAAAGGAAACTCAGACGACACAGCTATTTTGTGCGCCTGAAAATAATACCGCAGTTTCCTCGAAGACATGAGGAGGGCATATAGAAGTTTTTGGACCTGAGGGTAACGCTCCTTAGGCCGTGTAAAACTTCACGACATAATAAACCGGTCGTTGTACGTTTTCACGTTCTACGACCAATACTGCGCTTGCTGCCTGTGGCGTGGCAGCTAGGTAAATTAAGAGCGTCTCTTCTGGCTTTGGAGAAACCAAAACAGGAGCACTCGTAAGGTACCTCTTGACATCCTCAAAAGCAGTGTTTGCCTCGTTCGACCACTCAAAACCTTCGTGTCTCACGAGAAGTTTAAAGAAAGGTAGTCCTTTTCTCCTAGTCGATGCGATGAAACGACTTAAAGTCGCCATGCACCCAAAGTGAGTTTACGGACTTCCTTTTTGTGGTTGGAGGACGATCGGAGGATGGCCTTTATTTTTTCAGGATTTGCTTCGATTCCTCGTTCAGATACTAGGAATCCAAGCAATTTTCCTGAAGAAATTCCAAACACACACTTCTCTGGATTAAGTTTTAAGCGGTGCTTTTGAGATTGTCGAATGTTTCTTGTAGGTCAGTGATATGATTAAGTCTCTTAATGCTTTTACGACTAGATCATCAACATAGGCTTCGATTCGGCCTAATTGAGATGAAAAAGTCGATTGCATTAAGCGTTGAAAAGAAGCACGGCATTCTTTAGACCAAATGGCATTTTGACATAGCAAAAGGTACCAAATGGAGTAAAGAATGCGGTCTTTTCTTCATCGTTTAGACACATATTGATCTGGTGGTATCCAGAATATGCATCTAAAAAACTTAATATCTCACAACCTGCAGTAGAATCAACCAACTGATCGATACGAGGTAAAGGGAAATCATCTTTTGGACAAGCTTTATTAAGATCAGTAAAGTCTACGCACATACGCCATTTGCCGTTCGACTTTTTGACCATTACAGGGTTAGCCAACCACTCTGGGTGGTTGACTTCTCTTATAAAGCCTGCCTTAAGTAGCTTATCCAATTCGATTTAATAGCATCTCGTCGATCGGTGCAAATCTCCGTAATTTTGTTTCTGGTACTTTATCGGTAGTAAAGCTAGCACGTGCTCGATCACCTCCACAGGGACTCGGGCATGTCGGATGCTTGCCACGCAAAGACATCTGCGTTAGCTCGGAGGAAGGTAATGAGGCGTCTTCCTATTTGGGGTCGAAAGTCTCCCGTCTGAGCGATCTTGAGGGCTCCTCTGCGTCGGAGGAACCTCTTTGACTTGGTCGTTCGGCTTTAGTGCGACTTTTAGGCCCGACTTGCTAGTCGAAGGTGACTTTCATCTCGAGTTGGTATTTGACCAACCATCTCGAGGATCGGCGGTCATGACTATCGCCATCTTTTGTCACATTGGATTGTGATCACTCCTTTGGGACTGGCATCTTAAGACATTGATACCCATAATGAGTAGCCATTAAGAATTTTGCCAAAGTTGGTCGTCCGAGTATGGCGTTATATGCCGTATCGAAATCGACCACATCAAAGGAGACTTTCTCTGTCCTGAAATTACTTGGCGAGCCAAATGTTAAAGGAAGAGAAACTTAGCCAATGGGTTTGGCCAAAGACCCCGGTACGATTCCATGAAAGGAGTATCGTACCGGTCTTACCTTTGTCCCGGTACTTGCATCTCGTCCGGGGCATTAGTAAATAGTATGTTCAAGGCGCCACCATCAACCAACACTCGATTGACCCGACGGTTGTTGATGGTGGGTTCGACCACAATCGGATATCGACCTGATCGATTCGAAGTGATCGGACAATCACCCTTCTCAAAAGAAATGGTAACTTCCGACCACTTCGGTAGGTTATTGACAAGAGGGCGTTTATAGAGTTTACCTCTCGTCCGGCAGCTTTGAGTTCTCGTTTCGACTCGTATGTCGATGATCCTCTGTAGATGTGCTTTACGGTATGTTGCGGATCTTGGAGCGGCATCTCTTCATCATCAAGCGACTTTTGGTCACTTGTATTCCCTACTTGCTCGAGAGTGGGAGTGGCCCTTGCCGTTGTAGTAGTCCTCGAGCTTTCTTTGAAAAACTTCGGCGATTCTATGAGGTCATGTCCTTCCTTTTATGGAAAGGACACCACCTTGGTTTGTCGTTCTGCGATCGGGCGCTTACCTTTGCCTTGATCGAGTGCGACTTGGTGGTCGGGGCTCTTTATCTTTACGGCCAAGACCTCCTTGAAACCACCGGTTTGTGGTTTTTGATTCTTCATTTTCTTCTTGGACTTCTTTGCTTTCTTGTCCTTACCAACTTCACCTGGCTCTCGAGGAGTGTATGCTTCTCGATCAATAGTGTTGTTGCACTCGACCGCCTCAAAAGCAGTCGTATATTGATCGGCCATCTCGAAGAGTTCGGCAACAGTGTTGGGAGGATTCAAAGCAATATTCTCTGTTATCCTTCTACTACGGACTCCTTGCTTAAAAGCCCTGATCACAGAGGAGTCGAAATTTCGGAATTGAGTTCTGAACCCGACTAAAGCGTTTGATGTATTGGCGCAAAGTCTCGTTGTTGTTACATTTTATCGGTGCAAGTCGTCTTCCTTTCGGGCGGTTATGCGTGCCTTGGAAATTTGCTGTAGAAGATCGCAGAGGTGTTGCCAAGAGTAGATCGACTCGAGTGGTTGGTTTAATAACCACGATCGAGCGGATCCTTCAAGCACAGTCGGAAGGTAATTTGCCATTACATGCTCTCCTCCTCCTGCTGCTCGGACAGCTGTTGTATATATCTGAAGAAATTCGATGGAATTTTGAGATCCATCAAATTTCTCCATGTTCACTGGTCGAAAATGAGGTGGCCAGCGAACTGCTCGAAGGTCAGGCGAAAATGCCCGGCATCCGGTAATTACTTCTTGACGCCTTCTTTGTAGGAAAGAAGGGTTAATGTCACCAGGTGATCGTATACGACGATACCCAACGACAGGCTGACCTGTCCTGTAGTAGGTCTCAGCTCTACGAGGGGAATACTCCTCGTACTCCATCCGTTGCGGATTTCTTTGTCGAAGTGGTGAATGATCACCTCTCCGAGGGGCCTCTTGATCATCAGCCGATCGAAATGTATTTCTCCGAATAGGGATCGATCGACTTATGGTCGTGTCGATTCCTACGTGGAAAATATTTGATTATTCGGTAGCTGAGGAAGTCGCATTGCTACGACTACCTGAATGTTGTCGACGAGGTACTTCCAGTCTTGTCATCACGGTTCGAAGCCTTTGCGCAATCTCTTCAGCAAAGAGATCGTACCCTGGCGTTCGAGCAAGCTCTTGATTGGGATTCTCGAGCAAGTCGTTGATGTCCTGGAGTTCTTGTACCTCCTTCGACTGATGTTGAATCGCCCCAGCGAGTTCTTACGGTCGCAACTTTCTTTTGTCGGATGACCTCAAAATCCTCCTCATCAGATCTTTGAGGCCTTCTCAGTGGAGTGCGAGAATATCGAGGATTTCCCTCGCGTTCATCAGTGTTGGTTACATGCATCACCGGTGGTGCCCTTGCCATTACCACGAGGGCGCGGTGTGTGATCTTCGGGAGTGTTCTTATCTCGGCCTCCATGAGGTGACCACGATTGAGGAAGGGCGAAGACCTCCGTTGATGATTCTCACTTGCGCTCGAGGCCTCCCGCTGAGGAGTGCTCGAGAGACACCATCTGGCGACTTGGAGTAATCCCCTCGGTAGGGGAACTCGGGTTATAAGCTGTCTCCGTTCGTAAATGAGATCTGCGAGAGGCGGTCGAATTTGCGGGAAAAGCATGCTTGATCCCACCTCTCTGGAGTTACCACGAGAGAGGATCACCGGATGTTGGTGGAGTCTGGAATGGTGGCTCCCGAACTTGTCTCACCAAGTCGGACCGCCTTAGGGGACTTGAACACTTGGAGGAAAAACTCTCGTCGTGTTGTGAGTCCTCACAGGTGCGGTTCAGTGGATTGACCCTTGTCCTTTGAGGGAATTGGCTCCTCTGTTGGACGTATCATTGTGGGGGATAAGGATCCCTCCTCAACTCCATTGATGGGATGGTTTCCTAGAGAATAATCTCCGGAGGCAACATCACCATCAGCGGATGCATCACTCGGCTCGTAGTCGAAACCGGCATCCATGTCGACGTCTGCGTAATCTGCCAAGTCAAACCAGTTCTCCTCGTTCCATTCTCCTGCCATGATTGCATGAGATTTGGAAAAAGAGAGTATGTTGACAAGAGATTACCGGAAGATTCCCCACGGTCGGCGCCAACTGTCGGTGTATTAGAACCGATCTTACGTAAAGATTATTTGATTCGGGGGGTTTCCTAAAGATGAAATCACGCAGAGTGGTTGACACGGGATGTTTAGACAGGTTCAGGCCTTCTCCGGAGAGAATAATAACCCTACTCTTGTGTGTGTATGGTATTTTTGATGATCAAGTAAGAAGCTAAGACTATTACAGAGAACAGTACTTGTGTTTCTCCTTGACCCCCCCTTTTTCCCTCTTGATGCCCTTATATAGTCGTGAAGGAGTAGCCGTTTTGTCCTGCGGAAGATGCGTCTAATTAATCAAGTAATGGGTGCATGATGGCAGTAATTACCGACGCATTGGCTTCTTCACGCTGTCTGGCAGTTATCTTCCAGAGGTAATTGGGGTATTTAAGCACCATTACTACGCGGAATAATAGTGCGTGTGGACTGTTCGGATTCCTTAATCAATTGGACCCACTCGCCTGTAGGTTTGATTATAAGGTGGTCGTGGTTTACTTGGTCGTAGAAAGACTTACGACCAAGTAGTGGTCGTAGAAGGACTTACGACCAAGTAGTGATCGCAGAAAGACTTACGACCAAGTAGTGGTCGTAGAAGGACTTACGACCAGGTAATGGTCGTAGAAGGACTTACGACCAGGTAATAGTCGTAGTAAGACTTACGATTATGGGGGTGATTGTAGAAGATCTTACAATCACTTGGTAGGTCTTCCCCTTATAAATATAAGGGGTACTTCTGGGGACTATGTGACATCATATTCACCTATTATAGATAAAAGATAAAATGAGGATTATTAGATCCTCGTCAGACATATTAGATCCTAAATTTGATTTTGGACAAAATTTGGTCACATGTCCAAAATTTGGTCAAATATTGGCCAAATTTCATGCAGTTTGAAAACCCACTGAAATTCTGAAATTTTGGTAATTTCATTCAATTCGTTCCCCTTCGGAAAAAAATTCAAAACAAAATTGTTTTCCCTGGATTCGACTGTAGGGAAATTAATTAGCCTAGTAATGGTAACATCGAAAAGAGGTGGATTAACAAGTTAAGGTCGCAAAGAAGTTTGGGTGGAAATTGAAGTTGTAATCGCCGTTTATCATATAAAATAACATTCTCATAGGTAAAGTGACATTTCCCAGTCATGGTCTTCTAGAGGTTGTCAACAAGTGTTGTGTATGACCCATATATAACAGGGTAAAAGTAATGACCTATGTCAAAGAAAGCGGAGCAGGGCATACACTCTCCGGACAAAACCTTATAGGGGGTGGGGTTGTATAGGGTTACAAGATATTATGGGTGGTACAGACTAGGATTCCGAGTTGAACCATGTAACCAGGGTATAAATTATACATATGATCTCTTGTAACTCTAATCGTGATAAGGAAATAAACTCTTTGAATGGATAAAGCCGCCACGATTTGACTCTCGGTGATATAGCATTGCCGAACCTCGTAAATAAATCATCGTGTCTCTTGTGTGAGTTTGGGTGATTAGGCTCGGGCGGTGGGGATATGGTAGCTGAGAATCTCATGGTGGCAATGGCTAGATGGGCAAATTGATGACGACCGAAGTTGTGGAGGAAGAGATGGGAAAGGTATTTCATATCTAACGGCCAAGAATGATTTGTATGGAAATTGTGTCATTTTAAGGGACTACACTTAACGTAAGATGTCACTGCCAGGATCTCGGATATCCCTGATGGACACAATTACCACCGTCAAGGAATAATGATACCATCACGGGCACTAGCATGCACGTCAAGGAAACAATAACCGTCAGGGAAAATAGAAAATCCCCCCACAAACACACACCCCCAAACCCTATTCCCCAAATTCAGCCGCCTCCACCTCGTCTTCTACCATGGCTCCTCCAAATCCAGTCATCTCCACCACCTCCAGCTCCGTCCCCAGCTAGATCCGTCCAATCCCTACCTAGTTCTCTACCACAAGACCTCCGATCCGCACCTCCTGACGTCGCGCTGCTGCTCCGAAGGGCCTGCAACCACTTCTATACTCTATTTCTGGTCCAATCCCCACTTGTGCCGCCGCCTCCCAAGTCTTCAACCACTACTCGACGTCCATAGCTCCCACCGGCAACCAGGCTTGCGTCCCAACGTTTGCTGCTGCTCTGAAGGACCAAGGGCCACGCCTACTGCTGTTCTGCTGTCTCCTTGGTCGACCTCCCACTGGCGCCCAGATCAACCTCTCCATCTTGATGTGATTTTTTCCTTCGGGAAGTTCTTGGATGCATCTCGCATTTTTATTTTTATGTCGAGTAGTGACTATGAATCCGAGAGTGTGACAGCCAAGTTAGTTCTTCACTCTCTTAGCGTTATATTCCAATGGAGGCCTTTATGTATGGATGTATGTGTTTGTTGTGCTGGATATTCGAAAAACAAACTGATCATTGAGTTATGTAGTTATTTAGGATAAGAGATGCATCAGTTACCGTCCTCTTGGAGTGTTAAATCAAGACAAGGAGATTTAACAGGTGCATAAATCTACATGGTTCATGGTTGCCTTACCAACCCATTGCATTTGTATATGCAAGATTCATGGGTTTGAATTTTTCGTATATCAGTGATGTACCTTAATATATGAGCTGTATGCTTTTTGGTGATATTATTCATCTTTCCTCTGCTAAAGTTGCTTTTTAGCGAAGAACTAACTTGCCCGAAATCAAGTGCTAATTTTTCATCTTTTTTTTTTGTTCAACCTTTCTCAGGAAGTTGTTTGCGTGATATTGCTGGATAGGAGAAGGACAAATTAGAAATCAACTTGCAAGGTATTTGCCAGTAACACTCTGGTATTTAATAGTCTCGACAGAATTAGAAAACTAGTAGCAGTCTGGTATTTCCTTAGAAACTTTGGTAGTATTTGCTAGTTGCATGAGTCGACGGGTCAAGCTGGGTATTTTCTTAGTAACTTTTCTTTTTGTTTTTGTAGTAAACAAGGCCAGGGTGAAAATTTGGCTAGGCTGGTGAAGTAACTTTGACGAGTCACTCTGTCTCTCTCTCACTGCAATCTTGTGATGTTGGTCCTTGTTTGTTGCTGAATAACCTTTGATAGTAATCACTAAACTAAGTAGCCCTTGTTTTCTGCATACTGAAGTAACTAGCTCTTATTCCAATTTTTCCTGCTAAAATCACATAATTATTTAATGGCAGACCGCTGAATAGGCAATTCAAGTTTGCCCCTTACAAGGATAAGGAAGTTTACAGGATTGGCACTATGTCTGGAGTTATTCTCAAAGATGTGTATCCAGACGCCATTCATGTCAATAATGATGCCGGTGTCATCATTGATCACCATCATGCATTTACATGGGCTGATTATTATTAGTACAAAGATGACACAGGAAGAACCGCTGCGGATCGAGCGAAGGAAGAGTTTTGGGTAACCGGCACTCCCTGTCAGTTTTCAGCCTTTCCCTGTCAGGGTTTGACCGTCAAGGAACAAATTGTACTTGAGATTGTTAGATGTAGATCTAGCCAGAAATGAACTCACACTTTACATAGTAGTGTAGAAAAAATGTTTGACTAAAGGGTGACGCACGCAATCAATCACATGCAATCCAGATATCTACGTTATACAGGATGGTGCTTCGGCTTCCTACATACATAACGTCTCCTCTTCCGAAAGATTACGCGTTCATATGTTAGCTGTACACGTTCACATGATAGATATACATGTTCACATAATAGCTGTAATCTATATACACGTTCACATGATAGTTGTACGCGTTCACATAATAGTTGTAATCTCTATATGTGTAACTGTTGGACCGAAAAGGCGACCAGAGAGGGGTGAATAGGAGCACGCTCACTTTTTCAACCAAACTCAGATTCAATACAAATTTCACTCCAATAGCTATGGAAGCTATGAAGATCAATATACCAGTACAGCGGAAGACTAGTATGGAATCCAATCTAAACCCCGAAGCAAAACAACCAAAATCAACACGGGCTAAAAATTGAAGTGTTGCGCGATCTGACCTCTGTGTTAATGGTGGTCGGACCAGTCACCTTGGGCGGTCGGACCTCCAGTCTGATGAACAGTAAAAATAGCCCGAAAAACGAAGTTGCAAATATATGTAACTTTTGATCTACAACTCCAAACTTGATGAAACTTGGTACACGCCTTCTCTAGGATGTCAGGAACCTATTCCAATCGAAGATCGTGAAGATCCTTGGAAAAGTTACGACCTTTTTCAGTTTAAGGGGAGGATGGTTCAAAACCGAGTCAAAACGAAAACTTGATCCAAAAACTTGCTCGTGGGTGATTGATGATCAAGATGATCCTAGATGTGTTCCCACATGTCACAGCAAGCTAGATCATGTGAAGAAATCAATTAAAAACTCACTAATCAAAGAAAGACTCAAAATCACCAAATAGAGAGAAGAAAGACAAAGAGACACATCATTGAGCAAACTTTCTTTGGATTGATTTGATAGGGTTTGGGTTTACAATCACTCCATCAATGGAGGACAAAGCTCAATCCAAGAGCACGAAATCAAATCAAAACTCTCTAGAACCCTAACTTCCACTAATCCTCTCCCTAAGCCAAACTAGGGTTTCAACAATAATGAAAGGGTTGAAGGGGGTGCAGCCACCTCCCTCCTCTATTTATAGTGGAGACTTAGACCTTCTAGAAGTTTAACTTAAATGGGCTCCCGTTAAGGCCCAACACAAATGGGTCACACACGCACGCATTACAAAACGCCGTCTTCAACACCTCTTGACCTAAACCGCTTCTCTTTGCGTCGTCTTGCGCCGCGGATTGGCAAAAGGTCACCAAGGTGGTATTTGGTAAGATTACCAAAATACCCCTTCTCGGTCCTTCTCCGAAGACCGAGTCCCTCTCTGTGGCACTTCGCTTGTTCGCACGTGTAGGTTGATCAACGGCTCTCTCCATGTCGGCAAGTCTCTCCCATCTGGCTCCCACCGAAACCACCATGGCACTTGCACCGACTCCCGCGCCGCTTGATCAAACCGATCGCACCGAATCGTCCGTTCGGTCATTCTTGTCTATTCTGCACCACACTTGAGTTCATTGACCTCACCCTGGCATCGTCGATCGTTCTGGACCTCAGCTCTCCAAGCCTAGTCCCGATCATCCTCGCCGTTGACCGTCGTTAACCACCAAGCAACTTGCACAACAATAGACAAGCAAATCGAATCCGGGAACAAGTTCTTCACAACTTGACCCACGTTAGTCAAAACATGCATCATGCAACACATATGCACTAAAACTCATGACTTTGACATAACCAACGAGCAACGCCGCCACGAAGGCCGACGTTCAAGTGACAATCGGTCCGACCGCCCCTCAGGGCCAATCGAACCGCCGGCCTTGCCAGTCGGACCGCCAGCCATAGGCCGGTCCGACCGCCCGAAAGGACTTAGTCGATTTTCAACCCCTGAAAATCTGAAACCTGCTGGAAACTTTAAACCAATAGAAATTTTGACTGGAGACTCCAAAAATTATGGGACCAAGAGCAATAGAATCCCCTCTCTTGCCTACACCCTCTATTTTTGGCCCAGCTCATTTTGACACATTTGGTCACAGCTGGTCCGACCGCCGTTCATGGCCGGTCCGACCGATTTGGGACCGGTCGGACCACCATGCTATGGCTGGTCAGACCGCCTGTCACCTGACAGTTCTGAAACTTTATCAAAAACTCGTGAAACGACAAACCGTTAATGTCATTGCCAATTATCACATCATCCTAAGATCTGGAGCATATCCCCATGATATCCACAGTAACTCATGTACTCTGATTTTAACAATAAAAGATAGTGTTACTTTCCTGGCTTACATGGTATCAGAGCGGTGCCGCTCCCGAGCTTCCGCCGCGCGGCCCCTTAGAGATGATCTCATCTTCATGATCTCTCCCGGGGGCTGCGCAACCCATAGTTTAAGTCGTGTCACCGATCATCCGATCGGCTACCAATTAGAGTTTTCCCCAGTCATCTTCAAAGTGGGTTTTCTCTATTTTTTTCGATCATAATCGGTTTGCGTCGCCATGCTGACCTGTCGACGTTCCTCGGCTCCGGACTTCACCGCCTCGGTTTCGACCTCTCCGGCGCCTCTTCTCTTCCGATGATGTCGTGGCGTGACGCGGCGCGCTCGTTGACACGGCCCTCCCTCCACGGCCTTTCGAGCGCACCGTTTACCGTCGTCATCACGTCGGACTGTCGTCCACGAGACTTCCGTCTTCACCGAATTTAGGTCCAGTCTGAATGTCCGCCTTGGCGATGTTTTGACTGTGGGGGCGTGTTAGACAGGATGGTACCTCGGCTTTCTACATGCATGACGACTTCTCTTCCGAGGGATTACGCGTTCACATGTTAACTGTAAGCGTTCACATGATAGTTATACGCGTTCACATAATAGTTGTAATCTATATACGAGTTCACATGATAGTTATACGCGTTCACATAATAGCTGTAATTTATATATGTGTAATTCATGTACTCTTATTTTAATAATAAAAGATAGCGTTACTTTTCTCGCTTACAATTTATAGTGGCTGAAGGGTGATACAATCAACCAATAACCCCTGGTACCTTGGTGGGGAAATGCAAATCTACCGGTGCTTGTAGCTGCAAGCACTATCATGTCTATACATTGTGCTTCGAGATTCATGATGCTTGCCAGAGACACACAAGGGCATACATGTGCATATACGGTTAAAAAAATACTTTGTGTATACGAGAGAATAAAAGATAGTGCTACTTTCCTGGCTTACATGGTATCAGAGCGGTGCCGCTCCCGAGCTTCCGCCGCGCGGCCCCTGAGAGATGATCTCATCTTCATAATCTCTCCCGGGGGCTGCGCAACCCATAGTTTAAGTCGTGTCACCGATCATCCTATCGGCTACCAATTAGAGTTTTCCCCAGTCATCTTCAAAGCGGATTTTCTCTTTTTTTTTTCCCGATCATAGATCGGTTTGCGTCGCCCTGCTGACCTGTCGACGTTCCTCGGCTCCGGACTTCACCGCCTCGGTTTCGACCTCTCCGGCACCTCTTCTCTTCCAATGATGTCGTGGCGTGACGCGGCGCGCTCGTTGACACGGCCCTCCCTCCACGGCCTTTCGAGTGCACCGTTTACCGTCGTCATCACGTCGGATCATCGTTGTCGGACCGTCGTCCACGAGACTTCCGTCTTCACCGAATTTAGGTCCAGTCTGAATGTCTGCCTTGACGATGTTCCGACTGTGGGGGCGTGTTAGACAGAATGGTGCCTCGGCTTTCTACATGCATGACGACTTCTCTTCCGAGGGATTACGCGTTCACATGTTAACTGTAAGCGTTCACATGATAGTTGTACGCATTCACATAATAGTTGTAATCTATATAGGCGTTCACATGATAGTTATACGCGTTCACATAATAGCTGTAATTTATATATGTGTAATTCATGTACTCTTATTTTAATAATAAAAGATACGTTACTTTTCTCGCTTACAATTTATAGTGGCTGAAGGGTGATACAATCAACCAATAACCCCTGGTACCTTGGTGGGGAAATGCAAATCTACCTGTGCTTGTAACTGCAAGCACTATCATGTCTATCCATTGTGCTTCGAGATTCATGCTGCTTGCGCAGAGACACACAAGGGCATACATGTGCATATATGGTTAAAAAAAATACTTTGTGTATACGAGAGAATAAGAAATACAAGCCAAATATATTTTCAGATAAGAGCACATTCTGGGGGGAGGATGGGATGGATGTTTGGATTTGAATTTTTTGGATGGAAGATAAAAAAAAAAATTAAGGTTCATTTTCGGTTAAATTTTGAACATTTTTCAATATATATTCTTGTTACATTCTTCATCAATATTTGACAAATTTGAATATGAACATCAACCGGATGTGGTAGACGATGATGGCGTAAATTTGTTTTGTGTACATATGAGCACATCAGGAATTTTGAATATGAACATGAACCGAATCTTCAGAAAACTTAAAAAAAAACAACAACAAACATTTTATATCAATTCGAAAATAGTTCATGGGCAAATCACCGGGACAACTCCAACACCAGAATATTTGGATCATCGGGATCACGGGAGCTCGCGCATCCTCCCATCTCCGCCGTGACGCCACTACCTTGTGCATTCTTTCGTGTGGGATCCTACCACCGATAATGAGAGAGAGGCCCGGCGACCAGCGAAGGGAGGCGGCCTCGGAGACCGGCAATGGTGACAAGGTGGATGACTGAATTCGCCCTCTCCCAGCCGGTAAGAAAGCAAAATGACGGTACTACCATCCTTTGTTGCCATCTATAGATAGGAATCTGCTAGGGTTCTTCTTCAACTGAGAAAACTTCACCGGATCTTCAAACCCTTCAACGATTTTCCATGGGCCGCAACCAGGTATTTTACCTAGCCACTGAATCTGCTGATCAATTTTTTTCTGGGTCCTGGAGGGCATTCAGAGCCATGGCGCATTATCTATAATAGTCTCTCATATATTCCTCTGAACTCGGCTGGGTTCAATCTAGAAGGTTGATCCAGTAGTTTCAGATCTTGGCCGAATGCTTTGAAAGGATGGCGTGTGTCGGACCCTATGCTTCGAATACCTGAAACCCTTATGTATGTATCGTACTAGTCCCATGATCGGTGACAAGTACACACATCTACAACTTTCGTATACATATCCATACACAATATACATACAACATAAAACAGATATTATGCTTATATTAAACGATTACATCACGGACTAGGATACACGACCGACCGGCTAAATAAAATAACAATTATCAGAAGTGGCAAATGAAACAGGGGAAGCATAACATGTACATAAACCAAAAGTGCAGCAGTATGCCCATCCAAATTCTCAGGCAACCAACAATAAACAAGTTTTAGAAAGACCCGTCACCGAACCCTCCAATACCAAGTGCAAAGAACGTGTCGTCCGGCATAGACTCATCCTCAAACTCTGAACAACAATTTAAGCAAGATTGAGTACATTGTGTACTCAGCAAGACTTGTAGTGTATCACAAAAATTTATAAAGTGCATATGTCGTTACCAAATAAAAGAAAACTTGGTCTTAAGACTGTTAATTGTCTTTCTAGGGTAAACTAAAAATAGCACGACTTATAGATCTCTAGTGGTCAAATCTGATGTGGGTGACAACGCTACAAATGTAATGATGCAATCTCGCGATGCTACTTTGTTTGAACAAGTGTTCCCTATGAGACCAAATGAAGTTATTGACCCAACTGGTTCAGATGAACACTCTATTCTTCCTAGTATGGATAACACCGCTCCAGAATTAGAGTTAACGAGGAGTAAGAGGTAGAGTACTGAAAAATCTCTAGGCGATGACTATGTCACATGTCTCGTGAATAATGAACCAAGAACCCTTTCAGGGTCATACGCGTCCCTGGATGTGGATTACTGGAAGGAAGCCGTCTGTAGCGAGATGCATTCCATCATAGCTAACGGAACATGGTAGGTTACAGACCTCCCATGTAGTTACAAGGCAGTGGGCTGCAAATGAATCTTTAAAAAAAGCGAAGACTTAATGGTACTATAGAAAAGTACAAGGAATGTTTAGTGGCTAAGAGTTTCACCCAAAAAGAGGGTGAAGTCTACTTTGACACATACTCTCATGTGGATCATTTGCCCATAATTCGGGTGCTTTTAGCACTAGCTGCCGCATACAAACTCCAAGTACATCAAATGTATGTAAAGACAACTTTTCTGAATAGAGAGTTGGACGAGGAGATTTATATGAGGAGCTTGGATTGGGGAATAGGCGAAAATACTTAAAAATAAAGTATTTTGTTTTATTTTGAAAACAAAAAATAAAAATTGTGTTGAGAATATTTTAATTAAGCTCAAAATACCATATTTACCTACTCTAAAATTTGTATAGAATTTTTAGAGCTATTTTTCTAGTTTAAAAAGTATTTTCAGCTTTTAAAGATGATTTACTGTGTAAAAATGAAACCCAAATTTAAGTTGAAAATATTTTTTATAAGTGCAACATGTGTGAGGGAATTTCTATGAATTTGCCAAGAATTTTTTTAGCTTTTTTTTTTGTATTTTTGCTAATTTAATATGTGTTTTCTCGAACTATTCTCTATGAGGGGTAATGTTGGTGTTTCTAAAATTTTCACTCTCTAAAAAAGGCTCTAACGGTTGTTTTGGATGGAAAACGTGACGAGAATGGCATTTTCCAGAGTTTTTGGCGTCTGCGGTGATATTTTCTAGTCAACCTCATTCATGATAGTATTTTGCAACTCGTGAACGATTGCGATGGCACTGAACAAATTTACCCTTTAGTCGATGACCTTTTAGTCAGCAATTTGCCAATTCGTTTTCGAACTTCTTACTCCACCATAGGTTTTGATAATTGGTGGGAAGAAATCAAAACTGGTCTCTTTGATGACTTATCCATTAATGGATTTATCAGCAACCTAATCCCCAAATATGCCGACAAAGAGATGTTGGATGACGTTAGCTCTATTGACGTAGAATTCCTTCATGTTTTTTAACCCATAATATCCAACTCCTTTTTGCGCCTAGAATTAGAGGCCTCCCCGCGTTTCACGGCGATTTTCTCCCACTCGCGCTTGGATGCCTGTCCTAGGGTTTTGCTTCACTAGCGGCAGTCGTTCTGCACCTTCGACTACAACGTGCTTATATCGTTTTACACTTTGCCATTCATCTTCCCAGTAGCGCCTCCACTTCGCCCCCTGCTTGCGGTCGCTTCATCTCCTTCGGCCATGCCCGCGGCAACAGCTCCCCCTCCCCCGAATCCTCCCTGCTGCCACCAACCTACGCCGCCCACGCGCTAGGTTCCTCCCCCCTCTTGCTTGTCACTCAAGCCGCCACCTCTACTCCGCCCCTACCTCCTCCCCTTTGGACGCTCCATCCTGCCGCCCAACTCCGCCACGCCCCTCTCCTCTCTTTCGGCTACGCTCGCGACACCGGATACCCCCCTCACCCCACCAATCCCGTCTAACCAGTGAGTTCCCTTCAATTCCTTCCACGTCATGTCATGTTCCACGACATCACGATCATTTCCCCTCAATCGATTTGGGTTTTCCGCCATCACAGCATCCTACGCCATCGTCTTCCCCTAAACCTGCGAAACCCACTGCCTTGGATGTAGCCCTCCCCTCCTGTGAGACATGTTCTAATTCCTTGTTTGGGGACCATCCTCGTGCCTTCCTCTTTCATTCCCAGGCCCCGATTTCGGCTCTCCTTTCCATAGCACCTGCACCATTTTAGTTATACCTTGTCCTGTTCCTGTCAATACACAACTACTACCACACGATTTATTGTATAAACAGCTAATTGATCGTGTCTTCAGTTTCATCGTCCCCACTTTTTTGGGGTTTATATAGATGCCTTCCATGCTACACATCAGCCATCAACAACCTTCACAAAAAGACAACAAGCCCCAAAACAAAGAACTGAAACAGATTGTAAAAACAATAATGGAACATCCTAGCAGTCCTTTAGCAGCTTAGCTACACAGAATCATCATGACGATAGCATCGATGGAACATTCGACAGTAAGTATGCTGATCCAAAAAGGCAAATAGCTCTGTCATTTGTTGATTCCATGCAACTTGTTTTATCCTAATAGAACTCACTCCGTTACTGCCCAGCAAAAAAACTACCAACCCAATATACAACCCCACCAGATGTTGAAGATATTCTTGGACATAGCAGCTCTAAAAGGTACAGTTAGTATTTAAGTTACTGATCTGCACGAATTCGCAGGAAAAAAACCGCTCCCTAGCATGAAATATATATATCCACGAATAATATCGTGTAGCTAACTTCAATATCACTCCTATGCTTGCAGACGCAGCTCCTCTGCATATGTTTCAAAGACTGCTAGAAAACTATTCAAGGATAACGACGGGAAAGCCGTTGGGAAATCCGTCGGGAAAGCGTATGCCCCCTCGATTCCTATTAAATAATATATTGTACTGGCAGGCTATCATTCAGAGCAGTATAATAGTATCACATCATCCTTGTTAAAATACCACAAAAGGATCTATCGATTTCAGATGTGCATTAGTTCTAGCATGAAACAAATTTCTATATTGCATGATAAACCAATTTCAATTGGTTGGGTAACACAGTAAAAAAATGTATAGATAGTTGTTTACACTCCCATACATTGTTTGTTGTTTCGATATAGCTCCACATTTTCCTTCCTATCACACTTCAAGACAAATTCATCAAGGTCATTTAGTCCAACTGAACCTTTGTAGCTTCTTTACGCTTCATGATTATGAATGCAGTTGTACTGAAACAGCAGCAAACCATTCACACGAAGTTTAAATTGTTCGCTTCAACCACTCTCATAATATCATGTCCATTTCCAATTGGAATACAGTTTGCATTTTACCCCACTATGTCTAGACAACCTATCGTATTTTTCCTACAACGCTTTATTTTCCAGATTTTGTTTGAACCGTCAGGTTATGCGTCCTTGTGCACAGTACTATGCTATACTTCTCTAGATCCGTGCCTTGTGCACAGTGCTATGCTATACTACTCTACAGTCGTGGGGTTCAATCCATGCTAAACAATTAGGGCCCAAATTTACAACATAATTAAAGATGGTAGATCCATTATGCAGCTAAGTTAAAGATGCAACAAAAAAAACACTTCAGCTACATTTACAAATCCATGATTGCAAACTAAAAAAATAAACTACCTACATTTAAAAACATACTAAACTACCTACATTTAAAAACATACTCAAGATTATCTACAACTAAACTCTATATTGCTAACCGTGTTGTTCTACAACTTTACTATTGATGTCGATTAATTTACGTCCTTATTATGCAGGCCACACTAAGGATATCTGACGTAATCCCATTGATGCTTTCGTGTATAGCTTTTGCTTACATGTTGTGCTTCACCATGATAACATGCTGCCTACTACCACATCTTTTTGAGACATGCATGCCAGGCACTCATCGCCTCCTCAGACTGTTATGACAGTCTTTACATAACGCAAAGCACACAACACTTTGACGTATGCCTTGCTTATATGTACAAACGTACTAGTGATGTCCATGTAATAACTTTGTCTACATAGGTTCGCTTTTATCCCTCATCATCATGTATATGTCAGAAACTTCCTAATCGTCGAAACATAAACACATCATGTCTAATAGCTACGTATGTACAAAGTAAACCATGTTATTGATCTTCTCTATTACTACTATCGTTGTTACTAGCCTATAGACTACTACCATATGACAAAAAAAAACTAACAACGCTATGCCCAAACTAAACGTTTTCATCAAAACTTGACTTTTGTAGTACAAACAGATTTGTTTTCTGCACATTTAAGAAACAAAAAAAAACTATGATCAATGGCGCAGCCACACACACTATCTGAGAGACCATGTGAGAAGGTTCCCCATGCGAGTGATGAGTATTTGACACTTTTGTTGAAAAGTTTGTGATTTGATTCACTGCTGTTTTGATTCTGTTATGTGTGGAACTTCCGCCCTGGGAGTGCGGAAGTACCGATCATCGGAACTTCCGCCCTGAGAAAGCGGAACTTCCGATTGACCTGACCAATGTGTTCTGTTTTGATATTGTGCAGAGCTTCCGCCCTGGGATTCTTCCGCCTTGGTGAAATCGGAACTTCCGTTTGTGCGCAGAACTGAGCAGTGAGTGCATAGTTTTGATTTTGAGTTCATGAATGGTTTTGAGTATATTGCAAATGTTGATTCAAGTATCTAGAGCAATGCTATGTGATGTGTTTCTTGTTTGTGCTGGTTGCAGGACATCGAGGCGGAGTCGTGGCAAGACACGTGGAGACCGGACTAGACGCGGGCGGCGTTGAGGTCAGAACGGTCAAGGTGTGTCGAAGACGGCGTGCACTCGAGGTGGTTGCGAGTCGTGGACAACAAGGAACGCGGGACCTTCCAGAAGGTGCATGAAGGACGAAAGGGTAATTTCGCAAGGCGGCACAAGTGGAAGCGGGATCCGTTAGGGTTTAGCCGGCGTAACGGGTTGGAGACCCGTTAGCCAAGGGCTATAAATAGAGGTGAAGGCCTGGTTGTTTTGTGACTTTTGAGATAGAGCATTAGGGTTTGCTAGTCAAAAGTGGTTTTGAGAGGTTGTTTTGGCTTTAGGGCTTTAGTGGTTGAGTGAGATAGCAGAGATGCCTTCTTGAAGTTTCTCCCTGTCTTCCCTTCTTGAACTTCCTGTTCTCATGTGTGTTCTTGAGATGGAGAGGGAGAAAATGGATTGAGTTCTTTGTAATCATTCCTCTGTGTATGTCTCTGTAAACCATTGATGCAAGGAATGAAAAATCTTTTGTTTTATCTCCTGTTCATGTCTCTGTTCTTATTGTCTCGTTTAAAGACTTGATTCTTGAGATTTTGGTTTTTGGCTTGATTCTTGTTGGGAGGTGCCAAAATGGGTTGCTCTGTGTTGGGATGATGCCACAAGATCATTTGATCGACTTTTCCCAAGAGCAAATCAACTGTAATCTTAGTTCTTGACTTTTGGTTTTCTCTGTTCTTCCTTCCCGTTCCTAGGTCTTGGATGAAAATCTTGTTTCCCTTCTTGAGATGGCATGAAACTTGGCATACTGAATCTATAGGCTATTAAGTAGCTACCCCCAAAGTTTCATCACTCAAGAATCCAAGAATCATGCGAATTTCAAGTTTTTGGTCTTTCTTACCAAATATTCAAGAAATCCGATTTTGCTTTGATTAATGAATCTTTGTCTGCAATTCCTTCTCAGTGAGGTCAAGATATTGTTTAGGATGATGTCCTGTGAAACTTGACCCAAGAAGAGCAGCAAATTGTGAGGATTTCAGATTTTTGGAAATTTCCAGTACATGCTGTTGTTCTGTCTGGGAAAATCAGAACTTCTGATTTTACACGGCGGAACTACCGCGTTCGGAACTTCCGCTGTGCGGAACTACCGCAGGGATAATCGGAACTACAAAGGAAAGATTCTACTAGCTACGATCTACTCTTAAGGTACATTGAAAAAGTAGATGCAAAAATATTTGTTGATATGTGTTGGTGTGTGTGTTCTTTCTCGCCAACCGGTACAAGGTATTTATATCATAAAATCGACCACACAATCTTGGATTGTGCTTGAAGTCTCCCTCCTCGTATCGCCTCAGCCTTTTCTCTGATAGAGTCCATGTCTTCCTTCCAAGTCCTCAATTCTTCAAGCTCATGCTGGCTTTTCCCGATTTGCATCATGCTTTCCTTAGTCAGCTTTTCTGGAAACTTCTAGCATGGTCAACTCTGATCTTCGAATTTGGCGATCTTTAAATTTCCTTTAACCGCGTCAAATACCAAAATATTATGGCCGGCTATTTTACCTGCTAAAATCTGGTGGCAACATACAGTAAGACCAGATTCTGTATGTACCTAGGAACCGTTCATTTTTTCCTTTCACTGACCAAAAAAAATCAAGTGTTGTACAGTGTTTAAACAGAGATAGACATCCGTGTATGTACCTAGGAACTCATGGTGCACCACTGGTTAACTAACAGATTTGTTAGTCAACAACCCAACTGATTAAACTAGATAATGGTCCTAGCTAGGACCCATCAAACTAAAGTGCAATTATAGCGATTTAATTAAAACAAAATCATAAGTTTAAGATACGGTTTAAGGAAATTATATGTGACAAAAAAAAGTGTGTGAGAGTAGAGGAATCCATTGCTCGAGTGGACCTATCACATGGGCTCAACAAGCATCGCATGGCGGCTGCGTAGGGGTGAAAATGAGACGGATAATTCCTATCCAATCTGATGCCGTATCCGGAAAAAAAATTAGCCCAGAGTACCATTTTTTAGTCCCGACTGGCATGCGATATTATTCGTATTTGTATCCATAAAATCTCATGGAACATGGGTTATAATATAGGAATAGCAATATACGACCCGTATTCGCATTTTATAGGATGTCTAATAAATCAACAAAATGGATATCCCATAAACATCAATATTCTTTAATACCACTATGGTTTTCTAGTCATTGACTAATATATAATATGATTTTACATTTGATTATGTTTATGTTCTTAAGTATGATAAATAATTCTCTATTAGATAGTATAATTTGACACTTTCATTGGTAAAGTTATATCTTATCTTATGTGTACTCTATCCGTCAAATTATCCGTGGTCAATTTGAATCTGATCCGCATCCGTCTCATGCCCATATCGCAAAAAATCAGTATTTGTATCATTGCCCAGTGTATCTGTATCCGGCTCCGAATCTAGATTAAAAATATAGATTAGGATACAGAAAGAGTAATATACGTCCGTATCCGTCCCGTTTTCACCCTAATCATCCATACGTCCAAGACTACAGAAAAGGAGAACAGTACAGAGAACTTGTAGCCTCTGGATATGGAGTGTATCCTTTTTAACATTTTTGGACTTTGCTATGGCTCCAACTTAATGGGCACCCAATTATTTATTTATTTTACATAGAAGGTAGTGAATTCACTACCTTATGACCACTGTATTAAAATGTGCAGCACATGGTGCATGCTTGTTGCTCCAAGATATCTTTGAATATCACAAGATAAACTTATATCTGCATTACAACTCTTTCCAGCATTCATTCTCCTTACAAAAAAAAAAAGTAGACTCATCCATAGGATGGTTTATCTCAATTTGGTGCTTGTAGGCATTACAAATTTCTCCCTTGATTTCCATAAGAAATGTATGTGCCTACGGTTATCTAGAAAAGCTATAGACCATTGAAATGTTGAGTGGCTAGTGCGCTAGTGCCAACTCAAACTGTTCAAGATATGGAAGGATGGTTTTCACGAACGTTACACGGTAGTAAGACACGTGGAAGCCAAATGAACGATACAGTAGGTCGACAGTGCCTGACGTTGATGGCGTGCAATAAATCCATGGTCCAAATCAACGAAGAAGCCGGCATGAAATAGAGGTGGTGCTTATGTGTCAAACTTAATACGAGATAAGTATATCAATGATATATTCAGTAACACACTTATAGATTACAAATGATTAAAAAATATATCATAAATCGTCTTACCTGGCTGCCTGCCGAGTGCGGAGTGTCGATTGTTGTGCCGCCGCAACCTGCAACGCCAAGTCTGCTTTTGTGTCTAGAGCTCGCACTATGCAGCAGTGAGCAGCCAGTAGACTAGGATACATTTTTCACTGAATGGGCCTCCAACAAGCAAGAAAACAACGACCACTAAGGTATTACACGGCCACTAAAGAGCACACAGTCCACACTTCTTCTTTTTCTTCCTCCAGACGTTGAGCTACTCGATTTCTATCGGTCATGTGCCGCCTACACGCCCAAAATTGAAGCGTCGATGCCTGGGGTACCTGGGATCCAGCGACTAGAGGTGGAGCTACAGCCCAAGTAGCCCCAACACTGCCTCCACCCCTAGTCCAAATATACTTGAAAACTATTTTAAAAAATCAAGATTGATAGATTCTCTCTTGCCATGGAATGTCAATCTAACGCGTATATGGAGTGATTGATGGGTAGTTAACATTGAACTATCACATAGTTGGTTCACACAAGACACATTTGCAATCGACGCGTGATCGATGCACTACTCTTGACACGTATCTCCTATACTATTGGTGGTTACCATATTGTTTATGTCTATGCATATTTTCTATACCGGTAAAGTGGTTGATGCACAACCTATATCTCATACCTCTCAGAACCACAAGGCCCACTATAAATTTGTAGTGTTCAAATTGAACTTACACTAACTTTTTCTTGTAAAACTATATGTAAAAAAGAAAATTTGGCACTATGCTAGCCTCCAAATGGTGTCATAGGTGCATGTGAGTAGCAACACTCCACATGCATGCTATGGTTGATCGATCTTGCACACTGAACAACCAGCCTCCACGCTGCCTTCCCTTAGCTTCTTTTGGACTGGCCCATGGCATCAAGGGAGGATAATGCTAATGCTACACACCCCAAACAATTTGTATCTACAAATGAACCCTGAATCCATCCATCTCTAGGTTTTGCTTGCAAAAGTGTTCATGAATCACCGGTATCAATCACATCATGAATAAAAATGAGGGTAGGGGATTGGGATTCTCTGTATTAAAGGATTTAATGCAGATGATTTATGATGCATGGTATTAAGAGCGATCACCATCGTCTGATCAGAAAACAAATATCGATATTAATATATATATATAATGTTTTGCTACAACATTTTTCACTACAATAGGAACGTTGTCATAAATATTTTCTGCTGCTATAGTATTTATTGTGTTACTACTGCAAAACACTCTTTAACACACTCATATAACATTGTTTATACAGTGAACGTCTGTAATAATACAGAGGGGTCTGGATGGGAGGCAGCATGGTGAGGAATTGACTAGTGACACTCTAGCTGTAGATAGCAATGGGAGCTAGCTACTCTTGCTTTCCTAAAAGAAGGAAGAAGAGGAATCTTTCAATCATAGGAGCAGAGGCTGCGTAATTTTATGCACTAGGCACTTCTTTCTGTCTCAAGTCTGCAATCACTGCTTGCTTGTACCTGTCCTTTGCTGCCCAGCTTTATCTTGATTTTTTTGTGTATTTGTTTGCCATCAAAGAAAGCAAGATCTTATAATCAAGTGCTGCAAGACTGCACGATTATGCATGGTACGTGGATGAGTGGGCTGGATATCATCATGTTAATTATCCGAATCTCGTTATTTATTTATGAAAAATGTTATCTGTTTCTAGTTGTATATTAATTTGTGAGAGAAAATGGCGTACTTCGTACCCTCTTTTCTTTTTTTTTTAGTGAAACCGAGAGCTTTCGTTTAACCAACATATGGATTACAATTGGCACGAAAATCGGCATACTTCGTACCTGTGCGTACAAAAAATAAATGGGATGGTCGTACGAAGGTCTTTTTTTAATATAAATTCTCTAACTATAACAGATAAGCTTGTCCACATTTGAGTTCTTCTGCATATTCTTTTTTGGGGAATTAATTCTTCATAATATAACGTAAAAGAAAAAGATGAAAGAAAGAGCTCATAAAGTTGCATGCGTGGTTGGATATGATATGGTTTGGGGCACCTGTATGATGAAAAGACAAGTGATGTTTGTTGGCTGAAATTAAAGGTGTGAAACATGGAGAGAAAAGAAGGCCCTAATTGGGGTGCTGTCACGTACTATCTAAATATGCAGTGAACTTAGCAAAAGGAGCTAGCGTCGAGACTCCAAAAATGTATCTTAGGAACCGTCTGTGTATTCTGAACTAATCCCAGATCAGTATCTAGCTCACACAGAAAATAATGATGAAATATCATCTATTTATTCGATTTAACTAAAAAGATCTCAAAATAACAAATAGTAATAATAACTGAACCTTATGATCAACATTTACTTAACTTGTCACGAAGTGCTAAAGAAACAAATAAACTCTTGCAGCGGAACGGAAAACTTGGAAAGACCAATCAACACGACCACATGCAATCGAGTGGTAAGCATCCTAATCCGCAAATACTTCATAGTTCTCCTTCTGAAATAACTCTTGAGCATCTTGGTATTCTTTAACTGATCAACAAAGTCGTAAAGCCGTGAGTACATAAAGTACTCAGCAAGTCGTAGGGAAATGTATGCAAATAGTATTCATACAAGGCTTACCAAAGGTTAGCTATATGATTCTTTTACAGAAAGTAGCATTGACGATAAATACTGTAAATAGATTGAAATACATATTTGAAAATAATAGTAAATAAGTAAACAATTTCTTTGAAACAACCAATGAACTTCCTATTCACTTCCCAACCAAACCAATGATAAGTGAATCCCTAATTCACCAATCGACAGAAAACCACCAAGTGAATTACTCATTCACCAAATAAACATTATATTCATCAAGTGAACTTCCCATTCACATGAATATTATATTCATCAAGTGAACTTCTCATTCACATTTCGAAACATTTTATGAAGAAAATCTATCTCTCATGTGAAATCCCCGAGCATGTCCATAACCGCGGACACGGCTATTCAAATAGTTTTACACTCTGCAGAGGTTGTATAACTTTTCCCACATAACACTACTTTTCTAGTTTATTTGGTATCCGTTGATACCACTGCTCACTACCTTAGGTAAGCAGTCTAGAGCACGCGTCAAGGCCTTTACAAAGTTTTGTTTTGACCCGATTCTGCTTGCTAAGGTTTCAACACTGAATGTCTAACCGACCAGACAGGGGCCCCCTCTTGGCCAAACACAACCCAAACATAACCAAATCAAAACATCGTTAATTAATTAGCCAGATCCCGCTCATACAAGATATGTGGTTGTACGGTTAAGGCTTAGTTCAATGGTGCACAAGATTAAGTCTTTGACAAATTACTCGGGCGATCTTACCACAACCCACAACGTGTTAAATCCACACCCTCAATCCACCATCCACTCGCCCAAACGAAAACTATTTTGTTTAACTAAAACCAATGACATACCCTGTCATGGTACACAAATTTTAACAACAATGGCTAACCACCACGATTCTATATATCATTAAGTCAAGATTAATCATTATGACATATGTGATAATGAACCTATCATAACTAAGATTGATTAAGCATCTGTACGATACCCATGTTGATGATACAAATATTTCCAACTAAAATTATCCAAGCTAGGGTGACAAATGATTCATGGAATTCAAATAATCAAAGGAGGTATAATGACAAGTAGATGATAGCTAATCCCAAAACAGTTTATATAAAGATAACATGTAATTGTATAAAATAATATACTTTTGAAATCATAGGTTCAATATGATCAAAGGACTATGACTTGCCTTGGAATAGATACTGGTACTACTCTTGGTCTTGATGCACTCCGCTTTGCTCAAAATTCCCCGAAGTAGCAACGTCTACTCGCAAACAAAGTAAATAAATTAGATAAATACAAAATAGAGATAAAACCAACTCCCAAAAATAAATAAAAATATCATATAAATAGAGCTTGAATTTAGATGAATTTAAGAATTTGGATGGACTCAATCGGAGTTTGGATAAACAAGATATGGCTTCTGAAAGATTGAAATCACATAAAATACTAAAAATCAAAATTTCAGGATTTATTGGAATTATCTCTCTGAAGGAAAAGGAAATTACTGCGTCAGCTGACGTCAATAGAGAATAATCAGCCTAAAAGAAAATGACTGACAAGTGGGTCCCACACGTCAGCGAGATGGCTCACGGTGGACTAAGTCTACCGAGCCGGTTTATGGTTTTGAATCCAGATATGCCACTCGGTTGCTGACATGGCACTGACGAGGATGACACATCAATAGAAAAGATGGTGTGGCCGCTGACACGAAGGTGAAGTGGCATGCTAAGGTGGCTCAAAGAGAAAATCACAGAGAGTAGAAGATGGCACTAGCCGGCTGCAATGGTGAATGGCGGCGGCAATGAACAATGTTGAGCTAATGGCTGAGAAGTGGCAAAACAAAAACCCACAAGCATGAGGAAGTTGTGATGTCGTGGCATGGGTGGCGGTAGATCGTCGGCGGTGGCGATATTGGCGGTGAAGAAGAGCTCGGGCGTGGTGGCGGTGATGAAGCAAAGGTGCCCAAGGAGATTGGAGGTGAGCATGGCGAGCATGACGACAAGGGGATCACCATGGGATGCTCGGGGAGGACCAAAGTTGACCAGAGCAACGCCAATTCGAAGATGATCGGAGATGGGGAAGAACCACAGTGGCGACGGCTAGGCGGTAAAGAAACCAAATTAAAGGTGGGGATAGGATGAGAGTGATGAAAGAAACGGGGTGACGCACTCGAAAAGCAAAGAAACTCATCGGTCGAGTAGATCGAAAAAGAGAGGCGGTAGTCGGATTTGATGAGGAAAACGAAAACGACGCTCCGGTGATCTTCATGAAGGGAGTACGATGTGAATCCAACGCTGGTAGAATCAAATCCGGAGAAGCTTTGTTAACAACAAATTCCGACGAGGGAGACCTTCGGCGGCGTTTTGGTTCTTCGATGATTGCGGTGCAATGGAGATGGGAGATATGCCGGCGGCAAGGGCAAAAGAGGGAGGAGACTAAGGCAAGGAAAAGGACGTAGGGGTCGGGCTTATATAAGGTCGGGAGAGGGGAGTTAGAGATAGAATCGGCGGCACTATCGTGAGGAACACGGACACAGGCGTAGGAGTCCACGAAGAAGACGATGCACAAATGGCGACGCAGGCCCACGGGTAGGGAAAGAAGAGAGGGTGAAGGAAAGGCTCAGTGTTGGCTGGGCTTCGGCCAAGGCAAGAAAGAAAGAAAAGATGGGCCGGCGGCTGGGCTTCAGAAGGAATAGAAATGGGCCAAGGGTTAGGAATTGAGCCCAAGACAAAATCTGATATTTATATTATTATTATTTTTAGAAAATACTGAAAATCCAAATAGCAAATGAACTAAGAAAAATTCTAGAAAATATATCCAAGCACATAAAACTCAAATAAAATAATTTTGATAATAGTTGAAGTTGGAATTAATTATATTAAATTGTTTTCTTTTAAAAGTCTATATTAAGCTTTATTTTAATTCCAATAAAACTTTGGTGAATTTTTCTACAGAACTACACTACTTAAAAATATTTTTAAACTTCAGAAAAATTGGGATGTTACAGCTAGCTTGGTGCAAAAAATTTCATGGATTCTATGAATGTCTCTGGATTGCCTGTATCAATTAATCCAGCTGCATCTTAATTATTTCTTTGGATTTTCCTCCATTTGGTAGGCTTACGTATATAATGTAAGCTAATGGACTACCAGTAGACATTACTAGCTACAAATTAGATATTGCCTAGAAGAGCACAAAAGGTTTAGATCATGTTTGGTGCATCATGCTAATATAATAACAGCACTATTGATCTTATCATATGTTGCAATGAATTAGTTGTCTAGTCAAAGGCTTAGCTTGTTGCTAGGTCTTCGATTGGCCAAATAATCAAGGGATCGATGATGCAAACATGGTACTGTATAATCATTTCCATCAACGAATGTAGACATTGATGTACCTCTCAGCTTGTGGTAATTACAATTGGATGTGAGAAAGGTTGCTTCAATACTTTCCCAGACAAAAATGCAGCACCATTTTTATAGCAGCCAGTGATACATTGCCAATTTGGTTAAAGTAAATTCCGCAAAACTACAGATTTGCTGTATAAACTACAGGCATTTGCATATATTTCACGAGACTACGTATTTAAGGAAATCTTGTATAACAAAACTACATGTTTTAGCTTAGACCGTTTCTCGTGACAAGGTCTGACATATTGAGGCTACCTGTTAGCCTCACTCGGCCGTCTGTCGTGTTCACTCGACACCGCGTCAGATCGACGGCGGGGGAGTTGCGGCTCAGCTGCCGGTGGGTTGCATGGACAAGTAATCAAACACCCATGAATTGTTTTGGTTTTGCTCAATTTGAAGGAAACGGGTGTAGACTGTAACAGCCCCAAAATCCAGGGCCGTTAAAACTCTTCACAACCATTCAGGATGTGCAGTTGCGAAGTAAGCAGTGTCTCAAGCAATCTTTCGATTACAACAAAATCAAACTTTTATTACATAAGATTATGGTTTAACAACCAATTTTGACACAGACACGGACTTCCAAGCCCAAAGCTAGTATAATACAAGACAAAAGAAAAACACACCACAGGCACGCTTGAGCACGATCGAGACCTAAAAACAGTAGTCACTGCCTTCTGATGGTTCACCAAAATCCTGCTCATTGGGGTTCTCAGCACTTTCCCAATCTTTTTCTGTGGAGGGGTTGCAAATTTTGCAAGAATGAGTACTACTACCGTACTCAACAATCCACATGGAAAAGCTAAATAATTACATGCAAGAAGTTCAATGGATGGTTAGGGTTTACCTTAACAGGCATTGTGGATGCATTTCTGCAGTTTAAAGCAGTTTAACTTTAAAACAGTAAAACAATAATAAATAATAACAACAGGGGTTTCTCAACAAACGCACAAACCAGATTCATATCTCAAAAACTCTACTTATGCCTCATGTATTGGAATCACCCATGAACACAGCTTCATTAACCGGAAGCACGGCGTATTCGAATACCATTTGATATACTCTGCAGAGTTGCTCAGCTTTACCCACAAGATACCTCATGCTCATACTGTCAGATCATAGACACGCAACATGTTAGCGTGCGATTGAGCTAAGATAACAAAGCTTTTTCACTGCTCAACCTCTCTAGCCTCTACCCGGTAGGTCCTTACTTCATACAGCCCTCAGGAGACTCCACCGGCCGCTGCTATGGATCTTTTACCCCGATGCTGATGAGACCATACCGTTATGAAGACCAGCGAGTGTCCCTACAGGCCCACTCCTGTCCCACTCTAGATGATGTAGATATTCAATTGGAAGAGCAATGTACTAGGCTAGGGAGTAATAACCACACCCGTGGTTGAGCGGTTTTCTGTGTCTGTTACTTTAGCACAAGGTTCTTGTCCTTACCAGTCTCACAGTGAAGCGATAGACCAACACCACCACGTGGCTGTCTATCCTCCAGGCCTCACCTGCGACTCACTTTTCCCAACACAAGTCTATTGGGATGCCCAACTTCCTGGACACAACCCTGAACTTCAAACCAAAACCATTGGCGAACCGCCAATACTCTCTTTTGGTTGATAACCTCAATTTTGGTGACAAAGCTATCTGCATAGATAATATTTTATGTGGACTTATCAAGGTGAATATGGCCTACAAGTGCTGGGTGGGTTTGTGTGTGGGGTAATAGGAATTATTTAAACATCATGGTATTCCAAAGTATTATTTCAATAATTGAAGTAATTGGCACAAATAATAATGAAAGTAATTTTAAATATAAGAACTTTAGGTTCAAAATGATCAAAGAATGTGGCTTGCCTTCTTGCACAAAGTCCTATAGATCCTGGTCTTGTCTGACGTCTTCTGCAGTCTGGTCTTCAATATCGTGACCTAACGAGAAGCAAAATAATAAAACAACCAAGTAAAATCCGGCTCGACAAGGAATGAGTTGGGAACAACATACAAGTAAAAACAAATAGAAAATAAACATAAAGAAGGTGGTGTGGGAGGGTGGAAATTTATTTGGGGTTTAATTGGACTGAACGGAGTGGAGAAATGGGTATCTGGGCTCGAAACGGACGAAATGGATATAAAATGCTGAATTAGGGTTTTGTGAATGAATAGTAATATTTTACTATACATGAATGAACATATGGTGATGAACAGTACTATGATCACTGTTCATGGTGATGAATAGTAAAAAAAATTGGATTTTCAAACGGATAGTGATTTTCGGGTGATGAACAGTAAATAGAGTTACTGTGTAGTGAATAATGAAATTTTAACTGAAATGAACAGTAAAAATGTCCGGCCTTTTACTGTGCGGCCCGAAGCCTAATTTGGCCGGGCCGAACCGGGCCGTTTGGCCAGGCCAAACGGCCTAGCCAGCCCGTGCTCGGGCTCGAGCCATGTGACGAGCGGCTGCTGCGCTCGCCGAGCCGGCGGCGATGGCTATTGCGGCGGCGGTGGTGGCCGGCGACGGCGGGGAAGGGCACTGGGAGCATCACCGAAACGAGGTGAACCCATTTTGGGGGGTTGTGGGAGCGGAGGGAGTGCGGGAATGGGGTGGCGACGACGACCGAGAGGTGGCGGCGGAGGAACACGGTGCCGGCGAGCTCCGGCGATGGAGGAGGTGGGGCGAGGTGGGGGAGCGACTGGTGGTGGCGAGGGGGTGCTACCGCCGGAGGTGGGAGGGAAGGGGAGGTAGGGAGGCGGCGAATTTACCGAAGCTTTGCTTCGGCCAGAGAGAGGAGGCGGCGGCGATTTCCTTGATTGCACCGGTGCCGGGGAAGGAAGAGGCTAGGGGAGGTGCTGGAGGTGGAGGTGAAGAGGTTAGCTGGCCCTGGGGCGGGTTTTCTAGGCCGGGGAGGCGGTGGCGACAGTAGGGCGGCGGGAGCAGTCGCGGCGAGGTGGCGGTGGTAGAACTTTCGGGCGGGGGAGAGGTGGCGACTGGGGCGGGCCAGGTGGAGGCGGCAAAGGCGGTGGAAGGCTCTGGAGAGCAGAGGTGGCGCGGGAGGTGGCGGTGACGGCAGCAGCGGGAGCAGCGGTGACGTTCGGCGCTGACGCGGAGAGAAGAATGGGGGAGGGAGGAAGAAAGGAGAAGGCGGGAGGAGGGAGAAGGCGCCTCCGGCTGAGAAGAAACGAAAATCCGAAAGAGGAAAGCGGAAAGTCGGCTAGAGTTTCCAAAAACGGAAAGATTTCAAAATTTGAACAAAAGATTCAAAAAAAAATTCAAGTTTCAAATTTTCAAACTGTTTCATAGACCATACGCATTGGTTGCATTCTTTAGAGTGAAATAGGCATCAATTTGGGACAGGTACCATCTGACGTGGCATCAACCGAACAGGACATACGAGCGCGTGAGGTTGGCAGGTGGGGCCCAACCTGCATGCCATGCCTGTCATAGGAAACGGTGCACGCTAAAACATGTAGTTTCTGATACAAGATTTCGTAAAATCTGTTGTTTTGTGAAATAGGTGTCAAAATATGTAGTTTTGTAATAATTTACACTACTACACAAAGGTCATTACAGACGGTTTCTGAACCGTCTGAAATTATGTGTTTGTGATGATGCCTGTCATCACGGACGGTTTTCAAACTGTCTATGATTAGTAATTATCATCTTTTTTCACATTACTATCACAGACGGTTCATGTTCACAACAGAACTGTGAAACAAGAGGCTGCTGTGGTAGGAGGTAGTGGGGAGTTTCTTGTCTGAATCATCTAACACTATCACCCAGATCTGCAAGCCAAATGCCACGGAAACAGTGATGGCAAGAAAAAAGAAGAGGGAAATCGCACCAGTAATCCGCAACCGCAGCAAGAAATCAAGACACATGCCTGGACCTAAACCCCGTCGACTTCGAAAAACAAGCAAAATTGAGGGAAAATGGAGCGCCAAATCGAGGAGCACAGCACTGCACTGAGACCCAAGAGGTCTTCGGTTGGGTCTCGTAAGGGAGGAAGCTGAGAGAGAGAGAGAGGAGGGGGTGACTGAGGTGAGTAGGCGATGGACCTTGATGTCGTGGTCTCTGCTACCGGTGGCGAGGAGGCGGGAGGCAGGGTGGAAGTCGAGGGTGAGCACTGGCTGTAGGTCCTGCTAGTTGATCTGCACCATGCGGCCCCGCATGTCTATTCTTCTTCTTCTTCTTCCCCGCTCGCTCCTCATGACGAGCTCCACCTCCGTCGAGCTCCTCATGACAAGCTTCACCTCCGCTGAGCTGAGTAGCCGCCGTAGCACGCGGGAGCCTCGCCCCAACGTGTCCCGCCTCGACTCAGCTATAATATATAAGGACAACACAAAAATATTTTGCCTCCTGCGCATGCGTTCAAAAAATTTCGAACTCCCGCGCTGCGAATCACAGACGATTTCATACAAAAACTGTCTGTGATGACATATCACAGACGGTTCGTGATACGATATATCATAGACGGTTATTCTTAAGAACCGTTTATGAATTATCATAGACGGTTCTATTTACAAACCGTCTGTGATAATTACGTATCACAGACGGTTTCAAAGGAACCGTCTATGATAAGTACAAAGGAACCGTTCTGTGATAAAGCATCGAGTATGATCTATTTTTGTAGTAGTGTTGTACGACAAACCTATAGTTTTACAAAATTTACTCACTCACTCGGTTATAAACAAATAGACGTCGGTCAAAATTTACCAAGTTAATGACAGCTCTTACAGAGAAAGAGAAAAGCGGCCAAACCCCAACCAAAAAGACAACACACATATGAACATATAATATCCGACGGCCTGTTAATTCTTAAATTTTATTGATTTATGCTGATGTGCTTCGAATTTTGTATGACTTGTCGCTCCAAACGACATGTTTCGCCCCTTACCTCTCAAATCATATCAAAAGAGCCCAAGACGACAACTGACAATGGCGTGAGGACAAGGCCAGTTACGTAGCGGCAGTAAGAGCATCATTTGTTACTAAGAGATTGACACATCAGTATTTAGGTGATATTGAGGAGAGATAGTGACGAGAGAATGTGAGCTTGTTTCTAGACGAATAAACAAGCAAGTTGTTGATACCAAGACACAATAAACAACAAAAATTATGTTAGAGACTTGCTTTTTTACCTAAAAACTCGTTTTGTGGGCCATGCATACTTGTAGCAATTAAAATCCTAGATACAAGTTTAAGAAACAATCTATTGTAAGATTAGTTTTTTTTAATTAAATTGAGTACTATCTCTTCTTTTAAAAATAAGTTAAAAAGTAAACTATTGTATATACTCTGCGTCTGTACTGAGCTGCCGCATCTCGATTCTCGGTGTGGACCGAGCACTCTGGCTGGCTAGCTAGGGAATAATCATATGTGGATGTAGTTAAGCCTTAAATCAAGAGCGTCGTGCGGTGCGGCGCGGCACATGCGTGAACTAATATATTTTTTTATTCTTCTTGACAATCTTGTTCGTTACCCACGTGCTATTCGGCAATTAATATAAGCCTGCATTGTTATGGTAGCCCGGGCACATTGGGCAGCTTTTTTTTTTTTTTTGGCCGAACTCAAATGTTTTGTGATTTTTTTCTTAGTCTGAACTCAAATATTTGATGATTTTTTAATAAATTTTCCTGAGCTAAAATATTGGTAGGATTTTCAGGCATCGGGCTATAACGTACCCAGCCCGAGACCTGAATACGCCCCTGATTGCATCACATCACGTTAGTTTTATTAACCTCTCTAACTCTCTTGCAGAATCAGTGTTGTGTTCGCTCGTCCAACCTCGGGATGTGCTGTTATGGAAGCTGCAGTAGCTAGGGCATGAACATAACCGAAAGTGGAAACAGATCCTCAGCATTAGCCTAAGGAGCACAGTATTATGCATTAGGTTCGTACAAAAAAAAGTCTGTAATGACATATCACAGACGGTTCGTTCTGTGATACTCCACAAATGGTTCTTAATACGAACTGTTTGTGATGAGATACTTATCACAGACGGTTCGTATTAAGAACCATCTGTGGAGTATCATACGAACCGTCTGTGATATGATGACATATCACATACGGTTATTCTTAAGAATCGTTTGTGAATTATCATAGACGGTTTTATTTACAAACCGTCTGTGATAAGTACGTTTAATACGGTCTGTTTTGTAGTAGTGTTGTACGATGAACCTATAGTTTTGCGAGATTTACTCACTCGGTTATAAACAAATAGACGTCGATCAAAATTTACTAAGGGAGAGAAGCGGTCAAACCCCAACCAAAAAGACAACACACATATGAACATATAATATCAGCCAGCCCGTTATTTCTTAAATTTTATTGATTTATGCCAATGTGCTTCGAATTTTGTACGACATGTCACACCAAACGACCTGTTTCGTCAATTACCTGTCAAATCATATCAAAACAGCCCAAGACGGCCACTAACAATGGCGCGAGAACGATGCCAGTTTTGTAGCGGCAGTAAGAGTATCTACAATAGTTCATAAATACATCAGTATTTAAATGATATAGAAGAGAGATAGTGAATATGTTTCTAGACGAAGAAACAATCAAGTTGTTGATACCAAAACACAAGAAGCAACAAACACTCTATTGGAGATTTGATTATTACTTAAAAATTCGTTTTGCGGGTCATGCACACCTGTAGCAATGAAAGTATTAGATACAAGCTAAAGAAACAATCTATTAGAATGTTAATTTCTTTTTATTAGGGTGAGTACTACCTTTCCTTTTAGAAATAGTTTTAAAAAACAAATAAATTACTGTAGATACTTAAAGCCGTCTGAACTGAGCTGCTGCATCTCGATTCTCGGTGTGCACCGAGCTGCTAGCTAGGGAATAATCATATGTGGATGTAGTTAAGCCTTAAATCAAGAGCGTCGTGCGGCGCGGCACATGCGTGCACGCGTGAGCTAACTGCCGGCTTGCAATACAATTAATGTTGAACATGCAAGACCCCTGCCATGTCCTGCGTCTACACGTACGTACGTACGTGCAGGATACTTTTGATTTTTTTCTCGTCTCCATGCATCTTCTTCCTCGTCGCCGTCGTGTCTCTCTCCATTTTTTTTCCACACGTCGTCCATATGCGTAGATGCGCATGTGCTTGTAATTTCGTTATGCGGTAATGGAATTCTGGGATACCCCGCTATGGGGGGAAATGCGTAGATGCATGTGCATGTATGCATGTATTATACCCCATGAATATATATATATATATATTCCTCCGTTTCCGCATACGAAAACGACGTGCCTTACATAACCACTCGATCTATCCGCACCTAGCCTCTACTCTACACCCATGGCTATATTTTTTAATATTCCTCTTGACAATCTAATAACGTACTTAGCACGAGACCTAGATCCGCCCCTGACTGCCTCACATCACATTAGGTTTATTAACCTCTCTAACTCTCTTGCAAAATCAGTGTTGTGTTCGCTCGTCCAACCTCGAGATGTGCTGTTATGGAAGCTGCAGTAGCTAGGACGTGAACCTAAGCGAAAGGGGAAACAAGTCCTCAGCATTAGCCTAAGGAGCACAGTATTATGCACTAGGGTACTGTATCCACCGCATGATCAAAAATAAAAGGTCTAGTTCGGGCGCTGCAGCACCAAAGAGCACAATAAAATCACTACAGGTGCTATAGTAAACATATGTTTTCCCTACCGTGCTCTCTACAATACTACTGTAGAGTGTTGTTCATGCATGGTAAAAGCAGAGATTCCGAATCCAACTAAAGGAGGCTGTGGGTTAATTTGATTGTTTGCTCCCTCAATTTTTGTGTGCTGGGTGTGGCGACGAAACATACACTGCTCGCTTAAATTTAGTTGTACCTCCTAAAAAGAGACGAGGAGAGAGAAAATTGCACTTTATGTAGAAATAATTTTGCTTCTGCAACCAATTCTTACATGAGTTTATGCTTGTCGACACTGCCGAAAGCCTGGCCCAATAGCATACATGGTAGGCCCAGATGACTGGATTATCCGGCCCAATAAAATAAGCTTCCCCACCTATCCAACGGCGGTTCTCTTTCTAGCATTATAACTTATTACTAGAGGTTTTTTTAACGGTGCATTCAATTTAATACAGGCTCAATTTAATACGGATTACCTATTCTTTTTATCTAATAATTTAGATTATCTAAGATTTAGTTATACTACAACTGATAGTATAAGTAGTAGAGTCAAAAGGGAGTAGATTGTAATAGACCATGCATATAAGAATACACATGAGTAAATATTTTTGACCCTAGTTAAAAAAAAAATCCCATAATACCGTTACAACGAGAGTATTCAATCGGCTCTGTTACTCCTTAGTGCAGTGCACACGACTCAAAAGACAAGGGAAAACAATAGCAAGAAAGACAGTAGCGCACAAGGGAGCAGCAGGGGAAATTCAGTGCACCGACAGCAGCAATGGAAGCAGCAAGATCGCATCCCAGACGCGCACAGCTTGCGCCTTCGCTTTTCATGGCCACCCTGCCTAACGGATCCAGCAAAGCCCTCCCTCACACGTGCCATTACTGCGATGCTGGACCATCCCGTTTGATCCAACAAACCTAACTCCAATTCCATTCATGCCATTCATACTACTACCACCTAACAGCAGCAATCTGTTCTAGTATCTGCTTTTGCTTTGCCAGTTTGCTGTCTCCTTGTGTTAGGTCTCGTCTGATCTGCCGAATGGGCATCTGACCAGAAGTGGCTCTGACAATACTGCAGACACCTCTGGTTGTAACCTGAAATGACATCGTCTACGATGTGAATGTGGTCATAGCTGATGCCGGATACGGGAGATTTGCATACATAAAAGAGAGTTATTGATCAACCTATACGCGTCAAAGCACGGGATTGCTTCACGACGATTTGACTCGATCTTTGAAGAAGATACCAAAATGCCCCTTATCGACCATTCTCCAAAGATCTTTGAAGAAGATACCAAAATGCCCCTTATCGACCATTCTAGACCGAGTCAAATCGTCTCGAAGCAATCTCCAATGAGATGGGAGAGTCCTGCATGGATAGGACGATAGTTGTAATCTGAAACGGCATCGCCTGTAATGTGAATGTGATCATGGCTGCGTCAGATGTTTGCAGCCCCACCGGTGGGTCCATGTCGTTAGGCGAAGAAGTCTGGGACCAGATGCGCGCCATTAGTTGCTCAACCCGCGGCATTCAATTCGGCAGCTCCGGCTGAGAGGTACGGTACTACGTTCAGAGATCAGAACACAGTTTGGGGGTAGTACGAACTAATAAGGATCTATTCCGAGAGGATCATTCCGTATCCGTACCAACCATTCCCCTCGATCTGCGATACTAATATCCGCACCGCAACGTGCGGTTTCTCGCAATCCTGGTAGGTTACTTGTAAGATATCAACAATGTTCTGTCAGGACATCAGATGTCCAAAGCATTTCGGATGTACCAACGATGCAAGATGAGTACAGCACAGACAAGGCACAAAGTAAGTGGTTTAAATCGTAACAGCACAGGTAGTAGTAAGTACTCAACAGATTAAGCTTCTTTTGACTTTCACTGAGGAAGAAGGTAGCTATGCATATGCACAACAAACCCATTCCATGCAGGCACAACAGGTAGCAACGATCTGACTGTTTTTGACAACCGAGTATGGTGAGACACGTAGAGAGCACCCCTGACCTCACGTACACTTGCTGTGGGCGCAGGGGGTAACAACATGGACACAACACACACTCAAGGGACTAATAGGACACCGAGAGACGAATCAATCAGCAACGCTTCTCGCCTGCTCCGAGTGTTAACGGCGGGAGCAGGGGGAGGTTGAGGAATGGTGAATTGGGGACCATCATACAACCGTTGTCAAAAGGAGAAAAAAACTGTAACCGTGATGTTCCAGTAGCTTTAGCTTCTATATCTTGTTTCTTTCTGTTGTCGTCGGGGGGGCGAGGCGGTGTGGCGGATCTGTCTCTGCGGTGCACTAGCAGGCGGATCCCTTGCGGCACGACAGGGCGCCCGCACCGGAGGTGATGGTGCCAACCATGGACGATGACTTGGCGCCGAGGCTGGAGGCGCGCGAGTAGCTGGCCGAGGCGCCTGCTCCGGATGGGGTGAAGAAGGCGCCGTTCAGCAGGAGATCGCCCTCTGATCTCCAGTTCCAGGCCTTCCAGGTGCTCTGAGAAGTTTCCACTCTCTTCGTCACCTGCAGTTTGTTCGTACCGAAAGTTAGTTGGGGACTGAATGGTTGCTAAAGGCCAAACGATGAAGCGTACTGGCCGACGGTGAGGATATACACCTCCTTGGCAAAGGCGTTCGCCGGAGCGAGGTAGCGGTTGCCCTGGCTGTTGATGGTAGGCTCAGCGCTCCCGCCAATGGCGTACATCTCCCAGTGGGTGTAGTCATTGTTCACCACATGGAAGTAACCATGCCTGCACCTGAAACAAGGGCAATTTAGATGGCAACAAGAGTTAGCAAGCTGTCATTCAATCTGAACAGAAACGATGCGATGCGATGCTGGACAGAAACAAGCATATAAACTATTGCCAAATTGGGGCAGGTTTTAGTATCTTGGTGATCTTAAGACAGACTGGTTCAGTTCACGAATTTACCTTGGCATTCTCTGAATGAGTCCTTCGCCAAAATGGTTGAAGGCTATTGTGACCTGCATTACCTTGTCCTTCACATAGGAGTCACTGTGGCCCAGGAGCATCACCTGCATTGTTCATTTACCATCAGTGAAAAATCCAAGCAGGCTGTTTGCACACAACACCCAAAGGAATCCCGTTTGCACGCGAAATGCTACAGCGATAACAACAGTACAGCCAACCGACAACTTCTGGTAAAGATTTGGAAGAACAATTGACATGAAACTTATGCTAAACTACACTGTGCTGGTAGAAAACAAACGAGTCCTTCACATACGCCAAACCCTGGAGACTCCACTGGCTTTGATGGAGAAAACAAAAGATGGACAAGCAATTATTGCAGGATGAAAACAAATGTGTAGGATCTAGGATGTACGTACCTCATTGTGGTGGGTGAAGTAAGTGTTTGATACTGTGATGGCAGTGGATCCCATGATGGCATCGACAAGGCCGTCGGCACAGTTGGAGAGCGAGCAGTGGTCAACCCAGATGTGGCTGGAGCCGAAGATGGACACAGCATCACCATCAGCAATCGTCCGCCAGCCGTAGTGGCTCGGCGAGCTGCGCACCATGGCATTGCCGGTGGGCCTGCAGTCGTGGATGTGCAGGCCGTGGATGATGACGTTGGTGATGTACTGTATCGTGATGCAGGCACCGTTCGCGATGTGCACGTTGGCGCCACGGCCGTCGATGGTCTTGAAGCTGTTCATGATGAGCTCCTGCTTCAGAGTGATGACCATGTCGCGCTTGAAGATGATCCACAGTGGCTCGTCCTGGATGACGGCGTAGCGCAGGGTGCCCTCCTTGGGGTTCACGGGATCATCGTCACCGGGGTCAGTCACCACGTAGATCTTGCCGTCACGGCCACCAATCGCGTTGCGGCCGAACCCGATTCCGCAGTCCGCCAGCCGCTGGCGGTTGTTGTGCCAGTCAGGGTCGCAGCGCCAGCAGTCGTCGATCGGGTTGCCCGTCCCGCACGACAGGTACCCGAGGTTCCTCCGGGTGGTGCTGCTGTTGATGGACCTGAGCATCCAAAGAATTCTTAGCTCATGATCGAGTCATTACAAGGTGTAACATTCAGGTACGGTACCGTTTGATGATCAACGCACAAAACACAATAATGATTTTACACGGAGTACGGATATAACTACTGCTTCAGGGACCAATTCCCTGTCCACTAATTTCATATTGTTTCTTGGGTCTGTCTGACCTGTCGGTGGCTCTTGTCACCAAACTAAACAAGAGCAGTTCTTTTCTTTCAGTTCAGCTCCTACATTCTTAACAAGTTACTACAATCTAGTCTCTCAAAGGCCAATCACCTGCCGTTACCAGCTCTACCAGCAGGTCGTGCAGAACAAGAGGGGGAGATTGATTAGGGATTAGGTGGGAGAGAACTGGGCGAGCTAGGCTGCTGGTGAGCACCATCAATGCGTCCATGGTGGCGCGTCGCAGATGCAGGGCAGGCAGCCCCACATGAGTGGGCAACCAGGAGAACATGGTGTGTCACTTATTCTACTACTACCACTGTAGCTAGTAGTGTCACTACAGCTCGCAGAAGACACAGAGCAGAGAGCTCGCACACCAAAAGAGATGGGGGTTTGGTTGCGGTGGCGACCGTAAGGGTGTTGCAGCAGGCCACCTCGCAATAAAGCGTGCAGGTGTGTCGTGGTGCATGGCAGGTGGGCCCCGCAGCCTCTGCTCCCCGGACCCCACGTGGAAGGTAAAGTACACACTACTGCTACGGTGCCACCCTCCCCCCTCTCCCCTCGGATCAGATCTGCTCCGGTCAGCGTATTTTCGCTTCTCCCTGTCTCATTTTCGCTTTGTTTTTGAGGTGGTACAGAGACTGCTGTGTGAGGCTGTGCGTGGGCCCGGCGTGTCCGGCGGTGGCTGTGGGAGTGGGACGATAAAGAGCGGACAAAAAGGCTACTATACGAGTCTACAACACACTAGCTCAAAAGAAGAGTACTATCTCAACCCAAAAAAAAGAGTACTAGTACTCGGTAGTAACCAGTAACCACTGATGAAATGACAACCACAACTAGGCAGCAGATGTACTAGCTTAGTTCAGTTCAATTCCGTCGTTCCGGATTTGGCTACTACTGCGATGGCAACAATACTGAGCAATGATAACTTAGAGAGGGAGAAGAAGAAGATTTAAGAGAGGGACGTACATGTGCACCTGCGAGACCACCGCCTCCGGATCCTCCACCGCGCCAACCACCGCGTCGGCGTGGCCACCTCTCCTGCAAATATATAAAGTCCAGGTGAGACGGCAACGAAAGCGAGCCGCGTCGCAATCGGCGATCGATGCGAGCAAGACCAGGGTCAGGGATCACGAACGGCACACATGCAGTTGATGGCAACAGCTAAAAAGTAACAAGATTGTTTCTTCTTTACAGCAACTGAACAAAGTTGCAATTTGTGGTACAAGAATTACTTACCGCTGCTGCTACTCCAAGAGCAGTTTGCAATGCAGAGAATGAAACTAGTAGTAGATAAAAGTGATCATCCGTGCGCCGTCCATTATTCGTGCACGCCGCTCGAGGCGTGGGTCGGTCGGTCGCTAACAAGAAAGATTAAAGAACCAACTGTACCGCTGCTTCTGCTACCCTCTCCTCTGCGGGACATCGCTTTGCACACGCGAGGCTGTACCCAAAAGTTGTGCAAGAACAATCCCTCCTACCCCGCATAAAAAAAAAAGAAGCACCCTCGTGGGGTGTGACGGGTGTCCATGGATGCTGCCTGGTACTGCTACTACTAGTAACACACACGATGCTGCTTTTGCAAGCGAGACGTGCTTGCCACTTTTTCTGGGTGCATTCCTGGGGACGCGAAGCGGTGACGGTGATTTATCTATCTACCTCTGCTTGCTTCTTTGGCCAGCTTTTGTGGGTTTCTAAAGTCTTTCACCGCTTGACCTTGGCCGGTGCAGACGCAGGACGAGGGTTTCGCTTTGCAGCTAAATTACCACACTGCCTCTCTCTCTCTCTCTCGGTTTTGTTTTGCTGCTAAATTACCACACTGCCCCTCTCCTTCTCTCTCTCTCTCTGACATCGTAACGAACTCGCCACGAAAAAGCATCTCTGCTCTCTCTGCTGCGTTTTCCAAACGAACTCGTTGGTTGTTACGTCCCAAACGGCTCTAATGTAAGTATCCAATCCCAAATTTCCAGCCCCAAAATACAAATTTCGCTGGTTACCGCGCGAGCACAAACCAAAAGTTCCACGGATTGCAAGTTTTTTATCAAAAAAAAATGTGGGGTAGCCTCGTTTGCTAATGCCGCTGCAATGATCCGGATCTGCTTTGTGGGCAAGGGGGTGAAAAAGGCGAGATTGGACGGCCCGGATCACGAGCTCCAGGGGAACCGACGCGCCAGATGTTCGAAACCAAAACGCGAGGAGAGGAAAAGGAGGGACGAGGAGCTCACCTCGCCGCCGCCGCCGCCAGCCATGAGGAGTCGCGCAGCCACCGCCTCGTGCCGCTCGCCGCGGCCGTGCTCCCGAGCCTGGAACAGAGGAGCGCCCAGAATTAATAACCGAACGGCAAACGGAAGGCGCACTCACCACATCTCAGTACGGAGATCAAAACCTGAGAGAGAGAGAGAGAGAGAGCACCAGAAATTGGGCAGCTTGAACCAAGCGCCCAAAAAAAAAAAACCACACACAAAATTTTCGAGCAACTCCAACCAAAATTCACCCCGCAGCAGCAGCGTTGCTCACGAACGCACCCACATTACATTGGGGAGCGACGAGTACTAAGAGGAGGCGGCTTAATTACCGGAGCCCGGCGAGGAGCCGCCCGCCGGAGACGCCCCCGAGTGCGACGCTGCCGGCGAGGAGCGCGAGGAGGAAGAGGGCCGTGCCAAGCGCCGCCGTGAGCGGGGCCCACCTCCTTGCCGCAGCCGCTTCAGCCATTGCCGCCGGTGCGCTTGCTTCAGCTCCTCTCCCTCCCTCTCTCTCTCTCAAAGCAGCTTGCGCTTGGTGGGGAGAGAACGGGAGGGAAAGCAAAAAAAAAAAGTGAGAGGAGAATGGAAGCGGAGGCGGAGGCGGGTCGAGGAGGAGAGCTTTGAGAGGCGCGCCAATTTATACTGCCTCTGCTCGTCGCTTCGGCCCCCAACCGCTCGTCACCGCATTGCCCCTCGAGATTAGAGGTTTTACAAATCAGTCCTCAATGCTGCCTGCGCAAGGACGTGGGTGTAAATACGAGAAACTACAGGGCGTCTCGTTCTTGGGTGGGTACCTCAGTGTATCTAACCTCCCGCCAACTAATTGCGGTGTTAGGAGAGGATTAAGCTAAGCAGCCTCGCTAATCTACTTGTGTACAGCCCAGTAAGTCAAACTGTTCCCCGGGCTTCCATCAGAATGGCGGGCATCACAAGACAAGAGTAGCTATAATATAAATGCGAATCATCTTGAGTTTTCTCCAAGTAAATTGTGATTAATTCAGCAGAGTATCACCAACACTGCCCTGATTATGACAGGTGGCCATTCATGCGGCCTGATTACTTATTTTTAATTTATGTTATAATATTTTGATTTGCTTTGTTTTGCTCTTTTACATGTTGTTCTAAGGTAATATATATATATATATAGACACACACACACACATATTGGACTTTAAATGGTTAATATAATAAAAATAATTCAAAAAGGTTAAAATTTTGCTTAATTGAATGTAACATGAATAAGTAATTTACGACATTAAATTAAGAAAATTCAAAAATTGTAATACTATAGGCTTGTATATTTGAAAACATAATTCATTTTTTATATAAAATGTACACAATTATTAAAATATGGTAAAATAGTGATTCTACTACTTCATCCCAACAATCGAAAAACGATACTACCTAGTATCGCGATGCCTACAAGCTCGACTTTTTTTTTTGTATTATTATGAAACTATAAAAAAAAATTAATACAACATATGCCGCGAAATGGAGGTAGCAATGTACGGACGAGGCTGTTCATGGCCGTTTGCACTACAATCTTTTTGCCGGTAATTGTTGGTTCGACCGAGTAGCCCTGTGCAAGAGTTCTTTTGTTATTTTGCTGGACAAATTACTCTCTCCGTTTCGCTCAAACCATGCAAACTATGCTACGCCTTTTTGTTTTCGAATTCCAAGGGGGCTGGCGCTTGGCTCCAAACTGTGAGATACGAGCGTTATTTAACAATCCCATTCTCGCCCCCAAAGGAGATAGCAGATTCCTTAAAAGGAAAAAGAGAGAGAGAGAGATAGGAGAAATTCGTGGATCTTGTGCTCTCAAGACCCCAAGAAAAGGAAATACGAGCAGAACGAGGGGCCTGAGCGCAATTATCCTGCACTAGGTTTCCATCTCCATCTCCATCTGCGTTATTCAAGGGGAGAGAGAGAGAGAGAGCAGGTAGCCGGAGCAAAACGAGGCAGCCGGCCGAAAAAGGACAGCGCGCGGCGAGTAACCCTAGTGTAGCAGCCCCGTGTAACTGAACCGCCACCGCGGGCGGACTGCCGTGCTGCGGTGACCAAGGGGCGGTATAAGTGTGTGATCTCTTTATTACAAGTTACAAATTAGAGTTACGAGTTCGAAATGACCACGATGACATTTTTTTCAAGGTACGGCTTTTGGTCCTCACGTGCCGCCGCCGCGCAGATCTCCTCTGCTCCACTCTACCCTCCTCCATCCACACCCCTCTCCCGCTCGCCATGGCCTCCTCCTCCCGCATACCGACAAAGAGGGAGGAGAGGATGCGGTTGGAGGGAGGGCGATTGGAACGAGGGAGGGAGCTGGAGGTGTGGAGGGGGCCGGCGACGCGTTGGGAGGGAGAGGGAGGGAGGCGGCTAGAGGAGTAGGGATTGGGTTGGGAGCCGGTACTCGAGAAGTTAGGGGGGGCTGGGGATGGGGGAGCCGTGCGAGGGAGTTGTGCTAGGCTGGGGGGAGTGGGGAACAGGGTTGGTTGGGCAGGGTGGCGGGAGTGAGCCAACCAGGGGGAAGGGTCAGGCCAAGGCGGGGGATTGGGCCAGAGGAAGGACCGGGCCTCTTTCATGCTGGGCCGGCCCGAGCACAGCTCAACTGGCTGTGCCGCTAGATGGATCGTGTTCTCAGGTCCAACCACATCTGGGTTACCGTGCCGTGCCGACCGAGCCTCGGATCGACCCGAAAAAGTACGGCCCAAGTCACAGGTCTACCTGTGGCTACATGCAAAATACCCTTCCCTATAATTTCGTACACTTGCACTAATGGAGTAATAAACACCGTATCTTTCCACTAATCCACACAAACCTGCTCAAAACCCCGAATAAATCAGGCGCGGACCATAAGAAGACTGGGCAGGGACTACACTCAAATTTCGGTTGGTTTTTAGCGGAGTAAACCGATGTTTGTTCACTTGTGTATCTATTCCGGCCAGCACAGGTGCTACGACAGTCCACTTGTGCCCTCGCTCGTTTTTCGACCCGGATAGAATCACTCATTTGCTCTCGTGCACGCATGGCTCGTCAGGTGCCATCGATGAGTGCGGGGCTTGAGTGATCAGTCGGCTACTACGCCGCATGCATGTGTAGCCAGATCTAACGCCCCCTCATCATGCAGCGTCTCACGCGCGCGCGCACGCAAATTCTGACCTCCGCCATGTGAGCTTGCTTGATCAACGGCTTAACCAACCCTTAGCAGTCGGTGTCTGAAGAGGCACCACCACTACTGACACTGCTTGAGACCAAAAAAAAAAAGGCTCCGACAGACCAGCGGCAGCGTATCCAGAGCCTGTCAGAACAGCACTCTTACAAGTGCAAATAGCTAATTAACTAGTAATGAAAAAGGTCTAGTTGCTTGGTTATGTCAGGGTTGTGAGCGTTGCTGCGCGTGTTAATCCACGAATCTGTACAGTGTTACCAGGCGACCGAGCCCCGCGTAGAGGTAGACAGGTAGTGTTCATTTTGTACCTAGTACGTGTGACTGAATTATAACAACACAGTAATTAATAATGCTTGTTAGGACTTAGAAGCCAATGAATGCTCTTTAATTATCCACCATTATTCAGTGAGCATCTGTACGTACTATCTTGCAACTCTCGTCTCAGCCGAATCTAATATGGCTTATACAATCCGTCTATACTTTCTCCCTGGTGTCATGTCGTATATCGTGGAGATCATAGAGATATGATCCTAATCTTTGTCCGTTAAATAATTAGCAGTAGAGTCGAGACCTTTGAAGAGACCCTCGTTTTCGAAAGTTTCAAAGGTTTGACGGGCCATGGTGGCGGTCATACCGACCTTGGGAGGCGGTCTGAATAATTAGTAGTAGAGTCGAGACCTTTGGAGAGACCCTCGTTTTCGAAAGTTTCAACGGTTTGACGGGCCATGGTGGCGGTCATACCGACCTTGGGAGGCGGTCTGATCGGTCGGGGGCACAACAGTCAGACCGGCCACATGCGACAGTCTAACCCACCGAAAGTTAGAAATGTGAATTTTTGGATTTAGCCAAAAAAAAAATCACATGTGAAGCAACGTGAGAGGATGCATTTGCACTTGGTTTCACTGAAAATGGAGTTCTGATGAAAAACTAGATATAATTTGAAATTCCAGAGAGAGTGCAAGTCTAGAAACTTGGAAATTTTTGTAAGTCTCAGGCGGTCAGACCGGTGGGCGGTATGACCGGTCGATGGTGATCGAGGCCAGTATGATTGGCGGCGGGCCGAGCCGTAGGCGTCGATCGACGATCGAAGCAATTCAAGCACCTGGAAGGCAGTGAACTTCATTGATTGAGTGAAAGTCATGAGTTCAGTGTATAGGTGTTACGTGATGCATGTTTTGGCTAATGCTGGTCAAGTTGTGAAGAACTTGCGCCGAGAATCTATTTATTTGTCTATTGTTGTGCAGGTGGCTTGAAGTCAATGACGGTCAACGGTGAGGATAATCGGGACTAGACTATGAGAGCTGAGGTTCAGAACGATCAAGGATGTTGGGTGAAGTCATTGGACTTAAGCGCAACGCAAGATGGACAAGAACGACCGAATGCGAGGTTCGGTGCGACGGGTTGCATCAAATGGCACAGGGGTCGGTGCAAGTGTCATGGTGGTTCCGATGGGAGCCGGATGGGAGAGACTGACCGACATGAAGAGAACCATTGATCGATCTACACGTGAGGAAGCATGGGATTATTTCAAGACGATTGGACTCAGTCTTCGTAGAAGGATTAAGAAGGGGTATTTTGGTATCTTCCTTGAAATATAGGGTTGGCAACCTTTGGAGAAACCACGGCGCAAGGAGTTGCAGTTTAGGTCAAGAGAAAATGAAGATCACGAAAAGATGGATTCGAGAGACCCGGTTCGTCATCCGCTTTGAGAAGCATGTGTGAGTGTAGTCTCGTTTGCTGTGATCTAGCTTACTACGACGTGTGGGAATCCATCTAGGGTCGGTCATATTGACCATCACGCACACTCGAGCAAATTTTTGGATCAAAGTTCGAATTTCCTCGGTTCTTGTGCCTTCTTGATCTCATCCAAGAAATTCATGGAACCTTGGTTTCGATCGTTCCGATCGTTAATTGGAATAGGTTTCTAGCCTTCTTGACGAGTTATGGTTGAAATCTCATGGGATTTGGATCACCGGATTGAAGATTAGGTCGTTTGTGATCTTTTTCGGCCTGTAATCTCTGTAGCTGGTGGTCAGACCGTCAATCCGAGTGGCCAGAATAGCCTCGACGGTCAGACCGGCCAACCAGGCGACCAGATCAGCTGTGAAGGCTCTTTGTCTCGGGAATTCTCGGTCTCAATGCAAGACTTTCGCTGCGCTTGTTCTCTGGTCTTTATAGTTTTCATAGTTATTGAAGTGGAGAAGAAGTTAAATATCATATTGGTTTGAAAATGAGTAGGTGTTCCTATTCACCCCCTCTAGTTGTCGTTTTAGTCCAACATATACGTCGTTGCTCTATGATTGCACTAGACATGTGCAAAACCCGGGTTGGCCTGGGCTTCGAGTTGTGCCTGGAAAAGCCTGGCCTCGGACGGATAGGCCCAACCCAGCCCGAATTTGTTTTTTTCTAATAAAATAATATTATGTTTAATTCTTTTTAAATAAAATTCAATATTTAATTCATTTCAAGAATATAATTTAGTTTTTTTTATTGCCTTTGTCGAGCTTTTCGGGCAAAAAATCAAGACCCGAGCCTTGAAAATTCGAGCCAGGCTCAGGCCAGGACACCCATGAATAGGTCTAATCTGCACTAGCAATTAGACGCTTTTCAGATTTCGGGACTTCAAAAACCCGAAGAATGAATGCATATATGTACCTTACAAACATAAAATGCATTACAATACGACCAGGAATGTTATTCTCTTTGTTACTCCTAAAAGCTGCTACTAGTAAACGATTAATCGACTGATCAGTTAGTTAATTATCTTTGTTGATTAATTCAATCGTTGTAGGACAAGTTGGGATCCGGCTCATGGGAGAGCCGAGAGTGAGGTGCCGAGGACGACGAGGAGGAAGAGGCGAAAGCAACACGGGCAACGTACGAACCAAGAAAACAAAACAAAAAAGGCAAGGCAAGTTTAATAACGAATGAGCCTAGTAGCAAGGAATCTCTGACACATGCGTTGCTATGGCCAATGCTTCCCTCTGCGTTGCATGCTCTTATCCGGACTAGCACTATACATCAGGAATCAGGATAAGTTAATCTCTCTCTTCAGGAATCAGGATAAGTTAATCTCTCTCTCTCTCTCTCTCTCTCTCTCTCTCTCTCTCTCTCTCTCTCTCTCTCTCTGTTTATCGCATCCAAGGTGTGAGCCATCATCAATCACCGCAGTAAAATAACAAGTACTTGTCCTAATAAAACAGACAAGAGAGAGACAAGAGAAAGGAAAGGTCCAGTCCAGCAATGAATCATCTCACACAGTCACACGCATGCTTTTGTCCTTAATTTTCCTTCTGGATATTGTCAGGTTTGCCATTGTTGCACATTTTACATAGAGGTGAAAAATGGGAGGAAAACAAGTTATCTGACAGGTGTAGTGCTACTTACCAGCCTACCACAGAGGAAGAACCATGCAAGTAGTACCTGGGCGATGTGTTTTTTTTCCTTTGCCTTTGTCGTTTCAATAAGCAGGTGTAATCATCTTCTGTTTTTTTCTCTCAGAAAATTCACTCCAAACATTTAGGCCCATTTTGTTATAACTAAGACAATGAAAACCCAAGATGTAAAAAAGAGAGAAGGAATTTACACCCAAGGGTAACAGCTTCACCCTTAGTAACTCCTAATTAACCACGTAGGTGTACTGAAGCTGAAATTAGGCAAAAGAAAAGGAAAGGTAAGTAGTACAAGCAATGCAATCCCACATGCAGAAGATCACAGATAAGATCAAGGACACTAAGGCATGCAGAGAGACAGAAGCAGAGGACGGCTGTATCCGTAAGACTGTAACCGTGGCAGATCCTGCTGTCAGATGATGCGCAACGGCCTTGATTAGACTAGACATTACGGCGCATACTCCATGACTATTCAGAGATGGCATGCAGTTGCAGCTGTACAAACAAGAGAGAGATTTTGTGAGCGCGGCGCAGTTAATCGAGCTGTGCAGCGGAGCAGAGAGGATGCAGGAATCGATCTCCTGGCGATTGTCAGGTCAGAGAGCAGGTTTCGCATGTAGCAGCAACGGCTTGGCAATGTAACTACTTCCGGCCGGACATCGTGGAGTCAATATTGCTCGCCGGTCGAGAAAACTACCATGGCAGGGCAGGAGACGAGACAGGGCCGGTGAAAAGTGGATCCTGTGTAGCTAGCTAGCCTAGCCAGGGTACGTACCTGCACTGTTCTTCGGCTAGCCTACCAAGGTTCAGACTTCAGGCTAGCCTGGGGATGCAGAATGAACCTTTCTTTATTTTTTTTATCCAGAAGATGAGGATTTTTTTATTGATTGATGACGATCGGAACAGGATTCCAGTACAATCGTCACATAGTGACACAGTAGCTGGGAGATAAACTCGTGCCCTCGCGGGTTGTAGAGCTCTTTTATTTTCCACTTACCTCTTGCTTTTTTTTTTTTTTGCCATGTCGAGGTTGTTTGTTGAACTTTCACGGTTTCTAGTTGATCCCTTGTACGCCACACACAATTTAATATGAGCGTTTATTCTTTTTAATTCGATGGTTTTGATTAGTTAAAAATTATTTATACTACGTATAGTAGTATGAGTAGTATAATCTCGGAATTGTAGGATTGTAATTACACATATGGAAATCATATGACATAATAAGAATATTTTTAATCCTAGTTGGAAAAATACACGATACAATTCTTTGAGCAATTAGACAATATATCAATGAATGCTGCTGCTTGATGTGGATTGTGCTTGTGATTACTCGTAGCTAGGTTGTGCTGGTTGATGTGGATTGTGCTACTGCTTGTGATTACTCGCAGCTAGGTTGTGTGGACCATCGATGAATGCTGCTAATTTCCATCCGAGTAGTAGTATTTTTTTTTAAAAAAAAAAAATCTTGCCATTTGAAAGTCCAGCTTGGGTTCCAGAGCAGCATGCAGTAGAAGCTTTGGAGTCAACCTGCTACCAAATATTTCCTGCTAGCTTCAGATTATTAAAAGCCCATGCGGCGAAAGAACGACCAGCGGGTCACTGCGTGCCAAGCGGTTATTCGTTACGCGGCCGGTTAATTACAGGTTTCATAGTCAGAATCGTTAAAACTTTCAGGTATGCATCCAGGCATGGAGGTGCATGACAGTACATGGATCGACAAGCCAGACCTTGCAACCACCGAATTCAGAACCTTTTTAATCCGATTTTTTCCGCTGATCGCCCTGACATCGCGATCGATCGAGCGGCAGTTAGCTGCTGCCGTTGTGCTGCATCTGCATGCATGCTGGGAGTTAGCGAGTCACCCTCTCACCATCCAAATTGACCTTTATTTCACCTTGTCGCCGTCCTTACTACAATCACTAGTAACCAAAAAAGTCCAAGATAATGAACACCAAATTCTCCCTAGAAAGGATGCTGCTTTTTCTCAACGGCTGGAGATGATGGCAACTACCTGTATATATTGGAGCCTGCCTTAGAGAAGCAGCAAAGACCAAAGTCTAACAAGTCATTTCCCAATATATAACTATATATATGTAGGGTGTGTTTTGTTTTTTTTTCACCATCACGTCGAGTAGTAGGCTTTAACAAACAGACAATTGGTCATCTCTTTCATCCATTATGGGACATGCATGATCAGCAATGTGTGTGTGTCTATATATATATATATATATATATATATATATATATATATATATATATATATATATATAATACTTTCTACTCCCGGGTGTAGTTACTCCCACCTTTGATATACCACCTAAAACAACTTAGCATACTCCTTTATCACTTTGGGTATACTCATATACTAATTATAAGATACTCCAATGCGAACTACACGAAAAATTTATTAGAGAGTCCATAGTTTTTAGCATATTTTATAAATACCTTCATATTCGCGCTAAAAATGGGTATGTCCAAAAAAATTATACATACCACCCCTGAAAAGGTGTGAATACCACCTAGATAGTCTTATATACTAGTATACTACACATACACACTCTCGGTTGTGCAAGATACTCACTACATTGTGAGATACGGAATAGGGAGTAACTACTCTTGGGAGTAGTAAAAAGGCTTTATATATATATATATATATATATATATATATATATATATATATATATATATATATATATATAAGAACATATCTAGTGCTAATGGGTAATTGAGTGCTAAGGTGCTAATGACAATTTTGACTTTTGGATCTGAATTGAACAACAAGGATTAATGCGGGCACCCACCTCTAAACCATTTAATCACTTTGCATGCTCCCACCTTCAATGCACCTTCATTAATTTGTCTTCATTAAACATCATGCATGCTCCCACCTCCAACGGTCAAGATTGGTATTAGCACCTTAGCACAGAATTAACCATTAGCACTAGATACGTTCCCATATATATATATATATATATATATATATATATGAAAATGATATAGTACTTCTATTTCTCATATACTACTTAAATTGTATGATGATACCTCTTTATCTATTTGAACATACTCCAATAATGATTATAAGATACCCAAAGTGAGTTCTATGAAAAAAAATCATTAAAGTCCACCTTTTATAGCTAAATTTGTGTATATACTTCTTTTATATATGAAAAAGAGTATATAGCAAAAATAAAAGACTCCAATGAAAATTTTTCAATCAAGTCGCATTGGAGTATCTTATAATTGGTATTTAAGTATACTGAAAATGATAAAGAAGTATAATATATTTATTTAAGTGGTATATTCGAAGCGGGAGTATGTACTCCCGGGAGTACGAAACGGGCATATATATATATATATATATATATATGGAACATATCTAGTGCAAATAAGTAATTGAGTGCTAAGGTGCAAATGACATCTTGATCGTTGGATCTGGATTGAACAGCCAAGATTAATGCCGGCTCCCACCCCTAAACCATTTAATCACCTTGCATACTCCCACCTTCAATGCGCCTGCATGCTCCCACATCCAATGTCTTACATTAAACACCTTTTATGATCCAATGGTCAAGATTGATATTTGCACTTTAGCACTCAATTACCCATTTGTACTAGACATGTTCATATATATATATATATATATATATATATATATATATATATATATATATATATATAATTGAGTGCTAAGGTGCTAATGATAATCTTGACCGTTGGATCATGCAACGTGTTTAATGCAGGGCATTGGTGGTGGGAGCATGCAGCATGTTTAATGCAGACGCATTAATGAAGGCGTATTGGAGGTGAAAGTATGCAGGGTGATTAAATGGTTTGGAGGTGGGAGCCTTATTAATCTTGGCTGTTCAATGCAGATCCAACGGTCAAGATTGTCATTAACATCTTACCACTCAATTATCCATTATTACTAAATATGTTTTCTTCCAATGTGATGGCTTTTTTTTATACTGTTGGGTGGGTGGATGGATGGATGCAGTGGCGGATCCCGAAAACGAGCCATCAGGATCACCGCACTAGAGTCTTGGGATCATCTACTACATATAAAGAGTATTACCATCGATTGTGCCAAAGATCACCGGGATCACGTGACCCCAAGCGATTATCCTCTCCAGGCTGGATGGCTGGCTGGATGGATGGATCAGTAGCCAGCTAGCTAGCATTTTGTAGTAGTTGACACAGGGTTGGAGGAGACATTATAGATGGTACTACTAAATTGGTTAACTTGTTCTTCTCGATCCGTACGTGCGTGCTATATAGTTGGAAGCTAGCAAAGGTTTATGTGTGATGTTGCTCAGTTTAGTTGTGTTAATCTACTCTACTGTGCATTTATTTTAGAAACGAGGGGCATAATCTTTTTAGTCATGAGCATCAGTACAATTATCTCGTGAGATTCAAGGCTCCTCCTTGGTTTTGAGGGCAAGAAAATTCAACAATAATCCTAAAAAAAGAAAAAAGTCTAGAAATTCTCACATTAATCGTGAGAAAAGATAAAGATCTACACCGCTTATTTGGTTGGGTATATTATAATAGTGTATATTAATCATATGTAGTCATTAAAGTTGTATACCGTATTTTTCATTAAAAAAAAGTTCAGACTCAATGAAAGTATGAATGAGACCAACAATTATGGGCAAAAAGTCCATTCTAAATAATCGGAGTTCCAGAATGGTCGCGAATATTAATAAATTTGAAGCCGAAAAAGTCGTAAAAATTGGTATCTCGAGATAATATATGAAATTAGGAGGCCCTGCTAGCTAGCTCCGTGCTCTACACTGCATTACACTAACCTTCCAAAGCTCAACTGCAACCACTTACCCCCACCACCCCAGGGGAGGAATTTAGACCGTGGTGTTGTTCAATGGAAATTTGATTTGAGTTAATTACTGGAGAAGGGAGAAATACTAAAAGAAATTTTCCGTCTAATTTGTTGCTGAAAGTTCAGAATAACACTATGACCATATTATTGTCTCTTCAAAAAAAGAGAAAAAAAAGAGAGGAAGAGTTATCTAGCGAACTTACGCAAATACAGAAGTCTGCACATAACTAATTTCTGAAAATTTCACACATAATCTACCCAACATGTCGATGTTTCAACTATTACCCAAATTGTACAATTCAGTACAACAGGCTATTGTTGAAACTACCAAGTACCAACCGGTAGGCATGCATTCTCCAACTGTACTGATGATTTGATCGAAACAACTTAATTTTGACTCGTTGTGCACACTGCAACAAATTCAACCCCTGCAAAAGTAGCATTTGGTGGCAATGCGTACGTGCGATGTCCGAATAATTGGGGGACAGGAGAGGGTTACGACAGGGAGACCTGAACTTGTTTTGTAATCATCGTCAGATCGTTGCCATGCTGAAAATATTGCAACCGACGGCGTCGTACGTACTGCTGCATTAATCCGGCCGGTTCGTCGATCAGATGATTATTCGTCAACTTTAATTTTTTTTTCTCTTGCCTTTTTCTGTAGTGTTGCCATCTAACTAGGATCGTTTGGTGTCGTTGGTTATGTGTGTTTTCCAATAATTGCAGGTCATGTCACCTTTGAACTTTTTTCAATTTTTCCACGAGCTAGTGGACGTTGGCCGATGCAGCGGACAAATTTGATTTTTTTTCCCCTTTCGAGGAGGTAAATTTGATTATGTTAACTACTATTTAGTAACCTGAGCAGGGCAAAATTAACATCTTTTTTCTTAAAAAATATATATTAGTTCCTAAACACAGTTATGCATGTTCTAAAAATAATATATAAGGCCCGTTTGAAAAACAAATATTTTATAGAAAATAGTTCAATTCCCACCTGAATTAGGAACATTCTCATGTCTAAATGGCACTCTAATTGCCATTACAAAGGTGTGCAATTTGGGATTTACCATTGCAAACGAGCTAATTGTTGTAGAGTCATAGCAAAGATGGGAAATAGAGGTTTTTATGGCATTGCTGGAGCCAATTTTGAGACAATGCCCAAAACGCGCTCGAACCTTCGACTTTTTTTTTTCTTTTTTTTTATTTATCAGCGACATCGACGAGAAGCGAGCAAATTTCTCCTTTATTCCTTTGGGAGGCGGCAAAATGGTTATTTTGTCATGGTCAAACCTGTTGACCCTTGTCAGAGTGGCAAATATACCCTATTTTCCACCTTTTCAATGGCGCCAGAAAAGTTATCTTGTTTACCATGCCAAATGTACAGAGCTCGAAAACCCTAGCGGCAAATATGCAATTCTATGGGACAATTTTACCTGTTCTTGATTAAAAAAGCGTGATTTCTCTCTCTCCGTACAACTGCAACCAACTGCAGCCGATTGATCGATCGTAGCTGGTGCTTGTCTAGCAGATACCAAGCTACGTTGGATTAGCTACCTAAACGAGAGGCAACATGATTGGACATGGCACAGGAAGGCGAAGCAAAGTTTACCTTTCAGGTGAAATGATCGACAATAATGAATGGCTGTTCTGAAAGTAGCGAGGAAAAAGCTGGATAGGAGAGAAATGCCCGTGAATCAAACGGCCACAGTAGAATTCTGATGACGTAAAGTAGTATATCCGAATCTATTTGACGTAATTCTGAAGCCGTAAAGTAATATATCTGAATCTATTTGTCGTGCCATGCATCCCATTCATGTCAACTTCAGCTTTATGCAAAGCAGAGGAGAGGAGAGGAGGGCCATTGTTACTGTAATCCTAGTTCAAGTTATGGCCTTACGGCCGCTGCTGAAGAGTGAAGACCAGAATTAAATGCTATTTACCCGGAATGTGAACCCCAAACACCAGATATTGGGATCTTCAAACAAAAAAAAAAACTGATGTTTTACTGTTTTTTCGGTGAGAAAAACGTCGACAAACTGAACCCCTTGCTGTAAAAACATGCGGTTAGTGGCGGTCGAACTTACTGTGCCGTCTAGCCAGACAGACTACTGAGGTGCCACACCACAATTGGCAGTGTCCAACTGTTGGCATCTACAAACTCTTAAAACTTTTTTCTGGCAAGTCCACATTACAAGATCACTAGACATGTATGTAGAGGAGTAGGTCCAACTCAAGTCTGCTGCACTTGAATGCATCACAGTGCGAGAGATCGAGCACTTTCAGGCTCCATGATCCAATGCCTGCGACCTGGAGAGCAATGCAGTTACCAACATACAGGGCAAGAGATCGACGTCTTTCTTTATGTTATGTGGCCGTAGTCCTTTGTAGTACGTAGTCCACAAGAGAGTAAGAGACAGCATGCTCAGACCTCAGAGACGCCGATCCATGGCCTGCTGTCTGGCCGGATCGTATCGACGGGGATCATACATTCATACTGATCATGGCTCCGGCCGGATCTGATTCAATCAGCTTGAAGATCCATGGAACCCACCCGAGCTCCCCGGCCCTACGTACGGTGATGCATGCCATTCTCTGCATCTGTGCCGGAAAATCTTTCTAATTGATATGATGCTAATAGCGGGATCCATATTATAATTCACTGATTATTTGATTGGGAGCAATTTGGGTGAAGCTTTCTTAAGAACAGCGATTGTTTGTTTTTACCACAAAATTACTAATAAACCAAATTCCAAATTAGCCCTCTCTTGCTAACAGCCTAAGTATGTTTTGTTAGGTTGGTCCTATTCCTCGATTTTTCTTTTTTAACTCCACTGTTGATCGGACGGTTTCAGAACAAGAAATAAGACTCTGCACTCTGGAAGTCTGAACTCTGCGTTGCCTCTTGCAGAAGATCTGATTTGAGTGGTGATCCATGCATCGAGGAACGGGGCACTCCCATCACAGGGTCGAGCTTTGAGAGTCAATGATATGCTTAAGTAAAGAAAACAAACGCTCTTATGGTAGGATAAGATTTATTCTCTCTACATAATGTATTTAAGAATGAAGGATTCAAACGAGATTCGTTAGCCCACCACCTATGGTACTAACCAACTGATTGCAGGAGGCTCATCCAAAAAATGAGAATACCTAGAAGGGACTAGATATTTTCTAAATTAAGAAGAAAATATATACTTAAATTCGTGTAGAAGAGATCTTGAATTTGGATGGTGGGGGGAGTGTACCCTCACACCTTCCACGAACTGAGCTAGGCTCAATTTCTAACAATATGCTTGAGTAACGTCACTCTTAGCGAACCTTTTGCTACACTCCCAACTCTCACCAACTGAGTTATGCTCGGTTATCATTCTTAGTGAACCTCCTCTTAATTTAACAAATACATAGTACATGTACATGTGTGATTTGACTTTTGAGTTTGTTTATCTACACGTATGTATGCCTTTTGCTGCATGGCGATCATTAGTCAACGCATACTGTATTGGAATGTGCAGTGCATTGATTAATCAACAAACCCTATCTATATATGAAGTCACAGTACCCCAACAAGTAAAAAACAAGCATATACTTTCAACTCCTGTTGACCACTCTAATCTCTCATGCACGCTAACTTTTCCCCAACAACAGCAACTTGTATTAATTGCCAGCTCAGTTTCGACTCATTAATTTGGAGTGTAGTGCATGCATGCCCACCAATCACGGCATATATATATACCATCTTAATCACACTTGGAGGCTTCCTAAATGCACGTTTCTGCTTTAGCTAGATTCCCAGCTCTGAAGTCTGAACCCTCTGATTCTGCATGGTCGTGCATACCTATAGATATTGCTCTCTCCGATTCGCTATATATTGAGTTGCATAACTTATGATGAAAGACAGACAATTCACTTATACCTCGACACCCCCCCTCATGTGTAGGCTCCTTTAGGCCTAAGACGTGGAATAAAAATAAGATGCAATTATTTTCTTAATTGCGCCAGCCAGGTCTTGAACTCAAGATCTATTAACTCTGATACTATATTGAGTTGCATACACCAACCAATTCACCTAAAAGCTTAAACTTATGATGAAAGACAGGCAATTCACTTGTACTTCAACACTATATTTGTCTGCAATCCACCATACGCACAGACCAAGGAAGCACTAAACGTAAGAAATACTTAATAAGAAATGACTATACATATCCTTATTAAATGACATACCATAACCACTTAACCTTTTCAAAAACATTTAAGTAGGGGCGAAGGGATGAAAAATTACAATAACTACACTCTAGATTCCTTCAATGAACAAATATATTAAAACATATACTCTCGAGGCAATAGACAAATATAGCGAAAAGGATGGAGTAACATATAGAGAAAATAGAATCCAAATCCTCTGCAGTTCCCACCTGTTGGATTTCGACTAATCTTAACCACTCGATCAAGCATGCAAATTAATCAACCAACCAAAGTTTAGGTTTCCCATGACCTCCATGTAGTGAAGGATGCATGTCATGCAATGGCAATCCATGTGCATAAAACCGGAGGGTAACATGGGTTTTGCCCCAATCTTATTGCATGCTTAACTGCCGAAACGCCGGAGAAATTCCTTGGTGAGAATCCAAATGCAATCCATAGATTTGTCCAGGTACTGCGTGTACTGCTAGAACTGTTGTACATTTGTAGCAAAATACAATAGCATATGTACTGAAATACCCGCTTTTCTTTCACTAGGGTACGGCGGCACATCACATAGCAATCACTCGGAAATTTAGGATTCTTCTTACCTTTTTGTATGGACTATATTAGTTTGTCCATTTTCTTAGAAACGGAAAGGCTATACATATGGTAGGGACGGACCCACCTGGGTTCATGGGTGTTCAGCTAAACACTCATTATTATATATTTTTGCAAAAAAATATGTATATATACTATATAGTAGGTATAATGCATATATACACTCTTAATTGGGCAAAATCTTGCATGCTTCTACTCATCGGCCCAATCCAACCCACACCTCTCCCTCTCAGCCCACAAAACCTAAATCTCATAACCCACCAAAGCTCCCGCAGCCCAAGTTGACCAATCGCCCCAAGGCCCCAACCAGGCAACCAATCACCTAACCCTAATCTCTAGCCAAGCCACGCTAATCTCTCTCTCGACGGTTCGATGCGGCCAGGCGACAAGGAGGCAAGCAGCAGCAGCCGTGTGGTGCACGGGTGGCGGGCAGAGGGAGTAGGACCGATGCGGGGGTGAAGGAGCCATCGGGAGGCTGGAGGCACGACGACAGTGGGCCACAACGCTAGCACAACGCCGCGAAAACCGTACCTATGCGCAACATCGATTGGGGAGAGGGGTAGGGAGTGCGTGGCCGGCCGACGATGGCGAGCCCTGAGCCGGTGAGAAGACAACGAGCTACAACGTAACTACACACTGCAGCGCCACAAGTGAATTTACTATTTCACTGAATCGAATCTCAATTCCCAAACGACAAATCCAATAGCCAAATCAACAATTTTGTTTATGTTAATTGTGATTGGTGAATCTTGTCTTTTTTGTTTTTGTGAATTGTAGATCGTAGAGCTTTGAAAAATGAAGAAATATGTAGATTTAAAATTCCTCTAAATGAAGATGTATGTATTTTTTTTTAATTTCACTAAATTATTTAAGATGTAGTCTCTAGTGCGAACAATTTGTACTTTGATTCTTGCTATTGTAGGCCTTTATGTTTTATATTGAACAATAATTTTAAAACTTCGAACACCCATCCAGGAAATCTCAAAGAAAGTGGGGAAATATCCATCCCGGCAGGATAGGGTTGGCTTGTTAGTCACTGTTTGTAGAAAAAAAACAGTATCTTTTTTTTTTTTTTTTTCTGATTGGTTGGGAGTAGCCATCATTGATGATCACCTGCCATATTTGTGATAGGTATCTTTATAGCGTGATTCGAATACTCTGCCTAGGCGCGGTGTCACTGTGTGGTATCTTTCTCATAGAAATAATCCAAATGCAATGAGCTATTCATGTACTATCAGTAGCATTGTAGAAAAATACAGTAGCAATTTCAAGCACAGTAGCATATGTACTGCAATCCTGGCCTTGTAGGTGGCTCAGTCCCTCGGCAACAGCTACAGCTTAATGCAACAACTTTTCTTAGACACTGTGGTTCAATCGCTCCACAACAACTTAAAAATTTACACATTTTCCTACTCTTATTGAAACAGCCCAGAAAATTGAAAATTTGATTTTTTTTAATCTTTTGGTTTAAATTTGAATTCTTTCCGTTTTCAGAAACTTCAGATGAATTCCCGCTTTCCGTTTTCGGAAAGGCGCTTTCTCTCAGCCGAAGGTGGTTTTTTTTTCTCCCGAGCGCCTTCACCTCTGGCTTGTTCTTCCTTCTCCCTTCTTCTTTCTGCCCGAGCGTCACTCAGGCGACGCCATCGCCGCTCCCGCGTTGCCGTCACCGCCACCTTGCCACCTCCAGCACCTTCCTCCCCCTTCACCGCCTCCACCTGGCCTGCCCATGCTGCCACCTCTCCCTCTCAGCGCCGCCCGAAGCTTCCCCCACCACCACCTCGCCGCCACTGCTCCCACCGCCCTACTGGCGCCACCGCCTCTCCCCGGGCTATAAAAGCCGCCCCAGGGCAAGCTCTTCTATTCATCTCCACTTCCAGCTCCTCCCTTGCCTCCTCCGTTCCCGGCGCCGGCCGAATTCGAAGAAACCGCTGTCGTCTCCTTTTCTTCCCCGTCGTGCTCTTCGGTAAATTTGCCGCCCTCCCTCCTCCCTGTCCCTCCCATCTCCGACGGTAGCACCACCTCACCGCCGCCAACCTTTTCCCCACCTCGCCCCACCTCCTCCCTCACCAGAGCTTGCCGGCACCTAGCTCCACCGCCGCCACCTCCACGGCCATCGTCGCCATGCCACCTCGGTACACCTCAAGCCACCCCACCACCTCCATTGAGATCCCCTCACCTCGCTGATGCTCATCCGCCCTTCCTCCTCGCCGGAGCGCAGCTTTTTAGTCACTGTTTGTATAAAAAGACTGTGTACAAATGAATTCATAAAAAAGAGAGAAGAAATGTCCATCCCGACTCGCTTTTTAGTCGCTGTTTGTATAAAAAGTAATGGTTTTTTTTTAGAGTAGCTATCTTTGATATCCAAGTGGGCAAATGATATAGTGTGCCGGGCACCAAGAATGGCTATAACAACCGATGCCATTAGCTTCGCAAACGACATACATATCAACTTCAAGTTGTAGATAGCTCAACTTGTCAAATAATTCATGAAAATGATGGTGTGTGCAATTAACATTAGACATTGATGGAAGCAGAGTAATCTTAATTTCGTCAACTATCTAGTCGCTTTCTTCACAAATTCCACCCATTCACTCCATGCATGCATGTTCTTCATCAATTATCTATCTTGACGCTTGAAACATCTTCAGCCCCACACCATGCATGAGCAAGAGTTTGAAGGGTCCATAGATACCATGTGTGTATCCAATGAGGTTGTAAGGTTATATAGTTTGCAAGACTAACTCAGATGGCTTGTCTGAATCCATGAAATGAAATGAATAACTCAAGCTAGCTCAGTGTGTGTGTGTGTGTGTGGCTTTCCATCCTTCTCCAGCCCATCTCCCCATGTGGCTGCAGTGCACAGCCTTATCTTGCTGCCAAATGTAGGTCAACATACAAGGTGAGTTTGGCATGTCATGTCTACATTGCAGAAGCATTTCACATGAAAAATGGAAGGGAAATCATTGATGTTCTTTCTTGTCACAAAATCTAACTGGAATTAGGAGCTGCGTGGATGGGCTATTTATCTCGTGACATTTAAGGGAATGTAGCTGCACATGGTAGAGGATGATGATAAGTGCAAGGCAAGATGAGAGCATAATTGTATTAGAGGGTAGTGCTTCTATGCTCTCCCACCAAAAGAAAATTTGCCCAGATCGGATGTGCATCGGTTTCTTATCTTGTACTTCGAATTCCAATTTATTGGAGCACATAATTCACTTTTATGCATAGAATTTAATTTTGCTGATGCTTCGAACGAAAAGGCTACAGTAGATTTTAACACCCTAAGGAGCATGAATGGAATAAAGTTGAGTGGGCCTTTGATATAGCCCGGCCCAAATAATTCCAATTTGCAAATTTCCAGGTCCACAGTTCAGCCCATTAAGGTCACTTGCTGATGGGCCAGGCTGCAGTTTTGTGTGCACTTGTCTTTTTCTCTCTCTCTAACATCCATGCTTGATTGTCAAGAAGAAATGAAAAGGAGACAACCAACCATATCAAGCTGACATTCACACAGTTTTTTTTAAGGCAGAGATTCACAGAAGCTAACATCTCAAAAGAATAAATGAAATGACATGGGTAGAAATAGTTAGGTTTGGGCATTAAGCTTGACAGCTTTATCCAAAAGAGTTAATTACACCATATTATAACAAACCCACACCACAAGGGTGAGTCGGTGAATACAAAAGGAAAAAAGAAATAAAGGAAAAGGATTTGCAAGGCACAGGAGAACCCTGAACAAAAGGGAGCTACATGAGCAGAACACATGTCCTTTCTGCAACGTGCTTGAGCATTTTAGCTCTACAATTTCTCCTTTCTGCAGTGTGTTTGAGCATTTTAGCTCTACAAATTTCTCCAGGCATCTCATTTCTGGCACTGTCGCTTCAAGGGAGTCTGCTTCGAAGAACACTTCGGAGAAACTTTCCTCGGAACATTCAGAGCCTTCATCCGTTGCAGCTCTTTCCCTGCAAAATAGTATTATTGTGTGCTGCACAATGCGCATCCTTGAAAACCAAAACATGAAAAGATTCTGTGAAAGTAACTTGTAACTACTCTACATACATGTAAAAATCAAGCCACAAGGAGATTTTTGAATTTGATGGCACATGCATATGTCACATAAGTTTAAACATGGATGCCGCTCGGCACTTAGTAGCATTGGGGTTGCAGGAAACTACCTAGTATATGTTCATCAGAGTTGAAACATATTCAGACATAGAGTGACCACATAATCAGCTATATGTTCACTTCAAATGATGGGTTCTCAAATGCCTAACTAGTTGGAATGCAAGGGCATTGCGTAGATGTTAGATTGCACCATGCATTGTAACTTTGCAAGTCGTACACACAGCCTTTGTGCAGACACGCTCATACCATAACTTCGGAGTTGTTGCTTTGTTATGTACTTAACAAAGGCAATGATTAAGTGTTTCAGATAAGGCTAGGGCCGTTAGGCAGCACAATACGAAGTATATATGGGATGGGGCTGAATGAGATGCCACATATATCACCTATTGAGATTTCAGAGCATAAATATGCTACATGATAAGACAGTCCAATTAAATGATGGGCTCATAAGCTTAAAGAATGGCAAGAAATGTCAAGGGTATATCACCTTCCTCCACCAGGAGGTGTAGTGCTCTTTTCTCCAGCTCAATTGCATGCATGCTTCGACCAGCTGCCGAGAGGGATCTAAGCAGGGATGGAAATCCCGGCCGATTACCGTTACCGGTGGTAACCGGCCTTACCGGTGGGGGTCGGGATTTGAAATCCCAGCCAATTTTTTCGGAGTTTGTAAATTCAAATTTTAAATTTCGAATTTCGATTGATTTTTAAGTAAAATTTAACGAAATTCGACCGAAAAAAACTGGTAACCGGACGGTTTTACCGTTACCGACCGCCAGCCGGGAATTGAGCCGGGACCAGTTTTTGAATCCTTGGATCTAAGCACTGGAATTAGGGTGGAGAAAGAAGACCGATCGCAGTTCTCCAAATATGTCTGTAACCGATGATATCCAGAACTATGTTCAATTTCCACTTTCTTTCGTACATAAACGTGATGATATCCAGTACTTGAGCATGTGAGAACCCTAAAACTTAACTTGATCTTGACAACATTAATCGAGAATTAGCGGTAAATAAAATTCATTTAAACAAAAACAAAATATAACTTCGGATTAATCTCAAACGCATTGCCACATAATTTTATACAAGATATTCATCCTCGAGTTCATCAACATAAATCACAATGTGAATTATTACCACAAAATTACAGCACCAATTCAATCTCAAAGTCAATTACAATAATTCATTACAATCGGAAGTAAAAGCATTAATACAATCTCAGAATTTAGTTACAAGAATTTGATACAAGCAAAAATAAAACAATAATACAACCTCTGAATTGATCACAATAATTATTTACATCAGATCACAATATAAATTACAACCTCGAGTACATCACAAAATAATAAAATAAATATCTAGCATGCATGTCGCTGAAGCCTTTCCTTCCTTTGTCCGCATATCGCCAGTCGTCGAACCCTCCTCGACCAATCCGAACCCTGCACACATTTCCATCGACCGCCAGTAACCAAAAGACAAGAAACAAGACAAAAACTATGGATGGAAGTTAGGAATAGAAAAGGGATTGCCGTCAGATTTCAGGAGGATGACTAAAGTTCTCAGACCGACCTAGCTTAGTCGGCACCGTCTCACTTCCAGTGGGTTTCATCACCTGATAATTGTTAGAATCCGACATCCACGTCACACCGATAAGTACAGTGTTCTTTTAACCAAAGTACCAAAGCCAAACAGTCACCGGTGAGAGCCCAGGGATAAGGGAGGGGCAAAATGGGTATGCACAGGCAGAGGAAAGAGTCCACAACCGAGAGCACCCCCAGAGCAAGCCTCTCTCAGTCACAACCCAGGCAAGCCAACGAAGCCTCAACCGAGAGCAAAGCAAAGACAGCAACACCACTGTCTTCACAACCGAGCAAACAACACCATCACAAGCCCCTCTCTCCAACAAGCCAAAACCCAAGCACAAGCTCACTGCCAACACAAGCAAGCCCAAGCATCACCCACCAGTATCACCATCCCAAAACCCACTCACAGAAAGCAACCATAGGAGAGGAGCGCAGAGAACTTGAGGAAGACGACGACAGCGGGGGACGACAAGCACCGACAGCAACCACCGGAACCAAGCCAAACCAAAGGGACCGACAAGAACAAGCCGACGACCACCACACGGCCAGCGGCACCCCCACCCCCACCCCCACTGCCATTTCCAACCCGGCCAATCAAGGTAACCCACACCCTTGCCCCCACTTTCATTTTTGGTCCACAAGGAACCACCCCCCATATGAGTCCAACATGTCACAGAGCACTCCCAACAATCATCTCATCACCAAACACACTATTTCCATCACATAGCGGGGGAGGGGGCGACGAGTAGAGTAATAGCATACCTGAGTGCGACGCGGCAACATCCACCTCCATTGCATTTACCATGCATAATCAACAAATCAACCCATATTAGAAAAAGGTTAAGCAAGCCAAAAAGAAAGAGCAGAAGTCGCAAAGAAGGGAAAATGGGGGAAACAAATCCGGCGGCCTCAAAACCGGGGCCGAGCCAGGAGCCAGGAGCCAGGAGCGGCGGGGCGGTGCCATGGCAAGCTTTGGCCGAAGAAAATCCCAGGAAGTGAAGGAGAGAAGAGGTGGGGAATGGAGGGTGAGAAAGAAATGGGGAAGGAAGAAAGCACCTGGGAGCATTCGGCCAAACCGAGTGGAGAGTAGGGAGGAGAGAGAGAGAAATAGTTTGGTGGTAAGAGATTAGGAAATTAAGGTTTAGAAAATAAGGATTAAGGTAAAGAGGGGGTGAAGAAGTGATTTCTAATAAAGATTAGCGGTTGGCAGACGTAGCAGTAGAAATGAACTTCGGGAATATTTCGTGTCAACACTGTATCAGTGTTGAACCAAAAAAAATTGTGAACCGTGTTAGAATAAGTAGCAGCAGACCGACGGTAGAAAATAAAAGCAGAAAAAAAAGTAAAATTAATTTAAGACCATATAACGACATTAATCGTCGATAGAACTCGTTGAATTAGACAAATTATCGGAAGAGTTAGAAAATAATTTAAACAAGATAAAATAATTAAGTTAAGCAACACCGACGTAAAATCGATTATGTAACACCCTAACCCAACACTAAACCTTGAATGCCACCAAACTACTCGCTAAACTAATGATCATCGACCCACTATAGGATTTCAGCAATAAAATATCAATGGACATATCCATGGATTAAAAAAGAACATGAATAAACATGGATCAAGAAGGAGCAAATGAGCCAGGGGAAACCTAACCAGGTAAACAATCCAGAATAGTACCAACTAATGAATACAAAGCATTGAGCCAAACAGTCTAGTCCAAAATATTGACCTAAACTTTATTCAACCTCTAACATGTTCATGAAAATCCTGCATTGAATAAAAAGGTTCTTATGGTAAATGATCATGTGTTTGAAGTATGAATCTATTCCATGTGCTCTACTCGCTCTCAGTAGTGGCGTCCTCGAGGTTCACCTAAAAACAACATAAGAGCAAAGGTGAGTCCACGACTCAGCAAACACATCAATATACAACGAACAATAATAAATCAATATCATTCAATAACTTCATTATCATCACAGGTACTTCTATTAATATTATCATGGTGATCTTTTCACTTGTTTTCACAACCATTCATCTCATATCAATACAACTCTACTCTACATGTCCACATGCATTTCTTTCGCGTATACCGGTATAGCATGAGTGAATGCTTGTGAAAACATTGACTCTCAAGCCCGTTCCCCCACAAGGATCGGGGACATCCTCCACTTCCTTGGAGTTGTGATCAATCATGATCACCTGCTCATATGCAAAGATGCTTATGTGTGAAAAATGCAAACTCCATCATATACATCATATCCAATTTTTCCTCATGATTGTCAACAAAGATATAACCATACCATTCCATTGTTTGCAATTAAATAAAATAAAAGCACAACGATAATGGTAATAGAAGATAAAGAAAACAGTGATCAATCATTGATCGCTGTTTACCATGCACTTGCCTTTACTAGTTGTGACGCACGATTTGGCTAGAAGATGGCAACAAGCACGATGCCTCTCCTACATCAAATATTCAAATTTCAATACAAGCTACAGCATCAAGAATAGCAATCAATCGACATCGCTCCTACCCGTTCCCAAATCCACAACGCTTCGCCGGTACCGAACAGTCACCCCTTGCTGTCATGGTACTAAAAAGAGCGTAACTTTTGACTCAAAAGTCCGATCATGACAAACCACCCAGTTCTGGATTCTTCACAAAATTCCTCTCATTTTCTTATATTACCAAGTCTTCTAATTAAATCATCTAACCCTCCGTTTTTAACCCAGAAAACCTATCTGTCAGCTTCGGGACAGCGGGTCTTACTAAATTCATAACGTTTGTTCTACCCAGCCAAAATTCGAGTTCTTGGATTCTACAGAACCCTTAGACAATTATCTACATCTTTCATGTAGATCAAAAACTCTAATTAGTCCATTTACTATTTGTAATATTTAGTCTACCAAAACAGTGCCGAAAGACGACAACTACAAAGACAACAGTATTCCAAAATTCATAACTCGAATTATACTTATCCGCTCGACATGATTAAATATTCTATAGAAATATATCGAAATTATCTACAATTAACTAGTAAATGACATTTTCAAAATTCGCCATTAAGGTATCCGAATGAATCTTTCAACGGTACAGCAGGCTAAACAGACTCATTAATCGGTCCCTCGACTAGAAATTCTAAAACCGCTCTCTAATCTCGATTTTAATATCTGATTAAATTAGCAACACGGAGAGGAAACACCAGATCGTTACCCACAAGAATTTAGATTTCGGCTTCTTTTGTCTTAATCTTCCCCTTCTCTCTTTCCTTATTTTCTTCTCTTACTTTCCCTTAGGCTGAACTCTAAGGTTCCTTGTGCTACACCTTGCTTCCCTACTGTTCCAAATGTGATACGCCTATGCAAAGTGAGTTGGCTGACTAGAATACTAATTATCTAGCTGCTTACTTACATGCAAGTCGGTCGGCCACCACGCGATAGGAATTAACAACTGAACCAACTTCACGGCTGGACGTCACACGACAGGAGGTGGCGCTCGATGCTTGGGCTGGTGTTGGTCGAGCGCGTAGCAAGCCTCCACGTGGCAGGAGCAATCGGTGATGTTCGTCGGGAGGGCGCGCTGGCAATCTCCACACGTGGCCGCAGGACGCATCCAAATACGCACGGTACGTCTGGCGATCGGGGGATGGCGGTGCACGGGAAAGAAATAAATTAGCTAGGGTTTCTAGAATTCCCCCTCTCCACGATCCTTTTATATCTCGCACAGTCTAGCCCTTCCGTAAAACTCTAAAATATTCTATTTTTACATATCTACTTTGTTTAATTACGCACAGACCCTTAAGAGGTTATTATTTTTTTCAGAATATTATAGATTAGGCATTTATTCGCATGCGTAAAATCAAATAGACATGTTTATAAGTCCGCAATCATAAAACCTAGAGCTAACCGACCTTAGGAAAATAACCGATGGGGAGTGCTAACCTAACTCGAGGGGGGGGGGGTCCGAAAAATGTTATTAAAATTAAAATTTGCTTAAAAGAAAATCCTCTGACTAATGTACGCATAGTAGCACCAAATGCCAGTAAGTATTTACTTATTTATTTATTATTCACGCCGCTGTATAATTGTAGCAGACGAACCAACGTAGGCAGGAGTAAGCTAATACTGATTTTGTTGACGCCGATCTTTTCTACGACTACGAAGGAAAGCTTACCTCTTGAACATCTAAAAGTTACATTCTGTATATTTATACATATATCTTAAAATCAAATCAGATAAAAGAGATAAATAGAAAAGAGTTGATGAATGATAAAAGAGAGTACAGCTGAGATGAGCAACCATATTGCAAGAGTTAATATTATGGCTGGTAAAGGGGGCCTGTGGCAGGAAAGAGACGAGAGAAAAGGTGAGACCCTTTATATATGGTTAATATATAAGGACCAACAAAATTCTCACCCGGATAAGGAGCTGTATTTTAAGTGCCAACATTTTTCCCATTTTGGTGGGCAGAGATTGCTACCTTGTTATGTGACTATACTCTCCACATCGGGTAAGTAATATGTGTGAGTGTGATGGAGGAATCCAGAACCGACAGGAGAGTCCAAAAGTGGGAGATCCAAGGCGCTATAGTGCTAGGTGGAGTGTTGGGTCTGGAGAGCCGGCCCAACCAACATTACGGGAATTTGGTGGAGGATTGGGCGAGCACCCTAGGACATCGACAGGAAGTAATAGGTGAAGACTTAATCACGTAACTTAGAAAACATTATGTATTCTGAACTCAAACCCGCATAAAAGGAAATACAGGGAGACCTAGCTCACAGAGAGTTCATAGTAGCTATGGGTAAAGTGGTACAAGCCTACGCAGTGCTAAATAAAATCATGATTTCATACCTGTCTCCTGGATTGGAGCATACGGGAACCACTAGGGGTCTATCTTCTCTCCAAGTGACAAGTAGTCTTTTCAGTATTAAAATTTGCCACTTAAAGTATTGATGAAGTATTTATTTTTAGAAAAAGAGATGAATTAGAAGATGTGATAACGAACATAGATGAGTCATACAGTGCATCTTTTCTATTAATGCTTGTTGAGTACATTATGGCCCTGTTTGTTTATACTTTTTGTGTGGCTTAAAAGCAAAAAACCTAAGCCTAAACAAATGGGTGGTTTTTTATACAGTTTATAAAAAACTTAAGCCATTTTAAGCCTAAAAGCCATAAGCTAGGAAAGGGGTGCTTTTTTTTGGCTTTTGTAGAATGAAATACCTCATTGCTACTGAACTTCGTTAAAATTACCCTCAAAATGCCATTTGTATATAAATGTGAACCTATCGTATTTTTTCTCAGAATTCCTTCGCTCCCACCCCTTCTCCCCCTTTCTCCTCCTGTTCGCTCCCACCCCTTTTCCCTCCCCTCCCGTTCGCTCCCAGCCACCGCCGCAGCTTGCCCTCCCTCCCCAACCCCACAAGCTCCTCTCTCCTGCCCCCACCACCGCCGCCTCCCCTCTCCCCCCACCAACGCCGCCTCCCCCTCTCTTGTCCCCACCGCCGCCGCCTGCCCTCTCCTCCACTCGACGCCGCCATCTCCCCTCTCCTTCCCCATCAGCGTCACCTCCCCTCTCCTGTCCCCACCGCCGCCCCTCTCCTCCCCAACGCCGCCCCCCTCTGCTCCCCACTGCCGCCGCCTCTCCTACCCCCACGCCGCCATCTCCCCTCTCTCCCCAACGCCGCCGCCTCCTCCTCCACCCGACGCCGCCATCTCCCTCTCCTCCCCAACGCCGCGTCTCCTCTCCTCCCCAACGCCGTCGCCGCCTCCCTCCACCCGACGCCGCCATCTCCCTCTCCTCCCATGACCTCTCCTACCCCCATGCCGCCATCTCCCCTCTCCTCCCCCAATGCCGTCGCCTCCCCTCTCCTGCCCCCACCGCCGCTGCCTACCCTCTCCTGCCCCCACCGCCGTCGCCTGCCCTCTCCTCCCCCACCGACGCCGCCTTTCCTCGTCGACGCCGCCTACCCAAGTGCGAGGCCGCTTCCCCAAGTGTGATGCCGCCTCTCCTCGTGCTCCGTCGCTATCAGCAAGATCCTCATATCTAGATCAATGTAGTTTTGGGAAAAATGGAATCTGAAATTGTAGAATGTATAGGTCTGTGAATGTGTCATTGTATGTGAATGTATTTTGCTCAGCTGCCATTGCAGGATGCTTCTTCCTCCCCACGGCCTTTGCATCTGCATTCACATGATCCTGCCTCATCATCACCTTGCTAGGGCCTGCCTGCGTCATGCCATGCTTGATCATCTCCTTGCCTGTAGCAGCCTTTAGTTCTTCCAGCTTCTTGCCAACAGCAGCATGGCTTACATCTGCACATAAAAATGTACGTTCTAGTAGTCAGTAGTACTTCTCAGGTAGAGCGTATGCTAGGTGCATGTAGATCAATGCCATGGTGATAAGTACTATACACTGTAACTCTTGTTTCCGACCGTCAGATTTGGAAAACCTGAAGGCTAGATATATATTAACTATACAGCAATACTGTAATACTGTCCAGGTTTAGATCACTTGATATCCATTTTGTTATTGCATTCACAGGAACACAATGAGCATTCTCCTTGCCATCTTATCTTGATCCAAAGGCTAAACATAGCTATCGACGTCGCGAATGCATTGGATTATCTGCACCACAGCACACAACTTGCAATTGTTCATTGTGATTTGAAGCCTAGCAACATCCTTTTAGATGATGAGATGACAGCTCATGTGGGTGACTTCGGTGAATGGTGCAAATAAACTGACTAGGAATGACAACTGAAATTGAGAATTTTGCTTTCTTGGTATTGAGCGCCTACCACATATGGCTTTGGTTCTTTGCTACATGAAACCTAATATTGTCTAAATGTCTAGTGTTCTTTTGATGTTCCATACATGCACATCTTTGCATATGAACTATCCATATTCATTGTACTTCTGTTGGCAAGAAAATAGTTGGTTACAAACTTTTATTAGTCAAATATAAGGAGCCACTAATGGTATTAGCTATTGAGATTTGTTTTGAGCTTCCGGTGGTTCCCTTAGTACTTGTAGCTAATGAATATTTTCCCGGTTAAAAAATGTTGCTAACTATTTTTTTTAAATCTATTGTGACATTTTCAGCATTTTTGAAGGAATGTGTCAAAAGGCGTTGTAATGTCTGTCAAGAACAACCCCTACTACTCGGAGATAGCTGCAAAAGATGCAATTGAGGTTGTGTAGGATATGCACAAACTGCACCGTGCTACTGAACTATTCTCCTTGAATGAAGAGCTCAAGCAAGCAAGAAAAGCTTTTGATGTGAATGAAGAGACACTGGCAAGTAATGAGTGATACCGCTTTAAGAAGCCCCAAAGACCAATAAATTATCTGCATATTCCAGTAACCGGTCATACAACGCACATTGCTTCTGTGGGGTGCTAGGCAGCATCCATTTGTATCATGTAGTAGTGAAGAAGTTAGTTTCCTGTAAGTTGGTTTCATGTAACACGAGATGCTTGAACGGTGGCATGCTTTGCTCAATCTTACCGATACAGAAACATGATCATTTGGGGGTACAATGTCAACGGATCAGCAATCGATGATGGAGACACGCGTGTCTTTCGTGGTAATATTGCTACTTCTTTGATAGTCGCAAGAGTCGCAAGAGGATAAATAGATTACATTAATATGATATGTACATGCTGCAGTGATGAGATAATTGCATCATATATGATTGAATAATATTTTGTTATCGTGTTATTTTGTTTGGTTGGCTAATATTCGCCTTTCTATATTAATTTCTTTTGTTACACAGCGTCCAAAATTAACACATGCATGCACGTACGAGGGATATCTTGCTATGAATAGGTTGTTTGTTATACTCCGGTCTTCTTAGATATACATCTCCGATAGATGCCAAGATTTGCAATTTATTTGGATATGCCATGGTACACACACGCATGTACGTACGAGCAGAATATATTTTGTTTCATATTTACATTTGCATGTATCGTTATATTTTCAAATCCCATGTAAAAATAAGTTTAAATACATGCTTAAAAATGTCCTTTAAACCCTTAAGGATAATTCAGACTTTTTATCATTCACACACAATTCAATAAGCCAACATCCCATAAAAAATCAGATTACCAAACACCAAAGCTTGGCTTAAAAGCTAAGGGGTTTATAAGCTGATTAAGCCAAAAAAACTGACTTTAAACTATAAGCTAAAAAGCCTAAGACTAAACAAACGGGGCCTATGTACTCATCCTTGCTATTATTCTCCTTTGTTAGATCCTAGTCTGGCCGAGAACTATCCCAAGTGAGATGAAGGATACGTAGGTGCCAAGGAAGCCGCAAGAGGCGAGGGCGCTGGCTACGAGGACCAGTGCGAGATGGACACCTTATTCGGCGAATGGGACGAGTAGACGACCGATGGATAAGGTAGGTAAGCGAGGGGAATTCGTGTCCCGTTGTAATTAAATAATTGTATTAAAGACAATAGCCTTGCGTGGCTAACAGCTGGAATAAAGTACAATTTCTATCTTATTGTTCTGTTGCGTTAACTCTGGTAAAACTTACTATTCATTGGAGTGGTGTTTTACTGGACAGATAAATAGTAATCCATATACCTCTGTGTGATTATCCTCAGAGTAATGACACGCGCATCGCAGAACATCAGTTTGCAGTAGTTTGGCGCCCACAGCCTTTCCAGGATCTGCAGGACCTTTATCCTTTGTCAGCGGATTAGTGCCTTGAGACATATTTACAATGCTTGCACCTTTGTTTGGCAGCTCACACGCTGCTGCTTTTTTCACTGAGAATGCCAGTTGCTTGTCACTAGATGGCATGGCTCCTTTCACACTTTTCTACATTGTGCTGATCAGTGTTAATGGAACCTGCAATACAGAAAATGCTTTCCATCGATAAGATGAACAAGGACCACAAAAGATAATGAACTAGAAAAGCCCCAACTATTCAAATAATGGCAGAAAAAAAAGCAGTTGAAGGAGGGTGATAGTGATGGAGCATTGTTGTCTCCGGTTTGTTGCGAATTCAGAATTCAAATAGGATTCTTCAAGTTTGAAAAGAAAGTAACCAATGCTGGATGACTATAAAGCGCACTATTCTAATATCTATTCTAGAAAGGACAACATACATTAGCAAATTATTAAAGAAAAGATTTAGGCAGTAACAAGTGATAGACTACCATAGCATCTAAAACGTTGACGGTATGGTTTGGTTTTACCATACTCCAGACAAGATCGTTATGGAAGGTTTAAGCAAACACGTGTTACCCTGATTAGGTGTTTAGCAAATTTCCCCAAAAGAAATTATGAGAACAATTCGTTTTTTAAGAAAAGAACAGTAATTACTATCTAAGGAAGACACATCGAGATGTTTGACCTAGGTAGCCAACTAAGGCAACAAACTGTTAGATCCAAAACTACTTTTACAAATCAAACATGAATTGAATAATCCATGGTTAAAACTGTTATCTAACGTCACAACCAAATATATCATACCGATAAACATATCATACAGAAAACAAAAACAAAAAGCTAAAATCTACCACACAAATCATGACATATGCTAAAAAAAAGATTAAGCAAACAGATGCAAGCATGCATTGTTTTGCACAAATAAGATCCCGTCAAAGTTCAAAATGATCTGAGACAATCTTTGGTCTGTGCATCTCTAGAGCTGTCGGGAGTTCATTTGTTACGAAAAGGGGAGGTATGATCTGGGACAATCTTGCTATAACAGACAAATGGTTATAAGAGAAACTTCATTTGGACATGGGCCCAACATGTAAATGCACTCGTGTCTCTCAGGCAGATATGCATGCTTGATAATTTCCGGGGCATTGCATGCGTCCTTAATGTGCTAAGTGCTAATAATGATGATAGTGGAAGCATAACTTTTGGCCATGGTGCATCTGACTTTTCCAATGACTGATTTCATGTCATGTATGACCAAGAGAAGGACAAGTATCAGCTTTTCAAGTCTACTCAGAAAATGCAGCTAAACTATAACCTCTGCAGTAGTGCCAAGAATGGTTGTTTCTTCAGCTTGCACAACTGTATAAAGAACTTCCCGTACAAGGTTTGGAGGACCATTTTAGCTTGAGACAGGAGCTTATGAAGCTCCAAGAGAGCCATCATGCTCAAGAGAGTAGCCTATGGATAACTCACAGACCAAGTGGAAGGCTACAGCACAAAAGAAGCTATGAGTTAATGGTCTTCAAGTTGAGCTTGCACAGCTCACATTTTGGTATGCTTCCAACTTTTATCCAAGTCTGTCTCCAATTCTGTGTCTATGGGAGGAGGTGACAGCATTATAACTTCTTTTGTTTGGAAAAGAGAAAATTGACTGCATGTGCTCACACACTAAGAAAAGATGTTGCATGTTGTTTCCACCATCTTGTTTTCTCTTTTACTTGTTCTGCCATTAAGTTCTGTCAAGCCTGTGTGCCTCACACCAAATAGAAGAATATAGCTCTTTTTATAATGAAAGATTGACCCTCATTTTTGGGTAACCACCACAGGCTTGGTTAGAGCATTACATAGTTACATAGATAATACGAGGAAATGTTTCAAAGAAGGTCTTTTCATGATCGTGCTATTCTCAAATTTTAGGTCATGACAACACAAGGCCAAGTGACTATCCATTATTTCCTACTGATAGCAGAAGCAGCATGAAAGGACGGAATGCAGCCCTTTGGTGATAGTGCTACTCTCGGCGTGATTGTGCTACTCCAGAGCCAAGTGGCCATCCTCCCCATGGATATTGTTTGTGTGTAACAGAATAAGAAACTAGGCAGAACAAAGTAACCATGCAATTCTCCAAACTTCAATGCTTTGTGGCATGTACAAATGAATTACATCCCACTATAAATCACAAAGCAAATGGCAAGAGTGGGAAAATCCCCACCCGTTTTTTTTTGCCTTTTAATTTGAACTGTTCACAGCTCATCCCATATCCTCATGTGGCAACTAGCTGTACCTAAAATGGGTACATTCACATTCACAAACGAAAACAAAATGGGATAATCCAAGGGACGAAAAAATAAACACTGAAGCAGATTGTAATGATTGAATAACAAAATCAACAATGACATGAAGAACAAGATGCTGTAACAGTCGACACCGTTCTGTTACTTTTATTAAGCCACAGTCTAAAACTCGTGCATAAATAGCAAGTACTAAGCCCAACTAGCTGTCATGTAAATCATAAATCAGTAAATAAAGTCGCCAACTTAATTTTCTTGGTTTACACAAGAAAGGCGTGCATGTAATTGACCTAAGTCAATTATTACAACTGAGCAAACAATGTAAACCATCTAACAGAGTAACAGATCGATAAATGCAAATTCCAGTTGAGCAGCATTGCTGTTCAGAAGGGATTAAATCTGAAGTTAAAAAAAAATCATAACTTTCTTCATTCACTATTTTCCATTAGCATCTAATGGTTCATGAGTTTTCATTATAACAAAAGAAAAGAAAAGCTCGGTAATGTCTACTGGCATGTCAAAATAGCATCATTTACACAAAAACCTAAAAGAAGCAATTGTTTAGAGCCTCCTGGCCACAGCACCAGCAAAAAATGGCAAGCTAAAGTAAGATAGCATCAAGATTTGGTTCCTCTCATTTTCTGAACCAGAACTAATAGGAACAGAGGCACAAATGCTACAAGGTTTTCGGTCTGCCCGAGGGGATAAGACTCTGGACTCCACTCTGAGCTCGCCGCCGGTCGCCACCGTCATTCCCAGCCACTCGTGAGTACACCCCTGAGACCACAACAGCCTCAGCTATGCACTGGTACCATCCACCGCCGGTGAAACACCGCCGTTAGTCGGTGACCATCGGGACCCGAGCGCCGCTCCTCGCCGTCGTCCATGTCCTCAGCCACCTCAGCGCCAGCGTTAGCCTCGTGCTTGTGTGTCGTCCGTGTGGCATCCAGTCAACACCCGCGTGTGTGCCTGCGTGGCCAGTTCAATGCACCCCAGAGCCAGTTGCTCGGTAGACTCAGTCCACCGTGAGCAATCTCACTGACATGTGGGCCCCACATGTCAGATTTTCTTCTATTTCTGGAAATTGCTTCGCTGACGCCAGCATTGTGCAATAATTTGATTTTTCTTTAGAAAAATAATTCGGAAATTTCAGAAATTCCAATTTAGGGTATTTTCTTTAGATTCAATCTTCCAAAGCCTATATCTTTTGCATCCGAACTCCGATTGAGCCCATTCAAATTTATAAATTTATATAAATTCAAGATCTATTTATTTATGATTTTTATTTAATTTTTGGAGTTGGTTTTTTCCTTTGGTAGTTATTTGTTTTGGTTTATTTATTTCGTTTGCGAGTAGGCGTTAATTCTTCAGGGACTTTTGAAGAAGAAGGAGTGCCTCAAGACCAAGATCAGTACCTAGACCTATTCCAAGGCAAGTTATACCTTTGATCATATTGAACCTAGTTTTTAAAATACTTTGTTTCAATGTATTGCATTCGATTTCAAGTATTTATTTAAATGCTTTTGGGTTTAGTTATTAATCCAAATTGTTATATCCACCATGTCTATTGTTATGCCATGATCTTTTGTCTCCCTAGGTTGGTTCATTATTAGTTGGTATTTTCATAGTACCAACGTGGGTTAGTTAGATACGAGTAGATTGCTTAGCCATGCCACGAGTCATCATTTCATGTGAGTTGCAATTATAAACTTGACTAAGCGATTATGGAACTGTGTGTGTTGTGTGCTATTACTCGTTGATGGCATGTGTTGCACTTAATAAACAGGGTGGAAAAAGATTTAAACTGAGGCAAGTGGTGGATACTGTGTGATATGGTGGAGCTATGTGCTGGGAATGATAAATTGTGTGACTTAGTTAGAAATAGTAAGTCTTGCCTTGGTCAAGTAAGGACTTAACTTTGTGCGCCATTGAACTAAGCCTTACTGTACAACCACATGCCTGGTATGGGACGGGCCTAACTTAGTAGGTTATGGAGTCTTGCCATTGACAACTCAGGTTGTAGGTTAAGCTGTGTGATGGGCTGGAGGTGTGTTTATCACATCGTCGGACGGTTCGCCTCATCCCTGTCCAAAGGTGTGTGTCGTACCCAAACACTGTGTGTATCGGTTAGACGGCAGTAAAGCACATCGGGAGTGTCAATGTTCGAGATGAAGTTTCTGAAAGGTTTTGTTATGGTTAGTGCTAGCTACACTGATTGTATCTTGTGGGTAAAGTGTACAACCTCTGCAGAGTGTTAAATCAATCTATTCGAATAGCCGCGTCCGCGGTCATGGACATGCTCGGGGATTTCACACGAGGGGTAGATTTTCATAAAACCTTGGGAAGGGAGCTGTGTGATCTAAGTCATATGGCTGTATGAATAACTTGATTAGACTTTGTGTCTTTGTGAAATCAAATGATAAATTAATATTATTTATTTATTTTGAATTATGTTTTCAATCTATTATTTATATTCAATCGCAAATGTTGCATTTACGCAAAACAACCACAGAAGTCATTCCTTTGGAATAAGCCATCCTCTATAAATTGCATTCTGTGGTATGACTTGCGAGTACGATTGTGTACTCATACTTGCTTCAAACAATCAACAGAAGTGGAGGAGTCATCGCCTGCTTTTGAAGAGGAGTTTTACGGAGGTGTCGGTTGTTAGGGTCTTGATCCCAGTCAGTTGCCTGCGGTGAATTGATGGGATTCCGCTGGAGTTTATTTTTTTTTTCGCTGCTGCTATTTCATCTATTGTCAGCCCTGCGTGGCTTAATAAATGGAAACTCGACCATAAGGTCAAAACAATAATTTACTATTCCAATTAGTCGTTTATTCTATTAATCATCTTGCGTGGATCGATATTGATCTATGTTAACACTGTGTGCACTAGCGTGATCCTGGACTAGTGCAGAATATACAGAAGGTCCAGAATTGTATTGTTGGGTCCCGACAGAGGTGGTATCAGAATCATACTGACTGTAGGTCTTGCCCTTAGTTAGATCGTCCGTCTTAGAGTGTCCAAACTATTTTCTAAAGAAAAATTAATATGCAAGATTAATTGAACTACTTAACTCTTCTAATATCTCTCTTGACTCAACTATTGCTGAAATTCTTTCTCTCCCTTCTGTTTTAAGTTATTCTTATCCGATTGTCTGTCTTGTCAGATGCCTCGTCTTCAGAACTATGGAGAGCGCAAGGGAGGACTTACCGCTGAGCTTTGGAAGTTGTTGCAAGTGCTTGCAGGATTTGACCGTCCGATGTACCGTGGCAACACTTGGGTTGTGAACGGCCGAGAACGTGGAGTGATCTGTTGCTTAACCATCTACGCACAGAAGAACATGTCACATCCCCAATTTAATAAAGAGAATTACTATGCATCTCATTAGCATGCATCATATTTTTAAGCAATTGAATTATACTTTGTACTAGAAAAATCATATCCAAATGTTTCAACATACACTTACAAAAATAAATCCTAAAGAAAACAATATAAAAAACTTATGATCATCCTCTGGAAACAATTTATTCAATTACTATATTAATTATCATGTATTAATATAATTGTTCCCAAATTTTTGGAACCCAATATGAACCTCATAAAATTCAAACTCGATTGTCAACATATGCTTTTGGGAATTTGAAATATACCAAATAAATGATTAACAATGAATTTTACAAATTTATATGGGTCCTAGGTTTCCCTAGGAACCCCTCTGATTAATTTCATATTTTTATGAATTTAATCTCTATTTTTGAAGGCCAGTCAAACTAGGAGGTTTAAAATTCAAATCTGGCCAATTGGGAGCACTATTTCGCGGGCTCAAACCCAATGCACAGTAGTCCGACCGAGTCACTTGGCGAGCCGTCCTAACCAAACCCTCTCGGGTGCTGACCCTTCGATCCAGATCGAACGGCCGATCTCCCGCGCGCGCACCCGCTCGTTCCTTCACTCTCCCTCTCTTTGCCACTGGGTCCCACGTGTCGGACCTGTCTTCTCCCTCGCACTGGCACTCGCGCAGAAGCCGAGCACCACACGCCGTGCATCCTCTGTGGAGCTCCATCACCGCCGTGACCACACTGCCCAAGCTGACCCGTCCCCGAGCTTCCCTAGCTAACGCCGCCTCTCCTCCGTCCAGTTGCTGACTATAACCTGTCTCCCAGCTCTCTCTACCCCCTCACTTCTCCCCTGTTGACTGAGGAGAGGGACGCCCAACCCAGCGCCATTTCCGCGTAAGTTTCGAGCTCCCGACCCCCATCTTTGCTATCTTCGGTGCCATTTCCATTTTCGCTAAGCCTCAGCTTTGGTTTTGCTTGTAGCCCCCGGAACGCGACTGTGTCTTCCTCAGCTCCGGTTCACGCCCAGAGCTTGCACCCTAGGACACCGATGTTCTATCTTCGCCTCCGGTAAGATACTTGCTAACTACCGCGCGTCACCTCATGTCTTTGAGCTCGAATATGAGTTCCCCTAAACTAATTTGTGAAATGCACGCCAGGAACCCGTGCATTTGAGGATTGAACCAAATCGGCCGAAATCCAAACTCTTCGTCTCCCACCTTGCTCTGGTAAGCCATTAACCGATTGCTTGCTTCTTTAGCATTCTCTAATGGTCCTGAGTCATCACGAGCCTTCACTCGCTCTAGTCTTCGCAGGATTTTCCCCTGCACTTTGAACTGCACCGTCGCCTTAGCCTTTGTCGACGCCGAGCAAGCACTGACCTCCACTGCCGCAGCTCGACTTTCAGGTAGTCTTCTGGTAGTCCTTAGAACCCCAGGCACCCGCTGTTGGACCTTTGCAGAGCTTTATTTCGTGCATACATCGTTGCCGTATGTACGCCGCCGCTCCTCTCCGACGAGCCGCCGGCACAGGCCACCTCAAGGGTCGCCACCAAAACCCATAGAAGCGCATTGCTATTAGGAACCCATCCCTACCCTTGGCCGGCTCCGCCGTGGCGCGTAGCGCCGGTGAGCCGCCGGGAAATCTCACGGGCGCGTTGTCGGACGCGTCCGACAACTGTAGCAAAGCCATTAAGGCGTTGATCCGGTCATTAAGTGGCTAATGATTGCTTACTATAGTAAATGATGTCTTAAGAAAGTGATGAGTCTATTACATGTGGGCCCGTGCACAGAAAACAGAAGGGTTAAACTGCGGCTGACAGGTGGGCCTGGCCACTTAAACACACGTTCACTGTGCTGTGAGCCGCCCGTGGACATGTGGTCCACACACCATGCGGTAGACCGTGTCACTAACAAGTAGGCCCCACTTGTGAGTCGGGAAAATAGAATCCCCGTGGGTAAATAAGAAATGGCACTGTTGTTGGTCCCATTGATCAGCGACTGCGGCTAGGTGCGACTCGGTAAGAAAAGTATAAATCCATTTAATAAAATCAGAATGTATTTGTTATAAACTGAAAAATATGTTTAACTTCAAAAATGCATAACAAATTCCATTTTACCCCAAATGGGATGAAACCAGTGCTGGTAATTTTTAATTTTGATGAACTTTATTTTAAATAAGGTTGTACATTTATCTAAGTATCAGAAAATATAGTTTTAGAAAATGAGCATTAATTGTTTATCTTTACAATAGAAAAATAGCTATAACTTTGAAAATTCATAACTTTTGCATGGAAACTCCTATTGAGATGAACCAAGTTGCAGGGGACTCACAATAATATTCCCAATTTATCTATAAAATTATTGACCTCCCCACTGTCCTACAAATTTTGGTCAAAACTTTAAATTTGATAAAATGCATTTTCGGGACATACAAACTTTAAACGACCATAACTTTGACCTACTAAATCCAAATGGAATAATTCTTGTACCTAAATTCATATTAAAGCATAAAATATCTACTGTAGAAAAATCATGCTTTTTGGAGCAATTTGATTTTTATGTTATTTCTCGATGTTTATCGATATTTCCGTTCTTTAGATACCGACGAAATCAACGTAGATTCTTACGCCACCGAGAGTGAACAAATACTCTTACAGCAAGGCAAGCATCATTTGAACTTTCTTTTGTATCATATTGATCCCAGTTTTATTACACTAGTGTTTGAAATGCAATGATATTGCCTGCATGCTATTTTCGGTATACCGTTATGTTATGAGTAGATTAGTTATATCCTATACTTGCTGGTTATCCTTGATATTTCCCATATACATATGCTTAAGGTAGATGCTTGTGATGATGAGATTGTTGTGTGTTATATAACGCAGTAGATCAATGGACGAGATTAGCTCGTCAATTGTGGGAGACACATAACAATTCTTATTATTTTATTAATTTTTGTACATGTTGTTACTTCTGGTCATTGAGTTAAATTTTGGTTATGTGAAATGGCTTTTGGGTCCAGACAAGTGGTTGTAGTGTGGGTGCTGTTATGCACGAGACTCGGGTTTGTGGTTGTCTTGTCTGGACCATTAATGACCGAGCCATGGACGTTACACTCCAAGTACCGAGCGTACTATCACATGCGGTATATGGGTACCGTACGGTTAAGTAAGGGGAAAGTTTTATTGGGTTGGACCGCAGGTGGTGTGAGGACGGTACAGGTATGGGATGCGTACAAACGAGAGAACTTCACTTTACGCGCCATGTTGTTCTGCACCATCAATGATTTTCCTGCCCTTGGTAACTCGTCTTCAAGCCAAGACAAAAGGAGCCAAAGCCCGTCCGCACCGCTTAGATGCTACGGAGAGTGTATGGTGAACAAGTCGCAATAAAATCGTATATGCGCCACCGTAGGTTCCTTCCGAGGAGTCACCCATACCGCAAGATGAAGAAACAATTCGACGGAAATAAGAAAGACGGTTCAGCTTCAAGGGCTTTTAGTGGGAAAGAGGTCTATGATATGGTTAAGGATATCAATGTTGTGCTTGGGAAGGGACGTAAATTAAGAACCCGTGAGAAGAACATCTGGAAGAAGCGGTCAATTTTTTGGGACTTGCCTTATTGGGAGTACTTAGAAGTTCACCACTGCATCGACGTTATGCACGTAGAGAAGAATGTATGTGATAGCTTGATTGGTCTCTTGCTAAACATTAGTGGCAAAACAAAGGATGGTGTTAACGCACGGCGTGACTTGGTCGATATGAACATAAGGACCGAGTTAGCACCGAAAGAGACCAATACAGACTAACGCATACCTTCCCCGACTTGCTACACTGGCCCAAGGCCGAGAAATGAATCGTGCTGAGCTTGCACGGTGTGAAAGTCCCGTCTGGTTACTCCGCTAACATTAAGAAACTTGTTTCTATGCAAGATTTGAAATTAATTGGTATGAAGTCGCATGATTGTCGTGTGCTGATGACACAAATGCTTCCTGTTGCAATTAGGAGTATCTTGCCGAACAAGGTCCGAGTGGCAATCTTGAGGTTGTGTTATTTCTTCAACTCAATTGCTCAGAAGGTCATCGATCCCCAAGGACTAGATGCTCGCAGTCGAGGTAGTGACGACTCTGTGTCATCTTGAGATGTATTTCTCTCCGTCATTTTTCGATATCATGGTCCATCTCATTGTTCACCTTGTGAAAGAGATAAAGATATGCGGCCCTATGTTTCTACGTCATATGTACCCGTTCGAGAGGTACATGGGAATTCTCAAGTCCTACGACGAATCGATCTCGACCGGAGGGCAGCATCATCGAAGGTTATGCAACGGAAGAGGTCATTGAGTTCTGCGTCGACTACATGGCTCAGGTGGATCCGATTGGTGTGCCTCTATCTCGTCATGAGGGGAGACTGGATGGTATCGGGACCATCGGAAGGAAATCAATCACTCCCGATCTGGATACGTACGCTCAAGCCCATTTCACGGTCTTGCAACACATGACCCAAGTGTCCCCGTACATCGACGAGCACAAAGACATGGTACGCCAACAGAATCCAGACCGGTCGGAGGTTTGGATCACGAGAGAGCACAACCGTCGGTTCAACGAATGGTTAAAGGTGCGAATCACTCGGAGGTCATCAAGTGATGATACGCTGCTATGGTTGGCAAGAGGGCCACATTTTACAATTGTCACATGGCAAGGATACGACATAAATGGGTACACATTTTATACTGGCACTCGTGATAGGAAGAGCACAAAGTCTGAGCAGCGGTGTCCGTGATAGATGCATTCAGTACCGATGGGCTGAGGAGCTCGTACTATGGGCAAATAGAGGAGATATGGGAGATCGACTACGTGCTTTTCAAGATCCCCCTATTTCGGTGCCGTTGGGTCCATCTCCCACAGGTGAAGGTCGACAAGTACGGCGTCACTACCGTGGACCTCGAACGTGTCGGATACAAAGACGAACCATTCGTACTAGCTAACCAAGTTGTTCAAGTCTTCTATGTAACCGACCCGGCAAATAAGAAGCGTCACGTAGTTCTTAATGGAAAAAGGAGGATTGTCGGAGTTGAGAATGTAGTGGACGAGGAAGAATACAATCAATTTGACGAGTTGCCACCTTTCGGAGACGGCATCAGGCTCGAGGAAGAACCCAGTGAGGAAGCTAGCTATATGCGCGTCGATCATCATGAAGGGCTATATTTTAATTAAGAATTTACTCCATTGTAATTAACTAATTTATTCCATTGTCATGTGTTAATGTGTTATGGACTTATGATCTTTAAATTGATGACAAAATGTGGATGTTCCTTGGTTCGAGTGATACAGTCGACTACATGATTGTAGATATCACATTTCTTTCTTTTTATTCTTTTTCATCCACGTCAGTTTAAATCCTACGTAGCAGAGTCTATAGACAGATAATGTAAATTTATTGTACATGATCTAAGTCTAGCATAATTTTATTGTGTGTATAAAGGCTACTAGTACATCGTGTGATCCTGCTTATGCTGCTCTCTTCGTTGAGACAAGGCATGAGGCACGATCATTTTGGGGTACCTACTGAATGAGCACGAAACATGTATAATTTTGTCGATTGAAAATGAGAAGATCGCGTGTGCTCTCAGAGAAGTAATTTAGACCTTGTACCCTCCCACCAGCTATCTGATGGTATTACAGAGTTTAACTGCTGCCACATTCTTCAAAAGCGATTGATTAATATTCCTGTAGCCCATCAAAGAATTGAAACAGACGGTTTCAACATCACGACAGTTCTTCGGAAGAACCGCTGTGATGTCGAATTTCTTATAAGGTAGAACCGACGGGATCTCCTCTCAGATCGCTCTAACCCTATCGGTCGACCTGCGCGCCTCCTCCCGACCCGGCGCCTCCCGAACCCGCGCCGCCCCGACCCGGCGCCCCAACCCGGCCACCTCCGCCACCGGCGCCTCCTCCCCGACGCCTCCCGACCCGGCCACCTCCGCCACCGGCGCCCCTCCTCCCCGACCCGGCGCGCCTCCTCCCGACCCGGCGCCTCCCGACCCGGCCGCCTCGCCACCGGCGCCCTCCTCCCGACCCGGCGCCTCCCGACCCCGCCACCTCCGCCACCGCCACTGCTCGGGTAAGTCCTCCCATCCTCCCGACCCCGCACCCGTCTTGCTCGTGATTGATAGGAGGAATCGGGGTAAACTATTGGTAAATCGTGATGGGACGAGGCAAATTGTTGTGGTTGTCTTCAAATGCTTTTACTCTATAGGGTTTTGCTTGTTATGGATAGGAGGAATTAGGGAAAATATGTGTGAATCGTGACTACTGGAAGGTGAAATTCATGTGGATTTGTTTCCATATCTGTCTTTATGGTTTTGCTTGTGAGAGATGAGAGGAATTCGGGAGAAACTATTTGCGATGGAATAGAGAGAATTAGGAAGGCTTTGTTCGGATTTCTGCCTCTGTTTTCACTTTTTCGTAGTTGCTTGTGATCGGTAGAACTTATGAGGGAAAATGTTCTGTTTTCTGTTTTATGGATAAATATGATGTGGAACTTTTGGGTTGCAACAGAACGCTAATTGGAATCAATAAAATATGTTATTGATCTGATTTCGTTTTAGGAGGTTGGCTGTGCTTGTTGGAAAACCCATCATAATATTAATGATGTTTTGAATCTGGGAAGGACTAAAGTTTTTTGTGCTTGCCCTCAAATGGCTGGTTTTGGTTTCGGCAGTTTTTTAGTCGCTGAATGGAATGAGTTCCAGTTAAGTGAAATTCTAGTATGTTACATCGTGTGATTTTAATATTTTTAGTAAAATTCTGTGCAAACTGCTAATTTGGACAAGAGTATCTGCACTGAATGATCAGGAATGCACAGTGAATCACATACTCGTATACTTGTATATGTAGTATACAAGTGCACAGGAATTGCACCAAATTTGTGTAGTACAAGATTATTGTGTAGTACAAGAGTATGTAAGACTGAATTTGGTTGCACTGAATGTGGACTATGCATTCCTGTTTTAATTTCGACATGCATGTTGTTAGCTTTTATCCTAATTCACACTAATTAATATGGAAACTGCCCGCTTTAAAAAAAACGTGGCAACTGCTCGCTTTAGTCTTGGTAATTCACTGTGCATACATCCAAAATTAGCATAATCTAGCACCTGCCTATTATAACTCCTTCGAGATGATTCAACACAATGGATGCAATTTTTTAAGTAGCATGGTCGAATGGTTTCCTCTGTTTGTTGTCCTCATTTTCGTTAAGTAACTATTTTCAGTCCACGGCAATTATTTGATACTCGATCCTGTTCCTCAATAGATGTCATGCCATCGTTTTGCACTCCAACTCTTTGTAAATTTACCTGAATTATGATATTCTTGCAAGATGTGTTCCCTACAAATATAAATTTAATGCTCCTTTCGAAATCAAGCCACAAAAAATATATTATGTTGCTCAGTGGTCCAAGGCTCCAAGCTACCTGGAAGTACTGTGGCTACATGGATGTACAACTTGTTCAAAGCTCCACTGTTGCTTCCTACAAAACATAAGTGTATAACTAACCTTAACCAACCTTTTCGTTTGTTAATTAACTTTCATCTGCAGACAGTATAGTCTTATATCCAGGATTGCCCTAGTGAGCAATTAACCGTAGCCAGATAATGTTAGTAACAAACTATCATCAATCTTTTGCAAATCTGTGCTAATTACAATAGGATTAATGCTTAATTCTGTAACTTACATAGATAGCAAGTAAGCGAGATGGCAGAGGCGCCGTCTTCGCCGCCGTCACCGACGCCGGACATGGCAGAGGCGCCGTCTTCGCCGCCGTCACCGACGCCGCAGATACGTAAGCGAGATGGCAGAGGAATATCGAAATTGCCTGCTGGCCGACTGACCATCACGGAGGTCGCTGACGTTGAGTCCTCCGAGTCCCCGGCATCGGCGAGATTCCGGACCATCTGCGGGATACTTGCAAGGGAAAAGGTCCCTATCACCACACCAAAGTGGAAGTCTCTGACAAAAGATAAGAGACGCGTGCTGTGGGAAGACCTTTCAAGCAGGTTCACTATCCCAGAAACAGACATGAAACGCGTCCAACGGCATGCCTTGCTCTCCGTGTGTCACGCGTGGAGGACCTTCAAGAGCGTTCTTGTCACGCAGTACGTGAACAAGAGTGAGACACCCTTCACGAAGTTTCCATTCTTGACGCGGGAAACATGGAATGCCTTTTTGGCTATGAAGACGACGGATGAATTTAAGGAGCAAAGTGCGGCGCACAAAGCAATCCAGGCACGAAACACTCACCCCACGCACTCGGCATCACTGGTACGCGGCTAAATCCGCGCAATGGGAGGCGGAGGAGGAGAATCTATTTCGATATCACACACCGCGTTCCGTGCACGGTTAAAAGCGAGGGCAAAGTCTCGTCGATGGCGTCACTTTCCCAAACCCGCGGACTGTGAAGTGTCCCAACGTGTGGTAAATATGTCGAACTACCTACTTGTTTATAAGTCCATAACTTCATAGTGACTATAATAACATGATGACCTCTTGCGGCGTGAATTGATTGCCCAAACTTCCAAGGCTCCTTCCAAGAACACAGGAGAAGGATATACTATCACGGCCCTAGGAAACAAGGAGCACGCTGGTCGCACGCGAGGCAAGGGGGTTAACGTACCTTGGGTACATGGATTATGACGACTACTTCATGTATAGAAGTAGGAAGAGATCCAAGGCCGAGTACGACAATCGCTTGAACCGCTAAGGCGAATTTCAAGGACAGATAGCAAGTTTGCAGGATCAATTGAATCAAGTACTCCGCAACCAGTTGCAAGCCGCCCCTGTTATTGCGGGAACATGTCCTCGACATCGGAGTAGTGTCGCGTCCACGCATAATTTTGAACATGACGACGACCAATTACCGATAGACCGCATCAAGGTAATGTACATCTATGGAATGCACCAAAGATAGACCTATAGGACGCCTTAGCTAATTGCGTATCGTTTTGTAGGAGCCGACGGCCTGCAAGCTCCAACTGAGGTTAGTTGGGTCCATTCCTATTGAGGCTGGGCGGGGGATGGTGCATCCATACCAGAAGGAGCAAGGCGAGACGGTGTCGTGTGGCGCATGGTTACGCAAGGGTGGAGGTGGACATGGTACATCAACATTTCATGGCCGCCCCGCCGACATTCGCCCGAACGAAGAGATCACAACACTAGGGGATGCCGTACGTTTTATCCAAGGCCCAAGACGGACATCGCCCCGACCCAGAAGGCCGCAATCTCGACAGACCATTCCTCTCCAACGGACCTCCATGACTCCACCTCATATTTCGCCTCAGAATCTGAGGCCACCTCATCGGTTCCCGTGGAGAAGACGCCGAAGGAACAACAAAAGCGTGCTACCGTATCGGTTCCCGAGTCGTCTCGCAGGAAGACGCTGCCAATCGTTAAGGCCAAATCGAAATCGACGAACATTAAGCCACCTCCCAAGTCCCAGAAGCACGGGAAGTACTCCATCGGAAAACCGTTGTACCCTAACGCACAATTAGCCCACGCTGGATTTGCTTGTCAGGCTTTGCATGTTCGGTACCGCGAATACCGCAAAGAAGGGGTGCGATACTGGAATCACCATCGCATACAAGGATGAGCATTTCTTCAACGGGCCAGGCAACTTCGTGGTGGGCTTCAACGACTTATTCAACCTATTCAATCTCGAAGCCCTCGACGCCTCGCTTCTACGATGTTGGACACTGTAAGTGTGTACAATCAAATTCTACATTCATGTAATACCGATAAATATCGCAACTCATTGCTTATGTATAGATACATGATGAAAAATGCCCGGGAAGGGCGAGAACCGGTGGGTTTCCTCGACCCACACGTGGTATCTATGCAAACCATCCAAGCAGACGCGACCTTCGTCGAGAACTATATAACGACGGCATTGCTTCTTCGTAATCGCAAGGACTACATCTCGGTGCCCTACAACCGTGGGTAAGTGCTTCACTATTTGCTATTCAAATTTCATTTGTACTTAGGTTTAATAGTTATAGCGACATACATGAGTAGGTACCATGGATCCTTTTAGTCATTATACCCAAGAGGAACAACGTGATATATCTTGATTCCTAGTCGAAACGATCACGACTTCAAAGATTCGCAAGGAATACTCGACAAGTATGATCATTTCCTCCATACATAACTATATTGTAGTCTTCCTTCGCTTGAAATGCCCGAGGATAACTTTTTCAATTATGTAGTTCGCTCATCTCCTATGTTAGCCAACAAGGAAGATACAAGTGGATCCAAATACCAACTAACACACAGACGAAATTTCGAGACGCGCTACAACACAATAATCCTATATATATCATACTTCATAAAAATGTGTCTTCAACTGACTATACGTACATATGTAATTCTATTTTTGCAGTGCCGCCAGCAAAAAAATGATGAGCTATGTGCATTCTACGTTTGCCATCATATGTAGCAAATCATTAGTGCTAAGATGAAGAATCCGGAGGTTTGTCAATCTCAAAATAATTTTTTTGTAATTGTAAATTCAAATATATATCCTTACCATTTTTTCTTGACCTAGCGGCAGGGTTTGATAATAGATTTACATGGACTCGTTGCGCAAGAGCTCGTGGAAGTTCGAGGGTAGCTATGCACCTTTATCATGACAGAAATTGTTAACAAAGGAGAGTTTCACTCCATCGCCGACCCAGAGATTCACGCAAACAATTGACTTAATTATAATCCAATTGTACAACTATAGCAAAAATACTTCAACAAATTCGATCTTTATTAATTTATTTTGAGTAATGATTAATTTGTGTTGTCAACAATTGATTATCTGCGATGTATCTGTTTTTTGTACATGCTTGTTTTCAGAGGGCATGGCTAGCAATTCCTGAGGCTGGCCAAAAAACAGCAAACAATGTAGCTAGGATCGCTCAGTACCACAGATGGTTTTATGTTGAAACCGTCTGTGAAGGCTATTACCACAGACGGTTTCAACATAAAACCGTCTGTGATAATAGCCTTCACAGACGGTTTTTAAAGTAAACCGTCTGTGATACTAGACATATCACAGACGGTTTACTTTAAAAACCGTCTGTGATAACCACTTATCAAAGACGGTTTTTAAAGTAAACCGTCCGTGATAATTGGTTATCACAGACGGTTTACGTTAAAAAACCGTCTGTGATAAGTGTTATCACAGACGGTTTTGAACCGTCTGTGATAACTGCTTGTTATCACAGACGAATAAATATAGACGGTTTGGAAACCGTCTGTGATGACGGTTCCGAACCGTCTGTGATGACGTGTTCTGTAGTAGTGACACTTCCATAAATTTTGACCTGAATGTTGTAATTGTGGCATCGTATTTTTTACAGATTAGCCATGACTCCCAAAGTCCAAAAAGCAGCACAAGTCAAGTCAATTGGAATACACAATATCGTAAAACCTAAATTTTACAGAAATTTCAAAGAACTCCAGTACAAAATTAGCACAAAAAGATCAGCACTTGGATCACATCATTTGATTGAGATGCCTTAACAGCTTAATGCACACAATACCATCCAAAAATGCCCGCGATAGCCGACATTATGCACACAACAGTAAAGATCCCCATCTAGTCCCAACCATAATGGATCAACCGCAAAAGGTCTGCAGCAGTTGCTAGACTCAGCATTAGTCTCAGTAGGGTGCCTGCCGATCTAAATGACTTAATTGCTGTATCCCCATCTTGTATTAGTTAATTCAATCACTCTCCACGGCCAATTAACCCAGCCAAGCACCGGTAGGGAGAGATCTATATAGGTTTGAGGGCGAGGGATGTATGGGGCAGTACCAGCTGGGAGATGGCTTTGGGGAAGAGGTGGTGGTGTCGGCCGGCGGCGGTGGCGGCGGCGGGAGGCGCGAACGAGCGGAAGTGGAAGTGGGCCAGCGCCTTGTGGTCGGGGAGCGGACGCAGAAGCAGCTCCTCCGTGAACTCCTCCGCCGCCGGGGTCGGGGGAGGAGGGGCGCCGGGGTCGGGAAGGAGTTCGGAGAGGAGGCACGCTGGGGTCGGGAAGGAGTTCGGAGAGGAGGCGCGCCGGGGTCGGGGAGGCACCGGGGTCGGGAGGAGGGGCGCCGGGTCGGGAGGAGGGCGCCGGGTCGGGAAGGAGTTCGAGAGGAGGCGCGCGGGTCGGGAGGCGCCGGGTTGGGGATGAGGGCACCGTGGTCGGGGAGGAGGCGCCGGGTCGGGAAGGAGTTCGAGAGGAGGCGCGCGGATTCGGTGGAGGAGGGGCGCCGGTTCGGGAGGCGGCAGAGGTCGGGGACCGATAGGGTTAAGAGCAAAACCCTATCGGTTCTTAGAACCTATAAAAAACAACATCACGCACGGTTCTTTGAGGAACCGCTCGCGATATGTAATCACAAACGGTTCCTTCAAAGAACCGTGCGTGATGTGGAAACATCATGACGGTTCCTTCAAATAACCGCGTCGTGATGTTTGCTTATCACGCACGGTTCTTTTGAGAGAACCGTGCGTGATATTCAAACATCACAGACGGTTATTTGAAGGAACCGTCTGTGATTACATATCACAGACGGTTCCCTCAAAGAACCGTCTGTGATGTTGTTTTTTATAAGGTTCAAAGAACGGTTACATCACAGACGGTTCTTTGAGGGAACCGTCTGTGATTACTTATCTCGAGGACCTGGGAAGTTTTTTTTAACCTACTGTACAAGTTGATGAGGCAAAGCTTGAAATCTTTTATATCTTATACTCCATCTGTTCTTAAATAGACGCCGTTTTAGAATGTGTGCAATGAACTTGACCATTGATTTCTAGAAAAAATATTTAGATTTACCACAAGAAAATTATATGGATAGAAATATCATGGATAGAAATATCCATACACTGCACACTATAGCCTCCAAGCAAATTTGCTTGGCATTGCCTCTAAGGCTAGAGGCAACCTCTAACCAATAAAAAAACTTGTACGACCTTACCTGTCACTTATGATAGATGGTCGTTGGAGTAGGGATTATGATGGATGGTAGTTGCAGTAGGGATTTATATATATATATATATATAGTTGTACTAGTAGCCTTTATACACACAATAAAATTATGCTAGACTTAGATCATGTACAATAAATTTACATTATCTGTCTATAGACTCTGCTACGTAGGATTTAAACTGACGTGGATGAAAAAGAATAAAAAGAAAGAAATGTGATATCTACAATCCTGTAGTCGACTGTATCACTCGAACCAAGGAACATCCACATTGTCATCAATTTAAAGATCATAAGTCCATAACACATTAACACATGACAATGGAATAAATTAGTTAATTACAATGGAGTAAATTCTTAATTAAAATATAGCCCTTCATGATGATCGACGCGCATATAGCTAGCTTCCTCACTGGGTTCTTCCTCGAGCCTGATGCCGTCTCCGAAAGGTGGCAACTCGTCAAATTGATTGTATTCTTCCTCGTCCACTACATTCTCAACTCCGACAATCCTCCTTTTCCATGAAGAACTACGTGGACGCTTCTTATTTGCCGGTCGGTTACATAGAAGACTTGAACAACTTGGTTAGCCAAGACGAATGGTTCGTCTTTGTATCCGACACGCTCGAGGTCCACGGTAGTGACGCCGCATTTGTCGACCTTCACCGTGGGAGATGGACCCAACGGCACCGAAATAGGGGATCTTGAAAAGCACGTAGTCGATCTCCCATATCTCTTCTATTTGCCCATAGTACGAGCTCCTCGGCCCATCGGATCGAATGCATCTATGCGGACACCGCTGATAGACCGTGCTCTTCCTATCCCGAGTGCCAGATAAAATGTGTACCCATTTATGTCGATCCTTGCCATGTGACAATTGTAAAATGTGGCCCTCTTGCCAACCATAGCAACAGATCATCACTTGATGACCTCCGAGTGATTCGCACCTTTAACCATTCGTTGAACCGACGGTTGTTCTCTCGTGATCCAAACCTCCGACCGTCCGGATTCGTTGGCGTACCATGTCTTTGTGCTCGTCGATGTACGGGACACTTGGGTCGTGTGTTGCAAGACCGTGAAATGGGCTTGAGCGCACGATCCAGATCGGAGTGATTGATTTCCTTCCGATGGTCCCGATACCATCCAGTCTCCCCTCATGACGAGATAGAGGCACACCAATCGGATCCACGAGCCATGTAGTCGACGCAGAACTCAATGACCTCTTCCGCTGCATAACCTTCGATGATCTCGCCCCCGGCCGAGATCGATTCCGACGTAGGACTTGAGAATTCCCATGTACCTCTCGAACGGGTACATATGACGTAGAAACACAGGGCCACATATCTTTATCTCTTTCACAAGGTGAACAATGAGATGGACCATGATATCGAAAAATGACGGAGAGAAATACATCTCAAGATGACACAGAGTCGTCACTACCTCGGCCTGCAGAGCATCTAGTCCTTGGGGATCGATGACCTTCTGAGCAATTGAGTTGAAGAAATAACACAGCCTCAAGATTGCCACTCGGACCTTGTTCGGCAAGATACTCCTAATTGCAACAGGAAGCATTTGTGTCATCAGCACACGACAATCATGCGACTTCATACCAATTAATTTCAAATCTTGCATAGAAACAAGTTTCTTAATGTTAGCGGAGTAACCAGACGGGACTTTCACACCGTGCAAGCTCTGGCACAGTTCATTTCTCTCGGCTTTGGACAGAGTGTAGCAAGCTGGGGGAAGGTACGTTCGTCCTATATCGGTCTCTTTCGTGCTAACTCGGTCCTTATGTTCATATCGACCAAGTCACGCCATGCGTTAACACCATCCTTTGTTTTGCCACTAATGTTCAGCAAGAGACCAATCAACCTATCACATACATTCTTCTCTACGTGCATAACGTCGATGCAGTGGCGAACTTCTAAGTACTCCCAATAAGGCAAGTCCCAAAAAATTGACCGCTTCTTCCATATGTTCTTCTCACGGGTTCTTAATTTATGTCCCTTCCCAAGCACAACATCGATATCCTTAACCATATCATAGACCTCTTTCCCACTAAAAGCCCTTGAAGCTGAACCGTCTTCCTTATTTCCGTCGAATTATTTCTTCATCTTGCGGTATGGGTGACTCCTCGGAAGGAACCTACGGTGACGCATATACACAGTTTTGCGCGAGTTGTTCAGCCATACACTCCTCGTAGCATCTAAGCAGTGCGGACAGGCTTTGGCTCCTTTTGTACTGAAGCCCGACAGGTTACCAAGGGCAGGAAAATCATTGATGGTGCAGAAAAACATGGCGCGTAAAGTGAAGTTCTCTCGTTTGTACGCATCCCATACCTGTACCCCTTCGTTCCACAGTGTCACAAGATCTTCCAGCAATGGTGCTAGGTACACATCAATATCATTCCTAGGTTGCTTCGGCCCTTGGATAAGTAGTGACATCAAAATGTACTTCCGCTTCATACACAGCCGAGGAAGGTTGTACATACATAGATTCACGGGCCAGGTGCTATGTCGGCTACTCATGTTACCGAAAGGATTCATTCCATCCGTACTCAACCCTAACCTTATGTTCCTCGGTTCCGCACCGAACTCTTCGAAGCTCCGATCGAAGTTTCTCCACTGGGCAGAATCAGTAGGGTGTCTTAGCTTCCATCTCTCTTACGATCCTCTGGGTGCCAACGCAGCAATCTTGCCTCCTTTGGGTTCGCAAATAAACGCTTCAAACGTGGGATTATAGGCAGATACCACAACATCTTAGCAGGAGGTCCTTGCTTCACCTTAGCAGTATTTTGACGCTTGTATCGGGATGCTTTGCACACGGGACATGCATGCATGTCTGCATACTCTTTACGGTAGAGGATACAATCGTTCGGACATGCATGTATTCTTTCTACTTCCATTCCCAATGGGCAAATAACCTTCTTTGCTTGATAGGTGTTGCTGGGCAACACGTTTCCCTCCGGAAGGATGTCCGCTAGGAGACCTAACAACGCCGTGAAACTCTTATCGGACCAACTATTGCTTGCCTTCAATTTCAGCAGTTCAAGCACGGTTGACAACCTTGTGTATTCCGGCTTGTAGCCAGGGAACAAAGGTCTCACCGAGTCCTCCCTTAAGCCCTCGAATTTACAAAACTCTCTCTCACTGTAGTTCTCTTCTGCATCGCGTAGCATCTGATCCAGATTGTCATCGTGCCCCCTATCCTCATCAAAAGCACATTCCACATCCGGCAAATCGTTGACTTCCTCGGCGATGTCGTCATTATTAACTTCTGGTATAATCTGCTATTCACCGTGACTGGTCCAACATGTATACCCTTTTTGAAACCCTTCAATCAAGTGCGCTCGATCTGCGCCGTTGTTAAACATCTTGATTACGCAATCAATGCACGACAAGACATAAAATTTATCCCTTCTTCAACATATCACCGCCGTGGCTCTTCTAAAAGCAACCACGCCATTAATGCAATCTTGACTCACACGGTTCACACCGTACATCCAGTTTCGATCCATCTACACTACGCATGTAACAAATTAGTGTCAAATTGATTAGCGATTAATTTATAGCAAACATAAAGGGTTATAGATCGTTACCCTCGGAGCTCACGAAGAAAATATCTAATATCTCTCGATAATCCCTACCTCTCGACACCGATATCTATCTCAATTGAACAATCATGCAACCCAAATATAGACATCATCTCATACAACACTTATTAACCTAATATACCGGAACCGTAAATGCAATATTGCTTGACCCAAACCCCACCGTACTGTGAACCGGTGTGTAAATTTTATTTTTTTAAGCCAATTAATTATCCTAACTCAAATTTTAGTGATTATTAGACCTAATTCAATTTTATTAAGTTACCACTCCTAAGTCAAATTTTAGTTCATTAGTTATAAGGGAAACCATTATTCAAAACTAAGATTTGCAGGGCTAATATTATTTATTCCAATATTGACGGTGCAAGATCGATCATGTGCTAAATCTTTGTGTCATCCTCAAAGATCACCTATAAATAGCAAAAAAAAAAACAAGGGTGCATAAGTCCAAGACTCAGCAAGTATGTAATAAATCAATAGTAACAACACCATTCTCAATATTCATAGTTAGCATCTACACTATCTTTTCTCCTTTCTTTTAGTCAATGCATTAACAAACAATACAATGCCAAGTCCACAAGCATCTCCAAGCTCATACTAGTATTAGAGGAGCCGCAGGTTGGAGGAGCTAGGGCAGGGAAGTGGCGCCTGGAGCGGTAGACACAGCGGCAGTGCGGCTGAGGGATGTCTCGGCTCAATTTATATGAAGACAGAAATCACTGCACGGTTCTATTTCGTAACCGCAGTGATAGTAATTATCACGAGCGGTTCCCAATAATAACCGTCGTGTAATAACAAAGAAGCGATACACGAGGCGGTTATTGGGAACTGTCGTGTAATATCACGACGGTTGCTTCAAATAGAACCGCTCGTGATATTACATAGACGGTTATTATTGGGAATCGTCTGTGATAATTTACTATCACAGACGGTTCACAATAACAACCGTCTGTGATAGGCTCGCTGCGCCAAAACAAAGTCCAGACAGACCCAACACAGACGGTTCCTTTGGAACCGTCTGTGATGGGCCGTCTGCTATAGCCTCTTTTGTAGTAGTGGTGGTTTTATCAAGATAATACTTTCTGGAAATTTATTTGTAAATGTGATAAAGCGAAGTGTAGTGAGTAGTAGTGGCATCGCGGGGCGTTTGGAGGGCTGGGTGTTACATCTATATATCTACCTTTGCTCCACTCATTGCGAGAGCTAGTGTGTCCTTAAGCTTCCCTTCATGCTTTCTTTGAAGCCGCCGTCCTTTCTATAGTAGCATGTGAAGTACCAGTTGTGGACAGATCCCTTGGCAGAGTATCAACTTGAGATTCTTCTTTCACCCTCCAGGAGTTCGGTTCTTTTCTTTCTATCAGAATACGACGCAGGGGCTGAGCCTGCCGATTGATCTATAGAAAAATATATAGGTGTACCGCGCGAAAGTTTCTCTTTATGAAAACCCCTCTGAGTCGCCTATAGCCGCCAAACGACGGGCACAATCTCTCCCCCTGATGGAGCTTCTCCGACTACTGGTAAATTAAGATCGAACTGAAGGGGTTCGTCCCCGCCAGCAAGTGCTAGATTAGTATTAGAAGATTCACATCGATCAGAGCAGCTTTGGGGCTTGTACTGAACCTGATTACAGCATTTTGCAACAGCTCCTCTACTATCCTTTCAATCTCTACTGTTATTGCCCACACGTAGCCAGCATGGCCAACTTTTTACTATTTAGATTTATGATATGGAAATGATACAAGTAAGTTCATCATGAAAAATACTTTTGTATTATTACACTTTTATGGCTTTTACATGTATGGGGAAAAAAATTGGAGGTGCTTGTAGTGGTAAGTGTCATCTCATGATTGCAAAGAGAGAGAGAGAGAGAGAGAGAGAGAGGAGAGATCTTCGTGGTGAGGACGCCATTGGCGGACCGCAAAACATTCGATGTCATACAGTTGTGCTTGTAAACAGAGGGGGAAGACGACCCCAAGAAATGCCTGGGTTCCGCTGCTAGACGTAGGTATAGTTAGGGTTTTCTAAGGTTACCCACATGATGAATGAAAAGCATTTTCATAATAAAAAAATCAGGTTGTTGCTTCCTGGAAGCGCTCGTTTTGAAGTCATGAGCTCGGCCAAAATACACAACAAGCGGGAATTATAAAATTTATGATAGACAAAATCATCCATGACCACTGCTACAATGATTTTTTAATTGAAAAAAAAAAGAAAAGAGTGTCAATTTTATCATCCCAGCGCCAGAGTGCACAATTCCCTCTATGTAGCGAAAATTTGGCACCATCCTCGAGCACTTCATCCGCAAACGCACTACCCTTAAAATTCTTTAGCCTAAAGTTATGATCACTATGGAATCTAGGCCTAGATTTGAACGAGTTTTTAATCAAGGGAGAGTTGGGAGGGTACCTAAATTATGTAGAGGGCAGTTGTTCTAGCTCTTCAAGCAGAATAGAGCTTTCTTTTAAAAAAATCCCTCCCATTGGCGGGTCGTCTGACGGATCAGCTGGATGTCAAAGAGGTTGAGGTTGATGTGCGGCTATCTACGAGGATCCTTGACTAGGTCAATATTTTTAGTTAAGAGAAGTCAAAATAGAATTTCATTTAGGACTATTTAGCTGATGCCCATTTAGTATCTTAAATAGGGCCCATTTAATACCCTGTGATGAGATAACGTGGGGTCCCGATCTTCCGATAGGATGATAACTTTGATTTGGAGGAGAACGACTTTGACGATGCATGCTTCTAACCGGTCATGACAAGAACACCAAGCAATCGCTAAACCACATTCCGAGTCGTTATCAACCATGCCAAGAACGTGGTTGACCTGACCACGAAGGTCTATTCCTGCATACAATCGAAGAACACACAAGAACAAGATAATAAGCAATCTGAAATTGTAAATATGATTGAAATATTTGATAAAATTGAGATTCTGTAGTGGTACTCTAATCGACACAAGCCAATACACGAAGTTGCAATGAAGCTAACTTTTAACTAAACAAAATCTAAGAAAACTAAGGAGTGCGGCCTCTTTAAATAGGGGAGCGGGAGCCGCACGTAGCTAAGAAAATAGGGGTGGTACTATCTATGATACTGTTTATGTATGAATAGTTCCTTGTGAACAGTATGGGCTGTTTAGGGTGGTGCCTTCCCTTGGGTCCAAGCATTACAAGGTCCAATTTGGCCTAAATAGGTGACATAACATCTTTTTTTGATGATTGCGGTGCGCACAGAAAGAATTTGGAGGTGAGACTAGATCCTTAAGAAAGAGGGTGAGATAAGCTTTCCATCAAGTAATCGTGGACCTCAAACGGACTCCGTATGTGAAAGTTATGCACATTTGAAGTCAGTGCTATCTCTGAAGGCCGAATTGGATTACAGAACGTGTCCAGTTTGAACTCTTGCTTGGTACGTGGAGTAACGGTCGTATCCGGAGGGTTGATATCCGCATTATCCTCTCTTTCTTGCATTGGAGTCATCCTCGACTCAAGCTCATCGTCCAGCTCCAAGAAAAGCTTGAAAACTTGTAGCAATGCATGCTCATCTTTCTGCAAAATGTTAGCAACAACAAATGGCAAAAAAATAGAGAATACTTTACAGATTAAAGGTGAGTGTGCATGCATCTCTTCAAGCGTCTCGGCGGTATTTATAGATGGAGTAGGAGCCAAAACAATGTCAACATTTTCAGTTACATTAGGTGGCACCTCGCTTGTTACCGTGGGTGGTGGAGGTACAAAACGACATCGCAATTTCTTCTTCATCTCCTCCCATGTGTACATATAGTGGTACTCGAGATTCGATCACCAATGTTGAACATCACCGATTAGCGCCATCCTTGCCATGCTCATGTTCTCATAAGGATCACGGTCCTGTCTTTCAAGGTAGCTATTCAACATAGTAACCAACAGGAAGTAGTCCAACGACGTACTCTCAGCGGTGAGTGGCAAGATGTATGTCGGTAGTTGTTTTCCTTTGAGTTCAAATCTACCCATGATGTCATCATAATCTATCAACTTCAACCAACCTGTCATTGTTAGTAGAAGAAAGGAAACATATCATAGGTATATGTTCCTATCAACTACTAGGAGGTGGAGTTTATCAAGTCACACACGCTCAAGCTCTCACAAAGCTCTTGCAAGTTCTTACCGATGTAAATAGGTGGTGCAACCGGTGGCTGGTTCGTGATAAACTTGACTCAAGTGATGAGTAGAGCGATTGCAAGGGCCGGTTCGATGTGATCTGCTCGGTTCGTAGAAAGTGGAGCTCGGACAGACTTAATGTTAGGTAACAAGGAGAAAATCAGTTAATTTCAGAAATTACACATAATTGAATTATAGTTTGTATCTAGCACTTAGCCTATGTTGCCGATCAACCAAGGATGGATGAAGGCTAAAATAAGTGTCTAACAATGTATAGGAGTGGTAGACATAAGATAATTCAATAGAATGCAATTTGGAGTGAATCACACAAGTCTTGACCCAACATTGAAAACTGTAGTTCTCTGTCCACTGGACAATAGATGTATTTTGGCTGTAACATTTTTTTTGTTGCCTCTTTTTCAATTATTCTTCTTTTCTCTGTTTCCTGGTGGATTTTTATACAATTTTTCTTTCGGGGCCACTTTCTTAATACCGACTGAAAAAATCGCACAAAAATCACAAATGCAGACAGTTTCATATTCAAATAGAAAACTAGGTCAAGTTTCACTTCATATAAAATTTGACTGCCTTGCTGGATTGAGGTGACATTTTACAGGCAGATGGATAATCAAATTATTGATCTAATGGAGGTGGTTTCACTAAAAAAAACCAAGGAATCAAAAGATATGGGGATTTTCGTGGTGGTGGCAGAAAAGGGAGTCTTGTGGTTGAAATTGTAAATTAGGGTTTGGGGTATTCCAGCTGGATTTTGACGTGGGAATTTTCTTTTGGAGCTTATTTTTGGGTTTAGAACATGATGGATGGGCTAGGGTTCAAAGATTTTTTTTCTTTGGGACTTTTATAGGAACAAAGATATGACCAGCGACTAAACAAAGCTAAAACGGACACAAATTCAATTTAGCAAGCAAAAAGTAACAGATTGAAAGACACAAGGGGTTTGGACAACGGAGATTAATTATTTTTTGTAGGGCAAATTTTCTGAACTATAGGTATAAAAAACCAAAATAAGTAATTAAACTAGGGATACAAGAATTCCTACCAGTCAACTTTGGCTTTGATACCACCTGATGAGACAACGTGGGGTCCCGATCTTCCGATAGGATGATAAGTTCGATTTGGAGGAGAACGGCTTTGACAATGTAGGATTCTAGCCGGTCACGACCAGAACATCAAGCAATCGCTAAACCACACTCCGAGTCGTTATCAACCGTGCCAAGAAAGCGGTTGACCTGACCACGAAGGTCTATTCCTGCATGCAATCGAAGAACACACAAGAATGATATAATAAGTAATCTGAAATTGCAAATATGATTGAAATATTTGATAAAGTTGGGATTCTATAGCAGTATTATGGTTGGTCCAATCGACACAAGCCAATACACGAAATTGCAATGAAGCTAATTTTTAAGTAAACGAAATACAAGATAACTAGAGGAGTGCAGCTTCCTTAAATAGGGGAGGGGAAGCTGCACATAACTAAGAAAATAGAGGGTGGTACTATTTATAGTACTGTTCATATATGAATAGTGCCTTATGAACAATACAGCCACCTAGGGTGACGCCTTCCCTTGAGCTGAAGCATTACATGGCCCAATTTGGCCCAAATAGGTGATGCAATAACTTTTTTATGATAGTAGTACACAAAAATAGAATTTAGAGGTGAGGTCAGATCCGTTGGAAAGAGGACGAGATAAACTTTCCATCAAGTACTCATGGACCTCAAACGGACTCCGTATGTGAAAGTTATGCACATTTAAAGTCAGTGCTATCTCTCGAGGCCAAATTGGATTTCAGAACGTGTCTAGCTTGAACTCTTGCTTGGTACATGGGGTAGCGGTCGTATCTGGAGGGTTGATGTTCTCATCACCCTGGTCATGCCTCCGATCATTGAGAAAAAAATCCTTCATTTAATATAACAAGTCGACAACCAGTGATACCCTTTGACGATCAACCATCGACAATAACTACTAGTCCGCAACTAGTGGCTATACTTTCTTTAGAGCATAGTATAACTGGCCGGGGTCTTCACGGTTTACCATGCGATGGATTTAGCATGTGAGAGAAGTTAATAACACATTCGGCAAATTACAAAGGTTGATGAAGGGTGCGATAGTTCAAGACCCAACAAAGATACATGCGTAAAAAATGAAGACGTCTATTCAAGCATTAACTGCCAAATCTTAGAAGTATAAGTACGGGGCCTGTGCGCCACTGAGGAGATAACGAAACATAGCGAAATCATTCACACTTTTTTGTAACACACTATTGTAATCTTCTGTCCACGGCAATAAAGTCCTGGGTGATTAGAAATGAAATCACACATCACATTCTGTGGATATCGTGAGGATATGTGCACGATCTCAGGATGATGAGTCAATTGGCAATGGCTTTGTTGGTTTGCAAAATCTCGCTGGGTTTGCTTGATCTGTCGGACCACAAAGCGGTCTGACCGGTTGTGTGGGGCGGTCAGATCGCCCGTGGAGTGGTCGGACCGGCAGTGGTTGCCGGTCGGACCGGCCTGACCTAAAAGTGGCTTTTGGAGCTAAGCCAAAAATAGGTTGTGTAGGCAGGTGAGGGGAGTCTCCTGGATGTGGTCGCATCATTTTTGGAGCTCCCAGTCAAAAGTTCTATTGAGTTGAAAATTTCAGAAGGTTTCGGATTTTCAAGCTGGAATTTTGGCTAAGTCTTTTAGGCGGTCCAACCGCCGTTGTGGGATCGGTCCGATCCGCGAAATCGGTCGGACCGGCCTCGTGGGGCGATCGGACACCGATGACTTGGAGGATAGCCAAGTTTGCATTGATGTGTTTTGATAGTGGTTTATGTTTGGTTATCAACGCTTTATTGTTGTATATTGCATTGCGGAGCTGACGTGGGTCAAGTTGTGAAGAACTTGTTCCCGGAAACGGTTTGTTTGTCTATTGCTGTGCAGGTGGCTTGCAGGTCAACGACGTCATCGGTGGGTGGATCGGGACTACGCTTGGAGAGCCGAGGTCCGTAAGCGATCATGGATCTTGGGTGAGGTCGTGTGACTCAAGCATGGTGCAGGATTGGCAAGATGGATCGAACGGGTAGTTTGGTACAGCTGGTTGGATCAGGCGGTGCGGATATCGGTGCGAGTCTCTGGGAGGTTTCGATGGGATTCGGACAAGAGAGGCTTGGCGACGTGATGAGAACCGCTGATCAACCTACACGTGGTGAAGCAGGCGATTGCTTCAATGGTTATGTTGTGTGTGGGTCCCATGTGTGAGTGGGTCCCAAAAGTGAAACCCTAGGCCTCTCCTATAAATAGAGAAGGGGGAGATGTAAAACCCCTTGAAGCTTTTCATTTGGTTTTCCTTAGCCTTTTCTAGGGTTAGGGTTTGGAGAGGAAGAGAGGGAGAGATTGTGGTTGCTCCTTGGTGAGCTCTTGTCCTCCTTGAGGGAGTGGCTTTGTAAGCATCTTGTGAGATCAATCAATCTTGTGATGCTTGCTTGAGAGTTTATTTGTCTCTCTTTTGTGTTCTTCTCTCATTTGGATGAATTTGGTGCTTCCCTGATTCAAGTGGTTAAACTTGGTCTATTGACCCACTTTGTCTTGCTTTGATGTGTGGGAGTACTCCTAGAATCATCTAGACCATCAACCCCCACAAGCAAGTCTTGAATCAAAGATTTTCATATTTCTAGGGTTTGTGCACTTCTTTGGTAAATCCTTGAGAGATCAATTCTACGAAGTGGATCTGAAGGATCGTCGCTAGAAATAGGTCTCTAATATCATTAGAGAGGTGTGCTCGAAATTTGGTCAAGTTTCATTGGTTGAATCAAAAGTTGGATCAAATTTCGTTTTGGATTTGGGCTTGAATTTTCAATACTAGACTGAACCGGTCTGACCGATTTTATAACGGCGGTCCGACCGCCTGCTTTTCAGACCGCTAGTACTGCCGGGTCGAACCGATATCGACTGGTCCGACCGCCAGCTAGTAGCCGGTCCGACCACTCGGTGACCGTCGGTCAGACCGCCCTTGGTAGCCGGTCAGACCGCCTGTGCCCAGATCTACCCTTCGAGTTTAAGTCTCCACTTTTGTGTCGTATGGCTGTTGGGGTTATCGAATTCAGCACAATGCTTCCACTGTGCGCTTATTGATCTTCTTAGAATTCCTAGCTAAAGGAGTAAAGTTCGTGTTGAATTTGTTTTAGGCGAGAAAGTTGAGAAAGCGCCTATTCACCCCCCCTAGTCGCCTTTACGGTCCTACAAGTGGTATCAGAGCCGGTTAGCTCTTCTCATAGATCTTAACCGGTCTTTAGAGCCATGGCGACTGACAGATATTCAATCAGGCCACATATTTTTGATGGAGTTGATTTTGCTTATTGGAAGGCCCGAATGCAGGCCTACATCGAGGCTCAAGGGCACGCAATTTGGCTTAAGGTGAAACACCCTTATGTCGTGCCAGCCGATGACAATTTGATCACTCCAGATGTGGAGAACAACAGCAGGGCTCGAAATTTCTTGATTCAAGGTCTTAGTCGGTCTGAGTTCGAGCGTGTTGCTCATTTGCTGTCTGCTCATGAGATCTGGCGGACTCTTTGTGATTATCACGAGGGGTCCACCGTGATCAAGGAAGTGAGACAGAACCAGCTGAAGAAAGCATACTCTAAGATCGAGCAAAGGCCTGGTGAATCTTTAGATGAACTGTGGGGGAGATTTTCTAAAATTCTTCATGATCTCCGCGCTGTTGATCTTGTCTTTTCTGAGTCTGAAAATGCACGCCAGCTTTTGGGTGCTTTGGATGTGAAGGTCTGGGAGATGAAGATCACTGCCATCAATAACAACACTGTCATGAGTGAGCTTACGATGGATAAGCTTTACTCTAGGTAGAAGACGCATGAGATTGATTTTATCTCGCGTCTCCCCATGACAGATTCGATGGCTTTAGTGGTCGACCAATCTAAGGGTAGATATTCTGATTCTTTTGATGTTAGCTTATCTGGCTTTTCTTTGTCTGCTTTGCATTCTTTGAGCGATGAGCAACTTGAGAGACTACCTGAAGATGATTTAGCCCTCCTATCCACCAAATTCACAAGAGCGTACAACAATGTAAAAAATAGGAGGAGAGGTGGACCTATCACATGCTTTGAATGTGGTGAGCCGAACCACATTCGCTCTAGATGCCCCAAGCTGAAGGGCAAGGAGGAGAAGGAGTCACAAAGGCATCCTCAAGCGAAGGATGCTAAGTCCAAGAAGACAAACTATCGCAAGTTTGTCAGCCGAGTCCTTGAAGCTCTAGAGGATGTGAGCATGGATGATGTGGACTCGGAGGCAGAGGACGACAAGAGTGACTCCCGTGGCAAGAAGAAGGCACGTGATTTCACAGGCATGTGCTTCATGGCTAAGAACGACCACGACAAATGACTCCTCCAACAAATGAGGATCCCTTTAGTGATCCCGATGAGGTATGCCCTTCACTTCCTGACATGAAAAGGGCTTTAGTGCTTGCTGAACAAAAACTGCATAAGCAAGCTAAATTGATTAAGAAACAGGATACTATGATTGATAATTTGAACCTAGAAGTGGTTAGGCTCAAATCCATTAATCCTGATGATTTCTGTGATTCATGCTCTAGCTTGCTTAATGAATTGTCAAGCTTGAATAATGCTCATTCCTCTGTTGAAAAACAATTAAAAATGCTCTTTCTGAACTAGAATATCTCAAGTCTAGTTCTGTTTGCATGAATGTCATTCCGCTTGATGTGACTGCTTTAGATGCTATTCTGTTAACTTGCTCAAACTGTGCTTTGCTAGAATTAAAACTGGATAGATCTTTAAAAGAATTGCAAAAATTTGATGCTAGTCACACATGCTCTCATTGTAAGAATAATAGGATTAAGATGCAAGAGTTGACAGAAATGCTGGTTTACTCTAGAGTTGCATCTTGTGAAAATTGTCCCAAGCTTACAATTGAGATTGAAGCCTTAAACAAGACTCTTGAAGAAAAGGCTAAAATTGAAAGATCCATGTCTTTTACTGCTTCCAAGAAAGTCATTGATTCTTCCTCTTGTATGTTGCATGCTGAAGTTGAAACTATTGTTGGTAAGATACAAGAGGCTTTTAGAGTCAAATTTAAGGAGCAGTTGAATAGGATTGGAGAGTCCTATTGTGTGTCTTGTGAGGCTCTCAAAGTGGAAGTGGATCTTCTTAAGAGCAAACATGTTGAGGTAATCAATTCTAAAAAGTGCTCCAATTATGGAGTTTTGGCAAAAGAGAACGATTACCTCAAAATGGCTCTTGAGAAGTTTTCTAGTGGGAAAAAGAAACTCAACTTGATTCTAGACCAATCCAAGGTGAGTGTGGAAAACAGTGGCCTAGGTTTTAAGTCCCTAGAGCTTTCCAAGAATCACCCACCTAAGGTTGCTAAAATTGTGAAAAGTGGTCTGGTTGAGCAAGAACCTTCTAAGACTCTCAAGGTTGTATCCAAAGCTGAAGGTTTTGCTCAAACTCTTTCTGGTAAGAAAAGTGCTTCTGTTTCACCAGTACGGACCCCTCAAAAGGTCAAGTACCATTGCACCTTCTGCAAGAAAGAGGGCCACACGGTTGAGTTTTGCTTTCGGAGAGCAAAGATTGAGAGAAAAGAGAGAGTGAGCACTTTGAGATCCATTAGAGGAGTCTCTTCTTCAGCTGTAGTCTCTAGAGCCAGGCAGCCTATTCAGCGTCTCTCATATAGGCCTAGGTTTGTAGAGAACTTTGTTGACTCTTTTGGTGGGTCCAGGCAGCAGTCTGGTTTTGGATATCGTGAGGATAGACCACGGGTAGCACCTAGACAGGGGGAGTATCGGTCTTTTGGTAGATCGTTTTGGAGAGGTCCAGGTGGTGCTCGTGGGCATTCTTATGATTTTGTGCCTAATCATTTTTCTCGCGCTTTTGCTATTCCGGGCATCGTCCATCTCAAGATCGACACCTAGATCTTTTATCTCAAACCCCAGTACTGAGGCATGGATGTTTTGAGGGAATTTGCTCTTTTTGCATTCATTGTATCATAATGCATTTTCATTTCAAATGTCTTGCATTGCATAATAAAACTTGTGGAGCTTTGATTATTATTCTTGTATGACTTGATTTCATTCTCTATACCCTGTCATATCAAGTGATAGTCTGCTAGACTTCTTTTATGGCTCTTCTTGTTTAGCTCAGCTTTTATCTTGCTAGCTGTATTTCTGTGAGCAAATTGAATCAAATCATATTTTGTTGGATCTTGTGACTAGTTTTGCTCTAGTGATCCTCTTATGATTCTCGCCATGTCATATAGGTTGAATTGAGTCTTGAACTTATTTTGAGATGAAAATGAGCTTTTTATCTTCTTAAGTCAAGCAAATGAAAAATGAGATTTTCTGTGCGAAAAAACTGATCTTACCAATCCTTTCTCATGAGACGGCTTGCCATTGCACTAGGCATGAACTCAAGGGGAGTTTTGGATGACCTAGACCACTCTTTTAAGCTTATCGCTTGAGATGGTCGCGGCAAGGCTTGAGATCTAGCACATTGAAAAATTCCTTTTAGGAAAATGCTCAAAATGCTAAGTGCTTGAATTGTGCTTCAAAAATGAACTCTTAATGCTCAAAATGCCTCAGTTCTTGTCTTGAGTCTCTTTTTACTTATAAGACATGGTTTGACTCATTCTTGGTTGCTTTTAGTGAAACTATGATATTGAGCAACTTTTCATGGTATTCATTCTTTTAATCTCAGATTTCTGCTAACTTGGTTTTAGCTTTGCAGTACATGTTTTGCCATGATTGAATATAGCCTCTTCACCTTATATGGCTTGGTATAATTCTTGTACTGTCTACTTCGATAATGGTCATGGCTCCTTTTTGCTAAATTTCAAATAAAGTCATTTCATCTTCTTTTTCTTTTCCCTTGCATCTTGATGAATTCATTGTCAAAGGGGGAGAAGGATTGAAGAAAATACTGGTTTTACATAAAAGAACACACAAAAAAATGAGCCTTTTGAAAATTTGTGATCATAGTGAGTTGAGTCTCTAGGTTTTATTGCCTTTTTCTGACTTTAATTGCAATTGAAGAAGACTCACAATGATCAAAGGTCAAATAGAACATTTTGTCTTTCTTATGGACCTAAGTGAGATTTTTGGCTACTTTCTGGAATTTGAATCCTTTTGTGCTTTCATTACCTTATCTCACTTGCCTATACTATTCAGAAGCCAGATTGGTCGGTTCCTAGGCTTTTTCTTGCTTATGGACCAAGTTGTCCCTTTATGCGAAAATGGCGATTTGTTTTACTTTTCAATTTGAAAAACCACATTTTCTGGGAAATTGCCAATGTGTTCATCAAGGGGGAGATTGTGGATATCGTGAGGATATGTGCACGATCTCAGGATGATGAGTCAATTGGCAATGACTTTGTTGGTTTGCAAAATCTCGCGTTTTCGGGGTTTGCTTCAGTCTGTCAGACCACAGGCGGTCTGACCGGTTGTGTGGGGCGGTCAGACCGCCCGTGGAGTGGTCGGACCGGCAGTGGTTGCCGGTCGGACCGGCCTGACCTAAAAGTGGCTTTTGGAGCTAAGCCAAAAATAGGTTGTGTAGGCAGGTGAGGGGAGTCTCCTGGATGTGGTCGCAACATTTTTGGAGCTCCCAGTCAAAAGTTCTATTGAGTTGAAAATTCCAGAAGGTTTCGGATTTTCAAGCTGGAATTTTGGCTAAGTCTTTTCGGGCGGTCCGACCGCCGTTGTGGGATCGGTCCGACCGGCCTGAAATCGGTCGGACCGGCCTTGTGGGGCGGTCGGACCGCCGATGACTTGGAGGATAGCCAAGTTTGCATTGATGTGTTTTGATAGTGGTTTATGTTTGGTTATCAAGGCTTTATTGTTGTATATTGCATTGCGGAGCTGACGTGGGTCAAGTTGTGAAGAACTTGTTCCCGAAAATGGTTCGTTTTTCTATTGCTGTGCAGGTGGCTTGCAGGTCAACGACGTCATCGGTGGGTGGATCGGGACTACGCTTGGAGAGCTGAGGTCCAGAACGATCATGGATGCCGGGTGAGGTCGTGTGACTCAAGCATGGTGCAGGATGGGCAAGATGGATCGAACGGGTAGTTTGGTACAGCTGGTTGGATCAGGCGGTGCGGATATCGGTGCGAGTCTCTGGGAGGTTTCGATGGGATTCGGACAAGAGAGGCTTGGCGACGTGATGAGAACCGCTGATCAACCTACACGTGGTGAAGCAGGCGATTGCTTCAATGGTTATGTTGTGTGTGGGTCCCATGTGTGAGTGGGTCCCAAAAGTGAAACCCTAGGCCTCTCCTATAAATAGAGAAGGGGGAGATGTAAAACCCCTTGAAGCTTTTCATTTGGTTTTCCTTAGCCTTTTCTAGGGTTAGGGTTTGGAGAGGAAGAGAGGGAGAGATTGTGGTTGCTCCTTGGTGAGCTCTTGTCCTCCTTGAGGGAGTGGCTTTGTAAGCATCTTGTGAGATCAATCAATCTTGTGATGCTTGCTTGAGAGTTTATTTGTCTCTCTTTTGTGTTCTTCTCTCATTTGGATGAATTTGGTGCTTCCCTGATTCAAGTGGTTAAACTTGGTCTATTGACCCACTTTGTCTTGCTTTGATGTGTGGGAGTACTCCTAGAATCATCTAGACCATCAACCCCCACAAGCAAGTCTTGAATCAAAGATTTTCATATTTCTAGGGTTTGTGCACTTCTTTGGTAAATCCTTGAGAGATCAATTCTACGAAGTGGATCTGAAGGATCGTCGCTAGAAATAGGTCTCTAATATCATTAGAGAGGTGTGCTTGAAATTTGGTCAAGTTTCATTGGTTGAATCAAAAGTTGGATCAAATTTCGTTTTGGATTTGGGCTTGAATTTTCAGTACTGGACTGAACCGGTTTGACCGATTTTATAACGGCGGTCCGATCTTTGCTTTGATCGCTAATCTGCGGGTCGAACCGATATCCACCGGTTCGACCGCCGACTAGTAGTCGGTCCGATCATTGCTCGATGGCGTCGGTCAGACCGCCCTTGGTAGCCGGTCAGACCGCCTGTGCCCAGATCTACCCTTCGAGTTTAAGTCTCCACTTTTGTGTCGTGTGGCTGTTGGGGTTATCGAATTCAGCACAAGGCTTCCACTGTGCGCTTACTGATCTTCTTAGCTTTCCTAGCTAATGGAGTAAAGTTCGTGTTGAATTTGTTTTAGGCGAGAAAGTTGAGAAAGCGCCTATTCACCCCCCCTAGTCGCCTTTACGGTCCTACACATTCTTTAGACCATGTGATCAATTTACCACTGTTGGTTCAAACATGATAATCGAGGGCTAGTATAATATTAATTAAACATACGAAGCAATGAAATCACAAGATATATTTACATCATCACGTGTTCATTACGTGCCCACAAAATACTTAAAAAACATTTGTCCGTAGCCGTGAATTTTTTTATATTATGAACTAGGGTATAGCTACAACAGTAGCAACCTCTTCCTTTCTCTTTTGAATTTCTTCAGCAGAGCTCAAATGCAGATCATGAAGAAGTTTGCCCAAGTCCAACCCGACTCGCCTGCGTACGCGCGCACACGCACAAGCACACGCACGGCACGGCTCTGCACGGAACGGCTCGGCTAGCGAGCGAGCGCGCGTGTGTGTTGACTCTCTCCAATTCCACAAGGGGTTACCACGATTCACCTTATAAAGTGGTGTAACTCCCCATTAATACTCCATGTGGGACTAAACAGTTTTAGCACGTGCACATGGGCTTTTAAGATTTTCCAGGAATTAATTAGAGTTAAAATTGGGCCAAGCCCGTATTAATTCCAACAATCCCCCACAAAATCCCAAAGGCACATGTCAAATGCCTTGATCCACAGTATTGTTTTAATATACCAGTGTTTTGATGGAGACCGGTTAAGGTTGAACATCCACCTAGAACAGAAGCTACACTTATCCACAACTGCACAATGGACTAAGCCTTGAATTGACAGTTTTGTGTGAATAGGTTTCACTTAAGTCCTTAACTGATACTAGACTACAAGGCATCCCCGCGGGTTGGACAATAGAACTCATACTCCTGGCCTATTCATGAGCTTCCTAGAGATTACCCTATCTCGTAGACTGTGACTAGCAGTCGGGCTCATATAGGTGTGTTCTTTCAAGACTGCTCTGTAGGACAACATCTTTGCTTAAACAAGCCACAGAACACATTAAGATAAAAATCATCCTGCCATACAGATTTAGGAGAGAATTGCATCTCCAATGGAGTGGGTCTATAAAAGTACTCTCCTCCCAGTTAACCAATAGCTTGTTTCGCCAATCCTACTTCACGGGATCTCCGATCACATAGGATGGGTTACCACTATGGTATAACTCACGTGGGTCTCAAACCCATCTCCCTCGATGCATTGTCTATCACATTCCGTGATAAACCCTTTGTGAAGGATCGCAGATTCTTAGCCGCTTGGACATAATCCAAAGCTATTACTCGAGTTTCTCATTTTCTGATGACTTGATCTTCTCTTCACATGTCTTGATGTCTTCATATTATCCTTAGAAATGTTCACCTTGACAATCACAGTCTGATTGTCACAGTTCATCAGAATAGTCGGTATCGGTTTTTCAACCACTGGCAAATCCATCAAGAGTTCTCGAAGCCATTCGGCTTCAACAGTGGCAGTATCTAATGCTGTGAGTTCTGCTTCCATTGTTGACCTTGTTAAGATGGTCTGCTTGCAAGACTTCCATGAAACAGCGCCACCTCCAAGTGTGAAGATATATCCACTTGTGACCTTAATCTCATCAGCATCAGATATCCAGTTTGAGTCACTATAACCCTCCAGTACACTAGGATACCCGGTATAGTGAATGCCATAGCTCATTGTACCCTTTAGATAGCACATTACCCTCTCAAGAGCATGGCAATGATCATCTCCTGGATTGAAAAAAAATAGCTTAGTTTGCTCACATCAAACGAGATGTCAGGCCTGGTGCAGCTAGCTAAATACATGAGTGAACCAATTATCTGAGAATATCTCAATTGGTCTCTGGCTATTCTCCGATTCTTCCTAAGAAACATGCTAGGATCATAAGTTGTTGGAGCGGATTTGCAGTCGCTATAACCAAAACGACTCAGAATCTTTTCCACATAGTGGGTTTGTAACAATGTAATCCCACCATCATCACCTCTCAACAGCTTGATGTTCAAGATAACATCAGCTACTTCCAGATCTTTCATCTCAAAGTTTTGAGACAAGAAATCCTTGACCTCCTTAATCACATTAAGGTTGGTCCCAAAGATCAGAATGTCATCAACATACAGACATAGAATGACTCCTTCGCCCCCACCATGGCGATAATACACACATCTGTCAGCTTCATTCACAATAAAGCCTGTAGATGTTAAAATTCTATCGAACTTTTGATGCCACTGCTTAGGTGCTTGTTTAAGACCATACAAAGATTTCAACAACTTACACACCTTTCCTTCTTGACCACTTACTACAAATCCATCTGGCTGTTCCATGTAAATCTCCTCATCCAACTCTCCATTTAGGAAAGCTGTCTTAACGTCCATCTGATGAACGAGAAGACCGTGTGAGGCAGCCAGAGATAGTAGTACTCGAATAGTGGTCAATCTAGCCATAGGTGAATAAGTATCGAAAAAATCTTCGCCTTCCTTTTGGGTATAACCCTTGGCCACAAGCCGTGCCTTGTACTTCTCGATAGTACCATCAGGTCTAAGCTTCTTTTTGAACACCCACTTACATCCTACAGGTTTACAACCATAAGGACGTTCAGTGATCTCCCAAGTTCCATTAGAAATAATGGAATCCATTTCACTACGGACTGCTTCCTTCCAGTATTCTGCATCTGGAGAAGCATATGCCTCAGAAATGGTACTTGCAGTATCATCCACAAGGTACACAATGAAATCAGGACCAAAAGACTTTGCAGTCCTTTGTCTTTTACTCTTCCTTAGAGTTTCATTGTCTTCCTCCTCAGGAATTTGCTCAGGGGTTTGCTCAAAATATTCCATTGGAATGGCAGGTTCAGGAGTTGTATCAGGCTCCTGACTCGATGAACTAGGCATATCTTTTATCGAAAAAATATCCTCAAAGAATGTAACATCTCTGGACTCCATAATTGTACCAGCACGCACATCAGGTACTCCAGATTTCACCACTAGAAATCTATATCCAACACTATGGTGAGCATAGCCTAGAAAGACACAATCCACGGTTGTTGGTCCAAGCTTACGACTTTTGGGAATTGGCACATTGACTTTCGCCAAACAACCCCAAGTACGTAAGTATGAAAGTGATAGTCTTTTCTTCTCCCATTGTTCATATGGGGTTATCTCTTTATTCTTTGCAGGAACCCTGTTCAGGACATGACATGAAGTCAATATAGCCTCCCCAACCATGCTTTGGAAAGACCCGCTGTGTCTAACATGGCATTAACGAACTTAGTTAGAGTGCGGTTCTTTCTTTCAGCAATCCCGTTTGACTGGGGTGAATAGGGAGGCGTCCTCTCATGGATTATACCATGTTCTTCACAGAATAAATTGAACTCATCAGAAAAGTACTCGCCGCCACGATCAGACCTAACCCTTTTGATTTTTCTTTCAAGTTGGTTCTCAGCTTCTGCCTTATAGATTTTAAAGTAGTGAAGTGCTTCACCTTTAGTTTTTAAAAGATACACAAAGCAGAACCTAGTGGAGTCATCAATCAATGTCATGAAATATCTATTACCACCTTTTGTCAACACACCTTTCATCTCACACAGATCTGAATGTATGAGTTCTAATGGTGCCAAGTTTCTTACCTCTGCGGCCTTATGAGGCTTACGAGGCTGCTTTGATTGTACACAAACTTGACACTTAGAACCTTTGGCAAGGGTAAATTTTGGGATTAACTCTAAATTGGTTAAACGCATCATGCAACCAAAATTTATGTGATAAAGTCGTGAATGCCAAATAGTAGTCTCATTACCACTGCAAACATGGTTCACAACACTATTACACAAATCTGAAAGAGATAGGCGGAACAAGCCTCCGCACACATAGCCTTTACCAACAAATTGTCCACACTTGGACACAACAAATTTATTGGATTCAAACACCAGTCTAAAGCCATCTCTACACAGAAGAGATCCGCTGACGAGATTCTTATTTATGGATGGCACATGATGCACGTTCTTGAGTTTCACAATCTTCCCCGAAGTAAACTTCAGATTGACCGTACCAACACCATGAACAGTAGCATGTGACCGGTTCCCCATTAGAACGGCTGAATCCCGAGTGACCTGGTAAGAAGAAAACAAAGAAATATCAGCACACACATGTATGTTAGCACCAGTGTCTATCCACCAATCGGTAGTTTGACATACAGAAAGAACAGTAGGTAAATTACCATACCCTAATGTTCCCGTCTCAGTGGTACCAACAACAATATTAGCAGACTTGGAATTCTGTCCTTGCTGATTCTTCCCACCTTTGCGTTAGCTGCAATCCTTGGCCCAATAACCAAATTCGCCACACACAAAGCAAAGACCATCCTTTGTATTCTTCTTCTTCTTCTTGAAGCTAGTTGTTTGTGCGGTCTTGTTCTTGCCTTTGAACTTCTGAGCTTGGCCATTCTTTTTTTGCACCACATTGGCACTAGAATGTCCCTAATTACCTCTAGTGTGTGTATCTTTTGCTCTCGCCTTATCTTCAACATCAAGAGACCCAATGAGATTTTCAACAGAAAACTCTTGTCTCTTGTGTTTCAGAGTAGTAGCAAAATTCCTCCAAGAAGGAGGAAGCTTGGCAATAATGCCACCCGCAACAAACTTGTCCGGTAACACACACTTGAAGTGCTCAAGTTCTGTGGCCATGGATTGTATCTCATGAGCCTGTTCAACTACAGAATGGCCATCAACCATTCTGTAATCATGATACTGCTCCGTTAGATACAGTTCACTTCCTGCATCCGAGACCCCAAACTTGGCCACGAGTGCATCCCACATCTCTTTCCCTGTTTTGATCACCATGTATGCATCGATTAACTTCTCACCAAGAACGCTAACCACGACACATTTGAAAAGGTTATCAGCAGCCTCGAACGCTTGCTCCTGTTCAGGAGTAAGGGTTCCTTCAGGCTTGCTATTTTCCACATGGAAAACGTTCATGGCAGTTAACCAACGCACCATCTTGGTGCGCTACCTCTTATAATTCGCGCCATCGAATTCAGAGGGTTTGAGTGCAGCAGCAACGCCAATTGACGAAAAATGCCTAGAATAAGGTTTTTGGATTGTTGAACATATAAGCATTTTTTGAATTACTTTAATCCAGAAATATACTAGATGAATCATGAACAATATTCTAGCCTTTTGCATAAGACAGATAAATAAGAACACCATAGTCATACCAATTTCTAACAGAACAAAAACTAGCATTTCTATCTCAGTGTTCAAAACAATAACATAAAGGAAAGATAAACAAAGTACAAGGATTAGATTGATATACCCAGAACCAGTTGAAGAAGCAGCATCAGCAGAAGTGTTGACGAGATTGTCGTTCGCCATGGCGTTGTGGACGTAGTCGTGCAGTTGATGTAGATGAAGCAGAGGATCGGATGATGACGAAGCAGCGAGCAGTCGCGCAAACGCTCCCCAAAAACCTTATTCGTCCTCGCTCGTGTAAGCCTTCAAGGATGTGGTTCTGGAGGCCTGCTCTCCTGGTTCGACCGTCCACGAGCCTCGCCGGGATGGAGATCGCCAGAGAAAGCAGCAAAACATGGAGAGGAAGAGTCTGTTTCAGTGGCGTGGAGTCAAAAATGAAGAGGAAGAGTCTCACGAACAGTTCACTGTTCCCGCACCCGCACCCGCACCGCAACGCACGGCACGGCACGGCTCGGCGAGCGAGCGAGCGAGCGCGCGTGTGTGTTGACTCTCTCCAATTCCACAAAGGGGTTACCACGATCCACCTTATAAAGTGGTGTAACTCCCCATTAATACTCCATGTGAGACTAAACAGTTTTAGCACGTGCACATGGGCCCTTGAGATTTTCTAGGAATTAATTAGAGTTAAAATTGGGCCAAGCCCGTATTAATTTACAACACCTTTTCTCTCTTTTTTCTTGATTAAGAGCAGTCCTAAGACCTTTGATTGTTTTATGAAGATCTAGAAATGAAAAAAAGGAAATGAATAGAAATGTCTACTTCTATTGCAATAAGTTAAACATCTGAATAAAGATATTACCTGCTAATTCTTCTTCATGTTAAAAAAAGGTCGTTGTATTTCTCCGGAAATACAATACATTCTTGAGTTCTTTTCCTTCCGATCATCATAAATCTTCACATTTCTATTTTGGAGGCGAAAGCGTTCTACCTCACTCTCCATTAAGCGTTTAGAGTTTTCCAAAAGTTTTAAAGTAGCTATTTCATCTTGTTTTCAATAGATAGCAATTTATATTCAAATTCGTTGGTCTTTTGAGAAGAATATATTTTTGCCTCTTTTAGTTCCCTGAAAGATGAAAGAAAATAAGAAAGTAGTAGGTAGCATGGTTTAATATTTGCTAAGTTACAGTATTTACCTTTTAAACTTCATAATCTCTAAATCTTTAGTACTGTTATCCTTCATGAAGCTGTCAACCTTGGCAAGAATTTGACTTGTTTTCTGCATATTTTTAATAATTAGTTATAATTTCATTTCCTTATTTAAAGTAAAAAAAACCTTAGTAGGAAATAGATTTTACCTCATCACAAAAGTTTAGTAGCTATTCTCTAAAGTTATTATACCCAACACTGGTCGGGATAGTATTTGCATCAGCATGTATCCTTGGAAAGTTGCCTGAATCAATGAGTCACTAAATTCAGAAAACTGGTCTCCAAATTACTAAGGCACCGATCTCTGCTGTAAGAGTTCCCTTTGAGAAGTTGTCCCCTCGTGGAAACCAGTAAAATAATTTTTATTTACAAAAGAGAAATCTTATCCTATTAAAAAAGCAAATTTAAGACTGAAAAATTTACGAATAATGTCGAACCCGGGAACGAAGGATCCCGACTTCTCTATGTTTCATACACTAGTCCAGGATTATCAGTATACACAGTCGAACAACAGTGACATCACAATCATATCACACGTTAAGTTAATATAAATAAGAGTTTATTACAAAATGAGGCCTGGGGCCGAAAAAATAACACAGCGGAAAATAAAATAGTAAGTGAGCCACACGATGCGCCATAGGCAATCGTCTGGGGGCGTAGGCCTAGTTGTCAAGATCCTCACCGTCCTGATAGAAATCTTCACCTGAATTAATATTATCCAGTAAGAGTGAGCATAACTTCCGTGCTCTCAAGTTAGACTCAATAAAAGAATATGATGCATGCATAAGTAAACAATTGAGGTGGATATGGTCTATTTTGCATAAAGAAGTATTTTCCGATTTAAATACTCATACTAAGTTCCAATGTCATTTTTAATCTATAACTAAAATCAGATTTTAAATTGATAGTTTTGTAGTGCATAATCTCCATAGGAAATATGGTGAATGATACCCTCCTATCACATGACTAACCGCCCAATTTTGACCACAAGGATATACCATCCTGCAATTATCTACTAAAATCAATCATTTGAAAACAAAAAATAAAGTCTAACTTAGAGTGGCTTTGCTTAGCATGTCCATGACCGTGAACACGGCTATTCGAATAGTTTTCTACTCTGCAGAGGTTATACAAAGTATTCAATTCACCCTGGTAGTACTAAGATATATCAGGATGTTAAGAATAATTTTTGGTGGTCAAATTTAAAACGAGAAGTCGCAGAATTCGTTGCCTTGTGTGACGTGTGTCAAAAAGTTAAAGCAGAACATCAGAGACCAGCAGGTTTGTTACAACCGCTAAAGATTCCAGAGTGGAAGTGGGAAGAGATCTGAAGGGACTTCATTACCGGTTTACACAGGACTCAATCGGGCTACGATTCGATTTGGGTAATAGTCGATCGTCTAACCAAAGTTGATCATTTCTTGCTAGTCAAAACAACCTACTCAGGAGATCGCCTTGCAGAGTTATATATGTTAAGAATCGTCAGTCTGTATGGTGTGCCTAAAAAGATAGTGTCAGATCGAGAATCTCAGTTCACCTCTCATTTCTGGCAAAGTCTGCATGAAGCTTTGGGAACTCACCTGAATTTCAGTACTACTTATCATCCTCATATAGATGGGCAGACTGAAAGAGTTAATCAAATATTAGAAGACATGTTGAGAGCATGTGCTCTAGCTAATGCTACCAGCTGGGACAAGAGTTTGCCGTATGCAGAATTCTCATACAACAACAGTTATCAAGCAAGTCTGCAAATGTCACCATTTGAAGCTTTGTATGGTCGTGCCTATAGAACCCCTTTGAATTGGTCAGAAACTGTTGAACGTTTGGTATTTGGACAAGATATTATTCAAGAAGCAGAGGAACAAGTGGCCATGATCAGAGAAAGATTGAAGATAGCCCAATCAAGGCAGAAAAGTTATGCTGATAATCGTTGCCGTGATCTCAGTTTTGAGCCTAAAGATTTTGTTTAACTCCGAGTTACTCCACTTAGAGGTGTCAAGAGATTTCATGCCAAGGGAAAGCTTGCCCCTAGGTATGTAGGTCCGTTCAAGATTTTAGAACGTTGTGGAGAAGTCGCCTATCAATTGGAGCTACCGCAGTCGTTAGCAGGTTTGCATGACGATGTCTCCTAGTTAAAGAAGTGCCTTCGTGTGCCAGAAGAACAAACTCTGATAGATGCAATTGAGTTGAAAGAAGATCTCACTTTCAAGGAGCAGCCAGTGAAGATTTTGGATGTCGCAGAGCGCCGTACCAGGAACAAGACCGTCCGTTTCTGCAAGGTTCAGTGGAGCAACCACTAAGAAGAAGCCATGTGGGAACGTGAAGAAGAGTTGAGAGCCGAGTTTCCTAGCATTTTCTCTAGCTAGCCTGAATCTCGGGGATGAGATTCCTTTAAGGGGGGAGGTTTGTAACATCCCAAATTTCCAAGCTCTAAAAATCTTTTGAATAATTACTTGTTGGAAACTACGTTATTTGAATTTCTATTAATCTTTGGTATTTTTATTTAAAACTTAATATAGACCTTCATGTTAAAATAATTTAATGTGATTAATCCCAACATCAACAATTGCCAAAACTATTTTATTTGGATTCTATGTGCTTAGATATATTTTCTAGAATTTTTTGTAATTTTTCTGAGTTCATTTGCTATTTTTCTATTTGCTATTTTCATTTGGAATTTCTAAAAGAAAAATAATTAAAAAACCCTTCGGAGTACTGTTGGGCCAAAGCCCAACACTTTTCCTACCAGGCTGCATTGTGCAACTCAGCCGCTCGCCCATCGCTGCGCCTTCCTCTGTTGATCTCCTGATGCGTAGCTTCGCGTGTCGATCTCGCTCGCCCGCGCTCCCTCTTCAGCTGTCAGGTGGGGCCACCGAGTGGTCGTCATCCTCGACTAGCTTCCTCGTCGTGCCCAACCAGATTTCCTCCCCACGCCAACCGATCATGCCGACATTGCCAGAGCTCGGCTCGATTACGACAATGGCGATTTTCAACTGAAAGCTTCGAGATTTCCGCACCAAATCATAACCTTATCTCTACCGCACCCAACCGCCAGCCAAATCAAACTCCAATTCGGTTCCTATCTCCAAGAATCCAGGATTTCCCGATCGTAACCAAATTGGACTCGATTTGGGGCTTTCCGATCTCGTGCCTCCCCGGCCCTATAAATAGCTCCCTAGGGTTTGCTCTTGCCTCCTCATCCCAGAACCCCGGGCGGTTGCACCTCAATCGCTCCAGCGCCGCCGTAATTGCCAATTCCTCTTTTGCCGCCACCGTCGGTATTCTTCCGATTACGCCGCTGCCGTCGCTGCCCTGTCGCCTCCGACCACACCATCGTGATCTGAGTTGTTGGAGCTACCTCGGGCGCCCCTCCTCATCGCCAGAGCACAGTCGGAGCGTTTGTCCGACAACGGTCATGCCCTCTCCTCTTCTCCAACCTCGCCGCCTATCGCTGGCATCACTTCCAGCCGCCAGTGAGTGCACCAGCATGTGTGCAATAGTGCCAGCTTTTTTCCAGTACCCACCACCGACGGCGAGAGGCCGCCGTTCGCCGTTGTCGTGCGTGCTGGAGCGTCGCCGGCCTTCTGCCGACGTGGACACTCGCTTGTGCAGCCAGCATTAGCATTTTTTGCTTGCGTGTCGGTCGCGTGGCGCCCAGTCGGCGTGTGGCCGGCTCTCCGCACCCCGGACTTCAAGGCTCGGTAGACTCAGTCCACCGTGATCCATCTCACTAACATGTGGGCCCCACATGTCAGATTTTCTTTTAATTCTTTTATTTCCAGAAATTCCTTCACTGACGCAAGCATTGCGCAATAATCCATTTTTCTTTAGAAAAATAATTCAGAAATTCTGGAAAATCCAATTTAGGGTATTTTCTTTAGATTCAATCTCCCAAAGCCCATATCTTTTGCATCCGAACTGCGATTGAGCCCATTTAAATATCTAAATTCATATAAATTTGAGATCTATTTAGTTATGATTTTTATTTAATTTTTGGAGTTTATTTGTCCTCTATTATTTATTTATTTCGTTTACGTGTAGACGTTAATTCTTCAGAAACTTTTGAAAAAGAAGGAGTGCCTCAAGACCAAGATCAGTACCTAGACCTATTCCAGGGCAAGTTATACCTTTGATCATATTGAACCCAGTTTTCAAAATACTTTATTTCAATGTATTGCATTCTATTTCAAGTATTTATTTAAATGCTTTTGGGTTAGTTATTAATCCAAATTCTTATACCCACCTTGTCTGTTGTTATGCCATGATCTTTTGTCACCCTAGATTGGTTCATTATTAGTTGGTATTATCATAGCACCAATGTGGGTTGGTTAGATACGAGTAAATTGCTTAGCCATGCCACGAGTCATCATTTCATGTGAGTTGTAATTATAAACTTGACTAAGTGAATATGAAACTGTGTGATGAAACCGTGTGTGTTGTGTGCTATTACTCGTTGATGGTATGTGTTGCACTTAATCAAGAGGGTCGGAAAAGATTTAGACTGAGGTAAGTGGTGGATTCTGTGTGATTGTTGGAGCTGTGTGCTGGGAATATTATCCATGTGACACTTAGTTAGAAATTGAAAGTCTTGCCTTGATCAATTATGGACTTAACTTTATGCGCCATTGAACTGAGCCTTACTGTACAACCACATGTCTGCTATGGGACGGGCCTAACTTAGTACGTTATGGAATCTTGCAATTGACAACTCAGGTTGTAGGTTAAGCTATGTGATGGGCTGGAGGTGTGTTTATCACATCGCGGGACGGTTCGCCGCATCGCTGTCCAACGGTGTGTGTCTTAACCAAACGTTGTGTGTCGATTGGACGACTGGAAAGCACATCGGAAGTGTCAATGTTTGATATGATGTTTCTGAAAGGTTTTTTTATGGTTAGTGCTAGCTACACTGATTGTGTCTTGTGGGTAAAGTGTACAACCTCTGCAGAGTGTTAATCGATCTATTCGAATAGCCGCGTGCTCGGTCATGGACATGCTCGGGAATTTCACACGAGGGGTAGATTTTTATAAAAATATTTGAGAAGGGAGCTGTGTGATCTAAGTCATATGGCTATGTGAATAACTTTTTTAGACTATGTGTCTTTGTGAAATCAAATGGTAAATTATTATTGTTTATTTGTTCTGAATCACGTTTTCAATCTATTATTTGTATTCAATTGCAAATATTGCATTTTTGCAAAATTACCACATAAGCCATTCATTTCGAATAAGCCATCATCTATAAATTGCATTATGTGGTATGAATTGCGAGTACGGTTATGTACTCATACTTGCTATAAACAATCAACAGAAGTGGAGGAATCATCGCTTGCTTTTGAAGAGGAGTTCTACGAAGGTGTCGATCGTTAGGGTATTGATCCCAGACAGTTGCATGTGGTGAATTGATGGGATTCCACTGAAGTTTATTTCTATTCCGCTGCTGCTATTTATCTATTGTCAGCACTGTGTTGCTTAATAAATGTAAACTCGACCATAAGGTCAAAACCATTCTTTGTTTTTCAAATGAGTCGTTTATTCTATTAATCGTCTTGTGTGGATCGATATTCATCTATGTTGACACTGTGTGCACTAGCGTGATCCTGGACTTGTGCAGAATACACATAGGGTCCAGAATTACATTTTTGGATCCCAACAATGCTCCATCTTTAAATAGCTTCTGAAAAGGTGGCAGTTGTTTCTGGAGAAGACACATGTGCGAAGCGTTATGTCTGGTCGGAGGGAGGTGGCAGTTGATTAAAGTATCAACTGCTGTGCGGTTAAATGTCAGTGAGACATTCAACCACTAGTCAGTGTCTTAGGATTATGTAACGTTGCGTGGTATGGAACATACAACACGTGTTCCATTCATCATACGGTAAAAGATATACCTGGATTTAGATCCAGATATCAGTTCATAGTTTTACGAGCAGTTAACTAGTCGGGGACTAGGTACGGGACCTTGTCCGACCAGGGTATTTATTATGTAATCTCTGGAATCCTTACGACCAGTGAGTCGTTAGCCTTAGGGGTTACGATCACGAAGAAGTATGGCCCTTAGACCTGCCTTGAAAGCTTGAATAACAGAAGATTCTGCGACCTCTGGAATTCAATTACGAACCTGACTGAACCTTTTGATGTATTGACGAAGAGTCTCATTAGGTTCTTGCCAGATTCGATGAAGGTCATCCTCCTTTCCAGGGCAGTCGTACGTACCCTGGAAATTTACAATCAGGAGGTTGCAAAGTTGCTCCCAAGTATAGAATGATCCGATCGGTTGGTTGAGCAACCATGACCGGGCAGACCCTTCAAGTACCATAGGTAGATAATTTGCCATCACATTTTCGTCACAACCAGCAGCTCTGATGGTGGTAGTATAGATTTGGAGAAATTCTAACAGGTTCTGGGTCCCATTGAACTTGTCCATGTTGGCTGGTCGGAACTTGTTGGGCCAACGCACAGCCTAGAGCCCTGCAGAGAAAGGTCGACAACATGTGATTGATTCATGGCGTCTTCTTTGGAAGGCTGCCGGATTGTAATCGGTCGGAGACCGGTATCTCAAATTGGAATACTGGGGCTCCGGTGTTCCGATTCGATCGTGGACGTTAGGATGATGCCTCCGACCACTTGCTTGGCCTAGACGATGTCGGAGATCATCAGGGCCAAGCGATTGATCCTCTCGTCAAGGAGGAGTGGCTGTTCGAAATAGTCTTCCTCCCTCGTGACTGCTTGGTCGGAATCGTCGATGAGGTCTTTGTATCGACTGATCCCCAACTCGACCATGATGCCCTCTACCGAGGGAGGAACGTTGGGATGAAGTCATAGTTTGACTTCGTGAACTCCTTTGTTCTCGGTACACTTCCGTACACTGCATGGTTTGCTGGAGGATCTCTGATACCTGACCTACAAGTTGGACAATTTTTGGAGCATCTACTAAAGCAGGGTCAGTGTTATTTAAAATACTTTGAACACGCTGTAGGTTCTGTACCATCACTGAAGGTCTTGGAGGATTCATAGTAGTTGTAGGTCCCGTCCAACCCATTACTCTAGGTGGGGCAGAACCAGGCGAATTAACTGATGGACATCTATCAGTTCTATTACCTCTGGCATCTGGTGCTTGATTACCCGTGCCATTTCCATCAATATGTGGTGGCGAGGTAGTTTATGCAGGACCGTATATGGTATTTTGATCTGTATTTCCGATCGCATTGACATAGTGCTTCCAGCAGCGATCTTCCGTAGAGCTTCCACTGTAACCAGTGGAGAGCACTCTAGTGCCTCCACCAGAAGTTTCCACGATGGAGACCGGTCGGAAATTAGCACCTCCTGAGGCCTTTGGGGTGGACTCAACCTGATCCGGTGAATCGCCGATCGTATGCTAAGTCTTATCATTCTCACTTGGCCTATAGCCAGTGCGGGTTTCATCGACACCGTTACCAGATGTCGGTTGGCTCCTGGAATTTCTAGAAATTGTTGGTGAATACCTGTCAGCCATGATCGTATCGAGAGTATACTGATTTTTGAATTGCGGGGCTGAAGTTTTGTCACCTTTTTCGCCGGTCGGAAAGACCGATCCTGGAGAGATCTTTGGACATTCCGAACTGGTCGGAATGACATGTCCCTCTGGAATCACCACTTGTTGTGGTGGTGCATCTTCATCCATCTGTTCGATTTTGCTGACGTCTGCGACATGTGAATCTGCGGAGAAGGATGATGACGACATCCCATTCTCATCCATGGTGCAGATGCATCCCTCCTTGTCGAGGTTGGAGTAGTCATCCAAGTCGAGCCAGTTCTCCTCGTTCCAACTCCCTACCATAGTCGCATGAGCGATTATGAGGAACGGGTGAGGATTTGATGAGCGAAGAATTTCTTCAGGAAATTTGCAACTTCTTCCCCATGGGCGACGCCAGCTGTTGACGATCAAATCATCGATCTAATGAAAATATATAAAAATAGAGGAAAATGATGTGTATCTCCTGAAAGAGAATGTGGTCGCTCTTTATTACTATGAACTGGCTGCTTACAGGGAATGCCTACGATCAGGCAAATAACTAATTCTAGTTACACTGAGTATGATGTTGGCTATGCTATTGAAATAGATAAAAAGTATGAATCTAATGCCAATAGCTTCTTGTCTTTCGCCCCCAGAGTCTTATCTCTATTTTTCTCTCTCTCCTCCTTCCATGCTCCATCTTTAAATAGCTTCCGAAGAGGTGATAGCTGTTTCTGGAGAAGACGCCTGTGCAAAGCGTTGCGTCTGGTCAAAGGGAGGTGACATTTGATTAAAGTATCAACTGTTGTGCGGTTAAATGTCGGTGATATATTCAACCAGTAGTCAATGTCTTAGGACTATGTAACGTCGCGTTGTATGGAGTATACAACACGTGTTCCATTCATCACAAGGTAAAAGATATACCTGGATTTGGATCCAGATATCAGTTCATAGCTTTACGAGTAGTTAACTGGTCGAGGACTAGGTATGTCACATCCCCAAAATTAATAAAGAAAATTACTATACATCACATTAGCATGCATCGCGAGTTCAAGCATTTACATTAAATATTGCACTAGAAAAATCTTATACAATTGTATAAACTTACACCTACAAAAGTAGCTCCTAACGAAAATAGTAACAAAAGCATAAGAACTTCCTCTGGAAATAATTTATTCAAATATTATATCAAATATCATGAATTAATATAAATTTTTTCTAAACTTTTAGAACCCAATTGAAACCATAGAAAATTCAAACTCGATTAATAACCTATGCTAGTTTGAATATAATTTATACCAAATAAAACTTGAACAGTGGGTTTTCCAAATTTAATTAGGTACTAGGTCACCCTAGGAACCCCTCCAACGTATTTCACGTTTTTATGAATTTGGTTGTTATATTTTAGAGCCTGGTCAAACTAGAAGGATTAATTTCAAAATCAGTCAAATGGGAGCACTGTTCCTCAGGCCAAACCTGTCACATAGTACCCGACCGAGCCAACCAGTGAGCTGACTCGGCCGAACCTTCTTTAATGCGGACCATCCGATCCCGATCGAACAACCGACGAGACGTCGACCGAAGGCTCGCACGCCCGCCTCGTTGAGTCGCCGACAGTCCGGGCCCACCTGTCGGGACCGCCTTCAACCTCCCACTGACTCGCGCTCAGGCGTTGTACGCCACGCACCCGCTTAGCTCTGATGCATGCCGCCACCGAAGTGGTCGCACCACCCAAACTGACCAGTCCCCAAGCTTCCCCAGCTAATGCTGCTTCTCCCCCGTCCATTTCTTGCCTTTAACCCGCCTCTCTGCTCTCGCATTTCCCTCAGTTCTCCTCTGGCTATCGAGGAGAGGGAAGCTCGTGTGAGCTCAATTCTCCGATAAAATCCTCGCCTCTGGTTCTCTGAGTCTCCTCCTTCGGTGCCATTTCCATTTTCGCTAAGCCCTGGCTGCGGTTTTGTTTGTAGCTTCTGGAACACCTACAGGTCTTCCTCGGCTCCGGAGCGTGCACCAAAGGCCACCGCCGTGTCAATCCTTGCCATCTTCTTGTCTGGTGAGTTCCTTGCCCTCGGAAGGGCGTCACCTTGTGTCATAAGTCTTGAGCGATCTTTGCCCTCAGTCAATTTGTCGGATGCTACATAGCAGCTCAGGAATTGGAAGTTTCTTTCCGCACGAGCATAGAACACTATCCTTCATCTTCGTCTCCGACCGGTAATGCATTTTTCTGATTCCTAGCCATCAGAGCATCTACTAACCGACCTTAATCTATACCGGGGCCTCATTATCCTTCTACTTGCATAGAAAGTCTTCTCCACGCGCGCCTTGCCACCGCCGTCAACCTCTTCGTCGCCAGTCCAGCTCCGGCCAACTCCTCGCCTCTCCAGCACCCAGGTAGCTTCTTTAGGCCCAACAGGTGTTTAGGCACCCGTTTCCCTGGACAACGTAGAGCTCGTTGGTTAGTTGCACCATTGCCGTATCTAGCTCTCCGCTCATCTCCGACCACCACTAAAAACCACTACCGACCGCCGTTGAGTTCGTGTGAGAACCTGGGGTATTTAACTTGTAATACTTAACCACCCGAATGGCCCTAGCATTACAAATCAAATATCTCGATTCTCGACGCATATGTACTTCCCAAAATTGCAGTACACATACCCCATACAAAAATTAAGCATCCAAACCATACAAGCCATTCATTAACCAGTCTACAAGCTTACAACATAAAGACATACAAGTCCATATTACAAAAGTAGGGCCGACCGGCCAAATGATAGGAATAAACCAAAGTAGCAGTGGAAACATAAGCCATAAGATGGCTTGTCCTGAAGCTCCTCAAACAAGCCATCTATTAACTTCTCCTGCTTGGCCTCATCAGTGGGCACATCCTCAGGGGCGTACCTAGAGAGATGGTTGAATGTATGCAGGTACTCAGTTACTGTCCTGCGCCCCTGGTTGAGAGCCAAAAACTCCTTCTTGATCTTCATTATGCCAGCGGGAACATGAGCTGCATGGCAAGGAAGTTTTCCCACCATGAAAGGGTTGCTCCCTCAAGTTGATGGGAGGCGAACAGTGCCTTGTCTTTGTCTTGGCACTGAGCGACATCGAGCTTCTGCTCGACTAGACGCAACCAATCGTCTACGTCGAGTGGATCTTCAAACCGCGAGAAGGTGGGTGGCTGCGTGCAAAGGAACTCCGAGAGTCCTCCCCTCTGATGATGACCACCTCCTCCCCTGATCCAGAGGCACCAGAAAGATTGGAGGTATTCTGAGCAATTGCCTAAAGGATCCTCGTTTGGTCCATGCGGTTTCGCTTGATCTGAGCGAGAACCTCAGCCATGGTTGGAGGAGGCGGGAGCTCCTCATCCTGGACAGCTGGCTGACCGTGGTTGTTGCGCGTTCTTCCAGCCATCCTGTTTCATACAAGTGGGTTAGCAACAAGAACCCGGAAAACAAGGGCGGAGAACAGCGGATGAAAGCTACCGGCTGGGGGAAAAGAGGTATTACTCTAACCCAAATACAACAAATAACCAGTAAGAATCGAACTCCAAATAATTGCAAAAAGGCATAAGATCCAATGCAAAACTCATAAGTCACAAGGTTCAACTTCTTGGTACGATTAACTCATATTGAATGAACGAGCAATCGTTTTGAGAAGGAAAATTTCAGAACACAACTCAAGTCTTAACGCCTCTAAAGAACATGGTAAGACCATCTAGAAAGCTATAGACACTAACCAACTAATGCCACCTCTTACCCTTTATAATTCCCATAAGTTCTAGTTGAATTACCCTCTCATTCTAAGCCCCAACGAAGAACCAGGTGCTTTCTATCCAAAATTTGCATCTAAGCTCTAAGCTGAAATTTCCAACTCCAAATACTTTTATGCTTCACCAAAAGACAGCCAACACTTCATTTTCTCAATACCCAAAAACCCACAACCTGAATCTAACGGTGACAACTATCTTTTGAAAAGAAGATGAGAGGGAACAACTTTTCAAATCTTAAACAAGAACAAGGTAAGATGAGCAATCTATGATACGTGAGGAGTAAAATATGAGAGCTTACTTAAGTTTTCATAAACCATTTGATATTTTGAACATAAGTTTTCTAAACAACCTAAGGACGACCAAGATAGGGGTTTCTACGGTCAGTATGGCTCTGATACCAACTTTTGTGAGAACCCGGGGTATTTAACTTGTAATACTTAACCACCCGAATGGCCCTAGCATTACAAATCAAATATCTAGATTCTCGGTGCATATGTACTTCCCAAAATTGCAGTACACATACCCCATACAAAAATTATGCATCCAAACCATACAAGCCATTCATTAACCATTCTACAAGCTTACAACATAAAGACATACAAGTCCATATTACAAAAGTAGGGCCGACCGGCCAAATGATAGAAATAAACCAAAGTATCAGTGGAAACATAAGCCATAAGATGGCGATAAACAAAAACCCAACGGTTTGCCATTACCCACAAGTCAACCGACTGAAAATGCCCAAGCTAGTCGTCGAGAGCAAAGTCGAAGTCGATCTCACAATAGTTAACCCCTTGGGGGTCAACCTCCTCTGCAACAATTAAGCAAAGCAACTGAGTAGAAAAAGTACTCGCAAGACTTACGAGTAACAAGCCTATACATAGCTACATGCAAGCTGAAAGAAAGGAGGAGGTTATATGGTTCATTTGACGCATAAAGCAACATTTCAGTTGCAATAAGTAAATAGATTGAAAGAAATTTAACAAATCTTTTTTTAATTGATTAAATAATAGCGAGACAACAATAATAAACATAAGTATCAACCTAGTGACTTCCCAACAGCCACCACAACATAGCACGAATTACCAATTCGTACCACCCGAGATCAAGTTTTATCAAAAACTGTTGAGTCTAACTCTTGTAGAGACCTAACCATGCATGTCCATAACCAAGGACTTGGCTATTCGAATAGATCATACCCTGTAGGGGTGTACCAATGTACCCACACGCTAGACCGTCTTTTTGCCATGCAATAGGGCACACTTCCTTAGGTATGCCGGCAAGGCTAAGTCCTACGAGATGCTTTCCAATGGATTGTACTAATTACGAGTCGCACGTATGGGGGTTGACCCTTAGTGAACCGCAGCTACAGGCTCCCACTAAGGACCCACACGTTGAGTCGGACGCACCGGCCCAGCCGATGCAACTGCGGGTGCTCCTGGGTATAGCGAACCTAGAAAGGAACCCATCCCTCTCAACCCAAACAAACATTCTCTTTTTCATACCACCAGCGACTTCAATAAGTAATACCTCCCAAAGTACTTAGTCAAGAGAGGTCTCATATCCCTCTCATGTGGTTAGCACGCAAAAACGCTTGGGTCAGTGTCTAAGAAGTTCGGTCCTTGTTGACTCGGGCACCATTCACACACCCAATAACCACACCATCAAACCAATGTGCCCAAGTCTAAAACATTTCACTTTCAGTTTTAGTTTTCCAAATACAATTACATACATGAGTATCCATACTCAAATAATTATAATGATGATAAAGTGATCATCGCCGAATTCTACCGTTCTAAGCATTTCTAAGCAACATCAACTCGCAAACTAAGCAAAGTGATTAGAGCCCATCCATCGAACCCTAAATCACAGCGAATAAATCCTAGGCTCAGTGGTAGAGGAAGAAAATTTACCTACAGTTTATGCAACTATAGGATCAACTACTCGATCGATAATTTAACAACAAAATAGAGCATGCATACGTACACTTTGCAAACAAGATAATAGACTTTGAAAGTAATGGGTTCAATATGATCAAATAAAAATAACTGCTTGCCTTGCTGGAGATAACTTTCTTGCTGTGGAGGATAACTCACGTAATCAATAAAGTCGTCGGAACCTAATCGAAAGAATCGAAAGCACAATAAGAACGAATGATACCGAAAAGACCCAAAGATACAAATTCGTTCAAAAATCATGAAAAATTCACATAAGTTAGAACATGATTTTAGATAAATTTATCAACAAAAATCAATTGATTTGGATGCCCCATGCAAAAGTTATGGCAGTTTAAAAGTCAGTTTTTCAGAAAATCCAATAAATTACTAGCTATCACTATTCATCCGAAAATAAAAGTTTTGGTGAAAGTTTCCAGAGAGGTGGTGCATATGAAATATTTAGGGCAGACAGAGCACCACATGAGTTGATCAACGAAAAATGATTCACCTCATTCGGAGCTAAGATGAATTTTCTATGATTTTTCCAAGACAAGAAAGTAGTGCACAAGATAATTGTAAAATCAGATTTTTAGAGATAGCAACAAGCTCAAAACCAATTTTACACTAAAGTACAGTAACATAGGAAAATAACAAAATTGAGTTTACTAAAATTGGAGCTACAGAGAAATACTTATGCATTTTTGAAGTCGAAACAATTTTTAGAGCAATAAAAGTATTAAACCTAAAACAATTTTACCAAAAGTATTTTTTGAATAGTAACAAGGTTCAAACCATTTTTATAATAAAGTACATGCAAAAAGGAATCTAGCAAAATTTGAATCATCAAATTTGGAGCTAAAATGAATTACTTATGCAATTTTGAAGTTAATGCAATTTTCAGTTCATAAATAAAGCATTTCAGAATTTTCAAAATCATAACAGACTTTTTACACCCAGCCGATCCTAGCCACGGTCGCTGACCAGTGGGCCCCTTAAACAGCGCATTTTCTATTTTTGAAACCGAATAGAATTTTTGGCCTGACAGGTGGGGTCCACATGTCATACACACGGCTCGTGGAATAGTGCGTAGACTCACGGTCCACGGCTGGTCCACGAGATTCCCGCCCGTGCGCTAAACCCTATGGCCCACATATCATACACTGTGACAATCGGGATTTACACCTCGCTTACTGTGCTCGGCCACACATGTCATACACAGCGCAAAACCATAAAAGACAGCCATTAACTACTAAGCAATCATTAGCAGTTAATGAACGGGATTTGGTCTTAATGACCTTGCTACAGTATTGTAAGAAATCCGACAATACAGTCCTGGCTTCGCCGGACTCTCGACGGCGTTCCCGGGCACGGCGGTGCTGGCTAAGGGCATGGATGGGTTCACAATACTCTTGCGCACCCAACAGTGGTACTCACGATGGCTGAGCTGGCCCGAGGCGGCGGTGCACCGGAGAGAGGCGGAGGAGAGCTACAGCTAAACGTGCACGACACAATAGAGCTCCGCATTGTCCAGGGAAGCAGGTGCCACAGCATTAACAAGTCGCAGAGAGGCTACCTGAGCGAGGGAGAGACTCGGAGGAGGTCGGAGTCGAGCTAGCGACGAGGAGGGTGACGGCGGCTCGGTGCTTCACCGAGGAGAGCTCACTCTGGTGAAGGAGACAGGGAATGAGTGGTAGAGAAAGCCAAGGGTAGTCCACAGATGGTGTACAAGCAATGAATCGGCCAGCGGCTTACCTTACCGGAGATGGGGAAGAACGGAAGCTTTGCGACCGAAAATGGATCAAACTCGGATTTCCCGGGCTCCTGTGAACCGATGGAAAAATAGAGTGAGGGGAATGATTAAGCAGGCCAAGGCACAGCCAGTGACGCACTTGAGCGAGGACGGGACTCACCGAACACGGAGTTGGCAGGCGGCGGCTCCGGGTGCGAGTTCTGCCACCGAAGAGAGCTCGACGGTGTTCCGGGCGCTACAAGCCAAGGCAAGGCCTCGCGTTAGCAAAAATGGAACCATGGAGGAACAGAGATAGAGTAGGAGGCGGAAGCACGAAGCTTACCCGAGAGAGAGCCAAGATCTCGCCTCCTTTCCCTTGGCCACCGAGAGGGAAAGTGAGAGCTAGCAGGCGAGGAAGACGGAGTTATAGCGCTCCAACGGCCGGGAAGGAGACGGCGTGAGGAGGCGACGCTCCAGGATTGGTTAGCCGGGGCGGTGGATCCACGGCGTCAACGGAAGCGGCGCAGAGCTTCTGCGGCGCATGGCGTGGCGAGTGATTCCTGAGCGTGAGCGAGCTAGAGAAGACAGGTCTGACGAGTGGGTCCCGCGGTGTCAGTGACTCACGGCGCAGCATGGGAGTGGCCTGGTCCGGTGGATCTGGGTTGTTCGATTGGAAATGGACGGCTCGGATCCAAGACAGAAAGGCCTGAGATGGTTCGAACGGGTGCAAAATCTGGACCTGAGGATCTGCATCGGATGGCTCACACACGACACGGTTAGGCGGTTGGGCTGAACCGAGGGAGCCGGGTCAGAGTCTGACTCGGGTTCAAGCCCGAGGAACAGTGATTCCAGATTTTGAATTAAAAAAGCTGAGATGATTTGCGAATTTCCAGAGGTAGCTCCACAGCTCCAAAAATTCTTAACTTTTTACTGACTGTTACTGACTGATTCTAACTTCCAGATAAACTGTGTATAAATTTTCTAGAATTTTTCATGCAGTGCATTGCTTGCTAGAAAATTCACAAGCTGCTGCACAGGGGTTTTGACGAGAAGGATAACAGGTTTGACCAGCCTTTAAGAAATAGCAAATAATTTCTAAAAATTATGAAATTTCTCAAGGAGATTACCGAGATGATCAATAATTTAGGAAAAATATTTCCAGAGGATGATCATAAGGTTTGACTAGAAGATCTTGAATTTCAACACTTCGAGTTAATAAAACCGATTGAGTTTGAAATCCACACTTCAAGGAAATAAATTTTAGGGATTTCAAATGACAACAAGGATGCATCCAAAAGTTTTAATTTACCCTCATTTTCATAAATTTGAAACACAACCCCAGAGCTTTGGGATGTTACAGTTCGCCACCGGTACTAATAGGTGCGCAAAACTATTACGCACCCATCCCTGCCCTTGGCCAACGCCGTCGTGGTCAGAATCGCCGGCAATCCACCGACGAGGGAAGCTCGGTTGTTGTCGGGCCGTTCGGCACACTGTAGCAACGCCATTAAGGCTAATCAACGTCTTTAACTTCCAATGATTGAGTTAAATATTTAATGGCTGTCTTAAGGAATAAATGAGTCTATGACATGTGGGACCATAAACAGAAAACGATGTTTAAATGATATTTAAGTCTGAGATTGACAGGTGGACCCGAATCCTAAGTGCACAGTCGTGGACCACGTGAACCAGCTCATGGACTCGTGGTTCACGCACTGTCTCATAGACCGAGGCGCTGACGAGCGGCCCCACTTGTTAGTCAGAAATTTAAATCCAGGGGTAAAAGAAAAATAGCACTATTCACCAGGCCCACAGTTCAGTGACTGCAGCTAGATTGAGACTCGGTAAGAAAAGGATTAAGTGATTAAAGAATTTCGGAATACATTTAAATATACACTAAAAAATATTAATAACTTCAAAAATGCATAATTAATTCATCTTAACTCCAAATTGGTTGAAACTAGTGCTGGTAATTTTCATTTTTGATGAACTTTATTTCAAAATAGGTTGCACATTTTTATCTATAGCAAAAAATGTAGTTTTGGAAAATGATCATTAAATCGATTATCTTTACAATAGAAAAATGCCTATAATTTTAAAAATTCGTAACTTTTGCCTTGAAACTCCGATTAAGATGAACCAAGTTACAGTGCACCTATATTAATATTCTCCATTTACCTGTGTAATCATTTTCCTCCTCGCTATTCTATAAATTTTGGCCAAAACTTTAAATTAAATAAGATGCATTTTCGGGACATTCAAACTTCAACGGCCATAACTTTCACATTCTCAATGTAATTGGATTAATTCTCACAGCTAAATTCATATAAAATCACCATCTAGCCACTGTATAAATCTCACACATTTTTGAGCATTTTGAATTTTGTGTCTTTTCTCGATATTTACTCGGTATTATCTTTATATAGATCTCGAAGCGAGTTTTATTGATTCTTAAGCTACCGAGAGCGAACAACTTGAATACCAGTAATGCAAGCATCATTTAAACTTTCTTTTGCATCGTATTGCTTCCAGTTTCATGTAGTCAGATGCAATGATAATTGCTTGTATTTTTGAAATGTGTAGTTAGTTATGTCCAATTCATGGGGTTGTCCTTGAATTATTTTTCAGTACCTACATGCTTAAGTTAGGATGTGTGAACTATATGGTTTGGGGTTGCTTAGCCATGCAAGTCTAGTACGGTAGTTTGATTGTCGGGAATAACCCGATAATCATGGGAGACACAACTTTCTTATTATCTTTTTATTTCAGATCTTCGTATCTGTTTCTCAAGTTAAATTTTATTATTTTAAAAGAGTTTTTGGGTCTGGACAAATGGTTGCTAGTGATGGTGCCTTCGAGCACGAGATCGGGTATGTAGATGACTTGTCCCGACCAACAAGAACCGATCTTTGGTGACGTTGTTAATTCAAGTACGCACGTGCTGCCACACGCGGGGTGGGACTCAGTCGGTCAAGTAGGGGGAGGGTTTTATTGGGTTGGACCGTAGGTGGTGTGAGGACATAGCGACCGTGAAATCCTATGTTCCTTAGGAACCCAGTGTAATATATACTGTGCAGGTGAGTACGATTTCTCTGTTGGCGGTTAACCAACATGCTAACAACGTACACTGGCTCCCCTCTGGCACAACATGTGTGCCCACTTAGCATTTGCTATATGTTTATGTCTAAGTTGGGATTCATTCTCACATGGGTGGTCTAACTCAATAAAGTTTTCTTGCTGAAAAATACCGGATCCCGATTTCCCCAGCCGACACACCATAGGAAGTGTGTTAATTCCGGAGGCTTACGGGCTAATCGAGTCGTGTGGGTAAAGTAGTATAACTCTGCAAAGTTACATCTATTCGAATAGCCGTGTCCACAGTTATGGACAATCGCTTGAGTTCGGGAGTCACTATTGTTAGACTTTGAATTAAAATTGATGGTTACAACTTGATATTCGGCATGAACGGGTATTCATGTACTTTAGTTTATCAAAGTGGGCTGCCACTTTGGTATTTGTTTGTTTACTTTGTTTACAAATGTATCACTTTATTACATACTTTACTTCTACTTCAAATCTGATTTTTAAATGGTAATTGAAAAACTAGTATGTGTAGGTTGGAAGTGGTTGTGTTTTTCTGCAAAACTAAGCCACTACTGCTACCCTTTGAATGCCCAATATGCATAACTAATTTTACTTTGTGTAAGACTTGCGAGTACACTTGTACTCAGTCAGATGTTTGCTGGCCTTTTCAGGTGAGGACGACTTCGAGACCATTGAACTCGTTAGTGCCGATTTAGGCGACACTGACGAGTTGTGTTATTATCTAACCCCCAGTCGGTTGCCTTGGGTTATGGGGCATACCTTGCTGGACCTTTTAGTTTATTTATCTTGCTTCCATTGTTATTTATCACTCTTATTTGAATTTGGCCGGTCGGTCGTTATATAATAGTTGTAGACTTAACTATTATGATGTATGTCTTTTGGATTGTAAATGTATGATATTGTATGGATGTGATCGACGTTGAATGAGAGTATGAGCGTGTTGGCCGCTGATCCTGGGAGCCAACACGGGCTCATACTCGCTGTTGTGAATACCACTTTAACTTGTCTAAGCGTTGGCTTTTACCGTGTGGAGAACTGATCATCATGTAGTACCCGCAGAGGAGCAGCACGCATGATCATCGGTGCTCTAGTTTCAGTCGGGATTACTCACTTAGATGAAGTTAAGGTGGAATTCATTTACTTGAGGCCCAGAGTTATTTCCATAAGACCGGGAAGAACTTGGTTTTACAGAAATAACCCGGGGGTACTCACAAGGTACGGGACCTTGTCCGACCAGGGTATTTATTATGTAACCTCTGGAATCCTTACGATAAGTGAGGTCGTTAGCCTTAGAGGTTACAACCACGAAGACGTATGGTCATTTCTTATGTATTAAAGTAATACATTGTGGTTTTAATCCTCGTCACCTATTATCACAGACACGTAAATTTAGACTGTTTAAAAATCGTCTGTGATGACGATTTCGACCCGTTTATGATGACAATGTCTGTATTAGTGAACCTTACCCTTTAAAAGAATCTTGACTCTGAGATTTCGGTAGGACGGAAAGAAAAAGATAGAACGAGGAAGGGAGACGTAGCGGGGGGATACTGACGTGCTAGCTTCTACTGGAAGTCTTATCGAGAAAAGTTTCGAAAGCCAAATTGATTAGTTAGATGAAGAGCCTCAAAAGCTCAAGTGCTTAGTTCAATTCCTCCGGTGGTAAATCATAGGACGACAGCTCAGCCTCAACAAATGAAGCACGAATTCTTCAATTTCTTTCGCAGTTTCTTGCATGTCTTCTCCAGCGCTTCGTACTCCTTGTCCTTGTCAAGGCGACGTTGCTTCTCATCCTCGTATTTCTTCTCCAGCACTTCGTACTCCTTGTCCTTGTCCAGGCGAGATTTCTTCTCATCCTCGCATTTCTTCTCCAGATCTTGGCGAGATTTCTTCTCATCCTCGTATTTCTTCTCCAGCGCTTCGTACTCCTTGTCCTTGTCCAGGCGAGATTTCTTCTCATCCTCGCATTTCTTCTCCAGATCTTGGCGAGATTTCTTCTCATCCTCGTATTTCTTCTCCAGCGCTTCGTACTCCTTGTCCTTGTCCAGGCGAGATTTCTTCTCATCCTCGCATTTCTTCTCCAGATCTTGGCGAGATTTCTTCTCATCCTCGTATTTCTTCTTGCAGCTTTGAATCCTCTTGTCAAGAGCCACAACTTGCAACTTCAAGCCGTCGATTTCTTGCTTGTCAGCCTCGCAGTTGTGGGCGGGTCCCTGCAACAGAACAATACATAATATTAATCCTCCCAAAGAAAAAAAAAAGTCTTCTCCCGAAGAAAAAAATTAAGTGCTTAGTTCAATGCCTCTTGGCGAGATTTCTTCCCATGCTCGTATTTCTTCTCCAGATCTTGGCGAGATTTCTTCTCATCCTCGTATTTCTTCTCCAGATCTTGGCGAGATTTCTTCTCATCCTCGTATTTCTTCTCCAGATCTTGGCGAGATTTCTTCTCCTGCTGGTATGTCTTCTCCCAGCTTTGATTCCTCGCGTTAAGAGCCTCAATTTGCAACTTCAAGCCCTCGATTTCGTTATTGTCAGCCGGGCAGCTGCTGAACTCGCTACGAACTGATGCGTGTGCCTGCAACAGAACAATGCATAATATTAATCCTCCCAAAGAAAAAAAAAATTAAGTGCTCTCCTCAAAAAGAAAAAAAAAGGAAAAATTATGATACACAATGTACTCGACCAAAGAAGAACAGAAAGTAGGGTAATTAAATTTCTGTAGACCAACAATCTCTACTACCTGCTTATCCTTTCGGCTCATCGTGATCGTGCGAGCTTTCTACGATTGCTTCTTGCTTTCGTCGCGAAGCATGGCTGCATGGGCATGGTTTATATAGCACAAAGCTGCGGGGTCGAGGTATCATTCTCTCTCAAGATTCAGAGACTCACAGTCTACTACCTTATCCTTTCCGGTCATCGTGATCCCTTTCTAAGCTTGCTTCTTGCTTTCTTGAGGACAAAAGCCAAATGGAATTTGGCAACGTGTGAAGTGCACTGACTCAAAAGTAAGAAAGCTCATCGTGAGAGCTTTCGTCGAAGGAGCCTGGACATCGTTTGAATAGAAGACCCAACCTAACCTAATCCGTCAACGAGGACTCCGCAAATCTCGTTATCTGTTGGAAGCTTCTTCCTTTTCTTTGCTCTGTCACATGCTGTATATTCCGGTCGCGTTGCCCACGATCAAACACTCAGCTTATTATAATATAAAAGTGGAACATGAAACACAAGATATAGTCTAAAGCATTCTTCAAACATTATTGCTCTTTTGCTCGTTGGTCTGGTTGTACAATACATATGCAGCCCCTGTCCCCTTTATATATAGAGAGGTGGGGTACCTTTATAGTATAATAAACTATATGAGACTAAACTACGTTAATGAGCCTCGTGGGTGGACTGTCCTGATAGACATTTGTTTAGGTAATATATCCACAAAATCGAGCCCACGTAAAAGGGTGATGTATAATCACTTGTACCGCGAAGATTTTTCTTGGGGCATCACTAGCATAGTACCCTTTTTCTCGGCAGCTAAAGCATTGAAAGTTAGCTGCGGGGTTGACTGTTGTAGGCTGTCCAACAGGACTACTCCCATTGGAACGCGGAGTTGGAGTTGGAGCCTCAAGAATCGGGTCCGATCGAGGAGATGATGAGTCGCCGAGCTTTATCGATCACGAGGATGCTAATTTGTGACCTTGGCGCTGACTTCTTCCTTTTGCAACTGACACAACTTTCTTTGGCTGCTGGTGATGAGATACGGCGGCCCGATCTTCCGATAGGTTCGATTGATTTCGTCGTTAGGACGTTGATGCCTTGAGGCTTCCGACCCGCAGACCGTCACCTCGCAATTCGCTACACCCACACGACTGTCGTTATCGACCACGCCACGACTGTCGTTATCGACCACGCTTGCACGCGATCAACCTTACCATGAGGATTATTGTTCTTGCAAGAAATCAAAACAACTCACAAGAACAAGGAAGATGCAATCTGAAATGTATTGCGAATATGGATGAAGTTCATAAAGTGGGGTTCCTCAAACCGAACAATCGGTGAAACTGCAAAGTGGCAGAATAATCTAAGAAACACCCCTCATATATGACGGCTACTGTATATATATAGGGGGAACGAGAGGAGGTTGACCTAGGGTTGTGCGGTCGTGGAAAGAGACGTACACAACCTGGGCTCTGACCTCGTCATGCTTACAAGGCCCTACTAGACCCAAAACGGTGACGCATCACCTTATTCACTATTCATGTCACGTATATTTGGTCGAAGACCTGGTCGTAGGACTGGTCTTGAGGAGTTCATACTATATCTGGTCGTAGATTGTGTCCAATGAGTACTGTGCGTGCTTCTTTGGTCGTAGATTGCTCCCAACGAGTTTTGGGCTCGCCGAGTACCGATGAAACTGGTCGTATGCCTTTTCGAAGTGCTCGTAGACCCTGCGGGACTGGCCGTCGACCTTCTTCAACTGGTCGTAGTCCTAGATTCCTAAGTACAAGTAAATCATCTCCGTTAGGCAGCATCATACAGTTCGCAAATAATACACTCAGCCCTAGAAACGAATTTATCTGGTAAATTAAGTGACGTGCTCGAGCTCTTCTCATAGGACCTTGTAGTTCAGCAACCGGCTCTGGAGGATTTTGCGTAGTGCGTGTATCCGAAGGAGTGATATCCTCATCTCACTACTACGTAACACGCCATCACGCATCGTTCGGAATCGTATCACGAGCGGTTTCCAACAAATCTATATTTGTTCGCTCGTGATAACAGATTATCACGCAGCGGTTCAAAACCGCTCAGTGAGATTATTATCACGCACGGTTTTAGTTACAAACCGCCTCGTGATAAGTGGTTATTACGACGGTTTTTAAAGTAAACCGCTCGTGATAGTGGTTATCACGCACGGTTTACTTTACAAACCGTCGTGATATGTCTAGTATCACGCACGGTTTACTTTAAAACCGCTCGTGATATTAGAAATATCACAGATGGTTTACTTAAAACCGCTCGTGATAGTACTTATCACGCACGGTTTTATGTTGAAACCGTCGTGGTAATAGCCTTCTGCATTCGTTTCAACATAAACCGCTCGTGGTAGTGAGCGATCCTAGCTACATTGTTTGCTCTTTTGGCCACCTCAGAATTGCTAGCCATGCCCTCTGAAAACAAGCATGTACAAAAAACTGATATATCGTAGATAATCAATTGTTGATAACTCAAATTGATCATTACTCAAAATAAATTAATAAAGATCGAATTTGTTGAAGTATTTTCGCTATAGTTGTACAATTGGATTACAATTAAGTCAATTGTTTGCGTGAATCTCTGGGTGGCGATGGAGTGAAACTCTCCTTTGTCAACTATTTCGTCATGATAAAGGTGCATAGCGCCTCGAACTTCCACGAGCTCTTGCGCAACGGGTCCATGTAAATCTATTATCAAACCCCGCCGCTAGGTCAAGAAAAATGGTAAGGATATATATTTGAATTTACAATTACAAAAAATTATTTCGAGATTGACAAACCTCCTGATTCTTTATCTTAGCACTAATGATTTGTCGTGATATGATGGTAAACGAGAATGCACATAGCTCATCATTTTTTTGTCAAGCGACCGCAAAAATAGAATTACATATATACGTATAGTCATTTGAAGACACATTTTTATGAAGTATGATATATATAGGATTATTGTGTTGTAGCGCATCGAAATTTCGTCCGTGTGTTAGTTGGGCTGGATCCATCAGATCTTCCTTGTTGGCTAACATAGGAGATGAACGAACTACATAATTGAAAAAGTTATCCTCGCATTTCAAACGAAGGAAGACTACAATAGAGTTATGTATGGAGGAAATGATCATACTTGTCGAGTATTCCTTGCGCACGTCAAGTCGTGATCGTTTCGACTAGGGAATCAAGATATATCACGTTGTTCCTCCCGGTATAATGACTAAAAGGATCCGATGGTACCTACTCATGTATGTCGCTATAACTATTAAACCTAAGTACAAATGAAATTTGAATAGCAAATAGTGAAGCACTTACCCCGGTTGTAGGGCACCAAGATGTAGTCCTTGCGAGTCCAAGAAGCAATGCCGCCGTTATGTAGTTCTCGGCGAAGGTCGCGCTCGCTTCGATGGTTTGCATAGATACCACGTGGGTCGAGGAAACCCACGGTTCTCGCCCTTCCCGCATATTTCATCATGTATCTATACAAAAGCAATGAGTTGCGATATTTATCGGTATTACATGAATGTAGAACTTGATTGTACACACTTACGTTGTCCAACATCGTAGAAGCGAGGCGCCGAGGGCTTCGAGATTGAATAGGTTGAATAAGTCGTTGAAGCCCACCACGACGCTGTTCTACCGTTGAAGAAATGCTCATCCTTGTATGCGACGGTGATTCCAAAGATCGCACCCTTCTTTGCGGTATTCGCAGTACTGTGCATGCAAAGCCCGACAAGCAAATCCAATAGCGGGCTAATTGTGCGTTAGGGCACAACGGTTTTCCGATGGAGTACTTCCGTGCTTCGGGACTTGGGAGGCGGCTTAATGTTCGCCGATTTCGATTTGGCCTTAACGATTGGCGGCGTTTTCCGCGAGACGACTCGGGAACCGACACGGTAGCACGCTTTTCTTGTTCCTTGGCGCCTTCTCCACGGAACCGGCGAGGTGGCCTTCGAGGCGAAATATGAGGTGGAGTCATGGAGGGTCCCGTTGGAGAGGAATGGTCCTGCCGAGATTGCGGATCGGCTGGGTCCGGGACGATGTCCGCCTTGGGCCATCGGATAAAAGCGTGCACGGCATCCCCTAGTGTTGTGATCTCTTCGTTCGGGCGAATGTCCGGCGGACGGCCATGAAATGTTGATGTACCATGTCCACCTCCACCCTTGCGTAACCATGCGCCACCGACACCGTCGGTCGCATCGCTCCTTCCCGGTATGGATGCACCATCCCCGCCCAAACCTCAATAGGAATGGACCCAACTAACCTCGCTTGAGCTTGCAGCCGTCGACTCCTACAAAACGACACGCAATTAGCTAAGGCGCCCTATAGGTCTATCTTTGGTGCATTTCATAGATGTACATTACCTTGATGCGGTCTATCGGTAATTGGTCGTCGCCATGTTCAAAATTATGCGTGGACGTGACACTACTCCGATGTCGAGGACCGGTTCCCGCAATAATAATGGGCGGCTTGCATCGGTTGCGAGTACTTGATTCGCTTGATCCCGCAAACTTGCTATCCGCCCTGAAATTTCGCCTTAAGTAGTTCCAAGCGATTGTCGATTCGGCCTTGGATCTCTTCCTACTTCTATACATGAAGTAGTCGTCATAATCCATGTACCCAAGGTACGTTAACCCCTTGCCACGCTGCGACCGGTGCTCCTTGTTTCCTAGGGCCGTAGATAGTATATCCTTCTCCCGTGTTCTTGGAAGGAGCCTTGGAAGTTTGGGCAATCAATTCACGCCGCAAGAGGTCATCATGTTATTATAGTCACTATGAAGTTATGGACTTATAAACAAGTAGGTAGTTCGACATATTTACCACACGCTGGGACACTTCCGTCCGCGGGTTTGGGAAAGTGACGCCATCGACGAGACTTTGCCCTCGCTTAACCGAGTTAGGGAACGCGGTGTGTGATATCGAAATAGATTCTCCTCCTCCGCCTCCCATTGCGCGGATTTAGCCGCGCACCAGTGATCGCCGAGTCCGTGGGGGTGAGTGTTTCGTTCGGATTGCTTTGTGCGCCGCACTTTGCTCGTTAAATTCATCCGTCGCCTTCATAGCCACAAAGGCGCTCCATGTTTCAGCGCCAAGAATGGAAACTTCATGAAGGGCGCCTCACTCTTGTTCACGCATCGCGTGACAAGAACGCTCTTGAAGGTCCTCCACGCGTGACACATGGGGAGCAAGGCATGCCGCTCGACGCGCTTCATGTGTGTTTCGATAGTGAACCCGCTGAAAGGTCTTCCCACAAAGACGCGCTCTCGATCTTTTGTCGATACTTCCACTTTGGTGTGGTGATAGGACCTTTTCCTTGCAAGTATCCCGCAGATGGTCCGAATCTCGCCACGATGCCGGGACTCGAGGGACCCCAACGCCACCGACCTCCGTGATGGTCACGGCCAACAGCAATTTCGATATTCCTCCGCCATCTCGCTACGATCTGCGGCGTCGGTGACGGCGGCGAAGACGGCGCCTCGCCATGTGCGGCGTCGGTGATTGGCGGCGAAGACGGCGCCTCGCCATCTCGCTTACTTGCTATCTATGTAAGTTCTGTAATTAAGCATTAATCCTATTGTAATTAGCATGATTTGTAAAAGATTGATGATAGTTTGTGCTCTCGAAGGAGAGTTGCAAAGAACAAGTCTTTGCCATCTCAATCCTATTGTCTATACACTTCATGAAATGAATATGATAATATAAACTCAAGTATGCAATATATCGATCAATTTCAAACTCTAGTAAGACAATATTTCAAAGAAGGTCACATTAATGATGCGAATGTTGTGCAAGGTGATGGATTGTAAGTCAATATAATGCCATACTTATGTGGAGTTGATGAAAGAAATACTTGCATTTAAGTATAACCAAAGGAGCCGATGAAGTATAACCAAGAAGCATGAAGGAAATACTTGCATTTAAGTATAACCAAGAGAAGTTGATGAATGATAGCTAGAGCCTAAACGATGTTGTTCGGTGGATGAACTTGTCATCTATTTGGGAACATACCACCGCTACTCACACGACGCCTAGTCGTTCTAATGATTATTTTAGTTATTACTTCTTATTTATTGAGGAAGTTCCATGATAACCGTGCAAGACTTATGCATAAGCGCGAGGCTTGCTCAGGTAGACATAAGTCTTACCGACACATGGGACATAGTTCACTTAATAGTTTATCTTATCGATTTATATTTATCAAGGAAATTCCATGAGCCTTAGCTGGAATTTTCGAGCACGGGCTAGACATTAGCCTTGTGAGTTAACCAGTTATATCATTTTGGATATCTATAGCTAGTTATTATTACTGTTTATTATTGTTTGGTTGCAATGCGTCAAGGACATACACTTATTTGTTACTAACATTATCTGGCTACGGTTAATTGCTCACTAGGGCAATCCTGGATATAAGACTATACTATAACAAAGGTACGCAATCGATTTGAGCTCTACCGATAAAACTTCTATTCACACCTCGCAAAGATAGCATGACGCCTAATTAACTTAACTAAACTATCGCTTTAATCGACTTAGTTATCTTACTAAGCATCCGATAATGTGGGACACAATGCTATGCATCTTATATATTGAAAGTACTTTGTGGGACATAACAAGCTAAGGCCCACTGATCATGATCTACTGTGTGCATAGCTAAGTGTTAATAGAGACAAAGTTCTGTGTTCGTGAACTCTCTCCAACAATTAATATTTTCATACAAGGTCACACCAATCATCTCTAATCGATTAAGTTATAACTATTGCAATTATTATTATGTTAGCAATGCCCTAGGGTTTGCATGTTATTGGGACAACTACACTCTATATGATCTGTTACTAAATCCTTAAATCATTGTTCTTTGAGTTCAAGACTAAAGGCAATCTAATTAGCCTCTAATTACTTGAACTTATCCCGATAAATTGCCCATTAGTTAAACCTACTTTGGATGTATTGTCAATGACACAAAAGGATCCTATGTTTATTTACTAACATCCTTATAATTATAAATTGATTTATCTTAGTCTAACATTACTACTAATAATGGACTAGGGTTGTCGACTTTGAGTATATTTAATGCACCTTGATTGATATGGTGGTGAGCATTTGATCAACTCTTAACTATGTTGGATTTACACATTAAATGGCAATGCTCATCGCCCAATCTCCAATCGCATAGACTACCTCTCGATCGACTTAGTTAGCTCCGATTAACTTAGTCGATGTAAACACTAATCGTGATGTCCTTAGCCTAATCACTCAATGACATTGCCTTTGCATCATATCGACAAATGCTTGTCTTTGCATCATATCAACATATTTCGATCATTTTCGCTAACATCACTTAGCCCTTCATCACCTAACTATACTAAGCGACTCGCTAATCCTTGCCACTTAACCCTAAATTACTTACTAGGGAGGACTTATCGCCAAGAAACCTTATATCGAACACACACACGAGATACATACATACACAGAGAACACGATCAGGAGCCGCGGCCGGCTTGGGGCGTGGCTCGTCGCCGCGATTGAGCGGATGGCGGTGGCAGGAGCGGCAAAAATGGAACCCCGAGGGAAGGCGATCCAAGGGTGGTGGTGGTGCAACGGAGATGGCCGGAGAGGCGCATGGGCCGCATGCGCGGCCGACCATGGAGGAAATGGTGCGGCGGCCCGGAGCGGGATGGGAGGAAATGGAGCGCGCATGGGCATGAGGAAAGCTAGGGAACTTACCCGAGCAGTGGCGGTGACGGAGGTGGCCGGGTCGGGAGGCGCCGGGTCGGGGAGGCGCCGGTCGGGAGGAGGGCGCCGGGTCGAGAAGGAGTTCGAGAGGAGGCGCGCGGATTCGGTGGAGGAGGGGCGCGGGTTCGGGAGGCGCAGAGGTCGGGACCGATAGGGTTAAGAGCAAACCCTATCGGTTCTTTGAACCTTATATGAACAACATCGCGACGGTTCTTTGAGGGAACCGTCTGTGATATGTAATCACAAACGGTTCCTTCGAAGAACCGTCTGTGATGTGGAAACATCACAGACGGTTCCTTCAAATAACCGTCTGTGATGTTTGATTATCACAGACGGTTCCCTCAAAGAACCGTCTGTGATATTGAAACATCACAGACGGTTATCTCAAAGAACCGTCTGTGATATTCAAACATCACAGGCGGTTATTTGAAGGAACCGTCTGTGATGTTTGAATATCACAGACGGTTCTTTGAAGGAACCGTCTATGATTACATATCACAGACGGTTCCCTCAAAGAACCATCTGTGATGTTGATTATATAAGGTTCAAAGAACGGTTACATTAACCGTCTGTGATTACTTATCTCGAGGACCTGGGAAGTTTTTTTTAACCAGTTGATGAGGCAAAGCTTGAAATCTTTTATATCTTATACTCCATCTATTCTTAAATAGACGCCGTTTTAGAATGTGTGCAATGAACTTGACCATTGATTTCTAGAAAAAATATTTAGATTTACCACAGGAAAATTATATGGATAGAAATACCATGGATAGAAATATCCATACACTGCGCACTATAGCCTCCAAGAAAATTATATGAAATAGAACCGTATGTGATATTACATAGACGGTTATTATTGGGAACCGTCTGTGATAATTTACTATCACAGACGGTTCACAATAACAACCGTCTGTGATAGGCTCGCTGCGCCTAAACAAAGCCCAGACAGACCCAACACAGACGGTTCCAAAGGAACCGTATGTGATGGGCCGTCTGCTATAGCCTCTTTTGTAGTAGTGTCTCCTCCCCCTCTTGAATTGGAGTCGTCCTCGACTCAAGCTCATCTTCTTCTCCCACGTATGGTTTCAAATCTGAAATGTTAAATGTGGGGCTAACCCCAAAATCTGCAGGTAACTCTAATTGATATGCATTATCATTTATCTTCTAAATTATCTTAAACGGTCCATCAGCTCTAGGCATCAACTTTGATTTTCTCAATTCCGGAAACCTATCCTTTCTCAAATGGACCCAAACTAAATCACCTGGTTCAAATTTGACAGCTTTCCTACCTTTACTTCCAGCAACCCTATACTTTTCAGTCATACGCTCTATATTCTCTTTAGTTGTTTCATGCAACTTAAGAATAAATTCAGCACGCTTCTTAACATCTAAATTAATTTTTTCAGAAGTAGGCAAAGGTAGTAAATCAATAGGAGCACGGGGGTTAAAACCATACACTGCCTGAAACGGACTTACCTTAGTGGTGGAGTGTACTGACCTATTGTAAGCAAACTCAATATGCAGTAAACACTCTTCCCATATCTTCAAATTCTTCTTTAAAACAGCCCGCAGCATGGTGGATAACGTGCGGTTAACAACCTCCGTTTGTCCATCAATTTGGGGATGACACATAGTAGAAAACAACAGTTTTGTCTCTAATTTATTCTAAAGTGATCTTCAAAAGTGGCTAAAAAACTTCGCATCGTGATCCGAGACAATAGTATTGGGCACTCCATGTAAGCGAATGATTTCCCTGAAAAATAAATCAGCTATGTTTGTAGCATCATCGCTCTTGTGACAAGATATAAAACGTGTCATTTTAGAAAATTGATCCACTACTACAAATATACTATCCCTCCCCCACTTTGTCCTAGGCAATCCTAAAACAAAATTCATAGAAATATCCTCCCAAGGGGCGCTAGGAATAGGAAAAGGCATATAAAGTCCATGTGAATTGAGACGGGACTTAGCTTTGTTGCATGTAGTGCAGCGAGGCACGTAGCGCTCGACATCGCGCCTCATCTTTGGCCAAAAGAAGTGGGTGGCCAGCACGTCTTCTGTCTTCTTTGCTCCGAAATGCGCCATCAAACCTCCTCCATGCGCTTCCTGCAACAACAAGAGACGAACGGGGCTATCTAGAACACACTTGTTAGCACGTTAGAGCAAACCATCATTCAGCACATATTTATTCCATGTTTTTCCTCCTTTACAATGTTCAAACACTTTCTTAAAGTCAAAATCAGTAGCATATAAATCCTTAATAGCCTCCAAACCAGAAATCTTATAATCAAGTTGAGATAACATGGTATAACGCCTAGAGAGCGCATCAGCAATCACATTGTCCTTACCTTTCTTATGCTTTATGACATATGGAAAAGACTCAAGAAATTCTACTCATTTAGCATGTCTTTTATTCAGTTTAGCTTGACTTCTAATATGTTTTAGCGATTCATGATCCGAATGTATAACAAATTCTTTGGGCCATAGATAATGTTGCCAAATTTGAAGCACACGAACTAAAGTATACAATTCTTTGTCATAGGTGGAATAATTCATACTAGGCCCATTTAGTTTCTCACTGAAATATACAACCGGTTTACCTTCTTGAATCAATACACCACCTATCCCAATCCCGCTAGCGTCACATTCACTCTCAAAAGTCTTACCAAAATCAGGGAGCTGGAGTAGGGGTGCTTGGGTGAGCTTCTCTTTCAACAAGTTGAATGCCTTCCCATGCGCAGGCCCCCATTGGAAAGGCACTCATTTCTTTGTCAGTTCATTCAATGGTGCAGCAATGGTGCTGAACTACCACACAAAACGTCGATAGAACCCAGCAAGGCCGTGGAAGCTCTGCACCTGTGACACAGTGGTAGGCGTCGGCCAGCTTTGGATGGCTGCAATCTTTGTCTCATCCTCCTCAATTCCCTGTGGTGTCACGACATAACCAAGAAATGCAACTCGATCGGTGCAAAAGGTGCACTTCTCGAGGTTACCAAACAAACGTGCATCTCTCAAAGCATTAAAAACAGCACGTATATGATTCAAGTCTAGCTCATGTGACTTGCTATAAATCAAGATATCATCAAAGTAAACCACCACAAATTTTCCAATGAAAGGACGTAAAACCTCGTTCATTAATCACATAAAAGTGCTAGGTGCATTAGTTAGACCGAAAGGCATCACTAATCACTCATATAGCCCGAACTTAGTTTTAAAAGCAGTTTTCCATTCATCTCTCAATTTCATTCTAATCTGGTGGTAACCACTCCGCAAGTCAATCTTTGTGAAAATAATAGAACCACTCAACTCATCAAGCATATCATCTAGCCTAGGAATAGGATGACGATACCTTATGGTAATATTATTAATGGCTCTACAATCAACACATATACACCAACTACCGTCCTTCTTAGGAACCAAAAGAACAGGAACAACACAAGGACTAAGGCTTTCTCTTACGTACCTACGGTCCAAAAGATCTTGGACTTGTCGCTGAATTTTCTTAGTTTCCTCCGGATTGGTCCTATATGCAGCACGGTTAGGCAAAGTTGCTCCTGGGATCAAAACAATTTGATGCTCAATCCCTCGAATAGGTGGTAATCCCGAGGGTATCTCAGCTGGAAATACATCCACATACTCCTGCAAAAGATTAGCAATAGTAGGAGGCAAAGAGCTAGATATATCCTCAAGTGAATATAAAGCATTTTTGCATATCAACGCATAGTATGGCAGCTCATTATCATAAATTTCAGCAAGCTCAGATTTAGTGGCAAACATAACACACCCCTTCAATTTAATTCCCTCGAACTTAGAACTAGACGTTACTTTCTCCCCTTTAGGTCGGAAAACACATTTTGCTACTTGCTGATTTTCAGAACCATGCTTATTAGTGTTTCTTTTATTTTTAGTGTGCTCTTCTTTATCTTTCAAAATTTCCGCAGGTGTCAAAGGCAACAACTTAATCTTCTTACCCTTATGTGAGAACGAGTAGGTATTAGCTCTACTATGGTGCAAAATATTATTATCATATATCCAAGTCCTACCTAGCAACAAAGAGCATGCTTTCATAGGCACTACATCAAAGTCGATACTATCTTTGTAATTACCAGATGAAAATTGCACTCTCACAACTTTGTTTATCTTTAACTTACCACACGAATTGAACCATTGGATGTAGTAGGGATGTGGGTGTGGTTGTGTGGTCAAGTCAAGCTTCTCGACCATCTCAGAGCTTGCAAGGTTATTGCAGCTCCCTCCATCAATGATGACTCTGCAGGCTCTGTCTTTCATGAGAAATCTGTATTGAAATAAGTTGTGCTGCTGATTTTGCTCCGCTTTCTCCACTTGTGCGCTCAGCACTCGTTGTGTAACAAGGCTCACATGAATCCCTGTGTCAACAGCAGCTACTTGTTCCCCTACATCATTAGCCTGTCTATTTCGTCTCGTCTACCTGCAAGGTTAGCTGCAAGTACATATTCGTCGTCAATATCACTAGCACTTACATAACCACCGTCTTCAGTTGTAAGATATGTTCGCTGACTTGGGCAGTCCTTCATGATGTGTCCTATTCCCTTGCAACGGTGGCAAACAATCCCGGTGGTACGGCCCGTGGAAGCAACCGAAGAAGAACTCTTGGTTGGGGCCTGCACACTAGTAGATTTGCTTACCTCGGCTGAACGCGCCCTACTAGAAGAGTGGGCAGCAGACCGTGTAGCTGAAGGTATAGCTATTTTAACTTGCCCCGACATTGATCTTGGTTTAGACGTGCTTCCAAAATTATTCCTTGACCTCTGCTGTCATCCCTGCAATTCTTTTTATGCCAAACATGCAAGTTGGAAAAATCTAGGGACACTGTCATATTCCTTGTAATCAACTATGTCCTGAATTTCACGTCTTAATCCCCCATAAAAATGTGCCATAGCAGCTTCTTCGTCCTCAATAATATCACAACCCAACATACTAATTTGTAGCTCCTGATAATATTCTTCTACGGATCTATTACCATGGTTTAAGCGTTGTAATTTATTACGCAAATCACGTTTAAAAGAAGGTGGAACAAATCTGTTACGCATAGCAACCTTTAAAGCATCCCACGTAGTAGGCGCTAATCCATCGTTGCATACCCTATTCCACCAAATGATGGTAAAGTTTTTAAATTCACTTGTGGCTTGCCTAACTCTATGCACTTTAGGAACTAAGTGAGCATTAAATTTTTGTTCTACCGTCCTTTCCCAATCTAGATATATTTCAGCATCATAAGCACCCGTAAAAGATGGTATAGCGAACTTGACTTTCGCATATGGATCATTATTAACACGTGCATTATGTTGCTGAAGGTTATTACCTGTCATACCTTGACGGTTGAAGTTCAGCCGATTCCGTTGTTGTGCATCAAAGGCGTCGTGGTTGCGCCTCTCATTATCATGGTCAAACTCATGGTCATGGGCTGCACCATGAGGTTCCACACGTCCATTGTTCGATCGTTGATTGGCCAAACCATCAATGCGTGCAATGAGCATTGCAATACTATCATTGAGTTGTCGCAGTGTAGCATTTGCTTCCGCAAGCTTCCTATCAATGTCGTCATTAATAGCATAGCGGTGCTCATCCAACACCCTCGTGAGCTCTTCCCTCAAAACACACTCTTGCACATCCAATTCTTTACTTGCCATGGTTAGTAGGAGATAAAAGACAACATAAAGGTATTATCCCTATCAACTACTAGGTGGTGGAAGGTGGAATCACACGCTTTCAAACGTCTTACCAAGCTCTTATGAGTTTCTTACCAAATTGCAGCATGTGGTATGATCGGAGAAGGTGGGATGTATGACCACGACGGAGGTGAATGCGAGGATCCAAATCTGATGCCCGAAAGTATGTGGAGCTCGGACAGGCAATGTTTAGTAGCAAGGAATAGCAATAATGAAATCAGATTAGCAAAGCTGAATAAAAGTCCATAGTACTCGTTACAATTACTGGCCCAAACGCATTCCTAGAACTAGTTCAAGCAAGATGAAAAATAGGATAGATACAAACACAATGGAAATAGATTGATCGAACGTAATCACAGAATGGTACGGGCCTGGTCGTAAGGAGTTACAAACTGGTCGGGACTAAATACGATCTGGTCTTATGGAGATACAAACACAACGAAACAAAATTCGCAAAGCAACTATTTTCTCCTTCTTCTTTTTCTTCTATTTTTTGAATTCCTTGTTTTTGCACTCTTTGCTTCTTTTCTTTTTTTTTTTTCTTTTTTTGCGATGTGACCTGAGTTCAAAACTATTCTGCTACCTTTTCTCTCTCTCTCTCTCTCTGAACTTTGGCTAGTTCTGTTTCGGCTATGGAAATCTTCCCAGCCTTTGTTTGGCAGGACGCGATATCATGAGTGCGTGGGGGGGTGTCCGAGAGCAACCAGAAATAAATAGGTTTGTCTGGGTGGAGACGAGTGGATGGTCGAATCCGAGTAGGTGATCGAATCCGACCAGGTGGTAGATCCCGAGTGGGTGGTTGAATGGGTGTTGCTCGAATAGGTGGTCGATTCCGAGTTGGGTGCAGAAGCCGAATCTGAGTGGGTGATCGTATGGGGGTGGTGTCGATCTCGGCTATAGTAGACAAACTCTAATTGCAACGGATGCAACCAAGGGCAAGCCGAGATACACGATGACCAAAACAGCAAGGACTCGACGCTAGAAACTAGATCACGACGACTAGACCAGCAACAAAGACACCGACGATGGACTCGAACTCAACAACGCGAAAACTGAAAATACAATTGCGAAAGGCACGATGTGGTTTGGACAGCGGAAGAACTAAGATCCAAAACTTTTTGTGGGGATAAACGAGATTATCTAACGGGCAACATTTGCTCTGATACCACTTCATGAGATACGGCGGTCCGATCTTCCGATAGGTTCTATTGATTTCGTCGTGAGGACGTTGGCGCTTTGAGGCTTCCGACCCGCAGACCGTCACCTCGCAATTCGCTACACCTGCACGACTGTCGTTATCGACTACGCTTGCACGCGATCAACCTTACCACGAGGGTTATTATTCCTGCAAGCAATCGAAGCAACTCACAAGAACAAGGAAGATACAATCTGAATTGTATTGCGAATATGGATGAAGTTCATAAAGTGGGGTTCCTCAAACCGAACAATCGGTGAAACTGGAAAGTGGCAGAATAATCTAAGAAACCCCCCCCCTCATCTATGACGACTACTGTATATATATAGGGGGAACGAGAGGAGGTTGACCTAGGGTTGTGCGGCCGTGGAAAGAGACGTACACAACCTGGGCTCTGACCTCGTCACGCTTACAAGACCCTATTAGACCCAAAATGGTGACGCAGCACCTTATTCACTATTCATATCACGTATCTTTGGTCGAAGTCCTGGTCGTAGGACTGGTCTTGAGGACTCCATACTATCTCTGGTCGTAGATTGTGTCCAATGAGTATTATGCGCGCTTCTCTGATTGTAGATTGCTCCCAACGAGTCTTGGGCTCGTCGAGTAGCGGTGAAACTGGTCGGATGCCTTCTTGTAGTGGTCGTAGACCTTCTTGAACTGGTCATAGTCCTAGATTCCTAAGTACAAGTAAATCATCTCCGTTAATTAGCATCATAGAGTTCTCAAATAATACACTCAGCCCTAGAAACAAATTTACCTAATAAATTAAGTGGGGTGCTCGAGCTCTTATCATAGGACCTTGTAGTTCAGCAACCGGCTCTGGAGGATTTTGCGTAGTGCGTGTATCCGAAGGAGTGATGACCTCATCATCTGGTCTCTTTGGTGCCATCTGAGAGAACAACCTAGGTTAGGCTAGGAGGATTTGTATGATGGTTCATTGGCCCTCTAAGGCACACAGAAGAAACTCAAAACCAACGAGAAAAATGATCAAATACAATAAAAATCCTAGAGCGGATGCATTATATTATCAGGGTTAAGTGTTACATGACTTCTAAAGCACAGCATATAGGCCATACTAAGCCACGACACAAGATACACACACAACATCTACAAAAGAAGGAAACAAAAGCGCTTGCAACCAAAGGACTGCTAATGCAAGCACTGCTAGCTAACCTAGTCTAGCCAAACTACTCCCACACGACAACGCAGACTTCGGGGTCATATTCTCCCTCCTGGAGAGGTAGGTAGTAGTAGAAGGGTGATTCTCGCAGAAGATCTATGTGCATCCGCTCAGCGCTTGCGGGAAAAGCATCTGCGCCTTGAACCGCCTCTAATGCTTACGTGGGTGGTCTCGGTCCAAGGTGTGAGCTATGAACTCACCCTCTCTAGCATAGAGGAAAACCTCCATGGTCCATGACTCTTGGTCAAGGGTTTGGGTCTTTTGGCCTCTAAAGATAGACTTACGGTAGTAGTCCAGGTGGTACATAAATTGGCGAAGAAGGTCCACGCACTCGTCTCCATCTTCTTCGTGAGAGCAGAAGTCCCACGGGCCATCGGACGAAGGGGTTGCCATCTATAATTTTTGAAACAAGCGGGGAAGCTAGACTAAGTAAAAACTCAAGTGAAATCAAGAAAAGTGGAGAACTAAGAGGGGTAAGTAATAGCAATAGGTACGTTATATTTTGCCAATGCTTTTTTTAGGTTTTGAAACTAAGACTCCAGACTTTAGGCTCGATCAGTCTAGCTAAGATTCCTACAGTCATATGCTCTGATACTAGCTCTGTGGGACCCTAGATTTCTCAATCCGGATTCCTCTGTGAAACCACTGTGCTATTCGCTGGATCAGTAGATAGCACTTCATAGGCACATTGCTGAATCAAATCATACATGGCGTGGAATCATTCCATTCATTAATTTTACACATCAGAGTTTACATAGACCGCTTCGAGCCAATTTTTACAATAAGGGCCGAACAGCCAAATAATTACCTTACAAAAGATAACGGAAGCAACAACGGAAGCAAAGAGGTGAGGGCACATCTCTCCACAGGCAAGTGACTGGGGAACCCGTGTACGCCCGATATTATCCGAAAACCTCGGACAATATAAGAGGCACACAAGATATAGTCCAAAGCATTCTCTTAACATTATTGCTCTTTTGCTCGTTGGTCTGGTTGTACAATATATATGCAGCCCCTATCCCCTTTATATAGAGAGAGGTGGGGTACCTTCATAATATAATAAACTATATGCGACTAAACTACGTTAATGAGCCTCGTGGGTCGACTGTCCTGATAGACATTTATTTAGGTAATATATCCACAAAATCGAGCCCGCGTAAAAGGGTGATATACAACGGTACCATCATTACAGCTTAAAGTTTGGAATTCAGATATTTTATAGAAATCCCAGAAGGAATTTAGTTAGAAATGGGCCGTAGGACGATATCAATACTAGTAGTCACCAAAGCCTATGGCTCAGCCTCAAGTGCTTACTTCAATGCCTTGCACGATCCGCTCAATTTGTTTCGCAGTTCCTCGTTTTTCTTCTCCAGCTCTTCGCACTCCTTTTTCTTCTTACGTAACCTCTACTTAAGACCATCCATTTCCTTCTTCAGACAATTAATTTGCGTCTTCAAGCCGTCGATTTGCTTCTCGTTAGCCAGGACATTGTCGACCAGTCTTCATACGGTTAAGGTGAAATGAATTGGAGTACAACTCACTGGGACAGCGCGGCAAAAAGGGGTTTAGAGTCCCGCCCGAATACTTACCATGTCGGCTAGGCCTGTGATGGAAATGCTATATTAATTGGGAGGGTTAACTTCTGACTCCAATGACACATGGTGACACGATTAGAGAGGGGAGAGACCCGTCATAGCAATGTCAATGTGGTGTTAAGACCAACAATTTCCTTGTTAAGACCATCAATTTGCTTCTTCAAGCCCTTGATTACTTCCTTGTCGGCCTGGCCGTTGGCGACCCGTCTTACAATTGATAATATTAGCCCTCCTGAGAAAAATAAATAATAATATTAGTCTCCCAAAGGAAAAAAAATTAATTGCTCTCCTAAAAAAAATTAAGTGTTACGTACTCGACCAAGGAAGAACTGAAATAAAGTAGGGTAATTAAAATGAAGAACTACATTACTGTTGGATTTTTACGAGGCTTATTAATACTTGAGGTGCTGATAATGGCTGTGCTAGAATATGGTAGATATACTTATGGAGATTGAGTCTACTAGAATTTAAAATGCATACTGTGATTAATCCGAATACAACATAGTGCCGAATAGCTGGGTTTATTTTCCAAGATCAGCTCTGCAGGCTATTGCCCTACATGATCAGATTGAAATTAATATCATAAACAATTACTAATCCTGCTTGATTCGTCCAATGCGAGGCGATCGGACGAGCGAGGGAAAGCGGCGCGCGATCGCGGGGCGAAGAAGGCAAGCGTCGACGTGTCCCGCCCCTCCATCGCCCATCCGGGCTCCTTATATCTCTTGGAGATACTATACTTTTTTTCTCTCTGCACAGTCTCTTCTTTCCTATTTCACTTACGGCCAGACCAATTCGTTTCCCATGAGCCAGCACCTGTGCATGTACATACACCGATTCCAACAAAATGGCATTGTACGCTGCTGCACATGACCATAGAGTTTAGCTCACGGTGCATAGAAAATCCGACTGACAAGTAGTCTTTTAAGTATTAAAATTTGCCACTTAAGGTGTTGATGAAGTATTTATTTTTAGAAAAAGAGATGAATTAGAAGATGTGATAATGAACAGAAATGAGTCATACAATACATCTTTGCTATTAATGCTTGCTGAGTACATTATGTAATCATTCTTACTATTATTCTTGTTGAACCCGGATTTCCTTAATCCATAATCCTCTGTGAAAATTCTGCGCTACTCCTTGGATCAGTAGGAAGCGCTCACAATGTACATCGTTGAACCATTTCATACATATCGTAGAACGAACCAACATAATATTACAACCATCAGAGTTAAGTAGACCGCATCGGGTCGAGTTTACATAAGACGGCCGAACATGCCAAATAAATTCATTACGTAAAGTATAGAAATAAGCACAAAAGCAAAAGGGGCAACACGACACCCCACAGGCAAGCGTCTGTGATGCTTTATGTACAACCGATATTAGCCAAGGTCTTGGATAATATTGGTCGTACGCAAGTACCGACGGAGCCAGCTAAACTGTGGCTAGCCCTAGCCTACGAAACTAACTACTCCCCGCCTTGGTCTTGACCGTCGAATCCTTGGTCCTCGTAGTAGGCATAGTCGTCCTGATCAGCGGAATCTAGGGGTTTGGGGAAAGAGCTAGGGTGAACACAACTACCGTGCCCGCGAGCCAACACAACAGATGCAATAATAAATATGTGAGACTAAACAAGGATGGTTCGGGTTCTTTTAATTGAGCAAAGAAATATTTATAAAGATCATAATTACAAATTCCTATGACTTATCATTTTAAACAAATTGCATTTTATTACAAGAGTAAGTGCAATATTAAATAACAGTAGAGATTCCCTCCATCGGAGACTCTACAAATGCTTAGTTCGATTGGAGCTACCTCCATACATTAACCATACTGGATACAACGATCCGGGAAAAATCAAACTTTAGGCTAGATGAGCCGACCTGGTTTTCATACCACCCACCAAGGTTTTTGAAATAGAACTAACTCAAGTTAAGTTCCCATGTCCGTCTATGACCGTAGGCGCGGCTGTTTAAACAGTTTTGACTCTGCAGAGTTTGTACACTGTACCCACAAGAGATAATCATACTCATTACCCCACATGATTCCGTAGTCATGTAGTAGAGCGATCGTCATAGTACCTTTCGAACTACCTTGCCCCTTCCATCATCTCACCCATATGGGGTTACACCCATACGTTGTGCGGGATGTTCACCTTAGCGACTGGAGTAGTTGAACGCATAGTCAACCTACCCCTCAGCGACTGGCAAACATCACCTTTCCTCGGTGTCCCTTTCAAGATGGAACACATCCTGCCACTTGCACATTCCCTCTCTCCCACCATGCGAGATGACATTCAGAGTTTGATAATTTTACTAAGCCAAGCTGCACTTTGCAGACTTGTGGTTGTACTTATTTTACACGGGTAGTTATGACAAGATTAAGCCTTTAATCCATCCGGGCGGTTCATACCACATACCAACAACTCTCGTGCACGACAGCACCCACCACTCCTACCATCCGCCTTGATGTGGTATTAGCAAGTTTTAGGGTTTTGAGAAGTGTAAAATAAATTAACTCAACCACTTCAGTCATTTACCACAATGACTGCCCAAAATAATATTTATGTTTAAAGGATGATGATTGGGGTGATTAGCACCCCGGTACTCAAGCAAAGCTAGCATGGCGCTTAAGTACAACTATAACTAGTAGGTTACCATAAAATTATTAGGGTGACAAGAATTAGATAATTCAATTATCAAGGACATGGCATAATAATTATCTAATAATCAAGTTGGCATTTAACTATCTTAGGGCCATTTAACATACATTTTCATAAGAAATTAACACATGCAAATTTGCTATTTTAAAAGAACATAATTTGTATAAAATGTAGGTTCAACCTGATCAAAGTGTTAACTCGTCTGGGTCAAAGGCTAGGGGGTCTTGGAAGTCTTGAGCTTGGCCGAAGTGGGGACCTCCGGCTTCTTCGAACTCTACTCGGACAATCGCACCGGAAACAAAAAGACAAGCAAACAAAATAAATAAACACAAAATCCACAATAAATGAATCTTCAAAATTAATCAAACCAATACCAAAATGTAGGTTTTGAAATTTCAAATTTTTGGGTACAAAATTCATAATTTTTTAAGTTATAATGGAAAAGATATGGATTTTTGAAACTTTATAAAGAGTTTTCAGTTAAACAGAAAAATCAGAAGAGACAATTAATCTCCCGCTGACACATGGACCCTTGGCACAGAACCACGCTCGGTCCTGGGGACGAGCTGTAGTACCGGAGGATGTGGCCGGTAGTTCCGGCGTGTACGAAGCGGTAGTTCCGTCGTGTAAAAAGCGGTAGTACCGAGGATCGGTAGTTTCGGGGAGAAAGAGGGCGGAAGCACTGGGGTGAAAATGGGAGTTGTAGTACCGGCGTGTAAGGTGCGGTAGTACCGGAGGGTTGCGGTAGGTCCGGAGATACAGAGGGCGGAAGTACCGGAGTGGCGCGCAAGCGGTAGTACCGGCGGAAAACAAGCGGTACTACCGGAGCTTCGACTTTTTCAAAGGCAGAGAGGGGGAATGGCGCTGACTACTTGCTGGAGGAGGAGAAGAGCGCCGGGAAGGTGGGGCAGAGCGTCGGGGTGGCCGGGAGAAACTCTAGGCAGCAGCAAATGGGTCGTAGAGGCTTCGGTGGAAGAGAAATGGCGGTGGCGGTGCAACGGAGAGCTCGGCAACTTCGGGCATAGAGAGGAGAATGGAGGAGCGGGAGGCGGAGACGAAGTAGAGGGGGGGAAGGCTTTATAGGCAGGGGGTGAATGAGGGAGAGAGCGAGCGAGCGAGGTAGCAGCCTCGGGAAGGAGGGAGGATCGGGCGGCGCGGGTGTTAGAGCCGTGGCAATGAGAATGGCCATGGCCTTGCTGGGCGGCGGCAGATCGGGAGAGGCAAGATCGCAAGGCGGTGTCTTTGGCGTGGCGGCAGGTGGAGAGGCTGGTGATGTGGCGGCGCCGGGAAGCGGGGCGGGTGGAAAGCGGGTCGAGAGGTGACGGAGAGAGAGAGAGAGAGAGAGAGAGAGAGAGGAGGAAGAAAGAGAGAAGAAGGCGCATGGGGCATGCTGGGCTGGGGGAGAAAGAAAGAAAAGGGGGGAGTGGATCGGGGTGATGGGCCGGGCCGGCCGGCAGAAGTGAGGGGAGCGGCCTAGGACGAGAGTAGAGAGAGAGAAAAATGTTTTTGAATTTTTTTCCAACTTATGATTTTTGAAACCCAATAGAAATTTTAAATTTTGAAATTTGAAGTTTAAATTTTTGGGGAGTTCTGAAGTTAAACTAATTTTTGAATTACTGGAAATGGGTATTACAATTCTCCTTTGTTAGATCTTAGTACGGCCGAGAACTATCCCGAGTGGGATAAAGGATACGTAGGTACCGAGGAAGCCGCAAGAGGTCTGGCTACGAGGACTAGGGCGAGATAGACACTTTATTCGGCGAGTAGGACGAGTAGACGACCGGTGGATAAAATAGGTAAGCAAGGGGAATTTGTTTCCCGTTGTAATTAAATAATTGTATTAAAGACCATAGCCTTGCGTCGCTAACAGCTGGAACAAAGTACAATTTTTATCTTATTGTTCTGCTGTGTTAATTTTGATAAAATTACTATTCATTGGAACGATGTTCTACCAACAGATAAATAGTAATCATTTGCCTAAATAAGATTACCCTCGAGGTACTCACACGGAGCATCGCAATGCATCAGTTTGCAGTAGTTCAGCGCCCACAGCCTTTCCAGGATCTGCAGGACCTTTATCCTTTGTGAGCGGATTAGTGCCTTGAGACATATTTACAATGCTTGCACCTTTGTTTGGCAGCTCACACGCTGCTACTTTTTTCACTGAGAATGCCAGTTGCTTGTCACTAGATGGCATGGCTCCTTTCACACTTTTCTACATTGTGCTGATCAGTGTTAATGGAGCCTGAAATACAGAAAATGCTTTCCATCGATAAGATGAACAAGGACCACAAAAGATAATGAACTAGAAAAGCCCCAACTATTCAAATAATGGCAGAAAAAAAAGCAGTTGAAGGAGGGTGATAGTGATGGAGCATTGTTGCCTCCGGTTTGTTGCGAGTTCAGAATTCAAATAGGATTCTTCAAGTTTGAAAAGAAAGTAACCAATGCTGGATGACTATAAAGCGCAATATTCTAATATTTATTCTAGAAAGGACAACATATATTAGCAAATTATTAAAGAAAAAATTTAAGTAGTGATAAGTGATGGACTGTCTATGATGTATTTTTGTGTAGTAGTGATAGCATCTAAAACGTTGACTGTATGGTTTGGTTTTACCAAACTCCAGACAAGATCGTTATGGAATGTTTAAGCAAACACGTGCTACCCTGATTAGGTGTTTAGCAAATTTCCCCAAAAGAAATTATGAGAACAACTCGTTTTTTAAGAAAAGAACAGTCATTTCTATAAACCTTGACTGAGTTCTCTACTATCTAAGGAAGACACAGATCGAGATGTTTGACCTAGGTAGCCAACTAAGGCAACAAACTGTTAGATCCAAAACTACTTTTACAAACCAAACATGAATAGAATAATCCATGGTTAAAACTGTCATCTAACGTCACAACCAAATATATCATACCGATAAACATATCATACAGAAAACAAAAACAAAAAGCTAAATCTACGACAAATCATGACATATGCTAAAAAATAGATTAAGCAAACAGATGCAGTCATGCATTGTTTTGCACAAATAAGATCCCTTCAAAGATCAAAATGATCTGAGACAATCTTTCGTCTGTGCATCAACAGAGCTGTCGGGAGTTCATTTGTTAAAGAAAAGGGGAGGTATGATCCGGGACAATTGTCGGACTCGGATTTTCTAATCCCGAATTCTCTGTGAAGATATTGTGCTATTCCTTGGATCAGTAGATAGAACTCACAGGCGCATTGCTGAATCAATTTATAAATGACGTAAAACCATACATTCATTTATTTAACACATCAGAGTTTACATATACCGCTTCAGACAAGTTTAGAAGTGTACTTGCAACAGAACAATACATAATATTAATCCTCCCAAAGAATTAATATTAATCCTCCCAAAGAAAAAAATGATAGTCTCCTCCCAAAGGAAAAAAAATTTAGTGCTCTCCTCAAAAAGAAAAAAAAAAGGAAAAATTATGATACACAATGTACTCGACCGAAGAAGAACAGAAAGTAGGGTAATTAAATATCTGTAGACGAACAATCTCTACTACCTGCTTATCCTTTCCGCCCATCGTGAGAGCTTCTGCGCTTTGCTTCTTGCTTTCGTCGATGAAAGCCTGGCCAGCATCGTTTAAATAGACCCTGTGACTTCTCATATAAAGAGAGGTGGGGTACCTTCGTAATATAATAAACCATATGAGACTAAATTACGTTAACGAGTCTCGTGGGTCGATCGTCCCTAATAGACATTTATTTAGGTAATAAATCCACAAAATCGGGCCCACGGCAAAAAGGGGTTTAGAGTCCTGCCCGATTTTAAGAAAAACTTACCATGTCGGCTAGGCCTGTGATCGAAAGATTGAGGGGGTTAACTCCTGACTCCAAGTACACATGGTGACACGATTAGAGAGGAAGGAGACCCTTCCTAGCAATGCCAATGCGATGTTAAGACCAACAAATTCCTTGTTAAGACCATCAATTTGCGTCCTCAAACCCTTAATTACTTCCTTGTCAGCCTGGCCGTTGCCGACCCGTCTTACAATTGTTAATATTAGCCCTCCCGAGAAAAATAAATAATAATATTAGTCTCCCAAAGAAATAAATTAAGTGCTACGTACTCTATTGAGATATGTGATCCGAATTCCTAATGTGGTTGTATTCAAATATACTATGTAAGCGGATAAGTTTCCTACTTGGATTCTAAGTCCTTTTACCCATTTATATACCCCTTGTATGCCACACGGGGAGAGTTAACGACTCAGTGTAACCCCTGCAATTTGTAAACACTCCTCATAGAGTGATCATCGCCGGTTAGCTCCCATGGTTTTTTCCCGTAAGGGGTTTTCACGTAAAATTAGTGTCTCTTTTTGTCCATATTTTTCTAACAAGTGGTATCAGAGCGCGGGAGATTAGGGTTTTAACAGACACAAGGAAAAAAAAATAGCAGATCGGCCGTCGCCGCCGTCTCACGAACGTGTCTTCGTCTTCTGTCGTTCGTGTGCGCGCAAAAGCAAGCCCCGCTCAACCTCGATCCTCTGTCCTCAGCACTTCCTCGACAGCCCGTGCATGTCTTCTACCGATCCATGTGTTGCGTCTTCATCTGGCCCGTGCGTCGCCCTCCATCAGCCGATCAGCGCCGAGCCCAAAGGACAACAGAGCACTCAAGATCCGTACCAATAAATTTTAGGTTTTATTCCTCATGGCAACTTTGAAGTATGATGTTCCACTCCTGAGTCGAGACACAATATTTTTGCTGTGGCAAGTCAAGATGAGGGCTGTGTTGGCACATATGGATTTGGATGAGGCATTGGAAGGTTTTGAGAAACAACCTATCGCATGGACTGCAGATGAGAAGCGCAAAGATCGTAAGGCTTTATCTGAGATTCACTTTCATTTATCAAATGATATTTTTAGGAGGTTTTGAAGCAGAGGACATCTGCTGCATTATGCTGAAGCTGGAACAAATTTGCATGACAAAGGATCTCACCAGCAATATGCATCTAAAACAGAAGTTGTACTCTCATTATCGACGATCAAATCGCCGATCTTATGAATATATGAAAAGAAAGAGGAAAATGGTGTGTATCTTCTGGAAAGTAATGAGACTGCTCTTTATTGCTATGAACTGGCTATTACAATAAGTATATTTAACATAGACTACAGAGTAATGAGTTGTGTGGTGGGATTAGTCCCACATTGCTAGCCTCAAGTAAGTTGTAGTAGTATATAATGCCTATTGGATCCAAATGTGGCACCTCCAGGTTAACCCTTTTACACGAAGTGAGGACGAAAGTGTAAGTGAAGTGCTATGTGTGCGCGTGTCCGCCCCACGGTGGGCTGGGCATTGAGCCGAATTTAGGTCAGGGTGTTACACATGTATTGATTGATGACCATGTTTTCCCGGTCATGGATATGGAGATATCGAATCAATAAGTGGGTACATGTTAGAGAACATGGGGCTGGATAGACCCATCATTGAGATACTATTGAGATTGTTATGAATCTATGTGTCATTAGTTGGTCTCAAGTAATGATGATGCATAAATCCTTAGACCTGAGATCAGCATGGTTTCCTACATGTGTAATAGCACTCTGTTGCCAAACGCTACTCGTAACTAGGTAGTTATAAAGGTAGCTTTCGGATATGCTATGAAACATGCGGAGGGATGTGACTGGTCGGGATAGGATTTGCCTCTCCTAACATAACAAGAGAGATGTCTCTGGGCCCCTCGTGGTGATCGGATAAAGAATGTGCATGGCCATGCCACTAGTGGTCAAAGTGTCGACCACATGAAGTTATCCGACACTCGATCGAGAAATAATTGAACAGTCCATGGATGACACAACATTTCACCTAGAGTTCAACCAGATATTATGAGGCAAAGGAAGAATAAATGAGGAGGACCTTAAGTTCGATAAGATACGGACTAGTCGTATGGAGATACGAACTGGTCGTAGGCTGGTCGAACGTAATCACAGAATGGTAAGAACCTGGTTGTAAGGAGTTACGAACTGGTCGGGACCAAATGCGATCTAGTCGTATAGAGATACGAACTGGTCGTAAGTGATGAGGACCTGGTCATAGATCATATTACATTAAGGTTCGTCCGATATATTCTATGTGTGTTCGGCAATCGTTATGTGCTGCTAGGTACCACTAACGACTAGTGATCGAAAAGGAGTTTCCGAGTCTCAACTGATTACGCAAGAACCTATAGGGTCGCACACTTAAAGGGCTAGGATCAGTTTTAGATGATGATCCAAATTCGTATAGGCCACGACTTCCTAATGGGCCTCAAGTTCAAGACCCATCATGGATGCCTATATAAAGAGGGGCGGTGGCATGGGGCTCGGGTGGACGATGATCTTTGGAAAAACTCATGAAACCCTAATAGCCACACCTTCCTCAACCACGTTGCCGGTGCTAGCACTCCAGCGTGTGGTGATCCTGCCCCGTATGTGTGGATACCTTAGAGGTGTTGTTGCGAAGCAGCAGCACTAGGACGATCCGCAAATCGTGATGGCCACGACCAAGCAGGAGGAGAGGACGCGCGACGAGTACGGTCACTCGGAGGAGGAGGTGCGTCGCGAGTACGACTACATCAACTCGCTACACCGACTCTACTTTCGCTACGAGTCGGCGCGTCTAACGGTAATCTCGTGATCTTTTACTCCTTGGTTGCGCGGAAATTTTTTGTTTTGTGCTATCGTAGCCTTTCTGCGATCCATCAAAGGAAACGATGAAGCGTAGTCTAGTCTATAGTCTAGGTCTCGTCCAGTCTAAGTGGACCCGTTCGGTACTTGTGTACAACGGATAATATCTAACCCTTTGGGTAATATCCGTCGTGCACAGGTCACCCCAGTCGCTTGCTTGTGGAAAGATGAGCTTTACCCCTCTTTTGCTTCCGCTGTAGCTACGTGTTTTTATGTGATGTAATCGATTTGGCCTGCTCAGCCCCTTTTGTAAAACTTGACCCGACGTGGTCTATATTGCTCTGAAAGTTGTAATATATTGAATGTCTTAAATTACGCCTTGTATGAATTGATTCAGCAATGTGCTTATGAGTGCTACCTACTGATCTAGGGAATAGCACAATGAATTCACAAAAGATTTGGGATTAGAAAATCCTAGTACGACATTAATCCTCCCAAAGAATTAATATTAGCCCTACCAAAGAAAATAAATATTAGTCTCTTCCCAAAGAAAAACTTAAGCGCTCTCCTCAAAAAAGAAAAAATTATGAAGTGCTACGTACTCGACCAAATAAGCACATAAAGTAGGGTAATTAAATTTATGTAGACCAACAATCTCTACTACCTGCTTATCCTTTGCCCCCATCGTGAGATTGGCCGAAGCCCCGAGCTCCGAGTTCGAGCCGACACCACGCCTCCTTTCGGTTCTCGCCGCACCAGTGTAGCCCTCTTCTACCTATGTCAATTCGTGCCCCAGAGCTCCTCGCCTCACTCGATTTCCATTTTGTGATACAGGAACCACCGTCTCTCCTTTTCTTCTTCAGTTCCGGCCGACCCATTCACCGCCGTCTTTCTTCATCGCCGACCACGAGCTCCCCCACCGCCATTTGACATCCTCTGATCACCTTCGACCTCTCTAGCTGGGTCAATGCCATGCATGAGGAGTTAGAGAATTTTTAGAGGAACAAAGTTTGGAACCTAGTAGAACCTCCTAGTAGTCATAATATTATAGGAACCCGCTGGGTTTCCAAAAACAAACAAAATGAGGATGGTTCTGTAATTAGAAACAATACTAGGTTGGTAGCTCAGGGCTTTAGCCAAGTTGAGGGGTTAGATTTTGCTGAGACCTTTGCTCCTGTTGCTAGACTAGAAACCATTCGCATTCTGCTTGCATTTGCTGCATATAAGGGCTTTAGATTATATCAGATGGATGTTAAAAGTGTCTTTTTAAATGGTTTTATAGAGGAGGAAGTGTATGTTAAACAACCCCCAGCCTTTGAGAATCCCAAGAACCCAAATCATGTGTTTAAACTGTCCAAAGCCTTGTACGGTCTTAAGCAAGCCCCTAAAGCCTGGTATGATAGACTTAAGACCTTCTTGCTTAAGAATGATTTTGAGATGGGTAAGGTAGATAAGACTTTGTTCATTCTTAGGCGTGGTAATGACTTCCTGCTTGCTCAGATTTACGTTGATGATATTATCTTTGGTGGTTCTTCTAATGCTCTTGTTTCCAGCTTTTCTAAGACTATGTCCAGGGAATTTGAGATGAGTATGATGGGAGAGCTCAATTAATTTTTGGGGTTTCAAATCAATCAATGCAAGGAAGAGATTTTCATCCATCAGACGAAGTACAGGAAGGACTTGCTAAAACGCTTCGACATGGGTGACTGCAAGCCGATCTCTACTCCCATGGCGATTTCGACTGTTTTGGATCCAGATAAGGAAGGAGAAGTCGTGGATCAACGCGAGTATCGCAGCATGATCGGCTCCCTCTTGTACCTGACGGCCTCAAGACCGGGCATCCACTTCACGGTCTACCTCTGAACGAGGTTTCAGACGTCTCCGAGAAGTTCCTATCGCCAAGCCATTAAACACATATTCAGGTTTCAACAGTTATATATATTTGCATTCTCCTCTTCGTCAGCGGAACTAGTGTCCTGCAACCGAGCCAGTGTCCTCCAAGCTCGGTTGCAGTGGCTCCGGATATTCAATGATTTGCTTGGCTGCCTCGTTGTACACCTCCTACTCGCACTCGCACATGAAGAATTCATTGAACCACATTGAGTTGAATGGACTGGGTTCCTTGCATGTGGACATCAAGAATCGGAAATGTAATAGCGTGAAATTCATACGTTCAATAGCTTCTGTACGATCAATATATTTATTACGCCGAGCACTTTGATTTAGCACCGGCGGAGGATTAAGGAGGATCAATATATTAATAAGTTGAATATATTTGTTACGCCGAGCACTTTAGATTTAGCACCGGAGGATTAAGAGCAAAACTATGGCAACATAGTACGTAATACATGTTGTATATTCGGGTCGCGTTGCCCACGATCAAACGCTCAACTCGTAATAATGTAAAAGTAGAGCATGAGACATAAGATATAGTCCAAAGCATTCCCTTAACATTATTGCTCTTTTTCTCGTTGGTCTGGTCGTACAATATATATGTAGCCCCTATCCCCTTTTATACAGCGAGAAGTGAGGTACCTTCGTAATAGAATAAACTATACGAGACTAAACTACGCTAATGAACCTCGTGGGTCGACCGTCCCTAATAGACATTTATTTAGGTCATATATCCATAAAATCGAGCTCGGATAAATGGGCGATATAGAATGGTACCTTCATTACAGCTTAATGTTTGGAATTAAGAGATTATATAGAAATTCCTGAAGGAATTTAGTAAGAACCGGGCCGTAGACGATATCATTACTAGTAATCACCGAAGCCTACGGCTCAGCCTCAAGTGCTTACTTCGATGCCAGGTCCAAGATCTGCTTCAATTTGTTTCCTAGTTCCTTGTTTTCCTTCCTCAGCTCTTCGCACTCCTTTTTCTTCTCATCGCGCTCCTTTTTCTTCTTTTCGCCATATTGCTCCGAGATTCGTAACTTCTCCTTAAGACCCTCAGTTTCCTTCTTAAGACCCTCAGTTTCCGTCTTAAGACCCTTAATTTGCGTCTTCAAACCGTCGATTTGCTTCTCGTGAGCCGGGACGTTGTCAGGCAGTTTTTGAATTCCAGAGCTTTCTACGGTTTGCTTCTTGCTTTCGTCGACGGAAGAGCCTGGCCGGCATCGTTTAAATAGCCCCTGGCCTGCTCTTAGAGCGCAGAGCTGCGGGGTCGAGGACGTACAAAAGCCAAATCGATAGCCAGCTGATAGTCAGCTGATAGTCAGTTGCCCACTCAAAAGTAAGAAAGCTCAGCTCATCGTGAGAGCTTTCGTCCAAGGAGCCTGGACGTCGTTTCTTGCTCTCTTGAGGACAAAAGCCAAATGGAATTTAGCAACGTGTGAAGTAAGAGCTAGCTTTCGTCCAAGGAGCCTGGACATCATTTGAGTAGAAGACCCACACTAATCCGTCAACGATGACTTGGCAAATCTCGTTACTGCTTGATCAACATTAATGAAAAACAGCGACGTCCCACCAAACATGGGATATTCATCGTGAGAGCTTTCGTCCAAGGAGCCTGGACATCGTTTGAATAGAAGACCCACACTAATCCGTCAACGATGACTTGGCAAATCTCGTTACTGCTTGATCAATTTTTTACGCCGAGCCAAACTATGCACATTAAAGTAATACATGTTGCATATTCGGGGTCGCGTTCCCCACGATCAAACACTCAACTCATAATAATGTAAAAGTAGAATATGAGTTACTCTCTTAACTTTATTGTTTTTTGCTTGTTGGTCTGGTTGTACAATATATATGCAGCCCCTACCCCCTTTATATAGAGAGAGGTGGGGTACCTTCGTAATATAATAAACCATATAAGACTAAACTACGTTAATGAGCCTCGTGGGTCGATCGTCCCTAATAGACATTTATTTAGGTAATAAATCCACAAAATCGGGCCCACGGCAAAGAGGGGTTTAGAGTCCTGCCCAATTTTAAGAAAAACTTACCATGTCGGCTAGGCCTGTGATCGAAAGGCTACATTAATTGAGGGGGTTAACTCCTGACTCCAGGTACACATGGTGACACGATTAGAGAGGAGGGAGACCCTTCCTAGCAATGCCAATGCGGTGTTAAGACCAACAAATTCCTTGTTAAGACCATCAATTTGCGTCTTCAAACCCTTAATTACTTCCTTGTCAGCCTGGCCGTTGCCGACCCGTCTTACAATTGTTAATATTAGCCCTCCCAAGAAAAATAAATAATAATATTAGTCTCCCAAAGAAATAAATTAAGTGCTACGTACTCTATTGAGATATGTGATCCGAATTCCTAATGTGGTTGTATTCAAATATACTATGTAAGCGGATAAATTTCCTACTTGGACTCTAAGTCCTTTTACCCATTTATATACCCCTTGTATGCCACACGGGGAGAGTTAACGCCTCAGTGTAATCCCCTGCAATTTGTAAACACTCCTCATAGAGTGATCATCGCCGGTTAGCTCCTATGGTTTTTTTCCCGTAAGGGTTTTTCACGTAAAATTAGTGTCTCTTTTTGTCCATATTTTTCTAACAAGTGGTATCAGAGCGCAGAAGATTAGGGTTTTAACAGACACAAGGAAAAAAATAGCAGATCGGCCGTCGCCGCCATCTCACGAACGCGTCTTCGTCTTCTGTCGTTCGCGTGCGCGCAAAAGCAAGCCCCGCTCAGCCATCCTTTCATTCGCAACCTCGATCCTCGGTCCTCAGCACTTCCTCGACAGCCCGTGCGTGTCTTCTACCGATCCATGCGTTGCGTCTTCATCTGGCCCGTGCGTCGCCCTCCATCAGCCGATCAGCGCCGAGCCCAAAGGACAACAGAGCACTCAAGATCAGTAGCAATAAATTTTAGGTTTTATTCCTCATGGCAACTTTGAAGTATGATCTTCCACTCCTGAGTCGAGACGCAATATTTTTGCTGTGGCAAGTCAAGATGAGGGATGTGTTGGCACATATGGATTTGGATGAGGCATTGGAAGGTTTTGAGAAACAACCTATCGCATGGACTGCAGATGAGAAGCGCAAAGATCGTAAGGCTTTATCTGAGATTCACTTTCATTTATCAAATGATATTTTTAGGAGGTTTTGAAGCAGATGACATCTGCTGCATTATGCTGAAGCTGGAATAAATTTGCATCACAAAGGATCTCACCAGCAAGATGCATCTAAAACAGAAGTTGTACTCTCATTATCGATGATCAAATCGCCGATCTTATGAATATATGAAAAGAAAGAGGAAAATGGTGTGTATCTTCTGGAAAGTAATGAGACTGCTCTTTATTGCTATGAACTGGCTATTACAATAAGTATATTTAACATAGACTACAGAGTAATGAGTTGTGTGGTGGGATTAGTCCCACATTGCTAGCCTCAAGTAAGTTGTAGTAGTATATAATGCCTATTGGATCCAAATGTAGCACCTCCAGGTTAACCCTTTTACACGAAGCGAGGACGAAAGTGTAAGTGAAGTGCTATGTGTGCGTGTGTCCGCCTCACGGTGGGCTGGGCATTGAGCCGAATTTAGGTCAGGGTGTTACACATGTATTGATTGATGACCATGTTTCATCGGTCATGGATATGGAGATATCGAATCAATAAGTGGGTACATGTTAGAGAACATGGGGCTGGATAGACCCATCATTGAGATACTATTGAGATTGTTATGAATCTATGTGTCATTAGTTGGTCTCAAGTAATGATGATGCATAAATCCTTAGACCTGAGATCAGCATGGTTTCCTACATGTGTAATAGCACTCTGTTGCCAAACGCTACTCGTAACTAGGTAGTTATAAAGGTAGCTTTCGGATATGCTATGAAACATGCGGAGGGATGTGACTGGTCGAGATAGGATTTGCCTCTCCTAACATAACAGGAGAGATGTCTCTGGGCCCCTCGTGGTGATCGGATAAAGAATGTGCATGGCCATGCCACTAGTGGTCAAAGTGTCGACCACATAAAGTTATCCGACACTCGATCGAGAAATAATTGAACAGTCCATGGATGACACAACATTTCACCTAGAGTTCAACCAGATATTATGAGACAAAGGAAGAATAAATGAGGACCTTAAGTTCGATAAGATACGGACTAGTCGTATGGAGATACGAACTGGTCGTAGGCTGGTCGAACGTAATCACAGAATGGTAAGAACCTGGTTGTAAGGAGTTACGAACTGGTCGGGACCAAATGCGATCTATAGCAAAAAATGTAGTTTTAGAAAATGATCATTAAATCGATTATCTTTACAATAGAAAAATGCCTATAATTTTAAAAATTCATAACTTTTGCCTTGAAACTCCGATTAAGATGAACCAAGTTACATTGGACCTATATTAATATTCTCAATTTATCTATGTAATCCTTTGCCTCCTCGCTATTCTATAAATTTTGGCCAAAACTTTAAATTAAATAAGATGCATTTTCGAGACATTCAAACTTCAACGGCCATAACTTTCACATACTCAATGCAATTGGATTAATTCTTACACCTAAATTCATATAAAATCACCATCTAGCCACTGTATAAATCTCACACATTTTTGACCATTTCGTATTTTGTGTCTTTTCTCGATGTTTACTCGGTATTATCTTTATATAGATCCCGAAGCGAGTTTTATTGATTCTTACGCCACCGAGAGCGAACAACTTGAATACCAGCAAGGCAAGCATCATTTGAACCTTCTTTTGCATCGTATTGCTTCCAGTTTTATGTAGTTAGATGCAATGATAATTGCTTGCATGCTTAATCTGGTTATGCCGCTATTTTTGTGATGTGTAGTTAGTTATGTCTAATTCATGGGGCTGTCCTTGAATTATTTTTCAGTACCTACATGCTTAAGTTAGGATGTGTGAACTATATGGTTTGGGGTTGCTTAGCCATGCAAGTCTGGTACGGTAGTTTGATTGTCGGGAATAACCCGATAATCATGGGAGACACAACTTTCTTATTATCTTTTTATTCCAGATCTTCGTATCTGTTTCTCAAGTTAAATTTTATTATTTTAAAAGAGTTTTTCGGTCCGGACAAATGGTTGCTAGTGATGGTGCCTTCGTGCACGAGATCGGGTATGTGGATGACTTGTCCCGACCAATAAGAACCGAACTTTGGTGACGTTGTTAATTCAAGTACGCACGTGCTGCCACACGCGGGGTAGGACTCGGTCGGTCAAGTAGGGGGAGGATTTTATTGGGTTGGACCGTAGGTGGTGTGAGGACATAGCGACCGTGAAATCATATGTTCCTTAGGAACCCAATGTAATATATACTGTGCAGGTGAGTGGTTGTGTTTTTCTGCAAAACTAAGTCACTACTGCTACCCTTTGAATGTCCAATATACATAACTAATTTTACTTTGTGTAAGACTTGCGAGTACATTTGTACTCAGCCAGATATTTGCTGGCCTTTTCAGGTGAGGACGACTTCGAGACCGTTGAACTCGTCAATGCCGATTTAGGCGACACTGACGAGTAGTGTTATTATCTAACCCCCAGTCGGTTGCCTTGGGTTACGGGGCATATCTTGCTAGACCTTTTAGTTTGTTTATCTTGTTTCCGCTGTTATTTATCACTCTTATTTGAATTTGACTGGAAATTTCGGTAGGACGGAAAGAAAAAGATAGAACGAGGAAGAGAGACGTAGCGGGGGATACTGACGTGCTAGCTTCTACTGGAAGTCTTATCGAGAAAAGTTTCGAAAGCCAAATTGATTAGTTAGACGAAGAGCCTCAAAAGCTCAAGTGCTTAGTTCGATTCCTCCGGTGGTAAATCATAGGACGACAGCTCAGCCTCAACAAATGAAGCACGAATTCTTCAATTTCTTTCGCAGTTTCTTGCATGTCTTCTCCAGCGCTTCGTACTCCTTGTCTTTGTCAAGGCGACGTTGCTTCTCATCCTCGTATTTCTTCTCCAGATCTTGGCGAGATTTCTTCTCATCCTTGTATTTCTTCTTCCACTCGTCGCGCTCCTTCTCCAGCTCTTTGCACTCCTTATCCTTCGCAAGGCGATATTGCTCGTAGTTTTGAATCTTCTCCTCAAGGATCTTGATTTGCTTCCTGTCAGTCTTGCCGTTGTTGAGCGCTAATCCAACTGATGCAGTTCCTGGGGTGCGTCCCTGCAACAGAACAATATATAATATTAATCCTCTCAAAGAATTAATATTAGCCCTCCCAAAGAAAATCATAATAATATTAGTCTCCTCCAAAAGAAAAAAAATTAAGTGCTCTCCTCGAAAAAGGAAAAAAAAATTGAAGTGCTATACGTACGTACTCGACCAAAGAAGCACATGTGCTACTACCTGCTTATCCTTTCCGCCGGGCATCGTGATCGTGAGAGCTTTCTACGCTTTGCTTCTTGCTTTCGTCGACGGAAGAGCCTGGCCGGCGTCCGTTTAAATATCCCCTGGCCTGCTCTTAGAGCGCAGAGCTGCGGGGTCGAGGACGTACAAAAGCCAAATGGAAGTGCACTGATAGTCAGTTGCCCACTCAAAAGTAAGAAAGCTCATCGTGAGAGCTTTCGTCGGAAGGAGCCTGGACGTCGTTTCTTGCTCTCTTGAGGACTGACTCAAAAGTGTGAAGAGCACTGACTCAAAAGTAAGAGCTTTCGTCGAAGGAGCCTGGACATCGTTTGAATAGAAGACCCACACTAATCCGTCAACGATGACTTCGCGAATCTCGTTACTGCTTGATCAGCATTAATGAAAAACCGCGACGTCCCACCAAACATGGTTGCAATGGCTCCGCTCCGGATATTCAAAGATTTGCTTAGCAGCCTCGCACATGAAGAATTCATTGAACAAAAGAATTGCATGTGGACATCAAGAAAGAGGAAAATGATGTGTATCTTCTGGAAAATAATGATACTGCTCTTTATTGCTATGAACTGGCTATTACAATAAGTATATGTAACCTAGACTAAAGACTAATTCGGGAATACAATACTCTTTCGAGAGTGTTTCCCAAATGATCTTCACTGTTCCCGCCCCCTTCACTTCAGTCCGCAGTTCTCCTTATGTAGTTGATGAAGGGTTGGCAGTTGTCTCTGCAAGAGACGCCTGTTCGGGAAGCAACGTGTCTGGTCGAGGAGAGGCGTCAGTTGATAATGTGTCAACTGTCGCACGGTTATATGTCACTGAGCCATTAACTGTATTCCTGTGACTTAGAGTTACGTATCGTCGTGTGGTATGAGATATAGAGCACATGTCCCATTCTTCACACGGTAAGGGATATATCTGGTGCTAGATCCAGATATCGGTTCAAGGTTTTGAAATCTTTTGACTGGTCGGAGGCAAGGTTGGGAACCTTTTTCGACCAGGTTAGATATTGTATAACCTCTGGAATCCACACGACCAGTGAGGTCGTTAGCCTTAGGGGTTACGACCACGAAGACGTATAGTCTTTTATCTATTAAATAATAAATAGAAGTTTTAATCCTCGTCAGCTAGCCCTTAAACTTTAAATGAATTGGTTGTATGGACGCTTACTCCCGATGCAATCGTATCGGGGAGACCCCTCATTAAATATCGTGGTATTCGAGGTGGTCCGTATTCATTTTTAAAGTTGAGAAACTGCCTTGGAAGTTGAAAGAGCTCTTTGTCTGCTGGTCAAAATGGATTTTTGTCCATTCGACTTTTCCCAGAAGCGGTTACAGTGTTGTCGCTATAAAAGGCCCCTTAGCACCGGGTGTTAGTGTTTCTACGCCTTTTGCTTTCCTCTTCATCTTCCAAGAAACCATCTCCGATCACCTTTGAATTCTTCACCTAAAAGAAATCACCATGTCGGATCTTATCACCAACTGGTCGATCTCCGATCTGAGTGAGAAGAAACTTGAAAGTTTGGAAAATATTGGGCTATTACCCGATAGAAATCTGATCTTATGGAGATCAGCATTTGGGGAACATTCTCCAAGCGGTGAGGATGGAGAAATTTCAGCTTTTCTCCCGTATATCGAATGTGGCTTCAAACTTCTGTTTCACTCATTTCTTTCTCAAGTTTTGGAGTATTATGGAGTTGAACTGATCAATCTGGCTCTCAACGCCATAGCCAACCTCAGCATCTTCGTCTACCTCTGCGAAGCGTACCTTGGAATTCCAGCAACCCTGAACCTCTTCAGGTACTACTACAGATTGATGAATGCGAAGAAGACGGTCGGAACACCCGGAGAGTGTACCTTGCGTCTCCATGACGGGAAGGCTGAGGAGTACATTCCAATGTACTCCAAGTCTTCGTGGTCGTCATGGAAGAAGAGTTGGTTTTACATGAAGATTACACGCGGCGATGGTCTTTATTACAGCAGAAAAAAGGCTATCGAGAACCCGCAATGGCGTTCCTCCTCGAAGGAGGGGAAAATTGGGAGATGGGTTGAAGCCATTCATCTCCTGAATGTCAGGGGTTTAACCTCCTAGCACGTGGCGAGGGACTTCTCCATGCGGAGAATCTGCCCTTTGAAGGACAGAGCTCATTCGATGCTCTGGTATATTGGTCGTGATGATGCAACCAAGGACTATAGGGAAGGCAAGTTCCAGTAAGAATCCGATCAGCATATTTTTCTAGTTAAATGCTTTATTAATCCTAAAATCTCTTTTTTTGTTACAGCCTTGTCTTCTGATGAAATCAGAAGCCGGATCAGAATGATCTGTGCTGGAGAGCCTAATGAGAAGCCGGCAGGTTTTCCTGTGATCTTAGCAGTTACTACAAATTGATGAGGCCACGGAGACCTGTGAGCCAATTGACGAACCGACCAACCTTACGATCACTAGTGATCGTGTAGAGGTTGGTAACCGAATGAAATACCTTTAGCTTAGATGAAAAGATATGTTCATCACTCGACTAACTTTGTTTATTGAATCAGGCGGTAGTCATTGAGTCCCATACAGTTGCTCAAGATTTGTTAAGGGCCGTTGAAGCAACTACTTTGGTGACCAATGAACCTACACCTTCCGATCCAACGATCAGGGATTCTACTCTCGACCAGTTGGTTGAAGTATTACATCTGATCGTTTATTGAAGGATGTAGAGAATACAACCAACTTTACCAGTTCAAGACTGGAAAAAATGGTTGAAAAGAAAGAAAAAAAAGCCAACGTTACAGATTTTAAGCAAACGCGCTTCAGAGTGAAGATAAAAAGCCCTGGCCTTCGTTTAAATAGCCCCTGGCCTGCTCATATAGCACAAAGCTGCGGGGTCGAGGTATCATTCTCTCAAGATACAGAGACTCACAGTCTCTGCTACCTTATCCTTTCCGGTCATCGTGATCCCTTTCCAAGCTTGCTTCTTGCTTTCTTGACGACAAAAGCCAAATGGAATTTGGCAACGTGTGAGGTGCACTGACTCAAAAGTAAGAGCTAGCTTTCGTCCAAGGAGCCTGGACATCGTTTGATTAGAAGACCCAACCTAATCCGTCAACGACGACTCCTCAAGTCTCGTTATCTGTTGGAAGCTTCTTCCTTTTCTTTGCTCCGTCACATGCTGTATATTCCGGTCGCGTTGCTCACGATCAAACACTCTACTTATAATAATATAAAAGTAGAATATGAAACACAAGATATAGTCTAAAGCGTTCTTTTAATATTATTGCTCTTTTGCTCGTTGGTCTGGTTGTACAATACATATGCAGCCCCTGTCCCCTTCATATAGAGATTTAGAGTCCCGCCCGAATACTTACCATGTCTGATGGAAATGCTATATTAATTGGGAGGGTTAACTCCTGACTCCAATGACACGTGACACGATTAGATAGGTAGGGTAATTAAAATGAAGAACTACGTTAGTGTTGGATTTTTACGACAATTTTAATATTATTGTATGTTTTAACTTTATATAGAATTATTTATATTATGGATGTATGTGATAGGGAATAACTTATGCAGAATTTAACTCGAGAAATTAATGCTTGATGGGCTAAGAACGGCCTTGCTGGAATAGTCTAGTCTGTAGTCTAGGTCTCGCTCCAGTCTAGTGGACTCGTCGGTACTTGCGTACAACCGATATTATCTAAACCCTTGGATAATATCAGCCGTACACATGTTACCCAGTCGCTTGCCTGTGGAGAGATGAGCTCCACCCCTTTTACTTCCGCTGTAGTTTACGTTACTTCATATGATGTAATAAATTTGGCCTGATGGCTCCTTATGTAAAACTTGACTCGACGTGTTCTATGTCACTTTGATGTTTCTATTATAGTCGAATGTTTTAATTCACGCTATGTATGAAATGATCCAGTATTGTGCCTGTGAGTGCTATCTACTGATTCAGGGAATAGCACAGTGTTTTCGCAGAGGATTCGAAATTAAAAAATTCAGATCCGACACTATGCACAATAAAGTACCAGAGGATTAAGGAGGATTAATATATTCATACGTTGAATATGTTTATTACGCTGACCACCTAGAATTGACACCGGAGGATTAAGAGCAAAACTATGCACAATAAAGTAATACCTGTTGTATATTCGGGGTCGCGTTGCCCACGATAAAACACTCAACTCATAGTGATATAAAAGTAGAATATGAGACACAAGGTATAGTCCCAAGCATTCTCTTAAGATACAGAGATACACAATGTACTCGACCGAAGAAGAACAGAAAGTAGGGTAATTAAATTTCTGTAGACCAACAATTAATCTCTACTACCTGCTTATCCTTTCGGCTCATCGTGATCGTGAGAGCTTTCTACGATTGCTTCTTGCTTTCGTCGACGAAGCATGGCTGCATGGGCACCGTTTAAATATATACCTGTTGTATATTCTCTCTCAAGATACAGAGACACACAATGTCTACTACCTTAAACTTTCCGGTCATCATGAACCCTTTCTAAGCTTGCTTCATGCATGCTCTCTCGAGGACAAAAGCCAAATGGAATTTGGCAACGTGTGAAGTGCACTGACTCAAAAGTAATTAAGAGCTAGCTTTCGTCCAAGGAGCCTGGACATCGTCTGAATAGAAGACCCACACTAATCCGTCAACGATGACTTCGCAAATCTCGTTATCTGCTTGATCAACATTAATGAAAAACCGCGACGTCCCACCAAACATGGTTGCAATGGCTCCGGATATTCAAAGATTTGCTTAGCAGCCTCCTACTCGCACATGAAGAATTCATTGAACAAAATAATTGCATGTAGACATCAAGAAATCCCTATCGCACATGAAGAATTCATTGAACCACATTGAGTTGAGTGGTCGCAACTGCTCCTTGCATCTGGACATCAAGAAATCCCTATCGCGGTCTTCACTGTGTCGTGTTGCCTCTTTCTTGAGAATCGGAAATGTAATAGCGTGAAATTCATACGTTCAATAGCTTCTGTACCATCAATCTATTTTTTTACGCCGAGCACTTAGATTTAGCACCGGAGGAATTAAGGAGCAAAACTATGGGCAACGAAGTCACTACCAGAAACTGCTTGTTTCCCTATGTGTCTATATTTTTACCGAGTGTCTAAATGTGTTTCACAAGACACTCGGTAAGAGCTATAAGCACTCGGTACAAATAACTGTCCCGAGTGTTATATGAAACACTCGGGAAATAACAATTTTCCCGAGTGTTTTAAAATAAAAACACTCGGGAGTGAAGAGACCATCCCGCGCCCGTTTTTTTCTACAGTGCCGTTTCCCCGTTCCGGGCGCACTGACTTTTCCCCCGCACCCTAACCCTTCCGCATCCGCGCCACCTCCTCCCCCTACCCCTCCTCTCGAGCGCCGCCCGCCTCCTCCCTCCTCTGGCACCGCGGTCCTCAAGACTGAAAAAATTAGTTGAAAAGAAAAGAAAAGCCAACGCTACAGACTTTAAGCCAGCGCGCTTCAGAGTCAAGATAAAAAAGATAACTGGGTATGTTGTAAATGAAATTATCATATGAACGCATACCTTTTATAACCTTAGCGAACTTGAACTCTGAACTTCCTTTTCTTTGCGCAGACTGCTGGAGTCGATCAAGCTTCCGATCAAAGTTATTCCAAAGAAGTCGGGTGATTGAGGGCACCTCCGACCAGAGCTTTCCTCAGGCAAGAAATCATGAGGAGGAAGTGGTTAGGGAAGCCCCCGGGCCCGCTTCACTGTTGGAATCCGATTTGAATCCTGTGGTGATTGTTACTCCGTCAACGGAGGTAGGCATCTCTGTAGATCCACGGGAGATTCCAACTTCTGAAAGAAACTCCTCCCAGGCTAACAAGTTCCATTTCTCTCCTCGTTTTATCAAGGATAAGGAGCTTGATGATGCTTGGAGGAGAGTATTAGATCGTCTTGCAAAGGCGAATCCTGATAAGATTTTTCTCGATTATAATGATGTGGCAATTCAAGTATATTAGATCGTCTTGCAAAGGCGAATCCTGATAAGATTTTTCCCGATTATAATGATGTGGTAATTCATGTAAGTGTTCTCAACCATTCTTATAGTTTTCCTTGAAGTTCACAAGAAACTTAAAGAAAAAATGATATCCATACAGCATATGGTTGAAAATTTTGCTGCGATCGGAGGACTGATCGATCGGATTAAGAATCTAGAGCAAAAACACTCCGAACTAGAAAGTAAGAAATTTCTTCTTAATTTGTTTTTTTCAAGACTTTCCTTTCTTCCTTTAACTATTCTCCCTTATCAAATTTGATAGATTTGAAGAAAATAAAAGAAGAAGCTTTGGCTGAAAAAGCCAAAAGAATAAAGCTTGAAGAGGAAATTCAAGCTAAAAACCGGTCGATCGAAAACTTGACGACCAGACATGAAAAATACATAGAAAAATCCAGGAAGAAAGCCGAAGGTAACTTAGTCGTAGACTTGACTTAGTATCTCTTCTTATCCTTTTTAGCATAATATTTATTTTGCTTATGCAGAACAAAATCAAGCTTTAACCAAAGCAAAGAAAGCTTTGGAATTTGAGTAGGACAAGGGGGCAGCAATCATGCTTAATCTTGACTTAAAGATTACTGCACTCAACAAAATGATCTTTGATATAGGATCAGGATCATCGTTGCCTTCCTTAAGTGATACAATGGAAAAGGTAAATTATCTTGGCCATCTTTTGGAGGACCTTAAGGGCTTGCTCAAAACTACAAGAGATAATTACGCCCAGTCCGTAAAGGAATCTATTGCTAGTGGAGTTAGTCTTGCTTTGGCAAAACTGAAGGCGTCCGACTCCTCTACCAATCTTCAAGTTATTGAAGAAGACTTTAACTGCTTGCCTGAGGAGGCGACCAAGTTTCTCAAGGAAGTTAAACCTCTTGGAGACAAGGTTGCAGAAGAAATGGAGGTCGGATCTCCATCCAGCAGCGACTAACGGAGGGCAATCTCTAGTAGTAAATAACCCTGTAAAAGAGAGAGAGAGAGATAGAGAGAGAGTATGAAATTTTTAGAATCGATTGCCTCAACATGTTTGCTCTTAAGAAGGTCCACTTCCACTTTTAGAGCCTCACAAGACACACAATAGGGCTCTCCAATCCTATTCAACTGCTCCTTAAATTTGACTCTAAAGGCCTCTTGTATCTTACCAATAACAGTTTCAACTTCAGCATGCAACATACAAGAGTAAGAATTAATGACTTTCTTGGAAGCAGTAAGAGACATGGATTTTTCAATTTTAGCTTTCTCTTCAAGAGTCTTGTTTAAAGCTTCAATCTCTATTGTAAGCTTAGGACAATTTTCACAAGATACAGCTCTAGAGTAAACGACCATTTCGGTCATCTCTTGCATTTTAATCCTATTGTTCTTACAATGAGAGCAAGTGTGACTAGCATCAAATTTTTACAATTCTTTTAAAGAGCTATCCAGTTTTAATTCTAGCAAAGCACAATTTGAGCAAGTTAACGGAATAGCGTCTAAAGCAGTCACATCAAGCGGAATGGCATCCATGCAAATCGAACTAGACTTGAGAGATTCTAGTTCGACAAGAGCATTTTTCAATTGTTTTTCAACAGAGAAATGAGCATTATTTAAGCTTGACAATTCATTAAGCAAGCTAGAGCATGAATCACAGAAATCATCAGGATTAATGGATTTGAGCCTAACAACTTCTAGGTTCAAATTATCGATCATAGTATCCTGTTTCTTAATCAATTTAACTTGCTTATGCAGTTTTTGTTCAGCAAGCACTAAAGCCCTTTTCATGTCAGGAAGTGAAAGGCATACCTCATCAGGATCACTAAAAGGATCCTTGCTGTTGGAGGAGTCGCTGTCGTGGCTGTTCTTAGCCATGAAGCACATGCCCGTGAAATCACGAGCCTTCTTCTTGCCACGGGAGTCACTCTTGTCGTCCTCCGCCTCCGAGTCCATATCATCCATGCTCACATCCTCTAGAGCTTCAAGGACCCGGCTGACAAACTTGCGATAGTTTGTCTTCTGGGACTTAGCATCCCTCGCTTGAGGATGCCTTTGTGACTCCTTCTCCTCCTTGCCCTTCAGCTTGGGGCATCTAGAGCGAATGTGGTTGGGCTCACCACACTCGAAACAAGTGATAGGTCCACCTCTCCTCCTACTCCTCACTTTGTTGTAAGCTCTCGTGAATTTTGTGGATAGGAGGGCTAAATCATCTTCAGGTAGTCTCTCAAGTAGCTCATCGCTCAAAGAATGCAAAGCAGACAAAGAAAAACCAGATGAGCTAACATCAAAAGAATCAGAATATCTACCCTTAGATTTGTCGACCACTAAAGCCATCGGCTCTGTCGTGGGGAGACGCGAGATGAAATCAATCTCATGCGTCTTCAACCTCGAGTAAAGCTTATCCATGGTAAGCTCACTCATGACAGTGTTGTCATTTATGGCAGTGATCTTCATTCCCCAGACCTTCACATCCAAAGCACCCAAAAGTTGGCGTGCATTTTCAGACTCGGTGAAGACAAGATCAATAGCGCGGAGATCATGAAGAATTTTAGAAAATCTCCCCCACAGCTCATCTAAAGATTCACCAGGTCTTTGCTCGATCTTGGAGTAAGCTTTCTTTAGCTGGTTCTGTCTCACTTCCTTGATCGCAGTGGACCCCTCGTGATAATCACAAAGAGTCCGCCAGATCTCATGAGCAGACAACAAATGAGCAACACACTCAAACTCAGATCGACTAAGACCTTGAATCAAGAAATTTCGAGCCCTGTTGTTGTTCTCCACATCTGGAGTGATCAAATTGTCATTGGCTGGCACGACATAAGGGTTTTTCACCTTAAGCCAAATTGCGTGCCCTTGAGCCTCGATGTAGGCCTCCATTCGGGCCTTCCAATAAGAAAAATCAACTCCATCAAAAACATGTGGCCTGATTGAATATCTGCTACCGCCATGGCTCCAAAGACCGTTAAGATCTATGAGAAGAGCTAACCGCTCGATACCACTTGTAGGACCGCAAAGGCGACTAGGGGGGTGAATAGGCGCTTTCTCAACTTTCTCGCCTTAATCAAATTCAACACGAACTTTACTCCTTTAGCTATGAAAGCTAAGAAGATCGAAGTTTACAAGTGGAAGCCTTATGTCAATTCGATAACCCGCCAACCACACGACACAAATGTGGAGAATTTAATTCACTCGCTCGATCGGGTACAGCGGTCGATCGGCCGAGATCGGCGGTCGGACCGACGTTTAACGAGCGGTCGGACCGCTACTAATCAAGCGGTCGGACCGGTGGATATCGATTCGATTCAAGAAGATCGAAGCGGTCGAAACACGGCGGTCGGACCATTGCTATAAAACCGGTCGACCGGTTCACCCAAGATCTTGAAAAACCAAACCCAAATCCAAAACGAAATTTGATCCAACTTTTGATTCAACCAATGAAACTTGACCAAATTTCGAGCACACCTCTCTAAGGATATTAGAGACCTATTTCTAGCGACGATCCTTCAGATCCACTTCGCAAAATCGATCTCTCAAGGTTTTACCAAAGAAGTGCACAAACCCTAGAAATATGAAAATCTTTGATTCAAGACTTGCTTGTGGGGGTTGATGATCTAGATGATTCTAGGAGTATTCCCACACATCATAGCAAGACAAAATGGGTCAAGAGACCAAGCTTAAACACTTGAATCAAGGAAGCACCAAATTCATCCAAAAGAGAAAAGAACACAAAGGGAGACAAATGATCTCTCAAGCAAGCATCACAAGATTGATTGATCTCACAAGATGCTTACAAAGCCACTCCAACAAGGAGGACAAAAGCTCACACAAGGAGCACACAATTTCTCCAAACCCTAACCTCTCCTCTCCTCTCCTCTCCAAACCCTAGAAAAAACAAGAGAGGCTCAAATGAATGCTTCCAGGGGGTTTTACATCTCCCCCTTTCTATTTATACTAGAGGCCTAGGGTTTCACTTTTGGGACCCACTCACACATGGGACCCACACACACATAACTATTGAAGCAATCGCCTGCTTCACCACGCGTAGGTTGATCAGCGGTTCTCATCACGTCGCCAAGCCTCTCTTGTCCGAATCCCATCGGAACCTCCCAGAGACTCGCACCGACTTCCGCACCGCTTGATCCAACCAGCTGTACCGAACTACCCGTTCGATCCATCTTGCCCATTCTGCACCATGCTTGAGTCACATGACCTCACCCGGCATCCATGATCGCTCGACCTCGCCTCCAAGCGTGGTCCCGATCCACCTCACCGCTGACGTGAGACTGCAAGCCACCGCACAAAGAATAGACAAACAAACCGTTTCTGGGAACAAGTTCTTCACAACTTGACCCACATTAGTTCAGCAATGCAATATGAAACAATAAAGCATTGAACTTCATACATAAACCACAATCAAAACACATCAATGCAAACTTGGCTATCCTCCAAGTCATCAACGGTCTGACCGCCCCACAAGGCCGGTCCGACCGATTCCAGGCCGGTCGGATCGATCCCACAACGGCGGTCGGACCGCCTGATACGGATCCACCTAGTTGATTAGATGAATCCTGATTGTTGGCCCAATCTTTCACGGTACACTCGAAGATCAGTAGCAATCTCACAAACCAATTCGGTGAATTGAATTGTAAGAAAATCAATATACTCACAAACCAATCTAATAGATTGAATTGCAAGTAGTAGCGTTACGTGAATAGTGCTCCAAAACAAGAAATAGATATATTGATCTTGCTCTCAATCTTTCTCCCTCAATCTCTCCAACTCATATCACGACTCAAGAACACACGATATGCGCCAAAACGGCTTTTCTGATTTTTATTATCTAAATCATAACTTATCCTCCAAATAGTGCGGCCATGGGGGTTTATATAGCCTCCCACGCAAGCAATACCAATACATGGATGAACAGTAACCGTGGATGAACAGTAAACCGAATCGGTGAACAAGAACCTGCTCGGATGAACGAAGAATCAATCGGATGAATAAAGAACCTGCTCGGATGAACAAGAATCAATCGGATGAACGAAGAATCAATCGGATGAACAAGAGTCCGATTTGAAATCTGAGTTATATTTGGAAACTTAAACTATTCTAATTTTGGAATAAAAATATTAAACACTAATTTGCTATCCGAATTGGATCCAAACTGAACCAACCCACGTGCCATATTCCCGACGTCCTCCCCATGCATGGCTAAGTCTTCCTCTCAGTTTCTCTTGTGTTGTGGGTTTTCCTTCTCTGAGCTTTTTGCGCGAACATGTTCCATGCACTTGATGCTTTCTTTGACGCCAATGCAACCCTTGTTACCATGTCACCACATGTCTTTCTTGACAGCCCGCATGCGCTAGGGTTTTAACCCGAGAGCATGTTCTCTCTGGCACAAGATTCCATCCACCCTGTTGGCCTTCACAATGTTTTGTTTTACCTTTGTTGTAAAACAACACCGACGGAGCCAATTTGAGTTCTAGCATTAGTTTGCAATTTAGGGATGCAAACCAATGCTTTGGTAGCAGTTATGCCCGTATCATCCTCCCTTTCTTCAAGAAAAGACGTCCTCGTCTTTTGTGTAACCTCAGGAATCTCTGTCGGGGTAGTCTTCACGATCGTCTTTTTAGCTATGATCTCCTCAAAGATGAATAGAATTCTTCGGCATAGGACACGTGGTATATGATCTTCCTCGATGCACCAAAGAGTACTTGTTGGACCTCCCGTGGTGGGTAGCATTGCGATCATACTGCCACGGACGCCCCAACAACAAGTGACATGCATGCATAGGCACGACGTCACACTCCACTTTGTCGTGATAGTCTCCTACTGAAAAACAAACTTTGACACGATGAGTAATTTTCGCCATCGACATTATGCAACCATTGTGCATAATACGGTTCTGGATGTCGCCAGGTTGTCAACCCCAAAGCTTGCACCAAATCGTTGCTAATGATATTGTTGTAGCTTCCACCATCAACGATAAGCTTGTAAACTTTGCCATTGATTTTGCACTCAGATTTGAAAACGTTGGTTCACGCCCGCTGTGAGAATGGAAGTGTTGTCAACTCGAACCGTCTTGGTCAGCATACAAAGACCATCTTGTGGTGCCTCACTAGTAGTTTTGTCATCATGGAACGACACCTCTTGCTGTGTTTGGGTAGAAAGAAGGGTCGCCAATTCTAATTTCTTCTGTTCTTCCTACCAACCGCTCTTCTTCACGTTTCTTGGCCTTTAGCCTTTGCTGCTGCTCTTTAATGTCTCCTTGAGCCTTGTCTCGTCGCTGTCTATCTTCAAAGTACCTTGACGAGGACCAAGATGTAATGTCCTTTTGTGTTCCTCTCCATGGAAAAGAGTACCGCATTACGGGGCGTGATGCAACTCGATGTATGTACTGTTCTTTCAACCAATATGCACCAATCACCAACGAACATGCTCTCATATGCATAGGAATCACGCCACAAGTAACAAAAGAAGATACCCATCCAAAGAAAATTTTACCTCCACTTGTTTTGTGATCGGAATGTGCTTGAACCTCCAAAGCAATAGATATGGCTCCGGATGTGGCTTTGTGATCAACCCCAATCTGTCCACAAGTGTTTGGCTTGCAGCGTTTGTCAAGCTTCCCGTATCGATCATCATAGCACAATCTGTGTTCCCCACTCGACACCGATTGAAGAATATGTAGCTCGGATCGTGGAGTGGATCCTCCTCACATTGATCTATAGTGTAGCTGAATTGCATGACCAACTTCATGTCCTTCAGACGGCCATGTCGATACTTGATCTTCGTAGCAACGGCACCGTGAACAATCAAGCTCGATACACCCGATACGGATCCACCTAGTTGATTAGATGAATCGATTGTTGGCCCAATCTTTCACGGTACACTCAAAGATCAAGAGTAATCTCACAAACCAATTCGGTGAATTGAATTGTAAGAAAATCAATATACTCACAAACCAATCTAATAGATTGAATTGCAAGTAGTAGCGTTAGGTGAATAGTGCTCCAAAACAAGAGATAGATATCTTGATCTTGCTCTCAATCTTTCTCCTCAATCTCTCCAACTCATATCACGACTCAAGAACACACGATATGCGCCAAAACGCCTTTTTCGATTTTTATTATCTAAATCATAACTTGTCCTCCAAATAGTGCGGCCATGGGGTTTATATAGCCTCCCACGCAAGCAATACCAATACATGGATGAACAAGAATCGAGGATGAACAAGAAACCGAATCGGTGAACAAGAATCTGCTCGGATGAACAAGAATCGAATCGGATGAACAAGAATCCGCTCGGATGAACAAGAAACCGCTCGGATGAGCGAAGAATCGAATCGGATGAACAAGAGTCCGATTTGAAATCTAAGTTATATTTGGAAACTTAAACTATTCTAATTTTGGAATAAAAATATTAAACACTAATTTGCTATCCGAATTGATCCAAACTGAACCAACCCACGTGCCATATTCCCGACGTCCTCCCCATGCATGGCTAAGTCTTCCTCTCAGTTTCTCTTGTGTTGTGGGTTTTCCTTCTCTGAGCTTTTTGCGCGAACATGTTCCATGCACTTGATGCTTTCTTTGACGCCAATGCAACCCTTGTTACCATGTCACCACATGTCTTTCTTGACAGCCCGCATGCGCTAGGGTTTTAACCCGAGAGCATGTTCCCTCTCGTTGGCCAGCATCTCCATCCACCCTGTTGGCCTTCACAATGTTTTGTTTTACCTTTTGTTGTAAAACAACACCGACGGAGCCAATTTGAGTTCTAGCATTAGTTTGCAATTTAGGGATGCAAACCAATGCTTTGGTAGCAGTTATGCCCGTATCATCCTCCCTTTCTTCAAGAAAAGACGTCCTCGTCTTTTGTGTAACCTCAGGAATCTCTGTCGGGGTAGTCTTCACGATCGTCTTTTTAGCTATGATCTCCTCAAAGATGAATAGAATTCTCCGCATAGGACACGGGGTATATGATCTTCCCCGATGCACTAAAGAGTACTTGTTGGACCTCCGTGGTGGGTAGCATTGCGATCATATCGCCACGGACGCCCCAACAACAAGTGACATGCATGCATAGGCACGACGTCACACTCCACTTTGTCGTGATAGTCTCCTCTTGAAAAACAAACTTTGACACGATGAGTAATTTTCGCCATCGACATTATGCAACCATTGTGCATAATACGGTTCGATGTCGCCAGTTGTCAACCCCAAAGCTTGCACCAAATCGTTGCTAATGATATTGTTGTAGCTTCCACCATCAACGATAAGCTTGTAAACTTTGCCATTGATTTTGCACTCGATTTGAAAACGTTGGTTCACGCCTGTTGTGAGAATGGAAGTGTTGTCAACTCGAACCGCCTTGGTCAAGATACAAAGACCATCTTGTGGTGCCTCACTAGTAGTTTTGTCATCATGGAACGACACCTCTTCTTTGTGTTTGGGTAGAAAGAAGGGTCGCCAATTCTAATTTCTTCTGTTCTTCCTCGGCCAACCGTTCTTCTTCACGTTTCTTGGCCTTTAGCCTTTGCTGCTGCTCTTTAATGTCTCCTTGAGCCTTGTCTCGTCGCTGTCTATCTTCAAAGTACCTTGACGAGGACCAAGATGTAATGTCCTTTGTGTTCCTCTCCATGGAAAAGAGTACCGACACGGGCGTGATGCAACTCGATGTATGTCTCGTTCTTTCAACCAATATGCACCAATCACCAACGAACATGCTCTCATATGCATAGGAATCACGTCACAAGTAACAACAGCAGATACCCATCCAAAGAAAATTTTACCTCCACTTGTTTTGTGATCGGAATGTGCTTGAACCTCCAAAGCAATAGATATGGCTCCGGATGTGGCTTTGTGATCAACCCCAATCTGTCCACAAGTGTTTGGCTTGCAGCGTTTGTCAAGCTTCCCGTATCGATCATCATAGCACAATCTGTGTTCCCCACTCGACACCGATTGAAGAATATGTAGCTCGGATCGTGGAGTGGATCCTCCTCACATTGATCTATAGTGTAGTGAATTGCATGACCAACTTCATGTCCTTCAGATCGCCATGTCGATACTTGATCTTCGTAGCAACGAAGTACCGTGAACAACTGAAGCTCTGATACCACCTGATACGGATCCACCTAGTTGATTAGATGAATCCTGATTGTTGGCCCAATCTTTCACGGTACACTCAAAGATCAGTAGCAATCTCACAAACCAATCTAATAGATTGAATTGCAAGTAGTAGCGTTAGGTGAATAGTGCTCCAAAACAAGAGATAGATATCTTGATCTTGCTCTCAATCTTTCTCCCTCAATCTCTCCAACTCATATCACGACTCAAGAACACACGATATGCGCCAAAACGTCTTTTCTGATTTTTATTATCTAAATCATAACTTGTCCTCCAAATAGTGCGGCCATGGGGGTTTATATAGCCTCCCACGCAAGCAATACCAATACATGGATGAGCAAGAATCGAGGATGAACAAGAACCGAATCGGTGAACAAGAATCTGCTCGGATGAACAAGAATCAATCGGATGAACAAGAATCCGCTCGGATGAACAAGAACCTGCTCGGATGAGCGAAGGCGAATCGGATGAACAGTAATCCGATTTGAAATCTAAGTTCTATTTGGAAACTTAAACTATTCTAATTTTGGAATAAAAATATTAAACACTAATTGGCTATCCGAATTGGATCCAAACTGAACCAACCCACGTGCCATATTCCCGACGTCCTCCCCATGCATGGCTAAGTCTTCCTCTCAGTTTCTCTTGTGTTGTGGGTTTTCCTTCTCTGAGCTTTTTGCGCGAACATGTTCCATGCACTTGATGCTTTCTTTGACGCCAATGCAACCCTTGTTGCCATGTCACCACATGTCTTTCTTGACAGCCCGCATGCGCTAGGGTTTTAACCCGAGAGCATGTTCCTCTCGCACAAAGATCTCCATCCACCCTGTTGGCCTTCACAATGTTTTGTTTTACCTTTTGTTGTAAAACAACACCGACGGAGCCAATTTGAGTTCTAGCATTAGTTTGCAATTTAGGGATGCAAACCAATGCTTTGGTAGCAGTTATGCCCGTATCACCGCCCGAAAAGACTTAGCCAAAATTTCATCGTGAAAATCCGAAACCTTCTGGAATTTTCAACTCAATAGAACTTTTGACTGGGAGCTCCAAAAAAGATGTGACCACATCCAGGAGACTCCCCTCACCTGCCTACACAACCTATTTTTGGATCTGCCCCAAAAACCACTTTTAGGTCAGGCCGGTCCGACCGGCACCCACGGCCGGTCCGACCTCTCCACGGGCGGTCTGACCGCCCCACACAACCGGTCAGACCGCCTGTCGTCTGACAGACTGAAGCAAACCCCGAAAATGCGAGATTTTGCAAACCAACAAAGCCATTGCCAATTGACTCATCATTCTGAGATCGTGCACATATCCTCACGATATCCACAAAAATTTTGTTTTGTGCTATCGTAGCCTTCTCGTGATCCTTTAGTAGCTTGTGTATAAACTATGGTGTAACTTTATATGGGAACCCTAACTAACTAGACTCCCCGACGATCCATCACTTACTTACTCCCTTAGACCCTTTCATTACGAATCGAGGCCTTATATTATGAAACAGGGAGAGTAGTCCTACGTAGCGGTGCGCTACAAATTCTACAGGAACCCAATTGTCGGAACTGAATTTCACAAATCCAAATCCTCTGAGGTAACACTATGATATTCCATGGATCAGTAGATAGCACTCACAGATGCAACACTGAATTATTTTATACATGATGTAAACTAAACCTACAATTATATTACAAAACATCGGAGTGACATAGACTGCATCGGGTCAAGTTTCACACTAAGGCCGAACAGGCCAACTGATTACATTACAAAGGCAGCAAAAGCAGTAGCGGAAGCAAAAGGGTAGAGCGTATCTCTCCACAGCCAAACGACTGGAGATAACCCGTGTGCGTCCGATATTATCCAAGGACTTGGATAATATTGGATGCACGCAAGCACCAACGGAGTCAGCTGGACTAAGGCGAGACCCAGATTAAATAAAATACACTACTCTTTGTCATTTTCGGGACCTCCAGCTTCGGGATCCTCGTAGTACACGCAGTCTCCATGAGTTCCTGCTTCTGAGGGTTTGGGGGAAAGAGCAAGGATGAGCACACGGTAATTATACATGCAAGGCTTAACAAGGGTGGCTCGGGTCTTTTATTTGCTTAAATAAACATTTTCAACTATAGTATTTAAAAATTCATATGACTTAGCAGTTTGACCAAATCTCATTTTTCTTAAAGAGATATTGTGCAATATTAATAACAGTGAGGGTTACCTCCACCTTATGCTTATTTTGATTGTGGTTACATCCACCATTAACATCACTGAGTACAACGACCCAGGAAAAACCAAAATAGGGTTACATCAACCCGACCAGCATTTCATCCCACCTACAAAGTTTTATAAATAGAACTAACTCTTGTAAGTTCTCATGCCTGCCTTTGACCGTGGGCACAGCTGTTCGAACAGTTTATACTCTGCATAGTTTGTACATATTTACCTATAAGAGATAATCGTCTTGATATGTACACACGTTTCCGTAGATATATGAATCAAGGGGAGATTACCATAAGACCTTTACAATGCCTCCCTTAGTATTTTCTACACCCGCTAAGGTTTCACCTGAGAAGTGTTACGCTCTCACACCTACATCAACCCTTACCCAGACCCCCTCTTGCACCCATCTTAACGACTTACGCCCACACAGATCCGTAAGTCGTGCACTCCTACCCGTAACCACGAAGGTCCATGATGTAGTAGGTCATCTACCTAGTTCAACCCGTACTGAGGGACACAAATTATTTAACCTGGTTGACACCATTATAGACTTGTGATTCTACTATTTTACATCAAGAGGTCATCACAGGATTGAGTCCTTAGGGTTATCTGAGCGGTTCATACCACATACCATATTTCACATACCAACATTCCTTGGGCTACATCAACACCCACCATCATACCATCCACCACACCAGCCGCGCAGAAGGGGTAATAGCAGTGATGAGGACATCACAACCTTCAATGACCACGCTGAAGATGATCATCTCCGCGACCAAAATATTCTCAAGGACCAACAATATCAAGGACCAATCACGAGAAGACGTGCTAAGCAAATACATGATCAGGTGAATACTAACCTAAGCTACATTTCGGATTCTTGTGACTTGGTCATTCCCCCACCTCTTCTTCTTTGATTGGACTTAGGTGCTTGGTGTGGAACGAGAAGAAGGACTATGTGCTACCAGTATGGCTTACGTAAAAACAAAGGAGTTCACTACCTTGTGACAGATACGTCACTTCCCAAGGGCAAGCCACACCAACCTGTCATGTTTCACTGTGCATAACCTATATGGATGGAAAGATAATCAAGTCTATTTTCACCTCCAACAAACGGCTCATCATTTGGACATCTGAGGAGAGAGTTGTTGTTGTTTTACTGAAGACTGTGCAGAAGTTGAGCAAACACACGAGAATTCGAGAAGACTCCTTGAATGCTTCAACCAGTTGGTCTTCCACTTTCCAACGTGGTGACTTATGTTCATACCCAGCTAGGAGGGTTGTTCCTAGTATATATACCCCTCTACCCCTATCTGTGGAGGTACTTTTGAGTTTTTGACAAACCGATATATAAAAATTGCAGCAAGACTGATGAGTGCCTTGCTCCTTTGCTCTTGTGAGTTCTCTTGGATTTACAAAAAGATTCCTCTGGGATCCCATAATTCGTGCTCTACGCTTAAGGGAGTTTTGTGTGGATTAGTTCCGGATTGTGGTTCTGTGATTGTTCGGATAGAGGGTCGGAGTCCAGAAGGCTTCGGATCGTCTCTCCCCAACGCTTGGTCGCATCCAACCTTGGCAGGTTAAAGCTAGTTATCCTTTTCCGCTGCTCACAACTAGTTATCCCCGCTGTCCACAACAAAATTCGCTTTGTTATTCAACCCACGCCGTGAAGATCGGGCCACCCCTAGCGAGTATGCATCAAGCAGTTATTAGGGTTTTTGAGGAGCAACATACAACAACTCAACCAACTCAGTCATTTGCCCACAATGACTGTTTAATTCCAATTTCATGATTTTAAGAGATGATGATTAGGGCATTTAATGTCTCGGTACTTAAGCAAGACTAACATGCCGCTTAAGTACAACCAATAACTAGTAATTACCACATAGTTACTAGGGTGACATGGAATAATGGGTTCCATTGCCAAAGGATGTTATAATAATTAATTAATCATCAAATGGGTATCTAACTACCTTAAGATTTAACATACATTTGCTTAAAGAATTAAAGCATGCAATTTTGGTAGTTTAAGGGAATATAATTTGCATAAAATATAGGTTCAAAATGATCAAAGTATTGACTCACCTGGAGTGAAGGAGAGAGAGTCTTGAAAGTTTTGTGCTTGATCAAACCGGAGATCTCCTGCGTCTTCGAACTCTATTTGGACGAATGCACCGGTAAAGAATAAACAGGCAAAGAGAACAAACAAATAAATAAATAATAGAAAATGAACTCTAAGTTTAATAAGACTGGTGCCCTTAGTAAGGTCTTGAATTTAGACAAATTTAGAAATAAAAATCACTAGAATCGGAGTTATAACGGAGTAGAACGGTCGAGCCCGAGCATCGTTTGCTTTTGAGTATTATCGCCCGAGTAATCGCTGGCCCGAGTATTGTTCGTTTTGAGTACTGTTGGCTTCGAGTACTGTGGATATCATGGGGATATGCTCCAGATCTTAGGATGATGTGACAATTGGCAATGGCGTTTACGGTTTGTCGTTTCACGTGTTTTCGGCAAAGTTCAGTTCTATTAGGACTGAACCGGTCTGACCGGCCAGGGCGGCGGTCAGACCGGTCCCAAATCGGTCTGACTGGACTTGGCGGCGGTCGGACCGGCTAACTTCAAAAGTGGTAAATTGAGCTGGACCAAAAATAGAGGTAGCAGGCAAGAGAGGGGATTCTATTGCACTTGGTCTCATAATTTTTGGAGTCTCCAGTCAAAAGTTCTATTGGTTTGAAAATTCCAATAGGTTTCAGTTTTCCAGAGGGGAAATTCGGCTACGTCCCAGCTAGCGGTCAGACCGGCCCATAGGTGGCGGTCAGACCGGCCAGGGTGGGCGGTCTGACCGGTTTTCACTTGGTTCGTCGCCAGGTGTGGCAGCGTTATTCGGTTGTTAGGTCAAAGTCATGAGTTTCAGGGCATATATGTTGCATGATGCATGTTTTGACTAACATAGGTCAAGTTGTAAAGAACTTATTCCCAAATTCGGTTTACTTGTCTATTGTTGTGCAGGTTGCTTGGTGGTCAACGACGGTCAACGGCGAGGATGATCAGGACAAGGCTTGGAGAGGTGAGGTCCAGAACGATCGACGATGCTGGGTGAGGTCAATGTACTCAAGCGTGGTGCAAGATGGACAAGGGTGGCCTATTAGCTAATCTGAGGCGCAAGATGGTGCAAGGTGTAGCTAGTTAGATCAAAGGGAGATAAACACGGCGCATTAAAATGCATGCGTAAGTGTCCCGTTTATTTTGAGCCTTAACGGGAGCCCAATAGGATCAAACTTCTAGAAGGTCTAAGCCTCCACTATAAATTGGAGAGGGTGGTGGCTGCACCACCTCTTCGTCTCTTTTGTAATTTTTGTAAACCCTAATTTTCTTATGGAGAGCTTTTGTGGAGGCTAGGGTTCTTGATGGTTTGATGTGATTTTCGTGCTCTTGGATTGAGCATTGTCCTCCATTGATGGAGTGGCTGTAAGCCTAGATCATATCAATCAATCAAAGGAAAGTTTGATCAATGTCTTGTCTAATTGCGTTCTTTCTCTATATTTGATCATTTTGGGTCTTTCTTTGATCCGCGAGTTTTTGATTGAATTCTTCATGTGATCTAGCTTGTTGTGACGTGTGGGAACCTATCTAGGATCATCTTGATCATCAATAACCCACGAGCAAGATCTTGGATCAAGTTTTCGTTTTGACCCGGTTTTGAACACTTCTTTGATCAAATGGAAAAGGATCTTTATTCTTCCAAGAATTATCATAATCTTTGATTGGAACAGTACCCTGATATCATAGAGAATGTGTGTTTCAAGTTTCATCAAGTTTGAATTAGTAGATCAAAAGTTTCGTCTAATTTCATCTTCGTCGTCGGGTTTTTCGATCATTTCGAGGCGGCGATCGATCGCTTGCGTGGCCACCGGCCGACCGCCAAAAATCGGTCCGACCGCCAAGGCCAAGAATCGACCGGCGGTAAGACCGAGAATTGTCATCTTGTGCTTGATCTTTTGTAGTATTGCTTAGGGGTGTTTATTGGATTCAATATTAATTTTCCGCTGTACTGATATACTGATCTTCATAGCTTCCATAGCTACTGGAGTGAAATTGTGTTGAATCCATTATTTGTGAAAAAGTGAGAGTGCTCCTATTCACCCCCTCTAGTCGCTTTTTCGGTCCAACAAGTGGTATCAGAGCCGGTTAGTTCAATTTTTATCTTAACCAGTCACTGAACTTGGCGATGGATAGATACTCCACAACGCCGCATATCTTCGATAGGCACGACTATGCCTATTAGAAGAATCGCATAAGAGTCTTCCTTAAGAACGAAGGACACGCTATATGGGAGGTTGTTCGAGTCCCGCTCGTTGTGCCCGAAGTTGCTACGCCGGCTTCAGAAGCTCTTTTGGCTAACAACAATAAGGCTAAAAACCTCTTGTATGGTGGGCTTGGGAGACAGGAGTATGATCGGATTTGTAATCTTCAGACTGCGTATGAGATTTGGAACACCCTCGAAACTTATCATGAGGGTTCGTCCCAAGTCAAGAAAGTACGCCAGACAGTCTATAAGCGTGAATATAAATAATTCGAGATGCGTCTTGGAGAGAGCATCGATGACATTTTCAGACGCTTTAATAAAGTGATTAATCAGATGAAAGCTGTTGGTATTGAATATTCTTAGTCTGAAAATGCCACCCACCTCTTGACTGCAATCAACAGCAAGGAGTGGGAGATAAAGGCTACTGCCATAGAGGAGAATGTCAATCTTTCTAATCTAACTTTGGAGCGGCTCTATAGCAAGCTTAAGACTCATGAGATCAAGAGGATTGATCATCCCAAAAAGAAAAATATGGTTTTGGTAGCATACCCGCTCAAGAGAGCTTCTGATGGGTCTTTTGAGTCTTCTTCTGGGTTTTCACTTGCTGGTTTATCTGCAATTCATGAAGAAGAGTTTGAGAATCTTCCTGAGACTGAGTTGGCTCTCATAGTCAAAAAGATCACACGGGCCTACAATAATATGAGAAACAGAAATCGAGGAGGTCCCGTGACTTGTTATGAGTGTAGTGAGCTTAATCATATCGGGGCAAATTGCCCCAAGTTGGAAGGCAAGAGCAACCACAAGGATGGAAAGTCAGCTTGGAAGAAGCCGCAACGGAACAACTCAAGGTATGATGTTGCCCAACTGACGAAGGCCGCTCACTGGGTGCTTGCCGCTTTTGAGGATCAATCCTTAATTGATGTGGACTCCTGGAGCGAGGAGGACAAGGAGGAGGAGATCCCTCAAAACAAGAACTGGAAGGCCAAGGACTTCACCGGCTTGTGTTTCATGGCCGACGCCGTTGACGACGACAACGATGAGGTACCTCCCTCTTATGATGTCCTTTCTAATAGATGTGAATCTATGTTTGAGCAACTCATGAGTCAGGAGAAGGCATTAGAGTTTGTCATGGCCAAGAATAAGGACTTAGAGTCACAAGTAGACAATTTGACTTTAGAACTTGAAAATGCTAAGACTCTTGAATCTGGTGAATGTTCACCCTGCCATACTTTGCACTCTGAATTTGCTAAATTACAATCTGTTCATGATATTGTTTTGCAACAACTTGAAAATGCTAGAACTGAACTTGTTGAGGTTAAACCTGCTCCATATGAAAAATGCTTAGAGTCTAGCAAGTTAGTTGCTTCTGGTGTGGTTGATCCTAGCCTTTGCACTTTCTGCTTAGAACGCGAACATGAAGTTAAAGATATCTTAGAAGCAGCTAGAGCTAAATGTGCCAAGCTTAAGAACAGTATTGAGTCTTCTACATGTGCTTCATGTCCAGCTCTTTAACTTGAAGCTGCTTTATATAAGGAGAAATATGCTAGAGCCATTAATGGTAAAACATGTGAATCATGTGTTAATCTTGAAGAAGAAAATGCTTATCTTAAGGATACCTTAGAAAAATTCTCTAAAGGTAAGAAACAATTAAACATGATCCTGGACAAGTCTAAAAGTCCTTATAAGAAGCAAGGATTAGGATACAATCATGTCCAAAATAATTCTAACCCAAAAGTTACTCAAGTCTTGGAAAATGGGTTAATTGAATTCAATACACAACCATCAAAAATTGTATTCAAATCTGCAGGTGTTGTCCAACCTTCGGTTAAGTCAAAGGGTGCTTCTCCTTGTGGTATTAAGTATCATTGCACCTATTGCAAAAAGGATGGGCATTTGGTTGAGTTCTGTTGGCGTAGGTTGAAAAATGACAAGAAAAAATTTGTTAGGAATTCATCTCATCAACCTAGAGCTTTTATGAGACATGGTCAATTTGAAAAGAATAAACCTGGTTTAGGATTTGTTTCACATGCTAGTCATCATCATGTTCCTAGACAGAATGCTTCTTTTGTTCGAGTGACCATTGCTCATGATAGAACTTCTGATAGAGTCAAGGATAGCACTTCTGCTTTGCATACTACTCGCAGACCTGTGTCTCAGTACTGGGTTCCTAAGTCTTGTTTAACTAACCCCAGTATCGAGACACATTGTTTTTCTATGCCTTGATTTTTCAGGATTACCGTGGAAAGAGGAAGGACATGTGGCTCGTCAACTCCGGCTGTTCACGTCACATGACCGGAGACTCAAGATGGTTCACCTCCTTCACGCGGTCGATGGGTGATGATTTCATCACTTTTGGAGATGATAGTCTTAAGCAAGCCCCTAGAGGCTGGTATGATAGACTTAAGACCTTTTTGCTTAAGAATGATTTTGAGATGGGTAAGATAGACAAGACTTTGTTCATTCTTAGGCGTGGTAATGACTTCCTGCTTGCTCAAATTTACGTTGATGATATAATTTTTGGTGGTTCTTCTAATGCTCCTGTTTCCAGCTTTTCTGAGACTATGTCTAGGGAATTTGAGATGAGTATTGTGGGAGAGCTCAATTACTTTTTAGGGCTTCAAATCAAGCAATGCAAGGAAGGGATCTTCATCCATCAAACGAAGTACACTAAGGATTTGCTCAAACGTTTCGACATGGGTGACTGCAAGCCAATCTCCACTCCCATGGCAACATCGACTGTTTTGGATCCAGAAGAGGAAGGAGATGCCGTGGATCAACGCGAGTACCGTAGCATGATCGGTTCCCTTCTGTACCTGACGGCCTCGAGACCGGACATCAACTTCACGGTCTACCTCTGTGCGAGGTTTCAGGCGTCTCCGAGGACTTCCCATAGCCAAGCCGTTAAACGCATATTCAGGTACTTACACTCTACCCTTCTGTATGGCATTTGGTATTCCTGTTCATCATCTTTGTCCATTCGGGGGTTTTCTGATTCTGATTTTACGGGCTATCGACTAGATAGGAAGAGTACCTCAGGCACTTGTCACTTCCTAGGCACTTCTCTTGTATCTTAGTCTTCTAGGAAGCAGTCCTCTGTGGCACAATCCACTGCTGAAGCTGAATATGTAGTTGCTGCTAGTTGTTGTAGTTAGATTTTGTGGATGGTAACCACTCTTAAGGATTATGGGTTAAATTTTGCTAGTGTTTCTCTTTTTCTGTGATAACACTTCTGCTATTAACATTGCTAAAAATCCTGTGCAACACTCTAGGACCAAGCACATAGATATTCGCTATCACTTCTTTAGAGACCATGTCGATAAAGGTGATATTGTACTGCACTTTGTGGAGTCTGAGGCTCAACTGGCTGATATCCTCACCAAGCTTTTAGACCCAACTAGGTTTGCCACCTTGAGAAGCGAGTTAGGGGTAATTTATCCCTATGGGTTGGTTTGAGGGGGAGTTCGATCTTTTCTGATCTTGCCTTGTTCTTTTGATCTTTTCTTGTTCTTTTTCTTAACTTATTGATCTTTTTGAACTTGTTAGGTTTTTAGGCTTTTATTACATCTCATTGTATCATATTGCATTCATATGAAAAACCCAACAAGTGGTATGAAAAATCCAACAAGTGGTATCCAAAAAGATGCATTGTAATATAAGTTTTTCTGCTTATCTTTTAAAATTGATGAAGCTTTGCCTATTACCCTTTGGATCTTTAGTATTTCAATTCTTGCTCAACGCCATGTCTAGTTCTTTGACTTGCTAGAATTATCATGTCTTCACATATACATATAAGTCTTTGCTGAATGATCTAGAACTCTAAAACAACTCGAACTAAAAAATTACAATTTGTGGATGTTTTAGGGAGTTACGCAATTAGTGCTCCTTTTGTGACATTGGCCCTGTCAGAATTGATTTGTTAGCTCTTGAATCTAAAATTAACCATTACTTGAGCTTCTTGTGTTCTTGAGAATATAAAACTAGTCTTGCGAAATATAAAAAAAAATAAAGATTGTCTTATGCTTAAATTATGTTAAACTACTCTTACGAGACTGCTTGTCAAAGACATTAACTTGGAGATAGTTTGATGATCCAGACGATCTCATGGGGACTGCTTGTTAGAAATGACATGAACCTCAAGATTTGTCGCCCTGGTAGAAGCTTAGAAAGAGTTTGTGGATGGCTCCTAGTCCAGTATCTTCTTTACTAAGATATATCTTTAATCAACTTCTGTTCGAAGCTTAGGATGAGTTTATGGATGGCTCCTAGTCCAGGATCTTATCACTAAGTTAGATCATTAGTCAACTTCAATATTCAGTGCAAATGAGAAAACTATTGAAAAATGGGCATTTGAGAAATTTGAGCAAAATAATTCAATACAGGACCTGATTGAATCTTAATGTGGTCTTTGTTAGATTTTTTGATCCCACTTTGACATTTTGACATGGCCGGTTTCACTTTAGAATCCCTGTTGATGAACTTGCTGAATTTGAAGTTTTGCTTAAATTGATCAAATCTATTGCTTTATTTTTGAGCCTTCATGCTTAGCTTTGATATATATGTCTTATCATGATCTTGCTAGCGTTGTTAGGCTTGATATGTTGTTTGTGCAATATTAGAGATGCTAGCTTATTCTTTTGGTAATCTCCAAAGCTTCTTGTAATAAAAAATTCAGACATGCAAAAAAAATTGAAGCTACTGCATTGCACTTCATGCATACTCCTTTTTATGTTTCTTTCTTCATTCTGCATTTGTTATCTCTGGATGAGAGGAAGGCGTGATTCCTTGATGACTCCACTGTCAAAGGGGGAGAAGATATTTCAATGTTGGGGGAGAAAATATATCTTTATTGTACTAAGGGGGAGAAGATATATAAAAATAATAAAAAGGGGGAGAAATAGGAGAATTTGAAATTTTCTGAAATCTGCGGATCATAGTGAGGGGAAGTTTTTGAATTGCATTCTTATTGTCTTATTGACTTTTCTGAACTTGAATTGCATTTATTTATCCTCACAATGATCATAGGTCAATTGAACAATTGCTCTTTCATACGGACCTTAAGTGAGATTTTTTACTCTTTTCTGGAAATCAAAGTTTTTATGCTTTCTTTTGCCTTATCTCACCTGCCTATGCTATTCTGATGCCAGCTTGGTCATTTCCATTGCTTTCTCTTGCTTATGGACCAAGTTGTACCTTTATGCGAAAATGAAAGTATTTTACTTTTCAAACCTCCAAATTACATTTTCTGGATTATTGCCAATGTGTTCATCAAGGGGGAGATTGTGGATATCATGGGGATATGCTCTAGATCTTACGATGATGTGACAATTGGCAATGGTGTTTATGGTTTGTCGTTTCACGAGTTTTCGGCAAAGTTCAGTTCTGTCAGGACTGAACCGACCGGCCAGGACAGCGGTCAGACCGGTCCCAAATCAGTCTGCCCGGCCTTGGCGGCGGTCGGACCGGCTAACTTCAAAAGTGGTAAATTGAGCTGGGCCAAAAATAGAGGTAGCAGGCAAGAGAGGGGATTCTATTGCACTTGGTCTCATAATTTTTGGAGTCTCTAGTCAAAAGTTCTATTGGTTTGAAAATTCCATTAGTTTCAGTTTTCCAGAGGGGAAATTCGGCTAAGTCCCAGCTGGCGGTCAGACCGGCCCATAGGTGGCGATCAGACCGGCCAGGGTGGGCGGTCAGACCTGCCTTGGGGGCGGTCTGACCGATTTTCACTTGGTTCGTCGCACGGTGTGGCAGCGTTATTCGGTTGTTAGGTCAAAGTCATGAGTTTCAGGGCCTATATGTTGCATGATGCATGTTTTGACTAACATATGTCAAGTTGTAAATAACTTATTCCCAAATTCGGTTTACTTGTCTATTGTTGTGCAGATTGCTTGGTGGTCAACGACGGTCAAAGGCGAGGATGATCGGGACTAGGCTTGGAGAGCTGAGGTCCAGAACGATCGACGATGCCGGGTGAGGTCAATTTACTCAAGCGTGGTGCAAGATGGACAATGGTAGCCTATTAGCTAATCAAAGGCGCAAGATGGTGCAAGGTGTAGCTAGTTAGGTCAAAGGGAGATAAAGACAACATATTAAAATACGTGCGTAAGTGTCCCGTTTGTTTTGGGCCTTAACGGGAGCCCAATAGGATCAAACTTCTAGAAGGTCTAAGCCTCCAATATAAATAGGAGAGGGTGATGGCTGCACCACCTCTTCGTCTCTTTTGCAATTTTTGTAAACCTTAATTTTCTTAGGGAGAGCTTTTGTGGAGGCTAGAGTTCTTGATGGTTTGATGTGATTTTCGTGCTCTTGGATTGAGCATTGTCCTCCATTGATGGAGTGGCTGTAAGCCCAGATCATATCAATCAATCGAATGAAAGTTTGATCAATGTTTTGTCTCATTGCGTTCTTTCTCCATATTTGATGATTTTGGGTCTTTCTTTGATCCGCGAGTTTTTGATTGAATTCTTCACGTGATCTAGCTTGCTGTGACGTGTGGGAACCTATCTAGGATCATCTTGATCATCAATCACCCACGAGCAAGATCTTGGATCAAGTTTTCGTTTTGACCCGGTTTTGAACCCTTCTTTGATCAAACGAAAAAGGATCTTTATTCTTCCAAGAATTATCATAATATTTGATTGGAATAGTACCCTGATATCATAGAGAAGGTGTGTTTCAAGTTTCATCAAGTTTGAATTAGTAGATCAAAAGTTTCGTCTAATTTCATCTTCGTCATCGGGTTTTTCGATCTGTTCTGGAGGCCGGCGGTCAGACCGCCTGTGGCCACCGGTCAGACCAGCCAGAAATCGGTCCGACCACCCAAGGCCAGCGGTCCGACTGGCAGCGCACTGAGAATTGTCATCTTGTGCTTGATCTTTTGTAGTATTGCTTGGGGGGTGTTTATTGGATTCAATATTAGTCTTCCGCTATACTGATATACTGATCTTCATAGCTTCCATAGCTACTGGAGTGAAATTGTGTTGAATCCATTATTTGTGAAAAAGTGAGCGTGCTCCTATTCACCCCCCTCCCCCCTCTAGTCGCCTTTTCGGTCCAACCAGTACTGATGGCTTCAAGTTGACACGGTCAGAGAGAGGTTCAACTATATGATGTAATCAGATGACGAAGGATGAAGGAGGTGAAGGGGTCGGCCAGAACTGAAGGAAAAGAGGAGAGACGGCAGTTCCTGTGACACAACACCGAAAATGGAGTGAGAGGACCGCTTCGTGGAGCTCTGGGGCACGAATTGACTCGGGAAGAAGAGGGCTGCACTGGTGCGGCGAAAACCAAAAGGAGGGCAGCGGCGGCTTGAACTCGGATCTCGGGGCTTTGGGCAATCTTAGCAACACGAGCAAGAGTGGGGGGCTCGGTGAAGAAAGGGGCTGCTCGGGCTCTTCTCGGGTGGCACTTGCCAGGAGCGAAGGGGGGATGAGGGGAGGCAAGGGAAGGCTCAGAGCTCCTTTTAAAGCCATCAAGAAGGTAGAGGAGTCGTCGAGGGGCTCAGTGGCGCATAGTCCCGAGGTGGTCGTAGCATTTGCGCTCCAGTCGGCGAGGAGAGGGCAGGCGCATCCAGTGGGGAGGTGACGGAGCAACGACTTGGGCGGATGAAGTAGGTGGCGGGGTTGACACAAGCAGGCGCTGGCGACGGCACTGATCGACAGAGGTGGTGGGGAGCAGGTTGTGGTAGAAGGACATAAGATGCAGGCGTACGACCATGGCGCTGACATGGCGGCGAGACAGGCGACGGGACGGGATGACGGAGGCTGTGACTTCGGGGGCCAAGCAGGTGACGAAGGCGGCGGGAGTAGGTGGGCGTCGCAGGCGCCAAGCGATGAGGCAGGGCGGAGCTGCAGAGGCTGGTTGATGGGACAGGGCAGCAGAGGACCAAGGGGGAGTTACTGGCTTGACTGGGCCAGAAGGGGAAAAGGGAGGATGGGACAGGGAGAAGGGAGAGGAGGTGGTCGATCGGCCCAAGAGGGAGAGAAGATGGGCTGGGCCCAAAGAAAGAGAGGTTTTGAAATGGAGGTAGAAGCTACAGATTTCAAAAATACAACTTAAGTTGAAATAAAATTTTGAAACCAACCGACAAAAGCAATTACTATTTATAATCAAAAAACGGACTGTTACAAACCTACCCGCCTTAAACGAAATATCGACCCTGAGATTCGAGCTGCTCCAGGAATAGGGACAGGAAATCCAACTTTAGCTGGTCTTCACGCTCCCAGGTGGCTTCTCTTTCCGAGTAGTTGCTCCATTGGACTTTGCAAAGGCGGATGATCTAGCGTCTGGTTCGCTTCTCCACGACATCGAGAATCTTGATTGGGTGCTCTGAATAAGTCAGATCTTTCTAAAGTGTGATGACTTCGACTGGTGTCTGCTTCTCAGGTACTCTGAGACATTTCTTGAGTTGAGAGATGTGGAACGCGTTGTTGACGTCTAACAAGCTTTCTGATAATTCTAGTTGATAGGCTACTTCTCCACGCTTGGCTATAATTGGGAATGGGCCGATGTATCTTGGCGCTAGCTTGCCTTTCACTTTGAACCTTCGGGTTCCACGAAGCAGTGATACCTTGATATACACATTATCCCCAACTTCAAAGGTTAACCCCTTTCGACGATTGTCAACATAACTCTTTTGTCTAGACTGCGCTGCTTGAAGGAGATCTTTCATCAGTTGAACTTTCTCTTCTGCTTGCTTGATGATATCCGATCCGAAGACATAACTTTCTCCTGACTCTGACCAATGCAAAGGAGTTCTGCATTTTCTGTCATAGAGCGCTTTAAAAGGTGACATCTTCAGACTTGACTGAAAACTATTGTTGTAGGTGAACTCTGCATGCGGTAGGTATTTCTCCTAGTCTACGGTAAATTCCAAAGCACAAGCTTGAAGCATGTCCTCCAAAATCCGGTTTACTCGCTCTGTCTGACCATCAGTCTGAGGATGATGAGCTATGCTGAAAGCAAGGTGTGTTCTAAGAGTGTCATGCAGACTATCCCAGAAATGACAGGTGAACTGAGAACCTCGATCCGAGACTATTGTTTTGGGTACTCCATGTAGACACACGATATGAGCCATATATAACTCAGCTAATTTGTCTCTCTTGTAGGTGGTCTTCACATGGATGAAATGGGCGACTTTCGTTAATATGTCAACTATGACCCATATCGAATCACATCTGGACTTGGTTCTTGGCAGGCCCGTAATGAAATCCATTCCAATTTCTTCTCACTTCCATTGAGGGATCTGTAGCGTGAAGCAATCCTGCAAGTCTTTGGTGCTCAGCTTTGATTCGCTGGCACACATCGCAACAAGCTACAAACTCGGCGATGTCTATTTCATTCGCGGCCACCAATATAGAATCTTCATGTCTTGATACATCTTGGTGATGCCTAGGTGCAGTGTGTAAGACGCGCTATGGACTTCCTTCAATATCAAATCCTTGAATTCCTTCTAGTGGAGAACAAAGAGATGTTTTCCATACCATAAGATTCCTTGCGAATCTTAAATCATCTTGGGGGTTTTTCCTTTGGCCATAAGGTGTTTAAATCTCTGGACTCCAGGGTGTCCTTCTTGAGTGGTCTTCATTTGCTCTTCTAAAGTTGGATGTACGTCCACAGCGGCTATGGTGCCTTGCTCTATTATCCCAAGGTTGAGTGTCTCAAATTCCTTGTAGAGCTCGGGTTGGTGTTCTTGAATCATGACATGACTGCAGTAGGATTTATAGCTCAATGCATCGGCTACTACATTGGTCTTTCCAGGATGGTAGTGAACATCCAAATTGGTCTTTAATCAGTTCTAGCCATCTTTGTTGGAGTTTGAGATCCATTTGGGTGAAAATGTACTTGAAACTCTTATGGACTGTATAGATATTACAATGATTTCCAATCAGATAATGCCGTCAAATCTTTAGGGCATGCACTACTGCGGCTAACTCCAAATCATAGGTTGGATAGTTGTCTTCATGGGGACAATGTTGTCTTGATGCATAAGCTATAACTTTTCCTCCTTGCGTAAGTACGCAGCCAAGACCTTGAAGCATCATAATAGACTTCAAAGTCCTGATGTATGTCCGGCAGAATTAACACTAGTGCAGAGGTTAATTTCTTCTTCAAATCTGGGAAACTCTTTTCACAAGCTTCTGTCTATTCATACTTATTTTCCTTTTTAAGTATATGGCTCATTGTCCTGGACAGCTTGAAGAATCCTTCTATGAAGTGTCGGTAGTATTCGGTCAAGCTGATGAAACTACATACTTCAGTTACTAAGGTAGGCTGCTTCCAATCCAATATAGCTTCTACTTTGGATGCATCCACTGCGACTCCTCTAGCGAGGTATGGTAGAGCGGTATACATCAGTTTATTTACCACTTGTCTTTATAATTAATTTTGCTATGATATATATATATTTATGTTTTATTCATACTTATTACAATGACATGATCATGATGATGACTTGGTAATGATGATAATATGATTATGATGATGATATGACCATGGTGATAACATGGTAATGATGATAACATGATGATAATAGATCATGTTCATGGATAATGGATAACATTGCATCACTTGCATTCATATCATGAAAGGATTGCGTATTAGGCAGGTCGGCGAGGTAGTCATATAACTAGTCCGGTGCGGTCGGTGAGAAAGCTATATAACTAGTTTGGAGTGCTCTAGAGAAAGACTTACTTCGGTAGGGACTCCATGGGAGTGGAGGATGGACCCTGTATGAAAGAGGACGGATAAGAGTGATTCATCAACGGGTGATCACTGCGCTATAACGGTATAAGCTATGAGATGTGAATGTGGACATGTAGTGTAACCAAGCATTACATTAATGAAACAATGAGGTGATGATGATGGAAAACATGAATGATGATGATAATTACCTACTTGGATGTTAAACTGTACGTTTTATTGTTCTATTATGTACTTGCCAAGTCTTAGACTCACCCTTACTTTGTTGCTATTTTTAGGTGATCAGTGAAGGCGGTATGCATGGATAGGGTAGCACATACGCATGACATACTATCAATCACACAAATAGCACTATTTAGTTGCTATCATTAAATCTGAGACTTGGTGCTTTCATCTAGAGTTAATTAATATAAATGGCTTTCATTAGCTTCATGATGAGAACTTGATTGATTTAATTATAGTTTGTTTATTTAATTTTGTTGCTAATTAATGTTCCCGCACGCATGGTTTCGGACATTCTCAAGCGCATGGCCCTGAGCATCTAGGGCACGAGGTCCCAAGCTGTGTGAAAGTTAACCATTTATGTATTTATATTGTTATAATTGTTGAAATGTGATGATTCTATTCCATGCATTGGTTGCTCGAATTATAAGTAAATATGGTTTAAATTGAGAGTGCAAAATATATAAATAATATTCTGAGCTCAATGTTTGGCTAGGGTGTTACATCAGCACAGCATTTTTTTAGATAATAGAAGAGAAAAAACCCTCCCAGCCTCTGAAATCAGCACAACTTTATTGTAGCTTGTGTATAAACTGTGGTGTAACTTTATTCTGAGCTCAGTGTTTGGCTGGGGTCTTAGTCCCTTTCATTACGAATCGAGAACTTATATTATGAAACAGGGAGAGTAGTCCTAGGCAGCGGCTCGCTACGAATTCTACAGGAACCCAAGTCCTTCTCGAGCTGTTGGCGGTTTGTCTTCTCGACCAAGTACTTGCCCTTGTACTCCTTGCCATACGCCTCCAATGCCTGTATCTTCTTTGTTAGAGCCTCAATCTCAGCATCCTGCTCTGCATCCACTAGATTAAAAGACGGAGATCGACTTACAGCACCGTGTGCCTGCAACATGCAAATTTTCGCGGGATTATTGATCCATCAGTTTGAGCAAAATCTTCTACTCTCCGTTTATTAATATATTTTTTTAAAAAAAAAGGAGATCTAACATGTTTTGTTTTAGAAACTAATCATTATATATTCACGAAAAGCTCTGGCACTAACTAGACTTGAAGCAACAACAGCTAGCATGAAAGTTCATGCATGAATAACTTAATCAAAGAAGAACACGGCAATTAAATTTCTCCCTACCATTTCCCTGATTCTCCTTGTGAGAGCAAAGTCTTGTCCTCGACTTGTCCCTGCCTGCTGCTTGCTTGCTTGCTATCCTCTATGAAATCCATCGGTTAAATAGACAACGGAAAGCAGCCTACAGGGACCGAGGCTTAGTTTCGCACTATGGAGGCCTATAATATTCTGTTGTGTTTTACTCCCTCCCTTCGTTCAAGAATATACGACTATACGACGTTTCAGACATCGATATGGTCTTTTATATGCAACTTCGATCATTATTTTTTATATGAATATGTTCATAAAATAATATAAAAATATTACATTGTGGAAGTATTTTTTATAACTAATCTAAAGATATCACCTTCGCATGACCAATACAAATATTTTTTTATATATCAGTGCTCAAAGTTTAGGAAAGTTGACTGCATATTTTCTAAAACATCGTGTATCTATAAACGTACAGATGAGTACTACTTTGAGATATAGCAACGGATTTATAACCTACTTACTCTTCTTTTAGAGTCGTAATCAGAAATATTTTTTCTGCAATCGGTAAACTTTTGACTAATTAACTAGATTCAGTGACACAATATATCACGGCTACGCAAAACCGGCCCTGGTTAAGGTAACCAGGTAAGTGGTGACGTCACCTTTATTGATTCATTGGTCGGGTGCACGTAACTGCAAAATTATTCCTTGCTCAGCATGCCATCAATCAGCCGATATGTTCGAATTTTTCTGAATCCACTTGCAAAGCATATCTTGAGGTTCTCCAAAAAAAAGGCTATATGTGTATAGTTCTACAAAAGCTATATATTGGAATATAATTTGTGCAAAATCGCCTGTGACTCTACGAGACTCATAAGATAAGCCTAATGCACTGTTTTGCAATTCGATGTGATATGTTTGGTGAACGCCTTGTTGCAAGCTGTTTACAACCACAAAGTTTAGTCCCACATGGAAAGTCTATGATGAACTTGATTAACTTATATACATATCTTTCGTATAGGCTTTGAGAAGAATTGAGTCTAGGTGGAGCTAGTGCCCAATATGCTAAATTTGCTATTTATATTTTCACCACGTGCGTGCGCGTGCATGCAGGGTATGGGGTCGTGGCTTTTCATTTCACATCCTTTCAATGGAGGGTGTATTCGAAGAGTCGTGTCTTTTCATTTCGTATCCTTTCAAACTCTATATAAAGAGGTGCCCTTCAGCTTTTGAGATGCACTCTCAATTTCGTTCTCTTGTTCTGTTCATGACGAGTTTTCACTTTGGTTTAGTGCAAACTTCGTCCAGACTTATCATATCTACTAGCTTATTTGTAGTAGACCCTCAAATCATTTAAACAGGGTGGAAATAATCGCTTTAGGAAAGCGCTTCTAGCGTGATTCAAGTCTCCTTCTCCACAAATTGCCAACAATCTAAAGTGATTACCATGGAGTCCGAGGCTTCTGCTTCCGCCATCAAATTCATGAATCAAGACATAGTGCGATTTGATCGTTTCAATGGCATGAACTTCACCCACTGGCAGGATAAACTAAAGTTCTTCCTGACGACCATGAAGCTCTTCTACATTCTTGATCTGGAGCTTCTTCCAGTACCAGCGCCGAAGGAGAACGACACCAACGAACGCAAGGCAGAGTGAACAAAGAGGAACGATGATGATCTGATGTGCCGTGGGCACATACTCAACACCCTCTCAGACCCGATGTATGATCTCTACAACAACACGTCGTCGGCAAGAGACATCTAGAATGCTCTGGAGAGAGCAAATACAAAGCAGAGGAGGAAGGTAGAAAAAAGTTCCTAGGTACTTCGACATTAAAATGAATGATGATAAATCCCTTCTCTCTCAAGTACATGAATTACAAGTGATAGTGAATAAAATTAAGGTGGTAAAGATTGATATTCCTAAAGTTTTTCAAGTTGGTGCAATTGTTGTGAAATTACCACCAACTTGGAGTAACTACAAGAAACGACTTCTGCATAATTCTGAAGATCTTTCCTTTGAACAAATTCAAAAGCACCTTCGAATCGAAGAGGAATCGAGGGTGAGAGAAAAAAATGGCAAATGTCAATCTTAACGCCGGTTCCTCCACAGCAAATGTTGTAAGTGAATCTCATTCACATAAACGAGCCATGGAAATCATCGGATTAATCATATTAACCCTATTCCGAACTAATCTGATCATTGTCTTGATACGACCACACACTGCGACATACCCCGGTGGCGGAATTCCGACCGGTAGGAGTATCATGCAATATGGTCGTGAACAAGCGCGTAAGACTACTTGGTACTTTTGACTCATACCACTCGTCAACCCATCTACTATTGCCGAAAACCGATCGATTTTATCGACTAGTGTCTAGATCGTTCCATCCATATGAACCGATCTAGATTACCAAACTAAACCAGTAATAGATCCAATCTACTACTCCCACATATCAAGTATATGTGACCGATCTAGATCAAAAACTATACAAGATGGCTTTGATACCACTAAAAGGATACATGTAGGCTACGCTAGCTGATAATTCAAAAATTCTACCACGTAAGCTAGGATGCTATGCAAGTAAAAGATCATAGATTGTTACCACTAGACGTGCAGTGAAGAGGAAGAAGAGTTGGAGCAGCCTAATCCAACGTAGAGAGCGTCGATGAAGTGATCGAAGTCGATTGTCTAGTTTATTCGATCGTCCTCGATGCGATCATCTCCTCTAGCAACCAATCGAGTTCCTAGCCAAGGCCTTGGATCGTCGTTAAGGGCAACAGCAATCGCAGTAACGCATCTATGGTATCCACACATCTAGGGAAGGAACACCGTAAGTTGGTGGGCTAACACCAACTCGCATGGTAAGGCTCTCGGGAAGATGGCGACTAAGGTTTTAGTAGAGAAATCACGTTATGTCTATCTCGTCTGTCTTTTCCAACAGCCTCATACATCTCCTTATAAAGATCTTATGACGGATCCTATTCAAACATATTTGTTCCAACCCATTAAGTGTGTGACCTATTAGGTTCATGCGTAGTCGGTTGTGACTCGGAAACCTTTTCCGATCACAAGTCGTTAGCAGTTCCTAGCAGGACATAACAATTATCAAATACACATAAATAATATCGGACGAACCTTAATACAATATGACCTACGACTAGGTCATTGTCACTAACAACCAACTTGTATCTCTATATGACCAGATCATATTTAGTCTCGATTGGCTCGTAACTCCTTACGACCAAGTTTTGACCACTTAGTGATTATGTTCAACCAGTCTACGGCTAGCTCGTATCTCCATACGATTAGTCCATATCTGATCGAACTAAATGACCAGCTCGTGTATTCTCCCTTTACCTCACGATATCTAGTTGAACTCTAGGTGAGATATTATGCCATCCATAGACTATTCAATACTTTCTCGAACAACAAGTTTAGTCCCACATGGAAAGTCTATGATGAGCTACCTTCCATATGAGCTTTAAGAAGAATTGTGCCTAGGTGGAGCTAGTGCCCAATATGCTGAATTTGCCATTTATATTTCCACCACCACGCGTGTGTGTGTGTGCGAGGAGTGGGCTGTGTGGCGCCAATGGCGCATTTCATTGACGCACTTATAGCACTTAGGAGTATATGTGCAATTAGAAATTTGTTCTAAACAGACAATTGTTTTTTGTCAAAAAAACTGAAAGGGTGCATTCGAAGAGTCATGTCTTTTGTTTCGAGAAGTTGTGTCTCTTCATTTCGCATCCTTTCATTGAGGGTGCATTCAAAGAGTCGAATCTCTTCATTTCGCATCCTTTCAAACTCTATATAAAGAGAAGTCCTTCAGCTTTTGAGATGCATTCTCAATCTCGTTCTCTTGTTCTGTTCACGACGAGTTTTCACTTTGCTTTAGTGTAAACTTCGTCCAGCCTTATCTTATCCTACTAGCTCATTTGTAGTAGACTCTCAAAGTATTTAGTCAGGTGCAAATAATTGCTTTAGGAAAGCACTTCTAGCGTGATTCAAGTCTCCTTCTCCATAAATTTCCAACACACCTATAAAATACAAAGATAAAAGAAATATTTAGACAAAAAGTCTAAAAATTACAGTAAAGCTTTGCTAATATTAAAAGAAATATTTAGACAAAAAATCTAAAAATTACAGTAAAGCTTTGCTGATATCGCACATTCCTTAGCACTACAATTTCAGGTTTAATAGTGTGGAATTTTAATTTCAGGTTTAATAGTGTGGAATTTTAGGTGACTGGGAGATAAGAAATTTCAAATGACTGAAAATTAACGAAACAAATAAAAAATTACAAAAAAACACTTTACAAATCTTGGTATCAGACCCTCTAAGTAAATAGCGTAGAGTCCCTCTCCATGGTCCCACTTAACTAGCATGAACCTTGAGAGAGAAAAAGGAACGATAAGGGATTGAGTCCGATGGCTGGAGAAGCAGGATGCCTTTTTGACTAAAAGTGGTTGTAAGACATTTTAGCTTATTAATACCCTTACAAGTTATTTGGGTGTCTAATTACCCCCCCTCGTGCCATTTTTCTGTCGATTTCTCACAAATTTCTCATCTAAATCATGACCCATCAGCCAGCTACATAGTATGAAGACTTACATGTAATTAAGCAAGCTCATGTGTCATGATAAAATTAAAATAAAATCTAGAGTTTTCGATTTACACATTTCTCCGTTCTAAGAATTCCGTACACGTATGTGTTAGAATTGATCTCGGCTAACAACCCGAGATTTCAGGGAGACCACGTCTCCACCTCGCGCCCTGATCGGGGGCGTTTCCAACTGTTTTTTGGTTTCGGTCCCGGTCTCCTCTAGCGCTAAATAAAAAGAAGGGATACGGCAGGGTTTTGTCTAAGTCTCAAAACTCAGAATCATCCCAATACACACCCGATCTGTAACGAAGTGCTGAGGAGAACGAAGATCTAAACTACGACATCGCGAGACCGGACCGACGGCCACTGGATCGACCGACGGCCACTGGATCGTCTTCACTACTACCTCCCGGTGACTCAAGCCGAAGCCCCGACGCTCAGATCCGCGCCGACCCCGACGGCAGCACACGCAACGACCTCTACATCAACTAATCTGTCGCTCCTATGGCTTCTTCAAGTTCGGGTAATACTCAAGCTTCCGCATCTTAGTTTTGTTTGTGGTGTTCAACGATTGAGCTAGGGTTAACGATATTAGATTATGTATTAGTCTCAGTTTTAAGCTATCATTTGGTATCAGAGCCATCCCTAGTTCATCCTTGAACCCGATTAAACCTCAGCACGTGATTACCCGCTCGGATCTAGGTCCTTTTGACTCGGCTTAGCACTTAGAAGGAGGGGATTCAATCCTCAGTCAAAAAACCTAAAGAAATCAAAAGCCCCGACCCTCAAAAACTCAGATCTGGAGTAGCGGCGGTGGAATACTTACGTTTTTGTAGATCTGGAGCTTGCTCCGGTCTAGGGCACCACCGTAGCTCCACTCGGCAATTGCTGCTGACCTCGATGCCGCACGCTGCCGGCGAGGAGAGCTGCGGGGCGCCATCTCTTCGCGCCGCTCCGCCGCCGCCGTGGCTGTCGTTCTCCGCCCAGACGCGAGAGCTTCCGCCGACGCCAACGCGCGATTTTTTCGGAGGGGAACGGGGAAATGGAATTAGGGTTAGGGTTCGACGATTCGGCTGTTTTTTATATCCCGCGGTTTTCGCTCACAGCCGTTTGATTAGATCCGACGGATCGCGTCGCTCCGATTCGGCCGAAGCTTTGCGCCGCGAATGATCTCGGCCGTTTAATCTCGATCCGACGGCTGACGTTTGACAATTCGGTTACTGACCATTGCTTTTGGGCGGGTGACTCAAGACGATGAGTGGGCGAGCCCACGGATGAGCGATGTTTTTCATCATTTTACTAAATGTTTTTCTGATTAAGTGTTATTAGTTTTTTCTTTTCTTTTAATTTAATTTGAGCACTGTTTTATTATTATTATTATTAATGATAATTGCTCAAATTTCAGTATGTATTTGTGATTCAAATTTTATTATTATTTATTTTGTGTACTGTTTTGATTAATGATAATTGCTCATGTTTCGGTATAAATTCGGTCTCTGATTAAAATTGAACCAACGAGATATTTTAATCGGAGAATTTTATGATTTATTTTGGCATTATGTATACACATGATTACATACTAACCAACGTTGTTTGTAGTCATGTGTCGCCACATTAATTGTTATAGTTCTTTTATTTCGCTAACGGTGGTATAAACTAGAGCGTAATTTTGCATGTTATTAATCGACCAACGTAGGGTTAATGACATGCAATACTTTTATGCCATTTCTAATTCTTTTCCTGTATTTTAATGTTCAGCCATGAATGCTTCAAATGTTGCCGCTACAATTGACAACATTGAGCAGCTTACGGGGAGCAATTTCCCCGCTTGGAAAGAAAGAATTTCAGTTGTCCTTGGAGTATTAGATCTTGATTATGCATTAAGAGTGCCTGCTCCCATTTCTCCCACCATTGGTGAGGACGATTACGATGAGAAAAGAAAATATATGATAATAATCTTTGAAAAATGGGAGCGGTCTAACCGCCTATCACTAATGATTATGAAGACTTCTATCTCGATCCGAATCGGGAGCAATCCCTGATTCTCAAAATGCTAAGGAATATCCGCTTCAGAGAGGAGAAATTCAAATGCTCCACTAAGGTTTATGCCAAGACATTAATCCGAGGCTTCTATCCACTAAGTATGACGGTCCAAAGAAGATAAGAGAGCACATCATGATGATGACTGATATGGCTGGAAAACTCAAGGGCATGGACATGGAAATATCTGATGGTTTCCTAGTTCACTTCATAATGACTTCTCTTCCTTCTGAATACACTGCTTTTAAGATAAACTATAATACTCATAAAGATAAATGGAGCATGAGCGATCTTATCGCCATGTGTGTCCAGGAGGAAGAAAGGATTAGGGCGAAAAGAAAGATTTTGTGAATCAAGTTGGCGGTCCTAGCAAAGGAAGTTCTCGGGGACTTCAAATCCAAGAAAAGGTCTGCACTACTCTCCTAATTCGGATAAATCGGGGCCTAAGGTGCAAACTACACCAAGCCCAATGTTGCTTCTGCTAAAGCACCAAGTGGGAATGCATGTCACTTCTGCAAAGAGCCAGGACATTTCCAGAAGGATTGTGTTGGTTTCCTAAAGTGGCTCGCCAAGAAGGGTAATGATTCTATAACGTTTGTTGATGAAACCCTTTATACTAATTTTTCCTTAAATCTTGGTGGATTGACTCTGTACAACTGCGCACGTTACCAACTCTTCTGAGGATTCCATACCGTGAGAACACTAAGAAAGGGGAGCGAAGTCTTAGAGTCGCGGATGGAAAAGAAGCAAGTGGAATCGGTTGGTTCTGCTTCCTTAGTCTTAGATAGCGGCTTCACACTTCGCCTTAATAATGTAGTTTTGTTCCTTCCATTAGGAGGAATTTAATTTGAGTATCTTTATTGGACGATGATGGATTCAAATGTAATTTTGGTAACAATAAGTGTGTTATCACATTTAATTCAAATAATGTTGGTCTTGCTGTTAGACAAGACAAGCTTTATATGCTTTCCCTTAATGAATCACCGTTTTCTTTGAATGTGAGTGATACTATGCGTAAAAAGTATAATGAGACTTCTTCGAAACCGTGGCAATCGCTCGCTTAGGCCACATTTGAAGGGGAGAATGGAGCGCCTCATTAAGGAAGAGATTCTCCAACCATTAGATTTCTCGACTCGCACTAACGCATTGATTGCATTAAAGGAAAATACGTAAAGAAAATAAAGAAGGGAGCAACTCGCAGCTCAGGACTATTAGAGTTAATTCATACTGATATTTGTGGTCCTTTTCCTGTGACATCAGTGGATGGTTTTGATTCTTTCATTACATTCACTGATGATTTCTCCCGTTATGGTTATATTTTTCCCATTAAGGACCGATCCGAGTCACTTGATAAATTTAAGATATTTAAGGCTGAAGTTGAAAATCAGCACAACCTAAGAATCAAAGTGGTAAGATCGGACCGTGGGGGAGAATATTATGGGAGACATGCCCCTTATGGCCAAATTCCTTGCCCTTTCGCTAAGTTCCTTGGGAAAATGGCATTGTTGCCCAATATTCTACACCGGTGAACCTCAAGAAATGGGGTAGTGAGAGACGAACCGTACACTTATGGATATGGTACGGAGCATGCTTAGCTACTCTAGTTTATCACCTGGTTTATGGATGGAGGCACTAAAGACAGCAGCACATATTCTTAATAGGGTTCCCAGTAAATCAGTACCTAAAACACCTTATGAATTATGGACTGGGAGAAAACCGAGTTTGAAATATTTAAGAATATGGGGTTGTTGTGCTGAAGCTAAGATATTTAATCCACATATTGGAAAATTAGACCCTAAGACAAGAAGTTGCCATTTTATAGGATACCCCAAAGATCTAAAGGGTATCGATTTTATTGTCCCGATAGAACAACTAAGTTTGTAGAAACAAGACATCTTGTGTTCTTAGAAAATAATGAGGACCGGAGCCTAGGAAAATTGATCTTGAAGAGAAGCGGGTTTACGTTCCTTCACCGCTTATCCCGTAGATTTTATTCTCTGCACTTGGTGGTTGCACCTCCATAGACAAATATCGTTGATGCACCCACTGTTGGGGTCTCTGAAATTCCTAATGTCATACCTAATGATGAGCCTCGCTAGTCTCCTGCGCCTCAGACCTCCTCGCAATAGTTTTTGAACCTATCGAAGATCACAACGGAGAGAAGATCTGCCATCCCAAATGATTATGTTGTTTACATGAATGAGGATATTAATGATATAGGGAAGGTAGATGATCCCACCTCTTATAAGGAAGCAATAATGAGTGAATATTCTCCTAAATGGTTTGAAGCCATGAAGGATGAACTAAAGTCTATGAGCACTAATGATGTATGGGACTTAGTAGAAATTTCTGACGGAGTCAAAACAGTAGGCTGTAAATGGGTCTACAAAACTAAGCATGACTCTCAAGGAAATATCGAAAGGTTCAAAGCAAGACTCGTAGCAAAAGGCTTCTCACAAAGAGAGGGGATTGATTATAATGACACTTTTTCTCCTGTCTCAACTAAGGATTCGTTCAGAATCGTTATGGCGCTTGTAGCTCATTATGATTTAGAGCTACATCAGATGGATGTTAAGACGGCATTCCTTAATGGCGATTTGCAAGAAAATGTTTACATGACTCAACCGGAAGGTTTTGTCGTGGAAGGCAAGGAGCACATGGGATGTCGACTTAAGAAATCTATTTATGGCTTAAAACAAGCATCGAGGCAGTGGTACCTCAAATTTGATAAAGTTATAAGGAATTTTGGATTTAAGGAAAATGAAGTTGATAACTGCATATATGTTAAGTTCAAGGGGAGTAAATTCACCATCTTAGTGCTTTATGTGGATGATATCTTATTGGCTAGCAGCGATAAGGATATGCTGTTTGAAACCAAAAGATTTCTCTCATCCAATTTTGATATGAAGGATCTCGGTGATGCCTCTTACGTTCTTGGCATTGAAATTCACCGGGACAGGTCCAAAGGAGTATTAAGTTTATCTCAAAAGGCATACATTGACAGAGTACTAAAGAGATACAATATGCATAAATGCTCTGGCTCACCTGCTCCTATCGTTAAGGGCGATAAGTTTGGGACATTTCAATGTCCAAGGAACCAATATGAAACTGATCAGATGAAGACTGTTCCTTACGCTTCAGCTGTCGGAAGCATTATGTATGCTCAAGTAAGCACACGCCCTGACTTAGCTTTTGTAACCGGAATGCTTGGCAGATATCAGTCAAATCCAGGACCGGACCACTGGAAAGCCGTTAAGAAAGTCTTGCGTTATATGCAAGCTACTAAGCATCTCATGCTCACATATAAGCATACTGATAACCTTGAAGTTGTTGGTTATTCAGATTCAGATTTTGCGGGATGTGTTGATACTAAGAAATCCACGTCAAAGTTATATCTTCACACTCATTGGAGGAGCTATCTCGTGGAAAAGCTCCAAACAAACCCTTACGGCATCTTCAACGATGCAAGCTGAGTTTGTGGCATGTTATGAGGCTACTGGGCAGGCTGTATGGCTTAAGAATTTTATTCCGGGCCTTAGAGTGGTTGACAGCATTTCTAAACCACTCACCTTATACTGCGATAACGAACCCGCAGTCTTTTATGCGAGTAACAACAAGTCAAGTGGTGCTGCCAAACACATTGACATTAAGTATCATGTTGTGAAAGATAGAATCCAGGATCAAACCATTAGTATCAAGCATATTAGTACTAAGTCAATGCTTGCGGATCCGCTTACTAAAGGCTTACCACCCAATATATTTCGTGATCATGTTGCCGGCATGGGTTTATTGGAAAGCCTCTGATTCTGGATAAAGGACCTTAAAATAAACCAACTCCCATTAAGTATTATGAATATTCATTTTAAAATGAGATAGTATACTATAGGTACTGAGGTTGTATGGCACTTCATTGGTCATGCGACACATTACCTTGGTACATTTTTTCATTTGAGGATGGACTTATGATGTTAGCCTGACGATCAAAGGGGAGAATGTTAGAATTGATCTCGGCTAACAACCCGAGATTTCAGGGAGACCACGTCTCCACCTCGCGCCCTGATCGGGGGCGTTTCCAACTGTTTTTTGGTTTCGGTCCCGGTCTCCTCTAGCGCTAAATAAAAAGAAGGGATACGGCAGGGTTTTGTCTAAGTCTCAAAACTCAGAATCATCCCAATACACACCCGATCTGTAACGAAGTGCTGAGGAGAACGAAGATCTAAACTACGACATCGCGAGACCGGACCGACGGCCACTGGATCGACCGACGGCCACTGGATCGTCTTCACTACTACCTCCCGGTGACTCAAGCCGAAGCCCCGACGCTCAGATCCGCACGACCCGACGGCAAAGACACGCAACGACCTCTACATCAACTAATCTGTCGCTCCTATGGCTTCTTCAAGTTCGGGTAATACTCAAGCTTCCGCATCTTAGTTTTGTTTGTGGTGTTCAACGATTGAGCTAGGGTTAACGATATTAGATTATGTATTAGTCTCAGTTTTAAGCTATCAGTATGTCCATGCGGGTTACTACACTAGAAGAGCAAGTCTCGTACTCATATATTCCAGAAAATTTCATACTGTCACGTCTACATAAGCAAACGACAGGTATAGATTCTACAAATGCATAGCCGGCCGGAGTCATGTCAAACTCGCAAATTATTTATTACATCGATGAACATATCCGGATTCTTATTTCATAAACTTGTCAATGGTGTGTGGATATCTAAAAGCATCGCGTATCGAACAATTAATATATACCAAAGCATAGTCCTGCCAAATTGATCTTTAATTATTCTAAGCAGTAGAGCACAAGATACCAAAGCATGGATAGGGCCGTTTTGATGCCTCACTAGGGCTGTTCATTCAGTAGTTTCCGTAAATACAATTCAGTACATATGGTAAATATGGTATTGTTAGTTCGGTAAATACGGTATTTTTAAACATACGGTTTGGTATGGGTAAATCTTAATTTATTTTGGTATGATATCGATAAATACCATATTTACCAAAGTTGACACGAATCACGAACGTCTTAGCGAGTCCGCAACTTAAAAGTCACAAATTTCAACACTTACACTTTGACAGTCATTGTCTACTCAATCCAAATAGCTACTGCACTGCACGCTTACACCCGCACTGCATGGCTGCACCACCCCAGCCCCCAGCCACTAGCGGCAGCAGGCACCAGCCTAGTGCTTGCAATAATACAATTATAGAAGGCGCGAAGGTGAAGCAAACAATCAAGGCGGCAATCAATAGGATTCAACAATTCAAAGTTCATCAAATGAAGGCAACAATCCAACATTAAAAGTTCCAACGTAGTTCATACTCCTTACTCCATACCATATTTCTAGTTAAAATATTCAAGGTCTAACAGTCCAAATAGCAAATAAACAGTAACAAAATTAGATTACTTGATGCATGGCTATTTGGCAACATTCCAACTTCCAAACAATAACAAAAACCACATCTTCATTCTTCAAGCATCAAGCTCGATCCGAGGAGCAGACACTTGCTGTTGGAATAGCATCATTAACTTGGCATTCCATTTCAATACCTACGTGACATAAAAAGAATATAATAAGTTGAAGCAGTTTGCAACACTCATAAATAGAAATACTATGTCTATACAGCACCTTCTTCAAATTTAGTCGAATCCTTTGGATTGGCTTCAATGTTGACGTGCTTTGAACTACGCAACCAATCTTGTACACATATCAAACATTGGATTGTTAACGGAGTCAATTAGTGTGAGGACCCTTGGGTTATTTTTATTATACCGAGGCCTTCCCGATCTTATGAAAATAACTCTATGCCTCAAGGAGATGAAATCCAACTTAACTCCAATTAAGTAGGAGGACCCGGCTGAACTTCGAGCAACGGACACCATGCATACCGCTCCTCTGCGAGTACTACATGATAACCAATTCTCCAACAGCTCGAGTCCACATTTTAACAAGTTAAAAGGGATTTCAAAACAGTAGGTATGTGTCTCGTGTTGACTCCCAAGATCAGCGACCAACACGCACATACCCTTAACAACGTCAATCACAGTCATACAACATTCATACATTGATTTATCAAGTAGCATACGATAATACTTAAGTTTACAACGATTACAAAAGCGGCCGACTGACCAAATTCAAAATATTACAATAAGTAGCAGTGGAAGCAAAGTAAATAAACCAAAAGGTCCAGCAAATGTGCCCAAAACCCAAGGCAACCGACTGAGAGTTAAAGAATAGGACTATTCATTAGCGTCGCCAAAATCGGCGCTAACGAATTTATCGAGTGTAACGTCATCCTCATCTGAACAAGTAGCAACCGGGTTAAGTACAAAATGTACTCATAAGTCTTACACAAAATAAAAATTATATATACTAGTGGCTGTCCAAAGAGAGGTATTAGTGGCTTAGTTTTGCATAAACGCACAATTTTTCTTCCCTACACTATCTAGTTTGAAATTGCCATTTTGTAAACAATTGTTTAGTAAAATAAGTACATAAAATAGTGATAGATATATATATCAAACAATACCAAAGTGGCAGCCCACTTTGATGAACTAAAATTCATGAATATCCCATTCACGCCGAAATCCAAGTGGTAACCATGTCAAATTTTAATTACGAGTCTAACAATAATGACTCCCGAATTCAAGTGGTTTTCTGTAACTGTGGACACGGCTATTCGAATAGATTAATCCCTACAGGGAATACTACTTTACCCACACGACTCGACCAGCCCGTAAGCCAAACACACTACATTTGGTGACTTGGCCGGGGAGTTCGAGACTTAGTATTTTTCAGCAAGACGACCCTATTGAGTTGAATCACCCATGCGAGATGAAATCCCAAATTAGTACAAATTCATATAGAAAATGCTAAGCGGGCACGCAACTTGTGTTGGAGGGGCCAGTGTTAAGTAGTTAGTATGTTGGTAACCCCTAACATAAGAAATAGTGCTCACCCGCACATTATATATTACATTGGGTTCCTAATGAACATAGGATTTCACAGTTCCATATCCTCACACCACCTGTGGTCCAACTCAATACGACCTTCCCCTTACTTGACCTAGCGGCTTCTAACCCGCATGTGGAAGTACGAATGTTAATTGAATTAACAACGTCACCAAAGTTCATCCTTAATGGTCCGGAGAAGACTACTACATACCCGAGTCTCATGCACAAAGGCACCCTCACTAACAATCACTTGTCCAGACCCAAATCCTTTTTAATCAGTTTTGTGACACTTACATTTTCTCCTTGTTGTGTCTTCTCCCCGACCGACCAGCCCCACCGCTGAGCGCCCAGGTCTGCCTGCCGCCATCGAGCATCTCTCCATGCGCCCAACACCGTCATGCCTTTGTTAGGAATAATCAAGTTTGGTAGTTTTTGCATGCATTAGTTTATTAGTAGATCTTGCATGTAGTTGAATAAGCAATTAGTGTGTATGTTTGCATGCAAGAGTTAGTGTTTGCATTAGTCTGATGTGTTAGTGGGTTAGTGAGTCATGATGCATGTTGGCTATTTAGCCTCTTGAACATTGTTGTCTTCAGTTGAGCCAAACAGAAAAGAGAGAAGAATAGAAAAGATTAAAAGTAGCGCTAGGCAGTTGCAGTGCTACGAAATCTTCTGTGTGCTCTTTCTCTCTGTGAGTTTGTCTCCCTCGCCCGTGAAAGTGTGCGTCCACAGGTATAATTTCCAACAATTGGTATCAGAGCCGGTGTTGTGATGGTGAGGATGGTGAGGTTGTTGTCTCCGTTGACATCAAGGTGTGTCGCTGGTGGCCTAGAGGAGGTGGCTAGCAGCGGCATGCATGTAGCTAGCGGCAGCGAGCAGGTGGCTCACGGTAGGCCGTTGGCGCTAGTCGGGAAGGAGGAGAGCGTCACGCTCCAATACCCGTTGTTGACTAGTAGCAACTATGTTGCATGGTCAATGAAGATGTAAGTGTACATAGAGGCGTAAGGGGTGTGGGATGCCATTGAAGAAGAAGACGTCGAGAGGCGCCAAGATAAGAAGGCACTTGCGGCCATCTACCATGGTGTGAGCGAGGAGACCCTTCTTGCTCTCAATGGCAAGAGGACGGCGAAGGAGGTATGGGCAACTCTCAAATCCATGTACGTTGGAGTTGAGCATGTGAAAAGGGCTAAGCTTCAAACCGCTAAGAAAGAATTTGACAACCTTCATATGCGCAAAGGTGAGTCAATCGATGCATTTGCTATGAGGGTCATCCTCGCTCTCAGCAAGATGCGAACGTTGGGAGAGAGGGTTGAAGACTCTTGTGTGGTGGATAAGGTGCTTCGGGTCTTGACACCGAAGTTTCTGTCGATCGTTTGCACTCTCAAGAACCACATACCCTCCAACATACCATCCGCCCAGATGGTGTATTAGCGAGTTTTTAGAGTTTTGAGGAGAGTAAAACAAATTATTTCAACTATTTTAGTCATTTACCCCAATGACTGCCTGAAATTATGTTCATATTTAAAGAATGATGATTGAGGTAGTTAATACCCCGGTACTCAAGTAAGGCTAGCATGACACTTGAGTACAGTCTATAACTAGTAAATTACCATATAATTACTATGGTGACAAGGATTAAGGAATTCAATTATCAAGGACAAGGTATAATAATTACTTAATAATCAAATTGGCATTTAGCTACTTTAAGACCATTTAACATATATTTGCATAAAAATTAAAGCATGCAGTTTGCTATTTTAAAAGAACATAGTTTGCATAAAATGTAGGTTCAACATGGTCAAAGTGTTGACTCGCCTGGGTCAAAGGCTAGGGGGTCTTGGAAGTCTTGAGCTGGGTCGGCGAGGGAACCTCCGGCTTCTTCGAACTCTACTCGTCGATCACACCGAAAATAAAGAAACAAGCAAACATACCAAATAAATATTAAAACATAGAACAAATAAACTCTAAAATTTACCAAACCAGTACCAAAATAAAGGTTTTGAAATTGCAAAATTTTGGGCACAAGTTTCATAATTTTGAGTTATAATGAAAAAGTTATGGATTTTTGAAGCTTTAAATAGAATTTTCAATTAAACAGAAAATCGGGAAAATCCCAAAAATCCTCGCGCCGCCACGTGGCACCCGGTGCACGCAATAAAGGCGTGGATCGGGTCCACGACGCGGCGTGGGGCCGCGTCAAGATCGAAAGTGGGCCCCACTTGTCAGCCGCACGGCGATGCGGGTGGGCCCCCACGTCGTCGTCGTCAGGCATGGGGATAAGCGGCGGCGCGTTCGGATCAATCCGAACGCGTCGCCTCGTCTTCTCCGTCGTGGGGAGGAGACGAGGGGGCGGCGGGGAAAACGGAGGAGGAGGGAGAAAAGGGAGAGGGGGAGGAGGCGGAGGCGCGCAGCGGGGGGGGAGAGGAAATGGGCGGCGGCTCGGGAACGGGCCGAGGCGAGGGAGGAGCTGGAGGTGGAGGCGGAGACGGCGGCGGGGACCGGAGGCGAAGACGGAGGCGGCGGTTCGGCCGAAGCTCGGAAAGAGGAGGCGAAGGGGTGGGGGAAGATGAAGAGGCGGGCGGAGAAAATGAAGGGGCGGGCGGCTTAAATAGCTCGGTGGGAGGAGAGGAAGGAGGAAGGAGCTGGGCGAGGCTACAGGGGATGAGTGAGCGGCAGGGCATGGGCGCGCGGCAGGGGATAGGCGCGCGGGCGGAGAAGCCGAGGGCGGTGACAAAGCCGGAAGCGGCGGTTGTGCCGGAGAGAGAAGGAGAGAGGATTGGGGCGGCAAGAACGCTGCATGAGGCGACCGAGGAGGCGACACCGAGGCGCGGGCAGAACCGAGAGGCGGGTGAGGCGCCGCAGAGGATGGGCGGGGAGCGAGGCGAGGAGTCGCGATCGAGGTGCAAGGGCAACCGCGCGCGCGCAGGAATGGGTGCGCGGCGGGAGGATCGAGCAGCGCGGGAGTGGCGGGCGGAGGAAGACCGGGCCGAGCGGGACTCCAAGCCCAGGTAAGAACCCTAACACCGAAATTTCAAAATTTTGAAATGGAACAATAGATTTTTGGGAAGTCTTGAAATTGGAACCAATTGTTTTTGAATTACAGCAAATGGATGTTACACCTAGCACCTCCTGGCCCGCCTAGGACCAGCGTTGACCGCCTAGGCGGGTCGAGCGCCCATGGAGACGCCTATGCTCGAGTTGCGGCGGGGAGCTAGCGCCGAGTGCCTAGGTGCCCGCCTAGGGGAAAACTGCCTGGTTCCATATCTTTGATCTAGGATTCATTTGTTTCTTTCCATCTTGACCTTGACTGTGTCCAACAGCTTCATCACTGCACACACCCAGTGAACCAGCAACAGGAATGCTTCGCATATCATCAGACGACATCTAAATTACCAAAAAGAAAAAGAAGAAAAGGCAATGAAACCTGCACAACAAACTAGCAATTAGCATTTGGCAATGAAACATATAGAAGGAAATTATATTGCATGATCCTATTGACTCAATTGTTGGTAGAAATCACAAATTCCCACTTGGACACTTCTCAGTGCAACCCCAAATCCCATAGATCTGACTAGAGGATGGAGGCTTCCCTTTTCATTCGTTTTCCCTTTCCAACGCCGAGTCCCTGTTCTGTTTGTCGCACACTAAGAACGAATCAGGAGAACTGAACAAAGCAAACTGAACTTTCCAACGCGTGCCACAAATTTTTTTTAACGGTTGCACGGCAGGAGTAAAATAAAGTCCTGGTATGGGTCATAGTGTTGTCATGGACTTAGTTTATAAGAATCGATATGGTTTTACAGAGACTAGGGCCATTCAGGATTGTATCGATATGGTTTCCCCCAAATTTCCCTCTATTCTCTCCCAGTTTACCCCAAACTCTACTGCAGTTTGTATCGAGTGACCAAGGACCGTAGCACTTGGGCCACTGAGTATTCAGAGATGAGTAAATTCCCGCGTTCCAAACTGTTTCTGTTGAATAAAAATCCATGAATTCAAAGCTTGTCTATGCAGATGTCCAGGATTTGCTACTGTTTCAGTTGAATGCTTACAAGTGTTTGGAATGCTTGAGCATCAGATGTTGGTGTACGCATTCAACTGAGACACTAGCAAATCTTGGACATCTGCAAAGACAAGATTAGAATTCTTGGATTTTTATTCGACAGAAACAGTTTGGAACGCTTGAATTTACTCAGCTGTGAGTACTCAGTGGCTCATGTGTAATGGTCCTTCGTCACTTGATACAAACTGTAGTGGTAGTTTTGGGGTAAACTGCAATAGCAACGATCAGCAGCCACAGCAGCTTCGGTTCCACTCCAGCAGCAGCACTCGGTGGTACTTGGTAGTAGTAGATTTTAACCAAGTGGCAACGAGCAAGAACTCAGCAGCAATTTCCTCACACCAACGTAGCAGCAATTGATAAGTATCTCCAAATTACACTAGAACAGCTAGAGCCTGAATAAAACCGACTCATAAAATTAAATGACCTAGTATGTTCCTGACTAAAGGAAATAAGTAACAAAAGAAAGAAATAAAGAAACAGTTGATTCCTCAGGGATCTGATTCGGATGAACACCAAACCTAATATGTTCAAGCCCTTCTGGTTTATTCCCTGTGCGCCTCCCTTGGTTGGCCCATGCATTGCTCGTGCCACAACCTTGTCCCTGAAACTGGTTTAAGAGATTTGAATTGCAAAGGATTCGGTTGTTTGAATTTGAATTTAGATTTTGGAAATGCACATAGTATCGATTGTACGAACAGTGGATTTTGGAAATGCGGCTACATGGGATCCGGATCCTCTCCTGTAATGTAAGGATCACTGCACAAATAGTAGATCTGTGAGTAGATGAACAGTACTTAGCAGTAATACTGTAGCAAAAATACTGTACCAAAATTCCTACTATTTGTGACAGCCGCTCAGCTAGTTCGTTTCCGCGTGGAATTTACATGGATGTACTTATGGTATTGCTAGTTACTATCCTTGTCCAGTATATGAAGAAGACATGGGGGGTTGCTTTCCGACCTTTAGTATAGTCAAAGTAGATAGGCCCTAGTCTGATCCTTGAAGCTAAGATACCTCTTTCCGAAAGACTTTATGTTTTTCTTTTTTGATTAATGCAAGAGTTTCTAGCTCTTTTTTCTTAATGAATGTGAGAATTTCTAGCTATTTTTCTTGTTTCAGATTAATATGATAATTTTTAGCTTTTTCACCACTTAGGAATAACGTGGATAGTGATCGATACTGTTAAACCTAAAGTATTGATAATTGGATTAGACTGATGAGTATCTAGTTTCTTTTTTTTTCTCCTACGTGTTAATTTATAGCTCTTTTTCGTCGACGTGATGCATCACGTAATTGCTACTTGCTGGTACCTTCTTTTTTAAGCTCTGGACTCCTACATGTCCGGCTGTGGCATGGCTTATTTTTAAATTTAACACGGATGGTCCATTATTATTTATTCAATTGTTTAGATTAACTATTATTTAGTTATACTACGCTCGGTAATATAAGTAGTAGAATATCAAGAATAATAGACTTGTAATTGCTCATATAGGAATAACATGACACAAGAAGTAATATTTTGAACCCTAGTTGGAAAAGTCCATAATACCTTCACGAAAAAATTATAAATACAAAGAAAATTTTATAACACCTTTAACAAATCAATAGTCTGATTTAATTTATAGTTCTACCGTATGCTACCGGTAGAATGTATAGTAAAATTTCTTTTATGTTTTCCGAGTCCATTTCAAAGCCGTTGCCTCTTGCATCTATTGAAAGGGATTCTATATATGGTAAACGATACCACGTATGTCTAGTTAATATATTGGATCATGTCTCATCTTTGATGCCGTACAGATGGCATGCATGTATACATCAGTTGAATCGTTGCCGTAGATTGCACTAGCAAAAAAATTTGGGCAATCAGGGTGCTTCTTATTTTTCTTGATTAACGTATAAGTTTTTAGCATTTTTTTTCTTTTTTAGATTAACGTGGGAAATGTATAGTATTTTTACTTCTAAATTAACGTGGGTGCTTCTCGGAAGTCTCCGGTTAGTACAGTACAGTATAGTATAGATACATAGATGAAAATATATAACACTAAAAGTAGCAAGATCAGCATGAACAGCAAGAACACAACCACAAATCAAAACAAATCCATCGAAATATATAATTGTCCCGCGAACAAAAACAAATTAAGCCCACAACCACTTAACCAAAGAAGAACACTCCCTGAAAGAAGAAGAAGACGACGGTAAATTGAAATTCTCTACCGTTTCTCCTCTTCTTGTGAGAGCAAAGTGTTGTCCATTGTCCAGCTTTAAGCTCTTGCTTGCGTTGCTAGGTCTGTCAATCCCTCGTTTAAATAGACATTACAAAGACTAAACGACCTCTCACCTTATGTCAGTGGCGAGCACAGTTTCACTAAAATGCACCTTATACAGTCTTCAGAATTTCAGACATTATAGCCATTGTCCACATCTTCTGTATTGTGCAAGTAAGAATTAACAATGCCGGGATGGAGTAATGCGGCCACAAAGCCTAGTCTTTCCCATATCACCATATCCTGCATTGCACAACACAGATCGCTCCCGATTAAGGGTCTCTTTGGACCGCAGGAATCAAAAATGCATAATAAGAAAAACGCAGGAATTGAATGGCATATCCAGTTGAATCTTTTGGAATCTTTTAGAGAAAGATAGACACAAAGGAAAAATTCTATGAGGTTGGACTTCATGTTAGATTTCCTCCAAAAATCCTATGGACTGAGCCATTCCATAGGAATTTCATAGGAATTTTAGGAACTCATTCCTTTGATCCAAATGGACTCATAGGATCATAAGAGATTTTTCCAGAGGATTCCAATCCTACAAAATTCCTCCATTTTTCCTTTGTTCCAATGAGGCCCTAACTTGTAAAAATTCTGCTTCACTTTTTTCCTCATTTCCATGCCGAATACATGTATATCACACATCTGTTCAGCTGGAGCATTTCCAATTCAACGATATATTGGGCTCTGTGATGCATAGACATGCACAAATCTATCAGAGCATGACGTACTGACGTGGATACGAAGGAAGAAGAGAGTCAGTAGTGATATATTTCTCATGGATAAGTGCAGATCCTTATTCTTCTTGCATGAGGTTCTATGCTTGCTCTCAAGATGAATGTCACGCTCGAACTAGAGGGACAATTGGGGATCGAGAAGAGGCAGGCAAAAGGATGGAGAAGTAGGGGAAAACTCTTTTTTTATTTCAGAGTTCGCATAATTCACAACATTGTGTCGCAATTCGCGTGTTAATAGGCAAGATGGCTGGCATGTTTAAGCCCAGCCAAATGAGGCATAAACTTCACCGAAATAATTTTTCGTTTCGCTTTTCACTGCAAAGATTCACAGCTTAAAGACTGAAGAATGCTTCAAGAAAGAGTAGGCTGAGCAAATTTCTTGCCATATGAAACAGCTTATGCCCATTGCTTCTTTACAGGCTAAACAGAAGTGCAAGTCTACATCTACTGAAAAACCTTTCATGCTCGTCATTTTGCATGGCAGTTTTTGACTCTCAAGCATGCCAAATACTTGCAGGGATGCACTCAGTACTAGTAAATCTTAGACATCTGCAGAGGCGGAGCTAGGCCTTGGACATCTGCAGAGGCGAAGCTGAACCTCGGATCTCTAGGACAACCTTAGGATAATGGCCCGAGGCTGGTGTCAAAATATCACCTGGATTCGATTAGATGTATCAGATCCACACAAAAAAATTCCAATACCAATTCTAGTCTTATCAGAGTCCACGACTGGACGGCCCAAGTCCTGGCTATGGACCAGCTACGCCACTGGACATCTGCATGGCATGCTAGGAATTCTTGGATCTTTATTCAACAGACATACACTGAACACTCACAAGAAAAGGCATGAAGCCTTTGCTTCTTCAAGGTCTAATTCCTAGGTCCTCAACTCACTAGTACTCTCCAAAAAAAACCAAAAGCAAATAGCCTATCCTCTCTTCTCCCCCTTTCATTTACACAGCTCACCACCATCACAAACTTGCACCAAAATGCAATTGCAAACAGAGAAAAGAAGCCAAGAGCACAATGCAAGAAGCATTGTTTAGCTAGATGAGAATTTGACATGCATCAATTTGCAGCCTTGCTTGGTTCAATCAAAGGGTGATTTGGCCTTGGATGAGGAGTACAAGCTGCTGCTGCAGCTGTTGCTGTTGCTGTTGCTGTTGCTGGGACCTTGCCGGCACGGCGGCGTGCTCGACGTCGACGTCGTCGCCTTCGCTGCTGGTATTGTGGGGGCCTGAGGAGGCGAGCCGCCTTTCAAGAGGACGTCGACTTTCGCGTACTCCTCGCGCTCGAGCCGGATCTCCTCGAGCATTGCCGCGACGTCCTTCATCGTCGGACGCTCATCGGGCGTCGGGCTGACGCAGAGCAGAGCGACACCCATGACCTGCAGCATCTCTTGGACCTCCGAGTCGGACCGCCCATGAAGGGCCGGGTCAAGAACATGGACGCCGCCCTTGCGCCGCCGAACCCAATCGACGACGTGAAGGCCATCCGGGATTGTAGGGTCAATCGGCTGCTTGCCAGTGAGCACCTCCAGCACCACCACTCCATAGCTGTAGACATCGCTCTTCTCGGTGATCTTCATCATGTAACCGTATTCTGCATGACCGAGTAATTGTTCATCAACTTTCAGAGTTCAGCCCAGTTCTTGAGGAATCAGTAAATGTCATAGTTTAGCTGAGTTCGTGCCAATTCATGATTTATGCAAACATGTTACAGCCGTACAGGCAGTTTAAAATTGAAGAACATGTAGGCATTGCAAGCAATTTGACAACATACCAGGGGCAATGTAACCATAAGAGCCAGCAACGGTATTGGACGACCGTCCAAAGTCGCCATCCTCGACAAGCTTTGCGAGGCCGAAGTCGGCGATGTATGCCTCGAAGTCGAGGCCAATGAGGATGTTGTTCGCCTTGATGTCGCGGTGGACAATCGGCGGCACGCAGTCGTGGTGCAGGTACGCGAGCCCCTGCGCGGCGCCGAGCACGATGCGGTACCGGACGTCCCACTCCAGCTGCGCGCCGCCGCCGCGCTCGTGGAGCACCGCGCCGAGGCTGCCGTTCGCCATGTAGTCGTACATGAGCAGCCGGGTGCTCTTGTTCCAGCAGCAGCCGAGGAACCGCACGATGTTCTTGTGCCGGATGGAGCCCAGCGTCCGCACCTCCGCCGAGAACGAGTCGCGGACGCGGCCGCTGTTGCCGTCGTCCTTGCACGCCACCGCCGTCGCCGTGGCTTCTGTTCTCGTGTTCGGCCACAGCTTCTTCACGGCGATCAACTCGCCGGTGTCGATGCTGACGCGGTACACCACGCCGGAGCAGCCCTTGCCGATGATGTTAGCGTCGACGAGGTTCCTCACCACCTGCTCGACAGAAAAGCTCAGCTTCTGGAACGGTGTGAACTGCCACGGCCACGCCAGCTCCCCGCCGGCCTCGGAGTCGCTGCTGCCGCCGCCGCCTTTTCCGCCTATGCCCATCCGCCGCGCTCTCAGTATGCCGATCATTCCGAGGACCATCGCCACCGTCGCGGTCACGAGCAGGGCAATGGCGAGCTTGAGGCGGTGCACGCGCTGCACCTCCTCGTCGTGGTTCATCACCAGCTGCCCGTTGGCGTCGATGCTGACGAAGCAGACGTCCCCGCCTTTGGTGCAGAGCCCCGCGTTGCCGGCGAGGCAGGACGTCGAGAGCTGCCGGAAGAGCTTCGTGTCGGGGAGGTATCCGGTGAAGTTGTTGCTCGACACGTTGAGCGTGACAAGGTTGACTAGCCCGGCGAGCGGCGCAAGGCCGCCGTCGAGCGCGTTGTACGAGAGGTCAAGCACCGAGAGCTTGCTCAACGCCGATATCTTCGCCGGAATCGGCCCCGTGAGGCCATTGCGGCTCAAGTTGAGAGCAATGTCGAGGCCATCATTGCCGCAGAGCTCGTCGGGAATGCGGCCGGAGAGCTCGTTGTCGCTCAGGTCGAGGAGCTCGAGGTTGCGGCACTGCCCGAGCGCCGCCGGTATCGGTCCGGACAGCGAGTTGCCGCTGAGCACTAGACGACTCAGCGTCTCCAGCCTCCCGAACGCGTCGGGAACGACGCCTGTGAGCTGGTTGTGCGAGACGTCGAGCTCCTGCAGGCCGTGCACCCCGGCGAGCGACTCCGGCAGTGCTCCGGTCAGCGTGTTGTTGCTGAGGTCGAGCATCTGCAGCTGCGAGCAGTTGCCGAGCTCGGCGGGCACCGGCCCGGCGAGCCGGTTGCTGCCGAGGTCGAGGAAGTTGATGCTCTTCATCCCGGCCACCGTAGCGGGTATCGACCCGGCGATGCGGTTGCCGCCGAGCCTCAGCCGCACGAGGGTCGCCGCCTTCCCGATCTCCGGCGGCAACGGGCCGGACAGGTCGTTGGACAGGAGCAGCAGCTTGGTGAGGTTGCGCAGCAGGAAGAGCCCCGACGGTATGACGCCAGTGAGGTGGTTGTGCGAGAGATCGATCGCCTGGAGGTTGGCGAGGGACGCAAGCGCCGCCGGAATGGCGCCCTCGAGCTGGTTCTGCCACGCGAACAGCACCTGCAGCCCGGAGAGCCGGCCGAGCTCCGGAGGGATCAGGCCGGAGATCTCGTTGGTGTCGAGCTGCAGCTGCACCAGCGACGTCGCTTTGGCCAGCGCCGGCGGGATGGTGCCGGTGATGTTGTTGTCGCTCAGCATCAGGTCCTGCAGCGCCGGCAACCGGCCGAGCGACGCCGGTATGGCGCCGGAGATGGCGTTGATGGAGAGGTCAAGCGATACCAGCGACGTGAGGTTGCCGAACGACTCCGGGATCGGGCCGGTGAGCGAGTTCTGCCACAGCAGCAGCTTCTGCAGCTGCGGCAGCCCGCCGAGCGACGGCGGCAGCGGGCCGGAGAGCGAGTTCTCGTAGAGGTAGATGTTGGTGAGGTTGGCGCAGTTGCCGAGCTCCGGCGGGATGGAACCGGAGAGCATGGTCGTGTATATGGACAGCGTCTGCAAGCTCTGGAGCTGGCCGAGCGAAGCCGGGAGCGGGCCGGAGATCTTGGTGTCGGCAAGGCCGAGCATGGCGAGGTTGGAGAGCTTGGAGAAGGAGTCCGGTATCGGCCCGGACAGGTCGCGGTTGCCGCCGGCGCGCAGAGACTCGAGCAGCCTAAGCTCGCCAAGGGACCCTGGGAGCTCGCCGGAGAGGCGGTTGTCGAACAGCAGAAGGTTCTTCAGCGACGGCGCGAGGTTTCCCAGCGACGCCGGGATGGGGCCGGAGAGCTGGTTGGAGTTGAGGATAAGATCAGACAATGCCGTCGCGTTGCCTAGTGACGCCGGGATGGGGCCGGAGAGCGAGTTCCCACTGAGGTCGAGAACGGCGAGACGGCGGCACTGGGACAGGTCGTCGGAGACGCCGCCCGTCAAGTTGGCGTCGGAGACAATGAAACTGGTGAGCCCCGGCAGCGCGGCGCAGAGGCCGGTCGGGAGCGGCACAGCGAGGTGGACGGACTGGAAGGTGACGGATGTGACCCTCGCGCCGGCGGTGTCGCAGCCGACGTGCGACCACTTGCACGGCGACGCCGACGCTGGCGACCAGTCCGGCGGCCGCGCGGCCGTGGTGTTGAGCCATGACGTCAAGAAGGCGACCTCAGAGTTTGAAGAAGAGGAGGAGGCGAAGACGAAGAGGAGGTTGAGTAAGAGGAGGAGGAGGAAGAGGAAGAGGAGGTGCATGGGGCTTGGCAACGGCAATGGCAATGGCCGCAGCATCAAATACTGTGCTGTGGTTTGGGGCTTGGGCAGTGCACAATACACTAAGCTTGGAGAGTGGTGATGATCTCTATGGAAATGGAATGGAGGAGGAGAAACACACTCTCTCCTCTCTCTCTCCTCCTCAAAACCCTCAAAGGTGTTTGCTTGTGTCTTGTTGCTTGCTTGCTTGCAGTAGGTGATGGACGATGAATGGGTTCTTGCTTCGATGCATTGGGCTTCTCCAAGCTTTGTTGCTCTCTAATCTCTCTCCAATTTCTCTCTCTTGGTGTGGTGCAGTGAGTATAGAGAGAGAGAGGGGGGGAGTGTTGTGCATTGGAGGGAGGGAAGGAGGGAAAAGAATTGAGTGTGGCACTGACAAGGGTGAGGGAGGATAGCTTGGTGCTGCCTTTTTGCTTTTGAGTATTTCTAATTGCAATGCTACACCTACTCTCAATGCAAGTGGTGTGTGTGTGTGTTTTTTTTAACATCTGGGCTAGGCTGCAGTCTGGGCACGAATCTTGACGCATCCCATTTGCGTGTTTGTGTGGTTGAGATGTTGCTGCTGGCTTTTTGCTGGTGATGTGTAGCTGGTTAGTGAACCCTACTCCTGTTCAGTTGTGTGTGGTTTAGTTAATTAATGGGTGTTTCTGGTGGCATTCCCAAGCGGCTTGTGGGGGAAGGCAGTCGGTGTGTCCCCCCGTACAAGATCATTACCAATTAATTACTTGCTTCTATCACGGCAAAAGTGGCATCAAATCCCATCAAATGCGCGGGAGAAGAGTTTGTGTGTAGTAATCCATTTTTATATTCCTGTCTTTAAAAGGTAAAATTGAATGAAAAAAGTTATATGCCGGGTCACAATATTTTGTCCAAGTAATAATAAAAATAATTTACCACGATCAGCAGTGTAAACTCAATCCTAATGTTAACCAGGAGAATAGAATGGCAGGCTAGTAAAATAATCAATGGTGTAAACTCAATTCTAAAGTCAAGTACATAATTAAGTAGCTACATAACCTATTTCTCCACCAGGTTGCACCCCCAAAAAAATAAACAGGAAAAGATTCTGCCAATTCTGAATGCTCAATTAGCGCGAGTTAACACAGTAGATTCCCAGCCTAGCTATAAAAAACAGTGTCGGCACTCCAATCTAATGGTATATTTCCAACAGCACAGAGATGTCAAGATGCCGACGTGGGAAATGGATCCTGAAACAAAGGTCTCTATCAATAGTTACAGCGTTTTCGTTGCAGTAAAATCACTACGATAAATATTTCACTGTTGCTATAGTACCCACACGAGCGTTGTCTACACACTCACAAAACACTGTTTGTACAGTGATTCTCTGCGTTAGAGCAGAGGATCCGGATCCGCCGGCAAGAGTTATTCATTGGATCGCGTACGCACGTCACGCGCAGAGCACGTGCATATGCCAGGACTGTAAGCCTAAACAAGATTAATTGTATACTAAACAGATAGCAACAACATGCAATGCAATGCAAGAGGGATAAACTTTTTTTTACAGTTTAGATTACAGAGAGACGACACCAGCCATGTTACTTGCAGCGATGCTGATGATAGATCCGTCTTGCCTGCCTGCTGATGAGCTGATCACCTCCACGTCACCACTTCATGCAGCTCTATGACTTGGTTAGTTTAATTGTGTGGTTAATTTGACCTGATTTTTTCCATAATCGCTCCGCGTACACTATTCTTTCTACAATATTATTACGAGCTCTCACTGGTAGGTGGGGCTTCTCTCGAATCACATGTATCTAGCGAGAGGTGGCGGCGAAGAAATCAACCGTTCTGTTTGTACGCGTAGTAGTTGTCAATTGTTTTGACCCTTGTGCAGTGCAGGTTCCAGCTAGTTTAGTAAAGAAATCGTGTGGATTCGCGCGCGCGAGGAGGGTTGAATTGGATGATGGGCTAGCTAGTAAGTGTAACCCTCGACATGGAGCATCTCTCCACAGTGACAGCCTTCATTGCAGCCAGCCAGGGGTTAAATTAGATAGGTAAAACAAAGTTAGAGAAAAGATCACTCTAGCAAGCTGATGGTTGGTTAAAATCGGGTCAGCTCTTTTTACTTTTACATTCGCACTTCAGTACCTCATTTACTTTCAGATTCAGCCAAATCTTCCCATGATCGAGTCAAAACTCAGTTTCAATTGTTGATAAATTTCCAATTCAATGGATAACCAAAAACAGGTGTTGCTTTCATTAGGGAAAGACTGTACTAGCAACAAATTATATAGAGTCAATTTGTTATGTGTCATCGCAAAAAAATCACAAGTTGCACTACTGCAGAAAATGTCATCACATACGGTTTCGTAAGTCGTAATCACAGATGGTTTTCAAACCATTTGTGATGTAGACTACCATAGACGGTTATTAACTCAAAACCGCTGTGGTAGTTCACTATCACAAATGGTTTGTAGATGAAACCGTCTGTAATAGCTGATGTATCACAGACAGTTTGTTCTAAGAGACCGTCTATGATATTCTTTTGTATTACTAAATCTATTACTGTCTATTGGCTAGCCTCAGGAAATGCTAGCCAATAAACAAAAATAGATAGGAAAAGAATGTCAACCGTCTTCATAAGGAACAATTCCCGAAGAGACGGTGACGCTTTGATTTTTCAACGATTTATTGGGAAAGATTTTAACAAAATTTTATATGTTGGACTTCCGTTTAACGTTGCCACAAGTCGATAGTCTATAAATAACCATCAGAAGGGCAGAACTTACGCATAGACTTTCCATCTTTCCTACTTCTATTTCTTGTGAAGATGTCTTCCGCTCAATCTTCGTCATCGTCGCCTCATGCGTCTGATGCGTCGTTCTCTGGAATATCCAAGCGAGGTAAAAGAAGAGGAATATCGAAAAGTCCCTGGGGCCAATTTACCATCACGGAGGTCGATGAGTATGGGACCCTTATCAATCCTCCTCGAGCAGCATCCGCATTCTGGAGAATGGTCAGAATAGTTGCACGGGAATGGGTCAACATCACCTACGATTCATGGAAGGAGTTGACCAAAGCTCAGAAAGGTGAGCTGCTAACGGATATTTATCGATCGTTCGAGATCCCGGAACAACACCAGGACTTCATGCGACGACACGCGTTGCTATAGGTGTGCAAAGCGTGGAAGAACTTCAAGAGCACGCTTGTCAAGAACTACGTGGAGAAGGATCTGACGCCCTTCCACAAGTATCCGTTCTTGGAAGAGTACCGGGAAGAGTTTGCGGTGAAGAAGATGACAGATAATTTTATGAGTGAAAGTGCGGCGCACAGGGCCCTCCAAGCAAAAAAAAATACGCACCCCCACAGACTCAGCACTATTGGGTATGCGGGTAAAATCCCGCAATGGAGGGATCAAGATCGGTAGGCAAACCGTTCGAATGTCTCCCCACCATTTGCCGAGATCCTTGATGAGGCCGTCCGAAACTGGCTAAGAGCGAGTTTATCTACCCTATCTTCGGGGGGTCATCTCCTTTCCAAACCCCGCAGACGAGGATGTGTTCCAGCGCCTGGTAAGATATCGAACTACCTAGTATGTAATAACTTCATAGGAAGTGAAATGACATATCGGACTATTGCAAGAAACACTGAGCGCACAATCTTCCCAAGGCTCATTCCAGGCAATCAGGTGAGCCGTTGGTCAAGACAGTAGAGCACGACTGTACCCTAGGATTCACTTGTACGAGATTGCATGTATGGTACATGGAACAGGCCAACAAGACGGATGGACAACAATACTTGGGTGTCAACGTCAAGTTCAAGAAGGATCATCTTAACCACGTGGTTCAAGACTGTATCTTCACGGTGACCTTCGAGGACTTGTTCTTTCTCTTCAACCGCGACGCCCTCGATGCCTCCCTCATGCGATGCTAGACATTGTAAGTATGTACAATCACGGTCAACATTTGTGTAATACTGATAACTGTTATATTTAACTCCTTGCTTTTGTATATATATACACACACACATGATTTCTGAAGCCGAATTAAGGAATTCGCCGGTAGGTTTACTCGACCCACACTTGGTCTCCTTGCAAACCATCAAGGAGAATGCAAAATTCATCAAGGATTACATGACAGGGTCATTGCTGACTCACCGCGACAAAGAATTCATACTTTTGTCGTACAACCCGGAGTAAGTGCTACACTAGTGGCTATACTTGTTGATTTGTACTTTATAAGCAACACGAACTTAAATTTAATGACCATAACGATATACCTGCGTAAGTTCGACTAGATTCTAATTGTAATTATACCAAAATGAAACAGGGTAATATACCTAGATTCCCTAAAGAGGGCCGCACACGACTTCACAATTGTCCGACAATTAATTGACGTGTAAACATATTTCCTCCATAGATAACTCTATTGTAGTATTTCCTTCCTTTGCAATGGATATGGCTAACTTCTCGGAATCACGTAGGTCGTTCACCATGTACTTTGCTAAAGGAGGGAAATGCAAGGGAAGGATTCTATGCACGAATTTAATCTTCCTAGTGACAGGCTGTGAGCATCGATACAACTACGTTGGAACAGGGTCAACTCATAAATATTTTAGGATAGTTTGCATCATTCTTAAACCGTGGGGTCATAAATCTAAATGAGAAGTTCCACAATGTAGATTGAACTTAATGGTACATGCGTGTAAATGTACATGAATGATTAATTTTAGTTAATTAAATTGTGAATTGGATGTGCTTGATTTTGAAATGAATGTGAATTGGATGTGTTTGTTTCTGAAATGAATGTGAATTGGATGTATATATGTACTTATTGTATTTCAGTTTGTTTCAGAGGGATGGCTAGCATTTCTTGAGGCTAGCCAATAAACAGAAATAGATTTAGCAATACAAAAGAATATCACAGACGGTTCTTTAGTACATACCATCTGTGATATATCAGCTCTCACAGACGGTTTCATCTACAAACTGTCTGTCATACATCAACTATCACAGACGGTTTTGAGTTAATAACCGTTTGTGATAGTCTGCATCACAGAAGGTTTATAAACCGTCTGTGATGACCACATGTCATTACTGACCCATAAACTCAGACGGTTCACGAAACCGCCTGTGATGATATTTTTGAACCGTCTATAAAGACCTTTTTCTGCAGTAGTGGTGCATGGATTGAAGTATTCAAGAAATTGGTACAAGTCAAGAAAATAACCTCTTCAACACCGTAGCGTGCTCGGGGGAGGGGAGGAGGCGCGCTCGGGGGAGGGGAGGTGGCGCACCGGGCTCGGGGGAGGAGGGGCGCCGGGTTCGGGGAGGTGTCGCACCGGGATCGGGAGAGGGGGCGCCGGGTTCGTGGAGGCAGCGGCTCGTGCTCAGGGAGGAAGCAGCAGGCTCAGGGGAGGAGGTGCGCTAGGGTCGAGGAGGAGACGACGTCAAGGACGACGGCGACGAGCTCGGGGGAGGAGGGAGAGTTAGATAAACTTAATCGTTTGAGTGGGGGCGCGGGAAGTATCACAGACGGTTTTAAGAATAAAAACCATCTATGATATTTAGTAATATCACAGACTATTCTTATTCAGAACCGTTTGTGATACTTCACATACGATTTTTAGCACATCCAGTAACACAGACGGTCGCTAAACCAAAACCGTCTATGATTGTATTTAATACTGACGATTTTGGTCAATCGTTTGTGATAAAGCGTCCAGCATTAGCTTTTTTGTAGTAGTGTTGGGAAATGCCATCATGAAGACCACACGTGGGCATGGCCAAATGCCATTTGATGAGGTCTGAAATTCTTGCAAATGCCCCTCTTGTGAGGGTTTTGTGACCAGGCTTCCATTAGGGGTGTGAAATGACTGTGTTGCCCGTGCGAAATATCATATCGTTGGCGCCAAACAAGTAGGGTTTTGGAGCCAAAGCCCGATCGTATCTTCATTTCGGCCCTCATATCAATGGGGAAAATTGATGGACAAATGAATGAGAAGATGAGAAATTGCTGAGGAGGGGGATGGCAAGGGAGGCCGCCAGGTTTTGGCTCTAAACCCCACTTGTTTGGTGCCACCGACTGGATATTTCGCAAGGGCAACACAGTCATTTCACGCCCCTAATGGCACCTGGTCACGGAACCGTCACGGCAAGGGCATTTGCAAGAATTTCGGGTCTCAACGATGGCATTTATCCACGCGTGGTCTTCGCGATGACATTTTCCAACACGCGATTCTTAGCGACGGCATTGAACAAATTTACTCAAGTATTATATTTCCTTCACATTAAAACATGCATGTTTCCATTGAACTATAAATTAAATCTGTCAACATATCACCTTGCCTAAATTTTTCTATAATACCACACCGTGTACTTACGGTTAAATTTAGCGTAAGACAGGGTCTCTAGCGCAACATACATGGAACAATGCGAGCTGTCCAATGTTAAAAACAAATGTTACAATTCAGAACGAAGGTGGTGTGAGTGTGACTTCTGAGAGGTGTTTAATACTTTAACAACTTTACCACGTTAGCTGATGATATCTTATTCCTAACCAAGTACTAGTATTCCTACTAGTTGCATTAACAGTGCTTGTACTAGAGTCTAACCCTCTTTGTCTAATCTACACCAATTGAATATTAATCTTGGCCTAGATGGCTCAATGGTAGGCTTGATCTCGGGCTTTGGACTCGTGGCTACCTATTTAAATTGGCACCATGTTAGGCTGCAGCTAACTGGTCAAATTGTGACCCAAGAAAAAGCATCTGATGCAAAGTGTTTTGATTTGAATGTGGCTCGGTTTCTTTTGAGGCATGGTGTCGAGCAGAAGGAATTGGCAGGCATCAATGGATTAGGATGGATGACTTGTGGTGGGGTTAATTCTTCCTTGTCCCCAAAGAACTTCCATGCATTTACTTAGCTTAACACTCCCATGTTTGTGTGAGGATACTTACTATATATGATCATTGGTGTTTATAAGTTGGAACAACAGGATATGTTTAAGCTTACAGAGTTTTATAGGTGGACCTACCTTTAATTGGAATGCTCAAACTTCTAAAAAGGCACTGTTAACCTCAAAAGTGAAGTATACCAACATAAAATTCATAGAGATGTTCCTTAATTTCTATGTTTCTCAACTAGATGGAAACACTCATAATATCACAAGTTCAAAAAAAAAACATTGTCAGCTCTCCATGAGCTATTGTTGATCTTATCTGCCTCATGACCTTACTGTTAAATTAAACTGAATTCAAACTCCAAACAAATTTAGTTTCACAATGTTATTGTAGCCATAATCTTCTTGCCTACAATCTAAAAGTTCTAGTCATGGCATCCTATTGGCCGATCCTATTGGCCAGTCAGTCATGGCATCGAGGAATGTCGGAGGACAATTTGCCACAATGGCCATCTGCCGAGGAGGGCAGCGGCATCAGTGGTCATCTTAATCACCTAGGAGATCTGGAAAGAGCGCAATGCCGAACTTTCAACCAAAGATTCTCCTCGCCCATGGAGCTGGTCTCTAAGATCGAAGAAGAAGGAAGAGCTTGAATCAGGGAATGTTTAAAGCAATTAATAGCCATGTAATTAGTCTTTAGTTTGATTATCATAGTTTCGGCCCTCACAGACTTGTTTCTCGAATTTGCTCTATTAGTTTAAAAGGCAGGCCTCCTGCCTGTTTTTTTTTTAAAAAAGTTCTAGTCAAAGGCTACTACTGCCAGTAGGAATTGGGCCGGCTGACCAACTTTCGTTTTCATGGAAATAGGTTTTGGCCAAAAGTTGAGTTTTTGGGTGTCAAGTTCATGCTGGTTCCTGGTTTTGGGGGATTAAAGAACCGGAATACATAGGAAAGTTTGGAACAGGGGACCCATCTGACGGCCAGATGATCTCCTGGGATAGTGATAAGACAGTGCATGAGGTCAGTTCATCTGTTGATGCATGGACAACTTTGTTCTCCCACTCGTGTGCATTGGGGACATTATGATTGGGTTGAAAGAGTTAAGTACACCACATTTATTAGCTTTTGGACAATGGGGAATGCCTTCAAATTGAACAAGAGATGAATGGTGTTCTCTCTCTCTCTCTCACTCTCACTCTCACTCTCACTCACACACACACACACACACACATATATATATATATATATATAACTGGAATTAAATCTTGACATGATAGATTTGTGAAATCTTGGTGATGCAATGCTATTAGGATCCAATTAGATTAGATTACTATAGAACTCCAAAGAATTAGGTTGCATAAGGCATACATTGTAAGGTTGAACTCTCTCTCTCTCTCTCTCTCTTTCTTCTCTCCAGCATATTAGAAGGTAGGTTGGGGATCTAGTATTTGTTTTTGACAAGATAGCATGATTTGAGTGCGCACATTTCCAAAATACACACACACACACAATACATGATCTATTGTTTCGGAAAGAAACAAAGGAAAGGTGTACATGTTCTATATTATAGATCACATAGTACATTTGCAAAATATTAACATCAAATGCATCCATACCGTACATAAATAAATAGTTTTTTTTCTTGTAAGGCGTATTTTGAACAGGCGTAAAGATTGACACAGCGCTGTAAGTTTAACAAGGCATATAAATTTTCTAACGGGGTTTTAAAAAACAAGGGGTACATGTGAATTTAAGGTTGCTTTCTCACTTTGCGCTCGTTTGTCTTTCTTCTCTCCAGCATAGTAATACCTTCATTCCTTTTTACTTGTCATTCCGTACATCGACACAGTCTCTAATAAATATATTTGATTATTACTTTTTTAAATTATATATCACAAAAATATTTAATAATTATAATTATATGAAAGTAATACCCTTAGTAACAGAATACCCGGGTGATGGCCGCATATAAACCTCCTCACGCAGCTCACTATTGAGAAATGCATTCTTGATATGAAGCTGAGAGATGGACCATGCCTGAACAGACACCACAATAAGAAGAGTACGTACGGTGGTCATATGAGTCATGGGAGCGAATGTCTCATCATAATCACGACCATGCTCCTACTAAAAACCATATGCCACGAGACGAGCCTTGTAGCGCTCAAGAAAACCATCAAAGCGAGTCTTAACCTTGTAGACCCATTTGCACGTGATAGGAGTAACACACGCGGGAAGAAGTACAAGATCCCATGTGCCAGTACGCTCAAGGGCAGTAATCTCATCTGCCATCGTATGCTGCCACTCCTGATGACCAGCAGTATCACCATAAGAAGTCGGTTCGGCAAGAGCCACTAAACAAAAGCACACAGGAGGCCGAATAGACTGACAACCACGAAGAGTATATCGAGGAGGAGAGGAAGAAGATGACTCATCAGAAAAAGATGACGCATCAGAAAAATCGTCAACTTGTGGACAACGAGTGTAGTAGAGAGGATAAGAAAGAACAAGGCCATGAGGGGCCTCTGGAGAGGGTGGCAGTGGCGAAGAAGACGGTGCAGGAAGCACCGGAGAGGCCAAAGGTTGTGATGGAGGTGTGGTGACTATGGGAGTGGGAGAAAAAGTCAGAAAAGAAAGATGCTCGATAAGAGATGCTGGAGTGGTGGAAGGAGAATGACGAGGGTAGAAAGGACGAGACTCACCAAAAGTAATATCCCGAGAAACCCACATCCGTCGACCAATAGGATCTCAACAACGATATCCCTTATGCTCAGCACTATAGCCCAGAAAAACGCACTCCACGGACTGAGCGGTCAGTTTGGTGCGCTCACGAGGGATAAGAAGAACATATCACACACACCCAAAGAGACGAAAACTAGAATAGTCAGGAGGCTTGCCACAGAAATACTCAACTGGGATCCCACAATGAAGAACAGAAGAAGGCTGAATGTTAATCAAGAAATTGGCAGTAGAAATAGCCTCAGCCCAGAAGTCTGGTGGGACAGCAGAAGCAAGCATAAGAGCACAGGTTGTCTCAAGAAGATGACAATGCTTCCGTTCAGAAACACCGTTCTGAGCATGAGCACTAGAGCAAGAAAACTAAGAGAGAGTGCCCTGCTCAACAAGAAAACCACGAAGGACTCCTGACAAATATTCTCCAGCAGAGTCAGCACGAAAGACACGAAATGGAGAATCAAACTGAGTACGGATCATGGTGCCAAAAGTCTTATAGATGGATAAAACCCCACTACGAGATGACATAAATTATATCCATGTGTGGAGAGAAAAGTCATCAATAAAAATTATATAATATCGATGACCTCCTTTTGAAACAAAAGGAGCTGGACCTCATACATCACAATGTACAAGATCAAAAGAATGTTGTGACACTGACTCACTAGAAGGATAGGAAAGTTGAAGTTGTTTATCAAGCTTACAACCCTGATAATTTAGAGAAGCATCACCAGACACATACCCTAAAAGACCGAGATGAAATAAAGAAGATAGACGCGATCCATAAAAATATCCCAAATGATGGTACCGCTGAGCAAAAGACGCAGTGAAGGATGCAGCAGAAGTAGCGGCGACGGTGGAGGCGACAAGACTGGCAGGGGCAACGAGAAGATGAAGCCAGTCAAACTCCTAAAGACACTATGAGTCATGACGGCGAGGGCCAGTACTAACCAGAGTCTCCGTGCGTCGATCCTGAACACAACAAGAATCAGAATCGAGAATAACATGACAACCACGATCAGTGAGTTGACCGGTAGATATGAGCTGCATGGTTAGTTTGAGAACATAAGAAACAACAAAAATATAAAAAGATGAATTTGGAAGAGTGCCTCACCCTGCGATAGAAAGAGAGGTACCATCTGCTGTCTGAACAGTAATAGGAGCAGCTAAAGGATGAATGAAAGTGAGACTGGTGGAATCAGATGTTATATGAAAGAAAGCACCAAACTCAAGAATCCAAGGTGATATACCTAAGGAAGAAGTAGAAGGTGGTCTCTCACTAGAACACTGTGTAGTGGAACCAACAGAACCGGACGGTACAAGAGCAGTCATGCGACGCAGTAGTGTGAGAAACTCCTGAGAATCAAAAGCACCAGAGATCCTCTGAGAGGAGGAACCACTAGTTCCCTGTGGAGGACGGCCACCATGATGTAAATCCTTTTTTTTTGTAGTAGGTTTGTTGTACATGTCCATCCTTGTTGCAGTAAGTGCAGTGTAGTCCCCTACCAACAGCAGCTGCTACTGGTGAAGGCACCACTGGTGAAGAAGTAGCTGGAGACGTAGCGGGTGCAAAAGCAACCAGAATCGAAGAAAATGACGGTGACGACAGCAGACCCGTAGCACGAAGATGAATCTCCTCAGTATAAATAGATGCAAGAGCCTCCAACAGAGTCACACTAGAGTGGCGTGCTAGCAACTGAATACAAGTATGATCATACGTGCTAGCAGCGGCGGCAGAGGCTGGCTCGGCTCGGTGGACCGAGTGGCGTGGTGCAGCGTCCGGGCGTCGGTGTCGGCTCAGTGGACCGGGTGGCGAGGCTACACGATGAAGCAGCTCCCCGGTGGCGACGGGACGGGTGTCTCCGGCAATGGGCGAGGAAGACCGGTGAAGACGAGGCGACGCCTGCACCGATGAAGACGAGGCAACACCGTCGGGCGAGGTTGAGAAAGACAACACCGAGCAAGTGATAGTGGCAACTCCCCGATCGATGGTGGCGACTCCCGGAGCGGCAGCTGCGACTCCCCAAGCGGCGACGGATCAATGCTAATCGGGGCGATACTGACGGAGGCGCGGCTGTAGTCCATAGACAAGCGACGGAAAAGAACTCGAGGGCAGCAGCAACCGGCGGCTGAGGAGGCCGCAGCGGCGTTCACGTGAGAAAACCATAACCCTAACTTTGCTCTGATACCATGTTATGAATAAGACTTGTATTCATTATAAGACAAATGAGTCAATATATATATAAGTACAGATATAGTATATATAAAATTAACCTCTTCTATAATACACATCTAACAGTCATAAGAGCCCTTTTGGAACATAGCAATTTCACATTAGAGAGTTTAATTCCCGCTGGATTTGAGAAAGGTTCCGGTATTCCAAAAGGAACTACAGTTTTCATGCCAATGTTAACTATTGGACATGACCCATGCAAGACTTATCATGCCCACCTTACAAGCCACTAATTGCAAAATTTAATTACAAGTAAAAAATACTAAAAACTTTTCAAAGCTGTAGGCAATTTTCCAAGCTTTGCAGCTGAAGCATTCATTCATTACTGTGACATGTTTCCTGAATCCTGGCCATTTTTGTTCTGATTAATACGGTTTATTGTAAGTTCGAAACTTCAATAACTGATCTAAACCGCAGCAGAGAATCATGATCGGTTGTGGGCAACAAGACGAGAGATGTCGAGAACTGTTAAAACTTCAAGAACTCGATCATGCGTGTGGATGCAGGAAAAAGTACACGTCGATCGAGCTGTTAAAGTTCTTCTTACGGAATGTCAGTAAATTACTAGCTTGCTCTGCAGTCTGCAGGTACAAAAGTTAACAGGTTTACTCGTAAAAACAAGAGTTCTAGATCCCAATGCAATGGCCATTTTTTTAGATCCAAGTTGATACGGACATCCTACCACACACACAATGTCATCTTCCTCAGATACCACTTCAACAACAACCGAGCCGTAAATTAATCAGGAGGTAAAAATTTTCCTAAATAAACTATACATTGTTTCCATAAGAATGGATTGTTACCTAATATCTCTATTTTACTTGTTATATGGTTTTATAAAGAGACTTTGGAGGCAAAAAAAAAGCTACTATAGCTTCAAAAACAAAGGAATCAAGAGGAAGAAGATAGCCGAAAATTAGCATAGTAAGGGGCAAACAAAGCCGGCCTGGCCGATTTGCAAACACCGATCTGGCCGATAGGAAGTCGATTCCAATTTAATTTTGTTTTGTCCCAAGGTGTGCTGCCAGCTAGCTTTCTTGCTACACAAGAGTACATTGTATTCAACTGTACTGTAGCATCGACCTAAAGTGCTACATAAAGAGGGGTACCCATCCATTGTAACCTAAGTTGAAAATTCAGAAATAAAATTTTTGTTCTAGGGCTTGTGTGAGATAAATTCCACCCCCATAGAATTTGTGTGTTCTTGACTCCATTGTTCTTGTGATTGTCTCGGTGATTATTAGAACATGTTTACTTCATGTGAGTGGGTAGACAAATGATCGAAACGTGTAGTTAGGTAAATCGAGTGTTGTAGGTTATCGTAACAGAGACAATGTTAGCGATGTCATTCATCAGATTGCACAGATCCAAGTATCCCTGCTATGCATCAGGCAAACATCCACACATCACAAGTAGTGTTGGGGACCCAAAAATGCAATTCTGGACCCTCTGTGTATTATGCACTAATTCAGGATTACGCTAGTGCACACAGTGTCAACATAGATGAATATAGATCAACACAAGGCGATTAATAGATAAACACGTAATTTGAATAACAAATCATTGTTGTGACCTTAAAGTCGAGTTTTACATTTATTAGGCCACACAGGGCTGACAATAAATAAATAGCAGCGGAACAAAAGTAAACTCTAGCGAAATCCCGTAATTCACCACAGGCAACTAATTGAGATCAAGACCCTAACGATTGACACCTTCGTAGAACTCCTCTTCAAAAGCAAGCGAAGACTCCTCCACTTCTGTTGATTGTTTGAAGCAAGTATGAGTACACAACCGTACTCGCAAGTCATACCACAGAATGCAATTTATAGATGATGGCTTATTTCAAAAGAATGGCTTATGTGGTTCTTTTGCAGAATGCAACATTTGCAATTGAATACAAATAATAGATTGAAAACAAAATTCAAAATAATAAACAATATTAGTTTATCATTTGATTTCACAAAGGACACACAGCCTAATCAAGTTGTTCACACAGCCATATGACTTAGATCACACAGCTCCCTTCACAAAGGTTTTATGAAAATCTACCCCTCGTGTGAAATCCCTGAGCATGTCCATGACCGCGGATGCGGCTATTCGAATAGATTGATTAAACACTCTGCAGAGGTTGTATACTTTACCCACAAGATACAATCAGTGTAGTTAGCACTGACCATAACAAAACCTTTCAGAAACTTTATCTCGAACATTGACACTCCCGATGTGCTTTGCTATCGTCCAACCGATACACACATCGTTTGGAACGACACACACTGTTGGACATAGATGTGGCGAACCGTACCACGATGTGACCTATCTTCAAGCCCACACCTCCACCCATCACACAGCTAACCTACAACCTGAGTTGTCAATGGTGAGATTTCATAACCTACTAAGTTAGACCCTTCTCATACCAGGCACGTGGTTGTACAGCAAGGCTAGGTTCAATGGCGCACAAAGTTAAGTCCTTAATTGACCAAGGCAAGACTTTCAATTTCTAACTAAGTCACACAGATTATCATTCCCAGCATACAACTCCACTATATCACACAGAATCCACCACTTGCCTCAGTCTAAAACTTTTCCCACCCTGTTGATTAAATGCAACGCATGCCATCAACAAGTAATAGCACATAGCACACATAGTTTCATCCCACAGTTCCATAATCACTTAGTCAAGTTTATATTTGTAACTCACATGAAATGATGACTCGTAGTATGGCTAAACAATCTACTCGTATCTAACACAACCATATTGGTGCTACGATAATACTAACTAATAATGAACCAACCTATGGTGATAAAAGATCATGGTATAACCATAGACAAGGTGGATATAACAGTTTGGATTAATAATTAACCCAAAAATATTTAAATAATTACTTGAAATAGAATGCAATAATTTGAAACAAAGTATTTTGCAAACTGGGTTCAACATGATCAAATGTATAACTTGCGTTGGAATAGATCTAGGTATTGATCTTGATCTTGAGGCACTTCTCTTTCTTCAAAAGTCCACAAAGTATTAACGTCTACTCGTAAACGAAATAAATAAATAAAACAAATAAATAATAGAGACAAAATAAACTCTAAAAATTAAATAAAAATATAAATAAATAGATCTCAAATTTATATAGATTTAGAAATTTGGATGGGCTCAATCGGAGTTCGGATGCAAAATATATGTGCTTTGGAAGATTGAAGCTAAAGAAAACCCTAATTTTGGAATTAAATAGAATTTTTGAATTATTTCTTTAAAGAAAAATCAGATCATTACGCAATGCTAATGTTAGCAAAGAACTTTCCAGAAAAAGAATAAATAAAAGAAATTCTGACATGTGGGACCCACATGTCAGTCTCACGGCTCACAGTGGACTGAGTTCAAAGAACCGATGGGATCTAGAAGCGGTGCATCGGCCACGTGGGCACACACAAGCACGGGGCTGACGCTGACGGCGCTGAGGTGGCTGCGGACGTGGACAACGGCAAGGAGCGGTGCTCGGGTCCCGATGGTTGCTGGCGAATGGCGGCGATCTACTAGTGGTGGAGGGTACCTGGAGGTAGTCGACGCTATTGTGCACTCAATGGTGCACTTACGGGTAGCTGGAGATGACGGTGGTGACCGGCTGTGAGCTCGGAGTGGAGGAGACCTTCGGCTTTTGTCGGACGGAGGCTCCGGTGATGCTCCGGCAGCGGGGAGGGGCGCACGAGGTAGCCCGAACGATGCTGATCACAATGGCGCAGTCGGCGAGGCAAGGGCGATAATGATGGCGGCACAATTCGTCGGAGAAGAAGCTCGGCCAAAAACCCTAATCTTCGGATTGCGGCGGCGGTAGGGCTCTCGGGGCGACGGGGATGGTGGCTCTGGGTTGCGGAGGATCAGGCGGACCCTAGGGGGCTATTTATAGAGCTCGGACGAGACGGGATAAGGAATCCCCAATTTAGGTCCGTTTTGAGTACGAAACCAATTTCGGAAATCCCGGAGATTGAAACCGATTCGAGATTTGATTTGGGTGCGGGAAGATAAGGGCTAAAGATTTGGTGCGGAAAACTCGGAGTTTTAGTTGGAAATCGTTGTTGCCATTTTGAGCTTGGATCCTAGCAATGGCGGACGTGAGCGACGGCGCGAGGTTAACGAGACGCGGTGGAGATGAAGACGATGGGACCCACCTGGCAAAGGGAGAAGAGGCGCGCGGGCGCAGTACACATTCGACCGTTGATCGAGGCCACATGTCGGCAGATGCGGATGGGAGGGCGCGCGTGCGAGAGAGAGAGAGGGACTGACAAGCGGGGGCCACCTGTCAGCAGAGGCGCGAGAGAGAGGAAGAGGCTGACATGCGGGGCCCACATGTCAGTCGGAACGACGCAGCACGCGTGAGGGAAGCTGGGCCGCACAGTGTTGGGCCGGGATTGGAATAGGGTTGGGTTTCGGCCCAACACTGTTCCAAGGATTTTAAATAGATTTTCTATTTTAGAAAATACAGAAAATCCAAATAGCAATTGGAAAATAGCAAATGATCTTAGAAAATTTTTAGAAAATTCTAGAAAATATATCCAAGTACATAGAATCCAAATAAAATAGTTTTGATAATTGCTGATGTTGGGATTAATCACATTAAATTATTTTGATGTTAAAAGTCCATATTAAGCTTTTAAATAAATTTAATAAAATTCAAATGGTGAATTTTTCAACTATCAACTAATTAAAATATTTTTAAAACTCAGAAATTTAGAATGTTACAAGTAGCTTGATTGTCCAATTAATTTACCAGAAGAGATGCTTAATAGACATACATATTTTTACTGCCTGAATTGTACTATTTTCACAAGGCTCATTTGGGTGCATGATGGCTACAAAGTAAATATATACTATAAGATTCACTATTAGCTGTAGTTTACCTGGGTCTGTTAATTACAGATATTGAACAAAGGCACCAGGTAATATGTTTTTATTTGGAAAAGACAATGATCCATATCAGCCAATTCAGGTTCATAACTAGAGTTCCATCGCAATAAAATCTTGCGACACTTCCCTATGAGAAACATCGGTGATTGGAGCCAAAACTCTTGTGTTCAATTATTGTTGGTTCCAAATTTACAATGTTTAGTCACGTTACTTGTCCTAGTACCACTATATTTACTAACATTTTCTATGTCCAAATTGGTAATTGAACATCCATTTCCATATGGTACCAAACCATAAGTGTAGCTCCTTTGATCCACCATATCAAGTTTTAAGGCTTTTGAGAACATAGTATGGTACTATCCAGTATGCAGGTACATGGAAAGAGGAAATTTTTAAATAATATTAATTTTAAATATAATTACACAAAATAAATAATTATTTTTTTACAAATATAGGTGGTTGTCTTGTCGCCACTCCAATTGGCGACAGGAACCCTGTCGCCAATTGGAAGAGTGGGGAGAGGTTCCTATCGCCAATTGAACTAGTGACATGGTCCTATATTTATTTTTTAATAAAATTATGTCTAGATAATTCTGCTTAAAGATTAAGTGTATTTCACGAAGTTTTTTAATAATAGATTGTAGTGTCCGTGTAGTTCAGAATCCGAAATTGGAGAAGATAACAAAATCTAAAGTAGGGAGTGCGAGTTTGGCAGTAATTTGGAACGTGAGTTCAGCAATGCAAAAACACAAATAGCCCCCTTCGGAGCGAAATAAAAAAATTATTTGGGTTTCGGGTTACCATGCGTGTTGTTGTCCCAATTTTATTATTCGTGTAACCGATTCCTTGGGGAAAATATTACGTAATATGTAATAGTCGAAATATTGGGAAACGAGATTCAAGTTCGAAAGACTTCATAATTTAAGTGTGAAATACATTGTGCGCTCGGTTTGATTATGTACATTAGAAATGACAAAATACACGAATGAGTAAACTAAAATACTCCTACGATACATGTATGCCTTTTTAGAATAAAAAAAATATTGATTGGAACAAAATCGATTAGTCATGGCGGCCCATCGCTCCCTTCCCCTTGTCTCTGGACTCTCCACATCATTGGCCAGTCTCGAAGTAAGCCACATTCTGCAAGACGAGCTGGATGATTGAATGGTGTTAGGATAGCACAATGTATGGTCAAGTTAATGTTCAGGATGCATACAGAACATAACTTACCTCTTCGATCCGTATTGTTCTCGAGCAACAGGGAGCGTTAGGATGGCCCCGGTCTTACTAGCAAGAGCCTTCTCCTAGTGCACCGCGTGCTCCGCCTGATCGTACTAAGCTTTCGGTGCCTTTTTAGTTGGGTCAAGTATGTAGGGTTTCCAGCATTTGAAGGTCTCTGCTCGCATCGGATAGTTCATCATGTACTTCTGCTAGATGAACGCCCTATCGTACATGTCCAGGCTATGAATCCAATTGAAGAAGTTGCATCACATCTCCGCTACCATTATGCGCGGATTTAGTTAGGGATTTATGGAATATAACCTAAGATGTGGAAAATCTACGTGTGTGCAAGATTCGTTTACGAGGTGATGACCGCACGTGTGGTACGCCCCGGCGGTCGTTCGCTGGGTGTGTGGACTCATTTATCTTTGCCGATTCTTCGCACACACATTGCAGGCATGAGAACTCCACTTTGATGGTACCAGCGCATCCTTTGTAGAATAATCCGAGTAGGGTTTAGCCCTCTCGGCAAGCCACTTGCGCTTCTACACAATCTTCGCGTAGAAGTTCATTGATGAGTCCGACATCTCCTTCCTCACATTGTGTGAATCGAGCTTTGGTGAAGTGTTGTGTGTGGTAGTGTAGTGTTATCCTGCAGCTATCTTCTCCTCCACTTCTCTTTTCCCTCCTTTTATAATGAGCTATTTCGACTGAAAAGGTGGTGTGGCATAGTGTGACCTTTTTGGTCTAATAAAGTAATATCATAGTATGTTGTCATCTTGGTTTGCAAAAAATGCAGCGTGTGGCGTGACAGGGTGCGGTCTCTATCGGCCTGAAAAGGGGCGTGGTGGAGCGTGGTATTTTCAATCTAAAAAGGTGGTTTGGCTTAGTGTGGTCTTATTGGTCCGATAAGGTGGTGTCGTAGTATGATGTCAACCCAGCATGCAAAAGCTCCAGCATATGACATAGTATGGTGTGGTCTATAGAAGTGGTAGTGTATGGCGTGACCCGATGTGGTCCTTAAGGTCCGAACGAAGAGGTGTCGCGATGTTGACTCCCTCACGTGGTTACCCATGCACACAAGAACAAACAGTATCGGAACACAACACTATCATTGTAAGGTTATGGGTAGGCTACACTAGCGCAAATTAATAAAAATTCTACCCGTAAACCAAGATCACTGCAGTTATAGATCACGGTCTTACCACTAGACGCGCAGATGCAGAAACTGATGCAGCACGTCAGGGCAGAGTAGTCGTACTAAGTTGATGCAAAGACGTCAGGCGAGTAGTCGTACTACTTCCTCGTCCTCGTCGCGGCGTCCCACGTACAGCTCCGCTCTTGCGGTTCGTCCAAACGCTACAGATGTAGCGCCTCCAAAGGTATCCACACGTACGGGAGGAAGCGACGCACGCCGGACTACTAGATCCGCGCGAGCGACTAGGGCGTGGGAGAGGTGGCGGCCAGGGTTTGAGGATGTCACGAAAAACTTCTCCACATCCTATGCGCCCTTGCCCTCCTTTTATAGACGTCCTTACAATGGGCTTCTACTAATAGAGGCCCATTAGGACTCAATGCCCACTCTAATTCGGATCTAATCCGAATTAAGCTGAATTTTAAGTGTGTGACCTCTAGGTTCACGATGTTTAGACATGACACGAGTATACATACTTGGTCAATAGTTGGTAGCGGCCTCTAGCAAGACGTCCCAACTCCTAAACGTACACAAAGATCATATTGGATGAACCAACACAACGTTATGTACATGCCAATCCCTTTGCCTCACGATATTCGGTCGAGCTCCAAGCTGACCACTCTTTCTCGATCTTGTGATCCGGAATCCCTTACTAGGTTAACTCTTAACCTTAAGTAGCATGGCCATGCATTTCTGGATCCAATTACTTGAGGGGCCCAGAGATATCTCTCTCAGGTAGAGAGGGGCAAATCCCATCTTGACTGACCATGCCTCGCAAAGATGCTTCATGACAAACCGAAAACTACCTTTATAACTACCAGCGATTCTGAGTAGCGTTTGGTAGCCCCTAAGTAGGTCGATTCACATCTCAAGTACATGCGACAATCTTAGGTCTAAGGACAAGGCGTACACATTGTGTAGAGAGAACCATAAGTATAATTGTTATGTCTCATGTTGGGTCGGTCCAACCCCATGTTCTAAACATGTATCCACATTATTGGTTTGACATCTCCATGTCTATGACCTGTGAAACATAGTCATCAACCGATACATGTGCTAATCCATCATTCACGTGTGTCCTCACATGAACTCCGACTAGGGACAACTTTAGAATAACTATACAAGTAAAGAGTTTCACAAACAAGTCACATACTTGTTAATCAACACAAATGCAATATTCAAGGAACATTTATTAAATCATGGATACAACGAAATATCATCATCTCTATGATTGCCTCTAGGGCATATCTCCAACAATCATAATGTAAGTTGAAGATAAATTTATATTTACATGGCATAATTGGTATTTCCAAATAGTATCTACTCGCGGACCCTCTTGGGACGTACCCCACGCGTGGCTCCTAGTCCCGTCCGAGGCACCTGTGGACGCTGGTACGAGTAGGTCAAAGGCTAAGGTGGACGAGGCACTCTACCGGCGCGAGTAGCCTAAGGGGGTGTCGTAGAGGATCTTGCGTCAACTATGTTGCTCTGGACACACCGTGTAACTGTGAAGCCCCATGGAGACCTGGCTGCTCTCGCCGCGCGAAGGCCCAGTCCCACCCAGGTCAAAGTCGTAGTCCCCAAGCGCGACTCCTCATGCGACACCAGCTCCTCCTCCCAAAGGGGTGTGTGAGTTGTGAAACAGTTAGTTAAGCATGTAAACATGGTGGACATACTGAGATAATACATTGTGCATGTGTGTAAACAAGATAGACATACCTAGGTGCACGTAGGTAGCGGACCATTCTGCGTACTCTTGCCGTGTGTACGGGTGGTACTCGGATCTGCTAGAGAAAATTGACATTAGTAACTATTAGAGTTCGAAATAAACAACTAGACACGAGTGTGTCATACTGACATACGAACTGTGCTGGGGTACCCCAGCACGGTGCCACAAGGATTCGCCCGCCACGTTCGGGTGAGGAGCCGTGAGGCGTGATGCACTGTTGCTCACTCCCCCGGTCCATGCATAGGTGGGTCCTCCACCTCCCTTGGCCTACGGTAGGACGCCAACTCGATGTCTCGCCTTGTCTTCTCGACGAACTGGTCCATAAGCCCTCTGATCTCCTGCGATGTCACGCTGAAGCGCTCCCCAAGCATCATACGATGCACAGAGGTCGCCAACTCGTGCATCTTCTAATGTAGATCGACATGTACATGTAATTAACAAGTTAGGAACCGAGAACTTACGAAGAAAATAATATGTATGGACCTTTCAATACGTACCACGTGATGGAATGTGGAGTCCGGCCAGGTGGGGGTACGTGTTGGACATCATGGCCTCGTGTCGTGGTGGGTCATCCATGACCCAGACACAGTGAACCCTCGTCCGATTGAGTACTACTCGATGTACTCATCGTACATCCCGGGCTCGTAGGGAGTATCCTCTTGGACGACGTCCTCCATGGCGCGGAGCCATGCCTGAACCCAAGGGAACATCCTGTCTATCCATGAGGTCATAACAAGGACTACCTTCCTAGTGTACCTGTGGAAGGCCAAACGATTGTTTCGTAGGTACGTAATGCAAATGGTACGATAGAAGTAAAACTTGAACTTACTCATGGATGTTCAGCACCACTCGCTGCCCCTAGGGGGCTAGGACCTCTTGTCATATACTGAACTAGCGCATCACCCGGTGCACGTGGTACTCTTCCACGAAGATGTTGTGAACCAAGCACCTCCATGTGTACCAATATGCATTATCTCCGTGCAAAGGCTCAATAGGCCTCGGGGCCTCGGGATGCGTGGCGTACACCCTATCGGGAGTTTATAGTGTTCAGATGACGCAGTCGTCCATCAACTAATCGAACATCGCAACGTTGTCCCGGTAGGACACGTGCATAGTGATCGAAGTGAAAGTGACCTGTCCAATGGAACAACAGAAACTTAGCACATAAGAAATTGAATTACAATACGAAAAATAATAAATGTTCAGAAAACTTACCCGTCGGGACACCACACCGTACCCATGGAAGGTCGGTCCACATCGTCGTCCTAGGCGTACATGGCGACTGCGTAGACACCCAGGTCTAGCTGTAGTCTTCCGTTCTGGAAACGCTCGAAGGACCACAGCTGAAGAAGTAGCGGGCATCCGGGGAGGATGGAGTTGTCCTGAACCCAGTGGCACGCATCGCACAGTCTGCGGTACGTCATGCACAACATCATCAGGCCCTAGGCGTAGGGCTGGATGTCCTCCACCTCCCAGTCCGCCGGTGGTGTGTGTACCGGATGTAGTGCTTGTCAACACTGTCGTCATGGGACCCTAGGAACATCACCCACCTGAATAACCACAGCAAGTATACCTCGAAGTGCCTCCTCACCATGTGCTCGGGTGCGTCCTCTGCCATACACTCTAGCTACAAGAAGACATATAAACATCAGCAGGCTGCACAAATCAATTGATGCAGGAGGACAAGAGTTACGAATACTTACGTAGAACTTGAAGATCCACTTCAGCATCGGCTCGTGGATGCTGCTGAACTCCCTGTAGTCGCTGTCGGGTGGCAGCACCCCCTAGAAGCTCGTCAGGAACTCCGTGCGCCACGTGGCTAGGATGTTTACACTGCCAGGGGAAGCCAACGCAAGGCAACCCGGTCAGGAAGGTCACATCCTAAAGCATTGGCGCCATCTCCCCGCACGGGAGGTGAAACGTGTGCATCTCCGGCCTTTACCGGTCAATCATCACTGTCAAGAGGCACTGATCATACAGAAAGCGCCTGGATGTACAACCACCGCCCGCGCAGTACTGGTCATCCTCCCACGTCACCTCAATCATCCTCGCCAGTAGAAGGAGGCCTCCCTCCCTCAAACTACATCAAAAAGATTAAGAATAAATAGTAGTCCACCCAATGTAGTTAGGCTGCAATTGAGTACACAAAGGTTGCAACTACACGTACCTCGAAATCCAATGTGGGTCCACCCTACATGCCCTCATGGGCGTGCGCAGCCGCATCACAAGCTCAATCACCGCCTCGCCCTCCCTGGGGAGGATAGTACTAAGGCGGTTACAATGATGCGCGTTAGTGGCCATGTCAAGCAACTCGTACGGCCATTGCGTAGCATATCCTAGATCCGCCATACATGAAAATTCAGGGCATACATTGTAAAAACTACGAAACATATACAAAAAGCCATAAGAAGCGGTATACCTAATCAATTCAATTCAAATAGGTAACTTGCTACGTTCAGTGTTTAAAAAGTGTCTTCGGTATTTATGAAATATTTACCATGTACAAATGGAAACAATAAATTAGTTCATAATATTTTAATTCATATCTACATACCCTATGTACTATCTCTGGATTTCTCAGAGAATTTTTTGAGGTGTCTCTATTTTCCTAGTTTGAAAAGTTCTTATAGCATTAATAGAATATTTAACATGCACAAATAGAAAACAAAATTAAGCTAGGATTATTTTGATTGAGCTCTACTCTACACATGTTGTTTAGCTACTCTGCATTTTTATAAATTTTTTATAGGTATCCTACTACCTTCCTTGTTTGGAAAGTATCTCCAGTATTTATAAAATATTTACCATGTACAAATAAAAAAGAAAAATAAGTTCACAATATTTTAATTCAGCTCTACATACCCTATGTACTACTCTGGATTTCTTATAGAGCTTTTAGAGGTGTCTTGCTATTTTCCTAGTTCTAAAAGTATTTTCGTCATTAACAGAATATTTACCGTGCACAAATGGAAACAAATATTAAGTTGGGATTAACATACCATATTTAGCTACCTTACAATTTTTACATATTTTTAATATGTATCTTTTTTACTTTTATAGGTGTCCTCCTATTTTCTTGGTTTAAAAAGTATTTTCGGCATTAGCAAAATTATCTAATGATGTACTGTATACAGCTAAAATGATGTACTACATCAAACCAAGAATATAATTTAAATTATCTAATGCATTGAATTCTATATCGTTATTTTCATTTGCTAACCTACAAGGTTTCGAATTTACGTACAAAGTTGCAAAAATATTTACCTGCTAAATGGGCGACCAAATCTGTTGCTCTGTCTGCTCTGCTACAAGCTGACAGGGCTTCGCTACGTCTCTCCTCCCCTTTCTTCTTTTTTTGGGAATTAATATGACTTTTTCCCCAATTTTGAAGGGTTTATATAGCCATTTCCCTGTCGCTAGTTCTGGCGATAGGCAGTTGGACCGGCGACATGCAGTAATTAGGTTCCTGTCGCCAATTAGAATAGCGACAGGAGACTATCGCCACCTTAATTGGCAATAGATACCTATATTTGTAATTTTTGACTGTTTATTTTTGTTATTATCTTTTAAATTAATATTATTTTAAAAAATCCATGGAAGAGCTCATCATAAACTAGTGCTAGTAAAAAAGATGAATGGTAAAAAAGAGCGGCCTAAAAAGCATCTCAGCACGACCACGCAGTACAATCACCTCACCACCCACCCCCCACCCCACCCCTGCTGCTTTTGAAGTTAGTTTAAAGCTTAAACCTCCTAATTAACTACCCGCATCCCGAGGCTAATAAGGATGCCACCACATGTTGGTAGATTCCATTTCCACCGCTTAGCCCACTTACTACTACCATTCCATACTTCTTTTTCAACGTGTTGTACTCTGCAGAAGTTACTTACATAGTAACTAGGCCTGTAGGCACATGGAAGATGGAACTCTCCCGGAAAGATCCAGAGTTTGCACAAGAGGTACGAGCTATCGGTCCGTCACTGTCAAGTAAAACTCTACATAGAGGTTTGGGCCAAATAAGTAAAAACCTTATGTCTCACTGGAATTCTGTGCCCAAGATGTACTGTTGTTCATGCAACAACAGAGTTTCTCTTCATATCTACAGCCCAACATTTCAGAAACCAGGATACTGTCACATGAACACTAGACCACTAGATCACTAGAGAGAATCCTACTAATCTCTTCAAACAAGTAGCCAACTGGTAAGCAAGTCCAACGTTTGTCAGGTACCCTACATAAGTAGAGATAGTGTAGCCTCTGCAAGCATGAGTGAACCATTGGGTGCCTAGTAACAAACAGCACAATAGTTCAGCAGCTAGCATCTGAATATTCCTGCAGTAAACTAGGCAATCAAGAAATGTTTATCTAGCACATTTTAAACATACCTATATGTGTACCATATGCTCAAGAAATTTCATGGAATGTGGCTTCAACAGTCCACACTATGTGTGTGATCCATCCATTTCCACGACCAACGGAGCAAACAGGCATTCAGATGGAAAGAACGTTTTGCTCGATTGTAACAGAGAAGTGCCTCAAGATCCCATCCAAATGTAGTCTCTAGAAGCATTTTTAGTTTTCTAGCCTGGATATGGAGGGAAATGTTAGAAATATCCACATTTTTAGAATTTATCTGCACAGTCACACTGACAACGATATATATGCAATATTTTTTCTACAGCAATAGTAATGTTAGAGTAGGATTCTAGATCTTATTTGGTTTCCTTATCTGTAACCTTCCTTTGTACTCCCTATATATTGCACATGGACCCCCTTGAATACATGCACATGATTCATAACATGGTATCAGAGCTTAGGGTTACCTAGCTCTCCTTCCGCTGCCATCCGGCCACCGCCACTTCGGCGCCGCCACATCCGCCGTGGTCGCTCGATCCGCCGCCCTTTGCCGTCGCCGCCGCTCGAGCCCCGTCGCCGCCGCCCGAGCCCGTCGTTGTCGCCCATCGTCGCCGCCGCCGAGCCCACCAGAGCCGCCACGGACTCTCCTCCGGTCTCATCGCTCACGCCGCCGAGCTCATCGTCGCCGCCTGTCGCCGTTGCCGCCGAGCCGATCTCCTTCTTCTCTGGCGCCCGCCCTCGCCGAGCCGCCGCCGGACGCCATCCGGCCCCATCGCCGCCTCGCCGCTCGAGCTCATCGCTCGCCGTCGCCGTTGCCGCCGAGCCGATCTCCTTCTTCTCTCCTCCGCCGTCGCCGAAGCCGCCGAGCACGCCATCCTGCCGCCGCCTCGCAAGGGGGACGCCTAGCCCCCGAGCCGATTGAACCGCCGGGCTCTTTAAAGAGGTCGACCGGTAAGTAAAAAAAGGGGAAAAGCCCCCGGCGTCGACGAACCGCCGCCGCCCTTTAAAGAGTTCGACCGTTAAGTAAAAAAGGGCCTTGGTCGTCGCGCCGTCCAGCGCCGCCTACCGATGGCTTTCGTTCCATCCGCTGCGATTCCATTCTCGGGAACAAAGCTTAATGGAACGAACTACAGGTCGTGGTCTTCACTCATGGAGATCACGCTAGATGGTCTCCGCCTCTCGGGACATGTTACTGGTACCCGACCTTGTCCGCCGTCGCCGGTGCAGCCTCCTCCCAGACAGTCTACTTCTACATCTCCTACAGATGATGAGGCCGCCAAGAAGGAGGCGAGCGGTCGGCCGCTCGATGTCTGCCGATGAGGCTTATCAGTATGCCATAGATACTTTTGAGCGCTGGTGTGCTGATGAGGCCCGTGTTCGAGCAATCCTGCTGGTCAGCGTCAACGACTCCATCCAGCCAGACATTGTTGGTCTGCGTGCCACTCGTCAGATCTGGGAGTACTTGCATGAGCGATACCAGCAAAGCAGCGATGCTCAATTCTTTTCTCTTCAGCGGGAGTTGGAGACGCTTCGCCAAGAGGACTCCTCCGTCGACGATTTCTTCCGAGCCCTGGCCAGTCTCTGGCGCCAACTAGATCGCCTTCGTCTTTATGATTTCGTCTGCCGTCTTTGCCCAGAGTTTGAGCCTGTCAGGGCTCTACTGCTGAGCCGTTCACCACGACCAACAGTCACTGAGGCTCTTTCAACGCTTCGTGCTGAGGAGCTTCGCCACGGGTTAGCAGCACAACTTGTTCCGGCTGTGTTGGCTACCTCTTCTTCTTCGACTACACCAGCAGTTTCTTCTTCGACTACAGTTCCTCCTTAGGTGTCTGTTTCTGCTCCTGTTTTTGCACCAACTAGGGTTCAGTGCAATTAATGTAAGAACTTCGGGAACGACTATCAGCGTTGTGCGATGCGGAAAAAGCAGAACAAGGCACGTGGAGGTCCACGCTTCAAGGGAGGGCATGGCGGCCCTTCCTCGACTGGACGACAGACCAGCACATCAGGATCTTCACACCAAGGTGACTCTGTTCAGCAGCTCTATCAGGCTCTACATCAGCAGCTCTCTCACAACTCAGTAGGTTCTACCAGTCTAGCTCAGACATCTACAGGTACCTCTTGGGTTCTAGATTCTGGTGCCTCTTTCCACATGACACTATATTCAACATCTCTCACTTCAGTAGGACCTCCTGTTTTTCTCATCTCTGTTCAGACAGCTGATGGTACTCCTCTATCTGTCAGCTGTCAGGGCACTCTTTTGTCCACTGATTTTTCTGTTCCAGCTGTTTTCCATGTTCCCCAACTTACCATGCAGCTTCTCTCGGTGAGTCAGCTCACCTATCTCGGCTGTAGGGTTGGTTTTGACTCTCACACCTGTTTCATTCAGGATCGACAGACAGGGACGGTATTTGGAACTGGCCAACGCCGTAGGGATCGTCAGGGTCTCTACATCCTTGATCACCTACATCTTCCGTCCACTTCAGTTGCTCCTGTCATCCTACGTCCACTTCCCCCGCCACTGCTGCCATCAACTCTGGCGAATTTGTGCAGTGGCATCACCATTTAGGTCACTTGTGTGGTTCCCGCCTTTCTTCATTAGTTTGTCAAGGTGTTCTAGGACGTGTTACTATTGACACAGACATGTTTTGTCAGGGTTGTAAGCTGGGCAAGCAGCTACAACTTCCTTATCATTCTAGTGAGTCCTTGTCTTCTTGTCCTTTTGACTTAGTTCATTCCGATATATGGGGACCTGCACCTATTGTCTCTAAAGGCGGGCTTAAATCTTATGTTATTTTCATTGATGATTATTCATGTTTTACATGTATTTTTCCTATCTCTAATCGTAGTTAGTTCCTTACGATCTATCGTAGCTTTGCAACGATGGTTCGTACTCAGTTTGATTCTGCCATTCATATTTTTTACTATGATTCTGCTAACGAGTACTGTTCTGGTGTTTTTCAACAGTTTCTTTCTGAGTAGGGCACTCTTTACCAGTGTTCTTGTCCTGGTGCTCATGCTAAGAATGGGGTTGCTGAGCACAAACATCGTCATCTGATTTAGACTGCGCGCACTCTTCTTCTTGCCTCTCATGTTCCACTATAGTTCTGGGCTGAGGAGGTTTCTACGACTGTATATCTCATCAATATGCAGCCTTGCACTGCTTTTAAGGGTGTCAGTCCTATAGATCGTCTCTACTCTCGAGCCCCCCCAGTACACTTACCTTCGTGTTTTTTGTTGTACTTGTTTTGTTCTGCTACAGCCTCGTGAGCGCACTAAACTATCGACCCAGTCAGTTGAGTGTGTGTTTCTTGGTTATAGTTCTGAGCATAAGGGTTATCGCTGCTGGGATCCTTCTGCTCGACGAATCAAGATTTCATGAGACGTTTTCTTTGATGAATCTCGACCTTTCTTCTATCGAGATTCAGCTTCTTCTCATGTTTCTACTGTTGAGTCGATTTCATGGTTGACTCTTTCGGACTCTTCACCTATTTCTCCACTATCACAGTCTTCCTATGGTCTGCCTCCAGTGGTTCCTTCTGTACCTCCACCTTGGTAGTGTCTCCTACAGCACCGTCTCTGGTTCCCACATCACCATCATCTCGTTTCTCTGTTGTTCACTACTCCAGACGTCCTCGTCCTTCACTAGTCTCCTCTTCTGGTATCTTGCCGACACCCACATATGATCCTCCTAGTGATACTCCTCCTTACATCCTTCGTGACCGGGCATCCCTTCAACTTCCTGATCGCCTTGGATTTGCTCCAATAGCTCATGCTCTCTCTATCACTGAGCCTAGTTCTTATCATGAGGCTGCTCCTTATTCTGAGTGGCAGCTCGCTATGGCAAAAGAGCTTGATGCTCTTTGTCGTTCGGAGACTTGGGATATTGTACCGGCCCCTGTGCATGCTCGTCCGATCACATGCAAGTGGGTGTACAAGATTAAGACCCGGTCTGATGGTACTATTGAGCGCTACAAAGCTCGCCTTGTGGCCCACGGTTTTCAGCACGCGTATGGTCGGGACTACGATGAGATGTTTGCCTCTGTTGCTCATATGACCACTGTTTGCACTCTTGTTGTGGTTGCTTCTGTTCGCTGGTGGTCTATCTCTCAGCTGGATGTTAAGAATGCTTTTCTTAATGGTGTTTTGTATGAAGAGGCCTACATGCAGCCACCACCTGGGTATTCTGTTCATGATGGGCATGTCTGTCGTCTTCGTCGTGCTCTTTATGGCCTCAAACAGGCTCCTTGTGCCTGGTTTGCACGTTTTACCTCAGTGATTATTGCTGTTGGTTTCACTGTCAGTTCCCACGATCCTGTTATTTTTGTTCATGTCTCATCTCGGGGTAGGACACTGCTTCTTCTGTATATTGATGACATGCTCATCACTGGTGATGATTCCTCCTTCGTCACATATGTGAAGAAGCATCTTGATGATTGATTTTGATTCTCGATCTTGGTTCTCTTACATACTTCCTTGGGATTGAGGTCTCTTCCTTGCCTGAGGGCTACTACCTCTCCCAGCAGAAGTATGTACAAGATCTTCTTGACCGATCTGGTCTAACTAATACTCGCACTACTGAGACTCCCATGGAGCTATCCCTCCAGCTTCGTGCCACTGATGGCGATCTTCTTGAGGATCCTACTCGATATCGTCATCTTGTTGGGAGTTTGGTGTACCTTGTGAGCACTCGACCTTATATTGCTTATGCTGTTCACATCTTGAGTCAGTTTATGGCACGTCCTACCCATATTCACTACAGTCACTTTCTTCGTGTTCTTCGCTACTTGCGTAGGACTATCTCTCGTCGTTTGCTTTTCCCTAGCTCCAACTCACTACAGCTTCAGGCGTACTCCAATGCAACCTAGGCTAGTGATCCTTCTGATCGTCGTTCTCTTTCTGCTTACTGTGTTTTTCTTGGCTCCTCCCTGATTGCTTGCAAGACTAAGAAGCAGATTGCAGTTTTCCGTTCGAATGCAGAGGTTGAGTTGAGAGCTATGGCAGCAGTGACAGCAGAGGTTACTTGGTTGAGGTGGCTACTTGTAAATTTTTGAGTACCTGTGGTGAGACCTACGACTCTTTAGTCTGACAGTACATGTGCTATCAGTATTGCTCGAGACCCAGTGAAGCATGAGCTCACTAAGCATATTGGTGTGGATGCTTCATACACTCGCTCACAGGTGCAGGGTGGAGTACTTGCTTTACAGTTTGTGCCATCAGAACTACAGATTGCTGACTTCTTTACGAAGCCACAGACTAGGGCACAACATTTGTATTTTCTCTCCAAACTCAGTGTGTGTGATCCACCATGAGTTTGAGGGGGGTGTTAAAGTAGGACTCTAGATCTTATTTGGTTTCCTTATCTGTAACCTCCCTTTGTACTCGCTATATATTGCCCATTAGCCCCCCTTGAATACATGCACATGATTCCTAACAAGTAAGACTGCTTTGATTTAGTTGAATTTGTAGCATATTTAGTTTACTCTATACTCTAGATATGACATTAACTTTAGTTTTTTTCAGGGAATATTATTCTTCATATAAACAGCAAACTGCAAACCTTGAATTTAAGCACATGATATTCTAACTAATTTCCCAAAACTACTAGTCCAATTACATCATTTGTAGATGTTAATCTAGTGATCTCAAATAACTATATGGCAATTCCTGCGTGGGGTATTTAGATCACAGAAAATAGCAAGTCTGGTACTCAACCTAAATGCAAAAGCTCAAGCCCAAAGTTGTAACATCCCAATTTTATATGATCCTTTTTAAATTTTCAAAAATAAAAATCACAATTTGATTTTTCCTAAATTGTTAAAGCTTAATGTGAAATTTTAAAAATAAAAATAGTTTAATGTGAGTAAATCAAATTCCAATTAAATAAAAAATTATTTTATTTTTAGGTGTCATTTTAAGCTTTAAAAATAAAAGTAATCATTTGCATTTTATTATATTAATTTAAAGCTTAATTTGAATTTTTAGAAAAATAAAAATATTTTAAATTATTAAAATAAACTTCAATTAAATTCAAAATTATTTTATTCAATCTATTCAGGTTCCAAGGATTTTTGTGGAATTTTTGAAATTTTCTTAATTTAATTTATTTTTAAATTTTCCCAAAAGTTCTTTTCTTTTCTTATTTTTCTTTATTTTCTCTCTCCTATGTGATCTTCCACCCGTGAACGTTTCCCTTCTATTCCTTTTCTTCCCGAGCCGAGCAGCCTCCATGGCTCCCCTTCCTCCCCTTGACCTCCCCTCCCCTTGCCCTCCCCTGCCACCCATGCCGGCCCCGATCACCACGCCGCACCTCACCGTGCCGCCCTCCCCTGCCCCTCCCCTCGGCCGCATCCGAGCCGCCAGCCCAAGCTCCATGCACATCAATGGCCACCGACCACCTCTCTCCTCTTTTCTTCTCACACAAGCCATTAAAATCAATTCCATTTGAAGACAAACGTTCCTCCAAACCTCGATCACATTATGCCTCTATCAATTTTATATTTCCTCCATCAACCGCATTCAATTTTATTGTTTCCCGTCAGCCTTCATTGCAAGCCCAAAACTGACCAATTATTCCCCGGGCGTTCCCCGTCAATTCAAACGCTTCTCCGCAATATAAAAGGAGCATCGTATGTTCCTGACTACCCTTTTCTATTTGCCCCAAGCCACAACTCCTAACTCCCCACCACTTGCACGAAACGTCCGACGCCATCCGTTGTCTTCCCGAAGGTCTTCTCCGCCATGTTCCGCCACCATCCGACGTCCTCCGATCGAGTCGTCTACACCGTCAAGTTCGCCTCGACGCGTTCTACGTCGTGATTCCATCTCCATCGTCCGAATATCACCGAGTCACCGCCAACCTTGTCAAGCCACGACATCGAAACGCTTAAGTCACGTTCCCCGCTTCTTCAGTGAGTTTTTCCTAAATCCGATCGCGTCATCTCGTGACCATCGTCATGATCTATTTTTCCCATATCCACCATGCACTGAGAACCAAGTTCTCTCTCTCCTCTTTGTCCACCTTCCTTCTTCGGCCAAATACTATGCAACCGTTGAGTCCCTACCTTCATCTCCACCACCGTTGGGTTCGCATCGCCGCGTTCTATGTCGCGCTTCTCTCCCTTTTTCTAGAATGTCGTCGGAAGTGTCACGCCACCGTGCTTCCCTCCATTTTTCCAGAATGTCACCGAAAGTTTTTTACTTGTTAGAATTATCATGCTTTCACATGTGTAGCTAAGTCTTTGCTAAATGAGCTAGAACTTTAAGACAACTTGAACTAAAAATTACAATTTGTGGATCTTTTAGCTAAGTTGCATAATTAGTGATCCTCTTGTGACATAGGCCCTGTCAAAATTGCTTTGTTAGATCTTGAATCAGGATTGAACGTCTCTTGAGTTTTTGTTCCCTTGCGAATCTAAAATTGCTCTATGCAAATTGAAAAATCAAATTTCAAAATCTATGCCAAACTATTCTCACGAGACTGCTTGTCAAAGACATGAACTTGGAGATAGTTTGATAATCCAGACGATCTCATGGGGATTGCTTGTCAAAATTGACAAGAATCTCAAGATTTGTCGCCTGGTTGAAGCTTAGGAAGAGATTGTGGATGGTTCCTAGTCCAGGATTTTCTTCACTAAGATAGGCTGTTAAATTGCCTTGGTTGAATCTTAGGAAGAGTTTGCGGATAGCTCCTAGTTCAGGATCTTCTTCACTAAGTTATACCTTTAATCAACATCAATATTCATTGCAAATGAAAAACTGTTGAAAAATGGGTGATTGAAGCTCTTTGAGCAAAATGATTCAATTCTGGACTTTCTATCTCTAGGATGGTCAATGTTAGCTTCTTGATCTCACATTGACATTCTGACATGGTCATTATCACTTTAGAATCTCAGTTGATGAACTTGCTAGTTTTGAAGCTTTGCTTAAATTGTTACAATTCATCACTTTTACTTTGAGCCTTCTAGCTTAGCTTTGATATATATGTCTTAACATGATCTTGCTAACACTTTCAGGCTTGATATATATTGTGTGATTATAGAAATGCTAACCTGTTCTTTTGGGTAATCTTCAAAGCTTCTTGTGTTAAAATTTGCAAAATACAAAAAAATAAAGCCACTCCATTGCATTTCATGCATGCTCTTTCTTATGCTTCTTCCTTATTTCTGTATTTATTATCTCTAGGTGAGAGGAATACGTGATTTCTTGATGACTCCATTGACAAAGGGGGAGAAGAAGTAGCAAAAATGTTAAAAGGGGGAGCTATTTGGAGAAAATGGAGAAAATAAAATTTTCTAAAACAATGATGATCAAAGTGTGGGGGAGCTTTTAATTTGCATTCTTGATCTTATTACATTTTGAACTTGAATTGCAATTCTTGGAACCTCACAATGATCAAAGGTCAATTTGAACAATTGTTCTTTCATATAGACATTAAATGAGATTTTTGACTCTTCTTTGAAAATTGAAGCTTTCTCGCTTTCTTTTGACTTATCTCGCTTGCCTATACTAATATGAAGCCAACTTGGTCATTTCCATTGCTTTCTCTTGCTCTTGGACCAAGTTGTGCCTTTGTGCGAAAACATCAAGTAATTTACTTTTCAAACCTTAAAGCTTACATTTTGGAAAATTGCCAATGTGTGCATCAAGTGGGATATTGTGGATATTATGGGGGTATGCTCATGATCTTATGATGATGTTACAATTGGCAATATCGTTGAAGGTTTGTCGAATCACGCGTTTTCGGTAAAAATATATGATGTCAGGTCACTGGCGGTCTAACCGACCAGGGCGGTGGTCCGACCGGCCAGGGAAGCGGTCCGACCGTCCACCACTAGCGGTCCGACCGGCCATGGACGGCGGTCGGACCTGCTAGTTTAAAATTGTGAGTTTTGAGCTGGGCCAAAAATAGAGAGTGTAGGCAAGAGAGGAGATTCTCATACACTTGGTCTCTTAATTTTTGGAATCTCTAGTCAAAAGTTCTATTCGTTTGAAGTTTCCAGAGAGCTTTCGGTTTTCAGGGGTTGAAAATAGGTTAAGTCCCTGGCGGTCGATCGCCAAGGCGGTCGACCCTTAGAGTGGTCGACCGCCCTTAGGTGGCGGTCTGATCGGTTTCCACTTGATTCGTCATCTTTCAAAGCGGCGATGTTTGTTTGTTAGGTCAAGTTCATGGGTTTCAGTGCATATATGTTGCATGATGCATGTTTTGATTAACGTGGGTCAAGTTGCGAAGAAGTTGTTCCCGGAATCGATTTCTTGGTCTATTGTTGTGCAGGTTGCTTGGAGGTCAACGACGGTCAACGGCGAGGATGATCGGGACTAAGCTTGAGAGCTGAGGTTCAGAACGATCGAGGATGCCGGGTGAAGTCATTGGATTCGAGCATGGCGCAAAATGGACAAGGATGACCGAACGGGAGTTCGGTGCGACGGGTTGCATCAAGCGGCGCGGGTCGGTGCAAGTGCTATGGTGGTTTCGGTGGGAGCCGGATGGGAGAGACTTGCTGACATAATGAGAGCCGTTGATCAACCTATACGTGGCGAAGCATGGAACTGCTTCATGAAGATTAGACTCGGTCTTCGGAGAAGGATCGAGAAGGGGTATTTTGGTAATATCATTAAAATACCGCCTTGATTGCTTTTGGCTAAACCGTGGCGTAAGACGACGCAAGGAGAAGCGGTTTAGGTCAAGAAAAGATGAAGACGACGCTTTAAAATGCGTGCGTGAGTTAAACCCGTTTGTGTGTGGGCTTAACGGGTGCCCAATAGGAAACTCTTCTAGAAGGTTAGCCTCCACAATAAATATGGGAGGGTGCTGTGCACCTCCTTAATTATTTTGCTTATTTGGAAACCCTAGTTTTGTTTTTGTGATTAGGGAGTGGAGAGGTTAGGATTCTTGAAGAGGTGATTGATTGTGTGCTCATGTATTGAGTTTTGTCCTCTATGTTGGAGTAGTTGTAAACCTAGCAACAATCATAAATCAATCTATGCAAGTTTTCTTGAGATGAGTCTCTTTCCGTTCTTGCTATCTATTTTGTGATTTTGGAACTTTCTTTGATTCTCAAGTTTTCTGTTGGTTTTTGCCCCTGATCTTGCTTGCTGTGACATGTGGGAACTCACATAGGATCATCATGATCATCTCTAACCCACGAGCAAGATTTTGGATCTAGTTTTCGTTTTGACTCGGTTTTGAACTATCCTCCTCTCAAACGGAAAAAGGTTGTAACTTTTCCAAGGATCTTCACGATCTTTGATTGGAATAGGTTCTCGATATCCTAAAAAAGGTGTGTGCCAAGTTTCATCGAGTTTGGAGTTGTAGATCAAAAGTTAAACCTATTTGCAACTTCGTTTTTTTGGGTGATTTTACTGTTCATCGGGCTGGAGGTCAGACCGCCCATCTGAGAGGTCAGACCACCCCATGTAAAAGTCGACCCGTCAATCTGAGAGGTCAGACCACCCATCTTATGACAGATTGAGTTTTTGTGGTTTTTGGTTGTTTTGCTTCGGGGTTTTGATTGGATTCAATGCAAGTCTTCCGCTATGCTTGTATATTGATCTTCATAACTCTCATAGCTATTGGAGTGAAAATCGTGTTGAATCTGATCTTTGTGAAAAAGAGATCGTGCTCCTATTCACCCCCCTCTAGTCGCCGTTTCGGTCCAACACATTGCTATGTTACATAAAATGTTAACTTATGTATTTAGGATATTGGTTAATCCGATAGTTGTTATAACCACATTTGATGTTGAATTCCCTGTACCATTGTCATCCTAGGCTACCCTTGTCTCGGTATTGATATTATATTGCTTTTTGATAATTTTAGAATGGTAGTAACTACTTAGACAAGCTATTCGGTCATGTTTATCCTATGGGTGGGAATTATTATTACCATTTATGTAAATCAGTTTAAGAAATGTATGGCAATAGGTATTGCCGTTGGTTTTTAAAATAAAATAAAATAGTGAAAACCTGTTTAGACTTGGGGGGTGGTAAGTTCAGGTGGGTGTAGCTAGAGCACGAGAGCTTGTATTGTGTAAAGTTCCGCCCAAGTCATATTAAGGACCAACGCTAGTGACTATCAAACTAAGCAATACCGTACAACTATATGTCCTAAATGGGAAGTATCTAGCCAACTAATTTACCATGTTCTAGCATTATTTTCGCAGGTTGTACTTGTTAGGTGTTCCTTTTTGGGATGTGCAGACGATGATAAAAGGCATCCATGCCTGTCTGGGCTTGCTATAGCCGATGGTAAAAGACGTTCATGTCCAGGGTTATCCCCCACAACGGTGAACTCCAGGTTGTTGGTAAATGACGTCTAGACTTATGGTTAAGCTAATCGGATGGGTTGGTGTTAGAGCATGGTATTGTAAAGGTCTTGTGATAATCGCTTAGTCACACGCCCAAGGAAGCGTGTCATGACCGACATTATAAACTGATTATCTCGTATGGGTCAAGCTGTACAACCTCTGCAGAGTATAAAACTATTCGAATAGCCGTGGCCACAATCAAGGATGGGCAATGTGTGTTTTCACATGGTAGATTTTGGTTTTAGTTTTCAAAAGAGTAAACGTTGGAAATTCAGGAGCAATTGGGACTTTCAGGTAGTTTTTCTGGCAGCTAGAATCAGTTGGGCAGCAGAGTCCTATCCTTTAAACCTTGGCGGCCAGAGACTTAATGCTAGTGGTTGGTAGCTAGAACCTTCACTAGTGATACAGTTAATTTATTTATTGAAACTACTTTCGTCAAATGTGCTTTATGAAAAATGTTGAAACTTAAAATATTGTTTTGTGCACAAAAAACATATAAGCCTCATTTGTTAAAACTATGCATATGCATTTTTTCCAAGACTCACAGAGTACTTTATGTACTCACATGCTACACTCAAAATAAATCTCAGAAGCCTTCAATGATGCCGAGGACGACTACGACTACTTCGCTTGTGGCTTTGATGAAGGACATCCGGAGTACTAGGTTGTGCTCCCCAGTCGAATGTCGGTGGGCAATTTGATGGGCCACCACTCGAAGTTTATCATTTGTTGTTTCCGCTGCTGTAAAACTCAAGGTTTTTACCTCTTTTGTAATAAGTGGTCATAAGCCGATACTCAGTTATTTATTGATGTTATTTCATGAATTCAACTTGTTATCAACAATATTTCTATTGTGTGCATTAGCTACTGATTATAGGACTGATGCAGAAATACACAAAGAGTTCAGATTCAGAAATCTGATTCCGACAAAAGCACAAAATTGCCAGGGAATGTGTAAACATCAAAGAGAGAAGGTTCAGGAATGTCAACCCATGACAGAAAGTCTCCATCCACAACTGGGCCTTGAAGTATCACCGTAAAGAAATCCTGACAATAGAAGTTAAGATAAATCAATGATGTGAGTAAAACAGATTATTAAGCTGCTAGCACTGAAGATAATTCAAATATGTGATATTCTGCAGTCACAAATTCAAAAAATATCGCCACTGACCAAACAGGAAATTCAATTAACATTGATATGTTTTTATATATATGTGTGTTATGTTTTGGTATATACAGGCCATGTTAAAACATCGAGACCATGTTTGGATAGGGGGATTTGGATTCAAATTTTTAGGATTTAGTTCAAATTTGAACAAAGCTAAAAAAATTCCCAAAGCAATCTCCCTCATCGAAACACCCCCTGAAAAAGGGAAAACACAATCAGAAACCAGGACAAGGGACAAAGTATATATTTGCTTGGGGCATCATATTACTTGTATTGCACCAGAAAACAGTACTATCACATGATGGAACAAAACCATTCCAAAGGAAATTATGAAGTAGAGTGAGTTGACGAAACTGGTTACCTGGACACATTTGCCTGAGAGAAACATAACTTCTTTTCTACGTTGATGAGTTCCAGAATTTTAATGTTCTTGTAGTTTACAGAATTGCATACGTCAGGGACCTAAGCATGCTGCGCTATGAATTCCGTACAAATGACAAAACTGGACAGGTATGCTATTGGGCGATAACTTCTCCTCTTTACAACAATATCAATAGTGAACAAGTAACCAATGAGACCCTGAAAATCTCAAACTCCATATAGCACTGCTTTTCCCAGTGAGGTTAAAACATTTTGCTTCAGGTCCATGTAATGCATTGCAAAAGTCTTCTTTTCAAATAATGCAATTACAAAAAGTAATCAATAAAGGTGGCAAAAGACATTTTTAGTGGGGCAGAGAGCACAGATAGAGGGGATATAAGGTTTAACTATTCCCAAATAAGGGTTATATATAGCCTCACAAGTTCATAAATATTTTTGGGACTGATCTGGTGGGAACTAACTCAAAATAGGAAAATGAGGACTTCAGTCTTGGCCATTTGTGGCTTGTTGTGGTTGATTTGTGACATCTAAATCTGATTTAGCGGTCAATATTACTGGTACAGTATTACTCATTCTCCTTCTAATTCAACACATTTCCATATTGTCTAACACTAAATTTTTTCGTTAGTTACATAACTAATTTTAGGGTCAAGTGACAAAAAAAATATTTACCTTAAGCAGTGTGTATACATACTGTTACCAACAGGATATGTAGAGCATTGTGCCAATAAAAGATTACAACAAAATTACCTTGGAAAGACGGTACAGAAATATGTCTCTTCGAAACCATGCTTCATCCAAAAACAGAGAGTTGCCCATATCCTCACCATTTCTGGAATCATGTGTACGTTGAAATCCATGCTTGAGTTTATAGTAAATAACCCTAATAAACTGAATGCAACACAAAATGACAGATGGAACTCTGTTAGTCCTTAAGTTTGACTATATTTGACCTGATAAATTTAATAAAGAATGCTTCAGCTCCAAAAATGAACAACACAATATGGTCCCATAATACCTGTACAAACATGTTGGTCCTTGTATGAAGAGGCTGCCAAGGAGAAAGAAACAAAGGGTCAAATAAGCATATAGTGACATCTATATTATATAGTGCACATCCTCAAGAGGGAACCATTAACTATCAAATGTAGTGCATCTCTTCCCTTCCATTTTCCCATACTCCACCTCAAAACACTGAGTAAATTATTGCTATTGATAGTGAGCTGTTAAAACTTAAAACACAACATATTCATCGAATTTGATTGAATTGTTGCATACACATAAGAACAGTGACTCAGCTCAATAAAGATGCACCCTGAGATGGCAGTTAAAACTTCAACAGAATGGTTACTATTGATAATAAACTGTTAAAACTTAAAACGCACCATATTCATGGAATTTTATTGAATCATTGCATTAACCCATATTAATTCCCGGTGGAATCGGCCCATCCCGGCCTGGCCACGTCGCCCAAAAATAATGCGACCGTCGGATGAGCGCCGGACGGCGGGATCGCGCCTGCGCTTCTTGTGTTTCTCGCGCGGCTGCTGTGATGCGCATCCCATGCCGGCTTGGATGGGCTTCAACGTGCAGATCTTTGGGCCCGTTATTGCAAGCGCTGTATGATTAGGTCTTAGTCCGGGATTTGCTGGCTTCAGTCCTTAATCGACTATGGGCGAGAATTCCACCCTAGCTACTAGTGAGTCACAATCCTCACTTTTTCATAATACAATATATCTCACCTTGCGTCTAAAGACTAAAGTTTTTATTTTATTTTTATTACCTTTTCTGAACATTTTTCAAAATATCTCAAATTCTCAAATTACAATATAATAGAAGCACAGTGGCTCAGCTTCATCGAGATGAACCCTGAGATGGTAGTTCACTGCAAACTAGATTAGCTTATCTCACTCTAAAAAGAAAAGAAAAAATCCTGGGTGCCAACGAAACACTGATGCTACAAAATGTGGAACCAAGCCATTTTTCTAGGTGATAAAGGATCAAAAAAGCAACTTGGCTGAACCCACCAAAAAAGGATGGCAATGTATTTAGCAGTTAGCGCAGGAGTGAAGATATTTAGATAATACTGTTTCATAAACAAAATACCACCAGGGTTTTAGAAACTGCATTAGGGCAGGAAACCGGACCCTGCCGGCTCCGTTTTTCATCCCGAAACCCAAAAGCGGTCCAGTTTGAGTTCTCGAATTTGAAATTTGAAATTGTTTCAAAACTTCTTTGGGATCCAAATAACAAATAATTATATAAGTATTTGAATAGAAGAAGGGATTTTTGGGGGGTGAACTGGGCCAGTGTTCTGAAAACAGGAACCATGCCTGTTCCAGTTTACTGGCCGGTAACCAGCTGGTTCCAGACGATTTTCAGAACCCTGAATAGCACAGAGGAAGTAAATATATACATTGTATCCACCAGTATCTGAGGAGTAAGGCTAACACTGCTGTTTAAGATTAAACAAAGCATTACAGCTTCGCTACAGCTCATAAGAAGACTGACTAATGCTTTCCACTGCATAAAAGCCTCTAGCGACTGCCCCATCTACATAACTCAAATACATTATAGAATAGTGCATACTGTTAATAAGATGTCTTAAAATGATTGTTAGTTGTATCTGTAGTACCATAAATGCTATGAAAGAGAACTGCAGCTCCCCCAAGAACAAATATTCTTGGCCTTGATCACCTTTGGCCAAAACACTCTGCAGCAAGCTTGTCTGAGAAGTAGAACAACCTCATCAACAAATAATAGTATAAGTTGTCAATTCGCGTTTACACATGGGCATCTATAAGATGAATTGATTTGAGCAAACCACCATTAGCAGCAAGTTATGATACCTATTTGCTGATTGTAGTTTGACTGAAGTGAAATATTGACGGTAATATGATTAAAGTGTCAAGTGCAAAAAAGCAGCAAGCCAATGTTTTGTCATGGCGGTTGATCACTAAGCTCAATTATGATCATGTTCTCTTGTACTATTCAAATTCAGGTTGTTGTGTTCAGCTAGGTTGCCTGTTATGGATAAGCAATACGGCGATACCTCATTTCCTCAAAAACACCGATATATATATACACACACACACACAAACACACACACACACATATTGTTTTCTCTGTAAAAATATGTCACATTCTGAAAGTTCATTTACAACTTCATTATACATAAATTATAGTAAATTATTTATGTAATTTTGGTTCTTAGTCATTGTAATTATTCTTGAAAGTCTTAATAATTCATATTTCCATCACATGATTCAAAATAACACATGTACTTTGAGAGGTTGTGAAAAAACAAAGACAAAAAATAAAATTATATACGAATAAAATACGACAATGTGGTGAACCCGTTATATTCTTTATATTTACTTTGAGAGGTTGAGCAAAAACAAAGATAAAAAATAAAATTATATACCAACAATATACGACAATGTGGTGAATCCGTTATATTCTAAAGAAAAAACCATAATAAATTCGGACCTAATTCATCAGATAGGAAAAAGTGCAAATCTCAAAGCATATCGGACAAATGAAAATTTGACTATTATGATTTTTTTTTCTTACAGCACACCAACAACACGAATCTTATAACACATCTAACGAATAGAAAATTGACAGTTTTTGCTTTAAAAAACTATCGAAAGTTATAAAGCAATTTCTCTCTCTCTCTCTATATATATATATATATATATATATATATATATATATATATAATTCCAGAAATATTTAAATTATTGATGGCGTGTGAGATATGGGAATTCCTTAATATTGATCAATGTTAAATACAAATCCAATATACTCCATGCTGCTAGGCACCGAGGCAGGCGCCGAGGCGGAGAGGAGGGGGCCGGGCGTGGGGGTGGAGTTGAAAGGGGCAGGGTGTAGGGGCGGAGCAGAGGGGCGGGCGTAGGGGTGAGCAGAGTTGGGGAGGTGCGGGGCGTAGGGGGTCGAGCGTGGGGGTGGCGGGGTATAGGCGGCCGGCGGTAGGGCACGAGGGTGGAGCGAAGGTAGTTGAGAGTGGGGTGGAGCCGAGTGGTGACAGGATGGAGGCGGTGATGCAGCTGAGCGACGACGCGGCGTGGTACAACGTCTTGATCGGCCAGGCGCGCAGGAGCAATGTTGGAGTAGTTTGAGCAAGGTGACAGGAGCTGGTGATGACCAGCGGTAGTGGCATGAGATGGCATTGACACGAGCAACGATGTGGCTCCAGCAGCGGCGACATCGCGCTACAACGGCGACAATGGTGGGAGCAGCGGTGTGTAGAGAAACAGGGGAGAAGGAAGAAGGAAAGAGAGGGCCAGGTTGGCGTGTGGGGCCAGGGAAAAGGAGGAGCCGAGGCTGGCGGCAGGTGGCATCGGCGGGATGATAGTCAAGCGTGGACGACGTCGATGTGGGAAACGACATGGTGCTAGTGGAGCGAGGACATATGTGACGCGGGTGTAGGGCAACGAAGGCGCGAGTGGCGGTGTGCGCGGCGCGGGTGGGCGGTGGCATGGCACTAGGGCTTATTGTCGAGTGATGAGGGAAACAAAGGGAGGAAGGGGGCGGGCTGGAGCAAGGGCACGACGAGCGTGACACATCGCACAGGGCAACGGCGCAACGCACGCGCTGGTGCGTGATGCGGCCGGCGTGCAAGAGCAAGCGATAGCATGGGCGTGGGAGACGTGATGGGCACAGGGGCAGGTTGATGTAGTGACAGTAGTGCGGCTGAAGGCGTTGTGACGCACAGCACATGAGGAGGCTGGAGGCTGGCTAGCAGCCGGGCCAGAGGGAAGGAATGAAAAGGCACAAATTGGGCTGTGTTGGGTGGCTTTCGGCCCATACCGCACTTTTGAGGTCGAGGTTTCAAACAACAACCTAGAAATTCGAACATCGACAAAGTGTAACAAAAAGTTTTAAAATTTAGTTTCAAATGTTTAGAATTTTTGGAATGTTACATACCCTCGCAACAAACGTGCTTTTACAAGTCAAAGGATCAAGCGGTACAAATTGTTTCGTGCACACATGCTAATGCTACACAAACATTTGCATCTATTTTAGTTAATTATGCATGCACTACCTTTTAGGTAGGAAACGTGATCATGATGCGACAACAAGTTCTACCATGACACGGAGCAATGTTAGCCAAGGCATGGTCAAGTGAATGTTTGCAACAAAATCATGACACCGGAGCAGATTGCTACAAGGCGTGAATATGACAGAACATGCTACACAAGCATGACGCTAGAGGAAGCTAGAGCCAAGCGAGAACACAATAGAGCTGGGGATGAGTCTTCCAGAAGGCCGTTGCAACAACTTCATTTCTGAATTTCCGTTCATGTTTTCTGTTTAATGCGTGATGTTGACTTTATCAATTGGTTGGACATTAATTTATAACATGGTCCGTCACTTATATTTATGTACTGAAGTATATATGGGAAAATTTTGTTTGCTACTTGTTTGTTTACACAATTGTCGCGTGGAGTGTTTGTTCTATCGTGTTACTGTAATTTGTATGCTCGTGGATAAACACATAGGGAATTGGCTACAAAGATGTTATTGCGCCCTAGGTGTCTATACTAAGATGTTTTCTTTGTTTTCATGTTGGACAAGAAACAACGTCAGCTACTAAATATGTACATTTATGTTTTTGCTTGATATGTGTTAGAGAATTTTAATGTTCACTGTATGATTTGGGCCAGGCTTGATAATATGTATTACCCTATTCATAGGGAATTATACATGCATTTTACTAGTTTGTCAGAAAGTTAGTGTTGAGGAATCGTCGCTGGCGAGTCCAGTCCGAACGATAACCTCGTAGACAAACATAGAATCGCATCAAACAATGCAAAAACACAAGAACAGAATAGTAGATTGAATAGAGAGATATGAGGGGACTTCAGGCTTCGCTTTATTGCTCTTCAATAATCGTGTTATAATGGTAGGGGCCCTCCGATATATAGTCTCCTGGCCCTGCTAGGGTTTCTGTAGGGTGTCCATACATGGGCCACTTATAGGCCGGAACCAGAGTTTCTTAACACTCCCTCTTGGGCACCTGTTCTCACATGACATACCTCGTTAAAACTCCATAAAAACTTAGTGGAAAAAATTTAGAGAAATAGTACATGACATACGTTCTACTGTGTTGCATGAATTGCCTCATTAAAAACCTTAGCCGAAATTTCGAAAAAACTTGTCAAGGGAAAAAGAGTACAATCCACCCAATTTCATTTAATCTCCATGATTTATTCTTTAAGGACTCAATCTTCGTGATCAAGTTTTAATAAAGAGTTCGTGAAGATTCTTCCTTGAATTCTACACTTCTCTAAGTCTCATCATTCCAATTCCACGTATGCATCTTTCAAAGCTAGATGCTGGTAGTGACTTAGTGAATAAACCTGCAAGATTTTCACATGACTTAGTATGCAGTACTTTAATTTCATTCATCTTTTGCAATTCGTGAGCATAGAAAAACTTGGGGTTGATATGCTTAGTGAGAGGACTCTTCACATAACCCATTTGCACTTGTACAACATAAGCTGCATTATCTTCATAGATAATAGTGGGGGTTTACGCAGTATTCAATCCACATGACTGCTGGATGTGGTGAATCATCCGCCGAAGCCAAGAACATTCCCGTGAGGCTTCGTACAGTGCTATGATTTCTGAGTGGTTCGTCGAAGTAGATACAAGACTTTGCTTAGATGATTTTCATAAAATTATAATTCCACCACATAGGAATACATAGCCTGTTTGCAACTTAGTTGTATACGGATCTGACATGTAACCAGCATCTGCATAGCCAGTCATAGTTAGGTCTTGGTTCTTTCTGTAGAATAGACCAAGATCTTTGCTTCCTTAGAGGTATCAAAAGATGTCCTTTATTCCCTGCCAATGCCTTTTGGTAGGTTCTGCACTATACCTTACTAGTAGGTTTACGTCAAATACAATGTTCGGTCTAGTACAGTTTGTCAAATATATGAGTGCTCATCAGCAGAATAGTCTCGAGTAAAACGGTCATAACTTTCTTATACGAAGTCCGGTTTGGGTGTTCTTGGGCTTGTTGGAAAGATAACTTCACGCCCGATCCAATGGATCCTCCCTCACACTGAAATTCCTGATGCGTCAAAAGATATGACCAAAACAATATGATGGTTGTAAAATTAGAGTTTCCTTTTTGTTTTAGATTGAGTCGGAATTGGAGTAGGAGTTCTAATTCCGGATTAGAGTAGGAGTAGGGCCTCTTGGCCAGCCATGAGGAGAAGGGATACTATATATTGAGGGTTAGACCCCCATTGTAACCTCAGACCATGTTTAATATATTTTCAAAGCTTTTGCATAATTCTCCTGTTGTGCTTATAGCCAAAACAGAGGGAATTGGGCGTTGAGAATAAGGGGTCATTCTTGCTTTTCCGCTGGGAATTAAGGGTTCGACGATCTTCGCTTGTGGTCAGCGAGGATCCAATCAACTTGTTGCTGATGCTTTATCTAGAAAAAGCGTGATGTTGACTCAAGTAGGTGTCCAAGTTCCTGGATTATAAAGTTTGTGTGATTTGTATGTAGCTGATTATGATTTTTCGATTCCTTACTCCAAATGCACAGATGGGAAAGGTTGGGATAAGTTTTACATACATGATGGATTCCTTTTTCGTGCTAATAAGTCGTGTGTTCCAGAATCGTCCATTCGTTTGTTTTTGTTGTAAGAAGCGCATGCAAGTGGTTTGATGGGCTATTTTGGACGCGAAAAGACTCTGTTAATGTTGAGCGATCGCTTCTATTGGCCTAAGATGAGGCGAGATGTGGACATGTTTGTCCAACGCTGTATTACTTGTCATAAGGCTAAATCCAAGTTAAATCCACACGGTTTGTACACTCCTTTACCTGTTCCTAATGTTCCTTGGGGAGATATTAGCATGTATTTTGTTTTGGGGTTACCAAGAACTAAGAAGGGAAGATATTCTATATTTGTGGTTGTGGATCGTTTTTCTAAGATCGCACATTTCATTCCGTTCCACAAGAGCGACGATGCGTCGCATGTTGCTGACTTGTTTTTCAGGGAGATCGTGCGACTTCATGGTGTTCCGAGGACCATTTTCTCAGATCGTGATATGAAGTTCATGAGCTACTTCTGGAAGACATTGTGGGGCAAATTGGGGACGAAGTTGTTATTCAGCACCACTTGTCATCCCCAAACTGATGGTCAAACGGAGGTGGTCAACCGAACACTCTCTATGCTGCTACGGGCCATGATAAAGAAGAACCTGCGTGAGTGGGAGGATTATTTGCCGCACGTGGAATTCGCTTACAACCGGACTGTGCACTCCACTACGCAGCTGTGTCCGTTTGAGGTGGTATATGGATTTAAGCCAATTACGCCACTGGACTTGTTGCCACTGCCATTTTTCGATCGTACTAATATGGAGGCTTCCAAACGAGCTTATTTTGAAAAGCAATTGCATCTGAAAACGAAGGTTGAAATTGAGAAGAAGACGAAGTATTATGCTGAGAAGGCGAACAAGAGAAGAAAGAAGGTGTAGTTTCAACCAGGCGATTTAGTATAGGTACACTATCGCAAGGATCACTTTCCAGAACGCCACAAGTCAAAGTTGCTGCCAAGAGGAGATGGTCCTTTTAAGGTGCTTGCGAAGATTAATGACAATGCATACAAGATTGAGCTGCCCGGAGATGACTATGGCGTGAGTTCTACCTTCAATGTAGCTGATTTATCACCTTTCTTTGGTGGTGACGATCCAGCGTCGAGGTCGACGCCTTTTCAAGAGGGGGAGGATGATGAGAGCATCCCTAGCTCTTTGCCATCTTCTACTACTATTGATGAGGGCATCTCTAACACTTATACATTTTCTCCTATTGGTGGTGATACACATATTGATCTGCAAACCATAAGTGAGGTTACAAGTAATACAAATGCAGAAGTGCATGTTGGTCCACTAACAAGAGCTAGAGCTAAACTTCTAAATCAACAGGTGCTTTTGTTTCTTAATGAATCTTCTGTTGTCATTGATCATAATTGGGTGCTCCTCATGCAAATGTTTTGTGCATTCTAAGGTTTGAACAATTTGAAGCCTTTGGAACCAAGAGGGACGCCGGAGCCAAAGCAATGGAGGAGAAGCTCGTGGGAGACAAGCAAGGGGAGAGAAGCCCAAGGATCCAAGTCAAATTCGAAACTTCCACAAGCCCAACCAAATTCAAACTCGGAATCAACTCAGAATTCAATTCGGATTCAGAATCAGCAGGACAGTCTCGAGTAAAACGGTCATAACTTTCTCATACGAAGTCCGGTTTGGGTGTTCTTGGGCTTGTTGGAAAGATAACTTCAAGCCCGATCCAATGGATCCTCCCTCATACTGAAATTCCTGCTGCGTCAAAAGATATAACAGAAATGCTTGATTCCTATTGCACTTATAGCCAAAAACAGAGGGAATTGGGCGATAAATCTAGTCCCATGACTTCCTCCTCCTCTACTTTAGGTATGTACGGGTCTTTGTCCTACTACAAGGATCTCCCGACCATCGGTACTTTTGAAGGATATGCCTTTTCAATGCTGAACCGTTCTAACACTTTCTAAGTGTAGGTTGACTGATGTACTAAAATCCCTTCAAGGGTATGATTAAGCTGCAAGCCTATGCAATATTTGGTTTTACCAAAGTCTTTCATTTCGAACTTCGACTCTAGGTAAGAGCTTGCTTTCTTAATATCTTCCAGGGTCCCGATGGTATTCAGATCATCTACATATACTGAGATTATACAGAATCCATCCTGGGATCGCCGTATAAAAACACAAGGACAATCCTCATTGTTTGTGTAGCATTTCTTGCTGAGAAAGTCGCTCAAGCGATTATACCACATTCTGTCTGATTGCTTCAGTCCATACAGTAACTTTCTGAGTTGCACACTGTACATATTTCTATTTGCTCTATCTTGGTTCGGGACTGAGATACCTTCAGGTACCTTCATATAAATGTCTGAATTCAAGTTCTCATAAAGGTATGCAGTTACCACATCCATCAATTTCATTTCCAAATTCAAGTTTACTGCCATTGAGATTAAATATCTAAAGGTAGTTCCGCCCATGACTAGGGAATAAGTTTCTTCATAATCGACTCCTGGTCGTTGAGTGAAACCTTGTGCAATGAGCCTTATTTTATGTCTTACAACTTCATCATTTTTATTTCTCTTTCGAATAAATACCCACTTATATCCTACAGGTGCACATGGGGAGGTGTGCGGCTTACATGCCCAAATACATCTCTTTTATTCAGAGATGGAAATTCTGCTTCTGTTGCCTTTTTCTAATCTTTTCCAATATGATATTTTCTTACATTCAGCGAGCGATGAAGACTTTGGATCAAGATCGATGATTGTGGTAATTTTCTTTACAAAATAATTGTCAACATTGGCTGTTGTTCTATTCATAGATTCTCCCGTGGTCACATAATTTATAAGTATTTATTCATGTGACGATACTTCTAATGCTTCTATTTGCTTACCACTGCTTTCAATTGCGGGGGCAAGTCCCTTTAGTTTTTCAGCTCCGATGTGTGCGCACACATCCATGCTGATGTCTCCCCCCGTGTGAATATTCAAATCTGGTATGCCTTTTACTGAAGGTTCCATACTGGTGCTAGGTCTCAACTGGTTCCCCTTCTGGTTGTGGGGAGCTTCAGTGATCGACTGTGCTAAGTCCTTCTTATCCTTTTTCTCCAGGCGTCCCCGGTTACTTGCGATTCGAGGGGTTGGAGTTCTCGTCCTTTTATTATGAGGCCTTTGGACGGGATTAGGAATACCTTTAATTTTCTTTGGTATTTCAACTCTCTCCGGCGCATTGTGTGCAGGCACATGCGACTTGGTCACGCTCTTCAAATCACTAAAGTGGTCGGGTAGTTGATTCGCTAATGCTTGCAAATCAATTATCTTATAAACTTCTCTATTTGTTTCACTAGTGCGCGGGTTATGTACATGGATTCCCGTGGCTTGCCATGTTAGTTCCCAATATTTTTCCAAGAAGGGGTTGATTTACTTCCCCTAATGACGGGAAACTATCCTCATTAAATATACTATCAGCGAAGCAAGCTGTATGCAAATCTCCAGTCATGGGGTCCAGATACCTGATTATGGATGATGTCTCATAACCAACGTATATCCCAAACTTTTGGAGAGGGCCTATTGCAGTTCGCTGCGGTGGTGGTATAAGTACATTAACCTTGCAACCAAACCTTCGTAGATGAGAGATTTTTGGTGTTGACCCTTGCGCTGTTGCATAGGTGAATGGATGTTATATGCTGAGAGTTGTTGTGTGCATGACTATGTGTCCCCAACATGTAGTTGGTAAATTACAATTTTGCAAGAGCGGTCGAGTAATAAATTTAATTCTTTTAATTAATATCTCTGCTAGTCCATTGTGGGTGTGAACATGTGGTGCGGAATGCTCAACAGTAATTCCCATTGCCATACAATAATAATCAAATGCCTTTGAAGTAAATTCTCCGGCGTTGTCCATCCTGATGGACTTCATATGATGATCAGGAAAATTATTCTTAATTTTAATTATCTGTGAGATTAGCTTTGCAAAAGCATGATTTTTCGTATATAATAAGCATACATGTGACCATTTCGAGGAAGCATCGATGAGCACCATAAAGTACCTAAATGGCCTTGATAGGGGTTGTATAGGACCACAAATGTTTGCTTGGATATGGTACAAGAATGCAGGGATTTCATCCTTTACTTTCAGAGTAGAGGGTCTATTAATCATTTTTTCGGTGACACATGCAGGGCACACAAAATCTTCTGGATTCAAGAAATTCTTTACATTGACATTATGTCCCGGAGAATTAGTAATTATATTTCTCATCATTCTAAGACCGGGGTGGCCTAATCTATCATGCTAGAGGCAGAAAAGTTCAGAGCTTCTAAAAGTTGTTTTAAGGACAGTATAGGCTGCAGGTGCCTTAATGTGAGTGTAGTATAGCCCAGATTCATATGAAGGAAGTCTTTCTAATACTCTTTTTTATTTTCTTCGCGCTTTGTAATGAGTAAGTATTCCTTACCATACTCTTCTTCAGTCGCTACATGGAGACCGTTAGCGCTAATATCTTTAAAGCTTAAGAGAGTACTAGTCGATTCTGGGTACAACAAGGCTTCTTCAATGACCAATGTTGTGCCCATCGGGAGTATAATTGTGGCTCTTCCTGAGCCTATTATACAAGTATCGCTTTCTACGATCGTTGTAAGACTACCAACATTCTTGCTGATCAATGAATTTTTTTTGTCTCTCTCAATATTGTATTTGTTGTGCCGCTATCTGCTAAGCACACTTCCTCCATAGGGCGCCACACTCGTTCTGATATATATAAAGTATTTATTAATACGGGTAGGAAGCAATACACACATATAAGTAAAATACTTCAAAACAGAACACAATTTGCTATTAATACGGGAAAAAGTCGTGTGGGACTCATAATAAGAATTTATTGCTTTGCTCTCATAGAGCTTACACCTATTATTCAAAATCAATATTCTATCACAACCATAAACTGCAAATAACTATAAAATCTAAGTGCAATGCGTGCACTAGATCGAATCAACAAAGTATGAAAAAACTTATTCCTGAATTTGTGCCATGTCCATCTTCTCTTCTTCGACAACTACAGCTGCTGCTGCTGCGATGTCCAAAGTAGGTGTGATGGGGCCTGCTATATGGCTGTCCACATTCATGGGTTCATCCCATGATCGTGGATCCTCTGTGCCTACAATGGCGAGGTGTGTCTCATGCTGTCCTTTGCCCTTTTTCTTAGCCTTGAAGGCATCGATCACGTGATGCGGCTCATGGCAAATGCGTGACCAATTACCCCAAGTGCCACATTTGTAGCAACTTTGGTTCCGCTGATCATAGAACTTCTCGTCGTGCTTCTTTTGTTCACCCTTCTTGGTTTGAACATTCTGTCTGGTTTTGCAACCCATGACCTTACCCCTCTTGCCTCTTTCTTTTGGGTGAGGCTTCCCCATCTTGTAGTTGCTTGCATTGACTTCATGACCAACTTTGCTACTAGGCGGTTGTGAGATGTAGTTCTTTCTGAGAACGTCATCTTGAGCTTCCGCAACTTGCATGATGTCAATCAGTTCGGCATACTCCTTGTAGCCGTTCTGACGATAGTTGCGTGCGGATTGCACCGCGTTTGGGTGAAAGGTAGAGAGAGTTTTCTCGATGTTCTGCTCATCTGTGGTTACTTTGCCACAGAGTTGAAGACTTGTACAAATTCTGCGCAATGCAGAATTGTACTCCCCCATGGTCTTGTAGTCAGCAAAACGAAGTCGGTTCCATTCTTGCTTGCCGAGGAAGAATGGTGTACTTCAGCTTTTCGAACCATTTGTTCAGTGCGGTCCATAAAGCTAGTGTGTTTTTTTTCGCTATATACTCATTCTTGAGCGGTAGACAGAGATGGTGTCCGACGAAATGAAGTGTTTGATCATTCTCCTCAGCAGTTGGAGTGGCGTCCTTTAAGGTGCCAAGTCCAGTAGCAGCACCGAGCTTCTTGGCTCCAAGTATGATTTCAACATCTGATGCCCAACTCAGGTAATTATGGCCATGCTGGGTTAGCTCTTCGAACTCCCAGTTCGTGATGCCAGTCATCTGCATATTCATGCAAAAAGTGCATAAGATTACTGCTGTTAACTTGCATAAAATGGTTGCAAATATTCTCATAATATTCTCATATTTTTCTATGCATTTTTCATGATTTACTACTATTTTTAGTGATTAAAAGCAATATAAATAATCAAAAATAAAAAATAGTAAATACAATATATAAATTATATAGAAATAATAATAACAAAGTTAAACATGATTCAAAAGTTCAAAATTATTCAAAAATTGAATTCCCGAGACCCTTTTCTACTGGAAAATTAAATTTTCGTAGAATTCTACAATTTCTAGGGGTTAAATCGAAGGTTCAGTTCTAAGAAAAATATTCGTGTAATTTTCCCATTTTCAAGGGTTTTTCGCTAATTTTTCTTATATGTGAAATGTCCTCGCAATTTTCAGAACTTTGAGGGTCTTCTTGTAAAATTCCTTATTCGCATAAGGATCCCTGTGATTTTCAGAATCAAAGGTCTTTTTTTTTTTTTGCAAAATCCAGAATTTCTTTTCTCCTTGTTTTTCTTTCTTTCATTTCCCGTAAAAAAAATTTCGACCGGGCTGGCCATGTGCTCACGGCCCTGGCAGATTCATGCGGCCAGTCTAAAGGCGAGCCGGGGGGATTTTAGGTTTCCCCCTTTGCCCTGTGCCTTCAGTGGCTGCGGCGGCTCCAAGCCGGGCAAGCGCAGCGGCGGGCGCACGCGCAGGAGGTACGAGCGAGGCGGCGGCCGTGCGCTGTATTTGGCATCTTCTAGTCATCTCACGCTTGCATCTTCTAGTCATCACGTCAGAGTTTGCGTGCATGCAATGCATCTTCTAGTCATCTCACGTGAGAATTTGAGTTCATGCCAGCATCTTCTAGTCATCATGCGAGATTACGTGAGGGCTCATGGCGGCTGTACAAGATTCTAGCCGCGAGCCCCTTCAAGCGTGGCGGCAGCGTGGAGCCCATGCGGGGCGACGCGACGCGACGCGGCGGCTGCTGATGGCTAGGCGGCGCAAGGTGGAGTGCGGTGTCGAGGAGCCCATACGGGGGCGCAGAGTGGGCGGCCGGCTTCGGGTGGTGCCGTGCGGGGCGGCGTGGTTTGCATGGCGGCGCTTCCGTGCGGAGCAGTGGCGTGGTGACAAGGACGTATACAGGCGGCGTGGTGGGATGCGGCCTCGTGCGGGCATTGTTTTTTCTTTTTTGTGCTTACTGTTTATATAATGATCTACGATTCATCTGATGTAATTATTGTTCATACAATTATCGATCGGTTTGGCCGGCGATTTCAAGTCGGCTTACGGTAGATTAAAATGAATTTATAATTTCCAATCTACGGTACAACCGATATCTAATTTTCCATGTAATCTACCGATCGACATTGTGCCGCGACTTCAAGTCGGCTCGCGGTAGATTATAACGGATTTGCACCGTAGAAAAACCAATCTAGAAAGCCAAATTTGCAGAATTCAATCTACGAATATCGTTCTTCGATGGTTACCTTTCGATGCGAGGATAGTCGATCGTGCTTATAACGTGTTGAGGAACCGTCGCTGGCGAGTTCAGTCCAAATGATAACCTCGTAGACAAACATAGAATTGCATCAAACAATGCAAGAACACAAAACATAATAGTAGATTGAATATAGAGATATAATGAGACTTCAGGCTTCGCTTTATTGCTTTTCAATAATCGTGTTACAATAGTAGAAGATCCCCTCTATATATAGCCTCCTGATCCTGTTAGGACTTTCGTAGGGTGTCCATACATAGACCAGCTTGTGGATCAGGATCTAGAGTTTCTTACCCATTAGTTTGTCAAGAAAGGGAAAGACAAGGACGCCCGCAAGGTAGTTGCACCGTACTATCGAACTCGGTCGGCTTCCTACAAAACATGGCAATCTCCATCTTTGGCTTGGATCCCCGTTGCATCACATGCATGCGTACGGGAGGCAGACCTCCATGCATTTGCCTTGGTCGCATGAAGCTTTGCCCAGCATTAGTCGGCTTTGGCCGTTAATAGCATCTCCAACGCTAGTTTGTTATTGACCTTGTGTAATTGTCCCATCTGCACCCTTAATTTGACAAATTTGAGTGTCAACATGGCTTTGTCTTCCAAACTATCTTACTATAATCAGTTGATTACTCCTCCCTTCCTAAATAGATGATATTATAGGATTTTGTACAACAACCAATGCATGTATACAAAAGACCATCTTACCTTTTTTTTTTAATTTGGTCACTTATTGCTCTTCGATGTTGTATGTACTAGCTCTCGTCCGTAGTACTAAATGACCTTAGAAATTGGAACGAGAGTAGTATGCAAATGAAAAAAATGGTAAAAAGTTGCTTCGAAAATGTAGAGGAATATGCATCGAGGAACAACATTTGAAAGCTATAATGACATGTATTGATAAACAATATTTGAAAGCTAGAATTACATGTATTCGGGAAAGGAGTGAGTACGTCTCAAAATATAATGCATAATTTTTTCCTTCAGATTTGATTCAACTTTTATAATGACATCTTTTATTTTTTCCATATATTGTCAACATTTATACTACTCTCTCTTGTTCCCAAAACATTAACACTAGGGACATCATGGTCATTTCCCTCCAGCATCCTCTTGGTTTTACAACTTTCTTAATCTTCATGCTTGACCCAAATATGCCTTATAAAAAAAATAATCAGGGGAAGTATCATAACCTACATGTCAGAATATCAAACCGTGGAAATTATATATGAAAATCCATAGAAATAACTCACCAACCTGCGATCAATGGCAATTGAGTTTGTATCATCGGATAAAACAAAACCCAAGTGCCTTATTGGTTGGGGTATCCAACGGTTGGCTTGATCAAAATTTATGGGGCTCGACCGCTCGAGGATGTAGAAATTATAAAAAATAATTGTAGTGCATAATTGAATGCATAATTGAAGTAGGCGATAAAGAAGACGGGGAAAATTGAGGAGCACCTCTCAGAGTCGATGGGTCAAAAGAGAGCGGGCAAAAGGAATTTTTACCATGCGTTGTCACCTCATTTGCATGGATCAGGTAAGAAAGGGTAAGAAAAGATGGAAACCGTCGGTCAAAACGTGTACATCAGCCGCCGTCGGTCAGATGACCGCCACAGCATGCCGCTTGCATCATCCGTCAACGTGCCGCCGCTACCGCTTCCTACTCCCTCCCACCTCCAACTTATTTATTTATTTTATTTTATTTATTTTTTCAAAGGTAGAAAGCACTCTACAATTACAGTTACATATAAGTTTGGACATTGACATGTTGTTTAAAATAAACAACTAATTTCTATAGTAACATAGCCAGAACGTTCAATAAAATTATAATATCATAAAAATACTTTTCAAAATAAATTCATATATGTTATTTTTATGTATACAATATAAATATTTAAAAAATTATTAATATATAAATTTCAAAAGTTTAATTACATGTATCTTAAAATGACATATATTTATGAATACAGACATTACGGTAGATTTTATTTAAACATATCGATGGATCACGAAAAGCAACAAAAATATATTTATTTGCTGTCTCTCACAGGTAGCTCAGGTTGGGAATTGCTGGAAAGGAATTGGAAAAGAAGATAATAATAAAAAAAACACAGGGGGAAAAAAAAAATCACCAGCACAGCAAAGCAACGGCAACGCGCATCGCATCGGGCCCTTTGCTTCGCCTGGCGGCGGCCACCGCAACCGAGTGAATTCCACTCTTCGCCTGCGTCCCCGCCGCTTCCTTTCCCTTCCACTTTTGCGCGTCGCGAGGAGCGTCGAAGAATCTTGGCGGCTTCAAATGGCCGCGGAGATGAGCGGCGGCATAGGGGAGGCAGAAGCGGCCGCCCCCAACGCCAACGGCGACCACCCCGACAACCCCGCCGCCGCCGCAGTAGCGTCGTCGTCGTCGCCCGCTGGTGAGTGGTGATCCCCGGTCTCCCCTCTCCGCTTCCTGCCTCTCCGTATCCGATTGTGCTCGTTTCACTGGGGCGGTGGGGATCGCGCCTCCTACCGTCCTACGCTGTCTCAGCGATGCTAGTTACTAGTTAGCTTTCATTCCCCCGAATTCGCGACCGCTCCCACGATCTCTGCTCCTGCTGCTGGCTGGTCTGGTTACCTAGCTAAATGTGTGCCTTCTTGGGTGGGGTCTCCGGTGGATGCTTCTCCTGCTTGCTTGGGAGCCTCTGTTAGGGCCAGGCTTGAGCGTAAGACTAGCTAGGGTTCTGGTAAGAAGAGAGTTTGCGATTCCCCTTCTTTCTGAGAAAAAATCGCGATTTCTTTTTTCATCTAGGCCTTGTACACGTGTTTTTCTGAATTGCCGTGCAGGATAGCAGCAAGAATTCGGTGTCGCGAGGAGTTTGTTATGTAATGTGACTAGAATGTAATGCTTGCGGTGCAGGGGAGTTAAGGGATGCTTAGCTTTAGCCTGACCTCTGCGCCTCATGGAAACGGATTTACTTTGTGCATTAGGCTTTTACTACTTGTTTAGGGGGCGGGAATTTGGTGTTTTCTTGGGCACTAAATTTAGGCATTGGGTCGAGGACTATGTAACATTGGTGGTGCAGTCTGAATCTGAACAAAAAATTATGGCAATTTATTTATACTGTCAAACTGGTTGCACACTTTTAGCTTTGTTGATGGTAACATTGTTGGTTCATTGCGCACTGTAACAGAATGCAGTAAAGGGCAACATTGCTAGGCTGAGTTAGATTGTGACTTATGAATTGTGCCCGGCAGAATTATGTGGCGTTCCTAGTTTGCTCTCATTTATTTTTAATTTATCACTTTACTGGCAACTTTTACTAGATTCTAAGTTTCTGTATAAAAAGAATGCTGGTGATTCTAAGGAAGTGTCACACTGTCGGAAAATGCTAGCCAGTTCAGTAATATCTCTGAACTTTGGCCCATCATGCTTTAGTTTTAGGAGGAGTCTTAAAAAAAAACTGCTTGAGAGCTGTGACAAAACATGTGTATTAATCTTCCTTTCGCCAACTACAGATCAGTGGTATCGCAAAATTAGGAGCTGCCCCTTCGTGGTGTCTCTTGGTGAGATTGGGGCTTGGTAAGACAATCCAATTGATGTTATTGGTGAGACAAGGTGGAGATTTCATGGCTTTATTATCCTGCTATGTCTCAGGGCTTAATGACATGCTCCTTGAGGTCTGAAGTGATGAAATCATTAGATTGCCTCATAGAATTGTTGGCTTATTTTAGTTATAATCAAATAAATTGGCAGTACTAGAATTGAGTTGTACAAAAAATTAACATTGCTATAGTTGTGCTCAGTTTGTTCCATGAGTCAACTGCAAGGTGGTGTTTAACTTGCATCAACTGTAAAGGATAGCTTGCCACAGGAAAATCTAAACCATACCACAGCCCACAGCCAATGTTTGGTGAGAGGCTGAGAGAAAAAAAAGCAGAACCTATAATTTTTTTGTTGATACAATTTAGTCTCAATTTCATTGTAGTTGTGATAATGTAAAATAAAAATACTATCATCTATTTTTTTTTTAATGTTGATGTGACTGAAATCTTTTTTTTAATAGATGACATAAACCTCCCTAGATCAAGCACTATGCCAGGAGTGATTAAGGATGCTGAAATAACCTATGAAACTACGGGCCCATCAAATTTGGAAAGGTCAAGAACTGAGAGGCGTCGACAAAATAATCCAGCTAATGACCCTGCTAAACAGTTATTGGATGATAAGATCTCCACAAAAAAGAAGGTGCATATATCTTGGCCCTCCACATATCTCTTGCTTCTGTGGTGAAATGTAGCTTTTTCCTTCATGCGGCACATCTGCTTCATCTATTTATGTACAAATTGTTAACTGTGCTAACTTCTGTATGAAGGTGATCATTAATTTGTTTGGGACTGATATTTTTCTGTGTACCGACATCTATTTGGAAGTTGGAACTGATGAAATTGCAAGTCGTTTAGCAAGTTGGAACAAGACAGTTATATTTAAATTTTGTATGTTTGGTTGTGATGCATTGCATGGTAGTTTGGGACCTTCAGAAGTATAAGCTGTACTGATTTGTTTTGTGCTGCTGTATGTTATTCTTATTTTTTTGCTGCCTACATATCCTGTTTCCTGCAGCGCAAAATGCTAAAACGGATAGCTACAGTGAAAAATGATGGAACTGTGGTTGTTGATGTACCAAGTACTCTGGAAACACCTCCAGTTGATGTTGGGACAGAGGATGGCTATGTCGATGTTGCTATTGAAGAATCATTGGATGGGTCAGATATACCGTACATGCCTCCTATGCAAATTGTTATACTTATAGTTGGTACAAGGGGAGATGTTCAGCCATTTGTTGCTATAGGAAAACGCTTACAGGTTAGGCCCAATAGGCCCAAGCTAATATTGTTGTTAATCCAATATTCTTTGTTTGGTTAACTCAGGTTAGCTCCTGTGCTTCTGTTCCAGCCATCACATTTATTTTTCCAGTATGACTATGATTGGTTGTGACCTTTATCGTAGGATTATGGACACCGTGTGAGATTAGCAACTCATGCCAACTTTAAGGAATTTGTACTAACGGCTGGGCTGGAGTTTTACCCACTTGGTGGAGACCCGAAAATACTTGCTGAATGTATGAAAATCCTTTTTTATATATAATTGTTTTTACAAGTTTAGTATCATATGAAGATTAACATGTTTGGTATATTCTGAGCAGACATGGTGAAGAATAAAGGATTCCTTCCTTCAGGTCCATCAGAAATTCCTATTCAAAGAAAACAGATTAAAGAGATTATATTTTCTTTACTGCCTGCGTGCAAGGATCCTGACCCTGACACCGGCATTCCTTTCAAAGTGGATGCAATTATTGCTAACCCACCAGCTTATGGTCAGTATATCTTGTTTACTTTGGATTAATTTCTTATGATGTGCTTTACTTTCCCCGATTCCCTCTAATAGCTTATTAGTGAAAGGCGAAGTTCATTTATTAATACTATACTCAACCTTAGGGCTTGTTCGATTTGGACATCGATCTATTCAATGGGCTAAAGGGCCATAATATTGTCATGTACAAGGCAAGGGTAAAAGGCAGAAAACCCCATATACAATGGACTAATACAAATATACACATATACTTCTAATACCCCCCTTAACTCATGGTGGATCAACAAAACTAAGTTTGGAGAGATAGAAGTTATGATGAGCCCTAGTTTGCGTATTTGTGAAGAAGTCAGTTGACTGAAGCTATTAAGGCACATACTGAAGAGTGATAACCTGGTGCATCTCCGACCGCATGTAGGAAGCATCAACCCCAATGTGCTTGGTGGGCTCATGCTTCACCGGATCTCGAGCAATGCTGATCACACCAGTGTTGTCTGACAGTAACATAGTCGGTGTAGGAAACAAGACACCAAAATCCTTAAGGAGCTACAGTAGCCAGGTGATCTCAGCTGTCATATACTTCACAGCCCTCAGCTCAACTTTAGCATTCGAACGGGAAACTGTTGTCTGCTTCTTAATCTTCCAAACAATCAAGGAAGAACCAACGAAGACACAAAAGACAGAGAGAGACCGACGATCAGAAGGATCACTAGCCTAGGTCGCATCAGAATACTCATGAAGTTGCAAAGAGCTGGAGCGAGGGAAGAAGAGACGTCGAGTTATGGTCCCACGAAGGTATCGTAGAACCCGAAGGAGGTGACTATAGTGGAGCTGAGTGGGAGTAAAACAAACTGACTTAGGATGTGAACAGGACAAAAGATGTCAGGACGTGTGATACCAAGATAAACCAGACTCCCAACAAGGTGGCGATAGCGAGTGGGATCCTCAAGAGGGGTACCATCAGTAGGTCGAAGTTGAAGGTGAAGCTCCATAGGAGTGTCTATCGTGCACTGATCAGTGAGACAAGCTCCATAGCTGTAACACGAGCTGGAAGGGGAACAAGATTCCAAGTGCCAGTACGCTCCAAAGCAACAATCTCCTCTGCCATAGCGAGCTACCACTTAGGATGAAAAGCATAATCACGATACGAGGTAGGCTTAGTGAGAGGCAATTGAGGCCGCGAAGCCAAAGCGAGAAGGACACGAACAAGGTTGCTCACGAAGAGCATACCTAGGAGATGCTGGAGTAGGACCAAACAAGGAGGAAGAGGGGGATTGGAGCATGACCCAACGAGGACGGAGCTGAAGTGGAAGGAGCAGAACGAGAATGGCAAGTGTAATGAAACGGAAAGGGAGACCTCAACAAAAGAGCTGGAAGTATCCTCCGGTGAGGAAGGAGCAAGTGGAGCCAGAGGGGAAGAAGCTAAAGGTGAAACTAGCGAAGCTGGTTGAGGCCAGTGAAACTAGCGGAGCTGGTGAACCGACGAAGGTGGTGGAGCTGGTGGAGATGATGGAAGCGAAACAACAGGAGAGTAGATAGCTGAGAATCAGGGAAAGTCAAAAAAGAGATTGACTCAACAAGAGAGTTCGAACTGGAAGTGGTGTCACGTGAATACTAAGGCCGGAACTCATCAAAAGTGACATCGCGCGACATGCACATCCGATGAGCAATAGTATCATACAGCAGTAACCCTTGTGCTCAGCATTGTAGCCAAGAAAAATACACTCAACTGACTAAGCTATCAGCTTCATGCGCTCACGGGGTGGAAGAACATAGCAGACACAACCAAAAGCGCGATGGTGAGTGTACTGAGGAGACCTACAATAGAGACGTTCAACAGGAGTAGAACTCTAAAGAGTAGTGGAGGGCGGTAGGTTGACAAGGTAGGCGGCAGTAGAAACTACCTCAGCCCAGAAATGAGGTGGAACAGCGGAGGCAAGCATCAAAGCACAAACAATTTCAAGGAGGTGACGATGCTTATGGTTAGAAACGCTATTCTGAGCGTGAGCACCAGGAAGAGTATTGAGGAAGTGTGCCCTGCGCGAAAAGAAACTGATGAAAGGCAGTAGACAAGTACTCACCAGTAGAGTAAGCATGAAAATACGAATGGTGAATCAAATTGAGTACGAGCCATGGTAGCAAAAGCCTAGTAAAAAGAAAGGACCCGATTACCAGAATACATGAAGTAAATCCAAGTATGACGAGAATAATCATCAATGAAGATCACATAGTATCGATGACCCCCTTTCAAAACGAAGAGAGTTGGACCCATGCATCAGAGTGAATCAAATCAAATGAAGAGGAAATAGAGTCTTTAGAACCATAATGGAGTTGCAGCTGCTTGTCAAGCTTGCAACCCATACAGGATAAAGAAGTATCACTAGAACAAATGCAAGGACACAACTACCAACTAAAGAAAAAAGACGCGATCCACACAAGTGACCTAGATGATGATGTCACTAAGCAAAACTAACAGAGGTGGCAGTGGAGGCGGTGGCAGTGGCAATAGTGGTCGACTGACTGATGGATGCATCGGAAGGGAAAGGAAGACGAAGCCAGTCGAGCTTCTAGAGATGCTGAGAATCAAGGCGGCGTGGGCCAGTACCTACCAGAGTCCTTGTGTGGCGGTCTTGAACACAACACAAGTTAGGCTCAAGAATGATACGACAATCATGATTAGTAATCTGACCAGCAGACATAAGCTGCATAGCAAGCTTGGGAACATGATAAACTACAGGAACATGGGAACTAGAAGTGGAAAGAGTGCCTCGACTAGTAACAAAAAGAGAGGTACCATCTGTAGTCTGAATAGAAACAAGTAGAATGGAAAGACACAAAGAAGTGAGTTGAGTGGAATCTGGTGTCATGTGGAAGGAAGCACCAGAGTCTAGGATCCAAGGATATGATATATCTGAGGTAGGCGACTGAGTGGCTGGAGGAGCTGGTGCAGCACTCAAAGAGCCTGTGGTAGAGCGAACAACCAGACACTGAAGGAGGGAGACCATTTGCTGAGCGGTGTCTGGCTTGTGAGGAGCACCAGCACCTCCTGACTGAGCAGAGCCACCAGAGCCACGCTGAGGATGGCCACCTCTGCGGCCCAGGCTCTGCCTTCTAGAGTAGTAGGTTTGGTAGGTGTGGTCATCACGCTGGCACTAGGTGTAGTGAAGACCAGCAGTAGAGGCACCCGCTGCAGCCACAGGCGCACCCACCAAAAAGTAGTAGAAGCTGGCACCACGGGAGTCGTAGGAGCAGCAGGCGTTTGGGCAGCCAGGACGGTAGAGACGACCGCTGAGTCATGACATGGAGATGAATCTCCTTAGCACGAACAACAGTGTGAGCCAAGTCGTAGAGGCGATGAGTCTCTTGGTGAGCACAGGTCTGCACACAGCAGGGACAAGTCGGACAAACGTTCGGTCCCAAAGAGTCAAGTTGACGCCACACTACACTGATCTGCTGATATAAGGCATCAACAGTGGCATCAAGCTGCTGGAGAGAGTGCGCCTGGTGCACCACAGAGAGGTAGAGGGCATCACTGCTAGGCTAGTAGTGTGCACGGGAATGCTCCCACATTAGTTGTGACGATAGGAGCTCGAAGAAGTCCATAGAGATGTCAACACTCATGTTCCCAATCAAGGTGGCGACGACACAGGCTTCATCACCTTGCCACCTAACATAAGCATGAAGCTTAGACTGATATAGCTCCACAGCATCCTCAAATGTAGCAACGACATCAGCATCTGGAGCGACACCCTCCATACCGACAGGTGGCCCAACCGACGGAGTAGGAAGAGGTGGACAAGGCTATTTGCCAGTGAGGTAACCCTAGAGGCGCTGGTTGTTGAGACAAATCCACAGGTGCACAACCCATTCATGGAAATTCGTCCCATTGAACTAGACCGTAGGGAGTGGGATGGACTCAAAGCCTGTAGGAGCAACCATGGCAGGTGACAATAGCTCAGTGACGGCAACAGAGGCTTGAAGATGGCATGCACGATGAAGACATCGCCGACTCGCCGAGCCGAACCGAGAGGTTGTAGACGATTTAGCCAAAGAAAGCGGTAACGCGTTATACGCCCGCAATGGCTCGAGGAAGGGCAAGAGCAGCTGGGTGTTGACGTTGATAGCGGTTTCCAAGGCAGGGGAGGGCCTAGGAGATAGGGGTGGTGGTGGCGGCCCAATCCATATCAGATCTGGACGACGACGGTCGAGAATAGACGAGCGGTGGCGACGGTCTAGTCAGAGGACGGCTCGTGTAGGGGAAGATCGATGGCGGCAACCCAAGGAGGGCCTGGCGGTGGTAGCAGCAGTGATCGAAGTTGAGGAGGGCCTGACGATACCACTGCAAAAACTCGACGGTAGCAGCCCAAATCAAGGCTGCGGCGGCGGCCCAATTTGAGGTGGGCGGCAGTGCAGATCGGGCGCAAGACTGCGTCACTCGGCAAAAAGACGAGGAGGTGAGCGGAGAGAGAGAAAGAGGAAGGCGGTGGCGGTTGGAGTGCAGCGCCGGCTGTAACACCCCGACCCAATACGGAGTCCAGAATGCCACTAACTATACTAACTATCAATTTTAACATCATTTTACAATAAATTACAGGAATCATCTCAACGATAAAACTCGTTCACGGGTCACATTAAAATAAATATAATGATATAACAATCATAGATAATTAATCTCTAGGAAGCATAATAAGATAATAATCCAAGAACAACACAAAACCAATCAAATAAAGTCCATTGAATGAATATTCAACTCTAACCTGTCATCTAAGGCCATTCAAAACTAACAAGTCCTAAATATAATTCATCATTTTATAATAAAGGTTCTCATGTCCAATGAATCAAGTAATTGAGTGTGGGTTTGTGATTCCAAGTGTGCTAGCCATTCCAAGTGAAATGTCGTCACGGTCACCTAAGAACAACAATAAAGCAAGAGTGAGTCCAAGACTCAGCAAATATATAATAAAGCCATAAACAACAGTTTATCAACCATAATCAAGGTTATCGTCATCATCTATCTATTTAATGCCGTTCTTATACTGAAATAAACAAGTCATATTCCATATAGATAAAATTGCACAATTTAACAATTTACTCATATATACGAATGCACCATCATGTTCATGCTCATATGCATCTCATCAGCTGATACCAGTATAGCGGAGTGTTCACCCGTCGATGACACATTCTTCCCCATCTTCGTTAGGATAGGGTCCATACATTGTAGGACTTTAACTAGTCCCTACACATGTAAGACTTTATCTAGAGCACTCCGGACTAGTCATGTATCTTTCTCACCGACTTTACTAGAATAGTTACACGACTTTCTCACCGACCTGGCACATGCACTCTTATCATGATGAATGTAAATAATGCAACATCATAATTAATCATTTACACAACTCGTCTCATTAACTCAATATCTCATTCTCATTAACTCAATATCATAATCTTATTCACCCGATGTCATCAATATTATGTATAAAAATAAGCTTAACGAAAACATGATACGTAACATGATAAGTAATATCAATGACAATGTCGAACAACCCGTTGTTCACCACTCTACCATGTACTTGTCTCTTTATTCCTTTGGAGCCGGATAGCAAGGCGGCAATAGGGCACTAGGGGCCACACTGCCAGAATAAATAATTCAAAACAATTCCAAGATCATATCATCACAGCACCAACACTTTACACTAATCGCCCTCACATATTTATGCCAAACCGACCCAATTAACCCAAATCTACCGAACGCACTACCCACTGTTTCAGTAGTAAAATGGCTCGAACTTATTCATCTGAACTCCAAATCCTGACAACCAATACTTTTTGGAATCCTCACGCAATTGCCTACTACTTCCTAGTTATGACGAACTTCTTATTCTACTGTTTTCTCCCCCGTTTCCTTCCCCGAAGACTATCCCAGAATCTGTCAGGACAGGAAAGGGGTGGCAGCTAGAGGAAGGGGAGCACAAGGGGGCACCCCTGGGGTCCTATTTAGAGGCCTAGGGACTGGAGGGTTGTGGCTTAGATGTGGTAGGGTTGGAAACAAGCAGTATTGAATTTGATTCAGAGTACACTTTGAATTCGAGTCGGTTTTCTGCTTTCCTTTTGTGCAGCGAACCTTTCGGAAATCATAACTTTCTCTCCCGAGCTCAAAATTGAGTGATTCTTTTTTTCCCGTTTAGCTAACTCATAGTACTTCAACTTTCTATTTGTGGAGCTTTTCTGAAAACGCCTTTATTGCCAAATATGCTTCAGAAGTTGACTTAGTTGCGGACTTTGATTCTTTGTGCAGCCTGCCTTACGAGCCCCATATTTCACACGTCGGAACTCCAAATTAGGTCAATGATGACTCTAAATTGAACTACACAAAGAGATCTACAACTTTGTAGTTATGAGGTTTTCCATTCGAAGCTGTTACAGTCGCGAAAATCACGTTGCAAGATGATGACGGAATTTGTCCCGTTTCTTGGCGAGGCAAATAAGGAATCTCCCAAATTCCTTATATTCTCTTTAAATAAATGGGATATTACAGCGGCGGCCAGAAGGTGGCGGTGGTAAGTGGAATCTAGGGTTTGGAGGGTAGAGAGTTATGTGCTTTGATACCATGTTGGATTTGGACATCGATCTATGCAATGGGCCAAAGGGTCATAACATTGTCATGTAGAAGGCAAGGGCAAACGGCAGAAAACCCCTATACAATGGACTAATACAAATATATATAAATACTTCTAATAGGGCTTAGGGCCTATTTCTTAGCAAAGGAAAAAAATCTAACATACTTATGTACAAGGTTGTCAGGATTAGGATCTTAGGCAGGATCGTTTTCGTCTTGACAGGATCAGGATCACATGATCGTACCTTAAAAACCGTGATTATGAAGATTATAAGGTTTGGAACACAATACATGGTCGATGGTTCTCCCTAATTCAGATCCAACGTAGGATCGGGGTTGAAATACTCCCACAAGATTGTAGGATCGTAAGACACTACGATATGGATCAAAATCCTGACAATCTTGCTCATGCAATTGACAAGTCATCCTTGGAACATTTAATTTTGGTTTACTTTTTTGTCTCGCTTTATCATGGTGACCGTATGCTTTGCTTGTAAAATAGACTGATTGACTTAGTAATATAATTGGCATCTATAAAGATCTCTTTCTGTCTCACCCTTTTTCTAGAGGTATCCTTTTTGTATTATGGCTTATTTTAGGTTAATCTTACTATGGAAATATGAAAATGTGGATATGTTGTGTTGCCTTTCATTTATGGAATTCGAGAATTTACAATAAAGAAGAAAAGGCATGATCTGAAAGAAGTACGATTCATATATAGAACTGCATTAACATGTCCAAAGGAGGAACTACTTGTTGTCTACTTCCTACTAGCTTTGCTTTAGATTATTTTGCTACTCTGTTTGAGAAATAAACTGCCACATAGTTATTTTCTTCAATGTCAAAATCCTCAGCATATGTATGTTTTCCAAAAGGAAAAGTCCTTATTACCCCTACTTTTCAAAAAAATATATCCAATTTTCACTCTACTTCGAAACTAGAGAAACAAGCCCTTATACATTCAAATCCAGTGCAGATCTTGTCCTATTATGATACCAATCCTGTTTCTTTTCTGATGTGGCATTGTGGGCGTATACAGGTGGGAAAAATCAGCCCCTCACACGTATACTTGGGCCTGTGCAAGTTTTCGAGAAGATCGTTCTTTTCTTTTTTTCTCTTTCCGGGCGGTAGAGAGTGGCTAAGGGTAGGTTAATTTCATTTGCTTTGCTTGGGTGCTGAGTATTAAAACCTCAGCATCAGCACAATAAATCTACCAGCATGACAAAATCACCTGCAAAACCAATGCCATGGTTTAATTTGATCTGTTTGAGAGGTTTAGGGGGTTAGATGGCTGGTCTTCAAGTAGGGGGTATTATATGGAACTACTTAGAAAGTACTAGAGGAGGGTAATATGAACCTTTTCCTTTTCCAAAATAGTGCTAGCACAATCCTGAAGATATCATAGGATATACTAAGGCTGTGCGGGCTAGCTTTTTGATAGGAAATTCCACAATGGAATGGCTCTCTATTCCAACTTGTATATTTTCATTGTCAGGGTTTCGTTCCATGCCTTAAACTTTTGATCAATGGTAGCCTTTGCCTCTCGTGTTCACACGATTAGGTGATGTGTTGCCAAAGTGCTCATATGTGCTTGCATATTACTTTATTTTGTTTTTGCACACTTTCTCTTTCATGATCCAGGTAACCCATTTTACTTAACTTCTATGAACAATTATAAGTTTGTCTACCCTGCTTATTCAGGACATACACATGTGGCAGAGGCACTAAAAGTACCCATTCATATATTCTTCACCATGCCATGGACGTGAGTCACTGTTGTTTCTGCTTCCTCTTTGAAGAGCACACATTTGCTGAGGCATGTTGTCATTTGGAGATCTAACTTATGCTGCTTGTTCAGGCCAACTAGTGAATTTCCTCATCCTCTTTCTCGTGTGAAACAATCGGCTGGATATCGAGTGAGTTTACATTGTATTTACTTACTTATTTTCAGAAAATATTTACCACTACCATCTCTTGATATCCACCCATGCTCCCAACTGGTGTGTGTAGGAAGATAGCATAGTTGGAATAATTGGATGTATTGCTTAAGCCTCGGAGGACATATATATAGAGTACAAGGTGACTTAGAGATCTAGTCAATCTACTAGAAATATGGAAGACTACTAGGATATGGAAGGAACCATATCGGATACAAATCCTAATTGATTCTATTCTATCCCTAATAATCTTGTTATACAAGACATGTACTCATCCTCCCGCAGTCGGAGCGGGAGCGTCACAGACGCTTAGGCTGGAGAAGACGACGGGGATGCTCAAGCTGGAGTAGAAGTCGATGAGTAGTGCCATGCAAAGAGTCGATGATGAAGTTGTCTACCATTGAGGTAGTTATCGAAGTAGGATTGCTTGTGAAGAAAAGCTCGCCATAGGCGAAGATAACATCGATGTAGCATGAAATTGATGTCGAGATTGCCGTAGTTGAGGAAGGTCGTCGTAATCGAGGTAGCACAGGTCGATCACCCGATGTCGAGGAGATGCGGCAACAAGAGCGGGGGGCCTGTGGCGGTGGTCGTGTGTGTATATCGGTGAGAGGGCCGTGTAGCACGACTGTTGCTGTAGTAGACGGGTGGTGCACGCATGCAACAAAAAAAGAAGGAGAGGGACAATGGAAGCAAATCTGTGTTGGCCATTGAGAACAGCAGGAGATGGCGGCAAAAAGGATTGCCACAGTGAAGAAAGGAGAGAAGCCAACGGTGTAGCAATAAGAGAAGCTGACGGTAGGGAGTCGAGCATGAGTCGCGCACTAGTGTTGGCGAAGAAGTAGAGAATCCGATAGTGCAACAATCAGAAAAACCTACGTTAGGGAGTTGAGCGTGAATCGCACACTGGTATCAGTAAAGAAATAGACGAAGGACTGCGTGGAAGAAGTTCGGTGGCGGATGTCGGTGGAGTGCGCGACGGCCGGTAGCCGAAGAGGCGAGAAGTAGAGGACGCCAGCAGAGCCATGCCAGCTAGGGGTTGCGGAAGAACATAGATCGGCGATGAGGAAACCGACGAGATGAGGGAGAGAGGTCACATAACAGGCATTGCATGCATGCATGCAGCCTTGAGTGAAAGCGGACGTGCTTGACGATGGGCGACGCTGGCGGAGTGCACGACGTACAGGAGACATGGGGAGAGACGAGAAAGATGGATGACAATCACGGTTGGCAGGCATGGCTAGCAGTGGAGAAGAAGCACACAGTCAAGGTTGCCACAGCGCTCCAGCAAGTCGCGGCGAGCCTAGAGTGCCAGGACGCCTAGGCGCTCGCCATGGCGAGAGTTAGACGATAGTAATAAAAATAACAAATAATACCTCATGTGGCTGAAAATTAAATAAATATACCTTATATAATACCTTATATGACAGAGAATTAAATAAATCTACCTCATATAATACCTCATATGACAGGGAATTAGCCAAATAACAACTAAGTTAACTAACATAAGTACATAACATTACCAGTTTACCATAATAATTAATAAAGTCCATAATAGCAAGTTAGCAATGTTTTCACTTTTCACTTCTGAAAGTGATAAAGTGACAACTAACAATGACAAGATAAGTAGAGTAGTAGACAACAATAACATAAATATATAATAGAAACTAATGTGATAGTAGCATAAGTCTTCTTCAGCACCATCTCCATCTCATGACAACAAAATAACTCAAAAGTCATCTACTCTCATCTCCATATTTCAAATTCACTCATCATCCAACTCTAACTCATTCCCATGCCCATGCCCATCCTCAACTTCAGTACCTTCACCATTCTCATGAGAAGTAGATGGTGACTGTCCAAAGTCATCTTCAACCTCTTCATCACATTCACTTGCCATCTCATCTTGTTCCTCATGATCACGAGTTGATGCAGATGCACGTCGAACATAAACTTGGACTTGGTTCTCTTGGACATCCCCACGAGCTCTCCTAGGAAAATTGTGACCAAGAAGCGAGGATGTTGCATCGAGAGCCTCATCAACATTGTTATAATATAACTTCTCAATTGTATTAGATCAATACTGTAGTATATATATACTACATTACAAACCCTAACAAGGGCTAATGGGCCTCATGGCCCATAAATACATATGGGCCATATACCATATACATAACACCCCCCTTCAAACTCAACATGGGTCAGGAGGATCCGAAACATTGAGTTTGGAGAGATGGAAGCGATGTTGTTCTCGAGTTTGAGCCTTAGTGAAGAAATCAACAACTTGAATCTCAGAGGGCATATACTGAAGAGCAATAGTCTTCAGTTGACAATGAGAACGTGTGAAAGATGCATCCACACCAATGTGCTTAGTCAGCTCATGCTTCACTGGATCAGTAGCAATCTGTATAGCACTAGTGTTGTCACACAGGAGAGATGCAGGAGTACTGCATGATACACCAAGATCAGCTAACAACCAACGAAGCCAAACAATCTCTGAAGTAGTAGTGGCCAACGCTCGAAGCCCTGCCTTAGCACTAGACCGTGAAACTGCAGTCTGTTTCTTGGATTTCCAGGCAATAAGTCAAGACCCAAGAAATATGCAATAGCCAGAGACAGATCGTCTACAACAAGATCACTCACCCAAGTTGAGTTAGAGTAAGCATGAAGCTGAAGCTGAGTCGACCGAGAATAAAAGAGACAACGATCAACAGTCCCTCGTAGGTAGCGCAACATACGTAGTAGGTGAGCATAGTGAACAGACGTGGGAGCAGAAAGAAACTAACTGAGCACATGAACAGAATGAGCAATGTCAGGGCGTGTGACTGCAAGGTAGACAAGACTCCCAACAATATAACGATAACGAGAAGGATCTTCAAGCAAAGTGCCATTAGTAGGACGAAGCTGAAGATGAAGCTCCATAGGAGTAGCAGCTGTCCGACTGTCAGTGAGACCAGAACGAGCAAGTAGATCCTGAATATAGCGCTGCTGAGATAGATAGTAGCCATCATCTGTGTGAGTAAACTCAATCCCTTAAAATAACGTAGATGACCCAAATCGACATAAAATCGCTCATCGAGCCATTGCTTAACAAAAGCAATATACTCCGCGCGGCGCTAGAGTTGTCGAACTTCGCGCCATTGTCGCATCGAATCGCTTTAATGGTGGCGCCTGGCCGCGTGGAGACATAAGCAAAAAAAGGTAGAGAGTATAAAGGTGTCGAGTTTGAAACGCATAGAGGAGCGTCCAAACATAATGAGAGCAATCATCTAGGATGACGGGTAATATTTGTAGCAAATGCCGGGCAGGAGAGATCCACAAGTCACAATGAACTAGATCAAAATTATGTGTTGCTCGGGACATAGAAACATGAAAAGGAATACAGTATAGCGCCAAGTTGACACGCATGAAAGACCAGAATGGTGTCTTTATTACAATGTGGAATCAAGGAGGCATGCATAAAGCTGAGAGGCGTCGGGGCGGGATGGCCGAGGCGTCGATACCAGAGACGCGGAGGTGGAGGCATGAAGAGCACCGCAGAAGGCGCAATGGGTAGAGGGCCGGGCTATTGCGCTGACGATCTCGGTCCGAGGCGAAGATCCTTCACGAGAACAACGAGACGGGTCAAATTCCTGAGCAATTGTTGTCGGATGTGAATTGGCGACGGAAATAAGATTCTTAATAAGGTTTGGAGATACAAGGACATTATTAAGATGAAGGTGGCCTGGGAGGTGGTTGCGCCGATGGAGGTAAGGGAAGAAGAGAGGCAGATTCCGAGCAACAATTGAAGAGGAGCAGTGGGGAGGAGGTGTGGGAAGAGTACCGCAAGCATCGGAAGTCATGTGTTACGTGGCCCCGAATCAAGTACCGTCTTATTCTTATTTCTTTGTTACAACGTCATGGTGTTGAAGGATTGGGCGAGTCCATTGGTTCCATCTGAGGCGCCCAAGGGTTGAAACCCGAGCGGAGGCAGTATCCGAGGCGTTCAAGCACCGGCCGTGAGAAGCGTGAGGCGTCGTCTGCTGGAAGTGCGTCTGGCGGGAGCTCGTTGAGGCGGCCGGTGGGGATGGGCGCAAGAGGGACCGGGTCCATACATCATGTGGAGCACGCCACGCAGTGGAGAGTAGGAGGGCGTGGAACTGCCGACCCTAAGCTGCCGTGCTACCATGGCCACCGAGCCACCAATTGACCGGTGGATCTGTGGAAGGTCGCCGCCCGTTCTTGCCGCTTGCCATCGGTGTTGGGAGCGCCCGGGCCGGTTGAACCCAGGGACGGTGAAATTGCGCTGCTCGACGAGGAGCAAGCGCCGAGGAAGCAGCCTGGCCTTGCACCACCGAGAGGCGATGGAGGCGTGGGCGGCCGATGTGCTGGCTCGATTCCTCAGTGACAAGTCATTCAAGCTTCGAGGCGTGGGGAAGGGCGGCCGCGGCTGGAGGTGAAGGCCGATGGAGGCAAACTTCGCTGAGGCCGTGAAGCGAGGTGAGGGCAGTGCGGTCGAGGGCGTGTTCGCCGAGGTCCTCGAGGGCGTCGGCCATGCCCTTGAGGTGCCGACAATAGTCGGTGTGGAGAGGTCCCCCGGGCGGTCAGGAACTCGGCGTCCGAGGTGAAGAGCGCGTCTCGGGTTCCCAGAACTCGTGACTCCACGACTCAGCCACACCGAGCGGCGTGGAGCGAAGCGGGCACCATGTCGGATGCTCGGGAGAGATAGCGGCAGTAAATCGAGGACTTGACCACGCAATCCATGCGTGCTCGGTCCGGGAAGGCCGGGTTAGGAGTCGTCTTGGAGGACATGGTCTTGAGGGTAAATTTCCCAAGCGAGGAGGAAGAGTTCGCGCCACTTTGGTGTCTTGGTTGGAGGAGAGATCGAGGACGATCGGTACAAGTCTGCGGATATTCGGGCCGACGGCTGCGAGTGGAGGTTGACGATGGCTGCGGCTTCATGAAGAAGCGAGCATCGCGGAGGAGGGAGGAGCGCTGGCCGGGGCGAGGTTGGTCGCGCTGCCCGCCTCGGCCGTAGCGGCTTCTGTGGCATCCGCGGCGCAGAGGCGCCGCTCTGGCGTCCTCGGCCTCCGTTCGGCGTGGCCGCTTAAGAGCATGGACCGCCGCGCTCAGCGTGGCAAGGCCAGCAGCTGCGCTTCGGCAGCGGCTGGCTCAAGGCTTCAGCGCTTCAGCGGCGCTGCAGCCTTCGCCTCGGATCGGCCGGAGTGGAGGTGTCGGGGTGATCGACATTGCGCGATCGGTGGAGGAGAGAAGCGCGTGTGAGGCGCGCTAAGCGTGAAGAGGCGGGAGGAACCAGGCGTGATACCATGTGAGATTGGATTAGGCACAAAGATAGTAGATTGATTATCAGAGATAAGAGGTTACACATATATAGGCAAGGATGACCCGAGGTTTATAGAAAGCAGAACGGTGATCCTTGCCTTATAGATATCAATCTATCTATCCTAACCAAATAGGCACTAGGCCTTAATAGGATGCGCAAGCCCAATAGGGTTGCAGCACTCTCTGTCTAACAGTGTGCACGGGAATGCTCCCACATTAGTTGTGACGATAGGAGCTCGAAGAAGTCCATAGAGATGTCAACACTCATGTTCCCAATCAAGGTGGCGACGACACGGGCTTCATCACCTAGCCACCTAACATAAGCATGAAGCTTAGACTGATATAGCTCCACAACATCCTCAAATGTAGCAACGGCATCAGCATCTGGAGCGACACCCTCCATACAAGCCAATTGGCCCAGCAAACGGAGTAGGAAGAGGTGGACAAGGCTATTTGCCAGTGAGGTAACCCTAGAGGCGCTGGTTGTTGAGACAAATCCACAGGTGCACAACCCATTCATGGAAATTCGTCCCATTGAACTAGACGGTAGGGAGTGGGATGGACTCAAAGCCTGTAGGAGCAACCATGGCAGGTGACAATAGCTCGATGGCGGCAGGAGGCTTGAAGATGGCATGCGATGAAGACATCGCCGACTCGCCGGCCGAGACCAGAGGTAGTAGGCGACCAGCGAGCCGGCCAGTGCAGCGTTATTCTTTGCTCGCGGCCGCTCGAGGAAGGGCAAGAACAGCTGGGTGTTGACGTTGATAGCGGTTTCCAAGGCCGGGGAGGGCCTAGGAGATAGGGGTGGTGGTGGCGGCCCAATCCATATCAGATCTGGACGACGACGGTCGAGAATAGACGAGTGGTGGCGACGGTCTAGTCAGAGGACGGCTCGAGTAGGGGAAGATCGATGGCGGTAGCCCAAGGAGAACTGGCGGTGGCGGCGGTGATCGAAGTTGAGGAGGGCTGACGGCACATTTGCAAAAACTTGACATGCGACCCGAATCAAAGGCTGCGGCCAATTTGAGGTGGGCGGCAGTGCAGATCGGGCGCAAGACTGCGTCACTTGGCAAAAAGACGAGGAGGTAAGCAGAGAGAGAGAGAGGAAGGCGGCGGTCTGAGTCTGCATACGGTCAGAACACCACACCCAATACGAGTCGAATGCCACTAACTATACTAACTATCAATTTTAACATCATTTTACAATAAATTACAGGAATCATCTCAACGATAAAACTCGTTCACGGGTCACATTAAAATAAATATAATGATATAACAATCATAGATAATTAATCTCTAGGAAGCATAACAAGATAATAATCCAAGAACAACACAAAACCAATCAAATAAAGTCCATTGAATGAATATTCAACTCTAACCTATCATCTAAGGCCATTCAAAACTAACAAGTCCTAAATATAATTCATCATTTTATAATAAAGGTTCTCATGTCCAATGAATCAAGTAATTGAGTGTGGGTTTGTGATTCCAAGTGCGCTAGCCATTCCCAAGTGAAATGTCGTCACGGTCACCTAAGAACAATAATAAAGCAAGAGTGAGTCCAAGACTCAGCAAATATATAATAAAGCTATAAACAACAGTTTATCAACCATAATAAAGGTTATCGTCATCATCTATCTATTTAATGCCGTTCTTATACTGAAATAAACAAGTCATATTCCATATAGATAAAATTGCACAATTTAACAATTTACTCATATATACGAATGCACCATCATGTTCATGCTCATATGCATCTCATCAGCTGATACCAGTATAGCGGAGTGTTCACCCGTCGATGACACATTCTTCCCCATCTTCGTTAGGATAGGGTCCATACATTGTAGGACTTTAACTAGTCCCTACACATGTAAGACTTTATCTAGAGCACTCCGGACTAGTCATGTATCTTTCTCACCGACTTTACTAGAATAGTTACACGACTTTCTCACCGACCTGGCTCATGCACTCTTATCATGATGAATGTAAATAATGCAACATCATAATTAATCATTTACACAACTCGTCTCATTAACTCAATATCTCGTTCTCATTAACTCAGTATCATAATCTTATTCACCCGATGTCATCAATATCATGTATAAAAATAAGCTTAACGATAACATGATAAGTAACATGATAAGTAATATCAATGACAATGTCGAACAACCCGTTGTTCACCACTCTACCATGTACTTATCTCTTTATTCCTTTGGAGCCGGATAGCGAGGCGGCAATAGGGCACTAGGGGCCACACTGCCAGAATAAATAATTCAAAACAATTCCAAGATCATATCATCACAGCACCAACACTTTACACTAATCGCCCTCACATGTGTATGCCAAACCGACACAATTAACCCAAATCTACCGGACGCACTACCCACTATTTCAGTAGTAAAATGGCTCGAACTTATTCATCTGAGCTCCAAATCCTGACAACCAATACTTTTTGGAATCCTCACGCAATTGCCTACTACTTCCTAGTTATGACAAACTTCTTATTCTACTGTTTTCTCCCCCGTTTCCTTCCCCGAAGACTATCCCAGAATCTGTCAGGACAGTCCGCTTTATAATTTCGTATCTTTAATTCTAAAACTTGAAAAGATATGAACGATACAAGTTTTAGAAACTACTCAAAATTTCCTAGCTTATTCAAGTTATCACTAAATTTTAATTTTTTTATTTACTAGGTGAAAACAACCTATCTACACGATCTCTGCCAAAGACGCCCAAATTCTGGACAGGACCTTTCTGAGGCCGTAACTTTTCGCTCGCTACTCCGAAGACCTTCCTAGAAAGCTAACAAAATTATCTACATCTTTTTTGATTGGACCAAACCTTGAATCCGAGCCTAAATACCTCGAATTGCCCCTGCAAGGTTCTACGTCGAAACTCGACGAACTAGGGTATGCTAAAAACAAATCTTCCCTATAGCAAAATGATTAGCAAAATGATCTACGAAACGTACAATGAGTAATCCAAGGTAATTCTAGAGATTAAATGGGGTTACCCTTGAAGAACACGAAGGATCATGGAAACCCCCGAATTTTCCTCCCTTCTTTTCTTCTCCTTCCTTCCTTCCTTCCTTTTGTGCCTAGGGACTGGAGGGTTGTGGCTTAGATGTGGTAGGGTTGGAAACAAGCAGTATTGAATTTGATTCAGAGTACACTTTGAATTCGAGTCGGTTTTCTGCTTTCCTTTTGTGCAGCGAACCTTTCGGACATCATAACTTTCTCTCCCGAGCTCAAAATTGAGTGATTCTTTTTTTCCCGTTTAGCTAACTCATAGTACTTCAACTTTTTATTTGTGGAGCTTTTCTAAAAACGCCTTTATTGCCAACTATTCTTCGGAAGTTGACTTAGTTGCGGACTCCGATTCTTTGTGCAGCCTGCCTTACGAGGCCCATATCTCACACGTCGGAACTCCAAATTAGGTCAATGATGACTCTAAATTGAACTACACAAAGAGATCTACAACTTTGTAGTTATGAGGTTTTCCATTCGAAGCTGTTACAGTCGCGAAAATCACGTTGCAAGATGATGACGGAATTTGTCCTGTTTCTTGGCGAGGTAAATAAGGAATCTCCCAAATTCCTTATATTCTCTTTAAATAAATGGGATATTACAGCGGCGGCCAGAAGGTGGCGGTGGTCAGTGGAATCTAGGGTTTGGAGGGTAGAGAGTTATGTGCTTTGATACCATGTTGGATTTGGACATCGATCTATGCAATGGGCCAAAGGGTCATAACATTGTCATGTAGAAGGCAAGGGCAAACGGCAGAAAACCCCTATACAATGCACTAATACAAATATATACATATACTTCTAATAGGGCTTATGGCCTATTTCTTAGCAAAGGAAAAAAATCTGACATACTTATGTTCAAGGTTGTCAGGATTAGGATCTTAGGCAGGATCGTTTTCGTCTTGACAGGATCAGGATCACATGATCGTACCTTAAAAATCGTGACTATGAAGATTATAAGGTCTGGAACACAATACATGGTTGATGGTTCTCCCTAATTCAGATCCAACGTAGGATCGGGGTTGAAATACTCCCACAAGATTGTAGGATCGTAAGACACTACGATATGGATCAAAATCCTGACAATCTTGCTCATGCACAATTGACAAGTCATCCTTGGAACATTTAATTTTGGTTTACTTTTTTGTCTCGCTTTATCATGGTGACCGTATGCTTTGCTTGTAAAATAGACTGATTGACTTAGTAATATAATTGGCATCTATAAAGATCTCTTTCTGTCTCACTCTTTTTCTAGAGGTATCTCCTTTTTGTATTATGGCTTATTTTAGGTTAATCTTACTATGGAAATATGAAAATGTGGATATGTTGTGTTGTCTTTCATTTATGGAATTCGAGACTTTACAGTAAAGAAGAAAAGGCATGATCTGAAAGAAGTACGATTCATATATAGAACTGCATTAACATGTCCAAAGGAGGAACTACTTGTTGTCTACTTCCTACTAGCTTTGCTTTAGATTATTTTGCTATTCTGTTTGAGAAATAAACTGCCACACAGTTATTTTTTTCAATGTCAAAATCCTCAGCATATGTATGTTTTCCAAAAGGAAAAGTCCTTATTACCCCTACTTTTCAAAAAAATATATCCAATTTTCACTCTACTTCGAAACTAGAGAAACAAGCCCTTATACATTCAAATCCAGTGCAGATCTTGTCCTATTATGATACCAATCCTGTTTCTTTTCTGATGTGGCATTGTGGGCGTATACAGGTGGGAAAAATCAGCCCCTCACACGTATACTTGGGCCTGTGCAAGTTTTCGAGAAGATCGTTCTTTTCTTTTTTTCTCTTTCCGGGTGGTAGAGAGTGGCTAAGGGTAGGTTAATTTCATTTGCTTTGCTTGGGTGCTGAGTATTAAAACCTCAGCATCAGCACAATAAATCTACCAGCATGACAAAATCACCTGCAAAACCAATGCCATGGTTTAATTTGATCTGTTTGAGAGGTTTAGGGGGTTAGATGGCTGGTCTTCAAGTAGGGGGTATTATATGGAACTACTTAGAAAGTAGAGGAGGGTAATATGAACCTTTTCCTTTTCCAAAATAGTGCTAGCACAATCCTGAAGATATCATAGGATATACTAAGGCTCTGCGGGCTAGCTTTTTGATAGGAAATTCCACAATGGATTGGCTCTCTATTCCAACTTGTATATTTTCATTGTCAGGGTTTTGTTCCATGCCTTAAACTTTTGATCAATGGTAGCCTTTGCCTCTCGTGTTCACACGATTAGGTGATGTGTTGCCAAAGTGCTCATAGGTGCTTGCATATTACTTTATTTTGTTTTTGCATACTTTCTCTTTCATGATCCAGGTAACCCATTTTACTTAACTTCTACGAACAATTATAAGTTTGTCTACCCTGCTTATTCAGGACATATACATGTGGCAGAGGCACTAAAAGTACCCATTCATATATTCTTCACCATGCCATGGACGTGAGTCACTGTTGTTTCTGCTTCCTCTTTGAAGAGCACACATTTGCTGTGGCATGTTGTCATTTGGAGATCTAACTTATGCTGCTTGTTCAGGCCAACTAGTGAATTTCCTCATCCTCTTTCTCGTGTGAAACAATCGGCTGGATATCGAGTGAGTTTACATTGTATTTACTTATTTTCAGAAAATATTTACCACTACCATCTCTTGATATCCACCCATGCTGCCAACTGGTGTGTGTAGGAAGATAGCATAGTTGGAATAATTGGATGTATTTCTTAAGCCTCGGAGGACATATATATAGAGTACAAGATGACTTAGAGATCTAGTCAATCTACTAGAAATATGGAAGACTACTAGGATATGGAAGGAACCATATCGGATACAAATCCTAATTGATTCTATTCTATCCCTAATAATCTTGCTATACAAGACATGTACTCATCCTCCCGTAGTCGGAGCGGGAGCGTCACAGACGCTTAGGCTGGAGAAGACGACGGGGATGCTCAAGCTGGAGTAGAAGTCGACGAGTAGTGCCATGCAAAGAGTCGATGATGAAGTTGTCTACCATTGAGGTAGTTATCGAAGTAGGATTGCTTGTGAAGAAGAGCTCGCCATAGGCGAAGATAACATCGATGTAGCATGAAATTGATGTCGAGATTGCCGTAGTTGAGGAAGGTCGTCGTAGTCGAGGTAGCACAGGTCGACCACCAGTGTCGAGGGAGATGCAGAAGCAACAGTAGTGGGTTCTCCTTGAGCTTCTCCTTGCACATATCCATAGCCATTGTAAGCTCCGCCATTGCGGGTTTCTCATCACCATCAACAAGCCTCAACACAATAAGAATGGGGTGTGATGCTCTTATGCAATCTTCCACAACATTCCAAAATGTTGTAGAGAGCACAACATCGGACACATTCTTCCAAGTTTGAGTTTACCCCAATTTGGAGCTACACCAATCCTCAGTAAAAGAGCTTTCTCCAAGCATCTCTATGCCTATACATACTTTGCAAAGTGTAGAAAGAGGTCGCAAACCGAGTAGCCGCGGGCCTCACAAGATCTCTCCCACCCGTCAACTCCCTCATTGCATCGAGAAGCCTCAAATGCCTATAGATGAATGTTGTCACATGCCTTGCTTTGGCAATCCAGCCCTTGAACTCCACCACACCACCAATGCCCTCAAGCATAAGGTCCAAACAATGGGTAGCACACGCTGTCCAATATAGACTAGGGAATCTCTCCATTAGAAGCTTTCCAGCTGCCTTGTAGTTAGCTCCATTGTCAGTGATTACTTGAACAACTTTCTCAACACCGATCTCATTAATATATTTCTCAAGTAAATCAGCCAAATATTTAGCATCATGTACCGACTTGATGCATCAACTGACCCAAGAAGAAAGTCCCATCTAGACTATTGACAAGGAAATTGATCAAGTGCCTTCCCCTCTTATCTGACCATGCATCTGACATCAATGAGCAACCATAATTTGTCCAAGACAACTCATGCTTAGCCCTCAACCGGCTTACTTCCATCCTTTCCTCCTCTAGCAATGGAACCCTCAACTCATGATAACTAGCCGGCTTCAGCCCATGCCCATACTGCCCAATTGCTTCAACCATCTCCTCATAGCTCCTTGTGTTTGCGGCATTGAATGGAATGTCGTTCTCATAGAAGAACTTAGCAATGTACTTGATCGCCGTATGCCTTTCTTGCTCTTTCCACTCCTATACATGCTGAGTTGGTTAACCCCGTGGTATGTCTTAGTCTTACTACTTCTTCAGGAGACTTCAATAGCATTGTGAGAATTTTAGCTTGCTTCGGTGGTGCTGGCTTTATGAACAAGGTAGCAGCAGCAGCCTTCCTTTTGGATGCTGTCCCAGAAGATGGAGATGTGAGACTTGTAGATGGACGAGAGGCCTTGGAGGATGCTGCTTGTTGTTGTTGTACTTCCTAGAGTTCATTGTCACCACTAGCCTCGTCCCCTCCACTGTCTTCAATGTTGATCGACACCTTTCGTGCGGTCTTGTTCATCCATGCTTGCATTTCTCTCATGATCTCAGTAGTTGTGTTGGGGCACTTAAGAATATCCCCAAAACCGCTAATGAGATGTTGCTTTAACCTCTTGATTCCTGAGTGCACTTGTTTCCCACAAAGGGAACATTGCACCAGATCCTTGTCTTCAGTCGGCCAAAATCCATATTTCCATCCCAGGTCCTTCGACTTGGCTTTCCTCTTCGGATCCTTGGATGGATCATAAGTTTCACCGCTCTCCGCAGCTTGGCCATCTTGTCGAGACATCTGTAAGCACATGAGCTGTATAAATGAAAAATTGCAGCAAGTAACAAACACAAAGTACCAGCAGTGGCGAGCGAAGAAGCCAAGCCAAGCAAAGCATCGCGAAAGAAGAAGCCAAGAAGCAAAGCATCATGAGGCGTAAGAAGCAAGAGTGAGCAACTCGTGAGGATATGGACACAAAGCGAGAATCAAGAAGACGCAGCAGAGGCAAATCAGAGCTGAGTCGTTGACCAAGAGGGGCGGCGGTCTTAGAGAAGTGGAAAGGGGAGAGGCGGCGGTGGAGAGTGGAATGGGGAGAGGCGACGGCAAAGCAGCGGCGGTGGTGGAGACCGGAGAGTGCAAGGGGGAGAGGCGGCGGCAAAGCAGAGGCGGTGGAGACTGGAGAGTGGAAGTGGGAGAGGCGGCAGCAGCAGCAAAGCAAATCAGAGGAGATGCAGCGTAGGTCATAGAGGAAGAAGCAACAGCGCAAATCAAAGCTTGCCTGAGGGGAGGCGCTGGCGGTGGAGAGTGGAAGGCGACTGAGAGGGGCGGCGGTGGCGGAGGTATGTTTTCCCTCTCCAATAGACCCGATCCGTTCTCTCCTCTCCGTCTTGCTTTACTTCTAGGGTTGGAGTTGATTGGGTATACTGTGTTGATTGGCCCTATATTGGTAAAACTGATTGGCAAGGCTGGCCTTTGATTTGTGATTTGTCAATGTGTTTATCATCGCTATGGACGTTCTCAATAGTCTGTGCCTTGCCGCGGAAAATGCAGCATTGCTCGATCCGATTAGTGGGCGCCAAGGTTTACCACACTAGCTGTCCTTGTATGCAGATGATGCAGTCGTGTTTTGAACTCTGGTCAGTTCAGACCTGCTAGCCTTCAAAGAAATTCTCCAGCTCTTTGGCGAAGCTTTGGGCCTACGAACCAACCTGGCCAAGACTCTTTCACGCCTATTCGGTGCAACGACCATGATATCCAGCTCATCACCGACAGTTTGCAATGCAACATCGCTACTTTTCCATGCAAATACCTGAGCTTACCTCTCACCCTGAGAAAACCTTCCCGGGCAGATTTCCAACCTCTCCTGGATACGGTCGCTAACCGCCTTCAAGCTTGGCAGACTAGTATGCTCTCTCAAGGGGGACGTCTTGTACTGGTTCAGGCAGTGTTGTCAGCAATGTCAGTGTACACTTTCATGGCCCTCACCCCCTCGGTAATCAAAGAAATCGATAAAAGGCGTCTAGCGTTTCTTTGGAAAGGATCACAGAATGTCGCGGGTGGGCATTGCTTAGTGGCATGATCTTCTGTTTGACGTCCTCGCCATCTTGGGGGACTCGGCTTACCAAACTTAGTCGTCCTAGTATGTGCTCTTTGTATTCGCTGGCAATGGCTGCAGCGGTCGTGGTCAGCGAGGCCTTGGGGAAGATTGCACAATCAAACCAGCCGAGTGAAGGAAAACACGTTCAAAGCTTTGGTTCTACTCAGAGTTGGCAACGGCGAGAATTATTTCATCTGGGAGGACCGTTGGCTTGACGGCCGCTCCATTCATGGCCTGGCGCCAACCATTGCAAAGATGGTCAAACTATCAACTCGGAAGCAAAGAACGGTAGCTCACGCCCTGATAGGGCATACGTGGATCTGACGTTAGCATACCAGAATTCCTACGGTTATGGGATAAACTGCAGTCAATCTAACTGACTCAGGACGAGGTCGACTTGGTGACAGAACGTTCTTCATTGGCTTGCTTTCATTTCCTTGCGCCGAGGCCATCTGGAAAGCACGGGTTCCACTCAAATGCAAAGTTTTCATTTGGCTAGCGATCCGCCGTCGCTGTTGGATAGCCGACCGCCTAAATCGCTGAGGATTGGAAAACCAAGGTGTTTGTGTGTTTTGCGGGCATGGGCAGGAAACCATTGACCACATTCTAGTTGGATGTGCGATAACAGGACAAGTTTGGGCGCGGTTCTTAAGTTTGGTCGGGTTTCGAGCCGTAGTTCCTGTTGGCTAGACCACCCGTCAAGATCATTGGATTGCAGCAAGGAACTCAGAACCAAAGCATCGCAGGAAGGAAATCGACTCGTGCATAATTCTCGTCTCTTTGTTGATCTGGAAAGAGCGCAACCAAAGGATTTTGAAGAATGTCGCCGCTACTATCAATCAGTTTCTTGTTCGTATTCATAACGAGCACTGCTGTTGGTGCATGGCGGCGGCGAGTGGACGGGAGACGCCCATGGAGCAAAGTAATTTAACCTTTTTACCTCGTTTTCGGTCATTCACTGTTCACCGTAATGTGTTTGTTGGGTGCGACAGCCGTCTTCCTGTAGTCTCTATCGTTTAGATTTCTCTGGTTGGTCGTGCTCCTGGTCGTCTTAAGGTTTTTGCTTTCACCTTGTATTTGCACTGTTCTAGTTTCAGTTTTTCTACTTAATGAAAAGATGGGCAAAGCTTTTGCACTTCCCAAAAAAAATGTGCCAATTGATGAAAATAAATGCAAAAAAGGTAGCTGGAAACCTCATATTTCTTTCAATCAGGAATTTGTTCTATTTATAGCTATTAACTTGTTCCTTGTTCAAGTATGTGCCCTACTATTTGCTTTTACGTTTTATTTTCATAAATTAATTTTACGTTTCTTCTTTGTAATCGCTTTCAAATGAATTTTCTTTCCAACTATCAGATTCTTATTTTCTCGGTACTGTCATCAGGGCCTCTTACGTATAAGCATTAGGTGCTTTTTGACAACAATACATTTTACTTGCCATCCTTTACTTTGATGTGATATCTGAAATCACTTAACTGCTCTATTCATGACAATCTAACGGTAGGATTTGTGGTTTTATTTGGGTATGGTGTTTCTCATGTCATGCTCAACTTAATGCACACCCTTCTTTAGTTGCATAAGTGAGCATATTTGGGGGATTGCAGGATTGCAGGGCCAAACTCCATCAATGTGCATTACGTGTTACAACGCTGAGTTTATCTTTCTTGTCAGTTGCTGAAATGCAGTGTGGTTGGATTCATCTTTTGCAACTAGAAGCTTAAGCTCAACCTAACTGGCCTCAAGCATCTTCTTGAAAATCTATACTTGAATTGGATGCCCGAGATATAATTTCTTACAATATAGTTTTTTTTTTGCTCATGTGATCTGATAACTAATCTTCTAATGATTTTCTATATTTGCAGCTTTCATACCAAATTGTTGACTCTATGATTTGGCTTGGAATACGGGATATGATAAATGAATTTAGGAAGAAAAAATTGAAGCTGCGTCCAGTAACATACCTAAGTGGTGCACAGGGTTCTGGGAATGACGTTCCTCATGGATACATCTGGAGTCCTCACCTTGTTCCAAAACCGAAAGGTCCGTGATAGTTTGAGCTGAAATTTTATGCATGTCCTCTTCAGATCATGCTTAACCTTGTCATTTTCTTTTGTTGCATTAGTTGCCAAAGTTTGCAGGTATTAATATGGTCCTATGATTTCTTTTAACCCCATTTTCTGGTGTTAAACACTCTTCAAATTTAAATGAGAAGCTTGATTAGAGCGAATCTAAAAGTTACATGGCAAAAAAAAGAAAGTTGTTTCCATGCACAAATATACAAATGGGCATAATAAAGTGAAGTTAGTACCAGCCTACCTGGTCCATTTGGCCAAATAGGCCAACGTTCTCCATCTACGCATGGCGATGTGGATCAGCAATAGCTGCAAATGCAACTTTGAACAAAGTCACAATCACCAACACCATATGTAATGTTATGAATATTGTGTTGCACGAGAAGCACAACGAAGACGTAGTGCGGGAGAAGCGTGGTGGCTTTAAAACTTGGGTGGCGGATCTGCAGCGGCTCAAAGAAAAGAGCAGCGGCTGCTACCATGCAAAAGAGAATTCCTATACTTCTATGACTGACGATAAATTTGTGGACTCGCATGACTTAGACAAACTTAAAGATAGAGTGGTACGGACTTGGATGGACGTAGCGGAAAAAATGACACAAAGAAAGAAAAATCTAAGGATAACTAGCAGCAACAGGAATAGCCAGTCACAATCGAGCCATCATCAACTCTCACCAAGTCTCCAACCATCAGCAGCCCAATAAAAAACGTAATAGCCCAAGTAGAGTAGCAGTCTGCACCAAATTTGCTCAAATTGCACTAGCACTTCCCAGCCACAACCAGCAGCAAGATCGTGCACCCGTTTGAAGCAACGTGATGGCCCAACCCACAAAAGATCCTTTCCACCGACAGCCCAGCACAGAATTACACTCACGTGATGGCTCAATCTCCACCTGGCAAGAAGCTCCGACATCCCAGAAGCGACACGCCCACACCAATCGGGACACACGGCCACACCAACCGGGACACAAAAGCCATCGGATGACGCGAGCATCGACTTGTAGAGAGCCACCGATTGGCTTAGCGAGGACGAGAGGATGGCTTTGAATGGCTGCGCCTTGCCCTGGCACCGCTCAAGGAGGACGAGCACCAGGTGGCCCAGCTGCAGCGATACGAACGGTTTCTGGAAGACTTGCATGGCGGCATTGTAGTAGTCGGCGTAGATGATCTTCACGCCGGGGTTCTGCGACCTGAGCCAGTTGACCTCCTGTACCAGCGCGTGGTTGTGCTGCTTGGAAGTCGTTGAACCACTCGTAATCCGCAGGATTGCTGCTCTGGTAGGCGCTTAGGTACGCCGGCACGCACCGAGGACCGCCTTTGCGCCGAGATTGATCACCTCCTGCACGACGGTGCCTATGCGAGCGACGACGTCGGGCATGTACAGGTTGGATGACGCCTACGAAGACGCCGAAGAGGCCGCCCCCGGGAGCGGAGATTGCTCCTCCTGGGGGCAGCGGTGGCAGCGGTGGCCGGAGGCTAGGAGGCAGTGACGGCGGTAAGAAACCCTAACGCTAACCTTTGCTCTGATACCGTGTTATGAATATTGTGTGTATATTGAAGAGGCCCGATGGACAATGTATATAGGGTACAAAGAGATATACCCTATACAGATAAGGAAATACAAAAGACAGATCCTATTTCTAATATATCTCTAACATGTAATATAGGAAATATTTCATTTCATGGTAGCAAGGAGCCAAGGAAAATCGGAAAAGAACGAATATCGATGTTCTGGAAAAGGATGTACACCAGGGCTTCAAACTGTGAGTGACGAGTAGTTTACTAGCAGCATCTCAAATTCTCAACTGCCTGTTTACTGTAGCTAATTCTGTAAACGTTAGGGAAATGCTTGGTAAGATATATCATATATTTAGACCTTTCACTGCTGATTATTAAGGTGCTTTCATATTCATATCGTGACAATGATTGGAGTTGTGATCATGGTTATTAAGGCGTCGATTAGGTGCTGCCAAATTGTCACTTAGGCGTCAAGGCGGTCCGGTGAGGTAGCCACAGCTGGTCGCCTCACCTTAAGAGGTAGATCGATGGTGACAGAGGCTGATCGAGAGGGATAGAGCTCGCTGATGCCGCCGTCATTGTTGCTTGTCGTCAACGTCGCTGCTAATGTCGCTTCTCATCATCACTGCTGCCATCGCCACCACCCTCGCTGTTCGCCACCACGGGGCGACAGAGAGGGGTATGGGGATGGGCACTGGGGAGAGGAAGCGGCTAGGGTTAGTTGAGAGAGGACTGAGGAAGAGGGAGGGTGTTGGGTAGTTGGGGCAACCGGGCAAGATGGGCTGGGCCAGGCCACTTTCTCTTTTCCCTTATTCTCCTCCTGTTTTATTTTCTTTTCCTCTGCCTGTAACATTTTTATCTCTTTCTTCATGTTCGTGTGGCACCACGGCATCGCCTAGGCGTCCAGGCGGTGTGTTGGTAAATCACTCTAATGGAGTAGCTTGTTGATAAAACAATTTCAGGCCGTGTTTATCCTCAACTGAGTAATTTTATTTGTGAATAGTCTGTAACTCACTTCGGGTTGCCATCCATTGTAATGCAGACTGGGGCCCCAAGATTGATGTTGTTGGATTTTGCTTCCTCGATCTTGCTTCCAACTATGTACCACCTGAATCACTTGTGAAATGGCTTGAAGCCGGTGACAAGCCCATATATGTTGGTTTTGGTAGCCTTGTAAGATCAGTTTGACCTTGCTTTATATTTACTTCATAACAGTTTTATGTGTTATTTTCTCAATTCTGATCTAGTGCATGCTGGCACATTTTGTTGACCTTCACTTGTTTCTATAGTTTAAACTGCCTAACAATATATGATTATTTGCATATGGAATCTTTTCGTGAATTGTCCTGATGTCACTGACAGTCAATGCACCTTGTGGATTTTTGAAACGCTGGGCTGTTTTACTGCAGAAAACTGCCTCATGCATGCCTTTTTCGCTAGTTGCAAAAGCAGATAATTATAAACTGGTTTATCACTGAGAAGTTTTGCAGCATCTCATAGCAGAAGTTATTTGTGTGATTGCAAGTACAAATGTTTAAGTTCTTACTCTGTAGAAATATGGTGTGTGGATGCCAGGAAATCATTTTGTTAAGGAAAACCCTTAACTTTTACGCAACAGAAACATGTACATAAAATTCAATGTGTAGAAGAAATGTCCAAAAAACTATAATTTAAAACACAGGCACTTCATTATATTGTAGTTTCATGCTTTTATCTCAGAAGAGGTCAAGTTTTGTTGGTTCATTGTAAAAAAAATTGGTACTTAATATGACATGAGCACCTGAACATATGTACTATTTTCTTGTTCATTCTTTTCAAAACTTTGTTGCCATGATTATGAGCTACCTGACTGTGGTGCTCTGTGCAGTGTGCAATATGCATAGGCAGATTCTAGACATGTACTTTCATGCTTGAAGGATTAAAAATCATGAATCTAGGGTTCTATTCTAATGTTACTGTGAAGTTGTAGAGTACTATTGAGCCAAAGACCATGATAGTCCCTGTTAACTACTTTAGAAAATTGACTCCTTTTTTTCCAATTTATTAGCCAGTTCAAGATCCAGCAAAGATGACTGAAATCATTGTCAAAGCACTCGATATGACTAGACAGAGAGGTATAATTAACAAAGGTTGGGGTGGCCTTGGAACCTGTAAGTTTATCCTGTGAGTTGTGGGCTTGTTGCACTATTTGTTTGTTTGCATATACTTCAGATAGACAGTAAAGCCAATAGGCTTAGCATCCTTGATTATGTTTACTGTGGGGATTACACATATAGAGGCCCTAGGGGCTGTTCACATAGCCACATAGGGTGGCTAACAGTGACTTAAATAGCGAGAATAGACTAGCACAAAGACCAAAGGGATTAGCAAAGACCTGAGAATCTAATAGACTAGCACAAAGACCAAAGGGACAAAGACACGGTAATCTAATAGACTAGCACAAAGACCAAAGGGACAGCCACGATAATCTAACATTCTCATGATAGGGAACGTCGCAAAGAATGGACATTGATTGGAGCGAAAATCTTGAAAAATCGAGGTAGCGGCCCCTTGGTGAAGACATCAAGAACCGAGAAGTAGTGGGTACATGAAGTACGGACAGCACCAATAGCAACACGTTCTCGGACGAAATGGAGGTCGATCTCCACATGTTTGGTGCTGGACATGGTGCCGCAGGTTGGTGGAGAGGTAGACGGCGCTCACATTGTCGCAGATGACGAGGCGTGCCTTGTCAAGAGGATGATGGAGTTCTGGAGAAGGCCGCCAGCAGACTAAGAAGCTTCAGCCGACGCCGTTAAGAATACCCGTTACCGATTTCGGCCTAGAGCGAGAGGCGATGGTCGCTGCTAGAAGAACCAGGAGACAAAGGTCGCCTCAGGAATACAAAGATAGCCGGAGGTGGAACAGCGTGTCCGCAACCAGCCCAATCAAGATCTCGGTGTAAACAACAAGTTGTGTTGGGGAAGTCCGAGGAATGGCGAGGCCATGATCAAGAGTCCCCCGAGATACCGCGGGGATCCGCTTGGCAAGAATAAGATGACTCTCCGAGGATCGTGCATGTGAAGGCAAACTTGTTGACAAAGATATGCAATGTCGGGCCCGTGAATGTCAAATCAAGAGCACCGCATGAGGTCGCGATAAGGCGTGGGATCAAGACATGAGAGGACCAAAGAAGGCGTATATTTTGGCACAGGTGTCAACGGGAGTGGAGCATGGTTTGCAATCAGCCATGCTATGACGAGTCAAAATGTCCGAAGCATACCGACGTTGAGAGAGGAATAAAGAGTCACCTCGTCACGAATCGCCATGCCAAGAAAATGATGAAGAGGGCCAAGGTCCTTCATGGCGAACTCCTTCATCGAGCATCAATAACTTCGGAGAAGTCAGCTGGGAGGAGGCGTGAGAATAATATCGCCCACGTAAAGCGCCAGATAGGATGCCTCACGAACCATGGCGGTAAACAAAGAGAGAGTGTTCCGAGCGAAGCCATGAACCCTAGGAGAGGCGGGGAATGATGCAGCGGTACCGCATTTATGCACGGGAGCTTGCTTCAGGCCATAAACGGATTTGTTGAGTCTGCAAACATGCTGAGGGAGAGCAGAGTTGGTGAATCCGGTTGGCTGGAAGCAGTACACAGTCTCTGAGAGGGTCCCTTGAAGGAAGGCATTCTTGACGTCAAGTTGATGAATCGGCCAATCCCGGAGCGAGCTATAGTGAGAGGACAGGCGGGACGATGGCGGCTTGACAACAGGACTGAAGGTTTCATCGTAGTCAATACCGGGGCGTTGAGTGAAGCCACGAAGAACCCAACGAGCTTTGTATCTCTCCAGCGAACCATCAGCATGGAATTTATGTTTGAAAACCCATTTTCCAGTGACCACGTTGGCATTGGCGGGCCGAGGGACAAGCTCCCAAGTGTTATTGTCCATGAAGGCGGCATATTCTTCTTCCATGGCGCGACGCCAGTGAGGATCAGCGAGGGCATCGCGGCATGACCGGGGAATGGGAGACAGACCCTCAGCATGAAGAATACGAGGCTGAATGTATCCGGCCTTCCCACGAGTCATCATACCATGGTTGTTGTCAACCGGTGATTTCGCATAAAGACCAACCGGAGGACCATCTTTAACATACCGTGTGGGGAAGGTATGATCTTTGGAGCGCGAGGAGAGCAAAGAATGGTGATGATGGTGATGGTGGAGGGCGCCAGAGTGTACACTTGGGTGATGAAAGGCTCAAAAGTTCTTGCCATAGGATCTGCAGGGATGGATGGCGCTGGAGTACGTGCGGTGGCCGCGTCGGTTGGTAGAGCCCGACCGAAGCGATCGAGGGGCAAGGCGGCCAGCCGAATAAAGGCGCGGGTCCGCAAAGAGCAGCGGTCAGTGCGGCTGGCAAAGACAGCTGGGCGGCGAGCTGCTGGCGGTGTGGAAGCTCGTGGGGAGGAGTGCCGGGTCGCTGCCTCGCGAACAGGGCAGAGCGGAGCAGAGCATCTCGATACCGTGCACTGCAGAGGGAATCGGCGGGGCACCGGAAGTTGTACTGCGAGACGAAGAAGGAGCTAGCGGCTCATTGTTAGTTAGAAAATCAAGCTCGTGAGAGTGGAGGTCCGTGTCGAGAGAAAGGAAAGGTCGTTCATCAAAGATGACATGACGAGAGATGATGACACGCAGTTAGTGTTGAGATCGAGGCACCGGTATCCTTTGTGATCGTGGAGAGTAGCCAATGAAGCGCATTGGGGAAGAGCGAGGGCAAGTTTATGAGGGGTGGTTGCGGCGAGGTTGGGGTAGCAAGTGCAACCAGAAGTACGAAGATCATGATAGGCGGTGGGTGCCGTGGAAAGCAAAGTAGGGTGTGCTCATGTCTAGAGTCTTAGTGGGAAGGCGATTCGGGAGGTGGGTGGGTCAGAGAAGGGCATCGACTCCAATAAGAAGGGGGCATGGAGGCTTGAAATAGTAGAGTCACGGGTGACATTGTTGGCGGTGCGAATCATGCGCTCGGCTTTGCCATTCTTTGTGAGGTGTAGGTGCGGAGACATGCGAAGCACAACACCTTTAGCGAGAAAGAAGGCACGGCGAAGAGAGTTGTCAAACTCACGCCCATTGTCACATTGCACGGTTGATGGTGCAACCAAGCGAAGTATGCACATAGGCAAAAAATTAGAGAGCACTGAAAAAGTATCGGACTTGAGCGCAATGTGAAAGGTCCAAAGAAAATGGGAGCGATCATCGAGGATAACTAAGTAATATTTGAAACCGGATGCACTGGTAATAGGTGATGTCCACAGCATCACAATGCACTAAATCAAAATTACAGTGCTCTAGAGGAAGAACTATGAAATGAGTAAAGCGAACATGGCGCCCAAGTCGACACGCATGACGTAGAGGAATCATCGCCAGCTTGCTGCAGACTATGGAAGAAGACTGAGCAAGACTCTGAAGGGTAGCTGCGCCGGGATGACCGAGACGACGATGCCAGGTAGTCGGGGAGGGAGTTGCCACCAAGGCGCAGGGACTGGATGGAGATGCAGGAAGCTGCAAGGTGTAGAGGGGTCCCGAGCTGTTACACCAAGGAGGGTGTTTTTGGAATGGAGATCCTTCACAGAAACACCAAGAGGGTCAAATTCAACTGAAACAGAATTGTCAGTGGTGAATTTGCGAACAGAAATAAGATTTTTAATAATATCAGGAGCTAGAAGGACATTGTTGAGGCAAAACGGGCCGGGAAGAGTGGAAAAACCAAAGCCAACTCTACGAAGAATGGCACCGCTGCCAACAACAATAGAAGATGGAAAGAGGAAGATGGCGGTCCGTGATCATACCTGGGTTGGAGGCAATATGAGAGGAAGCACGAGTCAATCACCCATTCCGAGGAGCTTGGTGGTGGTGACAGGTGACGGCCAAAGCGTTGGCAAGATTCTCGGCGATCCATGGCGACCAAGTGGAGGGCGGAGCTCATTGAGGCGCCTGGTAGTATGCCCCGGGATGGCGATGGGTGAAGTATCCGGGGGCATACCAAAGAAACGAGCTTCTTTGTGGTGATGGGATCGGACGGACGCGACGGTGGAGCACGAGGATTGCCAGGAGTGAACCGGGCCACATGAATGGACCCCGCCCGTGGGTTGAGGAGAGGGCCCTTTGCGGCCACCTTGAGATCGCCGGTCTTTGGTTGCTTGAAGAGCCACCAGCAATGAGCGCCTTAGCCACGTCGCCGGGGCTGCCGACCGCGGTATTTGTTGCGAACTGGTCAGCCGCGGCAATGGATGAGAGCGCGGAGGAGCGAGGGCGGAGCCGTGCTTCTTTGGAGGATGACGGCGGCGAGGCCGGCGGTCTTGAAGGTGGCGCCATGTTGAGCTCGCCAGGCGTGAGATCGGCGACGGACATCGATGAAAGAGGAAAAGGCTTCGCCGAGTGACGGCTGCGACATGAACCGAAGCGTTCATTGAGTCCGCGAACGCTTAGCACCGGCCAGACGGTCGAATGGGCTCGCCAAGGTCGGCAAGGGCATCCGCCATATTCTTCATCTTGCGGCGATGATTCGCCGATGGAGAGGCGCCTGGCAGAAGGCGCGAAACTCGCGCCGGCAAAGATGGCGCGCGGACTTCGCGGTTGTTGAAGAATCGCTGCTCGAGGCCGAGCCACGCCGCCCGGCGAGGATACCGCCGCGCTTCGGACGACGCCGAGAAGGTCGGGAGATGGCGTTGAAGATCGCACGAGACGACGACGCAGCCCATGCGAGACCACGCCGCATCGTGGGCATGAACGACATCGGCCGAGGACATGGTCCTTCAGTATGGCGCACCGAGCGGCGGTGATGTAGCCACGCCACTTGGAGTAGTTGGAGGACTAGCAGGTCGAGGACGATGGGAATCAAATTTTGATGTTCTGCGCAGCCTGGCTGAGGTATGGAAGCAGCAATAGCCCGCGCCAAGCGATGAACGCAAGTCGCCGTCGTGCGGAGCGTCGCCGCGAGGCGGTGTGGTCACCCGTTCGGCATGCGGAGCGCGAGCTCTCCCTGCTCAGAGCGCCGGCTTCGCGCGCGCCCGCATCGGCGGCTGGCGCCAGCGCGGACGCGTTCTCGAGCATCGGGTGGATTGAGGAGGCGCCGCCTCACTGAGCCGCTTCAGGACCGCTTCGGCGTTAGAGTCCGCGAGGGAGCGGCCTCGCCTTCCGGCCTTGACGGCGAGGCCGTCATGGCTTTGCGCATGGCATACGGCCGGCAAACGGCTGAGCTCGAACCGCCGGATGGAGGAGCAACCATGGAGAGAGAGATTCGGGCGCAGAAGCCGCGACGAGGCGCGCGACGGCCGTCTGCCGAGTGGCACGTGTAGGCCTTGCGCGCGGCGCGAGCGCAGCGTGCACGACAGCGAGGCGGCGGTGCGAGGCGGAGTGCGTGTGGTGAAAAGCTAAGCGGGGAAAGGGTGCAGGACGAGATTAGTCTTCGATACCAAGATAGCATGTAAAGCCAATAGGCTTAGCATCCTTGATTATGTTTACATTGAGGATTACAATATATAGAGGCCCAAGGGGCTGTTCACATAGCCACATAGGGTGGCGAACAAATGACTTAAATAGCGAATAATAGACTAGCACAAAGACCAAAGGGATTAGAAAGACAAGATAATCTAATAGACTAGCACAAAGACCAAAGGGACGGACAAGAATCTAATAGACTAGCACAAAGACCAAAGGATAAAGACAAGGTAATCTAACAACTTCATTTCATCTTGCACTATTTGTTTGTTTGCATATACTTCTATTTCATCCCGACAACCTGTAATTTTTGGCAAAGGCGGAACCAAAAGACATCAGTATATCTACTTGACAATCGCCTCATGATCGGCTTTTTCTGCGGAGCAAGGCAGTGGTAAGCCGTTGCTTGTCACTCTTGGTGCATGAGCATAATATCTTCTATATTAATATAATGTTTTACTTCTAGTGATTACTAGTGAGAGTAGGGCTCACTCTTGTTAGAGATATATGTATCATTGTGTTATTCTCCATTGTTATGAGGGGTTATTTGCATATTCACCTCCTGTACTTGTCTATATATATTGGCCCTTTAGTGTTATGAGAATACAAGTTGCTATTCCTAACATGGTATCAGAGCTCATTAGGTATATCTCTCTGGGCCAGCGCAACTTGTCCTCCTCGCCTAGCCGTAACCGCGGCTTCCCACTATTCCCGCTTCTCTGCCTACCGCCGGCCGCCATTGGCGCTGTCGACGCCTCCCCCATTGCTACTGCTGCCGGCGGCAGGTCGCCGTCGCCGCTCTTTGCTTCTTCCTCATTTATCAGTTGCTGCGCCGCTCGCCTCGGCTCGCCATCGCGCGCTGCCGTCGGCGTTTCTGTGCCGCCGCTCCGCCGACGCCTCGTTGCCGTTCGCCGACACCTCATCGGCCGTCGCCACCGAAGCTTCGAGCCGCCGCTCGGTCGACCAGGGACGTAGCTCGTCGCCGCCGCCGACCCGCCGCGCTTCAGCTCGGTTCGCCTCGGCTTTTGGCTCTGGTTTCTCCACCGCCGACGCCGACAAGGCTCCCGTGGCGCCGCCTCATCCTCGACGCACGGCTCTTCTCCGATCGGTCGTCGCCGCCTGTCTCGCATTGTCCAGATCTTCTCTGATCCGCACCGCCACGGTGGTAGCAGCGGGAACCTTAGTCCCCTCTGCGACGTCGAGATAAAGCCGAAGCGCTCGGCGGCCCATTAAAACTTCGCCGATCTTTTCGCCCGCGAGTGAACCGATTAAGAAGTTTGCTGCCCGCGAGTGAATCGGTTAGAAGTTTCGGCTGAAAAAAGCGTCGCTCTAACCGCCGTGCGAGTCCGTGTCGCTCGTTAGAACCGTTGCCTTGGTGCGCCAGGCCGATCGATCCGCTTTACCAATGGGCACCGCTTTCCCTTTCGCCTGGTGAGCTTCGATGGTGTTAATTACACCGACTTCGTGGTCTCATGCGCATCCACATGCGTGGTCTTCGCCTGCAGGGCGTCCTCTTTGGCGATGTCACTGCCCGCTTTGCCCTACTCCTCCGACGGAGTTTACGCGTCATGCTGCGCCGCCGACAAATGCGACAAAGCGCGTTGTCGAGGTGGCAGCGCTGCTAGATGATAAAGGCCGCCGCCTACCAAGAGGCTCTGGATTCCTACACGGATCGATTGACCGCCTACACTCAGTGGTGCGACGACGACGCTCGGGCTGCTGCTGTCTTCATCGCCAGTGTCAGCCTCAGTTCTCTTACGAGGTTGTGGGACTCTTCAGCCGTCTCGAGATGTGGACTCACCTTCGCCGTTGCATTTAACCCTCCGGAGATGCCTCTACACGCCGTGGTTCGCCAGAGTACTCTTCTTCAGCAGGTGATGCTCACCGTTGGCGCTTTACGCTCGTAGTTTCTTTGTCGTGTCGTGTGGACCTCTTCTCTTCGCACCGTCCGGGCCGCCGCTTCCGCTCGCGGCTGCTCGGATGTGCGTGGCGACCTAGAGTTGAAAGTGTCTACGAGTTCCTTACTCGCATTCGCCCTGAAGTTCGGCGAGGCGTGCCCGGCTTCTGCACGCCACCCTCGTGTCACTCTTCCGAGGCTCTTACCGAGATATGTGCGAGAGGAGACTCGCCGAGTGCGCTTGGTGCGATGCCACTCCTCTGTGCTCGCCGCTCGCCCACTTGCTACACCGATTGCTTCCACGCTTTAGCACACTACCTTCTCCGGCTACCACAGGTGGTGGTGGCCGCCCTCCATCTGGCAGTGGCCGTCCTCGCTGCTGCTACTGCGACAAGGTCGGCCACATTGAGTCCCAGTGCTATAAGAAGCAGCGGCATCTTTCATGTCGTTCTTCTACTAGCACTTGCCACCGGTGCTTCTACATCGGCGTGCGGATCTACTCCTTCGGTTTCTCTCATTGAGCGGAGATAGCCGGACTTCCGACGCCACTTGCCGCTTCGTGTTCTCCTCGCGCAGTTACACATCGACTCTTGGGCAATGATAAACCACCTCCTACACAGTCAGGTACCTCCCCGTGGATTCTTGATTTCGAAGCATCTTTTCACATGACTTCTGATTCTTCCACTATGTCTTTCATTACACCTCTTGATTCTCTGTCGGTGTTCTTACTGGCGATGGTACCTCTCTTTCGTCTCCCAGTCGAGGACCTCTTAGCAACTCATCTTTTCATGTTCATACATTGCTCATGTTCCTCGCCTAACCATGCGACTTCTTTTCACTGGGTAGATTATCGACCTTGGTTGTCGGGTCATTCTTGACTCGACTCTTGTTGTGTTCGGGACCGCCACACGGGGCTCACGGTTGGTTTTGGCCCTCGGCGCCTTGACTCGCCACTTCTTCGGGAGCCGACGGCTTCGCCTTCCTTCACGCGACGGCCACCGCCTCCGGATCTCTCCAGCCGCCCTCAAGGCCTACCAAACTCTTTCCGAAGAGTGACATCACCGTCTTAGTCATCCGTGTGGATCTCGCCCGTCGTCTTTTGTTCGTCGTGGTCTTAAAGGTCCGTCTCAAGAGGCGTGTCTTTAGATTGTCGGGATTGTAAGGTAGGAAAGCGATTCGACTTCCTATTCTCATAGTGAGTCGATGTCTCAGCGTCCTTTTGATCTTGTTCATTCGGATGTTTGGTCCCGGCTCCTTCCTTTCGAAAGGGTCATCGATATTATATCATTTTTATAGATGACTTCTCTCGCCACACTTGGATATATTTTATGTCTTCTCATAGTGAGACCTTGTCTATCTATAAATAATTTGCTACTACAGTTCACACACGCGTTCTCCGCTCCTATTCGTGTCTTTACGTGGCCGACTCTCTGGCAAGAGTACCTATCTCGTTACTCGCGCAGCCTTCCTTCTTTGGCGGGGCACTCGCTTCGATTCTCTTGTCACGGTGCTCATGCTCGAGAATGGTGTCGAGCATAAGCATCGTCACCTCCTTGAGAGGCGGCTCGTACTGCGATGATTGCCGTCTCTATTCCACGCTTATTTTTGGCCGAGGTATTTCCCAGGCCGGCTCCAAGATACCAAGCCCTTATCCCTTTGGGAGCCCACGACGAGAAAGACAAAAGGACCCAATGCCTGTGTCTGTGGAAGTGTGATGTCCAAGACATAGGGGCCTCTGGCGATGGGACCATCTTTTCCTTCGGATCATGAAACAGGTCTCAACCATGCTCAATCCTTGTTGACCACAAGAAATTCAATATCGGACGCCATCAAAAGCCCAAGAAGTTAAATCCCCGAGGGTTGGCCGGTGTACCTCGCTGGCCTGTAGCTCCCACCCTCAGCAACAAGTTGAGGTTCCAGATGGCATTTCCCGATGTCCATTTCGGATGGGAAACTTGCAGTCCCGATGTCAGAACGATCCGGTCTTTGGTTGGTGTGCAACCCTGAGTGCTCCAAGGGTAGTCCCCCGAGGCGTCAAATGGTCATTGCTCGCAATAAGTCTGAGAACTTGCCTTTTCAACATAGCCCCATCCTTTGCTGGCAAACCAACATCACGTGGTTCGCGTGTTGCTGTTAGACTTCGTTGCCTTGGTCGCCGCGCGGGAGTCGGTCCGCTACCAATGGGCACCGTTTCCCTCTCTCGCTGCCCGGTGAGCTTCGATGGTGTTAATTACACCGACTTCGTGTCTCACATGCGCATCCACATGCGTGGTCTTCGTCTCTGGGGCGTCCTCTTTGGCGATGTCACCTGCCCGCCTTGCCCTACTCCTCCGACGGAGCCTACGTCTCATGCGGCCGCCTCGACGGTAATGACAAAGTCGTTGTCGAGGCTCTTGGCCTTCTGCGATGATAAGGCTGCCTCTGCCTACCAAGAGGCTCTGGATTCCTACACGGATCGATTGACCGCCTACACTCAGTGGTGCGACGACAACGCTTGGGCTGCTGCTGTCTTTATCGCTAGTGTCCAGCCTCAGTTCTCTTACGAGGTTGTGGGACTCCCTTCGGCTATCCAGATGTGGACTCACCTTCGTTAGCGTTACGAACCCTCTGGAGATGCCCTCTACTTGGCCATGGTTCGCCAGGAGTACTCTCTTCAACAGGGTGATGCTACTGTTGACGCTTTCTACGCTCGAGTTTCTTTGTTCGGTGTCGGTGGACTCTCTTCGCCTTCTTGGGTCGCTCTGTTCGTCTTTGCACGGATGTACGTCTTGACCTAGAGTTTGGCGTGTCTACGAGTTCCTTACTCGCATTCGCCCCGAGTTCGAGCAGAGGCGTGCCGCCTTCTTACGCCACCTCGTGTCACTCTTCTCGAGGCTCTTACCGAGATATATGCAGAGAAGACTCGCCTGAGTGGTGCTGGTCTGATGCCACTCCCCTCTGTGCTCGCCGCTCGTCCACTTGCTACACCGACTGCTCCACGCTTTAGCACACTGCCTCCTCCAGCGGCTACCACAGGTGGTGGTGGCCGGCCTCCATCTGGCGGTGGCCGTCCTCATTGCTCCATCGCGACAAGGTCGGCCACATTGAGTCTCGATGCTATAAGAAGCGCCGCATCTTTCACGTCGTTCTTCTACTAGCATCGCACGGTGCTTCTACATCGACATCTGCATCTACTCCTTCAGCGGTTTCTCTCATTGAGCAGAGATAGCGGGACTTGACGCCTACTTGCCGCTTGTGTTCTCCTCGGCGAGTTACGCTATTGACTCTTCGGGCAATGATAAACCATCTCCTACACAGTCAGGTACCTCCCCGTGGATTCTTGATTCCGAAGCATCTTTTCACATGACTTCTGATTCTTCCACTATGTCTTTCATTACACCTCTTGATTCTCCTGTCAGTGTTCTTCTGGCGATGGTACCTCTCTTTCATCTCGGTCGAGGACCTCTTAGCAACTCATCTTTTCATGTTCCTTCTGTTGCTCATGTTCCTCGCCTAACCATGCAGCTTCTTTCTGCTGGGTAGATTACTGACCTTGGTTGTCGGGTCATTCTTGACTCGACTCTTGTTGTGTTCAGGACCGCCACACGGGGGCTCTGGTTGGTTTTAGCCCTCGGCGCCTTGACTCATGGCGCCTCTCGAGCTTGGACCGCTTCACCTTCCTTCCACGCGGCCGTCGCCGCCAGTCTCTCCGCTTCTGCCACTCCGTCTACCAGCTCTTTCCAGTAGTGACATCACCGTCTTAGTCATCTGTGTGGATCTCGTCTGTCGTCTTTTGTTCGTCGTGGTCTTCTGAGGTCTGTCTCAGGAGACGTGTCTTTAGATTGTCAGGGTTGTAAGTTAGGGAAACAGATTCAGCTTCCCTATTCTCATAGTGAGTCAGTGTCTCAGCGTCCTTTTGATCTTGTTCATTCAGATGTTTGGGGTCCGGCTCCCTTCCTTTCGAAAGGGGGTCATCGATATTATATCATTTTTATAGATGACTTCTCTCGCCACACTTGGATATATTTTATGTCTTCTCATAGTGAGACCTTGTCTATCTATAAACAATTTGCCACTACAGTTCACACACAGTTCTCCACTCCTATTCGTGTCTTTCGTGCTTTCGTGCTGACTCTTCTGGCGAGTACCTATCTCGTTACCTGCGCAGCCTTCCTTCTTTGGCGGTGGCACTCTCTTCGATTCTCTTGTCACGGTGCTCATGCTCGAATGGTGTCGCATAAGCATCGTCACCTCCTTGAAGCGATGATTCGCCTCTATTCCACCCATGGATAGAAACCTCCGATAACCGTTTTGATTTGAAATCCGTGGGTTTTCCGAGTTTACAAATTCAAATTTTGAATGATTGCCGGTTTTCAATCTCGATTCCACCTCACTTTTGGGCCGAGGTTGTTTCCACTGCCACCTATATCGTCAACATTCAGCTCTCTTCTGCTCTTCAAGGTGAGATCCCTGTTGAGCGTCTCTGTGGTCTTCTTCTAGACTACTATGCCCTTCATCTGTTTGGCTGCATTTGCTACGTTCTCCTCGCACCTCGAGAACTCACCCAACTGACTGCTCAATCTGTTGAGTGTGTTTTTCTGGGATACAGTGCCGAGCACAAGGGCTATCGGTGCTGGGACCCTGTTGGTCGATGGATGCGGATTTCTCGGGATGTGACTTTCGACGAGTCTCTCCTTCGGTTTCCTCTGTGGAGTCCCTATCTTTTTTGACTTTTCCAGACACACTCATCTCTGTCTTGCCCTCATCCACCTGCCCCACTGAGTCTCCACATATACCTCCCGAGGCCTCTCCGCCGTTGTCGCCGCTACTTCGTCTCCTGCGGCTCCTCAGGCTCCTCCCACTCTCTTCTACACTCGTCGACCTCGTATTGAGGATCTTCCAGATGAGTCATCTTCCCCTGATGCTCCATCTTCCCCTGATGGGTCATCATCTCCTCGCTATGCTCTTCGCGATCGTCAGTCGATTCGGCCTCTTACCCGTTTTGGTTTTGCTGGTGCAGCTACCCATGATCCTGTCTCCCAATGGGATGCTGTTACTCACCCTGAGTGGCAGCATGCCATGGTCGAGATTGCTGCCCTCGAGCGTATTAGTACTTGGGATCTTGTTCCTTTTCCATTTCACTCACGTCCCATCACTATGATTGACTCGCTTTGATGGCTCTCTTGAGCTAGAGGCGCTTGTTGATCGTGACTTCTAATAGGAGACGAGACTTTTGCTCCTATAGCCCACATGACAACTGTCGCGCTCTTCTTTGGTGGCGTGCTCGCCACCGGCCTGCATTCTCGACTTGATGTCAAGAATGCCTTTCTTAATGGCGAGTTGCGTGAGGAGGTCTACATGCATCCGCCACCTGGGTATTCTATTCCTGAGGGCATGGTCTGTCTTTTTGTTGCTCTCTATGGCCTTAAACAAGCTCCTCGTGCTTGGTTTGAGTGCTTCTCTGTGGTCACTGCTGCTGGCTTCTCAGCTAGTGATCATGATCCTGCCCTTTTTGTCCACACTTCGTCTCGTGGTTGGACTCTTCTTCTTCTGTATGTTGATGATATGATCATCACCGGAGATGATTCTGAGTACATTGCCTTTGTCAAGGCTCGTCTGAGTGAGCAGTTCATTATGTCGGAATTTGGTCCTCTTCTTTACTTCCTTTGGATTGAGGTTACTTCCACTCCAGATGGTTTCTTTATATCCCAAGAGAAGTATATTCAGGATCTTCTTGATCGCGTCTCTCATCGATCAACGCATCGTTGAGACTCCCATGGAGCTCAACGCTCATCTCCTACCCTCGATGGCGAGGCTCTTTCGATCCGACTCGCTATCGCCATCTTGTTGGGAGTCTTGTCTACCTTGTCATTACTCGTCCGGATATTACTTATCCATCCACATTACGAGTCGATTCGTCTCTGCTCCCACTCAGGTCCACTACAACCACCTTCTTCGAGTTCTGCGATACCTTCGTGAGACTATCTCTCGCCGTCTCTTCTTCCCACACTCCTCGTTCATGACTTCAGGCTTATTCGGATGCTATTTGGGCCGATCCTCTCGATCGCGGTCTATCTCTGCTCCATGTTTTTCTTGGTGGTTCTCTCATTGCCTGGAAGACGAAGAAACAGACTGCAGTATCCCGTTCGAGTGCAGAGGCTGAGTTACGAGCTATAGCTCTCTTGACAGCAGAGATTACTTGGCTACGGTGGTTACTTGAGGATTTTGGTGTTTCTGTCACTACACCAACTCCTCTCTTGTCAGACAGTACATGTGCTATCAGTATTGCTTGTGACCCTGTGAAGCATGAGCTCACCAAGCATATTGGTGTTGATGCTTCCTTCATGAGGTCTTGTGTGCATGATCATGTGATTGTTTTTCTGTATGTGCCTTCCGAGTTTCAGATAGCGGATTTCTTCACGAAGTCCCAAACTCGAGCACAACACGGCTTTTATCTCTCCAAACTCAGTGTTGTTGATCCACCATGAGTTTGAGGGGGAGGGGGGTGTTAGAGATATATGTATCATTGTGTTATTCCCCATTGTTATGAGGGGTTATTTGCATATTCACCTCATGTACTTGTCTATATATACTAGCCCTTTGGCCTCATGAGAATACAAGTTGCTATTCCTAATAACTCTTTTGTTTTGACATCCATAGGTGCATCATGGTGGTGCTGGAACGACAGCTGCTGGCCTCAAAGCAGCAGTATACTCTCTCTCTCTCTCTCTCTCAGGCTTTTCTACTTTTGAGTTGCACCAAGTTATGATCTGTTCGTCCCAATTCTTTTCTACCTGATTTTTACAGTATTCCAGATGTAAACACTGTATTCAAAGGGTTGCTTTTAAACTAATTATTTATAGTTTGTTTTTGTTGGGAATCAGTTCAAACCAATTGGTTTTTGTCCTAGTCATGCTATTCTCAAAACTCCTTATTGGCGGTATTTTGTCTGGTAGCATGCCTATTACTGCCAATAGATAACAATGGAACTGGCACTGCCCATTCAATGGAGTCGACTATGTGACTAAAAACCCACCTTGCTGCGCACTAGTATGGCAGGATTAATTTAGTTCTTCTAACTCTTGAAATTAATTTAGTTCTTCTAACCTACTACTACTCTTTTTGTGACTTGTAGTGCCCTACAACTATTGTACCTTTCTTTGGTGACCAACCGTTCTGGGGAGATCGGGTGCATGCTAGAGGGGTTGGGCCTCCACCTATACCGGTTGATCAGTTCAGTTTGCAGAAGTTGGTTGATGCTATAAAATTCATGATGGAGCCAGAGGTAACTTCTAAAACTTATTTGCATGTGAGCAAGAGAGCACACTCTGTTCTTCTCAATGTTGCTATAATTTTTGCATGATATCAGGGAAATAGATAACAACAATATGTTAAGAGTCAAAGAGATGTGCATAGAAGGCAATGCTGTGAATAGGATTGTGAATATACACAGTTTGTTGGATTTTCACCTTGACAACTAGACTCATACATTTAATCCACTCTATTAAGAACCACGATCTTGTATATATGAAGACTAGATACAAATACACATAATTTGTTTTTAAATGATCCCTTTTTAAGATTATAACATGATTTCTTACATTCGAACATGTGTGGCATTCCAACATCTGTCAATTTAAGCTAATAAGGAATCTAAGTAATAAGTAGCTACTGTATCTCTTGGCTTGTGGTCATTGTGTGTTCTCCAGGATTTACTTCATTGAGTAAGGTAACCTCATGCATCAACTGCTCCTATCCCTTAACAAAGGAGCTGCTCAGGGGCCTCAGGCTGTTAAGGATGTAATTGTATTAGTGTAGGATTAGACCAGCGTTGTCTTTGCCTTGGACTCATATGCTCCATGTGCTCTATGTACAGATGTTTGGTACAATAGTAATGCATTAGTTATTTACCTCAATTCCTGCAAATTAAATATGCTATTTTTACTTCACTACGATCTTCAGACTAAATAGGAATTCTTAGTCATTTAGGGATTTCATGCTTTTCTAACTACGCAATAGTGAAGTCTTGTTTTGCCAGAAAGGCCTAGCCCAATTTCATTTTTCCCCTCCTAATAGGGTGACTGGTGGACTCGCAATACCTGAAAAGGTTTTTTCCCCTGTGAAATGCATAGTACAAAAAACCAGACCGGTGATCGACCCGGTGAGTTTCTCGGTTTGTCGGTTCGAAAAAAAAAACAAATACAATAGTAGTTATTGTCAGTTTGGTAGAGAAGAAATGATTAAGTATACTTATTTTGCCTCCTAAGGCAACAAACCAACTTTGCCCAGATGGTTTCATAGGGGCACAGGGGCACCTCACACGGCTGCCTTGAGGTCTGGAGTTTGACTCCCTGCGGGCCGCAAATATTTTTTCATTTGTAGTGAGTGAGTTGGTCCGACCAATCCCGGTTTTAAGGCCGGTTCAGCGCAAAACCGTCAGTCCAACCGTGTGTAACCGGTTCAGAGCGGCTCACATTCGTGAGCGGTCTTTGCTCGAAACCAGACCAGACCAGGCGCCGGTCTTGGTATTTTTCCGGTCGAACTGCCAGTCCAGTCTGGTTTTCGTACTATCGTGAAATGAAATACTGATCACACCTTGTTTGTTTGGTTTGGAAGAAAGAATTTGTCCTCAGACTTTCAGTTTCTGGTACTTGCCGGCGCGATGCAGAAGTGATGTTTCTGCAATCCATCCATAGTTGACACTTGAGTATCTGGGTGGCACAAACAAATTTTGATCATAGCATAATTAAAAGATAATGGTTGCCGCATCCAAGTCATTACAGGATTGAGGTTTCTTTTTTGACATAATCAAATAATCCAAAGATTAAACAAATCCTTTCAGAATTGAACATTACCTCGATTTATTCTTACGATAGTAGAGGATTAGATATTTAGATGCCATCATGCCATTGGCTAACACAACACTGCATGGCGGTAGCATGCTGGTTATAACTGCTTTTAGATTTGCAGCAAGCACTTGCCAGTTGCCACTATTGCCTCAGATAGATACTGCCACTAGTGTTTCAAATACTGTCAGTAAAAAGTTCTCCCAGTCATTATCACTTGTGTAGATAAGCTGGTATAGTAATACACTAATACTAACATTAGTTTAAACTATTTGTTTTTAAGTAATTGTTGATAAATCAGTATAAAAAAATTGCTTGCTGTGGTGAAAAAAAACTGATTGCCCCATTACATGGGAGCATAGATAACTATGGCATGGTATCCCATTGTACTGTGGGTTTATTGGCTGGGTTTGCTCGGAGTTTCAGTTTGTCCCCTTGCCGTATTGCACACTAACAGCTTTATTATATACTGTTACCAGTGATAATTGTGTCTTCAACAAAACCTTGTCTACTTTGTGGAACAATTTCCAATGAAGTGCAAACCAAGATGAATGGCCTTTTATTTGAGGAGTTTTGAAAAGATTTGCCAGCTGGGACTCACCGTTGTATCGGTACCCAGTACTGCTTTGTATATGGTCTCTTGCTTAGTAAATTAGAGCATAAAACAACCCCCGATGTAATTTCAGGTAAAAGAAAAGGCTGTGGAGCTCGCCAAAGCTATGGAATCTGAAGATGGTGTGACGGGTGCAGTTAGGGCATTCCTCAAGCATCTACCTTCAAAAACAGAGGAAAACACACCTCCGCCATCATCCAGCCTCCTGGAATTTCTAGGCCCAGTAAGTAGATGTTTGGGGTGCACCTAAGCCGATCACATAACAGTATACCATTCCTCCCTGTTCAAAGGAGTGAAAATGTTCTTGGATGATGCGCTATGCTATTTTACTAAAAGAACGTGGAAGCCCAATGTAAGAACTAAGAGGAGGAAAATAGGCGGTCGAAGGAGTGTGCTTTATTTTTCCATCTCCTTTTCTTTTTGTTGTTGTTTTTTTCCCCCTGTGTAAAGAGTACCTGTCCAGTAATTTGATAGTTCATTTTGATGTGCAAACTTGCCGTGCAGTGCAGCAACCAATGATCTCACATGTATGGCCAGTCCTTTTTGTCTATATGGTTTTTTTTGAAGGATGTGCATATGGAACATTGAAGAGGCACGAATTAGTTCAATTTCTCCTGGTGTTATGACTAGTTAAATGCTTGTACGTTGTTATGGATTTAAAAAATAGAATCATATTACATGTTCTAAAACCACTTAAACAGACTACAATCATCATCGCTCTCAGTTTGTGAAACCGCCCCTGCCACCAATTTCCAGTCATTATTCGAGCTAGCCGCTTCGTGGCACTGTTAGCGTATGTTTGTAGGAGGCAACCAGTAGTGGGTGGCGGTGTGGGATGGAATTTTTGGCCGTTTGGGTGCATTTATGTTGTCTGTATTTAAAGAAATGACCGTCACCCCACCCCACCACACACACACGCCTACCATCTTTTGCACGACCACCCTACCTCCCGCACAACCATCGTGTGGTGGTCCAGTCATGTCGGCACTTGCCGCACGGGCACTATGTGGTGGCCCCGCCACGCGTCGCCCACCCTCCCCTGAACTGACCTGGTTCTCGCGAGAAAGAAAAAACCACCAATAAATCGTGCTACGTGTTGTTTGAACAAAGCTCTGAAGCAGGCTCTCCCTCCATCTGTCAACCTGCATGAGGCTACACCTTTTCCACCAAAAAACCTATTGTTTCATCCCATCACCTCCACCCAATCACTGTCTCCCTCGTCTAATCATTGTCTCCTGTATGTGCATGCATTCATGCATGCGAGAGATTTATCTCTCGGCACGCAGGTGCTATAAATAGCGAGTAGAAGTGATTAAGTTTCGCCGTCTCGCTCGCTCTCGCTCTCTCTCTCTCTCTCTCTCGGTTGTCTCTGTTGATTTTATCAGTTGTGTCTGTCGATTTTATATTCGGTGACATTTTAGCATTATTAAGCACTGTCATTTGCAAATCATAATAGTAGGTAATTTTTTCATTCTCTCTATATTCTTTATTAACTGCGTTGTTAGTAAATCAGTCGTAGTATTATTTCCGTAATTAAATTGATGTTACGTAATTAATTAGTTCTAAATCCATATTTTTTGTAGTTAAGAAAATATCCTGCTGGCCGTGCAAGCAAATAGTTGCTAGTTATTCATGTATGCATGCACCATGCAATGAAATAGAAAATTAGTTGAAGTTCGCAATGACTGCAAATAGAAAAATAAGAAAAAAATGAAGTTGCTAGTTATTCATGCACTTAATTATTCACTTGACGCTGTAATTAATTAGTTTGTCTTGCAGTGCATGCTAGTTTGTCTTAATTAATTAACCATAATGACTTGCAGTGCATCCTAGTCGTAATTAATTAGTTTGCCTTTATTAATTAGTTTTAAACAATTATTTAAATTTCGTAATGACTGCAAATAGAAAAATAAGAAAAAAAAATAAAGTTGCTAGTTATTCATGCACTTAATTATTCATGCATGCACTGTTGGCCATGCATACATGTACTGCTATTATGGCTAGTTATTCATGTATGCATGCAGCATGAAAGCAAGTACCATGCATGCACTGTTTTGGTTCAGTGAAGATGTTACATGTATTCATCAAATATATAATACATTGCATGTGTATGTCCATGTAGGATTTATGGAACAATATACATAATTTTTTAATTGTTAGTACGTAATACAGGTTCAATCGCGGTAATCAATTAGCCCTAATTAATTTAGTCATTTTTAAATAGCCAAATTTAATTTTGTACTACTAAATTAGTGTACATTAATTTGTAGTGTTTATTTCGTCGTAATTTTTAACATGCACTATTTTATCGTAATTATCAATCTTCTCACTAATATTATGTCTATTCCATCTATTGTAAGCCATGTCTCTACCGGCGCTTCTGGAGCCCTACTACTATGAGGACCACCGGTGCAAGCTGTGGATCGCGGGTTACGCGGATGGCCCTCGGCCCCTGTTGCTTCGGTCGGGGAGGGATTACTTGGAGCTGGACGCTCGCTACGTCCCAATCCTCTGGGAGATGGGCTTGTTGCCCCTTGCTAGCTTGGTCTCCGTCGGACGTCAGCTCACCCTAGACGCCAGTCTGCTATCGACACTTGTCGACAGGTGGAGGTCCGAGACGCACACCTTCCACTTTCGGTGGGGTGAGATGATGGTCACTCTGCAGGACGTGTCATTCTTGACCGGTCTCCCAATCCAGGGTGAGGCACTTGTTCTAGGCCATCTGCCGGTAGACTAGAATGCCAGCCTGGAGGATCGGTTCAGCCTAGCTGTCCCAGACCGGACTTGGCTGAGGCACTTCAGTCAATTCCTCAAGGATGCACCTGACGAGGTCGTTAGGATGAACCTCATTGCTTACTTTCTTCAGCTCTTTGGTTTGGTCCTGTTTCCAACCACACAGAACGATTGGTGCTACCCCAGCTTCGTCTGCGTCGCCGAGTCTTTGGTTGACGCAGAGGCTAGGCCAATACCTTAGTATAGCTAGGGATCAGTCATCCTTTGCGCCATATACCGGGGGTTGTGTGACGCTTTGCGGCGCAACATCGATGCTACCCCCAACCTGGTCGTCTGCTACGTGCTCCTACAACTGTGGAGTTGGGAGCACTTCCCTGTTCGGCGACTGGTCATCGAGAAAGCGGTGCACCCGTACGCCGAGTTGGATGACCTAGTAGACGGGCCCACTATGGGCTTATGGTGGACTGCTTCCCGTCTACACTAGGCCAAGGACAGACCGGTGAAGTGCTACTCATTGTTCTACAACGAGTTCGAGTCGTTGCACGACAACGACGTTATATGGACTCCAGATTTCGTGCAGACGGTAGCTCCATACGGGTTATCCGTGCAACGTACCCAAGACACCGAGTTATGGGCGACGACCTTCCATCTGGTGTTCGCACATATGGTGGAACCTTACGACTGCAGCGCATAATGCGACAGTTTGGTATGTACCAGGTCGTGCCCCCTCCGGACGGTAGGGTCCTAAAACGCATTGTACACCTGTGAGTCAAACTTCATCCAAGTAATGTTTACACTTCTTACGTCTTCTTTCATTACATCAATTCTTTCGGAAATGCAGGCAATTGAGGGCGGGCCGGCATAATTAGGATTGGCGATCAGCCCAGCATGAGTGGACTACGACCTGGACGGAGAGGGTACACTTGGAGGTCTTGCAAGATCAACGTCCGTACGACGTTCAGACGTACGGTGAGTACCTGGAGTGTACGTACCACGGTGGCACGCTGGACTCACCCTTCCTCCACCGAAGCACCTGGAGTAGGTCACACGCCACGAGAGCCTCCGCCACTCGTTCGATCGTCATAGCGCTTCGCGGCGTGATGACACCGCAAGACACTTGCAACATCTAGTCATTTCATTGATGATATTTGTACTCTTCGTTAATGTACCTGTTATATGTGTCACTTTAGTTGGGGCGGGCACAACCCATCGCAAGCGCATCGGAGACTGCCATGCGCGGCCCAGACACAACATCGGGGCTACTGAAAACTTTCAAGTACATCTTCGTGGAGGCGAATAACATAATAAAGAACTTGAGCTGCGGTCGTTCGGCGGACGACGTCCTGCACATCGGGCACCAAGGGGGGGGGGCGTGCTCACCCGCTAGGTCATTGTAGTGCTTCTCGTCGGTCATCCACGGGTCAAATTGGCGGGGAGGTAAGTTATGTAAAAAATCTACATTCAGTTTTTTTGGTTATGCCTTACGTTTTGCTAACATCATGTTGTTCTTCCGCCACAGATTCATCGGGATGCATCACTTATACTGTCTGCGTTAGGTACACAGACTAGCGCTCCCCTCGGTCATCTGCACTGCACAATCGGAAGGTACGAGATCCTCATTTTACGTCCAAAGTGTTTATTTGAACTAACATCGTTCCGTCTTGCAACCTTCGGTTGGCCGTGGGGGTGACGTCCAGTGCACGTCCACTGATGATGACGATACAGGCCTCCCAGCTACTACTAGGGAGCAGTACACGTCGTCAGGGTATGGAGCATGGTAGCCAGGGTTTGCAGCGTATGCAGGGCAGAGCTCCTTTGGGTTGACCGGCGCACTGTACGTTTAAGGCCAGAGCTCATCCGCGCTACCAGAGTTTCAGACACTGTACCTTGGGGGCGGACAATTCGACATTGCATTTATATAGTCCGTCATTCAAGAATTCACAAGAGGTGGCCTCCAGTTCGACATGCCTCAGCAAGATGACACATACGGTCACCAGACTCAACTTCCTCCAACTCAGCTTACTGGTGCTCCTCCACCCACTCAACATACTCAGTGGTCTCTATACCCCCTCCGATCCGACACGCACTCTCCGGACTGGCTGACGTATCCCACGGGACATGCTCAACGCAAAACTTTCAGGCGCACGCGAACGCAGACGCAGTAGTGGCTCAGGCGAGTGAGCCATATTATATCTCGTGTTATGTGATTCTGTTTTGGTATATTTGTATTCATATTTTGTTTTGCTATATTTGTACACATATTGTGGATGTTATGTGTCTACCGCTGCGCCATATTGTATATCGACATTTCTAATGGAGTTACAATGTAGCTTTTTTCCATAGATAAAATTTACGACATTTCGGAACGGTTACAAGTTTCACATGAAACCCTAATTTTGAAACCTAAAATCCAAATTTTTTAGACAATTTCAGGACACATAAAATTCTAGAAACATTACACAATCAAGTCCACTGTGTAAGAAGCCCTCAAAAATAATTTATAATTTTTGGAGCTCATTTTTCATATTTCTAAATTCATACAAACAGTACACAAGCAATGAAATTGTGAGAAAAAATTCAGAACGAATAAAATTTTGGAAAATTTACACTGTGTCAGGAGGCTCCAAAAAAAATTTCATAATGTTTTGAGCTCATTTGCTATGTTTTAAAATTCCTACAATACCACGCGGTCGCTGAAATCCTTATTTTCTGGAGGAGAGAGAATATGCACGGTGGGGGCTTCTCCACCGCTCGGCGGCCATGCGGTAGGGCCTCCACCACATGGTGGCCATGCATAGGGTCCTCCACCACACGATGGCCATGCGGGAGGTGGCAAGTGTCGGCCGGGAGGGTGGCGCCTGATGGTCGCAAGATGGGTGCTATTTTGCAAAAAACTGCATTGTGATCATTTCGCAAATACATAACGTAAAAATGCCAATACGACAAAAAAAATTCTATGGGATGTAGGTTTTGTGGAAGAGAGGGCGACGGTGTTAGCCAACAGCCAACTGCGGAGGAGGATAATGATGAGGGGTGATTACTCGGACACAAATATGGGTTGTTAGAATCTGGCTCGGATTGGGGTGTCCAATACATAATATTTGGTGATTTTTTTAAATAATATTAATTTAAAAGATAATTACAAAAATAAATAGTTAAAATAAACAATTACAAAACTAGGTGCATGTCTCTAATTAGAATGCCGACAGACTCCTGTCACCATTCCAATTGGCGACAAGGTCCTAGCCACTAGCGACAGGGGGCTCAACATTACCCAGGGCTATATGTTGCCATTTGAATTGGTGACAGGTCCCTATCACTGGTGCCACCTCCGATCGGCCCTCTACGCCCGCCGCCGCCGCCCTTGGCTCCATCACGCTCGCCCACACCCGCTCGGCTCGGCTCGGCTGCGCTTGGCTCGGCTCCAGCTGCGCCTCCACTGGCGCATCCCGCCCGAGTGCTTGGCCTATCGGACTTGGGGGTGGTAGCCCGGGTCCGGCTTCCTCTTCACTTGGATTCACCCCCCCTTTTGCTATTTTGGTTTCAAGTTTTGGGCTTGCTTTATTTTTGATTTTGTTGATTTTTGGCTCACTCATGGTGAAGGCGATGGGGGTGGGCTCCTACCGTGGCTTGCTATGGCGGGGCTCGAGGCTTTCCGCACATCGGGGAGTGCAGTAGTCGTCGAGCGCGCATAGCTACGCCGGTGGTGGTGCTACCGCCGTTGCCGCATCGCACTGAGGTATACTACTCCCCTCTAATCTCTCTACCCGTTCCCCCTTGCTCTGTGATGGATTGGGTGGATGTTGTGGGCTATTGCGCGTGCTCTCTGTGCACTGTGTAGTTCATATTGTGGGGTTTGGATTGGTAAAATCAGAATGGAGGAGGAAAAAGGATGGTGGGCTACCTTGCTTGGTCGGGTTGGGAATGGAATGACAGTGATGTTTGGTTGCGGTGGTGATGGTGCTCTCCACTTGTTTTTGTTGGTCGCTTTTGGTCTTCCTTGTTCTCGTCGACTTGGCAGGGTCGTCTCTTGCCTTCTTTCACCTTCTAGTTCCTTGCCTCTCTGGTAGCTGCGAGTGTGTATGTTGTAGTGATGGTGGGTGATGCTTGGCTTGCTTGTGTTGGCAGTAGGGCTTGTGCTTGGGTTTTGGCTTGCTTGCTTGTGGCTCTTGGTTGTGGCTATTTGCTTGGCTTGCTTGTCAGGGAAGTGAGGCTTTGCTCAAGAGGAGCTCTCGGTTGTGAGTGTGGCTTGGCTTTGTGATGCTTGTTAGCGAGGAGGCCTTAAGACAGAGGAGGTCTTCGGCTGCCCTCTTTCTCCTGGCCTGTACATGCCAAAATTGCCCTCCCCTTATCTAGTTGGCTCTCACAACTTCCTATTGAGCTTTGGACCTTTGGTCCAAAGATGGTCTCTGATACTATTTTTTGAATTTTCTGTGGTTTGAGGTAAGTCGGTATACATGGGTGTCGGTTTATAAAATTGTTGGGTGATGAAACCCACCGAAGTGAGATGGTGCATACTGACCGAGGTCAGTATGGGAACCTCGATGAGCTTCATGCAATCTGACGGCAGTCCTTCTTTACTCTAACCCTAATTTATCGCTTTTGGTTTGCTTTCAATCTTTTGGATTTTGGCTGTCGATGGAAATGTGGACAGGGTTTTGGATTGGCCGAGGAATGGGTTCGAGGCTTCAGCGGCATGCAAGATTTTATTATTATTATTTATAATGTACTCAAAGCTGTAATTGTTTATTTAATCTTTGATGTAAAGAGTTCGTGTAATTAATTCTGAGTTTGTATTATTGTTGTACCTTCTCTTGAAATGAAAGCTTGTATGATGATTTGGATGCCTAGTTGCATACTCATGATGATGTAATTAATTCCGTGATTGCGATAGCACTTTATTTTGGTTGCAATAATTCATATTGTAAATTCTATTGTAAACTTTCGATAACATAATCTTATATGAAATTGTTTGGCGACGAGTTCGATATCAATTGGGCTTATGTTTGTACTTGTTTAGAGGAATTTTATTTACGGCTAATTATCACTTAGCACTGTTTAGATTAGTTGAGTTTTAGGGTTCTTACATCTGCCGCCACCACCTTAACCGGCTATAAAAGCCACCCGCACTTCCCCATCTTCCCCATCATCCTCCACCCAACCCCAGTCAACACCCTCAATCGCCGCCACCCCTGTTTTATTCTCAGGTGTGCCTAACTTCGATCTTCTGCCGCCCTCATGCCCTCTACCCCAAAACCTTGTCATGAGTTTCGCCTCGACCTCCCGAAGCTACCATCGTCGCCAAGCCACTACAAGCCCTCCCTGGTCCCCCCCCCCCAACGCCACCCTTGAGACCCCTGACGCCCACTGATGCTTAAGCCCTGACCAATTTGGCCAAAGCTTACCCGAAACACCATTACCATCTTCCTCTACCACAGCTGTGTGCCACCACTGTTGCCAACCCATCTTCGAACCACCTCCGCCCACGCAAAGCCCAAAAATAGGTTGTCCAAGTTGCAGAGAAGCTTGCTACACCACCCGCTGCCGAGTTGGCTTTTAGGGTTGAGACTAAGAGATTGGACAACCCAATAAACTTAATAAAAATGAATCGAATGCGAAACCAAGGTGGACAGACATGAGTTAGTTGATTGTCATCTCCTAACAGGAGACAGGTAAAGACTAGAACCTTATGCCAAACAACAGACACAAAACTCGCTAAACCGCGGGGGTTTAGTATATCCAACATGACTTAGCATTTTTAGCTCTACTAGCTTCTTAAATATAGGTAGAGATGCCAAAACAGGTCGGGGGGAGGCGACTTCTTGGTCACGAACAATGACAATTCCAAAAAAAAAAACAATTGGATCAATCACACGTAATAGATTATTCGGCATACATAACCTGACGACCTTCCAGGAACCATTTGTTCAAAAGCAAAACCCTACTCGATCCACAACAGTATGTATTGTCGATCAGGTATTGCAATCAGCAATAAGATGCAGACTAGTTAACTAGCTTTCCATAGTGTAGCATGTAATATGAACCTAAAATGGAATTTGGGTTCAGTCAATTCAAAATGTTGCCTTGCCAGCAAGTCCTAGAGCAAATCTAGTTTTGTGAGACTGATGGACCGACAGAATATGGTCGCGTGGGAAACATTCATCTAACCTATTCCATGGATCTGCTGCTTTAGCTATGTTCAGACCAAATAACATATCCGAATGAAATTCACTTCTCTGGAGATGGCGGGGGGAATCACTCCATGGTAGCTATGTTCAGACCAAATAACATATCCGAATGAATTCACTTCTCTGGAGGTGGCGGTGGGTGGCGTCGGCTGGGACTTGCATGCCCTGCAGTCGATTGGCGGTGGAGCTGTCGTGTTGTCCGGAATTGTTACCCTTATTGTTAGGTGCTTCCCATCGTCAGTAGGAACATCTAGGATAGCATCCATAAGGAGTATATCCCAGTCACTGCGCTGTAGAAATGTAAACCAAGATTCATCTGCAAGAAAAAAGATGTGATAAATATTAGGTTAGTCGCCACAAGGAGCGACACCCACGGCCACTCAATAGTCCATATCAACTGCCTAATAAAAACTTCTTTTAGTTAGTTAGCTGGTGTTTCTGTACCTACGTGATGTCCAAAAAAAATCATGCAAAAAGAAAAAAGAAAAGAAAATGGAATCAACATTTTTTATGGAAATATATGCACATCATTATTTGACGAACTAAATGCCCTCAAAGCATCCTAACGAAACGCAATATCACGAGCAACACAATAGAATGAGCAGTAGGCACTAGCATTAACAGCCAACCACTGAGCAATCAGAGACACCAATGGAAGTTACCAACTAGACTAATATAAACTTTAAAAGTTCAAAAATGGGATAGAGAAATTAAACTTTTGGTCTTGGGCATACTGTTGTTAACATTAACATCTTCATTTTTGTTCCCGACTTGAGCACAAAGCACAATAGTTTGTTACTGTGTACGGAAGGAGAACAAGAACACAGTACAAAGGTCAACGTGGACATCACAGCAATGCCGAACTGGCCCTAGTGGACTCCTACCTCCACTGCACAATGTCCTTTTCTGTGGAATCAACTTTGTTATTTTATTTTTTTTGAGATCAAGAATCAACTTTGTTAAGAGAACCTTTACCAATTCTAGTAAAATGTTCCTGTTACAGCTTTTCAAAAAGTGGTTGTTCATTAGTTAATATCAGTATATCACCCAAAAATAGTATAGTTAAAAAGCACTTAAAAAAGCTACTGCAATAGCAAACCAGACCCTAATGCAATTAAAAGCTAAAGCTAAAGGCCAAACAAGACCCAAGTGTCAATTACTTCAAATTTGCCAACCCATCTTTTGCTGTTAGCTACACTATTCATTTATTCACCCATTCAGCACTTAGCTAAGAAATAGTACTGAGTCGAGTGTCATCATTTTAATAAGCTGCCTGAAAATATCAATCTACCATGGTATGTTGTTTTGAAGTTGTTTAAATGTTCAATAATGAATATGAAAGAATGCAGTCCTATTTTTATATGATGTGCCCTTCAACTTTTCACCACAGATCATCTACCCCCTGCTCCATATGCAGTCGAATTTGCAAAGAATAAAAGTAGACAAACTGACTAATAGAATTGAAGTATGATATATCCAAGCTGAACCTTGTGCTTACCAGTTCAAGTAGAGCGTAACTGTATAAAAACCAAGGACTGAACTAAATATGCAAGAATAAGATCTAGTAATAGGCCGAACTCCAACCTGATCCAATCCAGCCCCTTCTATAGACACATAATGCATCCAAACACTAACCTACTAAACTCCACTGCAACCGAGCACATCCAAACAAAGCTGCCTAGTACTTCGAGACCAAGTCCAGCCCACTTCAACCTTCGGTTTCTAATCTCTCTCCAAATTATCCCAAAGTTGTATTCATACAAAATCTGTTTTTTTCTTTACCGTTCTTAGTTCTTTTCTAGCATTGTTTAGGTTGTTCACAAATTATCCATGGGATTCAATCATCTAGATAATAACTTTGTTACAAATTGGCTCACCAGAACCCAACCCAGATCCTAAAAGTCAATCCAGATCCTAAAAGTCAAACCAACCCAACACATTCCACTCTAATACAATATAATATAGTTGGTACCAAGGATCAAAATCCCGGCGGTTACCAGCCGGAACCGGAATTCCCGGTGGGAAACAGGATGAACAGTACCAGCCAAAAAATCAAATTTAAATTTGAATTTATAACTGCATAATGCACTTTCTATGTTGGTTTAGGTCTTTTTTGTGGTAGATTACATATTGTATGAGGTAAATATGCTTGAATTATTGTATGAGCAAGTCCTAGACGGTTTTTTGGACTTGGAAAACACATTTGATGCCCCCCCTGTCGCGACTTTTTTTTTTATCATTTTACATGCTTAGAACACTTTCTAATTAATATTTGCATCATTCCAATTGCTAATAACCTATAACTGGTTTTCTCTGTTTTTTCCGGTTTTTTGAACCAGTTTTTCCGGTTTTGGGCGGTAACCGGTCTGGTTACCAATTTTTAAATTCCTCAGTTCAAATTTTAGTTTTCGAATTCTTTTCAGGTTTTTTCTGGTAACCGGACGGTTACCAGAACCGGCCTTCGAGCGGTTTTTCAACCGGTACCGGTTTTTTGAAACCTTGGTTGGTACTCTGTTGGTACTCCTACAAGTTCACAAGGTTCACTAAAACCCATAACTAGAATTATTGGAGGTAGAATTATTGTCGAAATATTTGTTGTTTTAGAAATATTTTCAAAAAATAAATGTATAATTCTATCCCAGAAATTAAATACAACATAAATGAACCATAATTCATGCAAATCAAGAGCAATGTAATTATGTGCATAAGAACAACTAAATTACCCATGCCACTGTTAACTATCCTATCATAGCAAGATAAAATGTCCATCAACATGAAATAGTGGGCAAAGTTAAGATCACATGCTAAAGGACATCTTGACATACTCCCATCAGGTAAAACTATAATGTTTTGCTCTCAGGTGTCGGATGGGCTATGCAAAGCAAATAGCACCTCGCCATTAATGGCCTAAGTAATATCACCAACCAATCTGATGATTACTAGTTTACTAAAACAATATTGCCATGTGCACGGTAGTGCACCATGGGCCAGCAGCAGCATGCACAGGAGGCGCACACAAGTACACAACAACCGCACCAGCTGGCCAGCCAGCCGGCAGTATGGCCTATGCGATCCAAGGGAAGGCCTGCACCCAGCAGGACATCGCCTAGCTCGGTTAGGAGTTGGCAAGTTAGTTCGCTGCACACCTTATCTGTTAGCTGCATGATTATTGTTAACCTTGTTAGTTGCATATCTTATCTATTTGTTACTTAGCTCATATTGCTAGGGATGCTCTTATATAAAGGAACTGTCATACATTCAGGGGATTAAGCAAGAAAAAAACAAGTTCATTCTCATCTCTCCCCTAAAGAAGCAGTCACCGCCAGACCATCCTCTCAGTGGTGTTTACCCCGTAATGATAGCATACATTACAATATATTGCCATGTGAGCTCTACATTTACCAATTTAACAGATAATTGTACACAGTAAGAAAAAATCTATTTGGTAATAAAAGATAACAATGATAAATATTGCAATTAAAGACGGTAAAAAAATTAAATTGCTTAAATTATATTATATTACTTCCGAATTATCAAGTTTTCCTAATAGAAGATATCGTCACTGAGCAGTTTATCCCACAATCTATTGTGCTAAAACTACCAATACTACTCAAATCAAAGATGAGATTTAAACAAAATTACTTGTATGGCAACTAAACAACTATAGTAATCAATCTGAAATAGTCACGTACCGACAACACTCAAAGTTGTCGAGCAAGAATAGCCACACTGATGACGCTAACCTATAAAACCGATACACCACCACTATGTCATGGTGTCACCGGCAAGGTTCATAGACATAGGCATTGTATCTCCGCGGACTACGTTGGTGAAACCGCAGCATACCAGTTTTATGAGACAACATCATCAATGTGCCTTGCCTTTCTCTATATCTTAGTGCTGCTGATATGTGAGTATTTTGATCAATTACAATTGTGTTTAGTTCCCATGCTAGTATTTGTGTTCTAATATCATCTTTGATTTAGTCAGACTAGTATCATTAGCTTTACACAGTCAATCATTGGATAAATTGCTCGGTGACAAGACCACACTAGAGAGACTCGGAGTGACAATCTGTAAGTAAATATTAGAATTAAAGCTATTTAATTTTAGTACTTTCATTAAATCTAATCTTTACAATAGTTATGTATAACTGCTAGGACAGATTTATTTCTTACTGTGTAGAAATTAAATCTGACATTTTGGTAAATTGTATCGCAAAAATTCTAGTATATTGTAGGAGAACGTTTTTTCCACATGTATATGGATGTTTATGCACCATCCTAACCATCAAATGTGCCTCGAGATTGATGCAAACTTTCAAAATTCACACCACCATCTCATCTTCCAATCATTGAAATGTTTTTGCACAAATCTCGAAGCACTTTGGATGGTTAGGATAGTACATGGATGTCCATATACATGTGGAGTTGCTTTTCCCATATTGTAGTAGTGATTGTGAAATCAGTAGGTTATATTGCTTAGGACATTAGTGGTGAGGTGGTATTTGCTTTGCTTAGGGCGTCCAACACCTAAGAGCAAACCATTATAATTTTTACTTTTGGCACTCAATGGGAATAGGTCGAGATGTCTTTGAGCGAGTGCTAGTTAAATTTTCCCACTATTTGATCTTTAAGGCCATTGTATCTTACTAACATATAATAGTGACATGAGTAATTTACTAATTTAGTTATTCTTTTGCATATAATTACATTCTTCTTGTTACTATTAAAATGCATGGCTTATGGTCCATTTATGCCGTAGTCATTCCTGAAATTAGAAATAATTTGTTTCATTATTTGAAAATATTTTTAAAACCACGAGTATTTCAATAATTACTAGGACAGTAGGGATAGAAGACGTGTCTTTAGTTTTAAAAAAATGTTACACACAACTTCAGAGAATTTAGATGTTGGATAATGAGTACCTAGCTCACCTCAATCTAAGCCTTAGTAATATGGGATTAATTGATAGATCATAGATAAACATTGGTCCATTTCCTCTTTGAACCATGTACCATCCTATAAATTTTATTTGTTCCCACACTACATCCAGTTTGCTTTCAGATAGTTCTTGTCACTATTTCATCATGTTATGACATAAGCTAAATCATAAACCAATATTCTAAGATGATTTCCTTTCCCTCCAAGTGAAACGAGAACATGGTATGAACCACTTGATCAATTAGTCAAAGTGTCAGACTATATAAGTATTCATCATTCCATCTGCAAAAAGAACCTTCATGCCGTTTATGCATTACAGGGTAAAAAGATAGTTAACCCATAGTTACCAGAAACACGGTTCGTCCGAGTCATGGTACGGGATTCAGGTTCGTAGTTCGCCACTTTTTCTTCCAATTTCCACTGCGAACACAAACCCCATACCCTAAACTACTTTGGGTTCGACGAATCCGATTCGTGATTCGCGGGGTTCTATAGCGAAGCGGTAATTATTTAACCAACATGTAAAGTTCATACTACCCTAAATGATATCAGATGGGGGGATAAATTGACAGGGTATTATGCCAAGGAGTGACAAAACTGAATTAGAAACCAATCGAATAAGTCTACCAAAATGCGTATTGTCATGGAGACATGGACTTCTAATCTGCTAATGTAACCACAATTCCTGCCACATTCAATACACAAGAAAGTAAAGGACGCATTTTAAGCAAGTATCCTGCATCTAAATGTTAAATGAACAAGATGTGCATCAATTAAAGGCTTTCCTTTTTTCCCGGAGGAAGTGAATGAATCGATGCTATTTCAAATCAAATTCAAGGAAGATCTACACTGACTGGCATATGCCACAAGAAAAATCGCAACGTACTAACATGTATAATCCAACTCGGCTCGCAACGAATGTAAGCACTTCAACACAGAATTGTGAGCACTATTGGTAGCACGTACCTCCCAAGCGAACAGCCTTGAACTTAAGACGCCCATCTCCTTTGGGTCCCGACACAGGAAAAGTGCAGGAGACGGAATGCCTCGCGTGATTCACGGCAATGGAAGCGCTATACCAGGGACCCCGCATGATCGGCTTGCCGATTGCATTCACAATTTGCTGGTTCTGGGCGGCTTTCTCCATTGCCTGGCTGCAACAAGAGCAGCAACAGCAATTAGAACTAGCAATCTCAGTTCTTGATAAAGAAGGCCAAATGTGAGTACAAGGAGCACATTGACAGACAGAAATTAACATCATCAGAAGGTAAATGCATCCTACAAGTTGCACAAATTCATCATTCATGCGCTACACCGAGATCAAGAACTGGACATATCGAGCTAGGAACAGATGCAAATCAAGAACAGGTAAAAAAAAATCATAGCTAGCTGATCCCAGCGTATCAACACAAGAGCAGGTATACACAGATATCCACACATGCGCGCGTAAAGAGACAGCTAGTGATGAGAGTTTAGGGTGGGGTTGGTGGACCTGGAGCAGGAGAGGAATACGGCGAGGTCGCTGATGGCGCTGGCGGCGACGGCGCCGGTGAGCCTCAGCAGCGAGAGTGCCGCTGCGCGACGGACCCACGCCCCCGCGACCTCATCGACCCACAGCGGTGGCGTCATAAGTTGGGGGTCTTGGGGCTGGACGGAGAGGCGGCGGGGGAGGGGAGGAGAAGCGGAGGGCGGTGGCGGCGCGGAGACGGCGAGCCGCCAACATTTTCTATGCGGAAGGGGTAAGAAAGACGAGCCCTCCTATTTTCCCCTTCCTTGGCCATCCTTCCTTTTTCTACACAGCAGCACATATAGCAAAACCGGGAAAAAAATTAATAATATTTTTTTAAAAAATACACAAATAAATAGTTAGCCAAAAAAACAGCAAACGACTGGACAGATACCCTGACCCCTTCTGTCGTCAATTCAACTGATGACAGGGAACTCCAACCCTATAAAAGCTCGATAAAACTCTAAAATTCGGCACAGGATTCATTTGTGTTCAGAAAAAAATAGGAGGGAAGGGAAGGGAAGGGAGAGGAGAGAAACTAGCGAAGCGTTGCCCGTCTGGTTCCCCACCTGTGAGGTAATTTTTAAACTGAATGAACTACATAGTTTTGGATGTACGGTTGTGTAGTGCAGTATGTTGTACACAATTCTTTTCGGTGGGTAGTCTTATTTTAGATATATGGTTAATTGTGAAAATGTTTTTCATAGTGCAGTGCATCAATTATGTCAAACGTCACCAATTTTAAAATTTACTACGGTTCGGTGACTATTCTGGAGGGTCCCAAGAGGGATTGGCCTACGTTATTTCCAATCAGCGACCGTGCCCGTGCCAAGAGCATAGGGGCGTACATAAGGTGATGTGATGCGGTGGTTGTTTCACACATTTCAAGTGGGTCGTGATGTGTATGATCTGAGATTGATTTGTCTCGCCCCTCGAGCAACGTAGCCCATATATTTGGAGTTAGTGCAGCTGAAGGGACCAAAGTCATATAGTCATACCTACGCGTGGCGAGGGAGGGAGGGTGGGATTTGGTCCTTCTGGCCCAGGCATATGCCAAGCTCATTCTTGCATCCGCGGTTGAACAAGAAGGGGGTGGTAATGCTGAAGAAGAAGTCGGTGACTCCAGCCACAACGCGGCGCACACAGTGCCTGAAGCTCCCAGGGTTGCTAATGCTGTCGACGAAGACCCTGAAGAAGTAGCTCCGTAAGTCAGGCAGGCCAGTGGCTTGCTGATGAGGGTGAGGAGCTCGAAGCTATTGTGCAAAGGATGGACTAGAAATCCCGAAACTACAATGTATTGTCAGAAGATGAAGGATCCGACGAGCTGGCGGTTCCATCTGAGTGAAACACATACCAATTCGACAATCTCGTCGTCGATGAAGGCTCTTGTGTGCTGTGGAAGTACGACCAGGGCGAGGCCAGGCAGGGAGCTGTGCACAAATGCAAAGAGGTCGTGCAGGAGGCGGTCAAATTATGGGCCTTTTCGGTGCAGCGCACATTCACAGTCGTCAAGTCCAACCCAAGATGTTGCGTTGTGAAGTGCGAAATAGAGAGATACCCTTGGCGAGTGCACGTATTTCAGCCTAAGTGGGACACCTACCGGAACTACTCTATAGTAGTCCCGCACACATGTGTCATCGCTGAGTCAGTGCAATCCCACATGAACCTGTCATCAGGCCTCATTGTCAACCTTATGTACGGTGAGATCGTGTATAATCTTGATTTCGAGCCACGATCCATGATTCGTGTGATTGAGGCAAGGTTCTAGTACACAATCAACTATGTTAAGCCTTGGAAGGCAAAACAGAAGGTAGTGGAATCAATGTTCGGCACATTCGAGGATTCCTACCACAACCTCCCCGGGCTACTCCGAGTCATACAAGACAATAATCCGGACACTCATGTCGACATTCAAGACACCACACATCCGAACTAGGCCGATAAGAGGGTACTACAGCGAGCATTCTTCGCCTTTGGTCTATGCATCAATGCATTCTGGCACTGCCGTCCAATATTTGTGCGTAGATGGTACATCCCTGACTGGAAAGTATAAGGGCCAGACACTCACCGCAATAGCGACAGACGGCAACAATCAAGTTCTTCTAGTGGCATTCACATTTGTTGAAAGCGAGAACACAGATAGCTGGTTGTGATTTCTGATGAATGTGAGAATTTCTGTTGTACAGGGCTGTCCAAACATATGCATCATTCATGATTGGCATACCAGCCTGTTCAGTGCAATAACTCAACTACAACAAGGAGATAACAAACCATTTGCATGGCCGGATCTACAAAGCAGGTGGTGCATGAGGCACTTGAGGGCAAGCTTCTACAAGCAGATCCGCAACAAGGACTTGATGAACCTGTTCAAGCGGTTGTGCAACTAGAATCAGTAGCGGAAGTTTGAAACACTCTGGAATATTTTGGATGAGTGGACACGGACACACAGATGGGAGGCGGTGAAAAGGGCCACCCCAAGCGTTGACCAGGCCCTAGAAGCATTATCACGGCCAACCACAGATGGTCCCAGTCCGACAAGGAGGACGGGTGCGCAGGTGAAATGCCACTCAGACTAGATTGAGTATGAGCCTAAGGAGAAGTGGTTGCTACTACATGACAGGAGTGGTACTCGATATGGTGTCATGACAACCAATCTAGCCGGGGTTTACAACTGGGTCATGCGCAGCGCAAGGTGTCTCCCTTTGGTTGGTATTGCGGAGGCAATTCTCCGCGGTACGACTAACTACTTTGTTAACAGAAGCAACAACGCGTCACTCGCCATGACAAATAACAGAGTACTCTACTGCGCCATGATCACCAAGTACATAGAGAAGAAGAGCAAGAAGGGTGAGATGCATCGCGCATTCAAGATGGGTATAGGGGAACTTCACTTTGAAGTAATGTGAAGGGATAAAGGACGCCGCAGGACGAACTGGAGGATTATCCCTGAGTGCACGCTACGTCGCTCGAGTTGTGTATGCACTTGCAACAAGCTCCTTCATCTGCATAGGCCCTGCTCCCATGTTATGGTCGCATGTTCTATAGTGGTGCAACATGCTGGGCAGTACCTCTCTAATTACTTCAACAAGGAGGCGGTGATGCAAACATGGAGTGCGGAGATGTATGGTTACACTGTGGTTGGCCATTTCACTGGGCATCCGAGCTGGAAGCAACTAATCTGGGCCGCGGACATTGAAAAGCAGAAGGGAAAGGTCGTCCGACGACAGGTAAGGTGCATCAGGAACAATATGGACGAAGCAGACGTAGGACATCAGACGAAGAAGTGCTCCATTTGCAGGGAGTCTAGGCACACCTTCAAGAAATGCTCGACGAGAAATCCTCAGGACGAAGAGACACCGGCACTCCGGATGTCGCCGCGGGGACATCATCCGGCCGCCTAACTCGAGGCAGTCCACATAGGGGACGTTGAGGCCACTGCCATGGGAAATGACTGAAAGTTGTAATATGTGATTGGCAATGTTTTGTAATATCACTTTCATTTGTAAAAAAAACTAAGTGTTATGATATTTTGCACAATGTTATGTAATATCAGTGTGACATATTGTAGTTTTGAGTAATGTCAAATTTGCATGATTTAATCTTCCTTACCAACTTGTGGGAGGAATGAGCAGTACTCGAAACCAACAGTACTCGAAATGGATACATTAGAGTTCGCAAACAGAAGAACATTACACGTGTTCACATGGCATGATGGTTCAACTAATTGCTTTAGTCATCTTTGCTACTACTACAATACACTAGGACACATGCATCCGGACCATGTAAGTATACATGCCTTTAGGAGATAGTAAAAAATATGGCGGGTAGGACGGGGGACTACTACGGAATGACCCAACCTACTGCGTGGACTGGGGCCATTTACCCTTCCTTGCGAGCTTGACGTTGTACTCCTCGTCAGCCTCCCTCGCCTTGGCCGCCATTTCCTTCTTTTTCTCGTGTTCCCTCTCATGAGCCTCGCGCTCCCTGCGGTTGCACGCCTCAAGATAAGCTTTCGTCTCCAGATGGATTACGATCATTTTGCTCTTCATTGCAGTGCTCCTCCCGGATCTCATGGGCCCTTTTGGCATCCCACTCCTCGTAGTCCATACGCCACTGATCGCGTGGGTGGATCTCTTGGTCGATCCACTTGCGGTAGCCACATAGCGGGTCCGGAGACTACGGGTAGACGAGAGAGGTTGTTAGTGCGTACTTTGAAAGAGTAATAGTAGGGAAACATACTGTAACCGGTCCTTACCGGCTGCCGATAACTACTTGTGTCCCAACGGTGGTCCGGATAGTCTGAGGAGTAGTTCGCGCAACCCCAGTAATGCATGCCCAGGCTTATTCGGTGCTTGGACTTTAAGAACTTGCATGAGTCTCTTCACCAACAGAGAGACGGCGTCTCCCCCTCGAGCGGCCCCTCTGTCAATGGCTCGGTGGGCATGTTTGGGATGAGGATATTGCTTCGGGGGGGGTCCTTGCGGGGAGGTGCCCTCCTGGCACGTGCCCTTTGGTCGTCCAGGGCCACAACACGCCTTGTAATTTCGCGGATCTTTTTCCATTGCTTCTGCTTATCCATCTTACTACGAAATATGTAAAACGATAATACGAAGTGACATTAGCAAACTAATTACCAACCACAAGTAGAAATCAAATTTATGCGACAAGTCATAAAACTGTGATTATGCTCTACCTAACCTACATATCTAAATAAAGTTGGGATTTTTTTTCGATTAGGCTCTACCTACCCTAATTAGCTGCTACAGATTTTCCTTTCAATTTTAAAACTTGTCATTCTAGTTTCCTACTTAAAAAATAATTTATGGTATTAACAATATAATTACCACACACAAATGGGGAGCTAAATAAAACTAGTATTACTTACATTACTCTCTACCTACCTCATACATAGCTGAAAAGATGTATTACATAATTGGACTACATTTATCTAATCTACTAAATTCTATGTTGCTATTTTTGTTTGCTAACTGACAATGTTTTGACATAATGTACAAAGTTTGAAAAAAATGAACCTACAAGATGGCCGATCGGATCCGATGCTACGTCTATCTCTCCTCGCGATGAACTAGCAAAATTTTGCCACCTTTCTTCTCTTCCTCTCCTCCTATCTTTCTGTTTTTTTTCTGGTATTAAAATGAGTTTGGGCTGATTTTTGGTGTTTTTATAGCTGGATTCCTATCGCTAGTTCAACTGGCGGCAAGTTTCTGTTCAACTTGGCGACAGGAAGTCAGACTGGCGACAGAAGCGGGCCAGGATACCTGTCGCTAGTTTAGCTAGTGACAGGAACCTGTCGCCAGTTCAACTAGCGACGGGAACCCATTTTTGCTATTTTTTGGCCGACTATTTAATTTTATAATTTTTTTTTTTTTTTTGGCAAAACCGGGCTAACTTAGTGTCACGCAGAAAATACACCATGAGGTTAAGTACAATGGTTTTACAAACTTAGGGGTTAAAAGGCCAATTTTTAGATTATGGGTTAAGTGGTCGGCCAACAATACTTCATGGGTCAAATGAACATCCTTTTCTTAAAGAAGAAAATTTGGAATATAGTTTTTCAACATGTACACGTAGAGTTGTCACCAACCCTAACCAATTTTAGATATATTTTAAATAATCGGTTATAAACATGTCAAATTTGGCTAAAAAGAGCATGCAAAAAAGTTTTATTGAGGGAAAAATAAATAAATGCCAAATTAGAGTACACCATGACAATGGCCTCTTCGAGATGATCGAAAAGAATATATAATATGCCCAATTTGGAGGTCAAATGCAAAAGGTACGTAATAGCTAGCTGTTATTGCGCCGAATTCAGATATTATCCGCATTTGTATTCGATTCGATACCTATTTTGCATACCATATTCATATTGGTATTCGACAAAAAACAAAATCCAAATATTATCCGGATTCGTATTTGCATTTGTTTTGCAATATGAATGCATTTTTACCTAACAATTTGCTACCATCCGAATACGGATGTAGCATAAAACTGATAATCCAGATCCATTTGTGTAACATCCTAATTTTCGAGAGTTTTTGAAATTTTTCAAAATTTAAAAAGAGAACAATTTACTTTTATTTGCTAAAAGCTTAATTAGGAATTTTAGAATCAAAAATAGTTTAATATAAATTAATCAAACTTTAATTAAATTAAAGTTAGTTTAATTGGGTTTTCTTGTATTTAAAAATCAAAATTATTATTTTAAGTGTTTTCTTGGATTTTAAAAATTGTTTTTCCTTTTAACTAAAATTTAAAAAGTAATTTATTTGCAAAAGTTAAAGAAAAATTAAAGTTAAAACTATTTTTAATAAGTCCAAAATAATTTAAGGAATTTTTGTGAATTTTTGTAGAATTTTTGGACTCTATTTGATATTTTCTCAATAAGCCATTTCATTTGTTTTAATATCTGAAATTCAGAAATCATCAAAAAAAATCCCTTCGCTGTTCCTGGGCCGAATTCCTTCGGCCCAGTTCCTATTCACCTGGCCCGGCCCAAAGATGCTGGCCTGCTTCCGCTCCGCCGGCTCGTCTCCCGGCGCTCGCTTGCTCCCAGCCGTCGGATCTCCATCCGACGCTCCCGCTCGCCTCTCGCGCCAGCCGCCCGATGATGATCTTTCGTCCCCCAAGCGTCCCCGCTCCCGGTCGCTCGATCTCGATCGCACGACCTGCCTCCCTCTTAAAGCGAGGATGGTTTTATGGATAATTTGCAGAAAGCAAGTTTTGACAGTAAATACAGTAAGTAGATTGCAAAGCATCATTTGAAGGATTACTACATAATTAATCAAGTTCTTTGAAACCAATAGTGAACTTCCCGTTCACTTCCCAACCATTCCAACCAAACCGAACCATCGAACCATTCCCACATTTTTGAAAATTCTACCCCTTGCGTGAAATCACTAGGTATGTCCATAACTGGGGACATGGCTATTCGAATAGATTTTTGACACTCTGCAGAAATTGTACAGCTTTACCCACAAGACATGACTTATCTAGTTTGTTTGGCATCCATCAATACCACCGCTCACTACCTTAGGTAAGCAGTCTAGAGCATGTGACAAGGCATTTACAAAGTTCCATTTTGCCTCGGTTCTGCTCGCTAAGGTTTCGTCTTCCTAGCCCCCTCTTGCGCCTTTCCCATCCAATACAGAACCGACTCAAAAATTTCCTAATTAATTGGCCAAGTCCACCCCATAATGGACTTGTGGTTGCACGGAGTGACCCAGATCAATGGCGTACAAAGTTAAGTTCTTAGTTGGCTGCTTAGGCGAGACTACCACATCCCAATGTGCTTCACGCACCCACCTTTACCACCGCCCACAAGCCCGAGCATAAATTATTTTTTTGGTTCAACTTGATCAAATGGCAATCCCTGCCATGGTACAACATCTTTTAACAAAAGTGGCTTCACGCCACAGTTCAACATTTCCATTAGTCAAGTTCATTCATTCTTTGAGCATGTGATCGTGAGTCCCGCGGGTAACTAAAGTATGTCTAAGCAATAATGCGCGCCCATGTTGGTAATACAAATGTCCAACTAGTAATTAACCATCCTATGGTGTCCAAATATTTATGTCATTCAAGGGGACATTTCATTCTCAATTTATCAAGGAGGAATAATGGCAATTTGGTAATTAACTACTCCAAAAACTATTTTTTATAAAACTAGCCATGTATGATAATTTAAAATAATATACTTTTACAAAATGGGTACAATATGGTCAAAGGTCTACGACTTTCCTTCATTGAAGAGTTGCGATGCGTCGGTTGCCGGGTCGAAGATTTCTTCCGAAACGCCGGAATCTATACGTGCAAAAAGAACAAAATAAATAAACATTACCAAATAAAATCCAAAAATTTACTAAACTAGAACCAAATGAAAGATACTGATTTTATGTGAATATAGAAATTTGGATCACCCAAAACGGAGTTCGGATGAAGAAGTTATGACCCCCGGAAGTTTGAAATCACATAAAATGATAGAAATCGGATTTTTGGATTTTTCGGAATTATTTTCAGAGGGAAAATCGGAAAAACTGCCAGCTGCCACGTGGCGCTACGTGGACTGCCATGCAGGCACGTGCGGTAGTTTCGGCGGGGACGAGCGGTAGTTTCGGCGAGAACGCACAGTAGTTCAGTGCAACTTCATGGTAGTACCGGGTAGCGCTTGATAGTCTGGGAGGAGGACGGCAATCTTGGGAGAGGTGGAGCGCGGTAGTACTGGCGGAGGGAGAGCGGTAGTTCCGGCGAAGAAAAACGGTAGTACCGACGTAGAATGAGCGGTAGTATCGGCGAAGAACAAAAAACACCAGAAGCTTCGGTTGGGAGAGGAGGAAGAAGAGAGGGAGGGAGGAGAGCTGGAGCTGCTTCAGCTGAGGGAGAAAGGAGGAGTAGAGGGAGCTGGGGGAGGAAGAAGGAGGGAGGAGCAATGGAGCTTGGTGGCCTCGGCTTGGGCTCTCTCTGGTGGGAGGGAGGAGTGGAGAAGGAGGGAGGAGGGGAGGAGAAGGAGGAGGAGAAGGAGGGAGGAGCTGTGGAGCTTGAGGGAAATGGAGGTGGAGCTCAGCCGGCTTTGCTCAAATAGAGGGAGGAGGGAGGGAGGGGGGAGAGAGAGAGCAGGGGAGGGAGGTGCGGCTGGGAGCAGTGGGGTTGGCGCGGCCGGGGGAGGAGGCGGAGGAGCGGGGCACGGGGCTCGAGGGGGAGGTATGGCAGGGAGTAGGGAGGCGGTGGGGTGCGGCAGGGAGTAGCTCACGGGAGGGAGTAGGGGCGGCAGGGGGTGGTGTGGTAGCTCACGGAGGGAGGCGCGGTAGTTCCGGCGGAGAGGCGGAAATCTGGGGAGAGGGGAGAGAGAAAGGCGCGGCGAGTGGGCGCGCGGGAGAAGCGGGAGGCGGGCCGTGCGATCGAGATCGTGCGGCCGGGAGCGGGGACGGAAGATCGCCATCTCGCGACTGGCGCGAGAGGCGAGAGGGAGCGTCGGATGGAGATCCGACGATCGTGATGCGGCGAAATGTGAGACGAGCGGCGTGAGCGAAAAGCAAGCCGACGTCTTTGGGCTGGGCCAGGTGAATAGGAACTGGGCCGAAGGAATTCGGCCCAGGAACAGTGAAGGGAATTTTTGATGATTTCTGAATTTCAGAAATTGAAACAAATGAAAAGGCTTTTGAGAAAATAGCAAATAGAGTCCAACAATTATAGAAAAATTCACATAAATGCCTTGAATTATTTTGGACTTATTAAAAATATTTTTAACTTTAATTTTTCTTTAACTTTTGGAAATAAATTACTTTTTAAATTTCAGGTAAAAGGAAAAATAATTTTTAAAATCCAATAAATCCAAGAAAACACTTAAAATAATAATTTTGATTTTAAAATACCAGAAAAATCAATTAAACCAACTTTAATTTAATTAAAGTTTTATTAATTAATATTAAACCGCTTTTGATTCTAAAATTCCCAATTAAGCTTTTAGCAAATAAAAGCAAATGGTTCTCTTTTTAAATTTTAATTTTTTTCAAAAACTCTAAAAAAAATTGGGATGTTACAATTTGACACCCCTATGTGCATGTGATTATATGTACAATTAATACCATCAAATGTGTCTCAATATTGATGCAAACTTTCAAATTCAAACCACCGTCGCATCTTTTAATCATTGCGATACCTCTTGCACGAACGTTGAGACTCTTGGAAGGGCTAAGATAGTATATGCGCCCACATGTACATGTGGTTTTCCTTTTTTTTTAAGAAATTGATATGTATTTTTACACAAACTGTATTTTTGCTAAATATGCCCCCTTTTAAAAATTTGTCTGTTGGTGGACGATTAGTACTTATTAACTCAGTACTTAGCAGTCTGTCAATGTTTATACTATCTTTTTTTGAAGTTTTCAGAGAGGTTCTTAAAAGACTTGATTTTTATAGATCTAGATTTTACTGACAAAGTGATAGTCATAAACGAAAATATAGCCTTGCTAAATGGAGTTTAGTGTGTACACCTAAAGAGCAAGGTGGTTTAGGCATTCATAACTTAGACACAGAAAATAAAAGTTTACTAGAAAAATGGTTGTTTAAGTTGCTTAATGAGGAAGGGGTATGGCAATCTTTGCTAATAAGAAAATATTTGGGTGTTAAGAGTCTCTCGCAGGTGATTAATAAACCTGAGACTTCCTAGTTTTGGTTGGGTCTTATGAAAAATCAAAAACCAATTTCTTCGATTTGATTCATTCCAGGTTAAAAATGGAATGCAAACCAGGTTTTTGGGAAATATATGGTTAGGAGACACTCCTCTCAAAAATCAATATCCAATATTTTATAATGTGGTGAGGAGAAAAGACGATACAGTGGCAAATATACTGAGATCGGATCCTGTACATATTTCTTTTCGAAGGCCTATTATTGGACCTAAGTTATATGCTTGGAATAAGTTAATTTTGATATTTGCTAATTCAGCATTGAGCTCTCTAAAATATGCTTTCAGGTGGAATCTGAATAAGTCTGGTCTTTTCTCAGTACTATCTTTCTATGGGGGCACTAATTAGAACTAATCAAGCTCCCATTAGGGATTTTTTTTTGGTTCATTAGAATTCCATTAAAAGTGAAAATATTCCTATGGTATCTCAAAGGAGGGGTGGTATTAACTAAAGATAACATTTTTAAAAGAAATTGGAGGGGAAGCAAAAAAGTGATGTTTTGTATTAAAGATAAAAAAGTGATGTTTTGTATTAAAGATAAAATAATTCAGTATTCCAAAAATTTTAAATCTAGTGGGAACTTTTATTGATTGAGCATGTACAGCTTTTGCATGCTTAGGCAAATTTAAAGAAATCTCACTTTTAACAATATTTGGTCTTTGTGGTACATTACTTTTTAATAAAATGAGTTATGTGCATCCTTCGTGCAGAGATCGGGAGAGATTTTCTCTTCCAATCTAAAAAATACCCCCTTTTTTTGGTTGTTGGTGTAAAATTTGGAGTTATTTTTATTTCGAGGAAAATCTAAACCCCTAAAGCCGCTGCTTTTGCCACTTTCCCATGTAGGTCATTTTGACCATCCAAATACCCTCCCTACAAGGGTACAAAGTCCATCCTCCCCATTTTATCACCAAATTCTTACCAATTCTCGTCAAATCGTAACATGTCAACAGCCATGCCACCGTCCCTACATCGCATGACACGTGGGACCCACTAGGTTGGATGGGGAAGAGAGACCGACCGGGACAAGCTACCTGATGGATACTGATGTGCCATGATTTCACGCGAAATTAGCAGGAAAAAAAAGAGAGAAAATTGAGTTATAGAGATGCATTTGGACGGTAAAAATGAGGTGTAAGGCGTGAGGTATTTTTAATTCAACATGTTTATTATGAAATTATTTTTGTCTAGTCAACTTTTGCATGTACCAATATCCCAAGTTTAAAGGTTTGACCGCACGGATCGGAAAGCAACATATATTTAGTGACGAGGTATGAGTTTTTTTTTTTTTGGTCAAATTAGTTGCAAAATATAAGCTATACTTGAGGATTTCATGTGGTTTCACTCTTTTATTTGGATCTATCTATGATCACCTAGGCAAATCGGACAGTATAGTAACACAACAGTACGGCAAGCATGTAGAATAGTACCATAATCATTCTCACTCTTTGTTTTCTCAATTCTAGACATTACTTAATTTTGCCGCTGGACAGAATTAGCCATATCCACCTTATTAATGGTTACAATCGTAAGACACCTCCATTTCCCGTATGGCTCTTGCCAAATTTTCCAGTGTGACCACATTTGGCTTGGCAAATTTTATTGAACTAAAAATACTTGTACCGAAAGCTAACCACGAGCTTCGTGATTTAAGCACAGCCGAAATAAAGATCTGATCTCAAAATATACTCTATTACCTACAGCAAGAAACATAAAAAAAACAGTTAAACGAGAAGCTCTCTCCCATTACAGCCAGATCAACAGTCAAAAAATGAGTTTACACAACGAACATTCGAGAACCCAAATTACCAAGAGACTGGCGCAACTAGAATTCTTAACAAGAATGAAAACAAGATTAACAATCGTACAAACCACTTCCACGACTCCAGATGTATAATTTACGAACGGTACTGTTGCCAACTTATTCTGATACAACAGCTGTATTCTCACTCTGCGAAAAATAATCACAATAAATATTAACAATAAACCTTTGCTTGCCAGCGTGCTGCTGATAACGGGACGGGCATATTGGGCAGCTGACTGGCGAATTAGTTCCGCTTGTTGAGAGAATGATTAGGAACTGGCAGCAACTGAACTGCAGCAGTTTACACTAGGCAAAAATTCGGGGTGTGGCTTCCTGTTCGTTCATCATGAGCTCTGCGTTTGACGGTGAATTTGGAGTATCCAGTCCATATAACTGCTGGTTCCAGCCATCTGATCCTCGACCAGGTTAGATAGAAGCAAAAAGCCTTCTCTTGGTTGTTCACCCTGCCGTACCACACGGGGTAGCTGGTAACAAGAAGGATCCTTCTCCCTTAGGGTTCTTAGTATTTTCATGAAATTTCTTGAGTACTCATTGTCACATTCTCTCAACTGAATCTGCAAGATAACCCATGTTAGCGCAAGTGTGAGGCAAACTAATGTGGTATCAACCCCATTAACAGTATGCCTTTAATTAACTAAATACAGGATTCAGTCCTACAGAGCATACCAGAGATGTTTTTTAGGAAGAGAAGAAAATGACAACGCACATGAAACTTTCATTTTTTTTAGGAAAGCCCCCCCCCCCCCTCCCCAAAAAAAGTACGAACCCATAGCCAGAATTATTATTTACAGAAGAGTATAAAAGGTGTACCTTTGATAGATCAGGAAAGTTTGTCAAGCTGACACCAAGAATGTGGTTCACGAGCTCAGGTGGGAGCATCCTACCTAACCATACTAGGAAGGTGAACCCGTCATCAAGGAGGTACATACCTGCAGTGTCTAAGCACTGCAAGGTTAATGGCAACCGCTTCAAGGATCCATCAATCCTATCTGGTTCCTGTAAAACTCATAATTCATTTTGATTAGCAAACCACGCCTAAACTAAAAAGGAAACACATTGACTTCAAATATACCAAAAAATCAGTTTGCCGAGCTTCACTTAACTAGGCCAGAAGGCTCTACAAAGTTTCAAAGTATAATAGGAGCTTCATACAAAACAAAATAGTTAAGGCCTTTCCTAAGTAGCTGAACAGACTAAGCAGTTCTTAATTCTTATATTGATTCTTCTCATCCCAAACAGAACATACTAAAAGTTGATTTTGTTCATTTCATATTTGATTTATGCAGTTGGAGGTAACAACTCTACAAGTGACATACTGGTTAAAAGGAACTAAATCAGCTAAGTGGGAAGGATATATAACATACCATTGTCAATAATTCATCAACCCTGTACAGAGAAGGATAGATAAAATTGAGCAGCATTTTTACAGGCAGTATCATCATGCTGAAACCAGCAGCACAGCGTTCATCAAGAGAGACATCTGCATAACCGCCACGGAAAGCAAGAGATTTGCATATGGACAGGATGTATAATGGCAAGAATCTTAAAGATTCTGGATAAATCAGTCTCCCTCCTATCCGGTGTTGTACAACATATAGGTTCCTATATTCCTTCAAACTTCTCACAAGCTTCAACTGTAATTGTTGTCGAACACTGTCCAGCTTGTCAGACAGTGAATTTTCAACAGCTGCAGGATAGTGAAAATTGGTAAACTCTGAAGTAACAGTCAAATAACATGTATATTAACATTATGGAAGCGGAGAAGCATCAGTCTGGTACTAACCAATTCTACTCAACAATGACACAATGGCACCAGTATCTGCTTGACGATACATTTCACTAAGATCTGTGACCACAGGTGCAGCTGCTGTATGCACCCTAATACGTCTTTCACCAGAAGACGACGTATATCTGATGGTGGATAAGGACACAAGTATCACTCGTACATAATATTCTGCAAAAAAGTAAAAGCCCAAAATAAACAGAATAACAGCATTAAAGGATAATGAACATCAACAGCTAACAACAGAAATAGAAAGTGGAACTCCAGCACATCGTATGCAAGGAGGTATTAATACATCTATGTGGACTCCTAAAAGGATTTTACAATTAGAAAGGTGCTTCGATGCTCTCCTAAAAAGTCAAAAGCACAAATTTTAAAGCACATTGAGGGTCGGAGTTGCAACCACCCACTACTCTACTATAACAATACTGCTTAAAGATTCATGCAGGTTAGTTTTTGGGAGAGCATAGAAGCATTACTCTTACAAGTACTCTATGTTACAAGGTCTATCTATCACAAAATTAAGAGCTATGCAAAGAGCATTTTGCTAATGAAACATTGAGAAAGGTGTTTGTTTGACATTTTGTCAGGTTCAAAGTATCATCTGTAACATCGACTTTTGAGATAGGTGTTTGTTTGACATTTTGTCAGGTTCAAAGTATCATCTGTAACATCGCCTTTTCTCACTGAAATCAAGAGATAGCAAAAGGCATGGCCATAAAAGTAGTGCATAAGCATATTGACAGGAAAGGATACAGCAACGCCACTTGGAAGTATACAGTCTGGGTGGTCATCAGGGTCTCCTCCAGAGACAGTTGCATCGCAAAAGCTTTATCAGAGTCAACAGCTGGAAGGGCTAATAAGTCTGTGGACCTTAGCATGAAATGACCATGATAGGTTGTGAACCGCACCCCTGGAAAACATTATGTTATGAGAGTTAGATTGAATCAACTAACCAAGAAAATATTTAGGAAATGATGATATCATGCAGGTGTGGAAATAAGTCCAGAACCTTTTCCACATCTAACACGCATAACAGATTCCCAAGCAGTCTCTCGTGTAAGGTCTCTGCTAAGCTCATGTTTAAGTTTCTCCCCATGAGTAGCTGCCTGGAATGATGGATAATGGTACACCTGACCCCCAGTATATTTCGCCAGAGAACCTACAAAATTATATATAGCACAATAAAGAACAGCATGATAGAAACCATAAAAAGACACTTTTCTCTATAGTTTTTGTCAGTAAAGTCTCACCTAAGGAAGCTATATCACAATACTTCTCACTGAAAGAAAATATGTCCACTCCGATCTGATTTTTCGTGAATTCAGCAGCCATCTGTTTATAGAAAGGATCTTCTGGTACCCTGAGAGTATGCTCCTTATCTGTTCCATATGCACGAACATCATCTCCTCGAAGTCTCAAATGACCAATACCAAGAGATGGCAATGTACTCTGGAAGACCAGCAACTTCCCCCCAATTTGGCTCTACAAAAGGGATGCCATAATTTAGTCCAAACAGTGCAACAAAAGGCACACGAAAACAACCAACAGAATTATTTCAATGACAAATCATCAAATTCAAATATAAAATAAATGGAAGGGAAATAAGCATCTTACCATAACCATGAATGCTGCTTTAAGTGCGGGACCAAGAGCAGATTCTACATTTACATTGTCCTGAAACATATTTGGCAAGCTATCGAGAAATGACTCAACAACATGTCTAGAATCGACCAAATTAACCAATAGGTCATCGGGCAATGGTAGGAAAACATCATCCAAATCGGCAACCACCATCATTTGAGATTGTGTCAAAGAAGACTGATACAAGCACAGAATACAAGTCATTAAAGTACCTCACATAAAATTGAGTTCGATATGTTAAAGCAGCGATGTTATTGCAAAATAAAAAGATAAAATGCAGCTTCAAGGAAAAAATGGTAACCAAGAATTGTCGGGAATACCTTGAAATTGTGGAAGTGTAATGTGCTATCAAAGGTTAAGAATCCAATCTGTGTTCGTGGAAAGCCTGGAAGATCATCAAGGCATGATTTGATGGTCTTTGCAACTACCTGGAAGAAAGTGCACGTCAAATCATAAACCAAAAACAGATTATATAAGAATATTCTGCTATGCTTTATCAATGGTACAAAAGTGATGACCCTCGGAAAGATCAAAAGTTCTAAACAAGCCTACAAAAATAGAAAGAATGTACCTCAAGCAGTCCACTTCGAACTGCGGATACTGAAACATCAATAAGAAAGAAATAGGAAGGCGGCATTGGTGGCCGCACCATGTATTCAGTTGGAGCAACAAACTCCACTGTTCCCTTAGAAAGTTCAGGTCTTTGATCTGTATCATATCTTTTGCCACTGGCATCAAGAGCACAAAAGTACTCACCAGGAACTGCAGAAAAAGATAAATGTAAATTTGTACAAACTGACTGCTGGGAAAAGGATGCTAAGAAATCATTCAGCATTAGCACAGATACATACAGATATCGTAAATAGCAATCTCAATATAATAGAATGAAAGATCACATAACAGATGACAGTTACTTTGTACGTCAAGCACTATTTCTACACAATACTATAATCAGTCAAATAACTCAAAACAGATTTAGCTACCCCTACTAATCCAGATGAACCACCAACTCTTTGTCTTGCTGAAGAAATTATGAAGGACAGCATAAAGAAAATTGCCTCTTGCACAGAAGCAACCGCTCCATTACAGTCCGTTCAACCTAGCTCCCTGGTCTCATAGATTATAAGTCCAATAAATAGCTTATGAGATATGCCGTAAAATATGTGACCTAGCTTATAAGCTATTATAACCTTATAGCTTATAAGTCTTACAATAATGAGACTAAATTTAAGCAAGGACGACGGGCCGCCCCAATATACAAAGGCATGCCTGGAGTAGCGAATTCTACTACTACAGACACCTCATTAGGAATGGCATTATGAGACGTAGAAAACACCAAGCATTTCTTTTACTACCTTTTTCTTGCCTTGGTACTTGCATCTCTAGCAGCAACTAAACTAGCATCCCAATCAACAATGCATACACATGTAGGGGGCCAAATTAATCTTTTTCTGATGTGCCTAGTCATTTCAGTTATTAAATAGCCGCTAGATATTCATTCCAAACATGGTAATTAATATGCTTAAAACAAAATACTGGAGAGAGCTGATTCAACGGCAGTATGCACTAGGTTACAGGTACTTTTTCAAGCCCTAAAATAAATAAATCTGAAGGCAGCTTCTCGAAGGAACTTTTCTGCCATGATCAATACCTGATGTCCCAAATCGCAAGATAATAATACAACACCCAGAACCAAACCAAGATTAATTTCCCCATAATCTTAAATCTTTTCCATTATTCTTTTTCAAATGAACATTTCCAAATTCCTAACTTGCATTCATAGATGATGGTTGTTACCATCTGAAGAATAGCAATACACAAGGTAGCATTGAGTATAATCTATAGATAAAACAGCTAAAGAAAACTAAGTATGATTTTCCTTCTCTACCATTCAACGTTGCTCAGGCTACAAAATGAAGCCTCTCTGGTATGTCCAGTGACGTATACACAAATTTTACACTAATGAATATTTATCTTACTCAGGCTACAGATCAGTCATAGCATAAACAGTTGCACACAAAAATTTATCCCCCTTTTAAGGAAATATTAAAACACCACAACATTATGCTATGCTACACTGATCACACTATTCCGCGAATCCGACTCTAAAACTATAGGAATGCAAGGCAAAATTGAAAAACAGCACACACAATCACATAGATAGCTAACCTAGTTACATAAATTATCACATGATATGGTGGCTGGCAGAAACAATAATAATCAGATAAGAAAAATTGTTTGTGTATGTAAAATGCTCTCTATCAGCCATTCAATACAGATAGAATATTTATAAGCTAAAGTTCAAAGTTACCATCACTGAGCAACGTGCAAAGATTGCAGCGCCATTTCCTTCCAGCATCTGCAAACGTTGCATAAGGGTTTATATATGTCCTGCATCTTCGACAACGGATAACACCGGCTGACCCAAAGTTAATAACCGGCACATCCTCCTAAGTAACAAGAAACGGGCATGTAAAAAAATATCCAATGCTTTGAAAAAGGAAAAAAAGGTAAAGCGCAGAGTTCATTACCCCATCAGGTGATTCTGCGAGAGGATGTACCACAGCCCCAAGGGGCAAATGCCACCTGGAGACCAACGACTGGGACGCCGGAATCGCATGGGTTGTCAGCCGGAAGAACCTCGGGTGGCAGTTCAATGGGTATGCCTCCGAAACCTTAACGGGCTCCTCATCACCATCCAATGGCCGTGGCAGCCCTTTTACATCAACACCAGGGTCAAGCGATCCAGGCGCAGAACTCACTGACAGCGACTGGAAGTCCTCCACTAAACTCTGGAGATGGCCCCCTATTGGAGGCCCAGTGCTCGGATACGCTGCCTGATGACCAAAAGCCGCAACCGTCCCCATTGGAGGCGGTGGCATGGTCTGCACTGGCTGTTGAAACGCTGGCCGTGACATCGGAAACGGTGGGCTTGAAAGAGGGCCGCCAGGGTAATACCCTTGCGCAGGCTGCGGCTGCGATTGTACTGGTGGTGGTCTCGCATACGTCGGTGGTGGAGGCATAGCGCTCCCAGTAAGAGGTTGTGGCTGCACAAGGGACGACGGCGGAGGGCGAAAAGGCGGCGGTGCGGTGGCAAAAGGGCCCTGAGACGGAGGTACGGAGGCGACGGGGCCCTGAGGCGGCGGTGCGGTGGCAAAGGGGCCCTGAGGCGGCGGTGCGGTGGCGAAGGGGCCCTGAGGCGGCGGTGCGGTGGCGAAGGGGCCCTGAGGCGGCGGTGCAGTGGCGAAGGGGCCCTGAGGTGGCGGGGAACCCCTGTACCCACCCATTGCCGCGAGTGGCGCAGCCCCGAACGGCGCCAAAGGGGAAGCAGCAGCCTGCATAGGCGGCACGACCTGCTGCGGCGGCGGGGCGAACAGGGCGTCCGTCGCGCGAGGGGCGGCGCCGGGATGCATGAGCGGAGTAGCGGCGGCGAACGGCGAGGAGGACACCGGCGGCGGCGGCGGGGCGGCGGCGCTGGGCACGAAGGCGGAGACGGGCCGCCCAGGGGCGGCAGGCGGCTGCCTCTCGTTCCCCATCGGCGGCTGCATCGCGTCGGGCACCTGCAGAATCGACTGGCGGCGAAATCAAGAAAGGATTATATTTTGATCCGCGGGGTTTTTTTGATCTGATCCCACCGCCGCGGCCGGATCTGGCGGGAGGAATCAGAATTAGGGGAAGGGACTCGAGGGCGTACCGAGATAGGGGCGTCGGCGGCGAGGCGACGAAGGGCAGGGTGGAGGTGAGAGATGGGGGAGGACGCTGACGCGACGCGACGCGACGCGAGAGGAGAACACAGAAGGAGATGGGGAAGAAGGGGAGAACAGAAAAGAGCAGGCCGGTGCGTGCGTGTGTTCGTTTATTGCAGTCGACTTGGGCTCAGGTCATGTCGAGTAGTTCTGAATCTGAACCAATTCAAATCCCATTTGAATTATTTGGTTTCCTCCAGATTCGTCTTAAATAAAAAATATAAAGAAATCCTCTTGTTGCAATAGAACTTTTTAAACGGAAATGTTTCACGCAGCTCACCCACGCCGCTCCGGTCGGTCGCCCACCCTTCGACTCCGACTCCGACTCCGACCGATCCACGCGCCGCCCCCTTCGACGACGACTGGCCACCCGCCTGCCCGCGGCCCTACGCGCGGCACCTGCCTAGCCGCCACGCGCATCCCAAGTTTTGTTGTTTTTCAAAAACTATTTCAAATTATTTAATTCAAAGATTTGGATTTTATTTGAAATTCTTGCAAATATTAAAAGCTAAATTCAAATTCCATCTCAAGTTCAACTTCAAATCCATCCAAATTCCAAATCAAATCAAAACTCAACCGAGATTTAAATTCAAATTTAAATTCGAATTTCTCTCTGGTTCCTTGGGCAGAAGCCCATTTCCTTTCTCTAGGCCTCAGCCCAACCGGCCGTCCCACCTTTCTCTCTCTCTCTTCTTTGCTACCCTTTTGTCCTGACATGCTGCGCCCAGGCCCCGCCCATGTCGTTCGCGCCTATGCCCACGCCTACACGACTGCACCGCCCCCATCACGTCACCTGGTTGGAAACTGCCGCATTCACGCCCTGCCATCAATTCCTTTTCGTTTCCTTAGTTTCCATGCTTGGGGTCGAAATCGTCGCTGCAATCACGCCTGCGCTCGCGCCCGCTCAGTTGTCGTCCCGCCCTATAAATTGGAGCACCATGACCATTTTCCACCCCTTCACACTCCACCCCACCACCTCTCATGCCCCATCGCCGCCGTGTAAGGTCTTTTTCCTGAGCGCCAGACACCACTCTGTCTCGTTGTTCCCACTGCTCTGGTGAGCTTCTTGCATTTCCTCTCGCATCATCTCATGTTCCCAAGTCTCATGAGTATTTTCCCTCATTCAATTTAACCTTTGTCGCAGCTCGCCACTGGATTTTTACCATCTTCTCCGTCACTGACCTAATCGCTGCCGCTGTCGAGTTCGCCGTACTAGGTGAGCATCTTCCTGATTATTTGCACTCGTAGCATCGCCTCCACCCCCTCTATCCTTTCCCCACCACGATTCAATTGTTGAGCCACCGTAGCCTTCTCCACCAACGCCATCTTCTTCCCCGGCGCCGGCCACTGTCGCCCCGCCACCACGAACCACCTCTAGCCATGTTGTATGTCCCGGAGGACTCCCCTCGCCATTGTCGTGCTTGTGTGCATGCCGCTTTCTAAAGGACATCACCGGAGCGCCGTTGTCGCTAGCGTAGCCTCTATGCCCCTCTACTTGCCCCCTATCGCCGCCCTAAGGCCACACCAACCCATTTTGGTTGTCACCCAGCCTTCCCACACTGCCACTCGCCGCCGCCACTACCATTCTGAGCTGTCGACCACCTCCTCTTTTTTCTCCCTCTTTCTTCCTTTCTCTCTTTGTCAGATGTGTCCCACCTGTCAGTCGACACTATTCCATGAACCGAAGTCAACATCGTGGACTCAGTCCATAGATTAGGGTTCCACGTGTTATTCTCTGGAACTTTTAATTAATGTAATCCGAGAGGGGAATATTCTCTCTCTCTCTCTCTTTCTCTCCCTCTCAATTCTAGCATTTTTAGTTCCGATGAAACTTTCGAAAGTGTGTTCTTCTTTATACGAGCTCCGATTGATCCCCTTCTTCTTCCTAAATTCATATAAATTCATAATCTATCCATCAGTGCTAATTTTATAATTTCAATAGTTTTTTGGTTATTTTTTTATTTTGCACGTATAGATTCTGACGTTGACGAAGCGAACTTGGAGCAACTAGAGGGAGTGACACCTACCTACGACGAATGATGCAGACGGGGTGTCCGATCTTTCGATGAGATTGATAAATATCGATTTTGGTGGAGGTGACTCTCGCGATCCGATTACAATCGTACGATGACGCTTGCGCCTTAGCAATCATTGAACCAACTCCGAGATGTTATTGACCTTGCTAGAAGCACGATCAACTTGACCACGAAGGTCTATTCCTGCATGCAATCGAAGAACATGCAAGAACAAGACAAAACACAATATGATGTATTGCAAATATTTATGAAATACTGATAAGGTGGGATTCCGAAAGCTGCCTTGACAGGTGGTCGTCCAACACAACTGAAGAACATAAGTTTACACAATGGCAAAATCTTAACTCAACGAAATTCAAGGAAACTAGAGGGGTGTGACCTCCTTATATAGGGAAGGGGAAGCCGCACATAGCTAACAAAATAGGGGGTGGTACTATTTATATACTATTCACAGAGGTGGTACTGTTTATGTGAACAGTATGAGCTCCATTAGGTGGTCGGCTAGCATATGTGCCAATTCTGGTACGATTACTGTAGGACCGTAAAGGCGACTAGGGGGTGAATAGGCTCTTTCTCGAATTCTTGGCTTTAATCAAATTCAACACGAACTTTACTCCTTTAGCTATGAAAGCTAAGAAGATCAGTAAACGCACAGAGGAAGCCTTGTGCTGAATTCGATAACCCCCTCAACCACAAGACACAAATGGAGAATTGATCTCACTAGGTCGGTCTGGGCACTGGCGGTCTGACCGGCTACCAAAGAGCGGTCTGACCGATTTAGATCGGTTCGACCGGCCTTTAACGGGCGGTCTGACCGCCATTGATAAATCGGTCAGACCAATTTAGTCCAGTACTGAAAAACAATGCCCAAATCCAAAACGAAATTTGGTCTAACTTTTGATTCAACCAATGAAACTTGACAAAATTTGGAGCACACCTCCCTAAGGATATTAGAGACCTATTTCTAGCGACGATCCTCCAGATCCACTTCACAGAAACGATCTCTGATGATTTTACCAAAGAAGTGCACAAACCCTAGAAATATGAAAAACTTGATTCAAGACTTGCTTGTGGGGGGTTGATGATCTAGATGATTATAGGAGTATTCCCACACATCAAAGCAAGATAAAATATGTCAAAAGACCAAGCATAAACACTTGAATCAAGGAAGCACCAAAATCAACAAAAGAGAGATGAACACAAAGGAGAGAATCGATCTCTTAAGCAAGCATCACAAGATTGATTGATTCAACAAGATGCTTACAAAGCCACTCCCTCAAGGAGGATAAGAGCTCAACAAAGAGCACACACACAACCTTCCTCTCCTCTCTTCTCCAAACCCTAACCCTAGAAAAGGACTTGGGGAGACAAAATGAATGCTTAGAGTGCTTGAGGGGCTTTTCCTCTCCCCCCTTTCTATTTATAGGAGAGGCCTAGGGTTTCCACTAATGGGCTCCCATGAAGGCCCACACACACATGGGACCCACTCACACAACTGTTGAAGCAATCGCCTGCTTCACCACGTGTAGGTTGATCAGCGGCTCTCATCACGTCGCCAAATCTCTCCTGTCCGAATCCCATCGGAACCTCCTAGAGACTTGCACCGAACTCCGCACCGTCTGATCCAACCAGCTGCACCGAACTACCCGTTCGATCCATCTTGCCCATTCTGCACCATGCTTGAGTCACACGACCTCACCCGGCATCCATGATCGTTTTGGACCTCAGCTCTCCAAGCGTAGTCCCGATCCGCCTTACCGTTGACGTCGTTAACCTACAAGCCACCTGCACAGCAATAGACAACCAAATCGTCTCCGGGAACAAGTTCTTCACAACTTGACCCACGTTAGTTCCATAATGCAATATGCAACAATAAGCCATTGAAGTTCATACAATAAACACAATCAAAACACATCAATGCCAAGAAGGCTCACCTTCAAGTGATCGACGGTCTGACCGCCCCACACGGCCGGTCCGACCGATTTCAGGCCGGTCGGATCGATTCCATAACGGCGGTCGGACCACCCGAAAAGACTTAGCCAAAATTCCATCTCGAAAATCCGAAACCTTCTGGAATTTTCAAATGAATAGAACTTTTGACTGGGAGCTCCAAAAATTATGTGACCACATATAGGAGACTCCCCTCACTTGCCTACACAACCTATTTTTGGCTTAGCCCCAAATTCCATCAACACAATTTGGTGGTCGGACCGGCAAGCATTGCCGGTCAGACCATTCCACTGGCCGGTCGGACCGGCGACCTGGCCGGTCTGACCGCCAGTGACCTGACAGCACTGGAGTAAACCCGAAAACGCGAGATTTTACAAACCAACAAAGTCATTGCCAATTGACTCATCATTCTAAGATCGTGCACATATCCTCACGATATCCACAATCTCCCCCTTGATGAACACATTGGCAATTTTTCAGAAAATGTAGTTTTTCGGTTTGAAAAGTAAAAAAATCGCAGTTTTCGCATAAAAGCACAACTTGATCTATAAGCAAGAAAAAGCCTAGGAACCGACCAAACTGGCTTCAGAATAGTATAAGCAAGTGAGATAAGGCAATGAAAGTACAAAAGGATTCAATCTCCAGAAAGTAGCCAAAAATCTCACTTAGGTCCATATGAAAGACAAATGTTCTATTTGACCTTTGATCATTGTGAGTCTTCTTCAAATGCAACTATAATCATAAAAATGCAATAAAACCAAGAGACTCAACTCACTATGATCACAAATTTTCAAAAGGTTCATTTTTTTTATATGTGAGTTCTTTTATATAAAACCTTATGTATGAAACCAAAAGCTCCAAAACAATATTTTACTTCACAATCCTTCTCCCCCTTTGACAATGAATTCATCAAGATGCATGAGAAAAGATAAAGTAAGAAGAAATGACTTTATTTTTAAAATTTAATAAAAAGGAGCCATGACCATTATCTATGTAGACAGTACAAGAATTATACCAAGCCATATAAAGAGTAGAAGCTATATTCAATCATGGCAAAACATGTACTGTAAAGCTAAGACCAAAATAGCAGTAATCTGAGACTAAAAGAATTAAAACCATGAAAGGTTGCTCAATATCATAGTTTCACTAAAAGCAACCAAAAATGAGTCAAGCCATGTCTATAAGTAAAAAGAGACTCAATACTGGAACTGAGCATTTTGAGCATTAAGAGTTCTGTCGGTGTATTAGAACCGATCTTACCTAAAGATTATTTGATTCGGGGGGTCTCCTAGAGATGAAATCACGCAGAGTGGTTGACACGGGATGTTTAGACAGGTTCAGGCCTTCTCCGGGGAGAATAACAACCCTACTCCTGTATGTGTATGGTATTGACTGTATTCTCAATGAACAAGCAAGAAACTAGGACTATTACAGATAACAGTACTTGTGTTTCTCCTTGACTCGCTCCGTTTTTCCTTCACTCGCTCTGTTTTTCGCCCCCCTCTCACCCTCTGATTGATGTCTTTATATAGTCGTGAAGAAGTAGTCGTTTTGTCCTGCGGAAGAGGCGCCTAATTAAGCCAGTAATGGGCGCATGATGGCAGTAATTACCGGCGCATTGGCTTCTTCACGCCGTCTGGCAGTTATCTTTCAGAGGTAATGGGGTATTTAAGCACTATTACTACGCAGAATAATAGTGCGTGTGGACCGTTCGGATTCCTTTAATCAATTGGACCCACTCTCTTGTAGGTTTGATTATAAGGTGGTCGTGGTTTACTTGGTCGTAGTAGGACTTACGACTGGGTATAAGTCGTAGTAGAGCTTACGACTGGGCAATAGTCGTAGAAGGACTTACGACTGGGTAATGGTCGTAGAAGGACTTACGACCAGGTAGTGGTCGTAGAAGGACTTACGACCATGACATAGTCGTAGTAAGACTTACGACTATGGGGGTGATTGTAGAAGATCTTACAATCACTTGGTAGGCCTCCCCCTTATAAATATAAGGGGTACTTCTGGGGACTATGTGACATCATATTTACCCATAATAAGAATTATAGATAAAAGATAAAATGAGGATTATTAGATCCTCGTCATCTAGCCCCCCAGCTTCAAGTGAAAGTAACTTACTTGGTGAAGGATTTGCAAATGGACTTACGACTATGAAAATGTCGTAGAATAATGGTCGAAGGAAAAACTCTTCGACATTTGAGTGCTACTTTGACCAGGAATTTGCTTGGTCAGGAAGGTTGCTTACGACTATCAAAAAGTCATAAAAACCCCTACGACTGTGAAGTGGTCGTAGTAGGACGATCGGAGAAAAAACCCTTCCGATTGATACTTCCTTCGACCAGAAAGACTTGGTCAAGAAAGTAATTTCGCTTGGAGGTGACAAAACGAACTTAATTTTCCGAACAAACCGTCTAGGGAATTGCAAACGACTCCCCCAGATCTGTTGATGAGACGGTTCCCGAAGCGGTTGCAATCGTGAAGATTGCTTACGACTATCAAAAAGTCGTAAAAACCCCTACGACCGTGAAGTGGTCGTAGTAGGGGGATCGGAGAAAAAACCCTTCCGATTGATACTTCTTTCGACCAGAAAGACTTGGTCAAGAAAGTAATTTCGCTTGGAGGTGACGAAGCGTACCTAATTTTCTCGAACGGACCATCTGGGGAATTACAACCGACTCTCACAGACTTGTCCTATGAGGCGGTTCCCGAAGCGGTGCAACCAACTCCCACAGACCTATAGGCGAGGCGGTTTAGAAGCGGTGGCAATCGTGCGGTTATAAAACTCACGGGAGTTAAACTTGGATTTTACCTTTTCCTCAAATCGCTCTGCTGTTCTTCGAGCTCTTGCTTTCTCCATCTTCGACTAGGTTTCATCTTCTCCGCCGCCAACCCAATCAAAAAACTTCTTGTTTCTGAGTGAAATGGCCAAGAGAGTTTCCGAATGGGAAGAATCGGAGATGGATGCGGCCAAGATCAAAATCTTAGTCGACGCAGGAAGATTCGAGAGAAGGCTCGGTGAAGTGGATTAGGCTATTAGGCGACCTTGGCCGTCGGGGAAAATGGGCAAATCCCGTCTTCAAGCGTATTGTGAGTGCGACCTCATTGCTGCTCACCCCTTTCTTCTGATGGTACTCGAGCACTTTGGGGTGGAATTGGTGAACTTAGGTCCTAATTCCATTACCATGTTGAGTGTCTTCGTGTACTGTGCGGCGTGCACAGGGATTAGGCGGATCTCGAGCTATTCCAATATTATTATGGGATGGCTCGACAAACCGAATCGCCGGAAGTCATGATCTCAAGCTCCACGACTCGAAGTCGAAGGAGTATATTGAGTTTTACCGGTCTTCATGGTAGGGGTGGAGAAGAGGTGGTTTCTTGGAAGTCACCTCTGAAGACCTCTCTTTCGCGGGGAAGGCTGCCGAGAAGAAATCTTCATGGGATTCGACTCCTGAAGATATCAGCCGGATTGCCCCCTATATTCAAGCCATCAAGGATTTGAAAGAAGAGGGGCTGACCGGATGGCATGTGGTAAAAGATTTTATCACACGCCGTATTAGTCCCTTGAAGAAACGAGCATCTCCTATGTGGAGATACTCGGGGAGAGGAGACCCAACCAGAGATTACGACGAGGGTAAGTAACTGTCGACTTAGCTTTCGGTTTGGTCTTCCTCAACATTGTCTAAAATTCTTATATGTTTACACAGATCTTTCACAGGCCGAGGTTGACTCTAGAGTCAGACTCATCTGTGAGAAATCGCCGCCACTCCGAGTGGCGGTTCCTCAAATCATTGCGGCTTTGTCCGCAGATGAAAAGATAGAGCGCCTAAAGGTAATCAAAAAGTTGATTCTTTCTTTAGGACTTTATAATCGTAGAACATACTTACGACTAATGGCGATCGTAGAAAGTCTTGCGATCAAGAAAGTGTCGTAGAAAAACTTATGACTTGGCACCGGTCGTAGAAAAACTTACGACTGGTTTGTGACTCTTCTTTTTCTGTTTTGCGTTACAGAAAGTAGGCATGGAAAATCGTTAGGACGACGAGGAAGTCGAACTGATGACCATTGGCGCTGGGTTGTCGAAAGACAAAGGCTTGGCTCCTCCATCTAAGAGACGTCGACTTGCAAGATCTGCCGACATGGGAGGAGCAAGCTCGAGCTCTGGTCTTTCGACCAGACCCTCTACAAAGCTGCGGCAACGTGAGACATAATCAAGCCGAGAAATTGCGACTATCGGCCGAGGAGGTTGAAGCAGCTGAATCTCTTAAGCGCAAACCTCGTGTAACATCCCAAATTGGGTTTGTGTTTCAAATGTAATAAAAATAAGGATAAATTAAAACTTTTGTTGCCTCATGTGTTGTTACAGTTTTTGAAACCTCCTTCCATTTATTGGGGGAAATTAAAACTCAAAACTTCCCCAATTAAATTCAAGTCATAAATCTCCTCAATGAAAATCTGGTGCCCAACCCCTGAAAATAATTTTCATTGAACCTAGGAGTGATGTTTAACACCTCAGAATTATTTCATAATTTTGAAATTATTTGATAATTTTGAGACAAGTCAAACATTAGTCAAACTCCTAAAATAGCCTTCTGGAATTTTTAGAGAAAAATGCAGTGCATAAAAGTCTCTGAAAATTTTATATAAGGTTCCTCCTGCTGTCAGCAATCTCCAGTTAAAATTTCATAAATTTTGGAGCTTGTTTGCTATCTCATTTGTTTTTCCTAACTCAGCCCAGCAAATAACTCAAAAATCAATCTTTACTGTTCTTCGGGTTCGAATCAAACTCGGGTTCGAGCCATCGGACTCAGTCGGATCAACTAACTGCACCGACTCAGCCGCCTCGGGCGCTTTCAATTTCGACCGTTAGATCTCGATCGTGCGGTCTGCGCTCTGAGGTAACGTTCGGACCATCCGAAAGGTGATCCATTTGAACCGTTGGATTCTAAATCGAGGGTCCACAATCGCGTGAGCGTTCGGACTATCCGAAGCGCCTCGCAACGCGTGAGCCGTAGGATCCAAATCAGCGGCGAGATCAAGCGCGCGATCGAATCGTTATAATCAACGTTCTATTTCGTGTCCGATTAAATCCAGCGGTACCGTCCTCTTTCATCTTCCTCGCTCGCGCATCGGCCAAAGTCAACGATGGTAGGTGAAAATTGCGAGCGTGGCGGTGTCGGGTCATCTCTACTTTTGGTGCGGCTCTTAGCATTATTGCTCCCGTCCGCCGCCCCACGTAGTCGTCTCCCTAGCATTACTACACGCCCGTCGCCTCGGCCAACCTCAACTCGGTGCAAAGCCATTTTTCTTGCCGTTGCTCCCCTCTTGCTCCTCCGGCTATAAAACTCTACGAGGCTTCCTTAGCATTCTTTGAACACCCTTGAGCTCCGAACCCTTTGTTAGTGCATTGCTCGAGCTCCATTTCAAAAATTTGTTCTCGGTCGCCATTATTGCCATTACGAGAGCTTGAGTTTTGATGAAAGTGGTGCTCGGTCTTTCTTACTCAAATTCTGGGTGCCTTAGCTTCCTCTCCTCTCTGTGAGCAATAGCCCTCACTCAATTTTTCGTTTGCTTGCAGAGAGCGCGATTAATTCGGATTTCCCTTTCGGTAAGAAGTCCCCATTCTTCTTCGTTAGATTTGAATCAACCCTTCTCTGTGCGTTCTCGGGCTCGGGTAACTTCTTATTAGTCCCTAGTTGCTTGCTTTTCGCTCCCTTGGACCGCAAATGGTGAGCTCGTTTGCATTTTTCGTTTCGGTCTTTTTGCTCGCGCGGTTATCTCAGAAACTTCTTGGCGTTCTAGGCCGCCATGACCAAAACCGCCTGGTACCATTGTGTGCGCAAGAGTGTTAAGGACTCATTTTAGGCGTTTTTTCGCACCATCATGGCGAGCCGCGGCGGCAAACCAATCTTCCGGTCATTTTGTCGGACGAAAATCTGGGGCGAAGTTTGAACGTGAATCGTTGTAGACCGTCGATCCTTAGATCTACGGCCCAGGATCGCGCGAAAGTTTGAATTAATCGCACGCCCTAATCAGTGGACCGTTGGATCCAAGATCCACGGCTCGCGTGTGTGTGAACGTTCGGACCGCCGAACGCTCGGATCCATGTGAACCGTCGGATCCCAGATCCACGGCTCGCGTGTGTGTGAACGATCGGACCGCCGAACGCTCGGATCCACATGAACCGTTGGATCCAGATCCAACGGTGAGCGTTTAGGGTTTGTGAATCTCGCGCGCGCGCGTTAGCGCTGGGACGCGGACCGTCGGATCCAAGATCGACGCTCCTCGTTCGGCCACGTCAATTCAAAATTGTGATTTTCCCGAAAGGATTTATTTATCAACTGAAAAATGTGATAACTTGTAGAATGCATAACTAATTCATTTTAAATCCTTTTCGGGAGATTCAAATTTTGTGGGTTATGTTTTCAACTGAACTTTAATCTAAAAATGTTTCCAACCCAGTATAGCTCGAAATTTTTGCTAATGAATAGTAGCATTTTGATTTATAAAAGTGAGCAAAATTGTTTTGGTCATATCTTTGGCATTAAGAATCCAAATCAATTGGTTCTTGTTGCTAAATTCTTTATAAATCATGATCTTGCTCTGTAAAATTTTCTGAATTTTTGGAGAGAGTTCTTTGTTGGGTCTTTGCATTTTATTCGTTCTTATCGGTTGCTTTTTGCTTTCGTTAGGATCCGAAGAGCACGTTGATAATATTATTGATCCTCGGCAACACCTTGACCCTCGGCAAGCAAGGGCAAGATATTTGATCATAAATGTCCCATTACTTTCAAAGTCTAATATCTTGTTTACAAACTATATGTATGCATTGCTTTTGTGTCCAATTATTTTTGCCTGTTTAGAGTAGCTATTCCTAATGCATTGTTGCCATTAAAATGTTATCCCCGCCACAACCATAAGTTATTATCATCATTTGGTGAATTAGAGCCGGTGATTTAATTATGCTCTTTACCGCCTTTGCGATGTCATGCTTAGAAATGCTTAGCTACGGTAGAATTGGGCGGTTATCGACTTAGTCGATGACCTTGATCACACAAATCATTTTGTTTATTTTTGGTTCATACCTTATGCTTTTGTTTTGTAAAACCGAAAATGAAACAAAATGATTTGACTTGGGCACAATGGCATGTTGGTGTGATTGTTGGGTGTGACAAGGAAAGGTGCCCAGTCCCTAAGGACCGAATTGTTACTTGTGTCACTAAGCCAAGCGCTTATGCGTGCTAACCACGCGAGAGGATATGGGACCTCTCTTGACTTAGTACTTTGGCGTGGGTTATCTCAGTCGCGAGGAGGGGGTTGTGTGTGTTGTGTGAAACATGATATGTGTTCTCGGTGTGCTTATGTTGGGTGTGCGGTGGTGGAGATTAGGGTAGGCTCTCCACCTCGAGGAGCATTGTAGTTGTCCAAGGCTTTACTGCGACGGGTAGTTGACCGAGGCTTTACAATGACTCAGACACAGCGTATGGGTTTCTATCCATACAGGCGGCTCGTGAATAATTCACAATATTGGAAATGTCTCGTAGGACTTAGCCGTCTTAGGCATACCTAAGGAAGTGTGCTTAATAGCTTGGCAAAAGCGATGCAGGCGTGTGGGTACATTGGTACACCCTGCAGAGATAAAACTATTCGAATAGCCTCGTCTAGGTTATGGACATGCTTGGTAAGGTCGTGCAAGAACTAGACTACAACCTTTTAAATTAAAATTTGACATGGTTGGCATGAATGGGTAATTCATGCTATTGTGGAGGCTATTGGGTTAGCCACTTCGGGACTGCATTTATCGTTGTTGATACTTGATTACTACTATTTTTATCAAATAAAATCAGATTGCAAAATTGCCTTCAATCTATTACGTTATTGCAAATAAAACTTGCTTTATGCTTACAAATTTGAGTCCTATCCTGCTCCACTTAAATAAGCTTGCATATAGTTATTGTATAGATCTGTTATCATTCTTATATATCTTGCGAGTACATTCAAAGTACTCACCCGACTTTCTTTGAAGTGCTTTTGTTTGAGAGGAAGAAGGTGAGCCCAAGGGCCTCACTTTTGTGAGATGTCTTTGTGGTTTGACGACTAGCTTGGCGGTCCGGTCGGTTGCCTTGTGGGTTAAAGGCACACTGATTGGCTCTTTTATTTTATAGCCATCTTATGGCACTTTTGCTTCCGCTGTTAAATTTCCTTATATATATGTCATTTGGCCGGTCAGCCTCTCTTTTGTAATCGCTATCTTCTATTTATGCTATATTTTGGATTGTTGTTTATGTTTCGGTTCTATGTGAATGAATGGAATTGATGCATGAACTTTGTAAAGGGGTGTGTATACTGCATTTCAGGGAAGTATACATGTCTCGAGTCTCGGATTATCTGCTTTGTGATGCTAGGACCGAATGGGTGGTTAAGCATTACAAGCCGGATAAACCGGGGTCTCACAAGGTTTGGTATCAGAGCCATACTGACCGTAGTAACCCAAGCTTGGTCGTCTTTAGGATATTTTGGAAAACCCTAATTTCAAAGTATCAAATGATTTATGAAAGCTTAAGGAATTCTCAGATTTTACTTCTTACCTATCTTAGCTTTCTCCTCTCATCCTACTCTAATTTGAGTTTTGAAAGTTGTTTTCCTCTCATCTCCTTTTCAAAGATAGTGTTATCAATTAAAGGGGTTTTGGGAACCACTGAGTTTGGCAAATTGAAATGCTTAGGGTTTTGAAGTTTCTGGACTGGAGATTTCGGCTAGAGGCTTGGATGCGGAATCTGGACAGCACACCTCAATTTCCAGACAGCGAGCTCAATGGTTTTTGATAGGGCCACTGAGCTCGGCAAATTGAAGTGTGCGATTTTGAAGTTTCTAGAATGGAAGACTTATTTGGAAGCTTGGATGCAAAATCGCTCTGACAACCTCAATTTAGGACAGCAAGCTCGATGGTTTCTAATGGGGTAGAAAATGAGATAATAATCAACTAAAACTTGTGAGGTTAAATAGGGTAAGATGTGATACTAGTTAGCTATGTATCTGACACTATTTTCGCTGATTTCACCTTGCTCTTTAGTGGTATTAGATCTTACCTTAATCTTCTGGTTTTTATCTTCTCAATCAATTACTCGTTCATTCAATACGGGTTAGTTGCATTGGGGAGTTGAGCTTTAGTTTTATGATTCCTTGCCGTTTTGGAGTCTTTTTATAAACTGTTTAAGTTTATACACATCTGCTTTTTGGCTTTCGGTTAGGGTGATATTCCATTCCCTAGTCGTTAGCTTTTCGCTTTCTTTCGGCTTTGAATCTTTGAGTTTAGTTTTAACCAAAAATTTCTTGTAAGGATGGCGGGCCTTTTCGCGCGGCCAAGGCGATCGGTGGTCGGACGAGGATCTTCCTCCTCCTCCGACCATGGCCGAGGTCCTTCTTGGATCGAGCGCAACGTGCAGGAGAGGACGGAGAGTTCTTACGGGCGTCATCGCGCATAACACTTCGCCCTTACGGTGCCGGGATCCGGGCAAGGAGTGGACACCGGCCGCGTGGGGACTTGCGGAGTTTCTTCGCACCCCCCCATTCTCGAGTCGAGGACCGCAGCTTGACGCAGACGATCGGCTTCGTCTGGTTGGCGGAAGCTTCGGATAGCGATGTCGAGCACGAGAAGGCGCTGCCTCGCACTGTGGAGGTGCGACTTTATCTTGGTGGGAGAGCTTTCTCGCCATCTGACTGTGACGCCACACCGTCACACAGGAGGTTTCGCATGCGCCTTCCGTCAGTCACATTCCTTCCGGCTGATGAATTTGAAGAAGAAGGAGTTCTTGTCGCTCGAGACAAGGGCGTTTCTCGATCTGAGTACTTATGCGAGTTTAACCATTTGGCTCGTTATGCTCCGGAAGAGGTGGCCACTGATGAGGCCAAGCAAGAGAAGTTCAAGGATGGTTTGTCTGAGGAGCTTCAGGACAAGCTATCCATCGTCGACTTCCCAGATTTCCAGGCCTTGGTGGACAAGGCCATTGTCGCCGAGCACTCAGGTAGAGGAAATCAGATCATGGGAGAAAAAGCATGCTGAAACCATTGCTTCCTATGAAGAAGAGGTCAAGAAATTGGACTCTCAACTAGTAGGTAAGAAATGCTTTTACCTACAATTATTTTTTTGTTATCTTGCTCTAGAAGTTTATTTTTGTTTGACCGGTTTTATTCTTTTCAGAACAAGTGGTCGAAAACAAGAAACTTCGCGAGGCTTCGACTCATACCCAACAGGAGATAGAGTCGATGAAGACTAGTCTTCAAGGCAACATCACACTCCTGAACAATGTACTTGGTGAGCTACATTCTGAGGGAAAAACTCCTCGAGAAGATCAGAGTTGCTCACATAAGTACCATTGGGGAACAAGTCGAAACTTGCAAGAAATGGTGACCACTCGAAGGCTAATCAAGCCGAATCAATAAGGGAGGCGATCGAAGCTGCGATAAGATGCGCTTTGGCGAAACTTAAAGCTCAAGACCCCTTAATGTGCAACCAATCGAAGCCGACTTCACCGTATCCGAATCAAAGGCAAGTCGTCGATTGAGGAAATGCGATCGATTGGCAAAAGGTGGCGGAGGAAATGCGGCTAGGCACTCCCCTTGAGTAATCTTGTAACTACTTTGTAAGGCGAGCGGTTTACATTGATGAAATATATGATCCAACTTGTTTCTGAAAATCATCTTGTCAAGTAGTTAGTAACTCAAAAGATAATAGGCGAATGAAAAACCAAGGTGAAGTTAAATTAATAACTTTATCCTAGGCCATCTTGTTTCCTGAAAATCATCTTGTCGAGTAGTTAGTAACTCAAAAGATAATAAATGAATGAAATACTAAGAATTGAAGTCAAATTAATAACTTTATCCTAGCCCCCGACTATTTGCTTAGCTTGTTTAGACAATCTAAGTAAATAGTGTTTGAAATGGGGTTTCTGAAAACATAGAGAGGTTTGTTTAACTTATAGTTTTTGTTATGGTTGTCAAGCCTTTGGTCGAAAGTGTAGAAAGCATTTCGACACTAGGAAGTTCCTTCTAGTGGCGGGACCACGTCTGAGAGGAAAGGCTTCAACTAGGTGATGTTACCACCTCCGACTAGTTTAATCGAACCAGGAACAGCAACTTGAGTTAAGCAAACGTCTTAGAGGACTTTAATAATTCGTTCGCCCTTTTTTAGTGGACTCGATAAGTTTTTTCCAGTAGCAAAAGTGGGAGACTGAGCAACGCTAGGAAGTTCCTTCTAGTGGGCGGGACCACGTGCGAGAGAGAAAGGCTTCGACTAGGTGTATCTCTTCCTTCGACCAGTTAAAACGAAACGAGTACACCAAAGGTGGTCAAATAAATATAAGAAAGTGCACTCTACTTAGAATATTTTTCGAAATTACTGAAAAAATAAACTAAGATGGGAAGAGTTGGTTTTGAGAATATTTCGACTAGATAGAACCTGAGCTCTCTGTATTGGCAACAAAAGTGAGTAACGAGTCGATGCTAGGAAGTTCCTTCTAGTGGGCGGGACCACATGCAGAGAGGAGAGACTTCGACTAGATGATCTTACTTGCCTTTCGACCAGTGTAAAGAAAACTGGGCATTTTTGGATGTTAGTCGAAAGATTATAAAAGCACTACTCAAAAATAAGACAAAAGAGGTAGAAGGAACCTGGACTTTTATTGCCTGAGAGGTTGGTCATACATAGAATTTGCGTAACTGGTCGATGTTCCAAGAATTTGAGAGAACCTGTCCGTCTTCCATTGCTAGTCGTACCGACCCTGGCCGAGTGACTTCGACCATTGTGTAAGGACCTTCCCACTTAGGAGAAAGTTTATTCCGATTAGACTTGGATTGGCAGAGCCTCAATACCAAGTCACCTACAGCAAGGCTGCGAGGCTGGACCTTACGATCGTAGTATCTGCGTAGGGCTTGTTGGTAGGCTCTTTGAGCGGATTAAGGCCATGTTTCTCCTTTCTTGAGTAGGTTAATGTCATCCGCTCGAAGTTGTTCTGGTCGGAGTTGTTGAAGGTTTCAACTCGTGTCATCGCAATTTTAGCTCGGAGGAAGCATGGGTTGACTCGAACACTAGAAAGAATGGTGTTTCTCCTGTCGCTCGACTAGTGGTCGTACGAACTACCCATAATATGGAAGGTAATTCTTGTACCCAAGCCCCCGGGCGCTTAACAAGCTGGTCGAAGACTCGGGTTTTAATTCATCGCATTATTTGGCCGTTTGCACGTTCGACGCCCGTTGCTTTGGGGATGTGCAACGAAGAATAGCATAACTTGGTACCCAACTCGTCGCAAAATTCACGAAATTTTGCACTTGCGAAGTGTTTACCATTATGCGTAATTATCAGACTCGGAACTCCAAATCGGCTAATTACGCATCTCATCATGAACATTTTTTTGCTTAGTTGTTATCGATTCTGAGTTCGGCCGATCCACTTTGTGAGCGTGTCAATGGCCACAAAAGGAATTGAAACCTCGGTGCTTTGGGAAGCGGTCCTAGGATATCAAGACCCTAGGTCGCAAAAGGCCAAGAAAGAGGTATTGTCTGTAATGCTTGAGCTGGTTGGTGTGTTTGTCTACTATGAAACTGGCATTGGACACACTTTTTAACCACCTCTTTGGCATCGTCTGAGTCAGTAGGCGATAGAAACCTTGTCGAAAGGCTTTCTGACCAATGTTAGAGGAAGCATGCGTTCCACAGATGCCTTTGTGTATATCATGAAGGAGTGTTATTCCTTCGTTTTGCGGAATGCATCGCATGAGTATCCCTTGGGTTCCTCGTTTGTAGAGGACTCCTTCGACCAAAGTATACATTTTGGCTTTTCGGGATAAACGATCTGCCTCAAGATCATCTTTGGGTACGGAACCCTTGTAAAGATACTCGTAGATGGGAGTCATCCAGGTATCCTCGTAGTCTAGTGATTCTTGACAAGTCTAAAACTCCTTATAAGAAGCAAGGTTTAGGATTCAATTCTTTTCAAGACAATTCAAACCCAAAAGTCATTCAAGTTTTGGAAAAAGGTTTAATTGAATTCAAAACCCAACCTGCAAAAACATCTTTTAAATCTGCAGGTTTTGCCCAACCTTGTATTAATTCGAATGGTGCTTCTTCTAGTGGTACCAAGTACCATTGCACTTATTGCAAGAAAGGTGGGCATTTGATTGAATCTGTTGGCGTAGGTTGAAAAATGATAGGAAAAATCTTGATAGAATTTCATTCAGCAACCTAGAGCTTTTATGAGACATGGTAACTTGAAAGGAATAAACACGGATTAGGATTTTCTCACATGCTAATCATCATGCTTCTACATATCCTAATTCTCATGTTCTTGATTTGCCTTGTCCGATCATTGGTGGTCACCGGTCGACCGATTTGGTCGCCGGTCGACCGCCTTGACAACGATCGAGATCGCCCTTGACGATTTAGTTCCCATGTTAGCAAACATTGCTCATAACGAATTTTAGATGAAATCAAGGATAACACTACGCTTTGCATACTACTCGCAGACGTGTGTCTCGATCTTTGGGTTCCCAAGTCTTGTTTAACTAACTTGATGTCGAGACACATCGTTCTTCGTGCCTTGATTTTTCAGATCGCCGCGGAAGAGGAAGAGCACGTGCTTTGTTGACTCATTTGTTCACGCCATATGACAGGAGACTCAAGATGGTTCACCTTCTTCACGCGATCGACGGGTTTCAAGCATCTCGAGAACTTCCCATCGCCAGCCGTTAAGCTCTTATTCAGTACTTACACTCTACTCTCTTTGTATGGCATTTGATATTCCTGTTCTTTATCCTTGTCCATTCGGGGGTTTTTCTTATTCTAATTGTGCGGGCTGTCGGCTAGATAGGAAGAGTACCTCAGGCGCTTGTCACCCACTAGATTCTTCTCTTGTATTTTGCTTTTATCCTCACCAAATCTTTAGACCCAACTAGGTTTGCCACCTTGAGAAGCGAGTTAGGGGTTATTTATCCTTATGGGTTGGTTTGAGGGAGTTCGATCTTTCGATCTTTCCTTGTTCTTTTGATCTTTTATTGTTCTTTTTCTGGACTTAGTGATCCTTTTGAACTTTTTAGGTTTTTAGGCTTTTTAATTGCATCTCATTGTGTCATATTGCATTCATATGAAAAATCCAGCAAGTGGTATAACAACAAGTGGTAACAACAAGTGGTTACAACAAGTGGTATGAAAAATACAAAAAGATGCATTATAATATAAGTTTTTCTGCTTATCTTTTAAAATTGATGGAGCTTTGCCTATTACCCTTTGGAGCTTTTGTATTTCAATTCTTGCTCAATGTCATGTCTAGCTCTTTGATTTGCTAGAATTATCATGCTTTCACATGTGTAGCTAAGTCTTTGCCATATGAGCTAGAACCTTTTAAATAACTCAAATTAAGAAATTGAAATTTGTGGATGTTTTAGCGAGTTGCGCAATTAGTGCTCCTCTTGTGACATTGGCCCTGTCAGAATTGCTTTGTTAGCTCTTTGATCTAAAATTTACCATTACTTGAGCTTTTGTGTTCTTGAGATTCTAAAACTGCTCATGTGAAAAATGAAAATCAAGATTGTCTTATGCTTAAATTGTGCCAAACTATTCTTACGAGACTGCTTGTCAAATGACACGAACTTGGAGATAGTTTGATGAACCAGACGATCTCATGGGGACTGCTTGTCAGAAATGACATGAACCTCAAGATTTGTCGCCCCGGTAGAAGCTTAGAAAGAGTTTGTGGATGGCTCCTAGTCCAGGATCTTCTTTACTAAGATATACCTTTAATCAACTTTTGGTCGAAGCTTAGGATGAGTTTGTGGATGGCTCCTAGTCCAGGATCTTGTCACTAAGTTAGATCATTAGTCAACTTCAATATTCAATGCAAATGAGAAAAATATTGACAAATGGGCGTTTACAAAATATTGAGCAAAATGATTTAATACGGGACTTGATTGACTCTTAATGTGGTCTTTGTTAGATTTTTGATCTCACTTTGACATTTTGACATGGCCAATTTCACTTTAGGATCCTGTTGATGAACTTCTTTGAATTTGAGCGTTGCTTAAATTGATCAAATCTGCTTTACTTTTGAGCCTTTGTGCTTAGCTTTGATATATATGTCTTACCATGATCTTGCTAATATTGTCGGGCTTGATATCTTTGTTTGTGCAATATTAGAGATACTAGCTTGTTCTTTTGGGTAATCTCCAAAGCTTCTTGTAATCAAAAATTGAAAAATACAAAAATTGAAGCCACTCCATTGCACTTCATGCATATTCCTCTTTATGCTTCTTTTATTTACCTTCTTTCTTTATCATCTATTGGTTATCTCGGATGAGAGGAAGGCGTGATTCCTTGATGAATCCATTGTCAAAGGGGGAGAAGATGTGTTAATTAATGAGAAGATATTTCTTTGAGAGAAGATGTGTTATATTTCTTTGCTATTTTTATTTGGAGAAGATGTGTTAATGAGAAGATATTTCTTTGTTGGGGGAGAAGATTAAACAAAGGAGTAATGGCGAAAAGTTGAAAGTTTTGAAAATCGAGGATCATAGTGAGGGGAGTTCTTGAGTTGCATTCTTATTGTTTTATTGAATATTCGACCTTGAATTGCATTCTTTTATCCTCACAATGATCATAGGTCAATTGAACAATTGTTCTTTCATATGGACCTCATGTGAGAATTTTGACCCTTTTTCTCGAAATCAAAATTTTGATGCTTACTTTTGCCTTGTCTCACATGCCTATACTATTCTGATGCCGGCTTGGTCATTTTCATTGCTTTTTCTTGCTTATGGACCAAGTTGTGCCTCATGCGAAAAGCTCGCGAGTAAACTTCGTTTTCAAACCTCTTACTTACATTTTACGGATAATTGTCAATGTGTTCATCAAGGGGAGATTGTGGATTTCATGTGGATATGTTCGGATCTTAGGATGATGTGACAATTGGCAATGGCGTTTACGGTTTGTAGTTTCACGTGTTTTCGACAAAGCTACGTGTATTACGGGCGAGGCGGTCAGACCGGTCCTTGCAGCGGTGATCCGACCGGTCCCAAATCGGTCGGGCCAGGCCATGTGGAAATGATCGGACCGGTGGTGACCAAAAGTGTTCAAAGCAGTGGGCCAAAAATAGGTGTTGTAGGCAAGTGAGGATCCCAATGCACTTGGTCTCATAATTTTGGAGTCTCGAAGAAGTTCTATTGGATTTAAGTTTCGAAGGTTTGGTTTTTGAGGTATGAAATTGGCTAAGTCCCAAGGCGGTCCGGCCGCTCACGAGGAGCGGTCCGACCGCCATGGCGGTCCGACCGCTCACTGGGCGGTCGGGCCTTAATAACTTGAACGTTGGCCAACCGTGGCGATGTTGATTTGTTAGGTCAAAGTCATTGGTTTCATGGCATATGTTTTGCATGATGCATGTTTTGACTAACATGGGTCAAGTTGTGAAGAACTTGTTCCCGAATTCGTGTTTGCTTGTCTATGGTTGTGCGGGTTGCTTGGTGGTCAACGACGGTCAGCGGCGAGGAAGATCGGGACTAGACTTGGAGAGTTGAGGTCGAGCGATTGGCGATGCGGGTGAGTCAACGACTCAAGCGTGACACAAGATGGACAAGGGTGACCTATTGGCGAATCCACGGCGCATGGTGAAGCGGTTTAGGTCAAAGGTTAAAGAGCGGCGCTTTGCGGCGTGCGTGTGTGACCCATTTGTTAGTGGGCCTTAACGGAGCCCAATGGAGTCAAACCCTAGAGTCTAGGCCTCCACTATAAATAGGGGAGGTGGTGGTGCACCATCTAGCTCTTTCTCTCTCGCCTTTTATGTTTCAAAACCCTAATTGTCTTTAGGGAGTTGAGGTGGAGGCTAGGGCTCTTGATGGTTTGTGGTGAATTTCGTGATCTTTGATTGTCCATCGATCCATGATGGTGTGGATGTAATCCGGCAACAATCACGAAATCAATCTATGCAAGGTTTGCTTGAGATAAGTCTCTTTCGTTCTTGCTTTCAATTTCGTGTTTTTAGGGCTTTCTTTGATCCGCGAGTTTGTGATTGATTCTTTCACGTGAATTAGCTTGCTGTGATATGTGTGAATCTATCTAGCATCATCTTGATCATCAATCTCTCACGAACAAGCTTTAGGATCAAGTTTTCGTTCTTGCGGCTTTAGACCTTACGTTAATCAATTGGCAATTGCTCAAGATCGTTCCAAGAATTATCATAATATTCGATTGGAATAGGTCCTCAATAGCATATAGAAGGTGTGTGCAAAGTTTCATAAAGATTAGAGTTGAGAATCAAAAGTTTCACCTAATTGCAACTTCGTCATCGGGTGATTTTCTTTATTGCGGATCGGTTCGAGTCACGGTCGGATCGCCGTCATCACCGGTCGACCGATTTTGAGCGGTCCGACCCTTGACATAACGCCGGTCGGACCGCGACAATCGGTCCGACCGATTGGGTCAGTGATCGGACCGCCGTCTTTGTGAGTCTTTGCAATCTTAGTTGATTTTGGTAGCATTGCTTAGGGTTTAATTGGATTCAATACTAGTCTTCCATTTGTCTTGGTATATTGATCTTCATAGCTTTCTAATAGCTCTTTGGGTGAAATTGTATTGAGTTCATAATTTGTGAAAAAGTGAGCGTGCTCCTATTCACCCCCCCCCCTCTAGTCGCCCTTTACGGTCCAACAGGTAGTCCTTTTTCTCCTAGTCGTGCGATGAAACGACTTAAAGCCGCCATGCACCCGGTGAGTTTCGGACTTCCTTTTTGTGGTCGGAGGACGATCGGAGGATGGCCTTTATTTTCGAGATTTGCTTGATTCCTCGTTCGGATACTAGGAATCCAAGCAATTTTCCTGAAGAAATTCCAAACACACACTTCTCGGGATTAAGTTTTAAGCGGCGCTTTCTGAGATTGTCGAATGTTTCTTGTAGGTCGGTGATATGATTAAATTTCTTAACGCTTTTTACGACTAGATCATCAACATAGGCTTCGATTCGGCCTAATTGAGATGAAAAAGTCGATTGCATTAAGCGTTGAAAAGAAGCACCGCATTCTTTAGACCAAATGGCATTTTGACATTGCAAAAGGTACCAAATGGTGTAATAAATGCGGTCTTTTCTTCATCGTTCAGACACATATTGATCTGGTGATATCCAGAATATGCATCTAAAAAACTTAATATTTCACAACCTGCGGTAGAACCAACCAAGCGATCGTCTGAGGTAAAGGAAAATCATCTTTTGGACAAGCTTTATTAAGATCGGTAAAGTCACGCACATCGCCATTTTCCGTTTGACTTTTGACCATTCTGAGGTTAGCCAACCACTCGGGTGGTTGACTTCTCTTATAAAGCACGCTTTAAGTAGCTTATCAATTCGATTTAATAGCATCTCGTCGATCGGGGCAAATCTCGTAATTTTTGTTTTACGGTACTTTATCGGTAGTAAAGCTAGCATGTGCTCGATCACCTCCCGGGACTCGGGCATGTCGGATGCTTACCACGCCAAGACATCTGCGTTAGCTCGGAGGAAGGTAATGAGGGTGTCTTCCTATTTGGGGTCGGAAGTCTCCCCGTCTGAGCGATCTTGAGGGTTTCTCTGCGTCGGAGGAACCTCTTTAACTTGGTCGTTCGGCTTTGGTGCGACTTTAGGCCGACTTGCTAGTCGGTCGACTTCGTCTCGAGTTGGTATTTGACCAACCATCTTGAGGGATCGACGGTCGTAGTTATACGCCATCTTCTTGTCACAATGAATTATGGTCACTCCTTTGGGACCTGGAATCTTAAGACATTGATACCCATAATGAGTAGCCATTAAGAATTTTGCCAAAGTAGGTCGTTATATGCCGTATCGAAATCGACCACATCAAAGGAGACTTTCTCTGTCCTGAAATTACTTGGTGAGCCAAATGTTAAAGGAAGAGAAACTTGGCCAATGGGTTTGGCTGAAGACCCCGGTACGATTGCATGAAAAGAGTATCGTACCGGTCTTACCTTTGTCCTGGGTACTTGCATCTCGTCCAGGGCATTAGTAAATAGTATGCTCAAGGAACTGCCACCATCAACCAACACTCGATTGACCCGACAGTTGTTGATGGTGGGTTCGACCACAATCGGATATCGACCTAATCGATTCGAAGTGATCGGGCAATCACCCTTCTCGAAAGAAATGGTAACTTCCGACCACTTCGGTAGGTTATTGACAAGAGGAGCATCTATAGAGTTTACCTCTCGTCCGTGACTTTGAGTTGTCGTTTGACTCGTATGTCGATGATCCTCCGTAGATGTGCTTTACGGTATGTTGCGGATCTTGGAGCGACATCTCTTCATCATCCGACGACTTTTGGCCACTCGTATTCCCTACTTGCTCGAGAGTGGGAGTGGCTCTTCTTCGTTGTAGTAGTCCTCGAGCTTTCTTTGGAAAACTTCGGCGATTCTTGAGGTCATGTCCTTTCTTTTATGAAAAGGATACCACCTTGGTTTGTCGTTCCTACTATCAGGGCGCTTACCTTTGCCTTGATCAGGGTACGACTTGGTGGCTCGGGGCTCTTTATCTTTCACGGCAAAGACCTCCTTGAAACCACTGGTTTGTGGTTTTTGACACTTTATTTTCTTCTTGGACTTCTTTGCTTTCTTGTCCTTACCAACTTCACCTGGCTCTCGAGGAGTGTACGTTTCTCGATCAATAGTGTTGTTCCACTCGACCGCCTCAGAAGCAGTCGCATATCGATCGGCCATCTCGAAGAGCTCGGCAACAGTGTTGGGAGGATTCAAAGCAATATCCTCTGTTATACTTCTACTACGGACTCCTTGCTTAAAAGCCACGATCACGGAGAGTCGAAATTTCGGAATTGAGTTCTGAACGACTAAAGCGTTTGATGAATTGACGCAAAGTCTCGTTATTGTTCTGTTTTATCCGGTGCAAGTCGTCTTCCTTTCCAGGGCGGTTGTATGTGCCTTGGAAATTCGCCTGTAGAAAATCGCAGAGGTGTTGCCAAGAGTAGATCGACTCGAGTGGTTGGTTTAATAACCACGATCGAGCGGATCCTTCAAGCACAGTCGGAAGGTAATTTGCCATTACATGCTCTCCTCCTGCTGCTCGGACAGCTGTTGTATAGATCTGAAGAAATTCGATGGGATTTTGAGATCCATCAAATTTCTCCATGTTCACTGGTCGAAAATGAGGTGGCCAGCGAACTGCTCGAAGGTTAGGCGAAAATGCCCGGCATCCGGTAATAACTTCTTGACGCCTTCTTTGCAGGAAAGAAGGGTTAATGTCACCAGGTGATCATATACGACGATACCCAGCAACAGGCTAACCTGTCCTGTAGTAGGTCTCAGCTCTACGAGGGGAATACTCCTCGTACTCCATCCGTTGCGGATTTCCTTGTCGAAGTGGTGAATGATCACCTCTCCGAGGGGCTTCTTGATCATCAGCCAATCGAAATGTATTTCTCCGAGTAGAGGATCGATGCGACTTATGGCCGTGTCGATTTCTACGTGGTGAAATATTTGATTGACTAGTAGCTGAGGAAGTCACATTGCTACGATTACCTGAATGATGTCGACGAGGTACTTCCAGTCTTGTCATCACGGTTCGAAGCCTTTGCGCAATCTCTTCAGCAAAGAGATCGTACCCTGGCGTTCGAGCAAGCTCTTGATTGGGATTTTCGAGTAAGTCGTTGATGTCCTGGAGTTCTTGTACCTCCTTCGACTGATGTTGAATGCGCCCCGGCAGATTCTTCTGGGCTGCAATCTTCTTCCGTCGGATGGCCTCAAAATCCTCCTCATTAGATCTTTGAGGCCTTCTCAGTGGAGTGCGAGAATGTCGAGGATTTCCCTCGCGTTCATCAGAGTGTTGGTCATGTCCGTCACCGGTGGTGCCCTTGCCATTACCACGAGGGGGCGCAGTGTGTGATCTTCGGGGAGTGTTCTTATCTCGGCCTCCATGAGGCTGACCCTGATTTGAGGGAAGGACGAAGACCTCCCGTTGATGATTCTCACTTGCGCTCGAGGCCTCCCAGCTCGAGGAGTACTCGAGAGACACCATCTGGCGACTTGGAGCAATCCCCTCCAGGTAGGGGAACTCTGGGTTATAAATGTCTCCGTCCGCAAATGAGATCTGCGGAGAGACGGTCGAATTTGTAGGAAAAGCATGCTTGATCCCACCCTCTCTAGAGTTACCCTGAGAGAGAGGATCACCAGATGTTGGTGGAGTCTGGAATGGTGGCTCTCGAACTTGTCTCACGGTCGGACCGCCTTAGGGGACTTGGACACTTGGAGGAAAAACTCGTCGTGTCGTGAGTCCTCCAGGTGCGGTTCTGGTCTGATTGACCCTTGTCTTTTGAGGGAATTGGCTCCTCTGTTGGACGTATCGTTGCGGGGGATAAGGATCCCTCCTCAACTCCATTGATGGGATAGTTTCCTGGAGAATGATCTCCGGAGGCAACATCACCATCGGCGGATGCATCACTCGGCTCGTAGTCGGCAGGCATCCATGTCGACGTCTGCGTGTCGCCAAGTCAAACTAGTTCTCCTCGTTCCATTCTCCCGCCATGATTGCATGAGATTGGAAAACGAGAGTATGTTGACAAGAGATTACCGGAAGATCCCCACGGTCGGCGCCAACTGTCGGTGTATTAGAACCGATCTTACGTAAAGAATATTTGATTCGGGGGGTCTCCTAGAGATGAAATCACGCAGAGTGGTTGACACGGGATGTTTAGACAGGTTCAGGCCTTCTCCGGGGAGAATAACAACCCTACTCCTGTGTGTGTATGGTATTGACTGTATTCTCGATGAACAAGAAAGAAACTAGGACTATTACAGAGAACAGTACTTGTGTTTCTCCTTGACTCGCTCCGTTTTTCCTTCACTCGCTCTGTTTTTCGCCCCCCTCTCACCCTCTGATTGATGTCTTTATATAGTCGTGAAGAAGTAGCCGTTTTGTCCTGCGGAAGAGGCGCCTAATTAAGCTAGTAATGGGCGCATGATGGCAGTAATTACCGGCGCATTGGCTTCTTCACGCCGTCTGGCAGTTATCTTTCAGAGGTAATGGGGTATTTAAGCACTATTACTACGCGGAATAATAGTGCGTGTGGACCGTTCGGATTCCTTTAATCAATTGTACCCACTCGCTTGTAGGTTTGATTATAAGGTGGTCGTGGTTTACTTGGTCGTAGTAGGACTTACGACTGGGTATAAGTCGTAGTAGAGCTTACGACTGGGCAATAGTCGTAAAAGGACTTACGACTGGGTAATGGTCGTAGAAGGACTTACGACCAGGTAGTGGTCGTAGAAGGACTTACGACCATGACATAGTCGTAGTAAGACTTACGACTACGGGGGTGATTGTAGAAGATCTTACAATCACTTGGTAGGCCTCCCCCTTATAAATATAACGGGTACTTCTGGGGACTATGTGATATCATATTTACTCATAATAAGAATTATAGATAAAAGATAAAATGAGGATTATTAGATCCTCGTCAAGTTCAAATATGAAGCAATTTATTCAAACACCTAGCATTTTGAGCATTTTCCTAAAAATGATTTTTTTTCATTGTGCTAGATCTCAAGCCTTTCCGCGACCATCTCAAGCAATAAGCTTAAAAGAGTGGTCTAGGTCATCCAAAACTCCCCCTGAGTTCATGCCTAGTACAATGGCAAAGCTGTCTCATGAGAAAGGATTGGTGAGATCAGTTTTTTCGCACAGAAAATCTCATTCTTCATTTGCTTGACTTAAGAAGTTAAAAGGCTCATTTTCATCTCAAAATAAGTTCAAGACTCAATTTAACCTATATGACATGGTATGAATCATAAGAGGATCACTAGAGCAAAACTAGTCACAAGATCCAACAAGACATGATTTGATTCAATTTGCTCACAGATATAAGGCTAGCAAGGTGAAAGCTAAGCTAAAACACGAAGAGCCATAAAAGAAGTCTAGCTGACTATCACTTGACATGACAAGGTATAGAGTATGAAATCAAGCCATACAAGGATAATACTCAAAGCTCCACAAGATTGATTATACAATGCAAGACATTTGAAATGAAAAATGCATTATGATACAATGAATGCAAAACGACCAAATTCCCCCTCAAAACAGCCCAATAGGACTAATAACCCCTAACTCTCCCCGCAAAGCAGCAAAACGAGAAGAATCAAGAGCTTTAGTAAAAATATATGCAAGCTGTTGTTCTGACTCTACAAAGTGAAGCACAACATCACCTTTCTCAACATGGTCTCTAAGAAAATGAAATCGAATATCAATGTGTTTAGTCCTGGAATGTTGCACTGGGTTTTTGGCAATATTAATTGCAGAAGTGTTGTCACAGAAAAGAGGAACACTTCCCAAGGATAACCCATAGTCCCGTGGCGTGGATAAAATTCAGAGAACACGAGAGCAACCATCGGTGCGCAGACTACATACTCGGCCTCAGCTGTGGACTGTGCAACCGAAGACTGTTTTCTAGAAGACCAAGAAACAAGAGATGTGCCCAAGAAATGACAAGTGCTAGAAGTACTCTTCCTATCCACTCTACACCCCGCAAAATCAGCATCAGAAAATGCTCGAATTGAGAGAGCAGAAGAAGAAGAATACCAGAGTCCAAAGTCAAGAGTATCTTGAAGGTACCTGAAGATGTGATGTACTGCCTAACGATGAGAAGCACGAGGGGAAGCCTGAAAGCGAGCGCACAGACATACGGCAAATTGTATGTCTGGCCTCGACGCTGTGAGATAGAGGAGAGAGCCAATCATACTGCGGTACTCCTTCTGGTCCACGGGCTCTCCATCCTCATCAGGGTCCAGCACGGTGGTTGTAGCAATAGGAGTAGACATTGGCCTACTGCTTCCCATATTGAAGCGCCGAAGAAGATCCTTTGTATACTTACTCTGGTGAACGAATGTGCCTTCTTTCAGTTGCTTGATTTGAAGACCAAGGAAGAATGTCAACTCTCCCATCATGCTCATTTCGAACTCACTGCTCATAGAATCTAAAAATCTGGACACCAAAGCATGAGAAGAACTACCGAATATAATATCATCCACATAAATATGAATCAGCAAAAAATCACTGCCATGCCTGAGAGTGAACAAGGTTTTATCAACCATTCCCATTTTGAAATCATTTTCAAGCAAGAAACTCTTAAGCCTGTCATACCAAGCTCTAGGAGCTTGCTTCAATCCATACAGGGCTTTAGAGAGTTTAAAAACATGGTTTGGGAATTTATGATTTTCAAAACCAGGAGGTTGCTTGACAAAGACCTCTTCTTCTATGAAACCATTCAAGAAAGTACTTTTAACATCCATTTGAAAAATCTTGAAACCCTTGGATGTTGCAAATGCTAAAAGAATACGAATGGCTTCCAATCTAGCTACTGGAGCAAAGGTCTCTTCAAAGTCTAAGCCTTCTACCTGGGAATAACCTTGAGCTACGAGTCTAGCCTTATTGCGAACAACCAACCCATCCTCACTTTGCTTATTTTTAAAAATCCATTTTGTTCCAATAACATGAGAATCAGAAGGACGCTCAACTAAGGACCAGACTTTGTTTCTTTTGAAATTTTCAAGCTCTTCATGCATGGCATTGACCCAAGAGGCATCAGATAAAGCATGGGTGATATCTCGGGGTTCAAAAGAAGCGATAAAAGCAGAATGTGCATGAGAATCAGGAGAAATAAACCTAGAGCGAGTGACTCGCTCTTGAAGATCCCCAATCATCTGCTCAGGTGGATGTTGTCGCTGAATGTGAAGAGGTGCTCCTGGTGCAGAAGTGGCCTCTACCCCATGAGTTGTTGAGGTAGGAACAGAGCCACTCAGATCGTCGGTGGGGATAGGAGGAGGCTGCTCAGCTGAAACTGGAGTAGTAGTAGTAGGCTCCCACCCTCTCAGAAGTAGCTGAAGGATGGATCGGGTCCTCATCCTCAGAGTCATCATCGATGAAGATGCTTCCTGGTTGAAGCTCATGCATCATAATCTTTGTAGCATAAGACTATAATTTACAAATGTGTTTTGCAAATGGTTTAAGTCCATGCAATTACTCCTTGTGGCATGTTGCCGATATTTGCGAATATATTTTGCAAATAGTCGAGGCTCATGCATAATCCTTGTAGCATGTGACTTTAGTTTGCAAATGTGTTTTGCAAATAGTTTAAGTCCATGTACCTTATTCTTTGTGGCGTTGATTCTAAAAGTTAGCAAATATGTTTTGCAACTTGTTGAGAATCTTGCCTTTAACCCTTGTTTGTATCGCTCATCAACTGGCAAATGTGTTTTGCAATTGAGTTTGTTTTGAAAGCCAACTTTGTATTTTTTTACAGGATAAATCAGTAGTACCGACGTTTTGTTGGAGATACCACCACACCGTGGTATGACCGGGAAAGTGGCGTGGTACTACCGCAGCCCGGTCGGACCGAAGTTTAGTTCGCGATACGTGTTTAGCCCGGTCGGACCGAAGTTTAGTTGGCGGTACGTGTTTTCTAAAGAGGCACCTTCTGAGCGTATTTTGCTCTCCTGAAAAGTGGTAGTACTGGAGTTCATTTGGCGGAACTACTGCATCGCGGCATGACCTCATATCTTGAGCGGAACTACTGCACACCGGAAGTTCCAAAAAATAGTTGGCGGTCCGTCTTCTCCAGAAAGGGCCAGTTTTGGAACTCTAAAGGAAGCAGTAGTACCGCTATTGTATTTCAGAACTACCAGCGAGCGGAACTACCGCATGTTCAATGGCGGTAGTACCGCGCCGCATTTCCAACGGCTATTTCAGAGGTTTCTTATAGCCGTTATTGTGCGTCAGAGGAAGTGCGGTAGTACCGACCGATGAACGGTAGTACTATCACCTGTGCTGATTTTTTCAGAATCTTATCTCCAACGGCTAGTTTTTGCGTGTGGGCTATAAATACCTACCTTGGCAGTTGTGGGTAAGGTTGCTGGTGCCATATTCATTCCTTTGAGCAAAGAGTAAACCCTCTACACTCTTATGTGCATGTGTTGCACTTAGTGAGCTTAGAGAGCAACCCTAAGTGCATGTGTTGCATTAGGTAGTGGATTATGTATCCACTTGAGTTTAGACACTTGATTTGTTCAAGTGAGCGTCTTCCACTTGTTACTCTTGGTGTTTGCTGACACCTAGACGGCTTGGAGGAGTTGCGTCGGTGATCTTCTCAAAGAAGGTTGTGAGAAGGCCCGAGCGGTTGTGAGTGGTTTGGTGCTCGCCATCTCCGGAGTGGAGGAAGAGCAACTCCAAGTGGATCGAGGTGTTGGAGCCGGTCCAAGTGGTTGGACTTACCTTAAAGGCATTGGCTTAATTTGTAGAGCCAGTCCAATTAGTTTGGACTTACCTCAACGTGGATTAACGGAGACTGGCGAGTCTCCGAACACCACGGTAAAACGTCATTGTAATTTGTTCTCTTATGCTTCACTATATTGCAATTTACATTTCTAGAATTAAATTGCTTACTTATATTTGTATGATTGCTATCATTATCAATAGTCTTATTTTGTTGGTGCACTTAGTCAAGACTAGTTGATTTAGGGCTTAATTGAGCAAAACTGAATTGATTTACAATTCCGCATAAAACTCGATTTTAGCCAAAAGATTTTAAAGACAGCATATTCACGCCCCTCTAGTCGGCCTCCTCGATCTTACAACATGCTACGACGACGGCGATGCTGGCTTTTTTGTCCCTCCTCTCTTTGCTCTTCGTTAATTCCGAGCTCAAACCGACCACCTCCACTTGGTTGAAATGAATAGGTGGGATATAAACCCCTCATACCCCATTCCCAATCCAACATCGTATCCCATTCCCTCTATCCAAAGTCCAAACACAGTTTTAGATGTATCTAAGGGTGTAAAACGAATCTGGATAGTCCGTTTTATCCAATATATGTATCCAGATCGTTGCGAATATGGTAAGGAAAATAACATTCGTATTGAAAAACAAATATGAATCTGGATAGTATCAGATTTTTTTTTCTGGATACGAATGTGGTATTAAAAAACTGACTCGACAGTTTTATTTCCCATATCATCTAGTCCACTAATATATTTTTTTGTGTTGTGTTACCATGTCGCTTGTGGGAATTTGATATGTTATTCCATATATTGGAACTCTATTTGTAGATGTTTGGAATTTGATATTCTTGTGTGAAACTTCATCATATTTTAAGATATTTGAATTCGATTGAATCAAGCAAGTATTCGATTCACATTCCTATTCGTTACAACATTCAATTCGTATTCGAGCATATTTGTATTCGCATTTGTATTCGTTTAGAAAATAAAAATACGAATGTGGTATGCCTACTATTCATCTCGTATTCGATCCGTTTTCACCACTAGATGTTTTCGGTTTTTACTATCCACCCCTTATTAGGGGTGCAAATAGAGTGGATAGTTCCCAACCAATCGTCAGTCTATCCGAATAAATTTGGATTTTTTCGAAGCCTAAAACCGAATATCCGAGATTTTTCTTAGATTTCGAATTCGGAGCCGGATAGTTTTTGCCGGATACGGAAACTGATTCGGGGAGGAGGTATCGTCGGATTCGGAGCTATGCGAATACTTTATTGGATAGTACCCGGTAAATACTATTTCGGATGCTTGGTAAACTCTAGGCCCAGTGGGCCAGAGAGAGAAATTGGCCCACGAGGATTATCAGTATTTAATAAATTTTTATTTTTAGAAAATACATGAAATTCAAATAAGCCAAGAAAAATAGCAAATGAACTCGAAAAAATTTCAGAAAATTTAGAAAAATACTTTGAAACATAAGGAACTTAAATAAAATACTTTTGAATTTAATGGATATTTTATTTATTCATATTAAATCATTTTATTTTAAAAAAATTCTATTTAAGCTTTGTTAAATTCTAGAAAATCATGAAAAATTTATAAAACCTTATTTTAAATAAAATATTTAAAAAATCAAAAATTGAGATGCTAGACTTACTACCGATCAACGTTCTATGTGCTAAGTCTCAAGGCGGTCCGATCCGACTCATTGAGGCCGTCCGACAGTGGCCAAATGCCGTCCGACCGGCTCACCGAGCGGTCGGACCGGTTTACTTGAATGTCGGCCAACTTCGTGGCGATGGTGTTTTGTTAGGTCAAAGTCATTGGTTTCATGGCATATATTTTGCATGATGCATGTTTTGACTAACATGGGTCAAGTTGTGAAGAACTTGTTCCCGATTCGTGTTTGCTTGTCTATGGTTGTGCAGTAGCTTGGTGGTCAGCGGCGAGAGGATCGAACTAGACTTGGAGAGTTAAGGTCCGTAATCGATCTACGATGCCAAGCGAGGTCAATGACTCAAGCGTGACACAAGATGGACAAGGTGACCTATTGGCGAATCCATGGCGCATGGTGGCGGTTTAGGTCAAAAAGGTTAAAGACGACGCTATGGCGCGTGCGTGTGTGACCCGCTTGTTAGTGGGCCTTAACGGAGCCCAATGGAGTCAAACCTAGAGTCTATCCCTAACTAGTTATTGATACTGGTCTGTAGACTTTGTATATGTCCTATTATGTAGTTGACTAGTTACATTTTGGATATTTTTTGTACTGCTATTATTATGACTTGCTACTACTTTTTTAACTATTCGCAAGGATAGTGTGATGTAGTTAAATTTATTTGTTGAACTACTAATGTAGTTGCATTTTGGATATGTAGTATGGTTGATTGATCTTTATATGTGCGACATATATGGTTTCTGTTTTCGCGCAATATCTGACTAAATATTCGTGACCCAGACAATCAGTATTCGGTTTGACATGTATTTGCTCTGTATTCATAATCGATACTATTTGTATTTATATTCGTATGTAGCACTATCTGTGTTCAACTTCGATTTTGATAATATATATATATATATATATATATATATATAATAAACTACGAGATAGACAATATCCACCAATATTCACTCTAACTGCGTTCCCACCCCTGGTTTCTGTTTCTATTTTCGCGCAATATCTGACTAAATATTCGTGACCCAGACAATCAGTATTCGGTTTGGTATATATTTGCTCTGTATTCACAATCGATACTATTTATATTTATATTCATATGTAGCACTATCTGTGTTCAACTTCGATTCCGATAAAAATATATATATATAATAAACTACGAGATAGACAATATCTAACTGCGTTCCCACCCCTGGTTTCAGTTTCCCTGTATCAAAACGCCACCTCAGAGTCTCGTACACACATTTAGGAGGGTACAGGACCTCTCTTTTTGCACGAGAAACAGAGAAGAAGAAAAGAAGACTAAAAAGAAAAAATCCAACCGCCTCCAACTCAAGAAGAACAAGGGAAAGTGCAAAAAATTCCGAAAATTTTCTCGAGGTATAGATCAAGGATTCGCACACCGCCGATCTATCCTAGCCCCCCGCGACGCCAAGAACTCTTTTTCTTCGAAATTTTTCGTGCGAGATTTGGTCTTTCATGGTTTCCTTGCGGTATTACGGGAAGAAATCTCTTGGATAGTCGATTTTTTTCTTGCGATGGTTTTGTTTGTTTAGTTTTTTGGTTCTTTTGTGGTCTAATTTAGTTCCTTCTTGGAAGTTTGTGCTCCGATCTGATCGATTTCATGACCTCCATGGTTTGGGATCACCATCTGGTTGGGGATAGGGTTAGGTTGGGGATTTTTGTTGGCGTCAGGTGGAAGAAAGGTGTCTTGTTTGGCTGTGAAGGTTTGGGCTCATGGATATCTGACTATTTTCTTGGATTATATCTATAGGCTACCTGAAAATGGTTTTAAAAAAACCCTCAACTATTATACCCTAATTTGCTTAAAGTTCAAGAAAAATTGATAGTTTAGCACCCATTACGTTTAGAACCAAAGAGTGTTTCTGATATTTCAAGTAGTAAGAGAAGTTATGTAAAGTTTATATTTCAGCATGTGGAATTGTGTATTAGTAATTGATAACAACCTGAAAGGACAGCCATGGATGACAATCCTCGTTGTTGTGGAATGCAAATGCAGGGCTTACATTAGAGTCTGAACGTGCACTTTCAGGACGAATTGTAGCATTTCAGATTGGCTGTGTGTTTTTCCGCAAAGGTTTTGCCAAAAATTGAAGATTGTGCTCGTGTGGTAGCTTGAATAATTTAGCCGTATTGCCTGTTTGGTCATGTTTGTCGAAGATTGACCTACAGATTTGGAAGGAACCGGCGGGTTGCTGACTTCACTGAATATTTCAACCAGGTGCCCTAATCCTCTTTGTAATGCTAACACTAGCTGTTCCATATTCCAACTTATTTTTGATGCAGTTTATTGTGTTAGAATGAACCAACATACAGGTTTTGTACTTGAGTTAACATTGATTAGCTAAAATATTTCAATAAGTCAGCACACGAGTGTGTCTACCGACCATGAAGAGGTCAGAAATTAGCCTATTGGAGGGCAAAGGGCTTATAGGCAACAAGTGAACATGTTAAAACACAGCAACCTAAACGTCCTCGAGAAAACACAGCAGCTTGCGCCAATGCTAAAGTGCCTTTTTTTTCATGTTTCACATATTGAAGTTTTGACGTCATACTTACCCAAGCAATTGTGCAAACTACAGTGTTCATAATGACTTGACTGAGATAGATTCTCCTCTTACTAAAAAATTGCTCTAGCGCATTAATTCAATCATTTACTAAGATTCTTACTATTTATTGATGTTGCCTGGTTCTGAGCAGCAAATACATTCCCTTGTTAATCTATGGGATGGTAGGGTATGAATGTTTAGGCGCTTCATGTGAGAAAAATTACATCAGAAAGTATGTATAAGATGAATGAATCTTACTGTTTGTGCGTGTATCCAAGTGCACTTGGGAGCATTCACAAGGGCGTAATGCTATGAATAGGTTAACACAGCTTGGATTGTGATCAGTGCTATTTTGAAGTGAAAATACATCATAGACCTCGACTAGCTTGGTTTCTGATGAATGTAATGATCGCATGGTGCTGCAGAATGTGCTTATTTTGAATTGTAGAAAATTTATAGGTTAATATCTTTGGCTTAGATCATGTTGTATGTGGTTATTGGCACTTCCAGTCTTTTGTTTTTTATCAATTGGGGATTTATTGAAGTATGTGGTGATACATATGGGTCGTGCTGGATGTGAATAGAATGAGGTATCCAAGTGCACTTGGGTGCATTCACAAAGGGCCAGTCTAAGCACGCATGAGAATGTGGAGAAAGCTAATCTTCGTGTGGGGCTGGTCTAGCATTGTAGCTACTGGAGCATGTTCTGTTGGTAATGTAGTATATTTGAAGACTTTTACATTAAATAATTCTTATATTACTTAATTTGGCATGTGAACTCTACTGTGTGCGCCAACTTTTATTATTCGGGCTAGTAGCTTTATGCAGCTGTTGAAAGATGTAATGTTGTTCCATGCACTGTTGCAATGTAAAATAAAGCATTATATCATTATGTTACTCCAGCCAAGGAAAATGCTATATTGTTAATGTCAATCTCGACTTTTTGTTCCGGTATGATGTGCATCTCTGCTAGATCCTTCTGGTGATATTTTGACATTATGCTATTCTAGTATTTTAAGGTGTACTGAATCGTATCAACTATTTCCTTTTTTTCAGAACACATGACGAGATACTAAAACAAGGAAAAAGAAACACAAAACATGATTGCAGTGACATGCTTTTGAATGTTGTTAGATACTTAGATATGTAGTTTGCATTGCTATTTCAAGAAATGTGGACAGATATTGGACAGGAGCCACTAAGCATACAGGTCTTGGACCTAACCAGGGCTAGCTTTATCTGCCTTTAGAATACCAACGTTTTCTCATAGCAAATTATAGGCATTATATAGTTCTAAGAGTCTAGACTCAATGCTGAATGCAGATGTAACAATTGACCAATTGTTATATATAACTCAATGTTAATTTAACTTGTTCCGTACTTTTCATTGATCCCAGGCACAGTTTGTCCAAGATGCCAAATGTAGAGAAGAGCTTGTTCAAGATGCCAAATGCACATGCAGAGATTGCTGCCCTGCACAAGGAATGGGATGATGCTCTGTGCCCAATTTGTATGGACCATCCTCACAATGCTGTCCTTTTCTTGTGCAGTTCCCATGACAAAGGATGCAGATCCTACATATGTGATACAAGCTATAGACATTCAAATTGCTTAGACAGGTTCAAGAAAATGAAAGTGAACCCCATGGATGGTTCTTCACAGCCAAGCCCGCCCATGCTGGGGGATATGAGTAACCAAAATGTCGCCCAGAGTTCTCGTTTTGGTCTCATTAGAGAGAGTTCCAGGCTATTTACAGACATAACTGAATCCCATGAAGATCTCAATCGTCAAGATGTCAGTCATAGCTCTGCAGCCATAGCTGGAGAACAGGAAGAAAATAGCTATAATCAAGGTCCAGATTTGACCTTGCAATCTCATGAGGGAGAAGGAAGTGGGCCTGTGGAGTCAAGTGAGGCATCAAACTCGAACCCTTTGGTGTGCCCACTGTGTAGGGGTGCTGTCAAGGGCTGGAAGATCATCAAAGAAGCCAGAGAGTATTTGGATGAGAAGTCAAGAGCTTGCTCACGGGAATCGTGCACATTTTCTGGTAACTACAGGGAGCTCCGTAGGCATGCCAGGAGAGTCCACCCCACAACAAGGCCTGCTGATGTGGATCCATCAAGACGCCATGCATGGCACCGTCTGGAGCACCAGCGGGAGTACGGTGACATATTGAGCGCAATCAGGTCAGCTATGCCTGGGGCAGTTGTGCTAGGCGATTATGTTGTTGAAGGTGGTGATATGTTTTCACATGATCGCGAAGGCAGTGGGCCAAGTGAACCAAGTGGATCATTGTTGACAACATTCTTCCTATTCCATATGATCAGCAGTAGTCCGGTGAGATCAGGAGATGAGCCAAGAGGCTCATCAAGGGGCCTGAGAAGGCAGAGGCGCCGTTATCTTTGGGGAGAGAACTTACTAGGTCTCCAATACGAAGATGATGATGACGACGACGATGAGGAGGATAACCTAGATGAAGATGTTCGGAGACCAAGGAGACGCCGGAGATTCGTAAGATCAAGGTCAGAGGAGCGGCCCTGATGCATGGGCAGCCATGGTAATTACATTCTTCACCCGTTGTGAAGTTCTTTCCCCATGAATTAATGATGACTCCTTGCATGATCTTTACAATTTCAGTGGAGATGTGGGTGATGTGCTGCCTCAAATGGTTAAAATGTTGCATGCACCCCTGCAATGGAAGATACAAGTCGGATGGGGTCTCATATTTAAGCTTGGATGATTCAAATGCATTCGATCTGTTGTTTTCACTAGGCCTCCTGTAATGATGTGAAGATCGGGAGAAATGGCCATCCTTGGGGCATGGCACTTTGCTCGACCAAAAATGATCTGGGAGCTCTGTTGGTGTTGGCCTGTTGGGATATGCACTCACCATCGTAACCAGAGCTGCTCATGATGCACCATGCATTATTTGCTTGGCGTGTTACCTGCATTTGTTGTATAGACTATATTTGAAACATCAATTTACTGAATTCATGCATCTACTGTTGCACTTGATATCTTTGTTCAATTGAAGCAGGTGGAATCACATTTTCTCCAGATGGTTATGTGTGAACTTGTTATTGTACATGTTAAAAATTATCAGACTTCATGCGTGTGTTGCAACCTTTACAACATCTGGGATTCTCTGATCTTTCTTTTAAATGTTCTGCCTAAGCTGTTCTTGATTTAGAAACTGATGTTCAGACATCTGGGATGAACTACAATTGACACTGTACCAGTGATGTAACCAGTTCTACATGATATGCTTGCCCCAGCGGTATGTAATTTAGTGAGAAAGAACGGTTTCTTCTGTACTGAAATTGTTGCATTGTGTATGGAAGCCAGAAATAGCGCTGCAGGGAGATGTATACAAATAGAGGAAATTCCTTATTTATCGCCAGAAGTTGGCCGGTTCTTTTACTCAAAAAATTGAGTTTTTTTATTCCATTGGAATTCAATTTTCATCCTTTTTATGTCACTGCCAACTTCAGTCAATATATGGTTAATTTAGTCGTGAAAAAGACCAAAATGCCCTTCCTCCTCTCTTACTTTAGTTGGATCTGGAGCGGTCGTCGCCTCCTCCCCAGCTCCCACTGGTGTCACCACCCTCCTTGTGGCTTGCTCCCGCCGCCTCCGCCCTCCACCCCATGGCTAGTCGCCGTCCTCCTCTGTTGCCACTGTGACCTGGAACCTTTTGGCCCGCAGTTGACCTCCTCAGCTCTATCTGCCACCACTGTGGCCCTCCACTCAGCGCATGTCGATCTCCTCTCCATCGCCCGCCGCTGACCTCAGCTCTATCTACCACTATCGTGGCCCTCCACTTAGCGCTCGTCGATCTCCTCGCTGGACTTCCTAGCTCCCACCAGTGCTACCACCCTCCTCCCCAGTGAAGCCGAACCACACGCATGAATAGGACTGCAAGAATGTGATTTTTTTTTCTCATAGAACTTAAGATGACATGTGGGTCTCAGGGGTGATATGGGCATTTGGATAAAAATCTAACACCTTTTGGGGTTTAGACGGGAGCTAAGCCTAATGGAGCTAATGACATTGGCGTAGGAGAGATGAAAATTGAGTTCTAGCGGTACAGAAGAAAATATAAAAAAATTTAGTAGCATATCAGGGAACGGATCAATTTTCAGTGGCAAATAAAAAATTTCCTCAAACAAATAATAGTGTCCGCTTTCCCGTGCTGTGTACAAATAGCAGTACGCAGTGACTATTTGAGGCGAGGCAGCTCTTTCTTTAGAGCCATCGAGTCCATGCTCTTTAACAATTGTAGCCCTGTAGCTAGCTTGTCTAACGAAGTGCGTCCCCTTAACCTTAGCTGAATACGTTTAGTTACCACAGACAAGGATAACTAACTTATGACAGCCTTCGTAGCGACCTTGCTTTTTTACCCTCTTCTTCGATTCCAGTTGAAGCGGATTCAACATCAAATGGTGAGGCCCAAGGATAGAAAACCAAAACCGGAGAAAATCCCAGTCGACAGACAGTAACGGTAACCAACCGGCTACCAGAAAACCTAGAAAAAAAAACCGACCATGATTCAAAAACTAAATTTTGAACTGAAGTTTTTTAAAACGGGTAACCGGACCGGTTACCGCTCATCCTCCTTGCTAGCTTCACTCTCTATGACAGTCATCTCCTCTAAGTGTTCTAAAACATCTAAAATAAGAAAAATATAAAGTTAATGGTAATGAATGATAACTTGACTAGCATACTAAAAATAATAATAGAGTAGCAATCCATTCCAGTACATTGTTGAGAAACGTGAAGATTGTGCAATGTACTCATTGTTATCAAATAGTACAACTCCTTCAAATTGAGCTGGATGGACTTTATATTGATCCCAAGTATATGTTTCATGAGCATATTTTACCCAATGATTATAAATTTATTGGTAATATTCAAGTTCCACCTCTTGGTAAACCATTCTTGTATTAGTTACAAGACCGTAATAGTAAGTAGGATGAGAAGAAATATCTGACGAATGAAAATCATCACTAGAAGGTAATAAGGGGGAGAGCATCCAATGCTGCAAAAGCAAGAGAAGGGGGGAGGCAAGAGGGGGGACAACATCAAATGCTGAAGCATCCAAGGTGGGTGGACCAACACACTAGCTTTCTAAGGTGGGTGGACCAACAAACCAGCTCATGCACTTACGCTGCCCAACATGGGTGGACCAACACACTAATGGTGCGTTTGGTTGGTAGAATGAGGTTGAATGGGATAGGATGGTACAGGTAGGATGTGATCGTCCTGAATGAGATGATACAAGTATGGTGTTTGATTGGTGGGATATGATGATACATAATTTTATTTGGTTAGTGGAATAGGATAGTCCTGGATGGTTCAAGACGGTGTTTGACTGGTGGGATAGGATGATCCATATGATATTTTTTTTTGCACTAAAATATGCCAAGAGTGGTCTTGTTTTGTTGATTAAATGACAAGGAACACAACGGTTCAATCGGATCGCAAATCGGATACTCAGTTTAGGAAATATGATCATTTGAACCTCGTAAATCAAGCCGTCACGTCACCAAACGCCTTGGAATTTGAGTGAACGGTGTGATTCGGGATTTTTTTCTCGAACGGGATGATACAGCATAAACATAGAATATTCTTTTTCTTGAACCATCTCATCCCGAATGGTTTGGTTCTATTCAACCAACCAAACACCTGAACAAGCTCATTTCCCGTACCAGATGGTTCAAAACCAATCCATTCAACGAACCAAACACACCATAACTTTTCGAGATTCCAACTAGCATTACTAGCTAGGCAAGATCATGCTATAAAATGTTGGAATTTAGGAATACAATAATTCAAACATAGTTAGCTCCTACAATATGTAATATAGCATTAAAAAGACATAAATCAACCTAAGAAGTGCACTATGCAATTATAAATTAAAATTTCCCGACTAATTACTATTCATCCCGGACTCCGGTATTTCCGATTACCGCCGGGATTTCTATCCTAGGTGAGGCCCATGATGTGCCTAAACCATGTGTCTTACTAACTATAATGGAAAAAGAAAAACCCCAACAGCATAATCCACACAGTAATAAATCACCTGCTGATTGTTCTTGGCAATCAAATAATTTCATCAGCCACATACGACCTACGGATACATTACAGTCATCATAAGTTTGTAACACTTACAAAAATACCGTGTCCAACATAAACTCTCCGAATGTTAAAATATTGTCCTGTGTTTACTGGCAACTATCTCTGGTTCACACAAACACTGTATAATATATCCAATTAACTCGTGTGGTAGTCACTCGTTGGATAAAAATGAGGAGCACCAAGGCTTCAACTGTTTCATTGGCTCATCAAACTTTTGGTTTCAATTGCACAGAAGAACAATTTTGATTATTAATCCCAAGTCTCGTAGAAACTCATACTCTCCATGCTTGCCTCTAAATTTTCCTGCAAATGGAAACGAGCATGATCAGAAAATATGTCATAATAATAAGAGGAGCTCCACACTAGCAGGGTTCATGTATGCGGTACTGGACCAAACCCTGTGCCGAAAATTCCGGAAGGTCTTTTTAGGTTGCCCTTTTATTTGCATCTTTTGTAGTTTGTATGTTCTACGTTCTACATACTGAGTAAACAAGAATACCCATATTCCATTGACATAGTGCAACAGAAAACAGCTCGACTCAAGTAATATAGAAGAAATACGGAAACTCTGGGACCAGATAATTTCCAACATGAAACCCAACCGTTGCATACTAGTTTTCTTTCCTTTGGGTAGACTGGCAGCAATTAACAACTCCTTTCTTACAAAAAGGGTGCGTGTAGATTGTTCATTTGATATTTGTCAGTTCTATGTAAGGCTATGTGGATGTGAAGATCAGCTACAATCACAATTTTTGCACAATGCCTTTAGTTCTCTTAAAGTAATAAGATAACAAAACTATCCTCTTTACATGCCTCTATTCCTAAAAGTATTACTGAGTGGCAGCTTATCGTACAGCTTTAAAGAAAAATGTACATACCTGTTTTACTTTTCAAAGCATCTACTAGTGTTACTTTACTTTTCCTGTTACTGTGTCATTTACTTTGGTCGAATGAGTCCGTGAATGCTGCAGACTCCATATAATTATAAGCAGCTCTCCGTGTAAGATTCAGAATTATTCGCAAATCGTTGGGTTTTTTTTTCCGCAAAACGACATGGGGTGGAGAGGGATCCTCTGCAGTACAGCAGTCAATGCAGAGATACTACAACAGTGCATGCGCATTAGAAGCGATCTCCATTGTCTGGTAAAAAACAAAAACTGAAATCAATTGTCATAGTGCTGCTACAGTACCTTTTCACTGTTGCTGCAGTGCTATGATAGAACTGTTAATATATCACGAAACACTGTTTACACAACGGGCCTATGCAATGATGCAGAGCTCGACGATTCTTTTCGCTTTGATAGAGTATATTCCAAGAAATAAAACATTATCCCATATTTACTTTACTTTTGCGAGAACCTAGCAGCATAATAAAGAGTTGTTCCTCTCTCCCAAACTACCAAATTCCAATTTCTTCCATCTTTCCTCCAATTTGATCTTCCGTGACTTTCCCCGCACATACCCAATTCGGTTCAGGCATAATCCAATTGGGACCTGACACTCCCCCCTCCCCCCCCTTTTTTTTTTCTTCTCGAACACGCAGGAGGACTGCGTATCTTTGATTAAGAGAGAATAAAAGGTCCAAATTACAGGACATCACCCCCCCCCCTTGGACCGGGATGAGGATGTAAACCATTGGCACTACTCTTACGCACACAAGGACTGACCGGACTAATCCTCTTTTAAACTCTAGATCACCACCCTTTCTAGGTGCAGAGCAGCGAGCCCCTTGGCTCCAGCTACCTGCCACAAATGTGCTTCATCTATGAATGCCTGAAGAGCTCCATGCAGATTTGGGGCAGATCCATCAAAGACACAAGCATTGCGATGTTTCCAGAGGATCCATGCTCCCAGAATGACAAGGGAATTAAAGCCCTTTCGATATTGTTTATGAACTTTCTTCCATGACCTTCTCCACTAATCGCCAAGGATTTAGCTTAACGCGCTAGGCACCAAATCGAGACAAGTTCAAGGGATTGAATGTAGAAATAAAGCGAAATCCCTTGGAGTGCGTCTTGGGAAAAGTCACAAAAGATCAAATTGGGGGAAAGATGGAAGAAATTGGAATTTGGTAATCTGGGAAAGAGGAACAACTACTTTATTCTACTGCTAGGTTCTAGCAAAAGTAAAGTAAATATGAGATAATGTTTTATTTCTTGGAATATACTCTATCAAAGAGAAAAGAATCGTCGAGCTCTGCATCATTGCATAGGCCCGCTGTGTAAACAGTATTTCATGATATATTAACAGCTCTGTCGTAGCAATGCAACAACAGTGAAAAGTACTGTAGCAACACTATGACAATTGATATCAGTTTTTGTTTTTTACCAGACAATGGAGATCGCTTCTAATGCCCATGCACTGTTGTAGCATCTTTGCATTGACTGCTTTACTACAGAGGATCCCTCTCCACCCCGTGTCGTTGTTTTGCGGAAAAAACCAACGATTTGCGAATAAATCTGAATCTTACACGGAGAGCTGCTTATAATTATATGGAGTCTGCAGCATTCACGGACTCACTCGACCAAAGTAAACGACACAGTAACAGGAAAAGTAAAGTAACACTAGTAAATGGCGCTGTCTCCGCCGTTAGATCTCAGTGAAAAGGTATAGCTTCTTGCAGTCCATTGGATCAACTTAATCCACCACAACCGCTTGGTTGGCTTAACTGAATCGGCATGGACAAATATGAACCATTGATGCTTTTATGTTCATTCCTCCCGACTCTGAATCCCATTTCTCTTCCTCAAGGTCTGACAGGGAGGCGGCCGCGTGAGGGGTGGGGGGCAACGCCTAGCCCTAGCTCAGACAGGCCGGGTTATCGCAAAACTGTATAAGTGGGATGGAGATTCCCACCCGTCTCGATTTGAGCCGTTCGGGCTAGATATGTGAATATTTTTAAAATATTATATTTTAAATAGAATTACATAAATAAATATTTGTTTAATAAAATTACAAAATAGGATTTTGTCGTCGTTTGAAACTCTAGCCATTTGGAATAGTGACAGAGACGAAATCACCATTTGAATTGGCGACACGTCTCTGTTGCCAAACCAAATGGCGGTAGGACCTAGAAATTCTTGGCGACGGCGGCGGGAGAGGCGACAGCGTCGGGACTCGAGTGGAGGGAGGCGGCGTTGTGTTCGGGAGCAGGGTGCAGAGGGCGGAGGCGGGGAGGGGGGAGTGTCAGGTCCCAATTGGATTACGCTGAACCGAATTGGGTATGTACGAGAAAAAGTCACAGAAGATCAAATTGGAGGAAAGATGGAAGAAATTGGAGTTTGGTAGTTTGGGAAAGAGAAACAACTACTTTATTATACTGCTAGGTTCTCGCAAAAGTAAAGTAAATATGAGATAATGTTTTATTTCTTGGAATATACTCTATCAAAGCGAAAAGAATCGTCGAGCTCTGCATTATTGCAGAGGCCCGCTGTGTAAACAGTGTTTCGTGATATATTAACAGTTCTATCATAGCACTGCAACAACAGTGAAAAGGTACTGTATCAACACTATGACAATTGATCTCAGTTTTTGTTTTTTACCAGACAATGGAGATTGCTTCTAATGCCCATACAATGTTGTAGCATCTCTGCATTGACTGCTTTACTGCAGAGGATCCCTCTCCACCCCGTGTCATTGTTTTGTGGGAAAAAACCAACGATTTGCAAATAATTCTGAATCTTACGGAGAGCTACTTATAATTATATGGAGTCTGCAGCATTCACGGACTCACTTGACCAAAGTAAACGACACAGTAACAGGAAAAGTAAAGTAACACTAGTAGATGCTTTGAAAAATGTACATACCTGTTTTACATTCCTAAAAGCACAACGTGGATTTTCCTTTTCTTCATAAAAGTTAAAATCATCCAGAATTGATGTTCCATGGCGGTAAGCTTTGAAAAATTTCAACATTTCCAGACCCTGTGGCAACCCAATCTACATAAAAGGAACAAAAAATACATAAGATAAAACCCTGCTACTATGGAGCTTACTGTAGAATCACCCCCCCCCCCTCCCCTCCCCCCCTCCTGAAGAAACGGGTTTTTTTAGCTTTTATGTTATCTAATGTATCAATAGGAGCAAATCCCTCATTCATAAATTAACAATCGCATTTTTATAAATATTTTTGGGTATCAAAGAAGTGAAAGCATGGTACCTCCTGAGTGTCCTTGCTGAAAGTAACAGGTCTGTGGTTGTTATTTTCAAGAGTGATGTGTTTGAAGAGTCGATTTGGAATGTCCTTCATAATGTGCCACATTACAGGGAAAAAGCCATTCCATTTATCTTGTTGCCAAAAGTCCATGGTCTTCTTGAAATCAACAGGACCTATCATCTCAGCCAATCCTACAAACTGCCCACTGGTATTAACCTGAAATAGGGAACACGAAGAAAGCAACTGTCTTGAAAATTTGCCAGTGGATAAAATAGCCATACAATGAACAATATATGGGACTGTTTCAGTCGCATTTGGTGAAGAACATCGAGTGTATTAAATTTAAATGTATCTCTTCTGGAGAAAAACATCACTCAATCTAATGGCAGGCCCATCCAGATCACAATTTCAGGTAAAAATGGCCTTTTAAGGCTCAATACACATTTGAAATAATCAACCCAGTCTATATAAAACAAACAAAACAAAGAGTAGAAAGCAAAACTGCACAGCAATATCAGCATTACGCTAGTAAGTAGCAACTGAATCTCTTTGAAGAAATTGGCCATCACGCACTGATGTTCTCGCTTAACTATCTTTCTCAAACATCTAGTTTATCAGATATTAGGGCTGTCATTTTTTTGGTGCTATGAACAGGAAAAAAGATAAATAAACAGCAGAAGGGCATTTGATCCTTACTGACCGAAAAGAATAGGAATACAGGGCATTTTGTGCCCTTCTCCTTCATTAAAATCTGAGCTTCATGGAAAGCAGCATCCAGCTTATTGTTCCCACTTGGTGTACTTGCCCAAACATTGTATTTGATACCTTTATGAATATCATCTTCACTATATGACTTTATCATAAAGAACTTGGCATGCTCATACTGAACTAAAAAGTCTGATCTGTTAATTTGATCCCTACGGACCAAAGGACTCACGATATCTTTCTCTGTAGAGGGTGTTGAGGCATTATTCAATCCGTTAGCCCGGGGACCACGAACTTGATCCCGTATATCCTCAGAATTTCTCCATGGGTTATCCTTCTTATTAATCCTATAGTGATCAGTGTTGTTTACAACTCTGTTAGGCACCCTAGGTCTTGTGATCATCTTGACTTGCTGATTACTAACAAGACTGCTGACAAACTTGTCTCTCGAGTGACCATTCCTATGAGAAGCACCTTGCTGGCAGCTTGGCAATGGATGTGCCTCAGTACAGTGGCACCATCGACTAGAATGCAAAGGTATCTTATCTTGGTAGCGCCAATGGCGAGACAATGATGGAATCTCATCACCATAACCTTGTGTACTTGAGAGTGAGGGGATTTTAGCACCATAACCTTGTCTACTTGAGAGCGAGGGGATTTCAGCACCATACTCCCATTGACTTGAGTATGAAGGAGCCTCATTGCCATTACACTTCCGACTAGATAGAGAAGGGATCTCATCACCATACTCAAGCCCTCTCGGTAATGAAGGGCCCCCATTGTCAAAGCACCACCGACTTGAAAACGAAGTGGTCTCATCCACGAAGTTCGTCCCTCTGGGTAAATCAGCTATCTGTTTTAATGAGAAATTATCATTAATAAATAAATCCATACACAGAAGGGTTTAATCATTTACTACATATGCTAGAGATGCACAAAATATATACACAGAAGCTGCCATTCTAGTACAATTAAAGGGATCCACAGTTATACCTCATTGTGGCGTTCAATAGATTGACCATTGCAGTCTGAAAAGGCAGTAAATCGATCTGATCTTCTGTACCGATGTTCTGAATGATAATCTAAGCTAAAATCAACTTTAGCTGCTGCCGGATACGACCTTCTCATGTCAGGACCAGTAGGATATGAAGCAAGGTAATCAGGCCTTGGCCAGAAGATTTTGCTTTTGGTTCTCATTTTTCCCAGTACATGCCCTGATGTATCTGGACTACTTGGCACTGCTTCTAATGCAGAAGAATTTTCCCAAGAACAGCTTGATGAAGAAAAGTAAGGCTGCTGCCTACAATATTCACTTCCCAGTGACATTGCTTCCTTAGAATATGCATGTGTCCCAAGGGAAGTAGCATAGTTGGAATATGAAGACTGTGCTGGATATTCCTGGGATGGGAGAATTGTCTGAATCTTGATGAACAAAATCGTTAAATTTGAATCTAGAGCATGTTATCCACGAATTGCATGTCTGTATTAAAACATGCTTGTCTTAGCACATAGATGCTGAACAAAAACTTTCTTCACTTTGCTCTGTTAATCAAGTGTGAGGAGGAGCGAAGTATGGCGTCCGCCTTAGTACCATGGCGTCCGGAAGGCGTCGCTGAGGCGGGCAATGGCGTCGGGAGGGCTCAAGGCGACGCCTTGGCAGAGGAGGAGCGCGCGGCTCGCGCGACTAAATCAAGTTGCCGAAGAGAACCCTAGGCAACTAAACCAGAGAGAGAGAAGGGGGAAAGCCGAACTGCCGAAGAAACAAGAAAGACTCACCTGGAAGGCTGGAACCTGTGGCGGCGGCGCCTCCATCTCGCCGGTCGCCGCTCCCGTCTCGGCGTCGCCCATCTCGCCGCTGCTGTCTCGGCGTCGCCCATCTCCCCGTCGCCCAGCAAGGCAACAAGGTACACCCTCCTCTCCCCTCCTCTCTGCTCGGTACCTCTGTTTCGCTCTGCTCTCCCCTCCTCTTGGCCTCCCCCTCCCCCTCCCTCCGTTCTCCCGGCGTCCTCGCATCCCCCTCCTGGCGGCGACCCAGACTCCCCCTCGGACATATGGAAGGGAGGCTGGGAGGGAGGGGGGGCGGGGAGAAGGCCGGGACCGCTGGGTCAAGGCTTCGCGCCGGGCGACTGTGTGCCGTCGGTGAGAGGGCAGAGAGGCTCAACGCAGAAGAGAAGAGAGCATGAAGAGAGCGAACCGAGCAGAGAGGAGGCTCGTTAAAATCTAAATGAACTACTGTACTACCTCCGATCTCTATCTCGCCGGCTTTATGGGTTTATGCACTCTCTGATTGAAGCTATTGCTTTATTTGCTTTACTCTGTAATGCAGCAGCGCCGGAAAAAATGGCAAGTGCGAGTGTTGAATCCTCTGAGGTCGTGTATGATCCAAAGACCGATTCAAAATGGAAGATAAAGTTAAATGATCCGGAATAGAAGTATGCATGGATAGAAAAAATGGCAAGGTCTAGGTGAAGTGGATTTGAAATCCCTGGTTTCTCCGAGTTTACAAATTGAAATTTCGAATTTCGATTGAATTTAAGCAAAATTTAACGAAATTCAAAATGGAAGGTAAAGTTAAATGATTCAGGATAGAAGTATGGCTATTGATTGAAAATTGACAACTGAGATAAGGTGATATGTATCGTTGTAACACCCCAAGTTTAGGAGGGATTAAAAGGCTAAAGGAGCATCTTGCGGGTGGCTACTCAGATGTGGTAATGTGTCCCAATACTTCCACATAAATCAGAAAAGAGATAGGAGATTATTTGGAAAAAAAACAAGAGTAGTAGACCAATCTTCCTAAATGATGAGGATGAAGGGGGGGGGGGTGTCAAGACTAGGAGGTGGTAGCACATGGCATCGAGTCCCAAGACTCCACTGTGAAGTCAAGTTCAGGGACAGCAGCAAAAAGAAGATATGCTGCCTTTTTATTAAAGGTTCTACCATCAAGCAAGGTCAAGACAAATGAGACCAAGTCAGTTGCTAGTATGCTTCGAAGAACACCCGAAGAAGTTGTAAATCAAAGAGATGAGAGCGTTAGACTATGCTACTTTTGTGTTGTGGACTACTATTATGCCATTAAACTACTCTAAGCTTGTGGACTTATCACCTATGTTATTTGTGTGAACTTATGTCGCTTATATTGTGCTTGTTAATTTGTTATGTTGCTCATATTTAATTCTCATATTCACTTAATTGTTATTGTGAACTTATGTTGCATTGTTGCTCATTATTCATGTGGCTTGTTACTTGGGAGAAGAGAAGAGAGGAGAGGAGAGATTGTCAACAAGATATGTCACTCAATTTGTATTTACTCAATTAATTGGAACACAATTTGTATTTATTACATTTATAACAATCTATATGTTGAAACTTGTAAGTGGAAGGATGCTACATGGGCTCAAGAATTGGTAACAACAAGGTATATATGTGCTGTTAAAATGTTCATTTTATTTGCTGCCTTGACGCCTTAGGATGTGTGTAATGCTCACCTCACGCCTTAGCACTATTCACCTGTTGCCTTACTAACTATGGCATCCAGAAATCCAGCAATGGTTCACACTTACCACCTACGGGAATGTAATTGCTTTTCCCCTGAATTAAACTATGTTTTTTAACCGACACAAACAAGCTGAAATGTTCTATCCATTCCTGAACTAATTGAGTAATTAGTACAATGTCTCTTGGGTGTTATTCTTGAATAATTTCTGATTTAGTATTTTTAATTAGTCAGTTGGTGTAAAGCAACTATTTATAGTTTAGAAAAACATAGCCCGTCGAATATCCCGATCAACGATAGTAGTAGAGATAATGTTTTACCCCAAAAAAAAGGATGAATAAATAAGAGCAAACTCGTACCTGATGTGACACAGCACTGTTTGCATGAGATAGAAAATGGGTATCCTCTTCGCATTTCACACTGTCCCCTGCAGAATGAGAAAGAAATTGTTTGCAAAATAAAATCAGGACCCAAAAAAGATTGCCTAAACTCAATTCGAATCAGGTTTCTTTGGAAACTACCAGGACACATGCATGGCCGATATGAAGAAATGGGATCTCGCTCAGCAACCACATCATTCCTAATGTTGTTTCTCATGCAGCTGGAAGTACCATTTTCCGTTTCTGGTGTTGTTGTCACTGCTGAGGTGGGCGGATCAAAAGCTTCCTTCATCTGCAAAAGGCAAAAGTATGGAAGTAAACGGAAGAATTGGTGATAAGACGGTTAGTCTTCATCGTGTTAGTTATTATTTTTCAACTGTTGCAGCTGGGCAATAACTAGGGCGAAGTATTAAGCAAGTCATCAGCCACCAGCTGAAGCTAGTTTGTAGTGTGATAAGATCAAGGGGCAACTTCTGTTATTACATGCTGTTAATCTTTTCTACATCAGTCATCAGGTAAATGTTAAAAGCCACACTCTTAAATTAACAGGGGACATCAATCGTCCCCTGGAAAATATTGTTTAATGATCAAACCCTGATACAGGACCATGCTTCAGTCACCAACAAACATATTCTCCAGATTGTGAACAATGGCCGCAGCGTTTATTTACAGGATCTCACTAATTATTCTGGTCCAACATTTATTTACATGTTTAAATGAGATTCTTGGTAGTAAATCAATCAGTTTCGCATTCCCTTACGATGGATGTAGTGCAACAGGCCGTTGTTACCAAACCAGCCTGACCAACAAAAAAACACTTGAAAAAACCAACTTGATCAATACATTAGAGCGGGCTTAAACCCCAAATTTTTTTTGGAAAATATGCTGCACCCGCTCCTTGGGTACCAAGCCCTATGGTGCCAACTGAGATCGAATTATGGATGAATAGGATGGATTAGTAGGGTACCAGGCTGCAAACAAAACCAATCCATCCAAGAAAGCAAGGGTTACTCACCAACGAAATAGGAAATCAATCCAAGTCCGGATGGGTCTTCAGTCTCCACTCCGCGCCGGTCCAGTAACAGCAGAGGTGGTGGAGGAGGAGGGATTGTTGCGTCTCGTCGCCGGCGGTGAGGAGCTCGCCGGTGATGCCGTCGCCGCAACAGATTGTGGGGAAGAAAAGAGCAACGAACGAATTTGGGGGAGAAGAGAGAAATCAGAGGAAGAAGAAAAAAACAGAGGTCTCTAGCGTCGATGGAGTCTGTTCAGGCCGGGAAGGGGAGAGGCGACGGCCTTGTGGAGGCGGAGGCGTGGCGGCGCGGATTGGCTTGGCGACAGCGTCGGGACTCGGGGTGGGGGAGACGACGTTGTGTTCGGGTGCAGGGTGCAGGACGAAGGCGGAGGCCGAGGAAGTGTCAGGACCCGATTGGATTACGCCTGAACCGAATTGGGTACGTGCGGGGAAAAGTCTCATAAGATGAAATTGGGGGAAAGATGAAAGAAATTAGAATTTGATAATTTGGGAGAGAGGAACAACTACTTTATTCTACTCTAGGTTCTAACAAAAGTAAAGTAAATATGAGATAATATTTTATTATTTTGAATATACTATTATCAAAGAGAAAAGAATTGTTATTATTTTGAATATACTCTTATCAAAGTGAAAAGAATCATTGAGCTCTCGGAGCCCCACGGGATCCGAATCATCTGCATTATAGTAGAAATCGTTGTGTAAACAATATTTCATGGGATATGAGCAGTTTTGCCGTAATACCGTAGTAACAACGAAAAAGGCACTATAACAACGCTATGGCATCAGATGGTGGAGATCGCTCCTAATACCTTTGTATTTACTGCTTTACTGCATAGGATCTCTCTCAACTGTGTCATCGTTTTTTCGAGAAAAAACCCGACGGTTTGCGAATAATTCTGAATCTTACATGGAGAGTCTGCAGACTGCAGTATTGACGAATTCACTCGGCCAAAGTAAACGGCACAGTAATAGGAAAAGTAAAGTAACACTAGTAGCTGGCGTTGTCTCCGCCGTTAGATCTCAGTGAAAAGGTTTAGCTTCTTTCAGTCCCTTGGATCAACTTAATCCACCACATCCGTTTGGTTGGCTTAACTGAATCAACATGGACAAATCGGAACCATTAATGCTTTTCTGTTCATTCCTCCCGACTCTGAATCCCACTTCTCTTCCTCAAGGTCTGAGAAGGAGGCGGCCGCGTGAGGGATGGAGGGCAGCGCCCTAACCCTAGCTCGAACGGGCGGGGTTATCGCAAAACTGTATAAGTGGGATGGAGGTTCTCACCCGTCTCGATTCAAACCGTTTGTGTTGAATATGTGAATATTTTCAAAATATTATATTTTTAAAAGAATTACATAAATAAATATTTGTTTAATAAAATTACAAAATATGATTTTGTCGTCGTTTGAAACTCTAGCCATTTGGAATGGCGATAGAGACAAAATCACCATTTGAATTGGTGACACATCTCCGTTGCCAAACCAAATGGCGGTAGGACCTGGATTTTTTTTTGGTAGAACAAATTTAAATAAATTTGGACATAATGCATATTCAAATTTTACAGGACTCCTTTTCTCCTGCATACTGTTAGCAGAAACAAAAAAATTAAGTGCTTACATTGTTCGTAATAAGAAATAGAAACATAAAGTAATAAGAAAACAATATTAAGCATACTGCAAACAAACTTTGTAATAATTAGTAGTAGTACATAGGTTGCACATAATTGTTCAACACACGTCATAACATTAGTACATCGGGCAACATACCTAAATAGGGTATACACCATCACATAGTTGTAATCTTTATCACGCTCGGTATACAACAAACAATGATAGTAAGCAAAACATTCATCACAACATATTTCAATAAGGAAAACCATCCTGTGGGTGCAATCGATGCGCTTGGATCTAGATCCAGCGGGCAGGGGCCCTAGAACGTGAGTTGCTGCTCCTCGGCGACAGTTAAACTGGGCAGTGGTGCTGCTGAGGTGAGATGGGAGAGGCAAGAGCGGAGGAAGTCGCTGGTGCTCGCCTCCACGTGGGCGCTCCTTGACTCGCTCCCCAGGGAGCGCCGCCAAGCACCCCCGCCCTCTGCCGCCAGAGCCGGTGCGCCTTAGGTCAGGTGTCCTCCGCTTCCTCTCCTCATCTGCGAGAGGCGAGTTCGGGGGGCTCTCATCCTTTGTCATCCTCTCCACATGGTGAGATCCCACGACGCCGGCGACGATGGCATCCAGATCCCACTGCCGGATAGAGAGGGAGGGGCAAGGCGTGCAGAGTCTGGAGTCGAGGAGCGCCTCGTGGATGAGGATGAAGGTGGCCTTCGGGTGGCGTGCGGGGTTGGGAGCGTTGAAGTCGGTGTGGAGGACGGTGACAGCGACGCTGCACGCGCGAAGGAGTGCATTGAGCTGGAGCATGGGGGTGATGTGGCCTTGGAATGGCAGCGGGAACAATTGTTTTCTTAACTTTCCAAGGAGTTTAGGGTTGTCAAATAGATTTTTTTCAAAAAAAAAAGGAAAAGAAAAGAGAGAAAAGTGTACTTTCGTTAAAATATAGCTTGGTTTTTTCTAGGTGCAGCTGCATGTTACGTTTATGAGATTTTTTTGAGTCATGTTTACGAGATTAAGAAGCGTATTTTCAAGTTTTCATATTTCAAATTCCTGACTTTTGCTATCACCCATCCAAACATTTCTTCCTACAATTTTCCTATGTTTTTTTTTTCTAACCCATTGTTGTGTATTCCTATCATATTCATGCGTTTTTCGTATTCCTGCATTTTTATATTCTGCATTCCAAATGACCCCGAGCTAGGATTGTTTCTCCCTCTGGCAGCGTGAGATTTGAAACCCTACACTACAAAGTTGCATTCTATTTGTTTCATGCGTGTGGTTTCTCTAAACATGGGTGTACGTACACCCATATGCAGTTCGGATATTTGCAGTATAGTATACCGAAAAATACGAACAAATTCTACATATTGTACTGCTTAAGATATCAGTACTCTCAAAATTTCTTGCCCATTTGTGGCAACGTTCAGAGAAACAAAAAATGGAAGGAACCGACAAATACGTTATTGTTCTTTTATGTACCACGTGCTACTAAGTTTGGTACCAAATTTTGTGTGTACCATTGTACCACGATATATTATAATGTAAATTACACCTGCAGTTATGTCATTAGCGTTGGTTTATCTAGATCACGGTGCTTTAGAAATACATATTTTGGTCACTAAAGTGCGTTAAGAGGTTCACTGGGAATGCACAAGTTGTCATGCTGCCCCGGAGCTCCATGCCGCTACCATTCTAGCACCGAGCTCCTCGCTGCGCATGCGCCCCTTGCTCACAAGCTCCACGTCGCCACCGTCGCCTAGCCCGAGAGCATGCAACCACCACCCTGCCTCCCCTGCCCCTTGCCTTGAGCTCCATGCCACTTCTGCTCTGGCTTCGAGCTAGCTCCACGCTGCCACTGCCGCCTAGCCCGAGAGCATGCAGTTGAGCGCGGTGAACATGGCGAACCCGATGCCCAAGAAGGCACTGCACGACCCTCTACCTGACATCATCACTGTGCCGCACCGTCTTCTAGAGCCACCGTCACTGTGTTAGGGCGCTGCCCATCTCAAGGTACGCTTCCCGCCACGATGGCCGCTCGACGGCCACTGAAGCTCACCGACCGGTCCAAGTCACTAGAGATGCCTCCCAATTGGGTCATTCCGCAACTGAAAAATCATCAACGACTAGGCGATGCACGGTGCTCCTGCTATCTTGGCAATGGTAGTGTGGGGCTTGGGGGCTAGGCGGTGGCGGCAGTGGAGCTCGGGGGCTAGAGAGTGGCGGCGGTAGAGCTCAAGGGTTACGTAGGGGTGCTGTGGAGCTTGGGTGTGAGGAGGTGGTGACCTTGGTGTGGAGCTTGGGGCTACGTAGTGGCGACGATGAGGAGCTCAGCTACGGCGACATGGAGCTCAGTGGTTGAGGTTGTGTTTTGAGGAGATGCTGTTTTTTTAAACGAATCTGCTATATGTCCGTCGAACGTTTTTTTCACTCATTTCAGTCGATTTTTCGATTGTGTGATTGACTTTGTGATTCCAATAAGAAGACCTTGAACTAGAGAGAGAGAGAGGCAGAGAGAGGGAGAGCACAACAGAGAGGATGAGGTGGGTGGTGAAGGGCGATTTCGTCGATGATTTTTGCGGTCGTTGGAGGCGACGGGCATCCTTTGCATCTACCTTCACCATTTTATTGCATCGTTAAGCTCTTTTGTGGGCCGTTAAGAGCCCAAGTGGTATAATATTATGGAACACAGAACGTGGTCTGCCGCTGTTAAATTTTAATCGACGACCAAAAAAAAATCGACTGAGACACCCAACTTTTTCAGTCGACAAACAAATAGTTAATTTTTTTTAACTATATATATTTTCTAAAATTATTTTACATTTATTTTTCAAAATTTTATATCATACGCGCTAAATAAGCTGGCACGGCTAAACGAGCTAACTGTGCCCGTATGCTCGTCACATCGTACCTAGATCAGTAACCGAGCCCGCGAACCGATAAACCATGTCCCGATGACCAAACCGTGCCAAGCCTGTGCCCAGTACAACCCGTGTGCTCGTCACATCGTACCTTGAACAGTAGCCGAACCCACGAACCGATAAAGCATACCCCGATTACCAAACTGTGCCAAGCCTGACGTGCCTAATCGGACCTACGCGTGCCGTCCATTTCGACAGCTACTCGTACTTTTAACCTTTTCATTCACACCCTGTAACCAAATCATTTCCCGGTGCCCTCTCACAAAGTCACAGTTTCAAAATCGAAATAAAAAAACTCAACCTTTTCCCTCTCTCCCCACCCCGAGGCTCGTCGCGCGCCGTCGAGTCGGCAACCGATCCGACCGCCATGCAGTCCGGTGCGCCTCCCGCCTCATCCTCTCCCGGCACTGACGAGGACGACTTCTACTGGGACGCCGCGGCCGAGGCGGAGCTCCAGACCATCGAAGCGGCGCACACCTCCGCCAAGCGCCAACGCCTCCCCGACTGGCCCAACAGTCCTGCCGTCCGGCCCCGCCAGAACCCGGTTCCCGCCGCCACAGATGCCGCCGCCGCGCCGTCGTGGGTCCTCTCGCCTCCCACTTGCCGAGGTGCGGCTCCGCTCTTCTTGGCTCCCCCCTTCACCTTTCCCCTTTCTTTACATAGCGATATTGAAGAACCCTATTTGTTCTTGGAATTGGGGCAAGAAGCACCTCATGCCTCTCACATCAAGTCTTAGGGGCATGGAAATTGTTCTGTTCCAACAATTTGTCACACATTGGATCGCGATGGGCACGAAGGGAAGAGGGTTCCTGGTGCTACAGTTGCATCACTTGGAAGAAAACCCCGCAATTTTGGTAACATGGCAACTCTGTATGTTTGTTTCTGTGTTACTTTGTTAGGGCTCAGTGCTTTACTGACAATGCTGGGATTTATACAGTTGGGTTGGTCAATTCGTGTAGACTTGCACCTAGTTGTAGTTTATCTGTTTTATTCTCCTTGTGGGATTGACATTAGAATCCTGTTTCCTTTTGATTTTGCGCTACAGGGGATGTGGAGGCAATGTACCAACCGATAACATTCAGCGGTAAGATAGTGTACTGCAGGACGCCTTCTGAAGTGGAGAAGGCTACAATGGACATTTTATGCAGAATTGAAAACATGAAGGCCTCTGGCCAGGTTTCTCTTGGATTCGATCTCGAGTGGAGGCCCTTTCCAAGAAGAGGTCAGTTCTTCTGCCTGGCCTAATCTTTAATTGCATTCTCAATATGTTTAAGTTGAGCAACATGTGGGTTCTACGTTTTTTGGATAAATGCTTCGTAACTTAGTTCTCACAAGTGATGGGATCTGATGGAACATAACCAATGCTGTGGATTTTGCAGGAGATCCACCACGTAAAGTCGCTGTAATGCAGTTATGCATGGACAAAACTCACTGCTATGTCATGCATATCATTCACTCTGGAGTACCACCTATATTGAAATCTCTTTTGGAGGATAGTTCGTCCATTAAAGTAGGTAGTTTTGCTTGAATTTTTTCACCGCTTCCCTCATAAGAAGTTTACTCCTTTCCCCTATATTACTTCTCTTTTTTGTTCATACAAGTCGTGGTTGTGTCCTTGCAGGTTGGAATATGTATAGACAATGATGCAAGGAAAATGTCCAATGATTATGGTGTCCGTGTACAACCATTGATGGATTTGTCAAATCTTGCAAATGTCAAGTTAGCTGGGCCTCCTAAAAGATGGAGTCTTGCTTCATTAACTGAAATGGTCACATGTAAAGAGGTAATTTTTATGGTATTAAGTATTGTTCTCTTTGCCTAGTTCTGTTAGCATTGGAAAAGAAACAAAAGTCTACTTTTGGTTCAGTATTTTTGTTTGCACTCTATATATTACGGCGATGTCTGGTTGGGTAACTTGTTAAATGGTACAAGAGGTAACTTGTTAAATGGTACAAGTTCAATTATTATATAGTAGGCGGAACTTCCTAGTGCATGTTGAATACAAATATTTTAAACAAGAAATGTTTAAACAGAAATTATTTTTGGTTGCTGATGCATGCTTGCTTGGTCTGTACTCTTCTGTTGGTTTAGTGCTTTCGTTAGACTGAAAAAATTGAAATGTTGCTTTATCACCTGCAACTTCTTGTGTATAGTTGCCGAAGCCAAGGAACATAAGAATGGGAAACTGGGAGGCTTTTGTTCTCTCAAAACAACAACTCCAGTATGCTGCCACAGATGCTTACATCTCTTGGTACTTGTATGAGGTATATGAATACACTAATCAAGTAACTTTCTTTCTCATGAATTGATTTGCCTTTCTCTACAGTCTTTACAGCCATTGCTACTCTTGATTAGGCACTACAGAGTCTACCACAAAATAATGTTGAAGCTGAAAAGGAGCCAGTTAAGGACACGTAGCTGCAAATGCACAATTGAATCTGGTAATGTATTGTTAAGCTATTTGATGATTCCTTAGTGTTCTGTATCTTCACTTCTCAACCAGGTTGGCAACGTGGATTCCTTTACTTTACCTGAAGTGCTAGTTATGGCTTATTGAGACTCTGGAATTCGGGATGCACCCGTGTTGTGTCGTGTGCATTGTGTGCGGTCTGCCGCGTTGGCCCCACCTCACCGGCGACACAGTTGCCACCGAGCTAGAGCACTCCCTCCTGCCTCTCAGCTCCCTGGCCGCCGCACGTTGTTGGCCTATTGTGCTCCCTACTGCATGCTTCCTCCCCGCCGCTCGCTTGCTGCACGTTGCCATGCTCCCTCCCCGCCAATCGTCGCAGGTCACACGCCCATCGGCCATTGCGCCGCCTGAGACTCTGACAAAGTAAGATAGGGGGAGAGAGACTGCGATATATAGAGAGAGATGAGCTAGGGTTTGAGGCAGAGGGGTCTCGGATGGTCACGATCGGCAGTGGATGTGGTTGCGTCCATGTTCTACGTCGGCCAGACCCGCTTCGTGTCGTACCATTGCATCGCGTCGCCGCCTCAACACACAGTCAGCCCTCTACTACCTCCCCTATCTTGTGCAGCCGTGACTTCCTGCCCACGCCGCTGCCTCCTCCCCACGCGCATCCGGTCGCCGGGAATAGCCAGATTCGACAGTGTCGTGCACGAAGACGTGTGGATTTGGCGTCGCCTTGATTGGAGATGGCGAGATTTGGACATATCGCCCGTCTCCAACCCACTTCGGCAACCACATTCTTCCGTCCTGAACCCTAGCCGTGATTGGTCTCCATGTTTGCTAGGCACGTCGCAACGACGCACGGAGGGGTGGACACAGAGGCGATGTGGGCAGGGAGAAGCGGCTAGGGGATAATGCAGCGAAACGGTTGAGGAGACGACGGCCGGCAGGTGTGGGAGGAACGGGAAGGGAGGGAGGAAAGGAGGCAGTGGTGCCGGCTTGCTGGGGAAGGGAGCGGAGGCGGCGACACTGCGATAGTGCACGAGGAGGAGATAGAGGCAAAACGAGGGGAGCCCATAGGGAGGAGGCGGTGTGGGGTGGGGAACAAACAGATCCAACGGCTAGTATACATTAGGAGTAAGATCGGATGGTCGAAAGTAAGAGGATAACGTAGCATGACATTTTTGCTGGAAATCCCCCAGCTTTAATATATAGAATATGTAATATACCAACCATATACGGGCTATTTCGTCAAAAAATTTGGGTGTTCAAGTGAACACCATGAACCATGGAGGGTCCACCCCTGTTCTGGATGGCATCTATGTAATTTTCTCTTTTCTTAAGGGCAATCTTGTAATTTGGGGGATGTTTTGTTCTCCATCAAGTTAAATGAAATCAGGGGTGGCCCTATGTGTTCCCTTCAAGAAAAAAAAAACTTAGGGTACGTTTGGTTGGTGGGATGAGGTTAAATGGAATAGAATGGTATAGGTAGGATGTGATCGTCCTGGATGAGATGATACAAGTATGATGTTTGGTTGGTGGGATATGATGATACGTGATTTTGTTTGGTTGGTGGAATGGGATGGTCCTGGATGGTTCAAGATGGTGTTTGGTTGGTGGGATAGGATGGTCCGTATGATATTTTTGGCACTAAAATATGCCAAGAGTGGTCTTGTTTTGTTGATTAAATAACAAGGAACACAACGGTTCAATCTCGGTTTAGGAAATATGATCATTTGAAGCTCGTAAATCAAGCCGCACGTCACCAAGCGCCTTGGAATTCGAGTGGACGGTGTGGTTCGGGATTTTTTCCCGAACGGGATGATACAACATAAACATAGAATATTATTTTTTCTTGAACCATCTCATCCCGAATGATTTGGTTTTATTCAACCAATCAAACACCTGAACGAGCTCATTTTCCGTACCAGATGGTTCAGGACCACTCCATTCAACGAACCAAACACACCCTTAATCTTGAATTGCAAACAAAAAACACCTATACCTGGTGAAAATGATTTAGCCTTGTCTGATTGTCTCCCAATGTAAATATAACATTGCTGAAACTCATTATTGGCTTTCCGCATGCAGTGTTGAGTAGGAAGATGTTTCCCCGTGGTCAGAACCAAAGGATTGTGAAAGTTGCTCGAACCATGCATCGGCGCATTGTGCGCAGGAACCTCAGTCTGTTGTATCTTATGCTTGTTGTGATTTAGACCTGTGATGGTTAGCTCCCTCACTATGGATTTCTTCACTGTGCAACTATTTGTAATCTGCAAATTGGACTGTGTACTCTTTTCACCGAATTGGATTTAATTTGTTAGTATCCTATTTTCTTTTTGGAGAGATGGTATCTTAGTTTGTCAAGTCTCAACTGCCAGTTCCATTCCATTGCCTTGTTGATGTTATGTAAATGCAGTCCAATTCCAATTTGGGCCAATCCTTATTTTTAAGGGGAGTTTTATCGAGGGTTGCGCGTGAACAATAAAATAGAAAGCTGTACATCTTTATTACAAGAGTAGCTACATAAGACTAGGGTTCTTACTAAAGCTATTACACGATGCAAAGGGAGCTTCTCGCCTCGAGTCTCGCTCAACTACCGCCTCCTACTCGCCCCACGAGTCAAAGATGGCTTCCATCTCGCCGTGTCCTCGCCATCGGTGCCTTCTCCTCCGCCTGCTTTGATCGGTACTGCAAATCCTTCGTCCCACTCGGGATAGCTCCCGGCCGGACTAGGATCTAACAAAGAAGAATACTAACAAAGTTGAGTACAAAAGTACTCAGCAAGCATTAATAGCAAACAATGCACTGCATGACTGATCTCTGGTCTTTATCACAAATTCTAAAATCATCTCATTCTGAAAATAAACATTAAAACATTAAGTTGCAATTTTAATTCTGAAAATACTACTAGTCACTCGGAAAGAAGAAAGACCCCCAGTGGTTCCCGTAGACTCCAATCCAAGAGACTGGCATGAATTCATGATTTGTATAGCACTGCGCAGGCTTGTACCACTTTACCCATAGCTATTCTGAGCTCTCTGTGAACTGGGTCCATCGCATTTCCTTTGATGCGACTTCGAGTTCAGAATACAGACGTTTTCCAGGTTACGTGATTAAGTCTCCACCCATTGTTTTCCGTCGGTGTCCGAGCGCACTCTGGTCCTCCACCGAAGTTCCAACAATGTTGGTTGGGGCGGCTATCCTCCGTGCCCAACACTCCACCTTGGACCGGCTATCCTCCGTGTCCAACATTCCCGTTGTGGAGAACGTAATTACGTAAACAGGTAGCATTTTCTGCCCGCCGAAACGGGGAAATGGTTGGCACTGATTTTACGGCATCTGACCGAGTAAGAGTTTTGTTAGTCCTTATATTATAATTGTAGGTAAAGGGTCCCACCTCTTACCATCATCATCATCATCATCATCATCATCATCTCTTTTCTCTACCAAGGCCCCCTTTACCCACATAGTAATTCTCATCTCATTCTCATTCTCATCTTTCTTATCTTTCTCATCATCTCAATCCAATTTGATTTTGAGAAATAGTTTTGATGCAGTACATATATGATAGAGCAATATACGGTTTACATTTAAATTAGCTATATTGATGTTCAAGAGGATCGCTTGCCTTTAGAGTTTTTGGAAAGGTCGACGATGACGAATCTCTTATCGCCTTCTCTCGTTATTTGGAGCTCGTCCTCTGAAGCAGTGCGGCAATACAAATAATACGTAGAGAAATACTTAGTGATTTTATGTGATATTAAGCGAATAAACTGCTAATGGACTTCTAGTCAATTTTAATTTACAAAAATTTTCCAAAACCCGACTCAGTTAGCAGTTTCCCTTAAAATCCTATTTTTATCCTCTTAACCCTAACTCCTAACATCTAATCCTAATCACCTAATCCAAATAATTAATTACCCCTAAATACACTATATGCTCTAATTAACCCTCATCTAATCTACCAAAATCCTAACCCTAATTCTCTACCCAAAATTACCTAACTAATTACCAAAACCCTAACCCTAATTTTCTACCAAATTACCAAATTACCCCCTCCTTTTCTATTCAAAACCCTAATTAACCCACTAATTTACCTAACTACCCCTCCCTTTTTTCTATTCCCCTACCCAGTGCCTCTCCCCCGCTCTCTTCTCTCCCTTCTCCTCTCTTCTCGGTCTCACCTTTGGCCCGCCCTCACTCCTCTCTCTCTTTGTGGCCGACGCCTTCCTGCCGCCCCTAACCTCGTGACTCTCTCGCCTCTCCCTCTCCGCTCTCTCTCGCCTCTCCCTGGAATCTCCGCCGCCACCTCTTACCCGGTCCGCTCTGCCTCCGGTGTGCACTCCCCCGGCCCTCGGCGCCGCTCCTCGACCGGCTCCACCTGGCGCCGCCTCGCTCCTCTCGACCATGGCTTCCGGCCGCACATCATTGGTCGCCTTGGCTCTCTCTCTCTCTCTCTCTCTCTAGTTCTCTATGCGACCTTTCGCTCACGGCTCGCCCGCGCTTCGCCGCTGCTGGCGCGGCCAGAGGGCTGCTTGTTGCCTCGCCTTCGGCCACCGGTCGCTCCGCTCCGGCCGGCTCGGCCTGGCACTGCTGCTAGGCTCTGGCTGCGCCTCGGCTCGGCCGGCCGGCCTCCCACCGCCATGGCTCCCAGTAAGGCAGGCCGGTCTCTGGAAACCCTAGGTAACACTACTCCCTACCCCTACCGCTCGAGATGAAAAGAGTAAAGCTAAAATGATGCTAATGGGATTTGGTGATGGAGGTGATTTGCTTGATGCATAAACATCTTGGAATGGGGAGTGGTCGCCACCATGGTTGCCGCTACACCGTGATGGTGCTGGTGATCTTGAGCACTCGAGATAGGCTACTCCCTATCGCCTATCCCTCTCTACCCTTCCCCCTACTGCTTTGTGATGGGATGAACCGAGATTTCTACTTTGATGCTACTGAGGTCTGGTGATACATGTGAATGACGTGCCTAATGTGCAGTGCATACAGATGGGTGATGGGTTTACCTCTTGCTGAAATCTGGGTTGGGAGAAGAGGGTGGCAGTGCTGGCCTTGTGCTGGTGCTCTCCTCTTCCTATGCTTCCTGGCTCCCTGAGGGTTCCTCCTCCTCTTGCTCCTTTGCTGCCTTCTGCTGGGCTTCGGCTGAGAAGAGCAGAGCTGAGCTCTACTTTGGTTCTGGCTTCTGCTAGCTGTGGAATGGAGGGGAGGTGGTTGCTGGCTGGTGGCTTTGCTGGCTTTGGGTTGAGAATGAGAAATGGGGGATGAACTTGTGCTGGTGGTGCTAGCTGGGAAAGGTATTTGCTGGGGCTGGGGGAATGTATTGATGTTGGCTTCTGGAAGGGGGGGTGCATTTGCTGTTGCTGGCTGTTGGTGCTTTACTGGGGGGATGCATTTGTGCTGCTGGAGGATGCATTTGCTGCTGGCTGCGGCTGCTTTGCAGGGGAGATGCACTGGCTGGTCTTTGTTGTTTGCTGGGGAAGGCATTTGCTTGCTGTGCTGCTTTGCTGGCTGGGAAAGGAGGGGTGTATTTGTTGCGGCTAGCTGCTGGTATCCTGTGCTTGATATTTCGGTGGCTTGCTCTGTGAGAGAGGCTCGGAAAATAGTTGCTGCACCCGGTGAAGCTTGGCTGAGGGTGTGGTTATCGGGGGTATGCACTGAGGGTTATATTGGGGTTTTGACAAATGCAAACAGTGGGTGTTGGGTTCTAATAATGCCGGATGATGAGACCCACAGAAGTGACAGATGTCGAAGGATCTTGGGTGGTCTGGATATCTTGGCGATCAAGGGGCCGACTAACTCCGGTTGGTCTGGGAATCTTGATTGCCAAGGGACCGACTACTCGAGGTACTCGGATACTCTCGCGCCGGAAATCACTTAAATCGCGGCCACTTTTATATAGAATATGTAATATACCAACCATATACGGGCTATTTTCAAAAATTTGGGTGTTCAAGTGAACACTTTGAAACTGACGGCCACTTTCGGATGGCATCTATGTAATTTTCTCTTTTCTTAAGGGCAATCTTGTAATTTGGGGATGTTTTGTTCTCCATCAAGTTAAATGAAATCAGGGTGGCCCTATGTGTTCCCTTCAAGAAAAAAAACTTAGGTACGTTTGGTTGGTGGGATGAGGTTAAATGGAATAGAATGGTATAGGTAGGATGTGATCGTCCGGATGAGATGATCAAGTATGATGTTTGGTTGGTGGGATATGATGATCGTGATTTTGTTTGGTTGGTGGAATGGGATGGTCCGGATGGTTCAAGATGGTGTTTGGTTGGTGGGATAGGATGGTCGATGATATTGGCCACTTTCTACCTCGAACCATGCATCGGCGCATTGTGCGCAGGAACCTCAGTCTGTTGTATCTTATGCTTGTTGTGATTTAGACCTGTGATGGTTAGCTCCCTCACTATGGATTTCTTCACTGTGCAACTATTTGTAATCTGCAAATTGGACTGTGTACTCTTTTCACCGAATTGGATTTAATTTGTTAGTATCCTATTTTCTTTTTGGAGAGATGGTATCTTAGTTTGTCAAGTCTCAACTGCCAGTTCCATTCCATTGCCTTGTTGATGTTATGTAAATGCAGTCCAATTCCAATTTGGGCCAATCCTTATTTTTTAAGGGGGAGGAAGTTAGGTTAGGTTTGTCTAAGGCCGATTTACAATAAGTTTTGGGCTTGAATTCATTGGAGGGTACCTGGCTAGGTCACTAACCTTCTGTTTTTTGTGGGCTTATTTAGGCTAGGTCCCTGTTACATCTCATCAATCTTCTTAGTGTCATTCATAAGTTAAAACTTTAAGGGTTTATTGTTTGCTGTGAGTTAATCCGGACCGTTGGTTGATGGTTGAACTGATAACGACGACGTGATTGATGATTGGAGGAGGACCACCACCAATTCTTTCTTTTAAGTAGTAGGGATTTAGTATATATATAGGTACGTTCAGTGATTAAAGTGTGTGCTCGCGTTCTGTGGGGTCTAATCCCGCTCTAGATTAAACGTGTGTTAAAAACGCACGTGCGTGTGTAGGGTGTGTGCGCGTCCTGTGTGTTCTTAAAAAAGAGGCTAAAGTACGAACAAATACTCCAAGATTAGCATGATAGGGAGAAAAATGTTCTTCTAGAGTAATAGTAAGAATAATTTTGAGTGTGACAATTAATGATGAGCTCAAATAACGCAGTGATCAAGGTTTTAAATCGCAATTTTTGCGGCTTCGCTGTAAGATCCCAAAAAGGCTGTAACGCAACTATAGCTAGCTATTTATCTATTTTCGTGGCTTCGCCGCTCAGTGTTTGGTGTCCAAAGAAGCTATAGCTAGCTATTTACGCTTTAACTTTTATACACTACGGCTCACAAGAATACTTTCAATTACGATTACTAACTAATTGCTGGTTTTCTTGCGAGCGAGGAAAAATGGATTGCGAGGTGGCTCTACGAGGCAAAGGCCAAAGAACAAGGCGACGAAGAAACTGCTACTACTGATTTACAAGAAGAGAAGACGGCTAGGGTTTTAATTATTTATCACAAATCTGTTGATACGGCTCAAGTCACTCCAACTTTGCGCATGTTGTGCCGTCTGAGGATGTCCAGGCTAGCCATGTCACAAGCTAAAAAGAATTATTTCTACGTGGGTTCTCATATTATTCCAATTAATTGAGTTCGATTCTTGCTGTTTACTAAAGACGCTAGGTTTTAATTATTTGTTTTCACTTTTAGAGATAATTTGTGCATGTGCGTGAGTTAGTTTCGAAGGGCTGAGGCTATAAAGCCCAGGGCCATGCCCGTGGAAAGGAGGAGATGATTTATTTTCCGGTTGACCAAAAGCTCCAGAAAACGCTGAATTCATGGCGACCCAATTTATCCTTCGTTCTTCTGTTAAGCCGACCAGGGCTTGATCCTGCTACGCTAGTTTCTTTCTTGCGATTGAGATCGGCAAGTTAAATCCTGGGATTCTATCTCGCCAGTTCGTGATCATCACCGGAGCAGTGAAAAATCTATCGGCCGATTTACGCTTACTCGGTAGAAGTTAGGTTAGGTTTGTCTAAGGCCGATTTACAATAAGTTTTGGGCTTGAATTCATTGGAGGGTACCTGGCTAGGTCACTAACCTTCTGTTTTTTGTGGGCTTATTTAGGCTAGGTCCCTATTACAGCTCATCAATCTCCTTAGTGTCATTCATAAGTTAAAACTTTAAGGGTTTATTGTTTGCTGTAAGTTAATCCGGACCGTTGGTTGATGGTTGAACTGATAACGATGACGTGATTGATGATAGGAGGACGGACCACCACCAATTCCTTCTTCTAAGTAGTAGGGATTTAGTATATATATAGGTACGTTCAGTGATTAAATTGTGTGCTCGTGTTCCGTGGGGTCTAATTCCGCTCTAGATTAAACGTGTGTTAAAGACGCACGTGCGTGCGTAGGGTGTGCGCGCGTCCTGTGCGTTCTTAAAAAAGAGGCTAAAGTACGGACAAATACTCCAAGATTAGCATGATAGGGAGAAAAATGTTCTTCTAGAGTAATAGTAAGAATAATTTTGAGTGTGACAATTAATGATGAGCTCAAATAACGCAGTGATCAAGGTTTTAAATCGCAATTTTTGCGGCTTCGCTGTAACGCAACTATAGCTAGCTATTTATCTATTTTCGTGGCTTCGCCGCTCAGTGTTTGGTGTCCAAAGAAGCTATAGCTAGCTATTTACGACCTTAGCATCTAAGTGATTCCAACTCAGGGCATTCCTATTCGTATGATCAATATTTTTTTTTAATGAAATATTCACCAGAATTTTGCTCGTTTTGATCGAATTAGCTCACATTACCAATTGCTTTTTATATCACGCAGATATTTGGTTTGCATGCCATCATGCATCAACACTAATTTTAGTGGCACATACTGGTCATCATACAACAAAAGGAAGTAAATTCAACTCTGGGATTGACGAGACCGATCGATTCAGATCCTGAAAACCGTCGACATTCAAACTCAATGTTTTCTTGACTACGTACGTGACACGTATTCAGACCCTTTATTTTTAAATATCATTAGAGGCATGCCATTGTGAATTTAGAACTAATCCTAAATTAAAATCGAGAGAACAAATGTGCGTGGTTTCATACTGCTGACAACACGCATGGGTCGGCCGCGCATAGATCATTTTCTGGCATATTTTTAGTGAACAAACATTTGGTCGGAATTTTGCCAGTCAAAGATCGACTTATAGATAAGAATACTAGATTTCATTCCACTACTTGTGATCTCATTTCATACTACAACACAAATCTGTTGATACGGCTCAAGTGCTACTCCAACTTTGCGCAGTGTTGTGCACGTGCGCGAGGATGTCCGAGGCTAGCCATGTCACGAAGCTAAAAAGAATTATTTCTACGTGGGTTCTCATATTATTCCAATTAATTGAGTTCGATTCTTGCTGTTTACTAAAGATAGTTGAGTTTTTTTTAGTATTTGTTTTCACTTTTAGAGATAATTTGTGCATGTGCGTGAGTTAGTTTCGGAAGGGCTGAGGCTATAAAAGCCCAGGGCCATGCCCGTGGAAAGGAGGAGATGATTTATTTTCCGGTTGACCAAAAGCTCCAGAAAACGCTGAATTCATGGCGACCCAATTTATCCTTCGTTCTTCTGTTAAGCCGACCAGGGCTTGATCCTGCTACGCTAGTTTCTTTCTTGCGATTGAGATCGGCAAGTTAAATCCTGGGATTCTATCTCGTCAGTTCGTGATCATCACCCAGGAGCAGTGAAAAATCTATCGGCCGATTTTCGCCGGTTACCGCCGGTAGCCGGTAGAAATTCAAACCGACGGCGAAAAATCAGTTTTGGTAAAATTTGTTCGAATAAAATCGAATTTGCATGAATTATGTTCGAATTTGATTTTTTTAAATTTTTAAATTCGAAATTTTCGAATTTTTTTTAAAAAATTTCGGCCAAAATTTGGCCGAAATTTCCGGTTACCGACGGTAACCGGGGTTATCGGTGTCCTCCGAAAAAAGAATCCAACCGGTATAGTAAACACTGCCCAGGAGCACGGGTTGAAGATTTATTTGGCTGCCGATTGATCTACACACATCAAGACTACCGGCCATCCACCGATTGTTGCTGCTGGTTCGATCCAACGCCGGCGTTATCTAGTCCTTTACGACTGGTCGTGAATATTCAATTCAGTTTTGCTCTAATATCATTTATTAAACTGAATTGTTTACTGCCGTGAGATCTGTCCGGTACTGTTGCTTCCGTTGGTAATCAAAAGTTAGATAGCTGCTGTTCGCATGGCTGTTTGGAGGCGCATAGTGCTTGTGTCATCTGTCTTCTGTTTGTGCTGTCATTTGGAGTTGACATCAACAGTCATACCAACTGTTGTCGCTGCTGGGAATTGACATCAAGCTACACGTTCTACTATTGCTTGCCGGCCGAAAGTGATCCTGGGTTTTCAATATCAATTTCCTAATTTTTATTATTATTTCATCTGGACTTATTGGTGTTGGCAGATGCTATTCACCGCTATTTGATTAATCCAGGAGACTAGTGCTTGCTGTTTGAAGGCATTAGTTACTGGTTGGTGCTGCTGATTTGGTTCGGCTTGCTACTGATTCAATAGCAACTTCCGAATTGTCTTTAGTTGGTGCTGTTGTTCCTTTGTTTAAACAAATTGATCCATCATTTTCTTGGGTGCTGCTACGTGAGAGAGACTAGCTTTGTTTACATTGTGGAGTTTCTAGCGTGACTAGTTTTTCATTGACAGTAATTGTTCTTTACCGAATTACTGTAGACTGAGGGTTGTCAACTGTGATTACTGATTTGTACAGCGAAAGATCGGGCTACGTTCCAGCTAAATTACTAGTTGTGCCATATCATCTGTGTACTGGGAAAGTGTAGAAAAAATGGAAAAAAGAGAGAATCACTTGGGTTTTAGATTCCTATAGGCTATAGCCGGCTACCTCACATGGAAATACAGTAATGGCTAGTAATAATATATACACAAATAGAATCTTCTCCTCCATCCCAACCGTCCTTTTTGTTGCCGGTGCACGTGGCATGCATCCATCCATCTGTGGCATTTGCATTAGTACTGATTATTAATTCCTTGAACTTCTTCTCACATGGATTTCTGTTGGTCAAAGGAAACCAACATGGCATTGTGATCTTGTAAACAAGATTTTGACAGAGGAATCATTTTCTTTTGAACATGCTGTGCCCATGCCATGTAAAAATGTTGAGGAGAAACAATATTTTTTCTGTGCGTTGTTGCAATTGGGACAGGGAGACTTCAGTATTGGAGCACTACTTGCCACACCAGTTCAGAGTTCCAGTCTTCCAGACTTCAGAGTTAGCACACGCCAAGAGAATATTAGTGCATCCCTCCTTACTATACATCCTTCGAGTATCCTACGTTCAAAGTTTTGAAAAATTATAAAAAGGTTTGGGAGACGTGGGGATGGTATATTCTATATCCATGCAAAATTTCAAGATAAAATTCGACAGCATTTGGAAGATATGAAAAAGAGAAATTCTGCATGAATAATATTCAATACTATTCATGCCACTGCTTGTTAATTTCATATCTTTCAAATGCGTTCGAGTTTTATCTTAAAAATTTGCATAATTATAGAATATACAGTCCCCTATGTCTACAATGTTTTATGAATTTTTTATAACTTTGAGACGTAGAATTCACGAAGAATGAGGGACGCGCAAGATATGTTCTCTCCATGCACCCGACTCCATTCCCATCTTAACTGTGTTGGACTTTTCGAGTATTGGATCCCACAATAGTGACAATCGGAAATCTTAATTTCCTAATTAACCCAAAATTTCGATCTGGTTGAAGCAGGCAATCAACTTTTTTAATCAATAGGAGACTTTCACTCCGGATACTTAAAATGTTTTTAGAGTTCTGGGATTTTCTTTGACACGATTTAAACATTTCCTTAAAGTATAGGATTTAAATATTTCCAAGTTTCGGAATTGATCAATATAAGTTTCCAACTTTTTTCGCTTTTTACTGTACTATGAAAATGTGCCTTATTGTCAGCTATATAAAATCGCTAGCCTAACCATATGGTTTCCCTATGCAGGTCACAATGCATAGGGCCAGGGGTGGACCCACGCAAGGAATTTTTTTATTGGCCGGTTTTCGGTGGAAAATCAGTCCAACCAGTCCAACCGGATTTACCGGTGGGGCCGGTTGAACTACAAACCAATTCTGAACATTTCTATTTGGGTGAATTCTATCTAAAAAATAAATTTACTTGAATTTTATTCGAATTAGTATTTTTTAAAAAATTCGAAATAAAAAAAAATCATTTTTTTTTTTGAAAATTTCAGCCAAATTAGCCAAAATTTTCCAACTACCGGCCACACCCGGCAATTTTTTTCCCGGTAAAAGAAACCCTGGACCCACGTAGTTTCTAGTGGCTATCTGATGCGACCCATATGTACACTAGCAGATAGCTTGAGTGCAAAGATCTAGGAATCTCTAATCCTTGCCAAAATCATTTAACAACACAACGGTCTATGACTATGATTTGCCAAACCTATGACAGATTAACCAGTGTTAATTTCCAAAGCTGTCTAGTGTTGGTGAGTGGTCAGTTTTCGACCAACTGATTTACTTTCTAGACGTTTTTACTGCAAACATTGTTAACCAGCTGATCTTGATTTTACTGGGAAACTTTGGGACAAATGCAACTGCATAAGTGACACGCTAATCAGGATTTGCCCCTCTTTTGAGACCATGCATGCATTCTTGCCACCTTATATTCTTCCACTACTACTGGAGGACACAATTAACTTCTTTGTGAGGTTTGTTCAGTGTGATTGGATACATTGGAGGGCATTGCGACTTTGTTAACGGCTCACAGTGATCACACAATTCGACAGGTAATAACGTGGCATATAGCAATAGAAACGATTTTCACCGATTTTCGGTGATAATGGACCGAAATTTCCATCCATGCATTGAATTGAATTGACTTCGAACACAATCTATTGGTGGATTTTGGTCTCCAAGCACCGTTCTTCTCCTAGGTTTGGACTTTGAACTTGAATGCGATGCAAATTGCAATTCATTTTTGCACATAGATCTGGCGTTAGATCTTTATCCTTTTATTACCCTCTTCGTATATACATCTGTTTCTGATGCACATTGTGTCTGTATCTTTCATGCAGACTTGTACATTTCCCCATTAGGGAAAGAGGGAATGAACCAAGCACATGAGAATCCTACCAATTGCATTGACCAACTTAAACAAACACTTATCCTAAAATCAAAGACCACAGGTTCATTACGAATACAAGATGAATGGGGTTGTCCACAATAAAATAACTCATATGTATCAGCTACTTAATGTGACTATAATATAAATATCTATGCTTACCATGTGGTGCACCTAGGAGTAGTTGATATATATTTTGCCAGAACCAAAGGAGGAAAACTATTTTGTTTCCATATCCAGTAGAATATTTATATAAATTAGTAGCATCACTATCCCTTTTTTAGTTACCATTAGCTGACATTAATTACTAGCTATTTGTATGCACTATATACTCATGCATGCTAAAAAACAATTTCCACAATTTCATTTTTGTGAAGGTAAAAGGTGCAATTGTTTTGAAGAAAAACAGTAGGCTACTGTACGTGTGTAAAAGGTGCAAATTCTTCTACTTTGTCTACACTATGTTTTTTTTTGTAAATGAAACTTTGAAAAGAGAGTAAATAACGAAGTACGTGGCATGCGCTATCAATGCTCATGGGTCTTGAGGCTACCACATGACAAATCTGCCAAACTGCATCCTCCACAATATGACTGAGATTCTCACCCCATATGACTGAAATAAACTAAAGATTGCCCACAGCCGAATTGGACTAAATTTGTGTCAGCTTATATTTACCATAAGAAACCAGCCCCTAAAATAATTCAAGAATCACTGAAGAATAGTGGTTCAAACTGATAAATAAGGGAAAGCTTAGCTGTAGAATAATGAGGGCATATTTAATAGCTTAAAACATGGTAGTTAAACCGTTACAACCGACCAAAGAAACAGTTGGTGTGAGGTCAAACTCCTCGGGAAAGAGACAATTTTCAGTCAAGGATGAGGTCACACCACATTCATCTAATTAAGGACTTATTTATGGGTTCTAAAAATTAAGATAAGAAAACAAGCAGTAGATTAAAAGATAAATACTACAAGTAGTAGTACATGTTGGGGATTTGGGGTCGCGCCCTGCTTGAATGTGCTTCAAATGAAACGATTCTTGGGATTCCATGATGCCATGTGCGTGTTATAGATGTGGGTCTAGAGCTTGGTCACCTGTTAGATTTTTTTACAACATTTTGAGACCAAGCTATGGTCAATACATTCTTATTTTTTCCTCACAAAAATGCTGTTTTTAATAATATATAGTAGCATGACACTCTGATATCTATTTTTGTTGAATTTATATAATTACAAAATATTTTTGATTTTCAGAAATGTGTAACTTACTCAATAGGTACTCCCTCCGGTCACAAAAACACATCGTTTGGGGATATGTTCAATCAAACTTTTAAAATTTGGTATCGACTATCTTTTTGAATATTTAAATAGGATACATGAAAATCATATGTGCATATTTTTTTTTGTCAAAAGTAATTTCATAATAGTATACTTTTATTCGATTTTATAAACATATTACAATATAAATTTATGGTCAAAGTTGAGTATCGAGATTGTGTCGATGTATAAAACGATCTATTTTTGTGACAGGAGAAAGTAGTGGTTAAAAATGGAACATCGGCAAGTGTGCTAATTACCTCAATATCTTCCATTCCAAATATTTTCATTTGAATAAAAAATCAATCACAAGCTAGCACAATGGAAAAACAAGAGATTTTAATTATCCATTGAGTCAAACTTCTACAGGGTGTGAAGGTCGACAAGTACGACGTCACTACTATGGAGCTCAAATGTGTCGGATACAAGGACAAACCATTCGTACACACTAAGCAAGTTGTTCAAGATTTTTATGTAAAGGACCCGGCAAATAAGAACCGCCATGTATGTCTTCGTGGAAAAAAGGATTGTCGGAGTTGAGAATATCGTGGATGAGGAAGAGTACAATCAATTTATTGAGTTGCCTCCTTTCGGAGACGACATCAGGCTCGAGGAAAAACCTAGTGAGGAAGCTAGCTATATGCGCTTCGATCATCGTTACGGGCGGTTTTTTAAAACTAATAGCCAAGTGGAATGATCCCACACGGTGAACATCTATTTTGAAAATTGTTCCATTGTAATTAAGAAACTCGGCATGTAATTATTTAATTATTCCACTGTAATTGATTTATTAATTAAGAAATTATTCTATCTGTGATTGTATCTGCTTTCTAATTTTCAGAGGGCTCGGCTAGCATTTCCTGAGGCTAGCTGAAAAACAAAATATTAAATTTTCAGCTATAGAAGGAACTATCACAGGCGGTTTAGTGGAACATACCGTCTGTGATATAAGTAGCATAGACGATTCCTAAGGCACCAAAACATTTCGCCCCCCACGCATGCGTCCAAAAATTCTCGCTCTGAGCATCACAGACGGTTCTGTAACAGAACTCTCTATGATACTTATCACATACGGTTCTTAAATATAACCGTCTGTGATATGCTCGCTTATCATAGATCAGGTGGTGGTTGTAGCTTTCTTATCACACACAGTTCTTAAATATAACCGTCTGTGATATGCTCGTTTACCACAGATGGTCCTGGAATATAATCGTCTGTGATACACTTACGACCAGGTGGTGGTCGTAGTAAAGCCTACAACCATAGAGCTTATCACAGACGATCCTGGAATAGAACCATCTGTGATATGATCGTTTATCGCAGACAATCCTGGAATAGAACCGTCTATGATATGATCACTTATCACAGACGGTGATCATATCACAAACGGTTCTCGAACTTGTAATACTTAACCCTCCAATTGGTCCAAGCATCACAAATTAAAATTTTCGTTCTCGGTGTATTGTGTACCTCCCAGGAGCGGTACACATACACCTCACAAACATCAATATCAAATCATACACAAGTCCTTACAAGATCAAAACTTCATAATTTACAACATATTTGTCGACGATCGAAATCACCGAACTTACAGATATATAAGAAAAAAGATGAAAATTGCACGTGTCTCCTGGAAAGTAATGATGCTGCTCTTTATTGCTATGAACTGGCTATTACAATGGATGTCTGTAACCTAGACTAAAGACTGATTCTGGAATACAACGCTTGTTGTTGCTTGTGTTGCTCTTCTGAGAGTGTTTCCCAATTGATCTTCCCTAGTCCGGCCTCCTTCATCTCCGTCCACGGTCTTCCTTATGTAGTTGATGAAGCGTTTGCAGTTATCCTTTGAAGAGACGCCCGTTGAGAAGTGACGCGTCTGGTCGGAGAGAGGCGCCAGTTGACAATGTATCAACTATCGAATGGTTGTATGTCAGTGAGCCATTTAACCGTATTCCAGTGTCTTAGAGTTACGCATCGTCGCGTGGTATAGAATATATAGCACATGTTCCATTCGTCACACGGTAGAGGATATACCTGGTCCTAGATCCAGATACCAGTTCAAAGCTTTATAAGTATTTGACTGGTCATAGACAAGGTCAGGAACCTTCTCTGACCAGGTTAGATATTATATAACCTCTGGAATCCTCACGACCAGTGAGATCGTTAGCCTTAGGGGTTACAACCACGAAGACGTATGGTCTTTATCTACTAAATAATAAATAGAGGTTTTAATCCTCGTCATCTATCCCCCGAACTTTAAATGAATTGGTCATTTGGACGCTTTCTCCCGATGAAGTCATATCGGGCAGACCCCTCATTAAATGTCGTGGTATCCGAGGTGGTCCGTATTCATTTTTAAAGTTGAGGAATTGCCTTGGAAGTTGAAAGAACTCTTTATCTGCTAGTTAAAAAGATTTTTGTCTGTTGGACTTCTCCTAAGCGGTTACAATGTTGTGGCTATAAAAAGCCCTTTAGCACTGGGCGTTAGGGTTTCTACGCCTTTTACTTTACTCTTCATCTCCCAAGAAACCATTTCCGATCACCTTTGAATTCTTCACCCGAAGAAATCACCATGTCAGATCTTATCACCAACTGGTCGATCTCCGATCTGAGTGAGAAGAAATTGGAAGGTTTGGAAAAGGTTGGGCTGCTACCCGACAGAAGTCTGATCCCATGGAGATCAGCATTTGGGGAACATTCTCCAAGTGGTGAGGATGAAGAAATTCTGGTATTCCTCGCATATATTGAATGCGGCTTCAGACTACCAGTTCACTCCTTTCTTTCCCAAGTTTTGGAATATTATAGAGTGGAACTGATTAATCTGGCCCCCAACGCCATAGCCAATCTCAGCATCTTCGTCTACCTCTGCGAAGCGTACCTGGGAATTCTAGCAACTCTGGATCTCTTCAAGTACTACTACAGATTGGCGAACGCGAAGAAGACGACCGGTACACCTGGAGAGTGTACTTTGCGTCTCCATGATGGGAAGGCTGATGAGTACATTCCCATGTACTCCAAATCTTCGTGGTCGTCATGGAAGAAGAGTTGGTTTTATATGAGGATTACGCAGGGTGATGGCTTTATTACAGCGGTAAGAAAGCTATCGAGAACCTGCAATGGTGTTCCTCCTCGAAGAAGGAGGGGAAAATTGGGAGATGGGTTGAAGCCGTCCATCTCCTGAGTGTCAGGGGTTTAACTTCCTGGCATGTTGTGAGGAACTTCTCCATGCGGAGAATTAGTCCTTTGAAGGCCAGAATTCGTTCGATGCTCTGGTATATTGGTCGTGATGATGCGACCAGGGACTCTAGGGAAGGTAAATCCCAGTAAGAGTCCGACCAGCATACCTTTATGGTTAAATGCTTTCATAATCGTAAGACCTCTCTTTTTATTACGTTTTGTCTCCTAATGAGATCAGAAGTCGGATCAAGATGATCTGCGCTAGAGAGCCTAACGAAAAGGCTAGTTTTCCTCTGATCTTAGCAGTTACTAGTGATCGTGTAGAGGTAGGTAACCGAAGGAAGTACTTTTTGTTCAAATGAAAATATATGTTCATCACCCGTCTAACTCTGTTTGTTAAATCAGGCGGTAGTCATTGAGTCCTGTACAGTTGCTCAAGATTTGCCAAGGGCTGTTGAAGCAACTGCTCTAGTGACTAATGAATCTACACCTTCCGATCCAATGATCAGTGATTCTACTCTCGACCAGTTAGTCAAAAATATTACATCTGATCTTCCATCGGAAGATATAGAGGGTGCAACCAACCCTACCAGTTCAAAACTTGGAAAGCTGGTTGAAAAGAAAAGAAAAGCAAACGCTACAGACTTTAAGCCAGCGCGCTACAGAGTTAAGTTAAAGAAGATGATCGGGTATGTTTTAAATGAAAATATCATATGACTGCATACCTTTTATATTCTTGATAAATCTGGACTCCGAACTCCTTTCTTTTGTGTAGACCTGCTTGAGTTCCAGTCATTCCCGACCAGGTCATTCCAGCAGGTCAGGTGATCGAGGGCACCTCCGACCAAGGCTTTCCTCAGGCAAGGAATCCTGAGAAGGAAGTGGTTAGGGAGGCCCTCGAGCCTGCTTCAGTACCGGAATCTGGTTCAGATCCTGTGGTGATTACTACTCCATCAGTGGAGGTAGGCATTTCTACAGATCCATAGCAGATTCTAACTTCTGAAAGCAACTTCTCCTAGACTAACAAGTTCCCTTTCTCTCCTCGATTTATCGAGGATAAGGAGCTTGATGAAGCTTGGAGGAGAGTATCAGATCGCCTTGCAAAGGCGAATCCTGATAAATTTTTTGCCGATTATAATGATGTGGCAATTCAAGTAAGTGTCTTCAACTACTCTTATGCTTCTCTTTGAAGTTTATTAAATTTTTTTGAAGAAATGCTATTTATGTAGCATATGTTTGAAAACTTCGCTGCGATCGGAGGCCTGACCGAGCGAATAAAAATCCTGGAGCAGAAACACTCCAAATTAGAAAGTAAACACTTTTCCACTTAATTCTTTCTTCCTTATGTCTCTATTTTTCTCTCTTAATTATTCTCCCTTACCACATTTGATAGATTTGGAGAAAATAAAAGAAGAAATTATGGCTGAAAAGGCCAAAAGACTGAAGCTTGAAGAAGAGAATCAAGCTAAAAACCGGTCGATCGAAGACCCGACGACCGAAATAAAGAAATCTTAGAAAATTCCAAGAAGAAGGCCGAAGGTAATTAGTCGTAAACTTGACTTAATATCTCTTCTGATCCTTTTTGGCATAATACTTGTTTTGCTTATACAGAACAAAATCAAGCATTAACCAAAGCAAAGAAAGCTTTGGAATTTGAGCAGGATAAGGGGGCAGCACTTATGCTTAACCTGGACTTAAAGATCACTGCACTAAACAAGATGATCTTTGATATGGGATCAGGATCAAAGCTGCCCTCCTTGAGTGATCCAATAGAAAAGGTAAATTACCTTAGCCATCTTTTGGAGGACCTTAAGGACTTACTCAAAACTACAGGAGAGAATTACGCCCAGTTCGTGAAGGAATCTATTGCTAGTGGTGTTAGTCTTGCTTTGGTAAAACTGAAGGCATCGACCTCTCTACTAATCTTCAAGCTATTGAAGAAGATTTCAACTGCTTGCCTGAGGAGGCGACCAAGTTTCTCAAGGAAGTAAAACCTCTTGGATACAAGCTTGCAGAAGAAATGGAGGTCGGATCTTCATCAAACAGTTATTAGATGGGCAATCTCTAGTAGTAAAAACCTGCAAAAAGAGAGAGTATGCAAAAATGTGTAAAAAACTTACCTTTCTCTTATCAATGAAAGCTTTTGTTCATCCGGTCGACTTATGGATATTCATATATTACCTAGCCCCCGACTGTTTTATAGTAGAAGAACTTTACCATATAAGGAGTAGGCCAAGAATATGAACTTAAGTCTTAACCATTGTTTGAAAGTTTGTACCAATTGTTGAAAAACTGATTGTGATAATACTAGAAAACCTTTTTTGGTCGGAACCAGTGTGAGATTTCGACTAGTTGTAAATATGTTTTTTTGTAATTAAAGTACTTACTAAGACAATATATGGTCGAAAGAAAAAAGATTTTCCTTGATAAGAGAGAAATGATATGCAAAAACATATAAGACGAAAGATAAGTGGTTTTATTTCTATGTAGCACTCAACGCTGGTCGGAATGAACCTGCTAAGATATGAAGATATAATGTATATATCGTAATACATGCTCATGCTCTAGTCCAACTGGCAACAAGGATCGTAAGGAAAGGACCGTCACTAGGAAGCTCCTTCCAGTGGGCGACACCACGTGCGAAAAAGGAGAGACTTTGACTAGGAGGTTTTCTGTGTCCCGACCAGTAGCCAAAGAAGAGTAGAACAAAACTTTGAAAAAATATGATCTTTATAATCTTGAGCACATGAACCGCGTCGACCAGATTTGGGTACCAACATATAAATAACATCACTCACTTCTTTGAATTTAATTAACATTTATTAAATTTAAAGGAAAAAGAAATGAACTTAAACGAAAAACTTACGCAATTGATCAATGTTCCAAGAATTTGACAAAACTCTGCCGTCAGGCATGGCTAATCGTACTGAGCCTGGTCGGGTGATTTCGACCACAGTGTAAGGACATTCCCACTTTGAGAAAAGTTTATTACGATTTGCTTGGCTCTGAATTTTTCTGAGAACCAGATCACCTGCAGCTAGGTTGCGAGGTTGCACCTTACGGACGTGGTACCTTCGCATGGCTTGTTGATAGATTGCCGAACGCATCAAGGCTTGGTTTCGTCGTTCCTCAAGGAAATTGATATCGTCGAGCCGTCGTTTATCCTGATCGTTTATATTAAAATAATAAGTACGAGCAGAGCCAATTTTTAATTCTGGAGGAAGCATGGCTTCGGCTCCATAAACTAAAAAGAATGGTGTCTCACCGGTCGCACGACTGGTCGTGGTTCGAACAACCCATAGGACAGAAGGAAGTTCTTGAACCCAAGCTCCTGACCGTTTTATTAGCTAGTCGAATACTCGGCGTTTGACCCCCTGCATTATGATACCAATGGTACGCTCAACTGCTCCATTACTCTGTGGATGAGCAATAGAGGCGAAATGGACTTTTATTCCAAGCTCATCGCAGAATTCTGAAACTGCCGCTCGAAAATTGAGTACCATTGTCGTGATTATATGACTGGGTACACCAAATCGTGTAATCATATTTTTTATCAAGAATCTCTTAGCAGCCTCAGTTGTAGTTTTAACAACTGGCCTGGCTTCAATCCATTTTATAAACGTGTCAATCATGACGAAAAGGAATTCGAAGCCCCCGGGTGCTCTTGGGAATGGTCCCAGAATGTCTAGTCCCCAGGTTGCAAAAGGCCAGGAAATAGGAATTGTTTGCAAAGCTTGTGCCGGCTGATGTACTTGTCGGCTATGAAACTGACATTGTACGCACTTCGTCACGAGCTCTTTTGCATCATGAAGGGCAGTTGGCCAATAGTATCATTGCCTGAAGGCTTTACCGACCAATGTTCTGTACGAATATTGTGCTCCACAGACTCCTCCATGAATTTCGGTTAGCAAATTAATGCCATCCGAGCGAGATATGCATCTCATCAACACTCCATGAGATCCTCGTTTGTACAAGGTACGTTCGATTAGAGTGTATGATTTGGCTTTTCGTGCTATATGATCGGCCTCTACATCATCTTCCAGAATTAGGTCATGCTGAAGATAATTGTAGATCGATGTCATCCAATCTCTACCCTGATCGTCACCGATCTGTGGATCATCTATGTTATTAGAGTCAATTGGCATGACTTGATGTTTATCATTGATGTTCTCGGAATGCTCGACCACTGAGGGTGAATCGAGTTGCTCGAGAAAAACTCCGTCGGGACGGTTGACCTCGTTGAGGCCATCCGTCCCAACTGGTTTGCTAGAAAGTTTTCTTTTCTAGGAATTTGTTGGATCTGGGAACCGAAGAAATGCTTTTCGAGTTTTCGTACTTCCGCCAGATAAGACGACATCTTGGTACTCGAGCATTGATACCCTTTCCCTACTTGATTCGCTACTAGTTGAGAATCACCTTTCACTAGCAATTTGCGAATCCCGAGCGAATGAGCTGCTCGAAGTCCTGCCAGTAATCCTTCGTATTCCGCCACATTGTTTGTAGCGGGAAAGTTAAATTGGATGGCGTATTTAATGTGTTTGCCAGTAGGAGATATCAAGACGATCCCAGCCCCCGATCCCTTAAGCATTAAAGAACCGTCAAAGTACATTGCCCACTCATCGTGGCGCTCGTATCTGGTTCTTGCTCAGATTCAGGGTTTGTCCATTCGGCAATGAATTCTGCTATTGCCTGAGACTTTATTGTTGTTCGTGAGATAAAATGGAGATCGAACGTCCCTAGTTCAACCGCCCATTTTGCTATTCGTCCTGATGATTCCCTATTTCTAAGGACTTGACCAAGGGGATACCCGGTTGGTACGACCACTTTGTGGGCTTGAGAGTAATACCTTAGTTTCCTTGAAGCCATAAGAAGACCATAGAGCAGCTTTTGTACCTGTGGGTATCTTTCCTTTGGTCCATGTAAGACTTCGCTTACGTAATATACTGGTCGTTGGATGTTTTCACGCTCAACGACCAGTACACTGCTGACAGTTTGCGGCGTTGCAGCCACGTAAATCAGCAATGTCTCTTCCGGTCTCGGAGAGACTAAGACCGGGGCGCTCGTAAGGTACTCTTTGAGCTTTTCAAAGGCATCATTGGCTTCCTTTGTTCATTCGAAACTTCCATTTTTTTGAAGAAGCTTAAAGAAAGGTAGCCCCTTTTCACCTAACCTGGCTATGAAACGACTTAGCGCTGCCACACAACCATTTAGTTTTTGGAATTCTTTCTTTGTGGTCAGAGGGCGCATCTGGCTGATGGCCGATATCTTCGTAGGATTTGGTTTGATACCTCTAGCCGAAACTAGGAAACCAAGAAGCTTTCCAGCGGAAACTCCGAACACACATTTCTCCGGGTTCAACTTGAGGTTATGCCTTCTCAAGTTGTTGAAAGTCTCCTGCAAGTCAAGAATGTGATCGCCAGCGTTGATACTTTTTACAACCAAATCATCAACGTAGGCTTCTAGATTCTGACCTATCTGTTGGGTAAAGGTTTTTTGCATCAATCTTTGAAAAGTCGCACCAGCATTTTTGAGACCAAAGGGCATCTTAACATAACAATAAGTGCCATATGGAGTGATGAAGGAAGTTTTCTCTTCATCTTCTTTACTCATGTTAATCTGGTGGTACCCTGAATACGCATCTAAAAAACTTAATAATTCGCACCCAGAGGTGGAATCTACAAGCTGATCAATGCGGGGAAGTGGAAAGTCGTCCTTCGAACAAGCTTTATTCAAATATGTGAAGTCTATACACATTCGCCATCTTCCATTGTTTTTTCTAACCATTACAGGGTTGGCGAGCCATTGAGGGTGATGGACTTCACGAATAAATCCAGCCTTGAGGAGCTTTTCAATCTCCGTAGGGATCGCTTCTTTCCGATCAGGTGCGAAGCGCCTTAATTTTTGTTTGACTGGTTTTTTGTCAGGCTGGAGAGCTAGCCTGTGCTCAATCACCTCCCTGGGGACTCCGCGCATATCAGACGTCTGCCAAGCAAATACGTCCTGATTTGCTCGGAGGAAGGAGATGAGCGACTCTTCCTATTTTGGGTTGAGTTCTTCTCCGACCAGCACCTTCGAGATAGGCCCGTCAGTGTCTCCTGATCTGACGCTTCTCGGGGAACGCCTTTGTCGAGGAGTACTTCTTTTGTCTGGTCGGACGGCTTGGGTGTCACCCTAGGTCTGGAGCATTTGACCTGCATTGCAGTTGTGTCAGTGTTTCTGGTCGGAAGTTCATCGACCAGTTCTAAAGACCTTCGATCGCATGCGTAAGCCATTTTCTGATCTCCTCTAACCATGATGACACCTCTTGGTCTTGGCATCTTTAAACTCTGATAACCGTAATGCGTGGCTATCAGAAATTTTACTAGAGCCGGACGACCAAGAATGCCGTTATATGCGGTTTCAAAATCAACCACGTCAAACGAAACTTTTTCTGTTCGAAAGTTGTCAGGGCTTCCGAACGTAATCGGTAAGGATACTTGTCCTATCGGTTTGGCGGTAGAATCGGGGACTATGCCATGGAAGGCATATTTTACCGGTTTCACCTTGGATCTAGGTACCTGCATTTCTTCCAATGCTCCCGAAAATAAAATATTTAAAGAGCTACCCCCATCTATCAAAACCTGATTGACTTTGCAATTATTTATAGTAGGTTCAACTATAATAGGAAACCTACCCTACGAGTCGATTTTAACAGGCGATCTTCTTTGGCGAAGGAGATTATCGTGTCTGACCACCTTGATGGTTTGATGGCGATCGAAGACTCCACAAGGTTGACCTCCCGCTCTACAGCCTTTAGATGGCGTCGCGAGTCGTACGACGAAGATCCTCCAAAGATCATGCTGACCGTATGTTGAGGTTCTTGATACTCCATCTCTTCATCGCCATCCTTGTCTTTCTTGGAGCTTGCTTCCCCTAATTCCTGTATTGAGGGAAGATGACCTTTACCTGCATAGTAATCCTCCAACTTCTTTTACCAGGCACGGCAGGTGCGTAAATCATGCCATACCTGCTTATGAAGTGGGCATCACTTCTTATTCTTCTTGAATCCATCAGTCGGACTTTTCGTCTTGCCTCGACCGGTATAGCCTTTCTTACCTTTGGTTAAATTTTCTGGGACCGCCAGGACTTCTATCGTCCGTTTTGCGGTGCTTCTTCTCCTTGAGAACGTTTTAAGCTTCTTTTCTGGTTTCTCTGAACCAGGTCGAGGGATTTTATCTTTTTGATCTATGGCTTCACTCCATTCAACAGCTTCACTAGCGGCTGCGTACCTATCAGCCATGTCAAAAAGCTCGGCGGTTGTCCGTGGAGGGTTCATGGCAATATCCTCCATAAATCGCCGATTCCTCAAACTCTCCTTGAAAGCTTGAATTGCAGAAGACTCTGCAATCTCTGGTATCGAGTTACGAACCCGACTAAACCTTTTGATATATTGACGAAGAGTCTCTTTTGGGTTTTGTCGGATCCGATGGAGGTCATCCTCCTTTCCAGGGCGATCGTACGTACCTTGAAAATTTACGATCAAGAGATCACAGAGTTGTTCCCAAGTGTAGATTGATCCGACCGGCTGGTTGAGCAACCAGGACCGGGCAGATCCCTCCAGTACAGTAGGTAAGTAGTTGGCCATTATATTTCATCACCACCAGCAGCTCTGATGGCGGTGGTATAAATCTGGAGGAATTCCAACGGGTTCTGGGACCCATTGAACCTATCCATGTTGGCCGATCGAAACCTATTAGGCCAACGCACGGCCTGGAGCCCCGCTGAGAAAGCTCGACAGCCCGTGACTGACTCATGGCGCCTTCTTTGAAAGGTGCCGGATTGTGATCGGTTGGAGACCGATTTCTTAGATTGGAAAGCCGGGGCTCCAGTGTTCCGACCTGATCGTGGGCGTTAAGACGACGCCCTTGATCACCGCTTTCGCCTAGACGATGACGCAGATCGTTGGGGCCAAGCGAATAATCCTCTCGACGAGGGGAAGGCGTGGTAGTGTGGAATAACCTCCTTCCTTAATGACTCGTTGGTCGAAATCGTCGAGGAGGTCTTGGTACCGATTGATTCCCAACATACCTGTGCTGCCCTCTGCCGAGAGAGGAACGTTGGGATGAAGTCATAGTTTGACTTTGCTCCGCCCCGTGTTCGATGACGCTTCATGCGCTGTACGCTTTGTTGAAGAATTTCCGATACCTGTCCCATCAGTTGGACAAATCCTGGAGCTCCTGCCAGGACAGGGTTAGTATTATTTAGAATATTCTGAATACACTGCAGATTTTGTACCGTAACTGAAGGTCTCGGAGGGTTCATCGAGGTTGTTGGCGTTCGTAGATCCGAACCTTCGCTTGACCTCACTCCTGGTCCTCTCCGATCCATCATCCCTGGTGGGGTAGAAACAGGTGTGTTAACTGATGGACGTCCATCAGTTCTGTCGCCTCTGGTAACTGGTGCTTGATTGCCCGTGCCATCTCCACTAGTACATGGTGGCGAGGCAGTGTGTGTAGGACCGTACACGGCATTGCGATCAACATTTCCGATCGCATTGACTTCGTGTTTCCAGCAGCGATCCTCCGGAGAACTTCCACTGTAACCAGTGGAGAGCTGCTCAGTGTCAGAGACTTCCACGACGGAGACCGGTCGAAGATGAGCACCTTTTGAGGTCTTCGTGGTGAACTCATCCTGATCCTGTAAGTTGCTGATCGTATGCTGACTCTTATCATTCCCACTCGGCCTATAACCGGTGAGAATTTCATCGACACTGTTACCAGATGTTGGTTGGCTCCTGGAATTTCCAGAAGCTGTCGGTGAGTACCTGTTAGCCATGATGGTGTCGAGAATGTATGGATTCTCGGATTGTAGGGCTATGGATTCATCACCTTTTTCACCGGTTGGAAGAACCGGGTTTGGAGAGATTTTCGGACACTCCGAGCTGGTCAGAGAGTCCTGTCCCTTGGCAAGCACCGCTGGTAGCAGCGGTGCATCCTCATCCATCCGCTCGACTTCGCTGTTGTCAGCAACCTGTGAGCCGGCAGATGAGGAAGATGATGACACCCCGTTCTCTTGCATGGCTTGAATGCAGGCTTCCATGTCGAGGTTGGAGTAGTCATCCAAATCGAACCCGTTTTTCTCGTCCCAAGTTCCTGCCATAGTCGCATGAACGAATATGAAGGGTGGGCGAGGATTCAATGAGCGAAGAACTTCTTCAGGAGAATTGCGCCTTCTTCCCCACGGACGGCACCAGCTGTCGACGATCGAAATCACCGAACTTACAGATATATAAGAAAAAAAGAGGAAAATAACACGTGTCTCCTTGAAAGTAATGAGGCTGCTCTTTATTGCTATGAACTGGCTATTACAATGGATGTCTGTAAACTAGACTAAAGACTGATTCTGGAATACAACGCTTGTTGTTGTTTGTGTTGCTCTTCTGAGAGTGTTTCCCAATCGATCTTCCCTACCTCCTTCATCTCCGTCCACGGTCTTCCTTATGTAGTTGATGAAGCGTTGGCAGTTATCTTCTGAAGAGACGCCCGTTGAGAAGTGACGCGTTTGGTCGGAGAGAGGCGCCAGTTGACAATGTATCAACTGTCGAACGGTTGTATGTCAGTGAGCCATTTAACCGTATTCCAGTGTCTTAGAGTTACGCATTGTCGTGTGGTATGGAATATATAGCACATGTTCCATTAGTCACACGGTAGATGATATACCTGGTCCTAGATCCAGATACCAGTTCAAAGCTTTATAAGTATTTGTCTGGTCGGAGACAAGGTCAGGAACCTTCTCCGACCAGGTTAGATATTATGTAACCTCTGGAATCCTCACGACCAGTGAGGTCGTTAGTCTTAGGGGTTACAACTACGAAGACGTATGGTCTTTATCTACTAAATAATAAATAGAGGTTTTAATCCTCGTCAATATTAAACTTACAAGGTTCAGTTTCACACAAAAGGGCCGACCAACTAAATAACAAGATAAATATGAAGTACACAGCAGAAAAATAGAGAATAAAATGACATAAAAATAATAATTAATCATAAATAAAGTTCCAATGACTTGCCATAACCCGCAGGGCAACCGACTGGGTTCAAATCATAGGAAATTGACGTTCTTTCGCAATATTGTCCAGATTAGTAAATAAAATTAAACAGTGCGTACACGAATGTGCTCTGCAAGATTTTACCAAGCCTATACATAGCTACATGCAAGCTCTGCTCAAAGGAGAAGGCTGTAGGGTTTAATTTCAACGCAAAGTAATATTTCAATTGAATACCAGTAGTAGATTCAAATTGCAAGTTAGTAAATATTTTTAATAATTCAAATAACAGCGAGTAATTAACATTTAGACATTAACATAGCATCTAACAGTGGCAGTCCTTGCAGCACACAAACATAGCATGAGACATCATTGTCTATACCACTCGATCAAATTTTAAGTTTTAAGTTCCAAAAGGTTGAGTCTAACTCTTGCAAAATCTAACCAAACATGTCATAACCAAGAACATGGCTACTTGAGTACATTAAACCCTGCAGGGGTGTATAACTTTACCGACAACCGAACTGAACTAAATTTGTGTCGGATTATATATATTTACCATAAGAAACCAGCCCCTAAAATAATTCAAGTATCACTGAAGAATAGTGGTTCAAACTAATAAATAAGGGAAAACTTACCTGTAGAATAAGGAGGGCATATTTAATAGCTTAACACATGGTAGTTAAACCGTTACAACCGACCAAAGAAACAGTTGGTGTGAGGTCAAACTCCTCGGGGAAAGAGACAATTTTCAGTCAAGGATGAGGTCACACCACATTCATCTAATTAAGGACTTATTTATGGGTTCTAAAAATTAAGATAATAAAACAAGCAGTACATGGGATTGATAGATAAATACTACAAGTAGTAGTACATGTTGGGGATTTGGGGTCGCGCCCAGCGTGAATGTGCTTCAAATGAAACGATTCTTGGGATTCCATGATGCCATGTGCGTGTTATAGATGTGGGTGTAGAGCTTGGTCACCTGTTAGTTAGATTTTTTTACAACATTTTGAGATCAACCTATGGTCAGTACACATTCTTATTTTTTTCTCACAAAAAATACTGTTTTAATAATGTTATAGTAGCATGACACTCTGATATCTATTTTTGTTGAATTTATATAATTACAAAACATTTTTGATTTTCAGCAATGTGTAACTTACTCAATTGGTACTCCCCCCGGTCACAAAAACACATCGTTTTGGGATATGTTCAGTCAAACTTTTAAAATTTGGTATCGACTATCTTTTTAAATATTTAAATAGGATACATGAAAATCATATGTGCATATTTTTTGTCAAAAGTAATTTCATAATAGTATACTTTTATTCGGTTTTATAAACATATTACAATATAAATTTGTGGTCAAAGTTGAGTATCGAGATTGTGTCGATGTACAAAACGATCTGTTTTTTGTGACATGAGGGAGTAGTGGTTAAAAATGGAACATCGGCAAGTGTGCTAATTACCTCAATATCTTCCGTTCCAAATATTTTCATTTGAATAAAAAATCAATCACAAGCTAGCACAATGGAAAAACAAGAGATTTTATTTATCATGCAATTATAATATTATTATAAATACAAATTATCTTTTTTAATTTTATCTTTGTTTTTGAAAATTGGCCAGGAGCTCCATCATTCACTAAAGAAGGAGATGGGCACCCAAGTTGGTCCTGTGACTCGAACCCGGTGGGTGGGACGTTAAACAAGCTCCCTACCACGGATCATTGGCCTGTACCCTAGCTTTTATCTTTGAAATTATAAAAATAAATTTGAAATATACAAAAATTTTCTAGATCCATTGTTATTGATCCAAAAAGTATAAATGTATTTTATTGAAAAGTTCTAAATTAATCTATGTACTTTGTAATTAATTTACAACTATCTATTACTCCTTTTGATTCCAAATATAAGTCGTTTGAGACATTAACACGTTCTCCAAGTTAACACTTTGATCATCATTTTTTTAATATATTGTTTCAAATATAAATAATTATACATTATGAAAGTATATTTTCGTGATGGATCTAGTAATACCAATATTATGTTGTCAATCTTTGTAATTCTTTATATATTGATGGTCAAAGCTAAAAATATTTGATCGGTACAGATTCTAAAACGACTTACATTTGGAATTGGAGGTAGTATTAATTTCCTTTTCATAAAAGGTATTTATGTATTTTTCTAATATTTTGTTATTATATGAATTTGTAGCAATGCTAATAATATCATAATGTTATAAATCTTTATTAGTAAAACTTTATACTTTTGTTCCTGTACATGTAGTTTTTCATAATTACTTTAATATTTTTAAATATGTGGGAACATATTTTATTTTTCCTTTGTCAAGTTCCTTTTTCCACTATACCTATTTATGTTTCTAATTTTCCAATTCAAGACTGCCATCAATATACCTTTTTTATCATGTTTCTTGCCACATTACCGCTAAAAGGGAAAGTAAAACATAAGTTTTGAAAAGATAACTCAAAAATAAGTTTTGAAAAGATAACTCAAAAATAATAATTACTCTCCCATGTTAAAAATTAAATGAAAAATAGTAAATTGTATCGAAGGCACGTAAACTTGCAGTGAAGTATCATTTAGGTGTACTGGAACTTGAAATTAACTTGTTAGGTCCCTAAACTTGTAAAAAATTGACACGTAAGTTCTCAAACTTACAAATTGTGTCACATAAGTCATTACGACTTTAAAATTAGGTACAATTTTAATGTAACCGTAAAACTAATGTGGATAATTCAAACTGATTACCCATAAGGAAATTTGGAGGTATATATATGACTCTTTGTGGTAAAAAAATGACTCTTAGTAAACTTAAGCCATGGCATGTCAACTTATGGACTTATTACACTAATACCAATTGTTTAAATGGCCGATTATCTCGGCAATTTGAGGTCACATAATGAACAATACCACCATCATACCTTCATTTCTGCGTAATATATGCATTTTGGTTAAGCTAAAAGGCGAAATGACTGAAGTGTTTCGCAAGTTTAATGATCAGCTAGGTCATTTTCAAGTCTAGACACCTATGAATGGTACTTCATTACAAGTTTGGGGCCCTGTGTGGTGTAATTTACTCATTGAGAAGAAAAAAAAACTATATCCAGTTAAAAGTGTCATTTTGGACGATTACTTTAATTCTATAACCGGATATTTAATTTGTAAAGCTAAGAATTTGAGAAGAATGATGGACAAATCTATTTATATCATTCCGGCCAGGTCAATCGCCGGTTACTTACGATATTATATATATAGATACCGTTGGTGAAACTAGATAGGATTTGATTCTGCACACTTCCGATATACTTTTTTTTTTTTTTGATTCGATAGAGTCCTAATATCTCCTATGAAATATATGTGAATCGCTAATGGTGAAATTGAACGGCAAGGAGAATTTGAGGTGAGGTGATGTGGCATTATTATCTCGTTCCATAATTTGCACTCGGCTCTAGTAAGTATAGAGATAAGATGTGGATCGCAACTAGTGAAACCAACCATCCATATGTATCAACAAAAGAGACAATACACATCGATCACACTATCAGACAGTGGTGGAGTTAGAAATTGAACGATAGGGGTGCATACTTCACACTTACTCCAAATGACTACAGAACTAACATTTCGACTCCCTGGCAAGGCGACAACGCTATATAGCCCACATAAATTGAACTGAGTCTACAATCCTATCACCCCCATCAATTACATTACACATTTTCGCAGCAGGTAAGCTTCCCGAATGGTGAGAAGGCCCATGCCACATAGGCAGCCAAAAGATCTCCTCAAACGAATCGGCATTGCACATTCAACGCCCAAATACATAAGCAAATGTTAAATGCGCGAAGAGGGTGACGAATCAACAATCAAGCAAGAGTGCGGAGAGGAAGAGTGAGAGGACCTTCTTGATGAGGTGGGGCGGTGAAGAGGCACTTGGCGCCCAGAGGGGTCCTGAGGTCGGCGCAGTGGGCCTCGGCTCCGTCACCACCCGTCGTCCATCACCGCCGCGCCGCAGCCTGCTGCAGAACTCTGTCATCATGCCTGTACATCCCTTCTCCCATCTCCGCCACCTAAGTCTCTAATGAAAGCAACTCACTCACAAGACTTATAGCTCAAACTTCATACTTCAAAGTATTAAGAAAGTAAAGCAACTCACCGACCAGTTGATATGCTTTAGTGCTTCACCAAATCACAAGGCACTGTGCCACCAAAGACTGTGCACCGCCCTGTCCGGCGTCCCAAGCTCCCACCCTCGATCGCACCGTAGCCCGTCGGCCGCTCGCCAGACCGCCGTCCTCCCACGTCGCGCCGCCCGCCGCTGCCCGTGATGCGCCGTTGGGGATTGGATTTGGGGAATTGGGGTCTGGGGAGTGGGGAGGACTGAGGAGAGAGATTAGGGTTGGGGGGAGCCGACCGGGAGCCAGCAGGAGACAGGAGACTAGGAGAGGATTGGATTTGGATTTTGGTGTGGTGGGTGGTCGCCGCTAGGTATGGCCTGTCGGTTGGACTGGAGTCAGGAGATCGGCTGCCGCTAGTGAATGGAGTCGAGCACTCGAGTTGATTGACCTTCGGTGGTGGCCTGCTGGCTGCTGGGCTGGGCTTTCACCTTTCAGGCAGAAACATAGCCCACTGGCCACTGCACTAATTCACTGAACTACGGAAGTCGAGTGAAGAATTGATGATTGATGACTGAACTGATCCCCTCTGGTTCTTCAGAATTTTGGGGGTGCCGGTGCATACCCAGCACCCCAGCTGGTTCTGCCCCTGCTATCAAACGAAAATAGAAGGCACATGCATATTAGCTGAACAGAACTCCCATTGAATTAATCGAGAATAATAATAATTGCCCCCTAATTAACTAGAACCTAAACTACCGATATAACATCTAATGATCATCAAACATGCATTATATATTCTAGCTCTCCTTTGCTACCACTAAAAATATCATAAAGGTGAAAGTTTATAATATGTTAAGATCGAACGGGACTTGGAGTAGATATACACGAGCTAACATATATGCAAGGCGTATGGCCCAATTGTGACCTATTTCAGACCAAGTTGGATGCATGATAGCCATTGGATATCTTGGTTGTGATCATTACAAAGCTCTCTGCCATGTTCATTCATGATTCAATTAGCTTGTTGACTCAATTATTTGTACATGCTAATTATTGGCATATATGTTTACGTTTAGAAGATCACATGGCGGCGGCGTCAAATGCTCAACGCTAGCTATCATATATGCGAGTATTTAGCCAATTAAGGAGTGGTTGATCATCAATTTTTTTAAGGAAAAATACTAGTTGATTCTGGAAGAGCTAGCGGCTTAGCTGCTAGCTTGTGCTGTACATGACTCAGCTCTGGGAGTTTGAGTTTAGGTCTACTAGCTAAGTGCATTGCAACGGATTTCAAATAAAATATAATATAAGTTATAAATTTAGAAAATCAAGCTAGCATAATTTGCATCTAATCAACAAGCCATATAGAATCTTATCACAAACCATAAGCACAGATAATCTAATTATCCGCATAAGATCCTTCAAATATCTTATACACACGTGCACATACTTATCTACAAAAGATCTCATCAACTCAAGAGAGGGTAGACAATAGACTCACCACCACCACCAAGTCCTTCTTTTATAATAGTAAAGATAAAGATATGGCTAGTGGTGATGCGTCGCTTATCTACACCTCATAGATTAGGAATTAAATAATGATGCTTATTAATTCTTGCATAAAAAATATGTTTGTTAGAGACATCAATTCATACAATGGTGTTTTGTACTATCTTTATGTTACCATATTTTTCATACCCTATTCAGATTCAGATCCGGAAAAAATCAGATACTATCTGGATTCATATTCGTTTTGCAATACGAATGTTATTTTTTTTACCACATTAGTTACCATCTGGATACGGATGCCGGATAAAATGGACTATTTGGATTCGTTTTACACCCCTAAACATGGCTATTTATGTTTTAGTTGCTTCATGTTGTTTTTTGTGTGCCCAAAAAACCCATTCCAAGACTTGTTTCAATAAAACCATCAATTGAATGAACTACTGAAGTTCAGGATGAACTACTGGAGTTGTTCATCACAATCATCATTAGCAATGATTATTCTCAATGCATGGAAACTATACACATTTGTCATCACAAATGATCTCATGTATCAAATATTTCAAACACAACCAACTTTCTCCCCCCATAAGGGGTCATGGGGACGTCCCTATATAGTATACGTAGTTAGCATTACTCTCCTTCATTAAAAGGGACCCTCTCTAATTATGAGTACGTAGAATATCCAATCATACTTTTCCCCTTCATGTCCCACAGAATATTTAGCAAGGCTTAAACAATCTCTTTAATTACATAAAGCCTGTGGGATTAGCTTTCTCATAAACAAACAACAAACGCGTATCACGAAGCCCGTAAAGAAAACATTCTAGCTAGTGATTGCACTTTTGAGCTTGGCATGAAAAGGCTACAAAATAGAGTGTTTTTTTTGTTATATCAAAAGGGTTCTTTCATCGTTGATTACACTTTTGAGCTAATAATAATAATAATAATCTGGTAGCCATAAAAGTTACGAAGGCGCAAAGAAGCTCATCTTGCAATACTTGGACGGTGATTGATGCAGATCCAGTTGGAAGATTCAGATTTCTTTGTTAGGGTTAAGATCTTATTTCGCAAATCCAACCGACTTGACTTTTTACTCAATTTAATTACCTTGCTTTTGTTACTTCACATATTGTTCTTTCATCAGAAGGAATTAATTCAAGGCAATAATTGAAAAACATTTCTTTGCACTCATCGTGCATCTAGGTCTTGTACTATATCTTCCATCAGATAAGAAACCAATGATCTAGATTGATCGCTTTCGTTAAGCCACTACAGTTCCTAGTCAAATCTATTACGCTCCGACGGCGAAAGTAGAAAAATTCACAGCTCTGTACGTAGCACCTTGTGCATTTTCTTCGCTAATCGAGGATCCAGCTCCCCTAGGAACCATATATGGAGTAGTTCTGTGGCAGGAAACCGGCACTCTTCCAGAATTGTAACACAAGATGATTTTTGTAAAGATGTCCCCAGGTATAGAAAGCTTTATGGAGTAAGGGCTTGTACAATGATGTAAACAACTGTTGTCTATAATACTTCTCTATGTCATCTATAAACACCGTTAAAAACAGGTCCTATAATGTGTTCTCTTTTTATACGTCTCTATAAACAACTCTTCTATGTACAATATATCTTGTTTCTCGTGTTACAGTCAACTACTGCACAAAAAATGTCTTAATTCTCTATGCTCCACTCTCTTATTAACATCTTCTCGTATTCCTACGTGGCAAGACTTACAGACAGCCGACGTCGTACTATTGTATATGCTCTAACATATTTGTATCCGTATAGGTCGGCGATTCTCGACAACCATGCGACTGGCCTCTTCCCAAGGCCTAGAGAGCCTTTTAGCGCGTGCGGTATAGTTGGAACTCTCGTTGACGGCGGTAAACCCTAGCTAGGGTTTAATGTATTTTATACACAAGCTTTAAGGCTCAATAGGCTAAGTAATCAACAACACGGTTTCCGAGGCAGTAACCGACCACGGTGAGCTGGCTATATATGTACAGTGTGCACTGTGGCATGCAGTACAAGCTTTCTCCTTGTTTAAGCAGCTGGTTTTATGGTCATGGCAGCCTCCACCCATTTGGCCTAGGGCATGCAGAAACCAAATGTTAATCAGCTCACTTTCCATGGTTGAAGATAAGAGGTTAAGCAGCCAACTAACTAAAGTTAATCTTGCATCAACTTGTCATTCTGCATCATGGATGAGGTGTCCTCCAGGTTATAAAAATGGCCATGGCACTGGCTAGCTTAGCTCTACGTGTTTTCTTCTAGGGTTTGCGAAAGGGTAAGGCCAGGGGTGGCTCCCTAGAATGGAGAGCTAAAACAAGTGTGCATGCATGCTAGAGTCACCCCCTTTTTGAGCCATGAAAAGGAGTGTGAATTCAGGGAAACAAGGTCTCTTGCACATGCTCCCCTCTACATACACTGACATATGGATGCACGCAGGGGCGGCGGAGCCAGGTTTTAAGGAAGAGGGGGCTAAATAAGCTACACAGTGCGTGCACAGGCGCGTCGGGTGCGCGCGCGTTTTTCTTTATCTATTCGGAAATCGAAACGCACCGACTCACAGTAATAGCAGTAACGGTTCAGTTACTAGTGGCACTGGTTGATGGCGACCGTTTCCAGTCTCTTTGCTGCTTTCTCTGGCGATCTCCATCCCGGCGAGGCTCGTGTACGGTCGAACCGGGAGAGCAGGCCTCCGGATCTAATCCTTGTACTTTGTGTTAGAAATTTGTTGTGTTAAAAAAACTACCATAGACAGATAAACATGCACGGTTAATTTGTTGTGTATATGCAAATGCATATGCATAGCTCATGCATGCATGCATACACAAAGGGTCTCATATGAGTATTTATCTACCCTCCTCCTTTTCCTAAAAGTAATAAACTATAACAAATGCAATCAGGGAGATAGAGGCTAGGAGATCCTAACCTCGATCGACTCAATTAACGGTGCATTTAGGCCGAAAGCGTACATCGCATTTGGTTATGGTTCATGACCATGCATGCATGGGGACCTCTCTCAATGAAAACTAAGCATATATGGTAATGCAAGTTCATGAACCATAACCTGGATTGACACGTGTCAAATATCTTATTTGTTATGGTTCGTGATCTTTTGGGATGTACGTACTACTAGCCACTACGCGGAAGAATCTCTAGAAAGTTGCTTGTCACTCGAAAGAACTAATGTTAGGTGCAAAGAGGAGATGTGAAGTACTACTGCAGCTTTGGCTCCAAGGATGAAAACAAATAAGTAGAAATACACAAAATAGTATGTTTGGTATGGGTATAGTACTTCCGAACGAAATAAAAGCAAATCTAAACTTTATTATTTAGCTAATACTTGAAGAAAGTCAATTAATTGACCCCAGCTAATACTTTTGTTTGTAGACAATGATGATGATGATGATGCTGCCATAGTCATGGCATGGGAGAGATCGATGTAAGTGACTTGGTGATAAGATCTCCTGTGATGGATGTGGCCAAGCTAGAGATGCCCATGACAAGCACAAGCTAGTTCATTGGAGGGTCAAAAGGAGATGAGTTGCATCAATTAATGGTTGCAAAAAAGTTACAAATTGGAGAGAATTTTTGGGTAGGTGGTAACGACAAGAGCAAAAGGACCCTGAGAGAGCGAGAGTTCATTGATCAGAGATGACTGACACGTACTTCAAAGGCAGGGACCCACTTGGAAATTGGTGATTGGTTGGAGTTGGACAGCATGGCACCAATACGGCTGTTGTACACGTTTTAGCATTGCCCATACATGGCAATGACGTTTGAGAGCTTTTGAAACTAGAAGGGAAAAAAAAAAGTTTGAGCAGGTAACTTATTGAGGGCGCTGCGCTTCGTTATGCCGTGTCTATAGAATCTAGTTAATTACCGGAATATTTTTCGATTCTAATAATATTTTGATGCTATTGCTCTGAAAAAAAAACTTTTACCTAATTGTTATCTCCAAAAGTTGAAAAATACCAGCGCACCGCAATGCCAAACATATAGCCTAGTCTCTCCGTATGTACAACCATTTTCTTTCTTGTTAAGAAAAATCAATTTTTTAAGGTTAAGAAAAATCAAATTTTTAAGGTGAAAAAATCGACTTTGAGTTTTAGAGAACGGCAAAATGCCTTTAAGATTTTGAAGAATGGTATTTTATTGATTTTTTAAAATAATATATTCTAAATAGAATTGCAGAAATTAATGCCCTTTAATAAAATTACAAAAATAATTGTCGTCATTTCAAATGGCAAAATAACAATGTCGCCATTTTGATTGGCAACAGGAGCATGTCACCCACCGAACAGTGTCAAAAACCTATGTCGTCATTCCAAATGGCGATAGAGGACCCGCAGGTCCCTAACGCCATTTGAAATAACGACACAATCTCACCTATAATAGACCGCAAAATTCAACCAAAATTTACATTTATTCTGAAAAAAGAGAAAGAGGAGAGGAGATAGCGAAGCATTGTCTGTCCGATCGTCCACCTTGCGGTGTATGGTTATGTAGTGCAGTATGTTGTAGTACATCTTTTTATGTGTGTCTAGTTTAGTTTTAGATATGTAGTTAATCATATAAATCTTGTTTATAGTGCTGTACGTCGAATATGTCGGACGCAATCAATTTTAAAATTTACTACAGTCAAGAGGCTGCTTCCCGAGGGAGTTGATTTGCGTTATTTCCAATCGGTGACTGTCAGTCTAACAAGATGAGAGTAGCGTACATGGGACGCTACGATGCGGTGATTGTATTACACATTCGAGTTGAACCATGCTATGCACGATCTGAAATTGAGCCGTGTTGCCACTCGGGCAACACATGACATACATTGGGGGTTAGTGTAGCTGAAGAGAATAAGGTCATGACAGTCATACATAAGCATGGCGAGCATGGCCAAGGAGCGCGGGTAGGATTTGATCCTTTTGGAATAGGCATATGTGAAAGCTCCGCCTGCATGTGCGGCTGAACAATGAGTAGTTGGTGGTGATGCTGAAGAAGTTGGGGACTCCAGCCACAGTGTGGCGCATACACCAGTCGAAGGTCAGGGAGTTGCTGATGTCACCGATAAAGACGGGTTGTAAGAACTCCTTTGATCCAGGAAGTTTGTGGGATTACAGACAACAACGTAGATCTCAATATAGAGTTGTAGATAAACGCACGACGCACCCGCAACGGGCGGGTAACCCTGTTCAACCCCCCTTTGAGAGAATCTGCGCAAACAAGGGGGGTGGCTCATGCTCTCCATGGGTATCTCTGCATGTGTATTCACTGTTAGAACCATGCTCTCTCTCAAAAAAAAAAAAAAACGAAAAATCAATTCGGATTTCTCTTTCCTCCTAGAACCGAAGAACTCAACTCAGAAAAAAAAAGGCATCATTCACCGCCCACCTCTCTTTCTCTCTCCTAACATCCACTCTCCTCCAGTCCTCCTATTTAAGCACCCCCAAACCACCAGCACAAAACACTTGCAAACCCAGCAAACAGCAACAACACTTGCTAGAAACACAGCACAAACACCGGCAAATCCAAGCTTAGCGTACTTAGCTAGCTAGTGATCATCCCAAGCAGCCAAGAAGCAAGCAACCATGGTGCTTCTCCCCACAGATCGCATGGACAGCCTTGTCTCCCCGCGTTGCGTGTTCGCGAACGGCCCCATCATCGTCGGCGCCGGCCCATCGGGGCTCGCGGTGGCGGCCAGCCTCCACGAGCAGGGCGTGCCGTTCGTCATGCTGGAGCGCGCTGACTGCATCGCTTCGCTGTGGCAGAAGCGCACCTACGATCGACTCAAGCTCCACCTCCCCAAGCAGTTCTGCGAGCTCCCGCGCATGCCGTTCCCGGAGCACTACCCGGAGTACCCCACCCGCCAGCAGTTCATTGACTACCTCGAGAAATACGCCGCCAAGTTCGACATCAAGCCGGAGTTCAACCAGACCGTCCTGTCCGCGCGCTACGACGAGACCTCCGGCCTGTGGCGCGTGCGCGCCGCGGCGGCCGGCTCCGAGATGGAGTACATTGGCCTCTGGCTCGTCGTCGCCACAGGCGAAAATGCCGAGAGCGTGGTCCCGAACATCCCGGGCCTCGCGGGCTTCGGTGGCGAGGTGACCCACGTCAGCCAGTACAAGTCCGGCGAGTCCTACCGCGGCAAGCGCGTTCTCGTGGTCGGCTGCGGCAACTCCGGCATGGAGGTGTCCCTCGACCTCTGCCACCACGGCGCGCTCCCGTCCATGGTGGTGCGCGACGCCGTGCACGTCCTCCCCCGGGAGGTGCTCGGCAATTCCACCTTCGAGCTCGCCGTGCTGCTCATGCGGTGGCTTCCCCTCTGGTTCGTCGACAAGATCATGATCCTCCTCGCCTGGCTCGTCCTCGGCGACCTTTCCAAGTTCGGCCTCCGGCGCCCGGCCGTCGGCCCGCTCGAGCTCAAGAATACCCACGGCCGCACCCCGGTGCTCGACATCGGCGCCCTCGCCCGGATCAAGTCACGTGACATCACCGTCGTACCCGGAGTCACTCGCTTCACCAAGGGCTCTGCTGAGCTCGCCGATGGCCAATCAGTCGACATCGACGCCGTCGTCCTCGCCACCGGCTACCGCAGCAATGTGCCCCAATGGCTCCAGGTAAATTCACATTCCATTCAACCCAAATGCTTGCTACTGTTCCATTAGCAATGTGAAACATTTGGCTGATCAATCAATGCCCCATTCCCTCAGGGCAATGACTTGTTCAACAAGGACGGTTACCCCAAGACGGCGTTCCCCCACGGCTGGAAGGGCCAGTCCGGTCTCTACGCCGTCGGCTTCACCCGGCGTGGGCTCTCGGGGGCCTCCGCCGATGCCGTGCGCATCGCCAAGGACCTCGGGCGGGCGTGGAAGGAGGAGACGAAGCCCACTAAGAGGGCCGGGGCTTGCCACAGGAGGTGCATCTCCGTGGTCTTCTAAGCAATACTCAAGCTAACTAAAGCACACATGCATACCCTCTCGTCAGTGGTGTTTTAGTCAGTCAGTCAGTCCAATCCCCTTGGTTTGTTGTTAATTTGTTCTTTGCGTGGTTAATTAGGACGTGAGATCGATCAAAGTGTGATGACAATGTGTACGTTGTTAGGTTAATTAGTAGGAAGAGAGATGATGATACTATCTAGGACACAGAGAGTCACAAAGAGAGAGAAAGAAAGAAGACAAGTGGAGCCCTCTCGTCAGTGGGAAGTGAGAGCCCTAGGGGATTTTTACTGCAGCTAAGGGCGCGTACGTCTGGTGTACAGTCAGAGAGACTAGCTTACCCGGTGATGGAAGATGAGGCTCCTTTCTATGACCTTGTTTGTTTCCTTCTACTACACTATATATTTTCACTTGATCTGTAGCCTTTGTAGCTCGATCTTGTTGTAACAATAGGGTGTACTTGTTACTGCCTGTAGTAACAGTTCTTTTGTAACTCCCTTTGTATAACTCTTTACTTGAGAGTGCATATGACTAGTGCTTTGTTTTGTTTTACAATTTACCATGTTTAATTCTGTTAGGATACCTCTCATCTCTCTCTCTCTCTAACTTGCATTTGCCTTGAGGAGTGGAGATATGAAGTACTGTCCCTTTCGGGCATCAATTCCATACAGGAACCAGCAAGAAACATAGTAGGGCTTATGGAAAACAATTTCGCCGAAATTTCGGTGATTTCACCTCCTCCAAAATTTTTGCAATTCATTCGAAATATTTTAGAAATATTTGAATTTAGAGAAATTACATCCTAAATTTGATTTTGAACAAAATCCGGTCAAATTTTGTCCCGTTTGAAAACCCACCAAAATTTTGAATCGAAATTCCAAAAATTTTGCCCCCTTCGAATTTTTTCCCCCAAAACTAAATAAAGTTCCCTGTAGGTGTGGGCTGTGGAATTCCTGGCTCTTGTCCTTGGGCTGTCCCAATACTGGATCTGGGTCACCATTGTGTTCCCAATTGACTCCTGGTGCTCTGGAAAGTTAAATCAGAATCAGATCTCACTGCAGCTCTATACCACACCACTTGTTCCCTGGCCCTGGCCCTGGCCCTGGGGCAAGATTCCCGAGTGACCCAAAGTCTCTGACAAAGGGGTGGGGTTTGCAGAAGGATACTACAAAGTTCCCAAATACAATTTAAAACCGTAGCAAATGAAAACTTAATTCCTCACATATATGAAAGTAAACTTTTTTAAATGTATATATTTATTTTAATTTGCCCATATCTTTTTCTGTGGATTTATGAGGGTTAGGCACTCCAATTATTGTGGTATAGTTGCTAAGTACATTCGAGTTGAACCATGCTATGCACGATCTGAACCATGCTAACTTGATCTGTAGCCTTTGTAGCTCGATCTTGTTGTAACAATAGGGTGTACTTGTTACTGCCTGTAGTAACAGTTCTTTTGTAACTCCCTTTGTATAACTCTTTACTTGAGAGTGCATATGACTAGTCCTTTGTTTTGTTTTACAATTTACCATGTTTAATTCTGTTAGTCTCTCTCTCTCTCTCTCTAACCTGCATTTGCCTTGAGGAGTGGAGATATGAAGTACTGTGCCTTTCGGGCATCAATTCCATACAGGAACCAGCAAGAAACATGGTAGGGCTTATGGAAAACAATTTCGCCGAAATTTGGGTGATTTCACACTCCCCTTCAAAAAAATTATAATTCATTCAAAAAATTAAAAATATTTGAATTTGGATAAATTACATCCTAAATTTGATATTTGGACAAAATCCAATCAAATTTCGTCTAGTTTGAAAACCCACCAAAATTTTGAATCGAAATTCCAAAATTTTCGGCCCCCCTCAGAATGTTTTTTCCAGAATGAAATAAAGTTCCCTCTAGGTGTGGGCTGTGGAATTCCTGGCTCTGTCCTTGGGCTGTCAATTGTGTTCCCAATTGGCTCCTGATGCTCTGGAAAGTTAAATCAGAACCATATCTCACTGCAGCTCTATACCACACCACTTGTTACCTGGCCCTGGGGCAAGATTCCCGAGTGACCCAAAGTCTCTGACAAAGGGGTGGGGTTTGCAGAAGGATATTACTACAAAGTTCCCAAATACAATTTAAAACTGTAGCGAATGAAAACTTAATTCCTCACATATATGAAAGTAAACTTTTTTAAATGTATATATTTATTTTAATTTGCCCACATCTTTTTCTGTGGATTTATGAGGGTTAGGCACTCCAATTATTGTGGTATAGTTGCTAAGTACATACTAGCAGACATTGTAACGATTTCTTCGAGGGTAATATATCTAGTGCTAATGGTTAATTGAGTGCCAATACTAACCAGGGACGTCGGATCTAGCCCAAACGGCTCGGATGGATGCGGGAGTTTTGTTCTATCTCTGGATGCAGCATGCCTCACACATCCTCAATTGCATTGCATGATTTTTCTTATATACCTTGTGTAGGTCTACAAGACATATGCACATTCGGGCGAATTTGGAGTCATGAGAATTTATATGTTTTGTGATGTTCCATATTCTCTATAACTTGTGAGAATGCTTCCAAGAAGTTTCTTTTGTTCCATGTTCTGTTATTGTATAAAAATGCTATGCAAGTCTTCTTAGTTCAGAGTAGCAAACTTGTGATAATATAATGGGTCTTTTTTTTTTTTGGCTATCTGGTTGGTGCCATTTCCCTGATTGGTTAAAAAATATGATAAGTGAATAGTGCCAGTTTTTTTGGATTCCTGTTACCTGTACAAGCTAATTTTTATGTGAACAGTAACATTGAATTTTTTTTTTGCTATCTGGTTGGTGCATTTCCCTAATTGGTTTAAAAAATGATAAGTGAATAGTGCCAGTTTTTTTTGGATTCCTGTTACCTGTGCAAGCTAATTTTTTATGTGAACAGTACAGCATTGGTGCTTCCTCCCATGGTTCAAAATTTCGGTGGTGCTATCGGACGCTGGTAAATTTTCAAACCGGTTACAAAAAATTGTTTTGCATGAATTTTGTCAAATATAGATGAAATTTGTACCAAAAATTATTTTCAAAAATTTCGCCCGATATTTTCAACCGATTTTCATCCGATTTTTTTTAATTTAAATTTTGATTTGAAAAATTCAGCCAAACCGGCCCTACCTTACCCCCTTTAAAATTTTGAAACCAGTTATCTGTTGGATTTAATCTTGTTTAGAAAGGTTTTTTTCATTTCTGTTTCTGAGAGGAATCAGAGTAGGGAGTTGTGTTGGTTTCCGTCTCCAAGTTGTGTGTGTATGCGTAGGGTATAAAAGAATGGGTCTAGTACCATGTAAGGATATAGCAAGCAAAAGTTTAGAAGCATTGAGTTGAATTAATGTAAGCCAGGAAACAACCGGCGAGCAAGAAAGAAGCAGGAGGTGTAGTTTCTTGACTTTCACGTGAAGAAGCAAACAGAGGTCAGAGGGCTACCACCAAGCATTCTCATGCTTAATCAGCTGCTCAGGCACCCACCGCGCAACAACAGAGCAGCGACAACACTTCCATTGAGATTCTGAGATTTATGAACTCTTTTGTTTACGTGCCTCACATTTCAATCACACATTGAATTTTACATGATTACAACTCACAATTCAAGCACACACTCTGAAATTAGGCCACAGATTTAGTTCATAAAATGAGTACATAACCAACGAGCCATCAATGAAGACAATGAATAATACGACGAACAGTATCAGGTTGCAAGGGCACAAGCAGCTGCTATCAGTGAAAGAGCTCACATACTTTTTCCCGGAGAACAAATTTCTGAAATAAGTACATAACATCTGGGAGCAAGCAGCAGCAGCTGCCGACCATATTCTGAGTAGAGCAAAAAACAAATGAATATATCGGCACACATGTACAACTTTCAGATGAAGTAACAGACACAGATCCTCAAACCTGTACACTGAAAAAATTCAAGCTTTCACACACACAAATCACCGACCAAGCCTGGACAATCAGAACGATTTGAAGCTTCGACAATCACTGCTTCATCCAACACATTCATTTGCAAATTCATTCCACACATTCTTGCATGGGAGTATAGCATCAGTGCATCAAATTTTACATGACACTGCCAAACTGATAAATATCATTGTCATTCTCAGTTACATCTGTTAGAATGATCTCATCCCAGGCATTTGGCCCAACGGCCGAATGCCTCCCCCTTTGTTCGCTCCCTGATCGGGGGCGCCCAGCCCAATTGGCTGGTGGGCCCCTGTCGCCAGCGCCATATAAAAGGAGGTGGGGGTCGGGGCGGCACACGTACCAAGGTTCACCGTGCCGCCATAAACCCTAACCGACAAACCCTAGACCGATCGGTAGGGGGCGCTCCAGCGACGGGATCCACCACCGGCCGCCTCTACCCCAGGGAGATCGCCGACGCCACGGAAGACGCCATCGTCGGGAGACCCGCAGCTCTCATCGACGAACCGCCATGGCCAACCCCTCCTCCTCTACATCGGACGGTAACGAACCCTAATACCCTCTCTCTTTCCCCTTCTCTCTCGGATCCGAAACCAAAACCACCCAGATCTAACCCAGTAGATCCAAAGAAACTCCAACAATGGTATCAGAGCGAGAAGAGAACGGCGAAGACAAAGAACCGCCGTCGGTTGACCGGCGTGCGAAAAAGAAAAGAACAGCAAAACCCAAACCCTAACCCTAGATCTAAAAGGCTGGGACTTACCCACCGCCGAGTCGTCGGCTGGCGTGTGGGAGACCGGCCGAGCCGGTGCTCGCCGGCGCTCCACGCGCGGGCCGCCCGACCGCTTCGGGACCAGATCTCAACGCACGGTCACAGAAGGGCCGACGACGGAGCCGCTGACGGCGCGCGCTCCTCTCAGGGAGGCGCGCGCCGGCGAGAGGGCTCGCGGCGGCGCCGGCTTCTCCTTCTTCTTCTCCGCCGCTTCTTCCGCTCGGGAGCGAAGTGAGAGAGAGGAGAGGAAGGAGAAATGGTTAGGGTTTATGAGTCGGCGGCGCGCGGGTTTTGTTCAAAACGCCGCCACCGTCCGATTCGCGTCGACGGTTGAGATTGCGCCGAGGCAGAGCGGATCGCCGAAGGGCGCGTGTGGATATCGTGAGGATATGTGCACGATCTCAGGATGATGAGTCAATTGGCAATGGCTTTGTTGGTTTGCAAAATCTCGCTGGGTTTGCTTCAGCCGCCGGACCACATCGGTCCGGTGGCAAAGGGCGGTCGATCGCCGTGGAGAGGTCGGACCGGCCGTTGTTGCCGGTCGGACCGACCTGACCTAAAAATGGCTTTTGGAGCTAAGCCAAAAATAGGTTGTGTAGGCAGGTGAGGGGAGTCTCCTGGATGTGGTTTCATCATTTTTGAAGCTCCCAGTCAAAAGTTCTATTGAGTTGAAAATTCCAGAAGGTTTCGGATTTTCGAGCTGGAATTTTGGCTAAGTCCTTTGGGGTGGTCCGACCGCCGTTGTGGGATCGGTCGGACCGGCCTGATATCGGTCGGACCGGCCTTGTGGGGCGGTCAGACCGCCGATGACTTGGAGGTGAGCCAAGTGTGCATTGATGTGGTTTCAATGTGGTTTATGTTTGGTTATCAATGCTTTATTGATGTATATTGCATTGCGGAGCTAACGTGGGTCAAGTTGTGAAGAACTTGTTCCCGGAAACGGTTTGTTTGTCTATTGCTGTGCAGGTGGCTTGCAGGTCAACGATGTCAACGGTGAGTGGATCGGGACTACGCTTGGAGAGCCGAGGTCCAGAACGATCATGGATGCTGGGTGAGGTCGTGTGACTCAAGCATGGTGCAGGATGGGCAAGATGGATCGAACGGGTGGTTCGGTGCAGCTGGTTGGATCAGGCGGTGCGGATATCGGTGCGAGTCTCTGGGAGTTTTCGATGGGATTCGGACAAGAGAGGCTTGGCGACGCGATGAGAACCGCTGATCAACCTACACGTGGTGAAGCAGGCGATTGCTTCAATGGTTATGTTGTGTGTGGGTCCCATGTGTGAATGGGTCCCAAAAGTGAAACCCTAGTCCTCTCCTATAAATAGAAGGGGGGAGATGTAAAACCCCCTAGAGGCATTCATTTGGACTTCCCTTGCCTTTTCTAGGGTTAGGGTTTGGAGAGGAAGAGAGGGAGAGATTGTGGTTGCTCCTTGGTGAGCTCTTGTCCTCCTTGAGGGAGTGGCTTTGTAAGCATCTTGTGAGATCAATCAATCTTGTGATGCTTGTTTGAGAGTTCATTTGTCTCTCTTTTGTGTTCTTCTCTCATTTGGATGAATTTGGTGCTTCCTTGATTCAAGGGTTTATGTTTGGTCTCTTGACCCATTTTGTCTTGCTTTGATGTGTGGGAATACTCCTAGAATCATCTAGACCATCAATCCCCACAAGCAAGTCTTGAATCAAAGATTTTCATATTTCTAGGGTTTGTGCACTTCTTTGTTTAATCCTTGAGAGATCGATTCTGCAAGTGGATCCAAGGATCGCCGCTAGAAATAGGTCTCTAATATCATTAGGGAGGTGTGCTCGAAATTTGGTCAAGTTTCATTGGTTGAATCAAAAGTTGGATCAAATTTTGTTTTGGATTTGGGTTTGTTTTTTCAAGATCGACTGCACTTGCCTCGACGGTTTTATAACGGCGTCCGACCGCCTGTGTTTCAGATCGCCAAGACGCCGGTCGAACCGATATCCACCGGTCCGACCGCTCGTTAGTAGCCGGTCCGACTGCTCGGTGACCGTCGGTCCGACCACCGTGGTAGCTCGGCCGCTTTGCACCTGCATCAACCCGTTGAGTTTAAGTCTCCACGTTTGTGTCGTGTGGTTGAGGGGTTTTGTCGAATTCAGCACAAGGCTTCCGCTGTGTGCTTACTGATCTTCTTAGCTTTCATAGCTAAAGGAGTAAAGTTCGTGTTGAATTTGATTTAGGCGAGAAAGTTGTGAAAGCGCCTATTCACCCCCCTAGTCGCCTTCCGGTCCTAAAAGTGGTATCAGAGCCGGTTAGCTCTTTTCTATAGATCTTAACCGGTCTTTGGAGCCATGGCGACTGAGCGATATTCAATCGAGCCACATGTTTTTGATGGAGTTGATTTTGCGTATTGAAGGCCCGAATGGAGGCCTACATCGAGGCTCAAGGGCACGCAATTTGGCTTAAGGTGAAAACCCTTATGTCGTACGGTACCGATGATAATTTGATCACCGGATGTGGAGAACAACGGCAGGCTCGAATTTTTGATTCAAGGCCTTAGTCGATCGGAGTTCGAGCGTGTCGCTCATTTGTCGTTCTGCTCATGAGATCTCGCGGACTCTTTGTGATTATCACGAGGGTCCATCGCGATCAAGGAAGTGAGACAGAACCAAATTTTAAGAAAGCATACTCCAAGATCGAGCAAAGACCGTGAATCTTTAGATGAGTTGTGGGGAGATTTTCTAAAATTCTTCATGATCTCCGTACCGTTGATCTTGTATTTTCTCGAGTCGAAAATGCACGCCACTTTTGGGTGCTTTGGATGTGAAGGTGCTGGGATGAAGATCATCGCCATCAATGACAACATCACATGAGTGAGCTTACCATGGATAAGCTTTACTCGAGGTTGAATACGCATGAGATTGATTTTATCTCGTGTCTCCCCACGACAGAGCCGATGGCTTTAGTGGTTGACCAATCTAAGAGTAGATATTCTGATTCTTTTAATGTTAGCTCATCTGGATTTTCTTTATCTGCTTTGTATTCTTTGAGCGATGAGCAACTTGAGAGACTACCTGAAGATGATTTAGCCCTCCTATCCACAAAATTCACGAGAGCTTACAACCATGTGAGGAGTAGGAGGAGAGGTGGACCTGTCACTTGTTTCGAGTGTGGTGAGCCCAACCACATTCGTTCTAGATGCCCCAAGCTGAAGGGCAAGGAGGAGAAGGAGTCACAAAGGCATCCTCAAGCGAGGGATGCTAAGTCCAAGAAGACAAACTATCGCAAGTTTGTCAGCCGAGTCCTTGAAGCTCTAGAGGATGTGAGCATGGATGATGTGGACTCGGAGGCGGAGGACGATAAAAGTGACTCCCGTGGCAAGAAGAAGGCACGTGATTTCACTGGCATGTGCTTTATGGCTAAGAACAGCCACGACAGCGACTCCTCCAACAGCGAGGATCCTTTTAGTGATCCCGATGAGGTATGCCCTTCACTTCCTGATATGAAAAGGGCTTTAGTGCTTGCTTGAATAAAATTGCATAAGCAAGCTAAAGTGATCAAGAAACAGGATACTATGATTGATAATTTGAACCTAGAAGTGGTTAGGCTCAAATCCATTAATCCTGATGATTTCTGTGATTCATGCTCTAGCTTGCTTAATGAATTGTCAAGCTTGAATAATGCTCATTCCTCTGTTGAAAAACAATTAGAAAATGCTCTTTCTGAACTAGAATCTCTCAAGTCTAGTTCTGTTTGCATGAATGCCATTCCGCTTGATGTGACTGCTTTAGATGCTATTCCATTAAATTGCTCAAACTGTGCTTTGCTAGAATTGAAATTGGATAGCTCTTTAAAAGAATTGCAAAAATTTGATGCTAGTCACACTTGTTCTCATTGTAAGAATAATCGAATTAAAATGCAAGAGATGACTGAAATGTTTGTTTATTCTAGAATTGCCTCTTGTGAAAATTGCCCTAAGCTTACAATTGAGATTGAAGCTTTAAACAAGACTCTTGAAGAGAAAGGTAAAATTGAAAGATCCATGTCTCTTACTGCTTCCAAGAAAGTCATTGATTCTTCCTCTTGTATGTTGCATGCTGAAGTTGAAACTGCTATTGGTAAGATACAAGAGGCTTTTAGAGTCAAATTTAAGGAGCAGTTGAATAGGATTGGAGAGTCCTATTGTGTGTCTTGTGAGGCTCTGAAAGTGGAAGTGGATCTTCTTAAGAGCAAACATGTTGAGGCAATCAATTCTAAAAAGTGCTCCAATTGTGGATTTTTGGCAAAAGAGAATGATTACCTCACAATGACTCTTGAGAAGTTTTCTAGTGGGAAAAAGAAACTCAACTTGATTCTAGACCAATCCAAGGTGAGTGTGAAAAACAGTGGCCTAGGTTTTAAGTCCCTAGAGCTTTCCAAGAATCTCCCACCAAAGATTGCTAGAGTTGTGAAAAGTGGTTTGGTTGAGCAAGAACCTTCTTTGACTTCAAAGGTTGTTCTTAAATCTGCAGGTTCTGCTCAAACTCTTTCTAGCAAGAAAGGTGCTTCTGTCTCACCAGTACGGACCCCCTCAAAAGTTCAAGTACCATTGCACCTTCTGCAAGAAAGAGGGCCACACGGTTGAGTTTTGCTTCCGGAGAGCAAAGATTGAGAGGAAAGAGAGGATGAGCACTTTGAGATCCATTAGAGGAGTCTCTTCTTCAGTTGTAGTCTCTAGAGCGGCAGGCGACCTATTCATTGCACTCACATATAGGCCTAGGTTTGTAGAGAATTCTGTTGACTCTTTTGGTGGGTCCAGGCAGCAGTTTGGTTTTGGATATCGTGAGGATAGACTACGGGTAGCACCTAGACAGGGGGAGTATCGGTCTTTTGGTAGATCGTTTTGGAGAGGTCCAGGTGGTGCTCATGGGCATTCTTATGATTTTGTGCCTAATCATTTTTCTGCTGCTTCTTTTGCTATTCCCAGGCATCGTCCATCTCAGTACTGGACACCTAGATCTTTTATCTCAAATCCCAGTACTGAGGCTTGGATGTTTTGAGGGAATTTTGCTTCTTTTGCTTTCATTGTATCATAATGCATTTTCATTTCAAATGTCTTGCATTGCATAATAAAAATTGTGGAGCTTTGATTATTATCCTTGTATGACTTGATTTCATACTCTATACCTTGTCATATCAAGTGATAGTCTGCTAGACTTCGTTTATGGCTCTTCGTGTTTTAGCTTAGCTTTCTCCTTGCTAGCTTTATATCTGTGAGAAAATTGAATCGAATCATGTCTTGTTGGATCTTGTGACTAGTTTTGCTCTAGTGATCCTTTTATGATTCTTGCCATGTCAAATAGGTTGAATTGAGTCTTGAACTTATTTTGAGATGAAAAATGAGCTTTTTTATCTTCTTAAGTCAAGCAAATGAAAAGTGAGATTTTCTGTGCGAAAAAACTGATCTCACCAATCCTTTCTCATGAGACGGCTTGCCATTGCACTAGGCATGAACTCAGGGGGAGTTTTGGATGACCTAGACCACTCTTTTAAGCTTATCGCTTGAGATGGTCGCGGCAAGGCTTGAGATCTAGCACAGTGGAAAAATCCTTTTAGGAAATGCTCAAAATGCTAAGTGCTTGAGTTTTGCTTCAAAAGAATACTCTTGATGCTCAAAATGCCTCAGTTCTTGTTTTGAGTCTCTTTCTACCTATAGACATGGCTTGAATCATTTGTGGTTGCTTGTAGTGAAACTTTGACATTGAGCAACCTTTCATGATTTTAATTCTGTTAATCTCAGATTGCTGCTATTTTGGTTTTAGCTTTGCAGTACATGTTTTGCCATGATTGAATATAGCTTCTACACCTTATATAGCTTGGTATAATTCTTGTACTGTCTACTTCGATAATGGTCATGGCTCCTTTTGCTAAATTTCAAATAAAGTCATTTCATCTTCTTTTTCTTGTCCCATGCATCTTGATGAATTCATTGTCAAAGGGGGAGAAGAATCGAAGAAAATGCTGTTTTGGAGCTTTTGGTTTACAGAAGGTTTCATACATCAAAGAATATACATAAAAAATTTTTGTGAACCTTTTGAAAATTTGTGATCATAGAGAGTTGAGTCTCTGGGTTTTATTGCCTTTTTCTGATTTGATTTGCATTTCAAGAAGACTCACAATGATCAAAGGTCAAATAGAAAAATTGTCTTTCATTTGGACCGAAGTGAGATTTTTGGCTACTTTCTGGAAATTGAATCATTTGGTGCTTTCATTGCCTTATCTCACTTGCTTATACTATTCTGAAGCCAGCTTGGTCGTTTCCTAGGCTTTTTCTTGCTTATGGACCAAGTTGTGCCTTTATGCGAAAACGGTGATTTTTACTTTTCAATTTGAAAAACCACATTTTCTTGAAAATTGCCAATGTGTTCATCAAGGGGGAGATTGTGGATATCGTGAGGATATGTGCACGATCTCAGGATGATGAGTCAATTGGCAATGGCTTTGTTGGTTTGTAAAATCTCGCTGGGTTTGTTAAACCGCCGCACCACAAAGGCCCGGACCGGTGGTGGGGCGGTCAGACCACCCGTGGAGAGGTCGGACCGGCCGTTGTTGCCGGTCGGACCGGCCTGACCTAAAAATGGCTTTTGGAGCTAAGCCAAAAATAGGTTGTGTAGGCAGGTGAGGGGAGTCTCCTGGATGTGGTTTCATCATTTTTGGAGCTCCCAGTCAAAAGTTCTATTGAGTTGAAAATTCCGAAGGTTTCGGATTTTCGAGTCGAATTTTGCTAAGTTGTCTTTGGGATCCGTCCGACCGTTGTAGGATCGGTCGGACCGGCCGATATCGGTCGGACCGGCCTTGTGGGGCGGTCAGACCGCCGATGACTTGGAGGTGAGCTAAGTGTGCATTGATGTGGTTTCAATGTGGTTTATGTTTGGTTATCAATGCTTTATTGATGTATATTGCATCATGGAGCTAACGTGGGTCAAGTTGTGAAGAACTTGTTCCGGAAACGGTTTGTTTGTCTATTGTCGCGGTGGCTTGCGTGTCAACGACGCCAACGGTGAGTGGATCGACTACGCTTGAGAGCCGATGTCCGTAACGATCATGGATGCGGGTGAGGTCGTGTGACTCAAGCATGGTGCAGATGGGCAAGATGGATCGAACGGTGGTTGGTGCAAATTGGTTGGATCAAAGCGGTGCGGATATCGGTGTGAGTCTCTGGGAGTTTTCGATGGGATTCGGACAAGAGAGGCTTGGCGACGCGATGAGAACCGCTGATCAACCTACACGTGGTGAAGCAGGCGATTGCTTCAATGGTTATGTTGTGTGTGGGTCCCATGTGTGAATGGGTCCCAAAAGTGAAACCCTAGTCCTCTCCTATAAATAGAAGGGGGGAGATGTAAAACCCCCTAGAGGCATTCATTTGGACTTCCCTTGCCTTTTCTAGGGTTAGGTTTTGGAGAGGAAGAGAGGGAGAGATTGTGGTTGCTCCTTGGTGAGCTCTTGTCCTCCTTGAGGGAGTGGCTTTGTAAGCATCTTGTGAGATCAATCAATCTTGTGATGCTTGCTTGAGAGTTCATTTGTATCTCTTTTGTGTTCTTCTCTCATTTGGATGAATTTGGTGCTTCCTTGATTCAAAGGTTTATGTTTGGTCTCTTGACCCATTTTGTCTTGCTTTGATGTGTGGGAATACTCCTAGAATCATCTAGACCATCAATCCCCACAAGCAAGTCTTGAATCAAAGATTTTCATATTTCTAGGGTTTGTGCACTTCTTTGTTTAATCCTTGAGAGATCGATTCTGCGAAGTGGATCTGAAGGATCGTCGCTAGAAATAACGGCGGTCCGACCGCCCGTGTTTTCGATCGCCAAGATCGCCGGTCGAACCGATATCCACCGTCCGACCGCCGTTAGTAGCCGGTCCGACTGTTCGGTGACCGTCGGTCGATCGCCTGTGGTAGCTTGGGCCGACCGCCTGTGCCCAGATCAACCCGTTGAGTTTAAGTCTCCACGTTTGTGTCGTGTGGTTGAGGGGTTTTGTCGAATTCAGCACAAGGCTTCCGCTGTGTGCTTACTGATCTTCTTAGCTTTCATAGCTAAAGGAGTAAAGTTCGTGTTGAATTTGATTTAGGCGAGAAAGTTGTGAAAGCGCCTATTCACCCCCTAGTCGCCTTTCCGGTCCTATAAGGCGTAAGGTTGATTCACCGCTTGATGTGAATCTGACTAAAAAAACGCCATGAAAACCTAGCAGCCGCCATAATGAGGCGCATAAGAATGGGCCGCGATCTGAAGGAATGGGCCAAATGGCTTGTTGAATGAAAGAATTAAAAATGAATTTTAGTCTTTTTCAGAAGTATTATTTGAATGAATTTGATAAAAAAAATGAATAAAATCTCTGTAATTTTTTGCACCAACGTGTTATTTTCCAGAGATTAAATGTGTAAAGTAATAATGCTTCTGGAATAAATTATTTTTAGAATAATTTTATGTTTCTGCTGCAAAAGTTAAAGTTGATTTCTCTTTTAATTAAATTCGAACCAACGGGAGAATTTAATTTTTAAGAATTGTTGTGACTTATGATATTGTTATTTTCTGACCAACGTTGATAATAACAATATTATAATTTTAATTGATGATATTTCATACATTGTTTCTATTTCTGCCCAACGGTGATGTAGATTTAATGTATAGATAAAATTGTATGTTTTAATTTTAACCAACGTTGAAACTAAGGCATGCAGTTATTGTTATTATAAATGTTCTCACTATATATGGATTATGTTTTCAGGAGGATATTCTTTGATGGGCTACATCAGGGATATCCCGGTTCTCAAAGGAGACAATTACGGTGAATGGAAGAAAAAGATTGACCTGGCTTTCATTTTGGCTGAGGTGGACTGGGTAGTCACCACACCGTGTCCTACAGAGCCTGTGGCACCGGTGAGGGAGGCAATGAGGTCGATGCCGCTGGCGCACCAAACAGAGGGACTTTGCTCCCATAAAATGTCATATGATCTTGATCATAAAGTGGATCACCGCCAACAAGAAATGTTTGGTCGTGATAAAGAACACGATTGAGCCTCGCAATTGTGGGCTCAATCGCAGAGTGTGACACCGCCACAGAGTACCTTGAGAAAATAAAGAGTCGGGCCATCGCTCTTCAAAGACTTATGCTACACGGTGATTAAACGACTTGTGATGTAAAGGTACTCTGGTGGTGGCAAAGGGCATAAGAGAGCACATACTAAGGATGAGTAACTTGGCATCCAAGCTTAAACCAATGGATTTGGCTCTCAAGGATGAGTTCCTTATTCATTTGATTTTTGCTTCCTTGCCGAAAAAGTTTGACACTTTTGTTGTCAACTACAACATGCAGCCCGAGAAATGGGATTTAGAAAAGTTCATAGCTATGTGTGTGCAAGAGGAAGAAAGATTTAAATCCTCACATGGTGGTTCTATCAACTATGTGAAGGACAACAAGAAAAGGAACTTCAACAGTAACTTCTCAAATAACAAGGGAAAAGCCCCTGTCTATCAGCCTCAACAGAATAAGTTTGCAGTAGACAAAGATCAGTGTCTTCACTGCAAGAAGACGGGACACTACAAGAAGAACTGTCCCGATTACTTAAAGATGATAATGGCAAAGAAAGGTGAGAACATTATTACCTTTATAAATGAATCCCTGTATGTGCAATATTCGAAATCTACTTGGTGGATTGATTCAGGAGCAACTACTCATGTTGCTAATTCTTTACAGGGATTCCGTTCGACGAGGACTACGCAAAGAAAAGAAAGATGCATTAAAGTCGCAAATGGAGTCCAAGCTGAAGTTGAAGCCGTTGGCGATCTTTCATTAGAGCTAGCTGATGGTTTCACTCTTTTACTTAGAGATGATCTTTATGTTCCCTCTTTACAGAGGAATTTGATTAGTGTTTCAAAATTGGACAATGATGGTTATGATTGTCATTTTGGAAATGGCAAGTGTGAAATAATGTTTAATAAAGAATGTGTTGGTCTTGCCATCAAATAAGATGAGCTTTATTTATTATCACTTCGTGAAAATGTGAATACCGTATGTGATGTGAATGAGCGTATATCCTCGCCTGAGAATGCGAACAGAAAACGAAAGAGAACTCATAACACATCGTCGAAATTATGGCACTGTCGTTTAGGCCATATTTCGATGGAGAGAATAGAAAGACTAGTTAAGAATGATATTCTTCCTCTACTAGAGTTCTCAAACTTAGAACAATGCAGAGAATGCATTAAAGGAAAATATGTAAAGAAAATTAAGAAAGACGTAAAAAGAAGCACATGAGTTCTACAAATTATACACACAGAAATTTGTGGTCCTTTTCCTGTGAAAAGTGTGGATGGATATGACTCGTTCATAACATTCACAGATGATTACTCCGGTTATGGATATATTTGTCCAATCAAAGAAAGAAATGAAGCCTTGGATAAATTCAAAACATTTAAGGCTGAAGTTGAAAACCAACACGACTTAAAGATTAAGATAGTTCGATCTGATCGTGGGGGGGAGTACTACGGTCGACATACCCCATATGGACAAGTTCCTGGACCTTTTGCAAGGTTTTTACAGAAAATGGCATAGTGGCTCAAGATTCTACACCAAAGTAACCTCAAAGAAATGGAGTAGGTGAAAGACGCAACTGCACTCGATGGATATGGTGCGAAGCATGATGAGCTACTCCACACTCCCATTGAGTTTATGGATGGAGGCGTTGAAAACCGCCATTCATATTCTCAACAGAGTGCCTAGTAAGTCGGTGCCCAAAACACCCTACGAGTTGTGGACAGGAAGAGTTCCTTCACTAAACCACTTACGTGTGTGGGGGAGTCCTGCTGAGACTAAAGTATTTAACCCAAACCTTGGGAAGCTTGATCCCAAAACAGTAAGTTGCCATTTCATTGGCTACCCTGAAAAGTCAAAAGGTTTTCGTTTCTACTGTCCAGACAGATATACAAAGTTTGTAGAAACGAGACACGCTGTCTTCTTAGAGGATGAAATGATGAAGGAGAGCATGGTAGCTCGAGAGATTGATCTTGAAGAGAAGCGGGCGTATGTGCCCACTCCGATGATTCAAGAGCCATTCTTCACACCACCTGCTGTCGCTGCACCGACGGTGCAAGACACTGTGGTGACAACACCTGTTATTGTTCCTCCTGTGGCAACAATGAATGAGAATGAGGAACCTGTTCTTCAGGATCCTATAGAACCCATTGCCACAGATGAAGGGGAGCAACAGCAACCTCAAACAGAAGATGTACAAAATGAGGAGGCCCCGAGGAGGTCTCAAAGAGTAAGAAGATCAGCTATTTCTGATGATTATCAGATTTATCATACAGAGGAATTTCAAATAGAGGATGATCCCACCTCATTTGAAGAAGCCATGAGAAGCGAAAATTCTTCAAAATGGCTTGAGGCCATGGAAGAGGAAATGAGGTCCATGAAGGCTAATAAAGTCTGGGACTTGGAAATTATTCCTAAAGGAGCCAAAACAAGAGGGTCAGTAAATGGGTCTACAAAACAAAGCATGACTCCCAAGGGAATGTAGAAAGATACAAAGCGCGACTTGTGGCAAAAGACTTTACGCAAAGAGAAGGGATTGATTACAATGTGTGGATTTCATGGGGATATGTTCCAGATCTTAGGATGATGTGACAATTGACAATGGCGTTTACGGTTTGTCGTTTCACGTATTTTCGACAAAGCTACAAAGCTTATCGATAGGCGGTCCGACCGGTCCTTGCCGCGGTCCGACCGGTCCTAAATCGGTCGGACCGACCATGTGGGATCGGACCGGCGGTGACCAAAGTGGTCAAAACAAGTGGGCCAAAATAGGTGTTGTAGGCAAGTGAGGGGATCCCAATGCACTTGGTCTCATGATTTTTGGAGTCTCCAAGAAAAGTTCTATTGATTTAAAGTTTCCAGAGGTTTGATTTTGGGGGTTGAAATTCGGCTAAGTCCCAAGGGGCGGTCCGACCGGCTCACAGGGAGCGGTCCGACCGGCTCACGTGGAGCGGTCAGACCGGGAATGACTTGAACGTTGGCCAACTTCGTGGCGATGTTGATTTGTTAGGTCAAAGTCATTGGTATCGTGGCATATGGTTTGCATGATGCATGTTTTGACTAACATGGGTCAAGTTGTGAAGAACTTGTTCCCGAATTCGTGTTTACTTGTCTGTGGTTGTGCAGGTTGCTTGGTGGTCAACGACGATCAACGGCGAGGAGGATCGAGACTAGACTTGGAGAGTTGAGGTCCAGAACGATCGACGATGCCGGGTGAGGTCAACGACTCAAGCGTGACACAAGATGGACAAGGGTGACCTATTGGCAAATCCATGGTGCATGGTGAAGCGGTTTAGGTCAAAGGTTAAAGACGGCGCTTTGCGAAGCGTGCGTGTGTGACCCGTTTGTTAGTGGGCCTTAACGGGAGCCCAATGGAGTCAAACCCTAGGAGTCTAGGCCTCCACTATAAATAGGGAGAGGTGGTGGCTGCACCATCCAGCTCTTTTTCTCCCTCGCCTCTTTTGTTGCGAAACCCTAATTGGCTTAGGGGAGTCGAGGTGGAGGCTAGGGCTCTTTATGGTTTGAGGTGAATTTCGTGATCTTGGATTGACCACGATCCATGATGGCGTGGTGTAATCCAAATGACGATCACGTTCTTAATCTATGCAAGGTTTGCTTGAGATAAGTCTCTTTTCGTTCTTGCTTTCAATTTGGTGATTTTAGGGCTTTCTTTGATCCGCGAGTTTGTGATTGATTCTTTCACGTGAATTAGCTTGCTGTGATATGTGTGAATCTATCTAGCATCATCTTGATCATCAATCACTCACAAACAAGCATTAGGATCAAGTTTTCGTTCTTACCCGATTTTAGACCTTCTGTTAATCAATTGACAATTGCTCAAGATCGTTCCAAGAATTATCATAATATTCGATTGGAATATGTCCTCAATAGCATAGAGAAGGTGTGTGCAAAGTTTCGTGAAGTTTGGAGTTGAGAATCAAAAGTTAGACCTAATTACAACTTCGTCATCGGGCTGATTTTACTTGTTTGATTGGTTACTAGATCACGGTCCGGCATTGTTACCACCGGTCCGATCGATTTGAGCGGTTCGACCGCCAAGATATAAAATGGTCCGACCGCCCGCAATCGGTCCGACCGGTTCACTACAGAGGTCGACCGCCAAGATTTGTGTTGCTTTGATTCTTGTCGATTATTGTCGCATTGCTTAGGGTTTTTATTGATTCAATACTAGTCTTCCATTGATTGGTATATTGATCTTCATAGCTTTCTAATAGCTACTGGAGTGAAATTGTATTGAGTTCATAATTTGTGAAAAAGTGAGCGTGCTCCTATTCACCCCCCCTCTAGTCGCCTTTTCGGTCCAACAAGTGGTATCAGAGCCCGGTTAGTTCAATCTTGATCTTAACCGGTCACTGAACTTTGGCGATGGATAGATTCTCTACAAAACCGCATATGTTCAATGGACAAGACTATGCCTATTGGAAGAATCGTATGCGAGTATTCCTTGAGAGCGAGGGACAAGCTATGTGGGACGTTGTTCGATCCCCGCTCATTATTCCTGAGGTTGAAACTCCTGCTTCTGTGGTTCTTTTGGCTAATAACAACAAGTCCAAGAATCTTTTATATGGTGCGCTTGGTAGACAAGAATATGATAGGATTTACAATTTTGCGACCGCGCACGAGATTTGGAACACTCTCGAAACATATCATGAGGGTTCGTCCCAAATTAAGAAAGTGCGCCAAACAATCTATAAGCGTGATTATAACAAATTTGAGATGCGTCCTCGAGAGAGCATCGATGACATTTTCAATGCTTTAATAAAGTGATTAATCAAATGAAAGTCGTTGATATTGAATATTCTCAATCTGAAAATGCCACCCACCTCTTGGTCGCAATCAACACCAAGGAGTGGGAGATGAAGGCTCTTGCTATAGAAGAGAATGTTGATCTTTCAAGTCTTACTTTAGAATTGCTTTATAGTAAACTCAAGACTCATGAAATTAAAAGAGTTGATCATCCCAAGAAAGATAATTTAGCTTTGGTAGCGCATCCTCTCAAAAGGCTTTTGATGACTCTTTTGAATCTTCTTCTCGATTTTCATTTGCTTGTTTATCCGCTATTCATGAAGAGGAGCTTGAGAATATCCTCGAGGTTGAGTTAGCCCTTTTAGCTAAAAAATTCACACGGGCTTACAACAATGTGAGAAATAAAAGAGAGGTGGTCTGTTATTTGCTATGAGTGTGGAGAGCTTTACCACATCCGCCAATTGCCCCAAGCTAAAAGGTAAGGGTAAGCACGGGGAGGAGAAGACACTTGGAAGAAGCCTCATGAGAACAACTCGAGTATGATGTCAAGCTCATAAAGGCCGCCACAGGGTCCTTGCCGCTTTTGGAGAGCAATCCGTTAGCGATGTGGACTCCGGAGCGAAGAGGATAAGAAAGGAAGGCCAAAGACTTCACCGGCATGTGCTTCATGGTCGATAATCGAGCGACATTGATAATGATGAGGTATCTTTTTCTTATGATGAGCTTTCTGCTAAATATAATTCTATAGTTGAGCAAGTGCTTAGTCAAGATGAAGCGCTAGAATTTGTCATGACTAAAAATAAGAAACTAGAGTCAAAAATTGGTAAACTAAAACTAGAACTTACAAATGTTAAGACTCTTGAACTCGATGAATGTTTATCTTGTCATGATATGCACTCGTAATTGGCTAAACGCAATCTACTCACAATATTGCTTTACAACAACTTGAAAATGCTAGAACTGAGCTAATTGAAATTAAATCTGCTCCTTGTGAAAAATGTTTAGAGTCTAGCAAGTTGATTGTTTCTGATGTGATTGATTCTAGCCCTTGCACGTCATGCTTAGAAAAAGAACGTGAAATCAAAGATATCTTAGAAGCTGCTAGAGTCAAATATGCTAAGCTTAAGGACAATATTGAAAATACTACTTGTGCTTCTTGTTCCACTCTTAAGCTTGAAATTGCTTTATATAAGGAGAAATCTATGGATAAAACTTGTGATGCTTGTGTTAGTTTAAGAAAAGAAAATGCTTACCTTCATGATACATTAGAGAAATTTTCTAAAGGTAAGAAACAATTAAACATGATTCTTGACAAGTCTAAAACTCCTTATAAGAAGCAAGGTTTAGGATTCAATTCTTTTCAAGACAATTCAAAGCCAAAAGTCATTCAAGTCTTGGAAAAAGGTTTAATTGAATTCAAAACCCAACCTGCAAAAATATCTTTTAAATATGCGTGTTTTGCCCAACCTTGTATTAATTCAAATGGTGCTTCTTCTAGTGGTACCAAGTACCATTGCACTTATTGCAAGAAAGGTGGGCATTTGATTGAATTCTATTTGGCGAGGTTGAAAATGATAGGAAAAATCTTGTTAGAATCTCATTCAGCAACCTAGAGCTTTTATGAGACATGGTAACTCTGAAAGGAATAAACCTGGATTAGGATTTTTCTCACATGCTAATCATCATGCTTCTACATATCCTAATTCTCATGTTCTTCAGGCTGCCGGTCTGACCGCTGGTGGTCACCGGTCTGACCGATTTGGTCACCGGTCTGACCGCCAAGACAATGCCGGTACGATCGCCGATACAGACGCTTTAATTCCATGTTAACTTAAACATTGCTCATAATGAATTTTAGATGAAATCAAGGATAACACTTCGCTTTGCATACTACTGCAGACGTGTCTCAAAGATCGGGTTCCCAAGTCTTGTTTAACTAACACCGATGTCGAGACACATCGCTCTTACGTGCCTTGATTTTTCGTGATTGCCGCGGAAGAGGAAGGGCACGTGCTTTGTCGACTCGACTATTCACATCATATTACGGAGACTCAAGATGGTTCACCTCCTTCACTTGATCGACGGGTTTCAAGCATATCCGAGAACTTCCCATCGCCAAGGCCGTTAAGCTCTTATTCAGGTACTTACACTCTACTCTCTTTGTATGGCATTTGATATTCCTGTTCTTTATCCTTGTCCATTCGGGGGTTTTTCTTATCCTAATTGTGCGGGCTGTCGGCTAGATAGGAAGAGTACCTCAGGCGCTTGTCACCCACTAGATTCTTCTCTTGTATCTTGTTTTTATCCTCACCAAATCTTTAGACCTAACTAGGTTTGCCACCTTGAGAAGCGAGTTAGGGGTTATTTATCCTTATGGGTTGGTTTGAGGGGGAGTTCGATCTTTTCTGATCTTTCCTTGTTCTTTTGATCTTTTATTGTTCTTTTTCTGGACTTAGTGATCTTTTTGAACTTTTTAGGTTTTTAGGCTTTTTAATTGCATCTCATTGTGTCATATTGCATTCATATGAAAAATACAACAAGTGGTATAACAACAAGTGGTAACAAGTGGTTACAACAAATGGTATGAAAAATCCAAAAAGATGCATTATAATATAAGTTTTTCTGCTTATCTTTTAAAATTGATGGAGCTTTGCCTATTACCCTTTGGAGCTTTTGTATTTCAATTCTTGCTCAATGTCATGTCTAGTTCTTTGACTTGCTAGAATTATCATGCTTTTACATGTGTAGCTAAGTCTTTGCTATATGAGCTAGAACCTTTTTAAACAACTCGAATTAAGAAATTGCAATTTGTGGATGTTTTAGCGAGTTGCGCAATTAGTGCTCCTCTTGTGACATTGGCCCTGTCAGAATTGCTTTGTTAGCTCTTTGATCTAAAATTGACCATTACTTGAGCTTTTGTGTTCTTGAGATTCTAAAACTGCTCATGTGAAAAATGAAAATCAAGATTGTCTTATGCTCAAATTGTGCCAAACTATTCTTACGAGACTGCTTGTCAAATGATATGAACTTGGAGATAGTTTGATGAACCAGACGATCTCATGGGGATTGCTTGTCAGAAATGATATGAACCTCAAGATTTGTTACCCTGGTAGAAGCTTAGAAAGAGTTTGTGGATGGCTCCTAGTCCAGGATCTTCTTTACTAAGATATACCTTTAATTAACTTCTGGTCGAAGCTTAGGATGAGTTTGTGGATGGCTCCTAGTCCAGGATCTTATCACTAAGTTAGATCATTAGTCAACTTCAATATTCAATGCAAATGAGAAAAATGTTGACAAATGGGCGTTTACAAAATATTGAGCAAAATGATTCAATACGCGACTTGATTGACTCTTAATGTGGTCTTTGTTAGATTTTTGATCTCACTTTGACATTTTGACATGGCCAATTTCACTTTAGGATCCCTGTTGATGAACTTGCTGAATTTGAAGCGTTGCTTAAATTGATCAAATCTACTGCTTTTCTTTTGAGCCTTTGTGCTTAGCTTTGATATATATGTCTTACCATGATCTTGCTAGCATTTGTCGGACTTGATATGTTGTTTGTGCAATATTAGAGATACTAGATTGTTCTTTTGGGTAATCTCCAAAGCTTCTTGTAATCAAAATTGAAAAATACAAAAATAAAGCCACTCCATTGCACTTCATGCATACTCTCTTTATGCTTCTTTTATTTCGCTTCTTTCTTTATCATCTATTGGTTATCTCCGGATGAGAGGAAGGCGTGATTCCTTGATGAATCCATTGTCAAAGGGGGAGAAGATGTGTTAATTAATGAGAAGATATTTCTTTGGGAGAAGATGTGCTATTTTTATTTGGAGAAGATGTGTTAATGAGAAGATATTTCTTTGTTGGGGGAGAAGATTAAACAAAGGGGAGTAACTGAAAAGTTGAAAGTTTTTGAAAATCGAGGATCATAGTGAGGGGGAGTTCTTGAGTTGCATTCTTATTGTTTTATTGAATATTCTGAACTTGAATTGCATTCTTTTATCCTCACAATGATCATAGGTCAATTGAACAATTGTTCTTTCTTATGGACCTTATGTGAGAATTTTGACCCTTTTCTGGAAATTAAAGTTTTTATGCTTATTTTTGCCTTGTCTCATATGCCTATATTATTCTGATGCCAGCTTGGTCATTTACATTGCTTTTTCTTGCTTATGGACCAAGTTGTGCCTTTGTGCTAAAAGCCATGAGTAAACTCGTTTTCAAACCTCTTACTTACATTTTTCGGATAATTGCCAATGTGTTCATCAAGGGGAGATTGTGGATTTCATGGGGATATGTTCCGGATCTTAGGATGATGTGACAATTGGCAATGGCGTTTACGGTTTGTCGCTTCACGTGTTTTCGACAAAGCTACGAGCTTCTTGGGCGAGGCGGTCCGACCGGTCCTTGCACGGCGGTCCGACCGGTCCCAAATCGGTCGGACCGACCATGTGGGGCTGATCGGACCGCGGTGACCAAAGTGGTCAAAACAAGTTGGGCCAAAAATAGGTGTTGTAGGCAAGTGAGGGATCCCAATGCACTTGGTCTCATGATTTTGGAGTCTCGAGAAAAGTTCTATTGATTTAAAGTTTCCAGAGGTTTTGGATTTTGGGGTTGAAATTCGGCTAAGTCCCAGGCGGTCCGACCGCTCATTGTGGAGCGGTCCGACCGCCAAGGGGCGGTCCGACCGCTCACCTGGAGGTCCGACCGGAATGACTTGAACGTTAGCCAACCGTGGCGATGTTGATTTGTTAGGTCAAAGTCATTGGTATCGTGGCATATGGTTTGCATGATGCATGTTTTGACTAACATGGGTCAAGTTGTGAAGAACTTGTTCCCGAATTCGTGTTTGCTTGTCTGTGGTTGTGCAGGTTGCTTGGTGGTCAACGACGATCAACGGCGAGGAGGATCGGGACTAGACTTGGAGAGTTGAGGTCCAGAACGATCGACGATGCCGGGTGAGGTCAACGACTCAAGCGTGACACAAGATGGACAAGGGTGACCTATTGGCAAATCCATGGTGCATGGTGAAGCGGTTTAGGTCAAAGGTTAAAGACGGCGCTGCGGCGTGCGTGTGTGACCCGTTTGTTAGTGGGCCTTAACGGGAGCCCAATGGAGTCAAACCCTAGGAGTCTAGACCTCCACTATAAATAGAGGGAGGTGGTGGCTGCACCATCCAGCTCTTTTTCTCCCTCGCCTCTTTTGTTGCGAAACCCTAATTGGCTTAGGGGAGTTGAGGTGGAGGCTAGGGCTCTTTATGGTTTGAGGTGAATTTCGTGATCTTGGATTGACCACTGATCCATGATGGCGTGGGTGTAATCCAAATGACGATCACGTTCTTAATCTATGCAAGGTTTGCTTGAGATAAGTCTCTTTTCGTTCTTACTTTCAATTTGGTGATTTTAGGGCTTTCTTTGATCCGCGAGTTTGTGATTGATTCTTTCACGTGAATTAGCTTGCTGTGATATGTGTGAATCTATCTAGCATCATCTTGATCATCAATCACTCACGAACAAGCATTAGGATCAAGTTTTCGTTCTTGCGGTTTTAGACCTTACGTTAATCAATTGACAATTGCTCAAGATCGTTCCAAGAATTATCATAATATTCGATTGGAATAGGTCCTCAATAGCATAGCGGTGTGTGCAAAGTTTCGTGAAGTTTGGAGTTGAGAATCAAAAGTTAGACCTAATTGCAACTTCGTCATCGGCTGATTTTATTGTTTGATTGGTTACAGATCGCCGGTCCGATCACCAGAACCACGGTCCGACCGATTTGAGCGGTCCGACCGCCAAGATATATGTCCGATCGCCCGCAATCGGTCCGACCGGTTCACTCTGAGGTCGACCGCCAGCGATGCTTGTGTTGCTTTGATTCTTGCTGATTATTGTCGCATTGCTTAGGGGTTTTATTGGATTCAATACTAGTCTTCCATCAGTCTTGGTATATTGATCTTCATAGCTTTCTAATAGCTACTTGGAGTGAAATTGTATTGAGTTCATAATTTGTGAAAAAGTGAGCGTGCTCCTATTCACCCCCCCTCTAGTCGCCTTTTCGGTCCAACACAATGAGACCTTTTCTCCAGTCTCAGAAGATTCTTCGAGAATCATAATGGCATTAGTAGCACATTATGATTTAGAGTTACATCGATGGATGTAAAGACGGCATTTCTTAATGGGGATTTGGAGGAAAATGTTTACATGGCACAACCGAAAGGTTTTGTCGTGGAAGGAATGAAAGAATGGGATGCCGCCTAAAGAAATCGATTTATGGGTTAAAGCAAGCTTCAAGACAAGTGGTACTTGAAGTTTGACAAGACAATAAGAAAATTTGGGTTTAAAGAGAATGTAGAGGACAAGCGTGTGTCTATAAAAGTTTAAAGATGGGAAGTTTATCTTCCTAATCCGTATGTGGATGATATCCTCTTGGCTAGTAGTGATGTCATCTCATTGAAACAAAGAAGTTTTTGTCCTCAAACTTTGATATGAAAGATCTTGGTGAAGCTTCGTTCGTTCTAGGAATCAAATTCACCGGATAGAAACAAGGGTATGTTGGGATTTGTCAAAAGCATACATAGAGAAAGTATTAAAGAAATTTGGTATGCATAAATGTAGTCCTTCACCTGCACCTATAGTCAAGGGCGACAGATATGGGGATTTTCAATGCCCCAGGAACCAGTACGAGCTCGATCAAATGAAATCGGTTCCATATGCTTGGTGTCGAAAGCTTGCAAAGTATGCTCAAGTGTGTACACGCATACGACTTAGCGTTTGTTCTGGGTTACTTGGCGATTCGAGCAATCTCGAATAGAACATTGAAATTGATAAAGAAAGTCTTGCGTTATTTACAAGGAACAAAAGGCCTCATGATGACATCTGTAAGATCGGACTCGCTCCATATAGTGGGGTATACAGATTCTGATTTTGCGGGAGATGATAGAAAGTCGACATCCGGATATGTGTTCACTCTCATTGGAGGAGCTATATCGTGGAAAAGCTCAAAGCAAACCGTCACTACATCGTCCACAATGTATGCCGAGTTTGTAGCATGTTATGAGGCTACAGGCGAGTGAAGCGGCTAAAGAAGTTCATACCGGTTTAAAAGTGGTTGACGACATCAATAGACCACTTAAGTTGTATCGCGATAATGAACCCGTGATAATGTATGCCCACAACAATAAGTCAAGTGGTCTTTGCCAAACACATTGACATAAAGTACTATGTTGTGAAAGATAAAGTTCGGGATCAAATTATAAATCTTGAGCATATAAGTACCGCAAAGATGTTAGCGGATCCGCTTACTAAAGGCTTACCACCCAACGTGTTCAGAGAACATATAGCCGGCATGAGTTTAAGGGAAAGCCTATGATTTCTGGACTAAAAGATGGCCCAAAAGATTAAAGTAACTATTTCAGAACAAGGAGGTGTATTGTAGCTGTTGAATCTATCGGCGATTGACCGTGACGATGAGACATGTTCTATGCACCAATCTGTGATGGAATGAGTAAAGTCAAAAGTAATTAAAGATAAATTATAGATTAAGATCAAAGGGGAGAATGTTAGAATGATCTCATCCCAGGCATTTGGCCCAACGGCCGAATGCCTCCCCCTTTGTTCGCGCACGATCGGGGCGCCAAATTTAATTGGTGGTGGGCCTCGTCATGACACCATATAAAAGGAGGTGGGGGTCGGGGCGACACACGTACCAAGGTTCACCGTGCCGCCACAAACCCTAACCGACAAACCCTAGACCGATCGGTAGGGGGCGCTCCAGCGACGGGATCCACCACCGGCCGCCTCTACCCCATGGAGATCGCCGACGCCACGGAAGACGCCGCCGTCGGGAGACCCGCAGCTCTCACCGACGAACCGCCATGGCCAACCCCTCCTCCTCTACATCGGACGGTAACGAACCCTAATACCCTCTCTCTTTCCCCTTCTCTCTCGGATCCGAAACCAAAACCACCCAGATCTAACCCAGTAGATCCAAAGAAACTCCAACAACATCCATTGAAAATAAAAATGGAAAACGAAATGAACGGAGACATTCACTCTCAGTTACACAACACAATGCATTCACAGTTACTCCTCGACAGCTTGGTAATGAAAATTTAGTGCGCTTCCTTCCAATCTATGACCATCTTCTACGTTGCACACAAATCTGCAACTAGAATAATCCTGGACCAAATCGGGCATAGAAAAATCTTCAAATTTTCCAATTCAACCAGAATTCGACCTCACAATTCCTCAAACACTGCATTACCAAATTTGAAAAAAAAGAGAGGTATTTGGCGTCGATGGAGTCGGTAAGTCGGTTCAGGCCGGGAAGGGGAGAGGCGATGGCCTTGGGGCGGCAGAGGCGTGGCGACGGATTGGCTTAGCGACGAGAGGGACGACGGCGCGGTGTGTGATGGAGAGGCGACGCGTCGGGACTCGGGGTGGAGGAGGCGACGCTGTGTCCGGAGCGGAGTGCAGAGGTAGGAGGCCGAGGCCCGGAGGAGGCGGCGCCACGGCCGGAGATCTCGTCGGCGCGCGGCGGGACGGTGTGGTTGAACTCCGCCTTGATGTTCGGGACCACGCCTCGTCATTTTCGCTGTGGTGACGACGAGCGGCGACCAATGTACCCCATCTCGAGCGGCCGCGCGCGCGCGACACGCCACAGCCGGAGGTCTCGTCGTAGCCAGCGGACGGGACGGTGTGGTTGAACTCCGCTTGATGTCGAACTTGGCGGCGTAATTCTCGAGGTAGTCAATGAAGCTGCGGCGGGTGGGTACTCGGGTAGTGCTCGGGACGGCATGGGCGGGAGCTCGCAGAATCGCTGGGAGGTGGAGCTTGAGGCGATCGTAGGTGCGCCGCCACGCGAGGCGATGCAATCGGCGCTCCAAGATGACGAAGGCACGCCGCCGCGGAGGTCGCCGCCACAATGAGCCCGATGGGCGGCGCCGACGATGATGGGGCCGTTCACCCACACGCAACGCGGGGAGAAGAGGCTGTCCATGCGATCGTGGGGAGAAGCACCATGGTTGCTTGCTTCTTGGCTGCTTGGGATGATCACAGTGTGTGGGTCGTGTCATTACTTCAGTGGTAATTACATTTAGGCGTACAAATTACTATTTATTTACTCAGTAAAATACTACTCCAACAAATAGTAAGGTTTTACTGGAGTTACACAGCAGAACAATAAGATAGAAACTATACATTTTTATTACAACAGTAGCCACGTAAGGTTATGGTCTTTACAAGTAGTAATTTACAACTGCAAAAATAGGACTAAATCCTTCGCTGTTAGGCCAAACTCTTATGATCGTCTACTCGTCTCACGAGTCGAACAAGTTGCTCATCTCGCCCTGGTCCTCGTAGTTAGCGCCCTCGCCTCCTGCGGCCTCTTTGATACCTGCATGTCCTTCGTCCCACTCGAGATAATTCTCGACCGGACTAGAATCTACAAAGCAGAATACTAACAAGGTTGAGTACAAAAGTACTCAGCAAGTATTAATAGCAAAATATGTACTGTATGACTTATCTCTGTTCATTATCACATTTTCTATACCATCTCTTTTATGAAAAATAGCTCAGTAAAACATTATGTGATAGATTTTAATACCGAAAAGACTACTTGTCACTCGAATAGAGGATAGACCCCTGGCGGTTCCCGTAGGCTCCAATCCAGGAGACTGGTATGAATTCATGATTTGTATAGCACTGCGTAGACTTTTACCACTTTATCCATAGCTATTCTGAATTCTAAATGAGCCAGGTCCCCAGCATTTCCTTTTCTACTGGTTCAGGTCCAGAATACAAAATATTTCAAGGTTACGTGATTAATTTCTCCACCCATTACTTTTCGTCGGTGCTGACCTCGACACACACCGAGTTCTGGTAATATTGGTTGAGGTAGATTCTATCCTGCACCTAACACTCCACCTTAGCGCTATAGCGCCTTGGATCCCCCCACTTCCGGACTTCTCCTACCGGTCCTGGGTTCCTCCATCACACTCACACATATTACTTACCCATTGTGGAAAGCATGTGTTGGACCATGTGGCTAAGTCTAATATATTTTAGCTGATGAATAATTGATAGTGTTATTTACAAATATTATTTGAAGCGTGTCGTGGTGTGTGGATTTATGTCGGTCAAGTTAGGAAGAACTTGTGCCGGAAAAATATGCTGCTTTGGTCTTTGCATGTGCAGGGTAACTCGGAGGCGATCGTGGTTTACAGCGGTGACCGGGAGATGACTTGGTGCGAAGTCATGGTCCAGAGGGTCGAGGATGCTGGAGGAGGCGGTCGAGATCGAGTTGGAGCGCATGGAGATTAAAGATGGATGATGTGTGTTAAGAGCTACGGTGGTGTGGTTCGGAGGCTACGACATGGAATATATTTTAGGGTGTCTAAAATAGGATATTTTGTAATTAAGTTTTAGACCCATGGATTAGGCCCATGTAATTGAACTGTTCCTAGGTGATTAGGCTTTAGAATCTTTATGAGTATAAAAGCTGGGGCTGTACATGAGAAGAGAAACAGGGGAGATATTGCTGGCGGCTGCGTTGTGGTTTTCTCTGGATTTGGGGCTTCCTCCACACGAACCCCGTCGCCAAGACCTCCGTCAACAGCGGCCTCTCCCCCGGAGGGCCTGCGCCAGGCCGCGCATGTCGCTCTCGAGCTCCGGCGCCTGCAAGGACGTCCAAAATGTCTCAGCGAAGATGTTACTTGCCCTTCGCACAGCACGACTGCTTTCGATGGACGCCGGGGGCGCGGCAATAACCAAGCTACGTGCCCCGAGGGCGTCCACATGTTCACAGCCGCCTTTTTCCAAGCAAGACAACGCTGAAGTCCAGGCCGCTCTAGCGCAGTGGTCACCGTATGTTTGCGCCTCCGGCAAACACACCTCGCCCGCGCGTCGAAGACGTTCAAGCGTTTGGTCGAGCTGCCCCATTGTATGCCTTAGGGGTGGAGGCACAGCGCCCAACTCGACCACCGCCTTATCGAGTTGCTCCATGGCGACCCAAGCAGCATGGGAGAAAGTACCTGAGAGCTCTCGCTCCGCCTCGATCTCTATTTCTAGATCACGACGGGCTGTCTCCACGCTCTCAATTTTTTCATGAAGCCCGTCCCGTTCGCTTTCCAGCTCCCGAATGCGCTGCTCCAGCTGGGCAGTTCTGCCAATAAGTCTGTCACGCTCGGAGCGGAGAGAAGCGTTGCTTCTGAACTCCTCGTTCAGACGCCCTTCCGTCTCCGTCCAACCGCGTTTAATCAATCCTTCAAGCCCTCGTGACAGCATTAATGTCTAAAAAAAATATACATATATACATCAAATCATTACATTTCGACAACGCATACTACAAGTGCAAGTGTCAGCGCAAAACTTACCCTCGCAGCGTTAGCTTCGATGGAAGAGCGAAACATTCGAGGTATCGACCATTTGTCGAAAAGATCATTAACAACCGGAGGAGCCGCAAACCGCGTCACCTCCTCCGTAACAGCGGATTGGCCGGCGCTAAGTTTGAAATCCATTGAGCACAATAGACCAAGGTTGGCTTCGGCCGCGACCCCGGTAGGGCTGTCCTCATCAGCCTCAGAGGCCTCGTGATCCTCACCATCACCACAATGATTTTTTGATCCTCCGGCGCTTGCTTCATCAGCCGGAGCACCTTTGTTATCAACAAAGGTTTAGTTAATGCCATTTTAAGAAACCAAAGTACCATACATATAACAAGAATACCTGTAATGGGGGCAACGACCACAAGCGTGTCGGCAGATTCTCGCCCGTACGCTTGCGAAGCTGTTCCCGTTGACTCTTCTCTGGGCACCAGATTCAAAACCTTGAATGAACTCACGGCCCTCGAAGACTCTTCGCGAACAGGGGCAACCCGCTGGGATCCCGAAGACGACGCTGCGGAATGAATGCTTTGAGAAACCGCGAGCGGCCTTCATTCCGCGTGAGGCAGATGGGCCACTGCAACGAATCGGCATTGCCGCAATAGGGCCGGAAACGTTTAGCTTGTCCGGAGCGCGGCCTTTCTTGTGCTTGCCATCGTCTGGCTCGGGCCTCTCCGCGGGCGAGCGGCCTGGTTCGCGTATGCTCGATTTAACCGGCCCTCGCGAACAACGACTCCTCTTCTAGCATGCTCTTCGGCAGTGTAAGGTCCAAGAAGTTGCGTCGCAACTCGCGCAGCCTCGTTGATCGGGAGCGTTGGTAAGGAAGGGACACCATCTGCCGGAGCCCCAACCTTAATGTTCCAACCCTAGGCCAAAGGCCACACCCGGAGCGCACAAAACTCCTCCACCAGGTCCCGAGTGGACAACCTCCCCGCCACACCAAGCATCACTTGGAGTAGCGCTTCCTCCCGCGAGGTCAACTCGATCTTCGGCGATTGTTCCAGGTCAATAGGGCCCCCGGAGGACTGGAGTCCGTCCTTCGATGTGGATTTGTGGTAGAACCACTTCCGTGTCCAATCTGTATCCCACCTGTTCCGGGACGCCGCTGCCGGGAGGTACTTCAGGTATCGCGCCTTCGGTTGGAAATTCACACTTCCGAAATTCAATGTCTCCCCCGTATCTTTCTTCTTATTCGGTTGGCACCGCCCATCGCAAAGGTACGCGAAAAGACGCCCATTTCCGCTCGCCCCAGCCGACTGCACACCCATTCGAAGACTCCGAGCTTGACGATAGAGTTCGGAGTAAGCTGCGCCATTTCTATCTTGTAGAGCTGAAGGACCTTCAGAACAGCCGAAGTCACCAACGATCGGCCGAGGTCGTTTGTCAAGGTTGTCGAAGCCCCGTCGCGAGAGCGCTTCGTCATCGTGTTACGGTACCAACAAGACCGAAAGCAGCAAAAGATGCTACCACAGAATGAGACCGACGGTGGAAACGAAAGCGACCGAATGGAAATGAGAGCGACCGCGTGTCCGTCCCCCACATATATATAGGCATCCGGACGCGAATCACGAAATGACACGAGAAACGAAAAGGCATCAACCAACCACTGGTCGACACGTATGCCATTCGCGTACGATTCAAGGCAGCGACGCCGTTCCGCCGTCTTCTCAACCGACGTCGTTCCGGCATTTTCTCTACTGACGCCGTTCGGTCGTCCACCCAACTAACCATGTTTCTACAACATTATTTACATGCACAGGTGTTTCAACTTCCAGTATGACTTCGCCAAGCCGAAGGGGACGGTGTGCCTGAACCCTGCGGGCAGAATTACGTGGTTTCAGCCTCGGCGAAGCAGGACCAACACCGCGAGGGTCTTGTCGTAGTAGTGGCCCCACCAGCCCCAGCGGCCAGGAAAAGTCGCGTCACGACCAGAAATCCTCCTAGTCCAAAACTCGGAGGCACTTCGGGACTACCTCCGCTCAGGACCTGAAGGGCCCCTCGTGCTTCGGAGGCACTTCGGGACTACCTCCGCTCAGGACCCGAAGGGCCCCTCGTGCTTCGGAGGCGCAGAAGTCCCAAAGCAACATGCTACCCGCACCTCCGGGGAAGCTCCGGAGCATCCCCAGGTGATCCTCGATGCCTCGAGAAATCTGAAGGAAAGGACCCTTCGGGTCAACCCAGAAGACCCTCGGCAATCAAGAAGCTCGAGGGGTTCTCTCCCGAGGTGTGGTGCCTCGGATGCAGGTAGACCAAGTGCAGGGAGACCCATGGACCGAAACCTACAAATAGGGAGGCAAAGGTCCCTGCAGCCCCTAGGGGCACAGTTCTCTAGTAGGGCTAAGATGGTCATGTAAAAGTAAGCCTATAAATAGGCTAGCACCCCCCATGTAATAGGGGGACTTTTTTCAAATCCACTGATCAATACACACTTATCACTGTTGTTTTCCCTTCTGAGGACACTTCGGCATTCTTAATCGAAGCGAAGGCCCCCTTCTCTTACTGCCTAGTTTTTATTCTACGACAGTCAACAAATATATATTGGAACAATTAAGTACGACTATACAAGAATAAAGGATCACTAACATCTTCAAATGAAATATTGTAATGTATATATGGGCAAACAGGCAAGTACGGCTAAAGAAGTGAAAATCCAATGATGAGCCGAGGACGCTCACCTGGTCCAGGAACCAGGCCCATGTAACATCATTTTTCAACAGTATTCAGTAACTTCAAAATTTAAATTTTGCTTTGGTTTCAAATAGCAAAATTTGGCAAAAAATCAAATCCTATCTGTCTATCTCTCTCCCCCTCCCTCTCCCAGCCCACTTGCCCAGGCCAGCCTGTCCCTTTTTTCCCCCGGCCAGGCATGCTCCCCTCTCCCATCTCTCCCCTTCTTTCCCACCCTTTGATGCGGCCACTCCCGCCGCCCTGTGACTCTCCGCGGCGCTGCCTACGCCCCTACTGCCGTCACGCTAGTGCGCCACCCGCGCACGCCGCCCCCATCCCCCTCCTCTCCGAGGTGCCGTGTGTGCTCTCGCCCGGTTCCCTGCTGCTAGCGCCGCGTAGGGCCTATCCCGTTGCCCGAGTCGCCCGGTCTCCACCCTGCCTTGCCGAGACCGCCGTCCCCACCGCTTCCTCCCTCACCTCCCCAGCTTTAAAAGCCAAGCTTCTCCCCCTGCCATGTTCCCCCTCCTCCCCAGTTCCTCTTCCCCCTTTTGCTCTTGGCGGTGAAGCCTCTCCCATGCGCCGCCGCCATCTTCTCCTTCAGTGCCTCTCCACCCGATTGTCGCCGTCTGGAGCACCGCCCGGACATCCTGAAGTCATCCCCCACCTGTCCGGACATCCTGAAGTCATCCCCCACCTGCCCTCTTCTTCCCCTTTGGCGAGCCCCTGTCGTCTCCCACCTCGCCACCGCCTCGGGTCGTCGTCGGCAACTCTCCTCCGGCCGCCTCTAGTTCCTCACTCGTCTCTGGTGAGTTGTTGGGCCCCGTACGGTGCTCGTGCTCGCCTCCCCCAGCTCGGAGCACCGCCGGGCCGCCTTATCCGCCATAGCTGTGCTGCCGCCGCTCGCCACCACCGTCATCGGCTCCGCCACGGGGAGGGCATTCCATTTCAGCCCTTCTCCGGTGCCGCCGCTCCTTCCCCCGTCAGCGACATGCCGCGTGGCCCTGGCCCCTCCCCCGGCTCTGTTTTGTCGGGGGGAGACGGCACTGTAGCGGCGTCATTTGCCGGCAGTCATTGTAGCACTTAAGGGCTAATCGGTGATTAGCCGACACTAATGGCGTTTTAATTACCGCATGTGCCGCTGACGGGTGGGTCTAGTGAATAGTGTCAGCGCTTTAATTAGCCCAGTTTTGCCTCTGTGACTAACAGTTGGGCCCCAAACGTTACTGCACCGTGGACTCACGCGCGGCCTATTCCGTGCACCGAAGGTCATTGTGCGCTAGGGGCCATGTGTCAGCAGCGGATTTTCCCTATTTTCTGATTTTCTTTTTAACTGAAAATTCATTTGTAAAACTTCAAAATTCATATCTCCTTCGTTATAAATCCAAAAATTATGAAACTTGTGCCCAAAAATTTGTAAATTCAAGACCTACATTTTGGTACTAGTTTGGTTAATTTTGGAGTTCATTTTTTGTTCATTTTTATTTATTTATTTTATTTGCTTGTCTTTTCTTTTCCGGTGCGTTTGTTCGAGTAAAGTTCAAAGAAGCCGGAGATCCCCACTTCGACCAAGCTCAAGAGTACCAAGACCCTCTAACCTTTGACTCAGGTGAGTCAATACTTTGATCATGTTGAACCTACATTTTATGCAAATTATATTCTTTAAAAATAGCAACTTGCATGCTTTAATTCCTTATGCAAATGTATGTCAAATACCCTAAGTTAGTTAATGCTAACTAGATGATTAAATAATTATTTATACCATTTCCTTGATAATTGAATTTCCTAATCCTTGTCACCCTAGTAATTTATGGTAATGCACTAGAGTAGTTGCGCTTAAGCGCCATGCTAGCCTTGCTTGAGTATCGGGGTATTAACTACCCAAATCATCATCCTTCAAGCATAAAAATTGTTTTGGGCAGTCATTGGGGTGAATGACTAAAATGGTTGAGATAGTTTGGTTTACACTTCTCAGAAACCCTAAAAAACTTGATAATACCCCATCTGGGCGGATGGTATGTTGGAGGGTATGTGGTTGGGTACTAATGTAGCCCAAAATATATTGGTATGAGATCGGCACGTGGAATGAATCGCCCAGATAACTTTAAGGACTTAATCTTGTGATGACCTCCTAATGTAGAACAGTTCAACCACAAGTCTATAATGGTGTCGACCTGGCTAAATAACTTGTATCCACCAGTGCGAGTTGCACCACTAGAGAGACCAACGAGTTGTGTCGCTGGCTTAAGCTGTCCTGGACACGGGTCGGGATGCTGGCTTAAGCCGTTGTGTGGCGCAAAAGGGGGATTGGGGGAATGGTTGACTCAGGTGTGTGAGCGTAACCACTCTCAGATGAAACCTTAGCAGGTGCAACTAACAATAATGTCTTGTGGGTAAACTGTTCAAACAGTTGTGCCTACGGTTACGGGCGGGCATGAGAGCCTACAAGAGTTAGTTTTATTTATAAAACTTTGTGGGTGGGTTGAATAATGTGTCGGGCTCATCTAACCCTTGTTTTGGAGTTTTTTGGGTAGTATTACCCAGTGTTGAAATAGGTGGACGTAACCATCATTAAAAATAAGAATAAGGTGGAGGTAACCTATACTGATATTGATATTGCACTATTAATCTCTTTAATAAAATGTGATTCAGTTAAAATGCTAAGTGACAGGTCTTTCTTATACCTGTAATTAAAAATGCTGCTTTAGGAACAAATAAAAGAACCCGAGCCATCCTTGATCAGCCTTGCATATTTATTATTGCATCTGTTGTGTTAGCTCGCGAGCACGAAAGTTGTGCTCACTCTCGCTCTTTCCCCCAAACCATCAGAACCCGTGGATCATGAAGACTATACCTACTACGATGATCAAGGTGTCGACGGTCAAGGCCAAGGTGAAGAGTAGTTTAGTTCCTTAGTCTAGATCTCGCCGCAGACTAGCTGGCTCCGCTGATGCCTGCGTACAACCAATATTCTCCAAGTCCTTGGTTGATATCAGTTGTACACAAGCCACCCCAGTCGCTTGCCAGTGGAGAGTCTTGCTCTACCCTTTGCTTCCGCTACCGTTCTTGCTTTTTATGTAATGAACTCATTTGGCCTACTTGGCCCCTTTTGTAAACTCGACCCGATGCGGTCTATTTAACTCTGATGTCTGTAATATTATGATTGGTTCGGTCTACGATGTGTATGAGATGATTCAGCGATGTATCCTGCGAGCGCTACCTACTGATCCAGGGAGTAGTGCGGTATTTTCACATAGGATTTTGGATTAAGGAAATCCGGGTCTGACAGCCCATTGATCACACAAATAAAAGTTGTCTCTGAAAAAAAAAATCTAGATAATCTAGGAGTATCTTGGAATATAAACTGCCCGTTTCGTAGATCCCTCATCTTTTCTAGCTGTTCTTAGTAATTTATTTACTGTTTATTAGTTTGTCCTCATGTTCTAATAAACTAGCGCCCACGCAATTGCGCGGGTAGACATTATGATATCAATATGCAGTTATCTTTGATGTACAACTTCAATGCCTATAATTGAAAATACGGTTGTATTTGTTATACAACTGTAATATCTACATATTATTAATCTACACCTTTTTAATCTGCCCTACCAAAATACGTGGGTAGATATTTTTATTTTTGTATCGTTATTGCAAGAATTTTCAGATTTTTTTTCTTTTGTTAGGATTAATTGAACTTTTGACGGACTTTGTCTTGCATTCAGCATGTGGCACGCATCGGCTCTAAAAGTTTAGTTTACGCATATGTACTGTGTTGTGGTTTTACAAAGTTTTGCCTACCTACCTACCTATCCAAGGTAAATGGCAACCTAAAACATATGCTAAATTTGTAGCAAGCTGCTTTGGCTAGCTTCGACGCTTCAATACTTATGCAATATAGCCTCGTGTTAGCTTCAATTATGATGCATGTTTACACGGACCTGGAGTTCATCTCCTGGTTCGATACAGCCACTTGGGTTGTTTGTTTGGTCGGTTTCTATCTCCTATTTTGGGCTCGATACAAAGTTTGAGCTGATTTAATTTGTTCTCAGAGTTGGCTTCGTAGACAGCTATGTGAGGATATTACCCAAGTACCTTCCCGTAATTATTTTTGAAAGATGAGAGACAATACTCTGTGTGTGTGGTAGAGAGAAAATAATTAAGTGCGTGGTAGAAAAAGCACCATTAAAATTATATGAAGGGAGTAGATTGAGTCTGTAATGTTGATTTTGTTTGCTCAGTCTCTCTAGGAGCATGGGTCCATGATAACAATATGAATATAAACACTCTTGTAATCAAGGGCTGGTAAAACAATCAACAATTGTAATCAAGCAGACTAAAGAAAAGTTGTAATCAAGCCCTCCAAAAAAAAAGCGACACCTTGAATTGGTTTCCCAGTACAGCATGACGTCTGTCTTTTTTTTTTTTTCATTTTATATTACTCTTTCTTTCCTGTAAGTTGTGTTAGATCGGTTAGGACTATTTTCAAGACGAAATCCATCGCATATTTGATGATGGTATAAGATTGGGTTCTCTTTTAGACAAGAAAGGACCCTCACCGTCATAATTAGTGTGGACTATATGATAGACAAGACAACAGCACACCCTGGTGTTGATTGATTGGAACCATGGAGTTACACGCATATAGTATGGTTGGTTGAGGTCTCAACAATAACAAATTAGCGTATTAAGCCACCAGTGATTTGTTCCATCCGCGGTTGTCAGCTAGCGTATTAAAGTACAGGTAGTGTCAACTTTTGATAGACTCTGATGCAATCCGGCAATAATCCCCCAATGGTGCGGTTGGTGGGCTGTGCAGTTTTCCTCTTAGATTTGTAAATGGTCTTTCTTATAGTACACAGGGGCCCCACAAGCATACGCACGTCTTTGTTTTCAGTAACTACGAACCAATTATGAACCCGAAGAGAAAACATAACACAGAAGTAGTCAGAAAACCGAAACCAACCACTCACTGGCAAAGACCACGAAAAACCTAGTGAAAACAACCAATCATCCTACATCACACATAACTTCTTCAACCAGTCCTCGGCCAATGTCAGCAGTCCTTCTAGCTTTAGTCGATCAGCTTCATTGGTTAGAATTCGCAACCACTACAAACATGATACAAATTTAAACATAACTTCAGTTGGTTGCTTAGAAAAAGTCTTCTCAATCGCCACTTTATTCCTGATTTTCTAGAGCGCCTCATTATCCAATTCCATCAGGTGATATGAACACATAATACCATATAACGCAGCTACAACCACGGCGGTCCCGTTAGCCGGTTAGCGGGCGGGGTTCAAAGGGGCAGCGCCCCTCACCGACTGAGGACAACGCTCTCGGAAACCTTTTCCGGGACATGAATCTTATTCACGTAACTGAGCCTCGGAAATCATCGGATTAATCATATTAACCCTATTCCGAATCAATCTGATCACTGCCTTGATACGACAACGCACTGTGGCATACTCCGATGGCGGAATTCCGACCGGTAGGAGTGTCATGCAAGGCAGTCGATAATAAATTGAGTAAATCATCTGGTCCTTTTAGCTCATACGTACTCGAAACCCATCTACTATCGCCGAATACTAATCGATCTCATCGACCAATCTCTAGATTGTTCCATCCACACGAACCGATCTAGGTTACCAGACCCGACCAGTAATAGATCCAATCTACTACTGTCACATATCCAGACCGATCTAGATAAAAAACTATGCAGGATGACTCTAATACCGCTGTAGAGATACGGGTAGGCTACGCTAGCTGATAATTCAAAAATTCTATCACGTAAATCAGGATGCTATGCAAGCAAGAGATCACAGATCGTTACCACCAGACACGCAATGCAGCAAAAGGTGGAGCAGCCTAGTTCAACGAAGAGGACGTCGAAGTAGTAGTCGTAATCGATTGTCCGACTAGTTGATCTCTCTTGCGGTCGATCGTCCAGCGTAGTCGTCCCCGATTGTCTCCTCAAGCAACCGATCGCTTTTCTTGCAATGCCGCGAATCGTCCTCTAACGCAACAGCAACCGTAGTAGCGCCTCTACGGTATCCACAAGTTTAGGGCAAGAACACTGTACGCTGGTGTGCTAGCACCAAGTCGTACGGGAAGGCTCTCTCAAGAAGATGTACTGACGACTCATGATCGGAAAGGAGTTTTCGAGTCACAACCGAACTATACATGAACCTACATAGTCACACACTTAACAGGTTGTAACAAACCATTACGGATAGGATTTTTCAAACGTGTTCAGATAGGATCCGTCATTGACACTATATAAGGAGATGCTTGAGGCTATGGGAGGACAGAGAAAATGATTGGAAGACAAACCTTAATGCAATATGATCTACGATCAGGTCCTATTTGGTCTCGACTAGTTTGTAACTCCTTACGACCAGCTTTGACCAGCCTACCACCAGTTCATATTTGGTATCGACCTCTTAGAGATCATGTTCGACCAGTCTACGATCTGCTCGTATCTCCATACGACTAGTCCGTATCTGATCAAACTGAACAACCAGCTCGAGTATTATTCCTTTGCCTCGCGATATCTGGTTGAACTCCAGGTGAGATATAATGTCATCAATGGGCTGTTCAATACTTTCTCGATCGAGTGTCAGATAACTTCATGTGATCGAACTCTTCGACCACCAGTGGCATTGACATTCATTTTCTTTATCCGACCACATCGAGTGGCCCAGAGACATCTCTCCTGATATGTTAGGAGGGGAAAATCTCATATCCGACCAGTCACATTCCTCCGCATGTTTCTTAGCATACTCGAAAACTACTTTTATGACTACCCAGTTACGGAGTAGTGTTTGGTAATCCCAAAGTGTACTCTTACACATGTAGGAAACTATGCTGATCTCAGATCTAAGGACTATACATCATCATTCTGTAAGACTAACTGATGACACATGAAATCATAACAATCTTAGCAGTGTCTCAAGGTGGGTCAATCCAATACCATGTTCTCTAACATAATTAAATCGATATCCCTATATCCATGACCGGTGAAACATGGTTATCAATCAATATATGTGCTGGTCGATAGAGTCACTAGTGTTTCGATCATTGACTTTTGACTAGAGATCCATTTAGAACGACATCATCATAAGTTAAAAAAGCTTCACCAATAAGTCACATACTCGTTGATCTTTACAAGTGATGATTCATTCAAGGAACATAATAATATTTATTCAATAACTCATAACATAGACGTGATACAATCATCTCTATGATTGCCTCTAGGGTATATCACGAACAATTTAATGCCCGCATGATAGTGTATCTAAGAAAGGCTAAGCATAACCCTTACATATGGACTTATTAACTAATATGTAAACAATTAATTCTAAGGTGACAAATGATAGTGTCTAAGTTCAAGGATTGGAAGTTTATACATAATTATTATTAAGGCATTAACTATTTGCTAGACCAATATACTTGTATAAAATATAGCAATGCAATTTCATAATTTAAAGCAATATAATTGCAAAAAATATGTGCAATATGATCAAAGTATTGATTCGCCTTGCTCAATATTCTGATAAAGCTTAATATTCTGATATTCGCCTTTCTCGATATTTTGATAATAATCTCGCTCAACGTGCTGATAATCATCCTGTTCAATATCCTAACAATCTTGATCCTGACTTCGTCCTTGTTGGGATGGTTGTTCCTTCATGACTTCAGAGTCCAATTACGCATAATACGATTGAACTGTAGAAAGATTGAAAATAACCAAATGAATTCCAATAAATCCAAATACATTCAAACAAATGAAAATACTTCGAATGATAGCAAACATATCTAACGACAACTTGAAAGAACGAAGTACTTCAGATGAGACTAAAACATACTCATCTGGAGTTGATGAAGGAAATACTTCAGACGAAGTATAACCAAGAGAAGTTATGAAGGAAATACTTCAGACGAAATATCTTCAAACGAAGCTGATGAAGGAAATACTTTAGATGAAGTATAACCAAGGAAGTTGATGAATCCAACAGAGAGGGAGAGAATGATCGAAGGAACATTCGTAAATGGTTACTTGGATGGGAGATTAATCGGTTATGTATGACTCTCTGATCTGCTTTCAGATCACAAAGGGTTCTTCTTACTGGGAACGGTTGACAATGGACGAAAGCTAGAGCCTAGGCGATGCTTGCTGGTGAACTTCTATCATCCACATGGGAATATACTACGTACCACTGTTGCTCTAATGATTGTTTAGACTTTACTTCCTATTTACCGAGGAAGTTCCATGTGAGTTAGGTGAGACTTATGCATAAGTGCGGGGTTCGCTCTGGGTAGACATACGTCTCACCGACGCGTGGGACCTAGCTCATTTAATAGTTGATCTTATTGATTTATATTTATCAAGAAAATTCCATGAGCCTTAGCTGGAATTTCCAAGCATTGGCTGGACATCAACCTTACATTTTTATTGGTGTCTACGTATTGGGTTCATGCACTTTCTTCAGAAACTAACATCTTCGTATAAGGTCACATTAATTCACCTTAATCAACTAAGTTATAATTATTATGTTAGCAATGCCATAGGGTTTGTATTTTATTGGGACAACTACACTCTATATGATCTATTACTAAATCCTTAAAACATTTTTCTTTGAGTTTAGCTGTTAAAGGCAAACTAATTAGCCTTATACTACTTGAACTTATCCTGATAAATTATCCCTCAGTTAAATCCACACCGAATGTATTTTCAATGACATAAAATTATACTATGTTTATTTACTAACATATTCTCTAACATGTGCTCAATGACATAAAACTATTACACATATAGGAAACCATGTTGATCTCAGATCTAAGGATTATGCATCATCATTGCTTGAGACGAACTGATGACACCTTTTATCATGACAATCTCAACAGTATCTCAAGGTGAGTCAATCCAATACCATGTTCTCTTACATGTGCTCACACTATTGATTCGATATCCCTATATCCATGACCGGTGAAACATGGTCATCAATCAATACATGTGCTGATTGATAAGTCACTAGCATTCCAACCAGTGACATACGACCAGGGATACATTTAGAATGCATCATGTAAGTTAAAGAGCTTCACCAACAAGTCACATACTTGTTAATCTTTATAACAAATGATTCATTCAAGGAATAGAATAACATTTATTCAATAACTCATAAATATAGACGTGATACAATCATCTCTATGATTGCCTCCAGGGCATATCACCAACAGTCTAAGGAGAGGGCTGCTATGAGATCTATGTGTACTCGTGGTAGAAATCAGGGAAGGGGCCTGGGAGGTTCAAGGTATAATATTTTCCTCAGCCTCCTCTCCCTCAGAAGGGCGGCGCACGAGCACCAGCTCATCGCGTTCTAGGCGCCGTTCCTCCTGCTGCACCTCAGTGGCCCTGACAGCATCTCCGCCTACACCCTCCAGGACAGCCAGCTCTGGCGGCATCACCTGCCGACTCTCGGCGTGTAGGTCCTCGGAGCCGCGTATGTCCTCGACAAACATGTGGCCGGCAATGGGTCCTTGGTATCCGTACTAGTTTGTTCCAACCTGTTAAGTGTGTGACCCTATAGATTTATGCGTAATCGGTTGTGATTCAGAAACCCTTTCCGACTATGATTCGTTAGCGGTTCCTAACAGGACATAACGATTCCCGAATGCACACGAATTATATCGGATGAATCTTAATGCAATATGATCTACAACTAGGTCCTTATCACTAACGACCAGCTCAGATTTGGTCTCGACCAGTTCGTAACTCCTTACGACCAGGTTTCAACCACTTAAGGATTATGTTCGACTAGCCTACAATCAGCTCGTATCTCTATACGATTAGTTTGTATCTAATCGAACTGAACGACCTTCTCGTATATTCTCCTTTTGCCTCGTGATATTTGGTTGAACTCCAAGTGAGATATTATGTCATCCATGGACTGTTCAATACTTTCTCGATCGAGTGTCGGATAACTTCACATGGTCGAACACTTCGACCACTAGTGGCATAGCCATACACTTTCTTTATCCGACCACATTGAGGGTTCCAAAGATATCTCTCCGGTTATGTTAGGAGGAGCAAATCCCATATCCGACCAGTCACATTCATCCGCATATTTCATAGCATACCCGACAACTACATTTATAACTACCAAGTTACGAGTAGCGTTTGGCAACCCCTAAGTGTACTATTACACATGTAGGAAACCATGCTGATCTCAGGTCTAAGGATTATGCATCATCATTGCTTGAGACAAACTGATGACACCTTTTATCATGACAATCTCAATAGTGTCTCAAGGTGAGTCAATCCAATACCATGTGATGAGGCCCTAAGTGCATCTACTACGGTAGTCAATATCCCTAAGCGGCAAGTATGTATTAAGCCTCAAGTTGAGCCTATTATGCATCAATGGAGAAAAAAACAAGGACCAGGTTCGGCAAAGAGCAAGGATAGGGAGGAATGCCGACCGGGGAGCATTAGCGGACATGGGAAGACACAACAAAAAAGGACTTTGCATATTGCAAAGTATACAAGAGAATTCCGCCAAGAAAAGACAGAAGAACCAAATTCAAACTCTATTAGAAATCAATACATTTTGACCTAAGAATCCAAAATGGGTTTGGATTGGTGCAATTCCAATTCGGATCATTCTTTAAAAGAAGTTAATTATAAATTACTTGTAATAGGATAGTTTAATCTATTTTCAGCAATTAGAGTAGTTTAAATTTCGAATAAAGGAGTTTGCAATAAAAAGACAAGTTCGGATCTTGTTCATGAGCGATGGCAAGTCGATTCTTGTTCATGCTACGATGAATCGAGGCTCGGATCTTGTTCATGCTCTGATACAGAGGCGATTTCTTGTTCATGGCTATATATTAGGGGGTAAAGCCCCATTGTAAGCAAGTCAGAGTTGAATAAAATACAGAAAAGTCACAGGTTTATGTGGCGCAAAATGAATACATGCGTTTCAGAAATTCCCATCTAGGGTTTTGTGATTGCGTGAATATTGGAGGGAGGTTGTTCTTCCAAGATCCGTGATTCCTTGTGGATCATCTCACCAATTCGTAGCATCCTCAAATTGCTCACGGTTTGGTGTTGTTCTTCCGGTTTGATTTTATTTCTCTCTTCGGATTGATTCAACATCAACCAAGTGTTACTTGCTTTGGAGATATACTTGCTCTTCTATTTTGCCAAATCAAGAGAGAGGAAAGCGGGAGTTTCACCTCATTCAGAATTGAAATACACTCCGTGAAAGATTGGGCCACATTACGCATCAACATACGTTGATCCGTATCATCTTGGTATCAGAGCATGGTTGATCACGGTACGTGGAATTTTTCATCTTTGTACATTGAGGTTGATCATCATGTCAAAAACTAGCCAATATGGTTCTAATGGTGGATCGGACGAGGAGCCTACGTACGGAGATACACTATTACCAAACGTACGTACTCAGTTTGATGCTACTACCGGCTATTTTCTTCGCCGCGAGAAGGTTTTACGCCATCAACTTGAAGCTCAAATCCAAGGAGTGCAAGACACACTGAACGATCGTCTCAACGCAAATGAACGTCGTATGATGGAAGGTTTTGACCGCCTGAATCTTGCTATCCTTCGCTTGGAGGAGAGGCTACCACCGCCACGAGGAGCAAATGTACGGTGCTGCCCCAACCACAACATGGATGTGCTGGCGTGTTATACGCCATGCATGGGAGATGACTTCTATCTTCTTGATTCGGAGGAGGCTGTTTCGATGATCGTGAAAGACATCAACGGCGTCCCAGCGTGAATACTTTGATCGTCGAGTCTTTGGACATGGTGTTCGTCATAATGGAGGTGAATATGAAGATGGCGGTATCGGAAGAATCAAGATCACCATACCAGAGTTTAAGGGCAGATCTGATCCGGAGGCTTATTTGGAGTGGGAGATGCGTGTCAATCAAATTTTTGACAACCACCATTACTCCGAAGAGAAGAAGGTTCGTGTTGCCTCTATTGAGTTCACCGAATATGCTATTATTTGGTGGGATCAATTGAATCGTACAGGGGAACGTCCTAACACTTGGGAAGTAATGAAACAAGCTATGCGGGAACGATTTGTGCCGGCATACTATACAAGGACATGCATACAAAGCTACGACGACTTACGAGGTGCTAAGGCGGTGGCGAGTACTATCAAGAGATGCAAGTGCTCATGATCCATTACAAGTGTGCGTGAGTCGTGAGCGACCATGACAAATTTCTTTGAAGAAATTTGAATGAAGATGTGCGAAACCGTGTTGATTTAATGCAATATAACAACGTGCAAGAATTACTTCATCAAGCGGAGCGTCTTGAACAATGGGTGAAGGACACTCAAGCAAGGGTTGGCCGTACCACTCATAGCACTTTGAGGCGTGCAACCGCATGATGGAGATGCGGGATCAACTCCTAAACCGGTTGCATCCACTATACGGTTCGTAGTGCATTCAAGGAAGCTTGAAACCTATTATCATTGCGAGCAAAGATGCCTCACATGCTGATTTGAGTGCATTCTCTGCGGCTAGAACTAGCAACATTGAATGTTTCAAGTGCAAGGGTGAGGTCATATGAAGAAGGATTGTCCAAACATGAAGGCGGTGTTGCTTACACATGATGGCTATGCAGCGAGAGCGACAATGATAAATCTGAACCTTTTGATGAATCGAGAAGCTAGAGCAAATCATTTGTTATCCCGAACAAGGTATTAGCTTGATGGCTCAAGCGGTGCGTGATAACACCGTTATTGTGAGGAAGGGAGGCGACATCATATCTTTCAAACCGATTGCAAGATCAAAGAAAAGGTGTGTAAGTTGATTATTGATAATGGGAGTTCGACCAACATGATTGGCAAGAATGTGGTGGAATCACTCTCATTGTCCACATGGAGGCATCCTAAACCATATTATATCCAATGGCTCAACAACGTCGGCAAAGTCAAGATCACACACAAGGTGAGAGTGCCACTTACTATTGATGGCTATGTCGATAAAGTGGAGTGTGATGTGGTACCAATGCATGCTGGTCATATTCTATTGGGACGTCCGTGGCAATTTGATCTGAATGCTACACATCAAGGACGGTCCAACCGATATACATTCATGCACAAGGAGAGTTCCATGCTTTCTTTGTCAAAGGCGATGAAGAAATCAAGAGTGATTTGGTTATGGTTAGTAAGAAGAAGGCCGTAAAGACTACACTAAAACCGAGGACGATTTTTCTTCAAGAAGGGGAGGATGATGAGGCCCTAAGTGCATCTACTACGGTAGTCAATATCCCTAAGCGGCAAGTATGTATTAAGCCTCAAGTTGAGCCTATTATGCATCAATGGAGAAAAAAACAAGAACCAGGTTCGGCAAAGAGCAAGGATAGGGAGGAATGCCGACCGGGGAGCATTAGCGGACATGGGAAGACACAACAACAAAGGACTTTGCATATTGCAAAGTATACAGAAGAACTCCGCCAAGAAAAGACGGAAGAACCAAATTCAAACTCTATTCAAATCAATACATTTTGAGCCTAAGAATCCAAAATGGGTTTGGATTGGTGCAATTCCAATTCGGATCATTCTTTAAAATAAGTTAATTATAAATTACTTGTAATAGGATAGTTTAATCTATTTTCAGCAATTAGAGTAGTTTAAATTTCGAATAAAGGAGTTTGCAATAAAAAAACAAGTTAGTCTTGTTCATGAGCGATGCAGAGTCGATTCTTGTTCATGCTATAGTAACAGACTTGGATCTTGTTCATGCTCTGATGCAGCGGTTTCTTGTTCATGGCTATATATTAGGGGTAAAGCCCCATTGTAAGCAAGTCAGAGTTGAATAAAATACAGAAAAGTCACATATTTATGTGGCGCAAAATGAATACATGCGTTTCGGAAATTCCCATCTAGGGTTTTGTGATTGCGTGAATATTGGAGGGAGGTTGTTCTTCCAAGATCCGTGATTCCTTGTGGATCATCTCACCAATTCGTAGCATCCTCAAATTGCTCCTTTGTTTGGTGTTGTTCTTAGGTTTGATTTTGTTTCTCTCTTCGGATTGATTCAACATCAACCAAGTGTTACTTGCTTTGGAGATATACTTGCTCTTCTATTTTGCCAAATCAAGAGAGAGGAAAGCGGGAGTTTCACCTCATTCAGAATTGAAATACACTCCGTGAAAGATTGGGCCACATTACGCATCAACATACGTTGATCCGTATCACCATGTTCTCTAACATGTGCTCACATTATTTGTAGGACCGTATAGGCGACTAGGAGGGGGTGAATAGGCGCTTTCTCAACTTTCTCGCCTAATCAAATTCAACACGGACTTTACTCCTTTAGCTATGAAAGCTAAGAAGATCGATGCATACGAGTGGAAGCCTTGTCTTTGAATTCGATAGCCCCAACAACCACATGACACAAAAGTGGAGACTTAATCTCAAAGGGCGAATCTGAGCACAGGCGGTCGGCCGGTACCAAGGCGATCGGCCGACGGCTAACAGCGGTCGGACCGGCTACTAGCGGCGGTCGGACGGTGGACAATGATTCGACCAGCGATACTATTTGTCTGGAAAACAGGCGGTCGGGCGCCGTTGCAACACCGGTCGGCCCGGTTCGATCCGATCTTGAAAAACAAGCCCAAATCAAAGCGAAATTTGATCCAACTTTTGATTCAACCAATGAAACTTGACCAAATTTGAGCACACCTCCCTAATGATATTAGAGACCTATTTCTAGCGACGATCCTTGGATCCACTTGCAGAATCGATCTCTCAAGGATTTAACAAAGAAGTGCACAAACCCTAGAAATATGAAAAACTTTGATTCAAGACTTGCTTGTGGGGGTTGATGGTCTAGATGATTCTAGGAGTATTCCCACACATCAAAGCAAGACACAATGGGTCAAGAGACCAAGTTTAACCACTTGAATCAAGGAAGCACCAAATTCATCCAAATGAGAGAAGAACACAAAAGAGAGACAAATGAACTCTCAAGCAAGCATCACAAGATTGATTGATCTCACAAGATGCTTACAAAGCCACTCCCTCAAGGAGGACAAGAGCTCACCAAGGAGCAACCACAATCTCTACCTCTCTTCCTCTCCAAACCCTAACCCTAGAAAAAGGAAGGGGAAACCAAATGAATGCCTCAAGGGGGTTTTACATCTCCCCCCTTCTATTTATAGGAGAGGACTAGGGTTTCACTTTTGGGACCCACTCACACATGGGACCCACACACAACAAAACCATTGAAGCAATCGCCTGCTTCACCACGTGTAGGTTGATCAGCGGTTCTCATCACGTCGTCAAGCCTCTCTTGTCCGAATCCCATCGGAACCTCCCAGACACTCGCACCGATATCCGCACCGCCTGATCCAACCAGCTGCACCGAACCACCCGTTCGATCCATCTTGCCCATACGCACCATGCTTGAGTCACACGACCTGCCCGGCATCCATGATCGTTACGGACCTCGGCTCTCCAAGCGTAGTCGATCCACTCACCGTTGGCGTCGTTGACCTACAAGCCACACTGCGACAATAGACAAACAAACCGTTTCCAGGAACAAGTTCTTCACAACTTGACCCACGTCAGCTCCGCAATGCAATATACATCAATAAAGCATTGACAACCATACATAAACCACAATCAAAACACATCATGCAAACTTGGCTAACCTCCAAGTCAAAGCGGTCGGCCGCCCCACAAGGCGGTCAGACCGATTCAGCGATCGGACCGCTCCACAACGGCGGTCGGACGGTCAAAAACAACCAAAATTCCGGCTTGAAAATCCGAAACCTTCGGAATTTTCAACTCAATAGAACTTTTGTTGGGAGCTCCAAAATGATGCAACCACATCCGAGACTCCCTCACTGTCTACACAACATATTTTGGCTTAGCTCCAAAGCCACTTTTCAAACTGCCGGTCGGACCGGCCACCATGGCGGTCGGACCTTTCCAGGCGGTCGGACCGCCTCACAACGCCGTCGACCACGCTGTGGTCTAACGACACAAGCAAACCCAGCGAGATTTTGCAAACCAACAAAGCCATTGCCAATTGACTCATCATCCTGAGATCGTGCACATATCCTCACGATATCCACAATCTCCCCCTTGATGAACACATTGGCAATTTCCCAGAAAATATGGTTTTTCGAATTGAAATGTAAAACAAATCGCCGTTTTCGCATAAAGGCACAACATGGTCCATAAGCAAGCAAAAGCCTAGGAACCGACCAAGCTGGCTTCAGAATAGTATAGGCAAGTGAGATAAGGCAATGAAAGCACAAAATGATTCAAATTCCAGAAAGTAGCCAAAAATCTCACTTAGGTCCATAAGAAAGACAAAATGTTCTATTTGACCTTTGATCATTGTGAGTCTTCTTCAATTGCAATTAAAGTCAGAAAAAAGCTAAAACCCAGAGACTCAACTCACTATGATCACAAATTTTTAAAAGGCTCATTTTTTTTTGTGTGAACTTTTATGTAAAACCAGTATTTTCTTCAATCCTTCTCCCCCTTTGACAATGAATTCATCAAGATGCAAGGGAAAAGAAAAAGAAGATGAAATGACTTTATTTGAAATTTAGTAAAAGGAGCCATGACCATTATCGAAGTAGACAGTACAAGAAGCATACCAAGCCATATAAGGTGAAAAGGCTATATTCAATCATGGCAAAATATGTACTGCAAAGCTAAGACCAAAATAGCAGCAATCTGAGATTAAAAGAATTAAAATCATGAAAGGTTGCTCAATATCATAGATTCACTAAAAGCAACCAAAAATGAGTCAGGCCATGTCTATAAGGGAAAAAGAGACTCAAAACAAGAACTGAGGCATTATGAGCATTAAGAGTATTCTTTTGAAGCAAAACTCAAGCACTTAGCATTTTGAGCATTTTCTAAAAAGGATTTTTCCACTGTGCTAGATCTCAAGTCTTGTCGCGACCATCTCAAGCGATAAGCTTAAAAGAGTTGTCTAGGTCATCCAAAACTCCCCCTGAGTTCATGCCTAGTGCAATGGCAAGCCGTCTCATGAGAAAGGATTGGTGAGATCAGTTTTTTCGCACAGAAAATCTCATTTTTCATTTGCTTGACTTAAGAAGATAAAAATCTCATTTTCATCTCAAAATAAGTTCAAGACTCAATTCAACCTATAAGACATGGCAAGAATCATAAGAGGATCACTAGAGCAAAACTAGTCACAAGATCCAACAAGACATGATTTGATTCAAATTGCTCACAGATATAAAGCTAGCAAGGTGAAAGCTAAGCTAAAACACGAAGAGCCATAAAAGAAGTCTAGCAGACTATCACTTGATATGACAAGGTACAGAGTATGAAATCAAGCTATACAAGGATAATAATCAAAGCTCCACAGATTTTATTAGCAATGCAAGATATTTGAAATAAAAATGCATTATGATACAATGAATGCAAAAAGAGCAAATTCCCTCAAAACATCCATGCCTTAGTACTGGGATTTGAGATAAAAGATCTAGGTGTCGATCTTGAGATGGACGATGCACAGGAATAGCAAAAGAAGCAAAGCGAGAAAAATGATTAAGCACAAAATCATAAGAATGCCCATGAGCACCACCTGGACCTCTCCAAAACGATCTACCAAAAGACCGATACTCCCCCTGTCTAGGTGCTACCCGTGGTCTATCCTCACGATATCCAAAGTCAAACTGCTGCCTAGACCCACCAGAAGAGTCAACAAAGTTCTCTACAAACCTAGGCCTATATGTGAGTGCATTGAATAGGTGCTGGCTCTAGAGACTACAACTGAAGAAGAGACTCCTCTAATGGATCTCAAAGTGCTCACTCTCTTTTTCCTCTCAATCTTTGCTCTCCGGAAGCAAAACTCAACCGTGTGGCCCTCTTTCTTGCAGAAGGTGCAATGGTACTTGACCTTTTGAGGGGTCCGTACTGGTGAAACAGAAGCACCTTTCTTGCTAGAAAGAGTTTGAGCAGAACCTGCAGATTTAAAAACACCCTTTGAAGTCATAGGAGGTTCTTGCTCAACCAAACCACTTTTCACAGCTCTAGCAATCTTTGGTGGTAGATTCTTGGAAAGCTCTAGGGACTTAGAACCTAGGCCACTGTTTTTCACACTCACCTTGGATTGATCTAGAATCAAGTTGAGTTTCTTTTTCCCACTCGAAAACTTCTCAAGAGTCATTTTGAGATAATCATTCTCTTTTGCCAAAACTCCACAATTAGAGCACCTTTTAGAATTGATTACCTCAACATGTTTGCTCTTAAGAAGATCCACTTCCACTTTGAGAGCCTCATAAGACACACAATAGGACTCCCCAATCCTATTTAACTGCTCCTTAAATTTGACTCTAAAAGCCTCTTGTATCTTACCAATAACAGATTCAACTTCAGCATGCAACATACAAGAGGAAGAATCAATGACTTTCTTGGAAGCAGTAAGAGACATAGATCTTTCAATTTTAGCTTTCTCTTCAAGAGTCTTGTTTAAAGCTTCAATCTCAATTGTAAGCTTAGGACAATTTTCACAAGATGCAGCTCTAGAGTAAACGACCATTTCGGTCAACTCTTGCATTTTAATCCTATTGTTCTTACAATGAGAGCAAGTGTGACTAGCATCAAATTTTTACAATTCTTTTAAAGAGCTATCCAGTTTTAATTCTAACAAAGCACAATTTGAGCAAGTTAACGGAATAGTGTCTAAAGCAGTCACACCAAGCGGAATGACATCCATGCAAACAGAACTAGACTTGAGAGATTCTAGTTCGACAAGAGCATTTTTCAATTGCTTTTCAACAGAGGAATGAGCATAATTTAAGCTTGACAATTCATTAAGCAAGCTAGAGCATGATTCACAGAAATCATCAGGATTAATGGATTTGAGCCTAACCACTTCTAGGTTCAAATTATCAATCATAGTATCCAGAACGATCATGGATACCGGGTGAGGTCGTGTGACTCAAGCATGGTGCAGGATGGGCAAGATGGATCGAACGGGTGGTTCGGTGCAGCTGGTTGGATCAGGCGGTGCGGATATCAGTGCGAGTCTCTGGGAGGTTCCGATGGGATTCGGACAAGAGAGGCTTGGCGACGTGATGAGAACCGCTGATCAACCTACACGTGGTGAAGCAGGCGATTGCTTCAATAGATATGTGTGTGTGGGTCCCATGTGTAAGAGGTCCCAAAAGTGAAACCCTAGCCCTCTAGTATAAATAGAAAGGGGGGAGATGGAAAACCTTTCTAAGCACTCATTTGGCATTCTTCCTCATTTTTCTAGGGTTTGGAGGAGAGGAGAGGAATTCTAGGGTTTGGGGTGTGCTCCTTGAGTGAGCTCTTGCCCTCCTTGTTGGAGAGGCTTTGTAGGCATCTTGTGTGATCAAACCATCTTGTGATGCTTAATTGAAAGATCATTTGCTCCCTTGTGTTCTTCTCCCTTTTTAGATGATTTTGGTGCTTCCTTGATTCAAAGGTTTATGCTTGGTCTCTTGGCCTATTATATCTTGCTTTGATGTGTGGGAATACTCCTAGAGTCATCTAGATCATCAACCCCTCACAAACAAGTCTTGAATCAAGATTTTTATATTTCTAGGGTTTGTGCACTTCTTGGTTTAATCCTTGAGAGATCGATTCTGCGAAGTGGATCTAAAGGATCGTCGCTAGAAATAGGTCTCTAATATCATTAGGGAGGTGTGCTCGAAATTTGGTCAAGTTTCATTGGTTGAATCAAAAGTTGGATCAAATTTCGTTTTGGATTTGGGTTGAATTTTTCAGTTCTGGACTGAACCGGTCAGACCGGTGTTGCAACGGCGGTCCGACCGCTTGGTGTATTCGAACCATTGTACTCTAGGGTTGAACCGTCGTCCACCGGTCCGGCCATTGGTTGACCGTCGGTCCGACCGCCCTTAGTAGCGGTCGGACCGCCGTACAAGATCGAGCAGTGAGTTCTTTTCTCCATTTGTGTCGTATGGTTGAGGGGTTTATCAAATCCAACACAAGGCTTCCACTGTGCGCTTACTGATCTTCTTAGCTTTCATAGCTGAAGGAGTAAAGTTCGTGTTGTATTTGTTTTAGGTGAGAAAGTTTAGAAAGCGCCTATTCACCCCCCTTAGTCGCCTTTACGGTCCTACAAGTGGTATCAGAGCCGGTTAGCTCTTCTCATAGATCTTAACAGGTCTTTGGAGCCATGGCGATCGACAAGTACTCAACCAAGCCACACATTTTTGAGGAGTTGACTTTGCATCTTGGAAGGCTCGTATGCAAGCATATATCGAGGCTCAAGGGCACGCTATTTGGCTTAAGGTGAAAAACCCTTATGTCGTGCCAGCCGATGACGATATGATCACTCCAGATGTGGAGGCCAACAGCAAGGCTTGAAATTACTTGATCCAAGGCCTTAGTCGATCTAAGTTTGAGCGTGTTGCTCACTTGCGGTCTGCTCATGAGATCTGGCGGACACTTTGTGACTATCACGAAGGGTCCACTACGATCAAGGAAGTGAGGCAGAACCGACTCAAAAGGTTTACTCTAAGATCGAGCAAAGGCACGGTGAGTCTTTGGATGAGTGTGGGAAGATTCTCTAAGATTCTTCATGATCTCCGTGTTTGTTGACTTGGTGTTTTTCGAGTGCGAAAATGCGCGCCGACTTAGGTGCTCTTGATGTGAAGGTGCAGGGAATGAAGATCACTTCCATCAATGACAACATTGTCATGAGTGAGCTTACCATGGATAAGCTTTACTCGAGGTTGAAGGCGCATGAGATTGATTTTATCTCGCGTCTCCCAAGACACAGTCGATGGCATTAGTGGTCGACAAATCCAAGGGTTGTTCTTGATTCTCTTGATTGTAGCTCATCGGCTTTTCATTATCGCTTTGCATTCTTTAGCGATGAGTAACTTGAGAAACTGCAGAGGATGACTTAGCCTCCTATCCACCAAATTCACAAGAGCGTATAACAAGGTAAGGAATAGGAGGAGAAGTGGACCTATCATGTGCTTGAATGTGGTGAGCCAAACCACATTCGCTCCAGTGCCCCAAGCTAAAGGGCAAGGAGGAGAAGGAGACACGAAGACATCCCGGAGAGGATGCTAAACCCAAGAAGACAAACTATCGTAAGTTTGTCGGTAGGGTCCTGCCGCTCTAGAGAATGTAAATATGAGCGATGTGGACTCGGAAGCGGAGGACGGCGAGAGTGACTCGTGGCAAGAAGAAGGCACATGACTTCACGGGCATGTGTTTCATGGCCAAAACGACCACGGCGACTCCTCCAACGATGAGGATCCCTTTAGTGATCGATGAGGTATGCCCTTCTAGTCTTGACATGAAAAGGGCTTTGGTGCTTCTTTGAGCAGAAATTGCATAAGCAAGTAAAAATGATTAAAAGCGAGGACATTATGATTGATAATTTGAACCTTGAAGTTGTTAGGCTTAAATCTATTAATCACATCGATATTTGTGATTCTGCACTAGCTTGCTTAAAGATTTGACAAGCTTGAAATCTGCTCATTCCTCTGTTACAAATCAACTAAAAGATGCTCTCGATGAACTAGAATCTTTCAAGTCTAGTTCTGCTTGCTTAGATGTCATCCCTCTTGATGTGACTGCCATGGAAGCTATCCCTTTAACTTGCTCAAATTGTGCTTTGCTAGAATTAAAACTGGATAGCTCTTTAAAAGAATTGCAAAAGTTTGATGCTAGTCACACATGCTCTCATTGTAAGGATAATAGGATTAAGATGCAGAGAGATGAAGCGTTGATTTACTCTAGAGTTGCATCTTGTGAAAATTATCCCAAGCTTACAATTGAGATTGAAGCCTTAAACAAGACTCTTGAAGAAAAGGCTAAAATTGAAAGATCCATGTCTTTTACTGATTCTAAGAAAGTTATTGATTCTAACTCTTGTGTTTTGAATGCTGAAGTTGAAACCATGATTAATCAGATTCAAGAGGCATTTAGAGTCAAGTTTAAGGAGCAGTTGAATAGGATTCAGGAATCCTATTGTGTGTCTTGTGAGGCCTTCAAAGTGGAAGTGGCCCTTCTTAAAAGTAAGCGCAATGAGGTAATCAAGTCTAGCAAGTGCACTAGATGTGAGGTTTAATGAAAGAGAATGATTACCTCAAGGTGACTCTTGAGAAGTTTTCAGTGGGAAAAGAAACTCAACATGATTCTTGATCAATCCAAAGTGGCGTGAAAAATAGTGGTCTAGGTTTCAATTCCTAGAGCATTCCAAGAAAAACCCACCTAGGATTGCTAGAGTTGTGAAAAATGGTGCATTTGAGCTAGAACCTCCTAAGCCATCGGGGTTGTTTTCAAATCATTGGTTTTGCTCAAACTCTTTACGGCAAGAAATGTGCTTTCACTCATTCGGTCTGAGACCTCTCAAAGGTCCATTACCATTGCACCTTCTGCAAGAAAGAAGGCCATCTTGTTGAGTTACGCTTAGGAGAGCAAAACTTGAGAGAAAAGAGAGGATGGCGTCTGAAATCCATTAGAGAGTCCCTTCTCCGACTATAGTCTCTAGAGCTAGGCGACTGTTTATCGCAACACATATAGGCCTAGATTTGTAGAGAGCTTTGTAGACTCTTTTGGTGGGTCTAGGCAGCATGTGGGATTAGGACATCGTGAGGAGAGACACCGGGTAGCACCTAGACAGGGGGAGTATCGATCTTTTGGTAGATCGTTTCGGAGAGGTCTAGGTGGTTCTCATGTGCATCCTTATGATTTTATTCCTGATCATATTTCTGCTATTTCTACTGCTGCTCCCAGACATCGTGCTTCTTAGTACTGGATTCCTAGATCATTTATCACTAACCCCAGTACTGAGGCACGGATGTTTTTTGATTGTGCCTTTTAGGTCCATCGTGCGAGGAAAGAGGACATATGGCTTGTGGACTCCGGGTGTTCTCGACATATGACCGGAGATTCTAGATGGTTCTCCTCCCTCACACGTGCATCCGGCAACGAATTGATTACCTTTGGGGATGCTTCTACCGGGACCGTGACTGCAAAGGGCACTGTGCGCGTCAACAACAAGTTCATGCTTAAAGACGTCGCTTTGGTAAGTAAGCTGAGGTATAATCTTCTATGTGTTTCTCAGCTGCTTGATGAGGGTCTAGAAGTGAGGTTTAAAAGTGGAGAGTGTAGTGTTCTAGATTCCTCAGGTGAGCTTGTTTTCAAGATCTCCAGATTTGAGAAGATCTTTTGTGCTAATTTCAGTAGCTCTTCTGTTTCCAGTCCTAGGTGTCTTGTAGCTTCTGATTCTCTTGACCTTGTTTTGTGGTATCGTAGACTTGGGCATATAGGTTTTGATCATTTATCTAGAGTCAGTTGCAAGGACTTGATTAGAGGTTTGCCTAGGCTGAAGGGTGTTAGAGATCTTGTGTGCTCACCACAGAGACATGGTAAGATGGTGTCCGCTTCCCACCCACCTCTTACTTTGGTAATGGTGATGGACAGGGACAGCTTCTTCACTTAGATCTGATTGGTCCTTCTAGAGTTGATCATTTGGTGGGAAATGGTATGTCTTTGGTGGTTGTGGATGATTACTCCGGTATTCATGGGTTTATTTTCTTGCTTCTAAGGACGAAGCATTTGGATTCTTTAGAGATTTGGTCCTTAGAATTCTTTGTTGATATACGGAGCTTTGAGAGCCATTAGGAGTGACAATGAGACAGAATTCAAGAATTCTTCTTTTTCTACCTTCTGCACTGATAGGGAATTGAGCATCAGTTTTCTTCTCCTAGAGTTCCCCAGCAGAATGGTGTGGTAGAAAGGAAGAACAGAACTCTTGTAGAGATGGCTCGGACCATGCTAGATGAGCATTCTACTCCTAGGAGATTTTGGGCTGAGGCGATCTCTACTGCTTGTTATATCTCCAATAGGGTTTTCTTGAGATCTGTGGTTGGGAAGACCTCTTATGAACTTAGATTTGGTCATTCTCCCAAAGTCTCTCATTTCAAGATTTTTGGTTGCAAGTGCTTCATTCTTAAACATGGCAACCTGGATAAATTTGAGTCTAGATGCTTTGATGGCATATTTCTTGGATATCCTGCTCATTCTCGTGGCTATCGTGTTTTTAATGTTGATACTAACAAAATTGTTGAGACTTGCGAAGTCACTTTTGATGAGGCTAGTCACAGTACTAGAGCCGATGCTTCAGGTACACAGGTTCCTGAAATTCAAGGAAGCATATTCGTCGATGATGACTCTGAGGATGACGAACCAAACCATCATCAAGTTACCTCGAGAGGGTGGAGAGCTGCTACTACTACTTGATTTGGTGGCGACCTCCTCCTATCCCCACCAGCGATCTGAGTGGCTCTGTTCCTACCTCCACAACTCATGAGGTAGAGGCCATACGCACCAGAGCACCTCTTCATCTGGCGACAACATCCACTGAGCGGATGATTGGGGATCTTCAAGAGCGAGTCACTCGCTCGAGTTTATTCTCCCGATTCTCATGCACATTACGCTTTTGTCGCTTCTTTTGAACCCGAGATATCACCCATACTTTATCCGATGCCTCTTGGGTCAATGTCATGCATGAAGAGCTTGAGAACTTTGAAAGAAACAAAGTCGGACTTTAGTTGAGCGACCTTCGATTCTCATGTTATTGGAACAAAATGGGTTTTAAAAATAAGCAAAGTGAGGATGGATTGGTTGTTATAATAAGGCTAGACTTGTAGCTCAAGATTATTCAGTAGAGGGCTTAGACTTTGAAGAGACCTTTGCTCCTGTAGCTAGATTGGAGGCCATTCGCATTCTTTTAGCATTTGCAACATCCAAGGGTTTCAAGCTTTTTCAAATGGATGTTAAAAGTGCTTTCTTGAATGGCTTCATAGAAGAAGAGGTATTTGTCAAGCAACCTCCTGGTTTTGAAAATCAAAAATTCCCAAACTATGTTTTTAAACTCTCTAAAGCCCTGTAGGGATTGAAACAAGCCCCTAGAGCTTGGTATGACAGGCTTAAGAGTTTCTTGCTTGAAAATGATTTCAAAATGGGAATGGTTGATAAAACCTTGTTCACTCTTAGGCATGGCAGTGATTTCTTGTTGGTTCAGATTTATGTGGATGATATTATTTTCGGTGGTTCTTCTCATGCTTTGGTGTCCAGATTTTGATTCGATGAGCGGTGAGTTTGAGATGAGCATGATGGGAGAGTGACATTCTTCCTTGGCCTACAAATCAAGCAACTGAAAGAAGGCACCTTCGTTCACCAGAGTAAGTATACAAAGGACCTTCTTCGGCGCTTCAATATGGGAAGCAGTAGGCCAATGTCTACTCCCATTGCTACAACCACCGTCTTTGGACCACGATGAGGATGGAGAGTCCGTGGACGGAAGAATATCGCGATATGATTGGCTCCCTCCTCTATCTTACAGCGTCAAAGCCGGACATACAATTCGCCGTATGTCTGTGCGCTCGCTTTCGAGCTTCCCCTCGTGCTTCTCATCGTCAAGCAGTACGTCGCATATTCAGGTACCTTCAAGATACGCTTGACTTTGGACTCTGGTATTCTTCTTCTTACGCTCTTTCAATTCGAGCATTTTACGATCTTGATTTCGGGTGTAGAGTGGATAGGAAGAGTACTTACGGCACTTGTCATTTCTTGGGCACATCTCTTGTTTCTTGGTCTTCTAGAAAGCAGTCTTACATTGCCTGATCTGGTGAGGCCGAGTATGTAGCTACCATGATGGTTGCTCTCGAGTTCTCTGGATTTTATCCACGCTGGGACTATGGGTTATCTTTGGGAAGTATTCCTCTTTTACGTGACAACATACGCAATTAATATTGCCAAAACCCAGTGCAACATTCGGGACTAAACACATTGATATTCGATTTCATTTTACGAGAGACCATGTTGAGAAAGGTGATGTTGTGCTCCACTTTGTAGAGTCGAACAACGACTTGCGGATATTTTCACTAAAGCTCTTGATTCTTCTCGTTTCTTTGCTGCGGGGAGAGTTAGGGTTATTAGTCCTATTGGGCTGTTTTGAGGGGAAGTTGTTCTTTTGCATTTATTGTATCATAATGCATGTTTCAATTCATTTGTCTTGCATTGTATGATAAAAGTTATGGAGCTTTGATCTTTATCCTTGTATGACTTGATTTCATATTCTATACCTTGTCATATCAAGTGTTAGTCTGCTAGACTTCTTTTATGGCTCTTCTTGTTCAGCTTAGCTTTTGCCTTGCTAGCTTTGTATCTGTGAGAAATTCGAATCAAATCATGTCTTGTTGGATCTTGTGACTAGTTTTACTCTAGTGATCCTCTTATGATTCTTGCCATGTCAAATAGGTTGAATTGAGTCTTGAACTTATTTTGAGATGAAAAATGAGCTTTTTATCTTATTAAGTCAAGCAAATGAAAAATAAGATTTTCTGTGCGAAAAAACTGATCTCATCAATCCTTTCTCATGAGACGGCTTGCCATTGCACTAGGCATGAACTCAGGGGGAGTTTTGGATGACCTAGATCATTCTTTTAAGCTTATCGCTTGAGATGGTCGCGGCAAGGCTTGAGATCTAGCACAGTAAAAAAAAATCCTTTTAAGAAAATGCTCAAAAAGGCTAAGTGCTTGAGTTTTGCTTCAAAAGTGTACTCTTAATGCTCAAAATGCCTCAGTTCTTGTTTTGAGACTCTTTTTACTTATAGACATGGCTTGACTCATTTGTAGTTGCTGTTTGTGAAACTATGATATTGAGCAACCTTTCATGGTTTTAATTCTGTTAATCTCAGACAACTGCTATCTTGGTTTTAGCTTTGCAGTACATGATTTGCCATGATTGAATATAGCGTCTACTCTTTTTATGGCTTGGTATAATACTTGTCTTGTCTACATGTATAATGGTTATGGCTCCTTTTTACTAAAGTTCAAAAATAAAGTCATTCCTGCATGCTCTTTCTTTTCCCATGCATCTTGATGAATTCATTGTCAAAGGGGGAGAAAGATTGTGAAGAAAATGCTTTTGGTTTCATACTTAAGGTTTAATATAAAAGAACTTCATAAAATAAAAAAATTAAACCTTTTGAAAATTTGTGATCTTAGTGAGTTAAGTCTTTTGGTTCTATCGCCTTTTCCTGATTTCATTTGCAATTGAAGAAGACTCACAATGATCAAAGGTCAAATAGAACAATTGTTTTTCATTTGGACCTAAGTGAGATTTTTGGCTACTTTCTGGAAATTGAATCCGTTTGTGCGTTCATTGCTGTATCTCACTTGCTTATACTATTCTGAAGCCAACTTGGTCGGTTCCTAGGCTTTTTCTTGCTTATGGACCAAGTTGTGCCTTTATGCGAAAACGGCGAAGTTTTTACTTTTCATTTCGAAAAACCACATTTTCTTGATAATTGCCAATGTGTTCATCAAGGGAGATTGTGGATATCGTGAGGATATGTGCGATCTCGGGATGATGAGTCAATTGGCAATGGCGTTGTTGGTTTGCAAAATCTCGCGTTTCGGGTTTGCTCCAAATTTGTCGGACCACGGTGATCCGCCGGTTGTGTCGGCGATCGACCGCCCGTGGAGGAGTCCGGCCGGCCATGGTGGCGGTCCGACCGCCTCATTTAAAAATGGGTTTTGGGTGAGCCAAAAATAGGTTGTGTAGGCAAGTGAGGAGTCTCTGGTTGTGGTCCCATCATTTTGGAGCTCCAGTCAAAAGTTCTATTGAGTTGAAAATTCGAAGGTTTGGATTTTCAAGGTTGAAATTTGGCTAAGTCCTTTTGGCCGGTCCGGCCGCCCGTTGTGCGGCGGTCCGACTGGCTTCGAATCGGACCGGCCTTGTGGGCGATCGGTAGCATTGACAGTGGTTAGCCAAGTTTGCATTGATGAGATTTGAATGTGTTTTATGTATGAACTTCAATGCTTTATTGTTGTATATTGCATTGCGGAGCTAACGTGGGTCAAGTTGTGAAGAACTTGTTCCGGAAGCAGTTTGTTTTTCTATTCTCATGCGGTGGCTTGCAGTCAGCGGCGTCAGCGGTGAGTGGATCGGGACTACGCTTGGAGGCGAGGTCGAGCGATCATGGATCTGGGTGGTCGTGTGACTCAAGCATGGTGCGAGATGGGCAAGATGGATCGAGCGGGTGGTTGGTGCATTTGGTTGGATCGGCGGTGCGGATATCGGTCACGAGTCTCTGGGAGGTTCCGATGGGATTCGGACAAGAGAGGCTAGCGGCGTGATGAGAACCGTGATCAACCTACACGTGGTGAAAGCGATTGCTTCAATAGATATGTGTGTGTGGGTCCCATGTGTAAGAGGTCCCAAAAGTGAAACCCTAGCCCTCTAGTATAAATAGAAAGGGGGGAGATGGAAAACCTTTCTAAGCACTCATTTGGCATTCTTCCTCATTTTTCTAGGGTTTGGAGGAGAGGAGAGGAATTCTAGGGTTTGGGGTGTGCTCCTTGAGTGAGCTCTTGCCCTCCTTGTTGGAGAGGCTTTGTAGGCATCTTGTGTGATCAAACCATCTTGTGATGCTTAATTGAAAGATCATTTGCTCCCTTGTGTTCTTCTCCCTTTTTGGATGATTTTGGTGCTTCCTTGATTCAAAGGTTTATGCTTGGTCTCTTGGCCTATTATATCTTGCTTTGATGTGTGGGAATACTCCTAGAGTCATCTAGATCATCAACCCCTCACAAACAAGTCTTGAATCAAGATTTTTATATTTCTAGGGTTTGTGCACTTCTTGGTTTAATCCTTGAGAGATCGATTCTGCGAAGTGGATCTAAAGGATCGTCGCTAGAAATAGGTCTCTAATATCATTAGGGAGGTGTGCTCGAAATTTGGTCAAGTTTCATTGGTTGAATCAAAAGTTGGATCAAATTTCGTTTTGGATTTGGGTTGAATTTTTGATTCTGGGTGAACCGGTCGACCGGTGTTACAACGGGCGTCCGACCGCTGTATTCGAGACCGCTGTCTCGCCGGTCGAACCGTTGTCCACCGGTCCGACCTTGATTAGTTCGGTCGGATCATTGGTTGACCGTCGGTCCGACCGCCCTTAGTAGCCGGTCAGACCGCCAGTACCCAGATCAGAACAATGAGTTCTTTTCTCCATTTGTGTCGTATGGTTGAGGGGTTTATCAAATCCAACACAAGGCATCCACTGTGCGCTTATTGATCTTCTTAGCTTTCATAGCTGAAGGAGTAAAGTTCGTGTTGTATTTGTTTTAGGCGAGAAAGTTTAGAAAGCGCCTATTCACCCCCCCTTAGTCGCCTTTACGGTCCTACAGAAAGCTAAGAAGATCAGTAAGCGGACAGTGGAAGCCTTGTGCTGAATTCGATAGCCCCAACAACCACACGACACAAAAGTGGAGACTTAATCTCAAAGGGCAGATCTGGGCACATGCGGTCTGACCGACGGCTAACGAGCGGTCGGACCGGCTACTAACTGGCGGCCGGACCGGTGGACAGCGGTTCAACCCGGCAGTACTAGCGGTCTGAAAACACGGGCGGTCGGACCGCCGTTGCAACACCGGTCTGACCGGTTCAGTCCAGTACTAAAAAATCAAGCCCAAATCCAAAACGAAATTTGATCCAACTTTTGATTCAACCAATGAAACTTGACCAAATTTCGAGCACACCTCCCTAATGATATTAGAGACCTATTTCTAGCGACGATCCTTCAGATCCACTTCGCAGAATCGATCTCTCAAGGATTTAACAAAGAAGTGCACAAACCCTAGAAATATGAAAAACTTTGATTCAAGACTTGCTTGTGGGGTTGATGGTCTAGATGATTCTAGGAGTATTCCACACATCAAAGCAAGACACAATGGGTCAAGAGACCAAGTTTAACCACTTGAATCAAGGAAGCACCAAATTCATCCAAATGAGAGAAGAACACAAAGAGAGACAAATGAACTCTCAAGCAAGCATCACAAGATTGATTGATCTCACAAGATGCTTACAAAGCCACTCCTCAAGGAGGACAAGAGCTCACCAAGGAGCAAACACAATCTCTCCTCTCTTCCTCTCCAAACCCTAACCTAGAAAAGGAAGGGAAACCAAATGAATGCCTCAAGGGGTTTTACATCTCCCCTTCTATTTATAGGAGAGGACTAGGGTTTCACTTTTGGGACCCACTCACACATGGGACCCACACACAACATAACCATTGAAGCAATCGCCTGCTTCACCACGTGTAGGTTGATCAGCGGTTCTCATCACGTCGTCAAGCCTCTCTTGTCCGAATCCCATCGAACCTCCCGAGACTCGCACCGATATCCGCACTACCGATCCAACCAACCGCACCGAACCACCCGCTCGATCCATCTTGCCCATTCTCGCACCATGCTTGAGTCACACGACCACCCGCATCCATGATCGCGGACCTCGCTCTCCAAGCGTAGTCGATCCACTCACCGCTGACGTCGTTGACCGCAAGCCACCGCACAAAGAATAGACAAACAAACCGTTTCGAACAAGTTCTTCACAACTTGACCCACGCCACTCGCAATGCAATATACATCAATAAAGCATTGACAACCATACATAAACCACAATCAAAACACATCAATGCAAACTTGGCTAACCTCCAAGTCAAAGCCGGTCTGACCGCCCCACAAGACCGGTCCGACCGATTCAGTTTGGTCGGACCGCTCCCACAACGGCGGTCGGACGGTCAAAAAGACTTAGCTAAATTCCACTTGAAAATCCAAACCTTCCGAATTTTCAACTCAATAGAACTTTGTGGGAGCTCCAAAATGATGCAACCACATCCGTGAGACTCCTCACTGCCTACACAACCTATTTTGGCTTAGCTCCAAAAGCCACTTTTCAGCACACCGGTTGGACCGGCCACCATGGCCGGTCGGACCTTTCCACGAGCGGTCTGACCGCCCCACAACGCCGGTCAGACCGCCTGTGGTCTGATAGCCTGAAGCAAACCAACAAAGCCATTGCCAATTGACTCATCATCCTGAGATCGTGCACATATCCTCACGATATCCACATTATTGATTCGATATCCCTATATCCATGACCGGTGAAACATGGTCATCAATCAATACATGTGCTGATGTCACTAGTATTCCAACTAGTGACATACGACCAGGAATACATTTAGAATGCATCATGTAAGCTAAAGAGTTTCCCCAACAAGTCACATACTTGTTAATCTTTATAACAAATGATTCATTTAGGGAACAAAATAACATTTATTCAATAACTCATAAACATAGATGTGATACAATCATCTCTATGATTGCCTCTAGGGTATATCACCAACAGTCTAGGGAGAGGGCTGCTATGAAATACGTGTGTACTCGTGGTAGAAATCAAGGAAGCGGCCTTGGGAGGAGGGGTTCAAGGTATAATATTTCCCCCAAGTCTAGTGACATCCAACTACAACAGATCACAATGCTCCATTCCGTTTTCTTAAAAAAAAAAAAAAAAAAAAAAGACCCAGAAAGCTTCCAACTTGGCGTGCCTGCCTGCAGTTTGTAGTGCGATCCACGCATATAGTATTACAGTATTGAATGATTGGAACCATGGAGTTACACGCATATAGTATTGTTGGTTGAGGTCTCCACCGTAACAAACGCTAATAAGATTATAAGATGATATAGTATTCCTTGCTCTCTTCTTCTTAGTTTACTGTTTCTTTAGTTTGCCACCTTATCGAGAGAAATGAAATTAAAAGCTTCAAACTTGGCATGCCTACATCGTTCCATCCTAGGTTGTTTGCTTTATTACCAAGCTACAGAGATTTGTTTAACTGTTTACTAGCTGCTTGCATGTGTTTGGTAGCATATACGACTCCCATACGTACGTAGTGGCGGCAAAATGCTAAAGTTTGAAAGGTAAAGCAGAATGACAGGCATATACTCAATCCAGTATATTGATTAGCTAAACATGAACGTAACGTGGTCTCGATCGGTGCCGCGCGTACGAGCTAGCTAATGAAATGATGAGCACATTTTATTCATACTGGCCGCGCATGCGAGAGCTAGCGAAAGGAAGATAATTAGTGCATGCCACCTTCTGGGATTAGAGCATGTACAATGGTGCAATATCAGCTGTCTGTAGGACATGAGATGGAGTGGAGAAAAAAGAGGGAGCATAGAGAATTGAGTTGTCTCTCATACGGTAGCCGACTGTAACACGAGAAACAAGACATATTGTACATTAAGGAGATATTTATAAAGACATGTAAAAAGATAATACATTATAGAAGTTGTCTTTAGTGCTGTCTGTGCATGACATGGAGGGATACTATAGACAACAGTTGTCTACACCATTGTACACCCTTATGAGTTCTTTGTGAAAGGACAGTCATCTTCTATCTACTCTAAATATTTTTCTTATATTTTTGCGCCACTCTTTGACGGTTTCTAGCCGTCAGGGATACGCCGAATTCTGGTACTTATAAGATCAATGTCTGTTCCTATCTCCGTTTCTATGTGTACATCAATGCACGAAGTCTTAAAAGTACATGTAGTGTCAACTTTTGATTTCTTGGGGTAGTAGGAAACAAAATTCATGCTATTTCCTCCATGGAAGTTGAATATATTGTTGCATCTGAAGTAGCAAAGGAGGGTGTATGGCTGAGGGAATATCTTGCATCACTTAAGGTTGTGGAAAATGCATCACAACCTGTCACTATTTTCTATGATAATCAGGCAGCGATAAAGGTCTCGAAGGATCCTAAATTTCATAGTAAAAGTAAACACATTGAAGGAAGACATCATTATATTCATGATGCAATAAATAGATTTAAGTCTGTGCATTTAGTTTATTTGCCTGGTATTGATATGGTTGCAGATCCAATGACTAAGCCAAGTAGTCAGGAATTATTTTCTAAGCATGTTAAAGACATAGGACTTTAGTTTATTGATTGAAATGTTTCAGCCAAGTGAGAGATGTTGGATTTTTATGTGGCTTTCAACATTTATTGTTGTTATTGTCTGATTAACTCAATGTGGAATTGTTCATATTATTGATGTATGTGATAGGGAATATTTTGATGCGGAATTTAACTCAAGGAATTAATACTAGAAGTGCTGAGGACGACTGTGCTTGAATATGGTAGACATATTCATTGAGATCGAGTCTACTGGAATTTAATATGCATGCATGCATATATATTTAATCTGGATACAACATAGGGCAGAATAGCTTGATTTGTTTTGCAGGATCGGCTCTGCAGGCTATTGACCCACTCTTTGACGGTTTCTACCCTCTAGTCTCATTATGCAATTGTGAGCGACACCATAGAAAAGGTAGATGAAAAGTGGGTAGATAAAAAAATCTCCACAAAATCAATCTAGGGTTCGAAGAAAAACCTAACACGATCTTCATTGAGATGGATGATGTGAAGCGGACTGAATGGATTCTCTATCTTTAGCTTTTTGTAGTAGAACATTAAGCTTAGTTATTGATTTCAGTTATGCATCCCCAGCCTCGTTCGGACATCATCTCGTTTCATTCGATACTATTCTCTGTCGGAATAATACTGTTGGTTTACAAGCGTAAGTGGAAGTTCGAGGATCAATTAATACTGTCGGTTTTACAAGCCTAAGTGACAACGAGGGAAGGAGACTTGGAGGAGGGGTTCAAGGTATAATATTTTCCCCAAGTCAAGTGACGTCCAACTACACCAGACCACAATGCTCTATTCCTTTTTCTTAAAAAAAAAAGACCGAGAAAGCTTCCAACTTGGCGTGCCTGCCTGCAGTTTGTAGTGCGATCCACGCCTAGTATCACAGTATTGATTGATTGGAACCATGGAGTTACACGCATATAGTATTGTTGGTTGAGGTCTCCACCGTAACAAACGCTAATAAGAATATCAGATGATATAGTATTCCTTGTTCTCTTCTTCTTAGTTTCATGTTTCTTTAGTTTGCCACCTTATCGAAACCAGCTAGAGCTCAGCTAGATTTCCTGCTCATCTCAGGGATACAACTAATTTTGAATTGCATGATCAGGCTATGAACACATCATCGACGCCCTCTACGTTGGATCAGCCTACTCCAACTCTTTTTCCGTTGCACTGCCCTTCTGGTGGTAACGAGTTGTGATCTCTTTCTTGCATGACATCTTGGCTTACGTGGTAGAATTGTTGAATTGTCAGCTAGCGTAACCTACCTGTATCACAACATCTACTACCGTCAAAAAACGATCGATCTTATCGAACAGTGCCTAGAACGTTCCATCCACATGAACTGGTCTATGTTATCAGACAAAACCAGCAATATATCCAATCTACTACTGCCACATATCAAGTATATGCAATTGATCTAGATTAAAAACCACGCAGGATGGCTCTGATACCACTGAAGGGAAATAGGTAGGCTACAGTAGCTAGCAATTCAAAATTCCTACCTCCTTTTGGCAGCCGACCCTCGGTTCCCCTCTCACCTCCTTTTTCTTCTCTGTCGCGACGCCCTGCTCCCTGCTAATCTTCTCTGGCCACCAACACCAAAAACTGAGCTCCCCTTTATTTTCTACTTTTCTGGCTACACCTATGGCTGCCTCTCTCTCCTCGTGAACTCAAAAACACAAGGCTATCGCGCATCCTATCTCTGCGCACATATAGCAGCCTGTGCAATTGCCATTGACGGAAGCAACAATAATAGATCTGTTTTCAAAAGCCGAACAACCGGGGGCAGCAAGGCTGCCATCCCCTTCAGAATATATAATCTGCTACGGCCAGTAATTACAAAACAGGATAACATGTCCTTCACGTAAACGACCCCAACTCCAATCCGGATTCCGGTCTGTCTTACACACCCTAAAAACTCCTGACAGGTCTTCTAGTATTTGCAAATAAACACTTGATTATAAAAAATATATAATTTTAGACACCCTAAAATTATATCACGTGTCGTAGCCTCCGGACCGCACCTCTGTAGCTTCAACACGTATCATCCATCTTTAGTCTCAATATGCTCCAACTCGAGCTCGACCGCCTCCTCCAGCACACTCGACTCTCTGGACCATGGCTTCGCACCAAGCCATCTCCCGGTCACCGCCGTAGACCACGATCACCTCCGAGTTACCCTGCACATGCAAAGACCAAAGCAGCATATTTTCCTGGCACAAGTTCTTCCTAACTTGACCGATATAAGTCCAGACACCACGACACGCCTCAAATAATATCTATAAATAACATTGTCAGTTATTCATCAGCTAAAATATATTAGACTTAGCCACAAGGTCTAACAGATGATGTGAAGCGGACTGAATGGATTCTCTATCTTTAGCTTTTTGTAGTAGAACATTAAGCTTAGTTATTGATTTCAGTTATGCATCCCCAGCCTCGTTCGGACATCATCTCGTTTCATTCAATACTATTCTCTGTCGGAATAATACTGTTGGTTTTACAAGCGTAAGTGGAAGTTCGAGGATCAATTAATACTGTCAGTTTTACAAGCCTAAGTGACAACGAGGGATACTATTTTCGGTCGGCTTTCTCTGAATGATGACCTTATGGAACTCCTGACGCTAGGTCTGCTGCGTGATTAAATCACTGATGGTAGCCTTCATCCCTGATAGTTTTGTGCCTCTCTTTGACGGTTTCTAGAAGTCAGGGATACGCCGGTAGCTATAAGAATGCCTGTTCCTATCTGGGGATTCTTTTACAGGAATTTTGTTTACCAGGGTGGCCGGTTTGGCCGAAAATATGCTATGGGATCTGTGTGTACTTGTGGTAGAAATCAGGGAAGGAGACTTGGGAGGAGGGGTTCAAGGTATAATATTTTCGACAAGTTAAGTGACGTCCAACTACACCAGACCACAATGCTCTATTCCTTTTTCTCAAAAAAGAAAAAAGACCGAGAAAGCTTCCAACTTGGCGTGCCTGCCTGCAGTTTGTAGTGCGATCCACGCATATAGTATTACAGTGTTGATTGATTGGAACCATGGAGTTACACGCATATAGTATTGTTGGTTGAGGTCTCCACAGTAACAAACGCTAATAAGAATATGAGATGATATAGTATTCCTTGTTCTCTTCTTAGTTTCATGTTTCTTTAGTCTGCCACCATATCGAAACCAGCTAGAGCTCAGCTAGATTTCCTGCTCATCTCACGGATACAACTAATTTTGAATTGCATGATCAGGCTATGAACACATCATCGACGCCCTCTACGCTGGATCAGCCTACTCCAACTCTATTTCCGTTGCACTGCCCGTCTGGTGGTAACGAGTTGCGATCTCTTGCTTGCATGACATCCTGGCTTACGTGGTAGAATTGTTGAATTGTCAGCTAGCGTAACCTACCCGTATCACAACATCTACTACCGTCGAAAACCGATCGATCTTATCGAACAGTGCCTAGAACGTTCCATCCACATGAACTGGTCTATGTTAGCAGACCAAACCAGCAATATATCCAATCTACTACTGCCACATATCAAGTATATGCAATCGATCTAGATCAAAAACCACGCAGGATGGCTCTGATACCACTGAAGGGAAACGGGTAGGCTACAATAGCTAGCAATTCAAAAATTCTACCACGTAAACCAGGATGTCATGGAAGCAAGAGATCACAGATCGTTACCACCAGACGCGCAGTGCAACGGAAAAAGAGTTGGACTAGCCCGATCCAACGTAGAGGGCGTCGATGAAGTGTTCATAGTCGATTATAACAAATGGCAAATGATTCATTCAAGGAACAGAATAATATTTATTCAATAACTCATAAAAATAGACATGATACAATCATCTCTATAATTGTTTCTAAGACATATGACTAATAGTTTGGGGGTGAGAGCTGCTATGAGATCTGTGCGTACTAATAGTAGAAATTAGGGAAGGGCCAGACAGAAAGATTATTGGCCGCGGTAATCTCCTGTGGGGTTTCGTTCTCTTATATAGACAAAAATACATACAGGAGGTTACAACAGATTGTATCTTAACGATCCTATACAATCGGCTCCTTCTATCTATACGTAAAACAGATCCCTACAATTATGCTATGCCATAATGCTCATGCCTAATAGATTGCTAACTACTATGTTTTACATTCCCCCTCAATCTTAACTGTAACAAGGTTCAGATTGTGTCGTAGACGATCAAGCATGTAGCGCATAGCTGGTTTGGTGAATCCATCGGCTACCTGATCATTGGAACATACAAAACGCACATCGAGTGCACCCAGTGCAACCTTCTCCCTGACAAAGTGGAAGTCCACCTCTATATGCTTTGTCCATGCGTGGAAGACAGGATTAGCTGTTATATAGGTAGCTCCAAGATTGTCACACCATAATACTGGAGGTCGCGGCTGGCATACACCTAATTCTTGAGGTCGCGGCTGGCATACACCTAATTCTTTCAGCAAAGACTGTACCCACGTTGCTTCAGCGGTACCATTCGCCAAGGCCTTATATTCAGCTTCAGTGCTAGATCGGGACACTGTGGGTTGTTTGCGAGAGCCCCATGAGATCATGTTTGGGCCTAGAAATACTGCAAAACCTACTGTAGACCTGCGGTCATCCATACACCCAGCCCAATCTGCGTTAGTAAACACGCTCAAAAGTGTGGAGCTGGAACGCCGTATACTAAGTCCTGTAGCAACTGTGCCCTTGATATATCTTAAGATACGCTTGACTGCCTCCCAATGCATATCAGTGGGTTTGGAAAGATATTGACACACCTTATTCATAGCAAAAGAAATGTCCGGCCTTGCTAACGTGAGATATTGCAGTCCTCCAACCATGCTTTGATAATTGAAAGCATCATCATCACTAAGAGTTGTACCACTATCACGTGCAAGTTTGTCTGTAACAGACATGGGGGTTGAGACGCTCTTACAATTCTCCATGTGAGCTCGATGAAGAAGATCAGAAGTATACTTGTGCTGCAGCAAGGTGATTCCCTCGGGATGGTAGACAACCTCAATCCCCATAAAATAGTGCAACCGGCCAAGATCTTTGATCGGAAAGGAAGAAGACAAAGCACGTAGCAGATGATCAACAACCTTCTGGGAAGTGCCAGCAATAACAATGTAGTCCACATACACAAGCAAATATGTGGTGATGTCCTCGTGATGGAACAAAAAAAGGGAGGTATCTGCCTTGGAGGACTGAAAGCCAAGCTGAAGCAATCGGTCACTAAGTTGGGAGAACCAGGCACGAGGTGACTGTTTGAGACCATAAAGCGCCTTTTGAAGTTTGCACACATAAGAAGGATGTTGATAGTCTTCAAAACCAGGAGGCTGCTGTATATATACGCCCTCATTCAGAAAACCATGGATAAAAGCATTACTCACATCTATTTGACAAAGATGCCATCCGCGAGAAACAACCAAAGCCAGGACCAAACGTACAGTGGCTGGCTTAACAACAGGGCTGGAGTGTCTTGATAATCAACACCATACTGCTGTGTGAATCCCCTAGCAACCAAACGTGCCTTATGTTTATCAATGGAGCCATTTGGACGCTGTTTAAGCTTGAACACCCATTTACTCGCAACAATATTGACTCCAGGCGGATGAGGCACAAGAGTCCAGGTGCAATTCTTCTGGAGAGCAGCAAATTCGTCCTCCATAGCTGAGTGCCAAGCTGGATCTGAGAGGACGAAACGATGAGACGTAGGCGCGGCGAAGAAAACACGGCGGTTCTGATCATACCGAACTGTGCCATCTGTAAACTGCTTGGGGAAGGTCTTTCCACTGCGGAGACAAGTGGTCATTTGGTGCACGGGTGGAGCATTAGTAGGTGCAGCATCAGGTACAAGCGCGACATCGACATCGCCCGCTGCATGATCATGCAGTGGATGGAGCACACCAGGAGACGTTGGAGCTGGCTCATGTGCATCGGGCACAGGAGAGGTAGGAACTTGGGCCAGAATCAGTGGTCCAGGTGCAGGTGCGAGTTGTGTCGCACCAAGTGGCTGCTACAGTGGAGGACTTCCTGGGCCAGGAGTCAACATAGCAGGCCTAGGATTGCATGCACGCGGGACGTCGATCAAACAGGCGCGTTGGACGTCGATTGGAGGACGCGGTGCAACTGCAGCTGCATCAGGCGTGGTAGACAACAAAAGCGATAAGTCATAATTTCGCATATGATCATTCACAATCACCGGCTCAGACTGAGGAAATTGAACAACATCAGAGGAAGGTGTGGCCAATTGAGAAGGAGTGGAGAAAGGAAACAGTAACTAACGCTACTAAGAATATCAGATGATGATATAGTATTCATTGTCCTCTTCTTCTTAGTTTCCTGCATCTTTAGTTTGCCACCTTATCGAAACCAGCTAGAGCTCAGCTAGATTTCCTGCTCATCTCAGGGATACAACTAATTTTGAATTGCATGATCAGGCTATGAACACATCATCGACACCCTCTACCACTACTACAAAACATGCTATACTAGACACCCCATAACAGACAGTTCCTTTGGAACCTCTGTGATAAAATTATCATAGACGGTTCTTCGTTAACCGTCTGTGATAATGGTACTCATCACATACGATTCTTTATACGAACCGTCTGTGATATACAAGCACTATAAATATATGCTCCCAACAGGCCCCCCTACCCATTCCATTTGAGGCGCCGCCACCCTGCTGCTACTGCTGCCTCCTCCCCATTGGCCACCCTGCTGCTGCTGCCTCCTCCCCTGTTGCGCCACCCTACTGCTGCTGCCTCCTTCCATGCACATTGCTGTCCATTCCGTTTTGAGCTGTTACCCCTGCCTCCTCCTCCCCCATTGTGGCACCTCTGCTACCTCCTCCCATATTACGCCACCTTGGAGAGAAGGGTAACGATCTGTAACCCATTCTTTTTACTCTAGACTAATCACTAATGTGTAACGATATGTAACCCTTTATATTTGTTCTAGAATAATCACTAATGTGTTTGGTCATTATGAAGGGTACTTGTGGTTTATTAATATAATTTAACACTAATTAATTTGTTACGTGCGTATAAGTGTAGATGGATCGAAACTGGATGTACATTGAGAAACATGTGAGTGAAGAGTATATTAATGGCGTGTTTGCTTTTAGAAGAGCCGCCGAGCAGAATATGTTTTGCGCCTCTCTTTGACGGTTTCTAGAAGTCAGGGATACGCCGGTAGCTATAAGAATGCCTGTTCCTATCTGGGGATTCTTTTACAGGAATTTTGTTTACCAGGGTGGCCGGTTTGGCCGAAAATCTGCTATGGGATCTGTGTGTACTTGTGGTAGAAATCAGGGAAGGAGACTTGGGAGGAGGGGTTCAAGGTATAAAATTTTCCACAAGTCAAGTGACGTCCAACTACACCAGACCACAATGCTCTATTCCTTTTTCTTAAAAAAGAAAAGAAGACCGAGAAAGCTTCCAACTTGGCATGCCTGCCTGCAGTTTGTAGTGCGATCCACGCCTAGTATCATAGTATTGATTGATTCGAACCATGGAGTTACACGCATATAGTATTGTTGGTTGAGGTCTCCACAGTAACAAACGCTAATAAGAATATGAGATGATATAGTATTCCTTGTTCTCTTCTTCTTAGTTTCATGTTTCTTTAGTTCGCCACCTTATCGAAACCAGCTAGAGCTCAGCTAGATTTCCTTCTCATCTCAGGGATACAACTAATTTTGAATTGCAAGATCAGGCTATGAACACATCATCGACGCCCTCTACGCTGGATCAGCCTACTCCAACTCTTTTTCCGTTGCACTGCTCGTCTGGTGGTAACGAATTGTGTTCTCTTGCTTGCATGACATCCTGGCTTAGGTGGTAGAATTGTTGAATTGTCAGCTAGCGTAACCTACCCATATCACAACATCTACTACCATCGAAAACCGATCGATTTTATCGAACAGTGCCTAGAACGTTCCATCCACACGAACTGGTCTATGTTATCAGACCAAACCAGCAATATATCCAATCTACTACTGCCACATATCAAGTATATGCAATCGATCTAGATCAAAAACCACGCAGGATGGCTCTGATACCACTGAAGGGAAACGGGTAGGCTACAGTTGCTAGTAATACAAAAATTCTACTACGTCAACTAGGATGTCATGGAAGCAAGAGATCACAGATCGTTACCACCAGACGCGCAGTGCAACAGAAAAAAGAGTTGGAGTAGCCTGATCCAACGTAGAGGGCGTCGATGAAGTGTTGATAGTCGATTATAACAAATGGCAAATGATTCATTCAAGGAATAGAATAACATTTATTCAATAACTCATAAAAATAGACATGATACAATCATCTCTATAATTGTCTCTAAAACATATGACTAATAGTTTGGGGAGAGAGCTGCTATGAGATCTCTGTGTACTCATAGTAGAAATTAGGGAAGGGCCAGACAGAAAGATTATTTGACGGTGTAATCTCCTGTGAGGTTTCGTTCTCTTATATAGACAAAAATACATACAGGAGGTTACAACAGATTGTATCTTAACGATCCTATACAATCGGCTCCTTCTATCTATACGTAAAACAGATCCCTACAATTATGATATGCCATAATGCTCATGCCTAATAGATCGCCAACTACTATGTTTTACATTCCCCCTCAATCTTAACCGTAACAAGGTTCAGATTGTGTCGTAGACGATCAAGCATGTAGCGCATAGCTGGTTTGGTGAATCCATTGGCTACCTGATCATTGGAAGATACAAAACGCACATCGAGTGTACAACCATTTACTCCCAACAATATTGACTCTAGGCGGATGAGGCACAAGAGTCCAGGTGCAATTCTTCTGGAGAGCAGCAAATTCGTCCTCCATAGCTGAGCGCCAAGCTGGATCGGAGAGCACGAAACGATGAGACGTAGGCGCGGCGAAGAAAACACGGTGGTTCTGATCATACCGAACTGTGCCATCTGTAAACTGCTTGGGGAAGGTCTTTCCACTGCGGAGACAAGTGGTCATTTGGTGCACGGGTGGAGCATTAGCAAGTGCAGCATCAGGTACAGGCGTGGCATCGACATCGCCCGCTGCATGATCATGCAGTGGATGGAGCACACCAGGAGACATTGGAGCTGGCTCATGTGCATCCGACAGCGCAGGCAGAACTTGGGCCGTAATCGGTGGTCAGTGCAAGTGAAGTTGTGACGCGCAAGTGGTCGCTATAAAGGAGGACTTCCTGGGCCAGGAGTCAACATAGCAGGCCCAGGATTGCATGCACCCGGGACGTCGATCAAATAGGCGTGCTGGACGTCGATCAAATTAACGCTACTAAGAATATGAGATGATGATATAGTATTCCTTGTCCTCTTCTTCTTAGTTTCCTATTTCTTTAATTTGCCACCTTATCGAAACCAGCTAGAGCTCAGGTAGATTTCCTGCTCATCTCAGGGATACAACTAATTTTGAAATGCATGATCAGGCTATGAACACATCATCGACACCCTCTACCACTACTACAAAACATGCTATACTAGACACCCCATCACAAACGGTTCCTTTGGAACCATCTGTGATAAAATTATCACAGACTGTTCTTCATTAACCGTCTATGATAATGGTACTCATCACATACGGTTCTTTACAAGAACCGTCTATGATATACAAGCACTATAAATAGATGCTCCCAACAGGCCCCCCTGTCCATTCCATTTGAGGCGCCGCCACCCTGCTGCTGCTGCTGCCTCCTCCCCATTGGCCACCCTGCTGCTGCTGCTGCCTCCTCCCCGTTGCGCCACCCTGCTTCTGTGCCTCCTTCCATGCACATTGCTGCCTATTCCGTTTTGAGTTGTTACCCCTGCCTCCTTCTCCCCCATTGCGGCACCTCTACTGCCTCCTCCCACATTGCGCCACCTTGGAGAGAATGGTAACGATCTCTAACCCTTTATTTTTACTCTAGACTAATCAATAATGTGTAACGATCTGTATCCCTTTATATTTGCTCTAGACTAATCACTAATGTGTTTGGTTATTATGAAGGGTACTTGCGGTTTATTAATATAATTTAACACTAATTAATTTGTTACGTGCGTATATATGTAGATGGATCGAAACTGGATGTACATTGAGAACCATGTGAGTGAAGAGTTTATTAATGGCGTGTTTGCTTTTAGAAGAGCCGCCGAGCAGGATACGTTGAAGAAGGGGATAAAATTTATGTCCGCCCATGCATTGATTATGTAATATAAAAATGTTTAACAACCCAGCGCAGATCGAAGCTCACTTAATACGAAGGGGTTTCAAAAAAGGATATACATGTTGGAGCAGTCACGGTGAAGAGCAGATTATACCGGAAGTCAGTAATGACGACATCAACGAGGAAGTCAACGATATGCAGGGTATGGAATGTTCTTTTGATGAGGATAGGTCGCATGATGACAATCTGGATCAGATGCTACGCGATGCAAAAGGGAACTACGGTGAGAGAGTGATGTGGACATCCTTAGCTATGTTGTTTCATATAATGTTTTCAATTCATTAAATGCCTCAGAACAACATGAGCTTACTAAGAGAGTTGAAAAACAAGAGAAGCTTATCCAACAGGTGAATCTGTTCACTGAATTTTCTTTTAAATTAGTTGAGAATTTCATACTACCAAAAACTAGTGTTTTGCTTGTGCTCAGATTGGAAGATTCAATAATGAACGGAGATGAAGGATATGAGTAGGAGTAGGGCCTCTTTGCCAGCCATGAGGAGTAGGAGCACTATATATTGAGGGGTAGACCCCCATTGTAACCTCAGACCAAGTTTAATATATTTTCAAAACTTTTGCTTTATTCTCCTATTGTGGTTATAGCCAAAACAGAGGGAATTGGGCGTTGAGAACAAGGGGTCGTTCTTGCTTTTCCGCTGGGAATTGAGGGTTCGACGATCTTCGCTTGTGGTCAGCGAGGATCCATTCAAGTGTGTGTTTAGGCGAATTTTCCACAGAGTTGCAAGTCCGTGCATTGGCGCGGGGGATCAGCTGGTGGTTTATCAGGATACACAAGTTATCGAGAGATTTTACGTCGAGAAGATCGGGCACCCCGCATCAGGTGGTATCAGAGCTCCGTTGACTCGGTAGGATATTTATCCAGTTATCTTTTTTTCCCACACACGAAAAAGCCATACAAAAAAAAAATTCAGCCGTAGTATTTAATTTGTTATTCTAGTGAGTTTTGTTAAGTTTTTGTCCATTAGAATCAAGTTTAGTTTGCTGATCTTGAATTATTATTTTTTTGCGTTGCTTTTTATTTGAGCCTAGTTTGATTTTTTTTTAGTTGTGTCTATAAAAAAAGTGAGACATCAATTTATCCTTTGTGAACATTTCAATCCTTTGCGAATACTTTGAACCTATTTAAGACTAGCTAAATCGTTGCTTAGGGCTGCATATTAATATTTTTGTTCTTGCAATTGTTCAAAGATCAAAAGGTGGGAAAGAATTTTTGCTCATTGTTGGTAAAACAAGAATTTGGCAATAGTTCAAAAAAAAGGAAGGAAAAATAGAAGAGAAAAAAAAAGGAAGAGAAAAAGAAAAGAGAAAAGGAAAAAGAAAGCGCATAGCCGAACCATAAACTTGAGCGAAAATCCCCACTCATTCTTGATTCAATTGTTAGAATATCAATATTTTGTGCAATCTTGTGCCCTAGTTTCATTATTTGCAACTAGCTAGCGTCTTTCTATAACTTGTGCAATACGAGCTATTTTGTTCTTCACTTATATCTTACATAGCTCATTCCTTGATTGCACTAAGTTCCAATATCATTGCGTGTGAGTTGCTTTGATTTTCACTTATATCTTTGTGATCGGCAACTAGGCATTGAATTCTAGTTTGGATATTTACTTAGCCTTACAATACCTAGAATTTCCAAATTAAGTAGGTATCCATACCAAGCTCCACAAAACACCCGTTGTCGTGCTTTGACTTGCTCTTGAAATTCGCTCACACATCCCCTTGTGGTTCCTGCTGCCCTGAAGTGTAAGTATTGTTGATCTTAATTCACTTCGGAAATGTAAGAATGTAATTCGGGAAGACAAGTGAGTTTGAGAGATACACATACACCTACATACATATTCTTTGCTTTGCTGCTGACAATGGCAGATCGCGAGTATACGTATCTTCCCTTCTATGGTAGTAATGATCCACAGGAGTATCTTGAGTGGGTACAAAACATGGAGTTCGAGCTTGAATCCCATAAGTTCGAATCAGAAGCCAAGGAAGTGAGAGTGGCCACTTTGTTTTTTACGGACTATGCCTCTAGTTGGTGGCAACATCTAAGTGAAAAACGATTCATTACATGTTTGGTCTATTTAAAAAGGGTCATGAGAAGAGAATTTATTCCATCCTATTATGAGCGGGAACTACTACGCCACGTGGAGAGCATTACACAAGGATGCAAACTTGTCCAAGATTACTACATTGAGTTGAATCATGCAATGCGCCGTGCCAATATCACAAGTGCATATCAAGAAAAGACATACTTCAAAGCAGGCTTGAATTATCAGATCGTTGCTGCACTTCAAAATGAATATTTTTGTAGTCTGCAAGATCTTGTGAAATATGCTATGAAGGCAGAAAAGAGACTTAAATACGTGCAAGCACATCAATTAAATCTGCGCCGGCTCTTTAGTTATAATTCATCCACTGGTGTGTCACTTGAGAAGAAGATCGAGCATGGGAATTTTTCTTCGACCGAGGTGATGAGTAGTGCTGCCCCGTCACAACCCGCAACACGTGAGGAGGTCGTGGTTGGTGGTAGTTGTGCCCTTACTGGCCCACGGTCTTACAAGGATGAGATGTATCAAAACCCATATGAGAATGAGAGCCATATAGCCAAATTGAGTGAGAGTGATAAAAAGAGTGAGCTGTGTGAGTCCACCATATGCGAGGTTGAGAGCATCCCAATTGAGAGTGTGAGAGATACACCAAAAGAAAAGGGAGAGATAGATGATAGGACAAGTAAGATTATTTTTGAACCTAACAACTTACCCTCTATTTCTAGTGTTGTATCACACATTGTGCAGGTGGACCAAGCAAATAAGGAGATGGACATTCAAGAGCCCTCACCATTGGAAGAGAAAGATGAAAATATAACCATGGTTGGAGAGGGAATACATGATACCCCGTGGTTACATGATGACATTACAATACCCGCGGCAACTACAACAACTGAGGAGGACGATCAAGGTAACACTATTTGTACTAAATCGATAGATCATCGAGACAAGGTGCGTAAAACTGAGAACTCCATTATTCCTTTGATGATTCCAAGTTCTAAATTTGATATGCTTATTTTGCATAATATGGAATTGATTACTCATACAAAAGTTCTTACTAGAATATCCCTTAATGATTCTTTGTGTCATATCATATTCAATAAACCAAAAGAGGTAGTTAGTGTTATTAAGAAGGTTCTCGAAATTTCACATTTAAGATCACTAGTAAATAGCTACGTACACACATATAAATTCAATTTGATCGGAGATTTTGGTGTAGACAACAACATGTTTCAAGTTTATCGAATATGCATTACCGATGATAATCTTGTTGATTTAAAATTACATGTTTTGCGCAAACCATCTATTGAGCAATGTCACGGTCTCTTTAAGATGGATTTAAATACAAGTGTCTATTGTTTAGAACGCAATATGATTCCTACTTGTTTATCTCTTAAATGTATAACTAATCAGAGTAGCGCAGTTGAAGCATGGAATGGTATCAATTTGTTTTCACCCACTTTAGTTGACTTTGATATTGGAAAGGTTAAATTTTATCATATAAGTCAGTTGGGAAATTTGAAATATGATTTTGAGATATTGATTGTGCAAAACAACAAGAAGAACACAATAATTGATTCATACATATACCATGCATATACGTTGTTTTCTTCGTCTAGCACATTTTTAGGCTATCAAAAGCCGAGGACGGCTTTTTTTGAAGAAAGGGAGGATGATGCGGACATCCTTAGCTATGTTGTTTCATATAATGTTTTCAATTCATTAAATACCTCAGAACAACATGAGCTTACTAAGAGAGTTGAAAAACAAGAGAAGCTTATCCAATAGGTGAATCTGTTCACTGAATTTCCTTTTAAATTAGTTGAGAATTTCATACTACCTAAAACTAGTGTTTTGCTTGTTCTCAGATTGGAAGATTCTATAATGAACGGAGATGAAGGATATGAGGCTGTTCTTAAAGAAAGGACGTCACAATAGAGGAGAAGCTCGTGGGAGACAAGCAAGGGGAGAGAAGCCCAATAATCCAACTCAAATTCGGAACTTCCACAAGCGCAACCAAATTCAAACTCGGAATCAACTCAGAATTCAATTCGGATTCGGAATCAGCTTCAAATTCGGATTCGGAATCAGCATGACAGTCCGGAGTAAAAAGGTCATAACTTTCTCATACGAAGTCCGATTTGAGTGTTTTTGGGCTTTTTGGAAATATAACTTCAAGCCCGATCCAACGGATCCTCCCTCGCTCCCAAATTCCTTTTGGATCAAAAGATATGATCGAATCAATGTGATAGGTGTAAAATCAGAGTTTCCTTTTTTTTGTTTTGGAATGTGTCGGAATTGGAGTAGGACTCAAAATCCAAATTAGAGTAGGAGTAGAGCCTCTTGGCCAGCCATGAGGAGGAGTAGGAGCACTATATATTGAGGGGTAGACCCCTATTGTAACATCAGACCACGTCTAATATATTTTCAAAGCTTTTGCTTGATTCTCCTATTGTGCTTATAGCCAAAACAGAGGGAATTGTGCGTTGAGAACAAGGCGTCGTTCTTGCTTTTCCGCTGGGAATTGAGGGTTCGACGATCTTCGCTTGTGGTCAGGGAGGATCCAATCAAGTGTGTGTTTGGGCAAATTTTCTACAGAGTTGCAAGTCCGTGCATTGACGCGGGGGATCAGCTGCAGGTTCGTCAGGATACAAGAGTTATCGAGAGATTCTACGTCGAGAAGATCGGGCACCCCGCATCAGAGAGAGTTTTGTAAATTCGAGGGCTTAATGGAGGACTCGGGGAAACCTTTATTCCCTGGCTGCAAGCCGGAATACACAAGGTTGTCAACCGTGCTTGAACTGCTGAAATTGAAGGCAAGCAATGGTTGGTCCGACAAGAGTTTTACGGCGTTGTTAGGTCTTTTAGCTGACATCCTTCCGGAGGGAAACGTGTTGCCCAGCACGACCTACCAAGCTAAGAATGTTATTTGTCCATTGGGAATGGAAGTAGAAAGAATACATGCATGTCCGAACGATTGTATACTCTACCGTAAAGAGTATGCAGACATGCATGTATGTCCCGTGTGCAAAGCATCCCGATACAAGCGTAAGAATACTGCTAAGGCGAAGCAAGGACCTTCTGCTAAGATGTTGTGGTATCCGCCGTGATCCCACGCTTGAAGCGTTTATTTGCGAACCGAAAAGGCGGGATTGATGCGCTGGCACTTTGAGGAGCGTAAGAAAGATTGGAAGCTCGGACACCCGCCGATTCTCGCGGTGGAGAAACTTCGATCGGAGCTTTGAAGAGTTCGTGCGTAACCGAGGAACATAAGGTTAGGGTTGAGTACGGACGGAATGAATCCTTTCGGTAACATGAGCAGCCGACATAGCACCTGGCCCGTGAAACTATGTATGTACAACCTTCCTCCTTGGCTGTTTATGAAGCAGAAATACATTTTGATGTCACTACTTATCCAAGGGCCGAAGCAACCTGGGAACGATATTGATGTGTACCTAGCACCATTGCTGGAAGATCTTGTGACACTTTGGAACGAAGGGATAAAAGTATGGGATGTGTACAAACGAGAGAACTTCACTTTAAGCGCCATGTTATTCTGCACCATCAATGATTTTCCTGCCCTTGGTAACCTGTCAGGGTTCGGTACAAAAGGAGCCAAAGCCTGTCCGCACTGTTTAGATGGTACCGAGAGTGTATGGCTAAATAACTCGCGCAAAACTGTGTATATGTGTCACTGTAGGTTCCTTCCCAGGATTCACCCATACTGCAAGATGAAGAAACTATTCGACAGAAATAAGGAGGACAGTTCAGCTCCAAGGGCTTTTAGAGGGAAAGAGGTCTATGATATGGTTAATGATATCGATGTTGTGCTTGGAAAGGGACGTAAATTAAAGATCCCTCAGAAAAATATCTGGAAGACACGGTCAATTTTTTGGGACTTGCCTTATTGGGAGCACTTAGAAGTTCGCCACTGCATCGACATCATGCACGTGGAGAAGAATGTATGTGATAGCTTGATTGGTCTCTTACTGAACATTAGTGGCAAAACGAAAGACGGTGTTAACGCACAGCGTGACTTGGTTGATATGAACATAAGAACCGAGTTAGCAACGAAAGAGACCGATAAAGGACGAACGTACATTCCCCCAGCTTGCTACACTTTGTCCAAGGCCGAGAGAAATGAACTGTGTCAAAGCTTGCATGGTGTAAATATTAAGAAACTTGTTTCCATGAAAGATTTGAAATTAATTAGTATGAAGTCTCATGATTGTCATGTGCTGATGACACAAATGCTTCCTGTTGCAATTAGGAGTATCTTACCAAATAAGGTCCGAGTGTTAATTTTTAGGCTGTGTTATTTCTTTAACTCAATTGCTTAGAAGGTCATCGATCCCGAAGGACTCGACGCTCTGCAGGCCGAGGTGGTGACGACTCTATGTCATCTTGAGATGTATTTCCCTCCGTCATTTTTTGATATCATGGTCCATCTCATTGTTCACCTTATGAAAGAGATAAAGATATGCGGCCCTGTGTTCCTACGTCATATGTACCCTTTCGAGAGATACATGTGAATTCTGAAGTCCTACGTACGGAATCGATCTCGCTCGGAGGGCAGTATCATCGAAGGTTATACAACCGAAGAGGTCATTGAGTTCTGCGTCGACTACATGGCTCAGGTGGAACTGATAGGTGTGCCTCTATCTCGTCACGAGGGGAGACTGGAGGGTATCGGGACCATCAGGAGGAAAGCAATCACTCCTGATCTAGATACATACGCGCAAGCCCATTTCACGGTCTTGAAACACATGACCCAAGTGTCCTCGTACATCGATGAGCACAAAGACATGGTACGCCAACAGAATCCAGACCGGTCGGAGGTTTGGATAACGAGAGAGCACAACCGTCGGTTAAACGAATGGTTAAAAATGCGATTCACTAGGAGGTCATTAAGTGATGAAACGCTGCTATGGTTGGCCAAAGGACTAAAATTTACAATTGTGACATGGCAAGGATACGACATAAATGGGTACACGTTTTATACAACAGCTCAAGATAGGAAGAGCTGATCCCCGCGGCAAATGTCCGTGATAGATGCATTTCGCGAGGGTTCAATATCGCGGGGCACGCGGTTGAACTCATCGTGGGTTCGAGAGGATATTTTGAGCTCGACTATGTACTTTTCAAGATCCCCTGCTTTGGTGTCATCGGGTTAAACTTCCGCAGGCGTGAAGGTCGACAAGCACGGCGTCACTCATCGTGGACCTCAAACGTGTCGGACACAAGGACGAACCATTCGTACTCGCTAAGCAAGTTGTTCAAGTTTTTTATGTAACGGACCCAGCAAATAAGAACCGCTACGTAGTTTTTCATGGGAAAAGAAGGATTGTCGGAGTTGAGAATGTCGTGGATGAGGAAGAGTACAATCAATTTGACGAGTTGCCTCCTTTCGAGACGGCATCGATCGAGGAAGAACCCAGTGAGGAAGCTAGCTATATGCGCGTCGATCATCATGAAGGACTATATTTCAATTAAGCATGTATTCCATTTTAATTTGATGTTAACATGGAAACGCGTCACGTGTTATGGACCAGTGCTAAATCGGTCAGACTGCCATGTGTTGGGCGGTCCGACCGATTTCCCTTTGAAATGATTCTCTGTGCGGTAGTTCCGCCGTTGATAAACGGAACTACCAGTGTGCAGAAGTTCTGAAGTTCTTGCGGAACGTTTATTCCAGAGAAGCACATTTTTGGTGTGGGTCAATTTGCCTCGGTCGGTCGGACCGGCCACCCTTGGCGGTTTGACTGATTTGGCGGTGGTTAGAACGGCCATTAGTTGGCGGTCCATTTGTGCATATCACAGACGGTTCTTTTAATACACCGTCTGTGATGACTAACCTCACAGACGGTTCTAGTAATGAACCGTCTTTGATATCAACATATCACGCATGATTCGATTACATAACCGCTCGTGATATTAAAATTAGTTTTTCTTTTAGGTCATCACGCACGGTTTCATAACGTAATCGCTGTGATAGTTAACATCACGCATAGTTTGTTTATGGAACCATCGTGATGTATTATCGCTGCACGGTTCTATCATAGAACCGTCTGTGATATCCAGCTATACAGGTTCCGACTCGAACGGTTGTGCACTCTTCTGCCTTAGTCTTTTTCCACCAGCCTGGCGCTGCCCTCGGTCTCCTCCAGACGCCACCTCCGACCAACGCCGCCTTCGCCCTCGCTTCCATCCGGGCCGCTCGCCGCCGACCACCGGTGAGTTTCGCCGCCCCAATGCTCGTGGCGCTTCCACCCTTCTCTGCCGTGAGAGCCGAGGGTTTCCCTCGATGCCGCCCCCGCCCCTGCCGACCACCCGGTGATGTTACTTTTACTTTTGAAAAATTCCTTCGTGGATTCTTTTGGGGTTGCTGCCAGCTGTTCGAATTGTGGTAGAAAAGCATGTTGTTTTAGTGGTTTATGTGGCATTTTTACCCCTTTAGGTGTTTTACTCTGCTGTGCTTTTGTTTGAAATGAGAGGTAAGGTTTTCTTCTGGTTAGGGCAATGGTGTTTAGCTAGTTTTAGATATGATGTCAAGTTGTAAACTTTTTTTGCCTGGGTGGATACATCAATAGATTAAATTTCACTACTAGATGTACATGTAAGTTATATTTGCACAAATAGATTTGTACAGAGATCTATATTTAGTTTGTTTCCACAATAAGATGCATGTGTATTTGCACAATTAGACATGCATGTATGCTTGCATTAATGTATTCTGATGGCGTTCTTTGTGTTCGTAAATCTATCTTTTTCCTACTTGAAAAATACTAGAAAGACATCTCATTGACTATTTTAGCTTTGGAATTGGAATTGAGCTGTTTCATCTTTTTGGGAGATCCAATATTTCTTGTTTAGGTAGCAGTAGTAGGCTCTACTTTTTTCAGTTTTGTATAGACTCTACATGGTAAAAATAATGTTGTACATGGCATTGCTAATGAAATAATATTTTTTATTGACGTTCCATTCCATTCTCCACTTAGCAAATCTGGTATGACCAATTCTAATTCTAGTTTGGTGCCAAACAGTTCCTTGAAAACAAGCAAGTATCCAAATATGGTTAGCCGCCCTCCTCTGGCATCTCCGTTCAAGTAAGAAATAAATTTCCTCTTCTAGTTTCTGTCTTGACCCCTCTAATTTCTCTCCATACTACCCCTGTTATCTTTCGGTCAAGACGGCTCCCGCACACAGGAAGAGGCCATGCCCTCCTGTACCTCATCCATATAACCAAGGAAGCAAACACGCCCACACAACCCACTAGATTGGTAATAAGACATAATCTATTCATTGCCATCCCTTGATGGTTAACATACCATTTACCTCATTCTATTTTGATCGGTTTTGGTGTAATGATTTATTCCAGAAATTGTTAGGGTGAGGTGATTATTGCTTCTCTTTGTTTCTTTATGGTATGGCACTACTATAAAACAGGGCTGAGATGGCAAACGTTGATTCTTTTGCAATTAGCCTGCTGAGAGCACTCAAAATCATGCAATATTTCAGCTACATGTTAAAACTGCACTGTTTGCAATATTTCCTTCTCCTTTGCAGTTTTTTTGTGCAATTTCATATATTTTATTTACTACGTATCATATATTTAGGTTCAATGGGTAACTTCTATTTGTTTACGTAATCACTGCATACGTAACTTATATAGATAGCAAGTAAGCGAGATGGCAGAGGCACCGTCTTCGCCGCCGTCAGTGACGTCGCCAAATGCGTCTGGATCTCCGATCAAGGTGGTACGCAGGCGAGAAGGTAGAGGAATATCCAAATTGCCCTCAGGCCGCATGACGATCACGGAGGTCAGTGACGTCGGGATCCCGCTGAGTCCCAAGAAAGCAGCTGTGAGATTCCTGACCATCTGCGGGGTACTTACGAGGGAACGGGTCCCCATCACCACCCCAACCTAGAAGTCTCTGACGGATGTACAGAGAGACCAGTTGTGGAATGAACTTTCTGCCTCGTTCACTTTCCCTGAAGCAGACCAGGCATGTGTGCGATGGCACGTGCTGCTGGCGATGTCCCACGCGTGGAGGACCTTCAAGAGCCTGCTTGTCACGCAGTACGTGAACACGGGTCGGACGACCTTCACCACGTATCAATTTTTGTCGCGGGATACATGGGACGCCTTTGTGCAGATGAAGACGACGGCCGAATTTTAGGATCAAAGTGCGGCGCACAGAGCTATCCAGGCACAAAACACTCACCCTCACAGACTCGGCACCGCTGGGTACGCGGGTAAAGCCACGCAGTGGGCGGCGGAGGACAATACCGCTGCACGACCGTTTGCTGAGATCTCAGACGAGCGCGCTCGAGCCTGGTTAAGAGCGAGGGCATCAGCCACGTCTTCGGGCAGCATCTCTTTCACAAACCCGGCAGACGAGGCAGTGTCTTAACGCCTGGTAAATTTTTTGAACCACTTAATTTTTAATAAGTCCATAACTTCATGGTGTCTACAATAACATGATGTCCTCTTGCAGGAATCATTGACTTCTGCATCTTCCCAAGGTTCCTTCGAAGTAGACAGGGAGAAGGATGTACTATCTACGGCCCTGGAAAACAAAGAGCACCCGGGTCGCACGCGAGGTATTGGGGTTTACGTACCTTGGAGGGATGAATTCCCACACAACTCCGACACATATAGGAGTAGGAAGAGATCCAAGGACCAGCACGACGCTCGGTTGGAACATGTGATTATTGAAAAATTTCAAGAACAAATAACAAACTTGCAGAACCAAGTAATCAACTCATGCAGGCGCAAGCCAACCCTGTTAATTTGGGAGCAAGTCCTCCTCGACATCAGAGTAGCGTCGCGTCCACACATAATTTTGGACATGACGACATGCAATTACCTATCGACGACATAGAGGTAATGTACATCTCTGGAATGCTCTAAACATAGACCTATAGGACGTCTTAGCTAATTGTGTACCATTTTGTAGGAGCCGACGCCCTGCAAGCTCCAAGTGAGGATGGTTGGGTCGATTCCTATTGAGGCTGGGCGGGGTATGGTGTATCCATACCAAGAAGGGGCAGTGCAGCACGGTGCCTAGCTGGCGCAGGGATTACGCCAGGGTGCAGGTGGACATGATACATGACAATTTCATGGCCATCCCACTGGAGATTCCCCCGAACGAAGAAATCAGAACACTAGGGGATGCCACGCACACTTTTATCCAGGGGCCCAAGAAGGACATCGCAGTGGACCCTTCAGTGACGCGATATCGACAGGACCCTGCCTCTCCAATAGGACCCTCGATGAGTCCACCTCAACCAAAGCTTCAGAAGACCGCCACATCGCTTCCCGTCGAGAAGACGGCGAAGGGACAAGAAAAGCGTGTCACCATATCGGTCCCTGAGGCGTCTCACGGGAAGACGTCCCTCAGCCGCCTCGTTAAGGAGAAATCAAAATCGAAGAACATTAAGGCACCTTCCAAACCCGTGAAATACTCACTCGGAAGTCCGTTGGTCTCCGGCGCTGAAATAAAGAGCTCAGGAGTAGCTTGTCAAGCTTTACATGATTGGTACTTGCGCAAGACCCGAGAGAAGGGGGTTCATACTGGAATCACCGTCAGATACGGGAGCGAGCATTTTCTCCACGAGCCTGGCCACTTCATCGTGGGCTTCGAAGACTTATTTGACCTATACAACCTAACTGCCCTCGATGCCTCACTTCTACGATGCTGAACACTGTTAGTGTCTACAATCAATTTCTACACTCACGTGACACCGATAAATATTATAACTCATTGCTTATGTACAGATACATTATGAAATGTGCCCGTCGAATCAAAGAACCGGTGGGTTTCCTCGACCCACACGTGGTCTCTAAGCAAACAATCAACCAAAACACATCCTACGTCGAGAATTATATAAAAATGGGATTGCTTGCTCTGGACGACAAGGACTACATAATGGTGCCCTACAACCAGAAGTAAGTGCTTCAATATTTTCTATACAAATTATGTTTCAACATAGGTTTATGACTATAGCGACATACACGAGTAGGTTCCACTGGATTCTTCTGATTCTGGTGCCAAAGAGGAACATGGTATTGTACCTTGATTCTCTACCCAACAAAAATCTTGACTTCACCCTTCTTAAAGGAATACTCAACAGGTATGTTCATTTCCTCCGCACATAACTCTATTGTAATCTTACTTCGTTTGAAATGGACGAGGATAACTTTTTTGAATCATGTAGGGCGTTCATCGGCTATGTTGCCGAGGGAGGTTTATACAAGGGAACGAGCGCCACACTGACTCACAGGATGCGATTTCCGATACACGCTACAACACAATAATCATATATCATACTCCGTAATATTGCGTACTGACTGTACATATATATGCAATTCTATTTTTGCAGTGCCACCAGTAAAAACGAGATCACCTATGTGCATTCTACGTATGCCATCATATGCAGCTATTGATTGCTTCTAGGACTCACGATCCCCAGGTTTGTCAATCTCGTAATAATTATTTCATAATTATAAATTTAAATATATATGCTTACTACTTTACTCCAGCTAGCGACAGGGCTTGAACATAGAGTTAAATGAACTCGAGATGGACCAGGTCACGCAAGTTCAAGGGGAGCTCTGCATCTTCATCAAGGCAGACATAGTTAACACCACCGGAGAGTTTCACGCCGTCGACACCGACGAACGACCTCGAAACAATTGATTCAATATTGTAATTCACTTTGACTGGTTGTAATTCAATTTGTAACTCTAGCGACAATATATACTTGAAACATTCTTTTGTAATTGATTTTGAGTTAAATGATCACTTTGAGTTGTCAACAATTATATGTGATATGTTTCTGCTTGCTAGTTTTCAGAGAGAATGGCTAGCAATTCCCGAGGCTAGCTGAAAATACGATAAAAATTAATTAGGTCTAAAGACTTATCACAGACGGTTCCAACCACGAACCGAATGCGTGATACTCTTGTAATCACACACGGTTCGTGGTTGGAACCGTCGTGATAAGACTTATCACGCACGATTTTTCAACCGCTCGTGATAACGCTTTGTTATCACAGACATAAAATTTAAGACAGTTAAAAAACCGTCTGTGATGACTATTACGAACCGTCTATGATGAGCTTTTCTGTAGTAGTGTACGTTGGATCATGCTACTCTAACTCTTTTTCTGTTGCACTACCCGTCTGGTGGTAACGAGCTGTGATCTCTTGCTGGCATGACATCCTGGCTTACGTGATAGAATTGTTGAATTGTCAGCTAGCGTAGCCTACCCGTATGACAACATCTACTACCGTCGAAAACCGATCGATCTTATCGAACAGTGCCTAGAACGTTCCATCCACATGAACTGATCTATGTTATCAGACCTATCAAGTATATGCAATCGATCTAGATCAAAAACCACGCAGGATGACTCTGATACCACTGAAGGGAAACGGGTAGGCTACAGTAGCTAGTAATTCAAAAATTCTACCACGTAAACCAGGATGTCATGGAAGCAAGAGATCACAGATCGTTACCACCAGACGCGCAGTGCAACGGAAAAAGAGTTGGAGTAGCCTGATCCGACGTAGAGGGCGTCGATGAAGTGTTCATAGTCGATTATAACAAATGGCAAATGATTCATTCAAGGAACAGAATAACATTTATTCAATAACTCATAAAAATAGACATGATACAATCATCTCTATAATTGTCTCTAAGACATATGACTAATAGTTTGGGGAGAGAGCTGTTATGAGATCTGTGTGTACTTATAGTAGAAATTAGGGAAGGGCCTTGGGCGGAGGGGTTCAAGGTATAATATTTTCCCCAAGTCTAGTGACATCCAACTACACGCATATAGTATTGTTGCTTGAGGTCTCCACAGTAACTAACGCTAATAAGAATGCGAGATGATGATATAGTATTCCTTGTCCTCTTCTTCTTAGTTTCCTGTTTCTTTAGTTTGCCACCTTATCGAAACTAGCTAGATCTCAGCTAGTTTCGCTGCTCATCTCGGGGACAACTAATTTTGGACCTGCGCTACAAGCTGCAACGTTACTACCCGATCGGTATGTATATATCATCACCTGTGATCGATCTGATCTGGTCTGATGTAATTTAGCCGGCTTGGTTACGTCGCACGAATCCATGATTCCGTGCACATATTTGACTCACTTGTATTTTTCGTGAAACAGGGTCGATCCTCTGGTGAAAATTCATTTCCGTGCATGTGGCAGCAATGGCTGGAGTTCTGGAATCATTGGTCGATCCAGATCGTGGTACTCCTGAGCCTCGTGATCCAGTTCGTCCTCTTCTTCTTCGCCGGTATCCGTCGGCGTGAAGCCCACCCCGTGCTGAGGTCCCTGCCCTGGCTGGCGTACATGTCGGCCGACTCCACCGCGATATACGCCCTCGGCGACCTCAGAAGTGCGGCGCGCGAGCACCAGCTCGTCGCGTTCTGGGCGCCGTTCCTGCTGCTGCTCCTCGGTTGCCCTGACAGCATCTCCGCCTACGCCCTCCAGGACAGCCAGCTCTGGTGGCGTAACCTGCTGATTCTCGGCCCGCAATGGGTCCTCGTAGCCGCGTATGTCCTCGTCAAACATGTGGCCCGCAATGGGTCCTTGGTCAAGCTGGCCGCCTACTTGATGTTCGCCGTAGGTGTTGTCAAGTACGGGGAGAGGACATGGGCGCTCAGGTGCAGCAACATGGACAACATCCGGAGCTCTCTCAAGGAACCACGCGCCAGACATCATCATTTCGACCCTCTGGATCAAGGGAGCATCAGGGAGGAGGCCCTCGACAAAGAGGAATTCCATCTGCGTCGTGCCCACTTCCTGTTCCACATATGCAAGCGTGCGATAGTTGATTCTTGGCTCGAGAAGGATCCAGAAAGCCTGGACTACACCAAAATGCTTAGGGCCTTTAGAAAAGATGGCTACAAGGGTATGTGGATTATGATGGAGATGGAGCTCTCACTACTGTATGACATACTCTACACCAAGGCAGCCGTGATCCACACTTGGCAAGGCTACCTTATCCGTGTCGTCTCACCGGTCGCCACTGCCGCATCGCTCCTTCTGTTCCAGTTCAGTGGCAAAGATGGGCACCGCAGAGTTGATGTTGCTGTCACCTATGCCTTGCTGGTTGGGGCCTTCCTCCTGGAAGCGACATCGCTGTTGAAGGCGCTAGGGTCGACATGGACATACAACTACTTGTGTGCCACGCCATGCAGTTGGCTCCGGTACGAAGCTCTCTGCACGGGAAGGTGGGATCGTCTTCGCCGGCTTGTCAAGACGATCTCGAGAGGTTGGGCAAGGAGGTGGTCAGGTGAAATTGGGCAGTACAACATGTTGCACTCGTGCGTTCGTGGCGAAACAGCCTTCAGCCCTCTCCTCGGCATATTGGCTAAGATGATGGGACGGAAGGAGTACTCGGGGACTACTGAGATTTCAGATGAGATGAAGCGGCGGCTGTTCAAGTACATAGAGCGATTGGTCTGGACGGACGAAGTGAACTCACAGGGTGTGCTCAGGAAGAAATGGGGTCAAGTGCCACTGGAGGATCGGGATAAGAAGTTGTATGAGGATTTGGAATACTACCTTGGCGTCGAGCTCCAAGAGGGCGTCATTACTTTGCACTTGGGCACTGATGTTTTCCTTGTCATAAGCAGTGGAGCCAGGGCCGAAGGTGCAGCTGACCTGGTGAAGACTATCCGGAAACTGTCCAATTACATGATGTTCCTCCTCGTGGACCGCCCCGAAATGCTATCAGGCCTTGCTCAGAGCAGGTTGTACCGACGAACCTGCGAAAATTTGGTCGATGTATGGCGTAACGGTGTGCACTCAATTCCAAACAGGAATATCTTTACTATTCTCAAGGAATTATTCCTCCTGCGTGATGGCCCCAATCTTTCTGGAGATAAGCAAACAGACGAGCTTGCCACCATGCTATCCAAAGAGACGCCACGCTCCACCCCTGATGTTCCTCGCCTCGGTTATGCTATTACAGTTGCTAAAAAACTACTCGAAATAGAAAAGGAGAGAGGCAGCATGGCCGTGCTGGAGCTGCTCCGTGATGTGTGGTTGGATTTTCTAGTCCACACTGCCAATGGATGCAGCAAGGAATCCCATGCCAAGAAGCTCAGCAGCGGCGGTGAGTTGACAACCGTCTTGTGGCTTATGACAGACTACCTTCACCAAGATTACCTCAATTGGAAAGACAACCCAGCTGATTACCCCAGTGCAAAAGACAACCCAGATTACCCCAATGCAAAAGACGAGGCTTGAATCATGTACACAAAAAAACGATTATTGTGAATCATGTATTGAAAAAATGATTATTGTATCCTTTTTTTTTTGAGAGAGTACATGGAGGATGCACGCCGTAGTCACCCCACCTACATATATGCATGTGCATCTATTACACACGCTAGGAATTTTGCAGAGGCTCGAGGTCCACTCGGAGCGCAACACACGTTTTCTTACTAAACACGCCTGCGTCTATATATTCTGATTAAATAGCTGTTGGACTGAGGAGGCGATGTAACAACCCAATTTGGTTATTTGAATTTTCCCGCAAAACCACCTGGTCATTTCTTTTTCTTTTTCCATCTTTCTCCTTCCTTCCTTTTTTTTTTCTATTTTCCTTGTCTTTGCCTGTGCTCTGGCTACTCCACTCTCGCCGTGCCTGCGTGCACCCGAGCCGTGCTAGCCCGCACCCTGGTGCTCCCGTGCTGCGCCCCGGCTGTGTTGGTGATATGCGTTAGAGGCAATCATAGAGATGATTGTATCACGTCTATGTTTATGAGTTATTGGCACTACTACAGAAAACCTTATCACGCACGGTTCGAATCGTCATCACGCAGCGGTTTTGAACCGTCAATTTTTATGTCTGTGATAACAGCGGTTATCATGCAGCGGTTTTCAACCGCTCGTGATAAGTTTAACTGACGGTTTTTAATAGAACCGCTGCGTGATATGAAGTATCACGAGCGGTTCTATTACCAAACCGTCGTGAATCTGAATATCGCGCAGCGGTTCTATTACCAAACCGCTCGTGATACTTCATAATCGAGACGGCTCTAATAAAAACCGTGCGTGATACTACATAATCACGCAGCGGTTTGAGCTAAGAACCGCTCGTGAGGCTTGCATATCACGAGCGGTTCTTGGTTTAAACCGTCGTGATTACCTAGTATCACACACGGTTTTGAACAAAACCGCTCGTGATATGTCCTTCCACTAACTAGTTTTGTCGTATTTTATTAGCCTCGGGAATTGCTAGCCATGCCCTCTGAAAACAAACAAGGTAAACAATGACATCACAGCATTATTGTTGACAACTCAAAGTGATCATTTAACTCAAAATCAATTACAAACGAATAAGTAGAAACGGCTACATCACAGTTATTGTTGACAACTCAAAGTGTTCATTTAACTCAAAATCAATTAAAAAAGAATGTTTCAAGTATTGTCGCTAGAGTTACAAATTGAATTACAACTAGTCAAAGTGAGTTACAATATTGAATCAATTACAACTAGTCGACGACGTGAAACTCTCCGTCGGAGTTAACGATTTCCGACTTGATGAAGCTGCAGAGCAACCCTCGAACATGTGTGACCTCGTTCTTCTCGAGTGCTTTTAACTCTAGGTTCAAGTCCTGTCGCTAGCAAGAGTAAAGTAGTAAGAATATATATTTAAATTTATAATTAGAAAATAACTATAGCGAGATTGACCTACCTGGGGATCGTGTGTCGTGGAATTAATCAATAGCCGCATATGATGGCATACGTAGAATGCGCATAGGTGATCTTGTTTTTGCTGGCGGCACTGCAAAAATGGATATACATATATAGGTACAGTCAGTTCGAGACGCAATATTTACGGAGTATGATATATTATTATTGTGTTGTATCGCGTACCGGAAATCGCATCTTGTGGGTTAGTGTGGCGCTCGTTCCCTTGTATAAACCTCCCTCGGCAACATAGCCGATGAACGCCCTACATGATTCCAAAAAGTTATCCTCGTCCATTTCAAATGAAGGAAGACTACAATACAATTATGTGCGGAGGAAATGATCGTACCTTTCGAGTATTCCTTTAAGAAGGGTGAAGTCATGGTTTTTGTTGAGTAGAGAATCAAGGTACAATACCATGTTCCTCTTTGGCACAATAATCACAAGAATCCAGTGGAACCTACTCATGTATGTCGCTATAGTCATAAACCTATATATGTTCAAACGAATTTTGTGTAGCAAGTAGTGAAGCACTTACTTCTGGTTGTACGGCACCATTATGTACTCCTTGCCGTTTTGTCGGACCCCCGGGTGTCACACAACCCCGAGACCCTCTGTGCATACCAAGCTAGTCCCATGATCAGTAGCTAGCTTGCACAGTTGTACAATGATGCTATCATAACCATTCAACAACGAACTAATGAAGCAGACAAAGTAATATTAATTAATACAACAAAGACCTTATGGTCAAGGTTCTTACAAAAGTCGCCTCACCGGGCTTAGCAATAACAGAGTATCTGGCAGCGGAAATCTCAAAATACGTGGAGCCCAATCGACATGCCCACAGGCAATCGAGTGGAGGACGTGACCTAGTTCGCAAAGTCTTCAAAGTAGCCTTCCTCATAGTACTCAACATGTCCTGATTCTTCTGCTGGGACTGATCAACAAAGGGCATAAAGCCGTGAGTACATAAAGTACTCAGCAAGTTGTAGAGAAATGTATGCACATAGTATTCATGCCAGGCTTAAGCAAGGATGGCTTTAAGGTTAATTTGCAGAAAGCAAGTTTAACAATAAATACAATAATTAGATGGCAAAGCAGGATTTTAAAAGAATAATACATAGATAACCAAGTTCTTTTGAATCAAGCGTTGAACATCCCGCTCACTTCCCAACCATTCCAACCAACCCTTTCCATCGAACCAAACCACATTTTTGAAAATGCTACTTCTGCGCGAAATCACTGTGCATGTCCGTAATCGGGACACGGCTATTCAATAGATTTTTGACACTCTGCAGAGGTTGTGCAGCTTTACCCACAAGAGATAAATCACTTGTAATGTCCGTCGACACACTTCCGAGGGTGTGCGACTAAGTGATTACCACAAGGCCTTTACAAAGTTCCATTTTGCCTCGGTTACGCTCGCTAAGGTTTCGCCATCACGCCCTCTCTTGCGCCAATAATCAACCCTACAGAACCAACTCAAAACTTCCTAATTAGTTGGCGTGTCCGTCCCATACCGGACTTGTGGTTGCACGAGGTGGCCGGATCAATGACTTGCAAAGTTAAGTCCTTAGTTGGTCGCTCGCATAAGTCTACCACAACCCAATGTGCATCACACACCCACCTTAACTCCCTACCTCAAGCCCGAGCATAAATCATTTTTGTTCATTCCCGACCAAATGGCAATCCCTGCCATGGCACAACATCTTTTAATAAAAGTGGCCTCACACCACCGTTCCATAGTTCCATTAGTCAAATTTCATTAATCATTGAACATGTGATCGAAAGTCTCGCGGGTAACTAAAGCAAGACTAAGCAATACTACGCTCCCAAGTTGGTATACAATTATGTCCAACTAGTATTAACCATCCTATGGTGTCCAAGGATATATGCCATTCAAGGAGACATTTCATTTTCAATTTATCAAGGAGGCATAACGGCAATTTGGTAATTATCTACTCCCAAAACCATTTTTAATAAAACTAGCCATGCATGATAATTTGAAGCAATATACTTTTGTAAAAGGGGTTCAACATGGTCAAAGGCTCACGACTTGCCTTCGTTGACGAGTGGGTCTTGATCGTCGGTCGAAGAAATCTTCCAAACGCGGAATCTACACGCACGAGAATAGCAACAAATAAATAAAACAGCACCAAATGAACTCCAAAAATTACAAAACCAGTACCAAATGAAAGGGGCTGAATTTATATAAATTTAGAAATTTGGATCACCCAAATCGGAGTTCGGATGTGAAAGTTACGGCCAAAAGAAGTTGGAAATCACATGAAATGATAGAATTAGGGTTTTTCGGATTTTCGGATTTATTTTTCTATTGAAAATCCGGACTTTGACGTTACGCCACGTGGCGCCAAATGGGCTGCCACGGGAGGAGGGCGCGGACGTGGCGGGCGTGGCGCCACGCTGGCCCACTCTCGAGAGAGAGAGAGAGAGAGAGAGAGAGAGATAGAGAGAGAGACGCGCGGGCCGAGCCGAGGGAGACGGAGGCGATGGTGAGCGGAGGATCGGCCGGCGACGGGAGAGGCGCACCAGACGCGCAGCGCGGGAAGGTGGCGAAGGGGTGGCGGCGGCCGGGAAGGACCTGGAGGCGGCGCAAATGGAGACGGCGGCGGCTCGGCCGAAGGAATCGGCGACGAACGGAGGGCGGCCGGAGGCGAGAGAGGGAGGGAGAGAGCGCGGGAGGGAAAGAGGGGGAGAAGCGGAGCCGGCGCGGCTTAAATAGGCGGGCGAGCGAAGGCGCGTGAGGGGGCGAAGGAGGCGCGGCGAGGAGAGAGAGGGACGGACGGGGAAGGCGCGGTGAGGGACGGCAGAGGCGTGGCGACGGATCGGCAGAGCGGTGGGATTCGCGGCGGCGAGGCGCGCGAGGCGAGGAGACGACGGACGGACGGCGGGATTCGCGGCGCGAGACCGGCGAGCGGACGGGAGAGAAAGCGGCGCGGAAGGAAGATGATGGCGCCGTCCGATTTTGATCGGACGTGGGGAAGGGAGAGAAACGCGAGGAGAGTCGTCCGATTTAGATCGGACTACCGGTGCTAGGGGAGACGCGCCGATCGAGAGCCGACGGATGGAGATCGGCGCCGGAGCCGAGGGCGGAGGCATGAGCGGGCCGCGCGAAGCGAGGGCCCGGTGAGAAACAGAGCGGGCCGGCGACGATTCGGCCAAGAACAAAGAAAATGATTTTAATACCTTTTTGATTTTAGAAATACAAACAAATGAAAAGATAATTTAGAAAATAGCAAATAGAGTCCAAAAATTCTAGAAAAATTCACAGAAATTACTTGAATTATTCTGGACTTAATAAAAATACTTTCAACTTTAAATTTTCTTTTTCTTTTACAAATAAAATAATTTTTAATTTCGGGTAAAATGAAAATCAATTTCTAAAATCCAATAAATCCAAAAAAATTCTTTAAATAATAATTTTGACTTTAAATTCCAGAAAACTCAATTAAACCAACTTTAATTTAATTTAAGTTTGATTAATTCATATTAAATCGCAAATGGATTCTCAAATTTCTAATTAAGCTTTGGCAAAAAAGCAAATGGTTTTCTTTAAAATTTTCAAAACTCAAAAGCGGACGCTACACGCTCGAGCAAGCAATCCCATTTTTATGTAATTCTCGACGAGGATGCGCCTTGGTTTATTGTTTGCTCGAGATCACGTATGGTCGAGGAAACCCACCGGCTCGCTGATTCGACGGGCACATTTCATAATGTATCATGCACGTAAGGAATGAGTTGTGATATTTATCGCTATCACGTGAGTGTAGAAATTGATTGTACATACTTACAGTGTCCAACATCGTAGAAGTGAGGCGCCGAGGGCGCTTAGGTTGTATAGGTCGAATAAGTCCTCGAAGCCCACGACAAAGTGGCCCGCCGTGATGAAAATGCTCGCCCCGTGATCCGACGATTCCAAAGATGGCTCCTCCTCTTGGGTCTTGCGCATGTACCACTCATGCAAAGATTGACAAGCTAGTCCCGAGCCTGTTAGTTCTTTGTCGAGACCAACGGATATCCAAGGAGTATTGCCCGGGCTTAGCGGCAGCGCTTGAATCTTCTTCGATATCGATTTGCCGTAACGAGACGCTGCGATGCGACGCCTTCTCTAGAGATGACTCAAGGACCGATATGGTGACACGCTTGTCTTGTCCTTCGCCTTCTCGACGGAACCGGATGAGGTGGGCTTCAAGCGAAGGTGGCGCGACTCATCGAGGGTCCTATTGAGAGGCAGGGTCGTGACGATATCGCGTCATCGCAGGTCCAGGGCGATGTCCTTCTTGGGCCACTGGATAAAAGTGTGCACGGCATCCCCTAGTGATACGGACATCCTAAGCTATGTTGTTTCATATAATATTTTCAATTCATTAAATACCTCAGAACAACATGAGCTTACTAAGAGAGTTGAAAAACAAGAGAAGCTTATCCAACAGTGAATCTGCTCACCGAATTTCCTTTTAAATTAGATGAGAATTTCATACTACCTAAAACTAGTGTTTTGCTTGTGCTCGATTGGAAGATTCAATAATGAACGGAGATGAAGGATATGAGGTTGTTCTTGAAGAAAGGCCATCACAATGTAGGAGAAGCTCGTGGGAGACAAGCAAGGGAAGAGAAGCCCAAGAATCCAAGTCAAATTGAAACTTCCACAAGCCCAACCAAATTCAAATTCGGAATCAACTCATAATTCAATTCGGATTCGAATCAGCCTCAAATTCGGATTCGAATCAGCATGACAGCCCGGATTAAACGGCCATAACTTTCACAAACGGAGTCCGATTCGAGTGTTCTGGGCTTGTTGGAAAGCTAACTTCAAGCCCGATCCAACGGATCCTCCTCACTCCGAAATTCGTCCCGTATCAAAAGATATGATCAAATCAATGTGACAGTTGTAAAATCGAGTTTCCTTTTCTATTTTGGAATGTGTCGAATTGGAGTAGGACTCAAACCGAATTAGAATAGAGTAGGGCCTCTTGGCCAGCCATGAAGAGGAGTAGGAGCACTATATATAGAGGGTAGACCCCATTGTAACCTCGCACCACGCTTAATATATTTTCAAAGCTTTTGCTTGATTCTCGCTATTGTGCTTATAGCCAAAACAGAGGGAATTGAGCATTGAGAACAAGGGGTCGTTCTTGCTTTTCCGCTGGGAATTGAGGGTTCGACGATCTTCGCTTGTGGTCACGAGATCCAATCAAGTGTGTGTTTGGACGAATTTTCCATAGAGTTGCAAGTCCGCATTGGCGCGGGGATCGCCTAGTGGTTCGTCAGGGTACACAAGTTATCAAGAGGTTCTACGTCGAGAAGATCGGGCACCCCGCATCACCTAGTGTTGTGATTTCTTCGTTCGGGGGAATTTCCAGCGGGACGGCCATGAAATTCTCATGTACTATGTCCACCTGCACCCTGGCGTAACCCTGCGCCACCGGGCACCCGGTCTTTGATCGCTTCTTCCGGTATGGATAAACCATACCCGCCAAATTTCAATAGCAATCGACCCAACCATCCTCACTTGAGCTTGCAGGCGCCGGCCCTACAAAACGGTACACAATTAGCTAAGGCCCTATATGTCTATATTTGGAGCATTCCGAGATGTACATTACCTCGATGTCATCGATCGGTAATTGCACGTCATCATGTCCGAGAATTATGTGTGGACGCGACGCTATCCGATGTTGAGGAGGACTTGCTCCCAAATTAACGAGGCGCTTGCGCCTCATGAGTTCATTTACTTGGTTCTAGAACTTGTTATTTGTCCTTGAAATTTTTCAATAATGACATGTTCCAAGCAGAGCGTCGTCGCTGGTCCTTCGATCTCTTCCTACTCCTATATGTGGCGGAGTCGTGTGGGAATCCATCCTCCAAGGTACGTAAACCCCAACGCCTCGCGTGCGACAAGGTGCTCCTTGTTTCCCGTGGCCGTAGATAGTACATCCTTCTCCCCGTCCACTTCGAGGAACCTTGGGAAGATGCGAAGTCAATGCTTCCGCAAGAGGACATCATGTTATTATAGACACCATGAAGTTATGGACTTATTAACAACTAAGTGGTTCGACATATTTACCAAAGCGTTGGGACACCGCTGTCGCTCGGTGTCGGACCGGAGTAACACCCGTAATCCTCTGTGCATTTCGAACTAGTCCCATGATCGTGAGCTAGTTCACACAAGAAATGTGATATGGTAACATCCATAATTCGCATAACTTTATTAATAAACGAGTTGATTACAAGAAAGGCTTACAAGCCAATAATAAACAAACACAACTAAGACGAAGAAGTAGTGGAGTCGGTGATCTCGCCACAGCAATCGATCGGGTAGCGGCCTAGTCGCCGAGATCCAAGTTCTTCTCTCTCAAATTTATTTGCATGAAGCAAGGGTGAGCACAACTACTGTGCTCGCAAGTTACACCCAAGAATGTGAGTTAATGCATGCATGGATATTTCAAAGGAAGGCTTATTGGTTGAATTTGCATAAAGCAATGTTTTCTTTAAATATTTGTTACTAAGTTCCAAAGCGGTTATTCTATAACTAAAATTTATTTTATAAATTCTCAAGTTTTATAGTAGGATAACCTCCATATGAAATATGGTGATGGATACCCTCCTATCACATGGCTAACCGCCCAATTTTACCATAAGGATTAACCATCCTCAAATCATTTGCAAAAATCATTTTTAAAACAAAATCAAAGTCTAACTTTGAGTGGCTTTGCTCAAGATGTCCATGACCGTGGACACGGCTATTCGAATAGTTTTACACTCTGCAGAGGTTGTACAACTTTACCCACAACACATGAATTCTCTAGTTTGTTTGGCATCCGTCGATCCCACCGCCACTACCTTAGGTAAGGTCTAGAGCACGTGTCAAGGCTTTACAATGCGCCATCCCATCGTAGCCTTGCCTCGCTAAGGTTTCGCTTCCATTGGGCTAACCACCACGGATTCAAGCCCTCTTGTGCCATGTGGGAATACTGTCTAACCGACACCCACACACCAAAATGGCACAACTACAGTGGAATGTTACAAATTATTTAGCCAGGTCCTGCCCATACAGGACATGTGGTAGTACGATGTGGCTTAGCAAGATGCGGCTCGAAGACCGGTCCTTAACTGACTTGGGCGACTTCCAAAATAACCCCTGGGCCTCAATCCTACCCAGATTGAGCCCGTGCATAAACCTGCACCCACCAAGCATCCATTTCGCCCAAGTACAAATCAACTTTTCATTTTTTTTTCAAAGTCATTTGCAAAATCTTCCATGACAAACCAATGCCATAGGGTTTTAAACAATAGTTAATCATTTGGCTAAAATTTCCCAAACTAAACATTTTTGGTCTAAGCATGTCTTTACATAATATTTTCAAATGATCCCAGTTCATACTATCGTATCAACTAGGTTTTTATCTAGGGTGACAATATATTTGATTCAAATATCAACATTGGCCATACAAAGGATTTAGGCATAACTATAAATTTAAAACAGGTATTTAAATTACATTGAATAAAAATAAGCATGCAATAATAATTTGAAACATAATTTAAATAATTTGAAATAATAGGATCAAATATGATCAAAGGTATAACTTGCCTTGATTGGTTATGTGTTGTTCTCAAACGGCGTCGAAATGCAGTGGTCCGAAGTCGTCGAAATCTATACGCGTAAACGATCCAAATTCAAATAACATTCAAATGAAATCCAAATAAAATCCTAAAGTTATAAAATAAATATTATAAGGAAGATATCTACTTTATATGAATATAGGAATTTGAATCGATGGAATCGGAGTTCGTATGAAGAAGAACGAATTTCCGGAAGGTTGAAAGTCACATGAAAAGATTAAATTCCGAATTTCAGAATTTAAGAGATTGATTTTCTAAAGATAAAGAGGAAATATACACATGGTATGACGTGGCTATTGATTTGGAGAGAGAAAGTGAGGTGGCGCTTGGGTGACAAACCATGTAGACTATGTGGTGATGTGGCGGTGACATGGCGAATGATTTAGCCATATGGCACTACATATATGATCTTGAATTATTGCGAAATTCAAAATTTTGTTTGAATAGAAAGGTAGATAATATTGAAAGGAACATGTAGGTAAAAGGGCTCACGAATTACCCAACAGATGAAGAGATCGGGCTCGACGGAGTTCTCACGGACTTGGGAAGAAGATGTGATGGGTGGAAAAAGTTAGTGAATCAAAATTCCACTTGAATAGAAATATGGAGAATTTCAATAGAAACTCACCAATAAATTTTGGTACATAGTATATCAACGGATGAGGAGATCGCTCACAAGTTCTCATTGAGTTGGTAACACCATCTGCTTTTGTGGCGAGGTGAAACAATACGATATCAAAATTTGGCTTGAATAGAAATGTAGAGAATCTATATAGAACGCACACGGTAAATTTTGGTGCACAACGGAGCTACAGATGGAGAGATCGGGCTCATGGAGTTGTCACCGAGTTGGTAAGAACACAATCGGTTATTTTGTGGTGATGTGAAACAATAGGTAAATAAAAATTCGGCTTGAATAGAAATGTAGAGAATCTCGAGATGAACTCATCTGGTAAAACTTGACGCACAACGGAGCACCGGATGGGAGATCGGGCTCACGGAGTTGTCGCACGAGTTGGAAGAAGAGCTAGCAGAGGAGCTTCGGAGGTTTTTCACGAATCTGGCGAGTGGGATGTGGGGAATGAGGAGGAGCTACAGTTCAATTTATAGCGCAAAGAAAAGAATGGTTTGGCGGGAATTGCTCACGGAGTTATGACCGAAATTTTGGGCTGAATTTTGGGCGCGGCACTGTAGCAGCCGGAATATTCCGAGGAATATTCTTTTTTTCAAAATTCGAAAAGCATTAATTAAGTCCGAAAAAATAGCAAATAAATTTTGAAAAATCCGAAACAAATCACAGGTATTAAACACCAGATTCTGAACGCAAATAAAATAATAAAAGTAAAAATAATAATTTTATTATTATACAGTAATTATTTTTATATTGCTGAAAAATATTTTTAAACTTTAAAAATAGTAATATTGGTCTAAAAATTCTATAACTTTTTAGAGTAGTTCAATAGGGTATTTTTATCTTAAATAAAATATTTTCAACAAAAATTTATCTTTTCCTTGCGAACGGAAAATCATTTTTAATTGCTAGATAATACAAAAATCAAATAGGGATTTTTAGAAAATAACAAACAGTGTTCAAAAATTCTAGAAAAATTTAGAGAAATTACTTTATTTATTTTGAACATAATAAAAAATAATTAAAAATTAAATTTATAATTTATTTTTGTACAATAATTATTTTTTAATGAAATATAGGAAAAGCATTTTTAAATACCAGGAAATTCCAGAAATTAATTAAAACTTTATTTTTCAATTTAAATCCAATTAAATAGCAGAAAACTCAATAAATTTTATTTTTAACTTTTAGAATTTAGGAAATTCAAGAAAAGCAATAAATCTCTTTTAAATTTCACAAAATCAAATAAAATAATAACTTTATTAATTTTATTTTGGTAATGTAACTTTGGGATGTTACACTGGTTTGCGAAAGAGATGTTGCTCAAGACGTGGTCGATGCCTCGCTCTTAACTGTGCTCGAGCGCTCGCCTCGAGATCCCAAAGAAACGGCCGGCGGCGATCTCGCTCCTCGCCGCCCACTTCGTGTCTTTACCCGCGTGCCAATGCATGCCGAAGTTTATGGGGTGAGTGTTGTGGGCTCGAGAGCTCGTGCGCCGCACTTTGCTCCCGAAATTCGGCCGTCGTCTTCATGCGCACGAAGGCATCCCATGTATCCCACGACAAGAAAGGATACTTCGTGAAGGGCGTCCACCCGTGTTCACGTCTCGCGTGACAAGCGTGCTCTTGAAGGTCCTCCACGCGCGGCACATCGCGAGCAACGCGTGCCATCGCACACGATGTCCGGGTCCGCTTGTGGAATGTGAACGAGGCGTAAAGCTCGACCACAACCGGTCTCTCTGACATCCGCGGACACTTCGTGTGGGGTGGTTATGGGGACCCGCTCCTTACAAGTACCCCGCAGACGGTCCGAATCTTGCGGTGCGTTCTTGGGACTCGGCGGGATCCCGACATCACCGACCTCCGTGATCGCCATGCGCCCGACGGCAATTTATAGATTCCTCTCGCCATCTCGCCTGCACTCACCTTGATCGAGATCCAGACGCATTTGGCGACGTCGGCCGACGGCGGCGAAGACGGTGCCTCGTCATCTCGCTAACTTGCTATCTATATAAGTTACGACGCAATGATTACTCACAGTGCACTTTCATATATCTCACAAAGGCATGAATAATCAAGTATGGTGTGGAGGCATGCAATTTCTAAAATAGTTTTTCCTTAAATGATATTTTTAGGCTCTCATCCCCCCCGCCCCCTTTGATTGTTGGCCATGATCTTACAAATAATATTAGATGTCATCTAATTTCTAAACAGCTTTTTCCTTAAATGATATTTTTGTTAATAAATTAATGTTTGATACCTTAAAAAACACTTATGTTACTTCTTTAGGTAATTTTTATGGTATTACAACCCATCTATTCTATCAAAGATTTTTCATATATATATATGGCAATCCACGTGTCATAGACATGAGGGTCATGGGGCACATAATGCTGGCATGTGGAGTGGCAACATAGGAGGCACATAACATTGAAGGGTCCTAACATAAATAAGGTAAAATGGTATGCAAAGAAGATCTACATAGAAATATTTGTCGATACACTAGTACAAAACATGTTATCTCGATGCTTCATCACGGATGCATGAATAAACCAAGTATGGTGTGGAGGCATGCAATTCATCGCAACAAAAGTAATGGAACTTCTATGTGTATAGTATATACTTGTTTACGCTCATAAGCATATACATGTGTATACTTGAGGTGTACATAAATCTCCGATTATAGTATTGCCAAATCAAGAAGAAATATGCTATCACATGTAGAGCTCAAATCAATATGCTATCACATCAATTTGAATATATGACAATTATTATCACAGAGCAATTCCAACAGAGCCCACAAAGTCACTTTGCAATATATATATCTCCTAGTACTAACAAATCAATTTCAGACTTGACTTAGTACAAAGATATATATACTCAAAGTGATACTCAATAATTGAATACAAAGATACCCACAAGACTATGTATATCACAAGTATATGGCATCACAAGTTAATTGATCATTCTGCAAACCCCGCATGCATTGCCGCAAATACCAAAAGACCATCTAGAATAGAGCACACCCATTAAAGTAAGAGCAAAGAAGGAATTGCCGTCGAGTACCATAGGGATCATCATTTGCTTAGGATCAACTTAGATTAGTCAAGACTCGAGTACCAAGGCTACCCATACCAACTTAGGTTAACCGCACCTTGATTCTCAAGATACCTAGACTAACCCAAATCGGCCAAGACTGGATAACCGCGATACCTAGACTAACCTAAGTCAATCCAAGCTATCTTATTCCGTAGGTTTCATCATTCACCAAAGCAATAGCAAGGGCCAAGAAATATCTGCATGTGGCAATAGGAGAGGAGGCAATGGTAAGAAGGTGAGTGCACAGCTAGGAGAGAAGGCCACCAATACATTCCCCACCAGAGCCCAGTGCCAAGACCTGATTCATTTCCCAAGCCAAGAGGCAAGACAAGTTCATCCCCAAAGAAGCCAAAGAAAGCCAAGACACAAGCCTCCCCACGGCCATTCTCCCCTTTTTCCCCATTCCTTCCCAGCCGAAGGCCAGAGGCCAGAGGCCAGCAGCAGCAGCAGCAACGAGCCAGAGGCCAGAGGCCAGCCGAAGGTAACCCCATTCATACACCACTATGAACTACCCATCGCACAAGTAGCAACCACACCACGCCCAAGAACATTATCATTCCCAATCACACCCTGCAGTATCAAGCATTCATCGATTCATCTCGAGCAATGGGAGGGATCGGGGATCAAGATACCTAGACTAACCCAAATGCAACCTTTGGTTTTCATCCTTACTCATCTGGGTCAAGTGGCGGGGCAGACGGACGAAGGCGTGGACGAAGGCGGCGCGCTGGCCTGAGGCGGTGGACGAAGGGAGGCGCGCTGGCCTGAGGTAGGGACGAAGGAGGCGGCGCCGGCCTGAGGGGGACGAAGGGAGGGGGCGCTGCCTGAGGCGAGGACGACGGGGAGCGGCCTCGTAAACCTCACGGCAGAAGTGTGAAAAAGCAGAGTGTGCACAACCGCTCGATGATAGAACAGACTTATATACATGAATATCACGCACGGTTCTATCATAGAACCGCTCAGGATAATGCATCGCTGCGGTTCCATAATAGAACCGCTCGTGATGTTAACTATCGCGCATTTGCTCTATTATGGAACCGTCTGTGATAACTTAGAAAGGGAAACCTAATTTTAATATCACGCGGTTCCATAATCGAACCGCTCGTGATATGTTGATATCACGCACGGTTCATTAATAGAACCGCTCGTGATATTAAGTATCACTGACGCTCGTTATAGAACTATCTCGTGATATCTCCCGATGAACCGCCCATCGCTAGATCAACGATCCAAGTTCATCCACGCCGATTTAATTTTGGATTTTCCGAGAAGGCTTATTTGTCATCCAAAAATACAATTTAATTCAAAAATGCATAACTTTTTCTCAGAACTATTTTTGAGTGAATCCAATTTTTTGGATTCCTCTATTAATGAGCTTATTGTGAAAATTAGTTTGGAACATGTTACTATTTCGAGAAAAGTTACTTATGCATTTTACTTTTGCTCATTTCAAGGCTTTGAAAATCGTAGAAAGTGCATCATAGCTCCAAATGAGATGAATCCAATTGGGTTGTTCATCTCATGAGGTGCTTGATTCACTGCACTATAGCTCCAAATGAGGTGTTTAATTTTCTCATATATATCTTTTGCATTACAAGTCGATAAACCGGGTCTCACACGATCGATCGAGGCAAATTGACCGATTTAGATCGCCCATAACACGTGACGCGCTTCCATGTTAACATCAAATTAATTACGATGGAATATATACATGCTTAATTGAAATACGATCCTTCATGATGATCGACGCGCATATAGCTAGCTTCCTCACTGGGTTCCTCCACCAGTCTGATGCCGTCTCCGAAAGGAGGCAACTCGTCAAATTGATTGTACTCTTCCTCATCCACGATATTCTCAACTCCGATAATCCTTCTTTTCCCATGAAGAACTACGTGGCGGTTCTTATTTGCTGGGTCCGTTACATAAAAAACTTGAACAACTTGCTTAGCGAGTACGAATGGTTCGTCCTTGTATCCGACACGCTTGAGGTCCACAGAGTGACACCGTTTGTCGACCTTCACGCCTCGCGGAAGTTTAACCCAAGTGACATCAAAGCAGGGGATCTTGAAAAGTACATAGTCAAGCTCCCAAATCTCCTCTACGAACCCACAAGACGAAGTTCAACCCGCGTGCCCCGCAGTATTAAACCCTTGTGAAATGCATCTATGCGACACCGCTGTTCGATCGTGCTCTTCATATCCCGAAATGCCATATAAAACGGTACCCATTTATGTCGATCCTTGCCATGTCACAATTGTAAATTTTGGTCCTTTGGCCAACCATAGCAGCTGCTTTCATCACTTGATGTCCTCCCTGAATCGCATCTTTAACCATTCGCTGAACCGACGGTTGTGCTCTCGTGATCCAAACCTCCGACCGTGCGGATTCATTGCGTAACATGTCTTTGTGCTCGTCGATGTACGGGGACACTTGGGTCATGTGTTGCAAGACCGTGAAATGGGCTTGCGCGTGCACGTATTTAGATCGGGAGTGATTTCTTTCCTTCCGATGGTCCCGATACCCTCCGTCTCCCCTCATGACGAGATAGAGGCACACCTATCGGTTCCACTCGAGCCATGTAGTCGACGCAGAACTCAATGACCTCTTCGTTGCATAACCTTCGATATCACGCCTCGTACGAGATCGATTCGTGACGTAGGACTTGAGAATTCCCATGTATCTCTCAAATGGGTACATATGACGAGGAACACAGGGTCGCATATCTTTATCTCTTTCACAAGGTGAACAATGAGATGGACCATGATATCGAAAAATGACGGAGGGAAATACATCTCAAGATGACATAGAGTCGCCACCACCTCTACTGCAGAGCGTCGAATCCTTCGGATCGATGACCTTTCGAGCAATTGAATTAAAGAAATAACACACCTAAAGATTACCACTTGACCTTGTTCGCAAGATACTCCTAATCGCAACAGAAGCATTTGTGTCATCAAGACATGACAATCATGAGACTTCATACCAATTAATTTCAAATCTATCATGGAAACAAGTTTCTTAATATTGGCGGAGTAACCGGACGGAACTTTCACACCATGCAAGCTTTGACACAGTTCATTTCTCTCGGCCTTGACAAAGTGTAGCAAGCGGGGGGAAGGTACGTTCGTCCTTTATCGGTCTCTTTCGGTGCTAACTCGGTTCTTATGTTCATATCAACCAAGTCACGCCGCATGCGTTAACGCCGCCTTTTGTTTTGCCACCGATGTTCAAGAAGAGACCAATCAAGCTATCACATACATTCTTCTCCACGTGCATGACGTCGATGCAGTGGCGAACTTCTAAGTGCTCCCAATAAGGCAAGTCCCAAAAAATTGACCGCTTCTTCCAGATGTTTTTTCTGAGGGGTTCTTAATTTAGATCCCTTTCCAAACACAACATCAATATCCTTAACCATATCATAGACCTCTTTCCTCTAAAAGCCCTTGAGCCGAACCGTTCTCCTTATTTCCATCGAATTGTTTCTTCATCTTGCAAAGATGGGTGACTCGGGAAGGAACCTACGGTGACGATATACACGCTTTTGCGCGAGTTGTTCACCATACACTCTGGTACCATCTAAGCAAGTGCGGATAGGCTTTGGCTCCTTTGTATCAACCCCCGACAGTTACCAAGGGCGTGAAAATCATTGATGGTGCGTAATAACATGGCGCGTAAAGTGAAGTTCTCTCGCTTGTACGCATCCCATACTTGTACCCTTCGGTCCAAAGTGTCACAAGATCTTCCAAAGAATGGTGCTAGGTACACATCAATATCGCTCCTGTGTTGCTTCGCCCTTGGATAAGTAGTGACATCAAAATGTACTTCCGCTTCATACACGACCAAGGAGGAAGGTTGTACATACATAGATTCACGGCCAGTGCTATGTCTCACGCTCATGTTACCGAAAGGATTCATTCCATCCGTACTCAAACCTAACCTTATGTTCCTGGTTCGCACCGAACTCTTCAAGCTCCGATCAAGTTTCTCCACCGCGTAATCAGCAGGTGTCTTAGCTTTCCATCTCTCTTACGCCCCTCGAGTGCCAACGCAGCAATCTTGCCTCCTTTGGGTTCGTAAATAAACGCTTCAAACGTGGGATTACAGTGATACCACAACATCTTAGTAGGAGGTCCTTGCTTCACCTTAGCAGTATTTTGACGCTTGTATCGGGATGCTTTGCACAGGACATACATGCATGTCCGCATACTCTTTACGGTAGAGGATACAATCGTTCGGACATGCATGTATTCTTTCTACTTCCATTCCCAATGGGCAAATAAGCTTCTTTGCTTGATAGGTGGTCTTTGGGCAACACGTTTCCCTAAGGATGTCCGCTAGGAGACCTAACAACGCCGTGAAACTCTTATCTGACCAACTATTTCTTGCCTTCAATTTCAGCAGTTCAAGCACGGTTGACAACCTTGTGTATCCCGGCTTGTACCAGGAACAAAGGTCTCACCGAGTCCTCCCTTAAGCCCTCGAATTTACAAAACTCTCGCCATCAGTAGTTCTCTTCGCATCGCGTAGCATCCGATCCAGATTGTCATCGTGCCCCTATCCTCATCAAAAGCACACCACATCCGCAAATCGTTGACTTCCTCGGCGATGTCGCCATTATTAACTTCGTATAATCGATCTTCACCGGATCGGTCCAACATGTATACCCTTTTTGAGACCCTTCAATCAAGTGCGCTCGATCTGCGCGTTGTTAAACATCTTGATTACCGCAATCAATGCACTGACAAGACATAAAATTTATCCCTTCTTCAACATATCCCGCTCGTGGCTCTTCTAAAATCAACCACGCCATTAATGTACTCTTGACTCACACGGTTCACACCGCACATCGATTCGATCCATCTACACTACGCATGTAACAAATTAGTGTCAAATTGATTAGCGATTAATTTATAGCAAACATAAAGGGTTATAGATCGTTACCCTGAGCTCACGAAGAAAATATCTAATATCTCTCGATAATCCTCACCTTCTCCTCCTTCCTCTCTGTCGGGGCACAATGGGCTTCCTATTTACCAAACATACCTAAATAGTTATGTACAAGGAGAAACAATAACTCCCTAATAGAACGAAAATGTGCAATATAATTAAACTCATTCTCCAACATTTGCATCTAAGGTTATTGAAAGAAAACTCTTCACTAGTTATGTACCACACGCGTTGGCATAGCGTAGCCATGCCTACGGCCACAACCATGATCCCTACCTCTCGACACCGATATCTATCTCAATTGAACAATCATGCAACCCAAATATAGGCATCATCTCATACTCTTCACTAGTTATGTACCACACGCGCTGACTCAAAGCAAGTATGTAATAAATCAATAGTAACAACACCATTCTCAATATTCACATTAGCATCTACACTATCTTTTCTCCTTTCTTTTAGTCAATGCATTAACACACAATAAAATGCCAAGTCCACAAGCATCTCCAAGCTCATACCAAGATAGAGGAGGAGCCGCAGTTGGAGGAGCTAGAGGCAGGAAGTGGCGCTGGAGCGGTAGAGACAGTGGAAGAGGCAATGGCGAAGGGGTGGCGGCAAAGCAAAGATGGACACAACTAGCTAGCGATGCGGGTGAGGGATGTGTCCGCCAATTTATATGAAGCTCAGAAATCACGAGCGGTTCTAGTTCCGACCCGCCTCGTGATAGTAAATATCACGCAGCGGTTCCCAATAAGAACCGTCAGATAGTATTCAGCAGTTCTATTTAAGAACCGTGCAGTGATAATTCAGAAATCACGAGCGGTTCTTACTAATAACCGTCAGGATATTACACATACGGTTCTTATTAAAAACCGCTCGTGATTTCTGGATTATCGCTGCACGGTTCTTAAATAGAATCATTCGTGTAATATCGCTGACGGTTCTTAATAAGAACCGTCGTGATAGGTCGACAAGCCAGACACAGCCCAACACAAACGGTTCCTTTGGAACCGTCTGTGATGGGCCGTCTGCTATTGCCTCTTTTGTAGTAGTGTGGATAAATATTATTCTGTTTCTCGAATGAATCATTAGTTATATAGATCAACGAGTATGTGACTTGTTCATATCACAGATGGTTCTTAATACGAACCGTCTGTGATATGTCATCACAAACGGTTTGTAAATAGAACCGTCTGTGATTCGCAGCGCAGGAGTTCGAAATTTTTTGAACCCATGTGCGGGAGGCAAATTGTTTGGGCGTTGTCCTTATATATTATAGCCACCCTAGTCTTATCTTCCATCAGTCTCTCCCTCTCCACGCTGAGCTCCAGCGGCCACCCTCAATTCCCCTTCGCGGTTCGGTGAGGAGACACAGCCGACGAGGAGGAGGAGGAGGGATGCGGAGGAGCTCCTTGACTACCGGAAGGTACGTGTGAAACCATTTTTGTTAATTGTCTTCATAGACTTTCTTCTCAAACAACTGTTATTTGAAAAAAAAAGGAAGGACTACTACCATTGCTACCGAGAGTAGATGTCCGTGGCTATCTTTATTATTCTTCTTTGGTAGAATTGTAGATGGTGTAGCTATCTTTGCGACATTGGCACTTGGTGCTCAGGGTGTTTGCTTAGGCACTGTCTTTATATGTATTTCAAATGGAGCCTCTGTTATATAGTTTTGCAGTCTGATTTTTACATTACAAAGTTCCTTGAACATTCAGGTTCCTAGCTACTGAGGAAAGCTTTGCGCATCCTCTGTGTTTGGACGTGCTAGATGACCAGCCTGGTGCTCCACAACGTGTGCTGGAAACACCGTTCTATGTTGAATGGAAACAACATGTGCCAATTTTTTTTGCAATAGAAAAAACTATCACAGACGGTTCTTGTTCAGAACCGTCTGTGAAAATAGACTATCACAGACGGTTTGTCTCCGTCTGTGATAGTCTATTTTCACATACGGTTCAAAAACCTTCTGTGGTGACCTCATGTCATCACAGACACATAAAGTCAGACGGTTCACAAAACCGTCTGTGATGATATTTTCTGTAGTAGTGTATATACCTTGTGTTGACCCAGCTATCGATCGGTTTTTGATGACTTGGACGCAGCAGAGTAATTCTACAAGACACATGCACATTCGGGCGAATTTGGAGTCTGTGTAGGTCCGTGAACGGTTATTAATGGTGTCATGAGAATTTATATGTTTTGTGATGTTCATATTCTCTATAACTTCTGAGAATGCTTCCAAGAATTTTCTTGTGTTCCATGTTCTGTTATTGTGTAAGAATGCTATGCAAGTCTTCTTAGTTCAGAGTCTGCTATGCAAGTCTTCTTAGTTCAAAGTAGTAACTTGTGACAGTATAATGGGTCAATTTTTATCATATCTGGTTGGCGCCATTTCCCTGATTGATTTTAAAAAAATAATAAGTGAAAAGTGCCACTTTTTTTGGATTCCTGTTACCTGTATATGCTATTTTTTAAATGTGAACAGTAACAGTGTTGGAGCTTCCTCCCATGGTTCAAAATTTTGGAGGTGCTATTGGACCCCGGTAAATTGTCAAACCGGTTCCGAAAAAAATGTTTTGCATGAATTTTGTCAAGTATAGAAGAAATTTGTACCGAAATTTATTTTCAAAAAATTCGGCCGATATTTTCAACCAATTTCCATCGATTTTCATCCAAATTATTTTAAATTCAAATTTTGATTTGAAAAATTCAGCCAAACCGATCCTCCGGACCCTGTTAAAATTTTTAAACCGGCTATCTGAACCGTGCTTCCTCCTTGTTCAATTCTGGAACTATTGTCCATTGTACATGAAAAGTTCATTCACTAGTTCATCTGATCTAAAAGTCCTACATGCCTAATCAGCCGCTCAAGCACCCACCGCGCAACAACAGTGCTGCGATAACGCTTCAATTGGCATTCTGAGATTTATGAACTCTTTTGTTTACGTGCCTCACATTTCATTGACACATTGAATTTTACTTGATTAGAACTCACAATTCAAGCACACACTCTGAAATCAGGCCACAGATTTAGTTCATAAAATGAATAGGATGGGTGCCCGCAGGAAGCCATCGCTACTGAGTACATAACCAACGAGCCATCAATAAATTGTCTTTAAACCCAACAAGAACTCCAAGCAACTTTCTGAACATAGTGACGTCCAATTACCTATCGGCGACATCTCGCCGATAGGTAATTGGACGTCACTGTAACACCCTGGCTATTCGGAAGCCAAGATGTCACGCAAAACTATCAAACTACTAAGAATAGCATGAAAGCTGGATTATACAGATTCAATGAATAATAATTTCTAAAGAATGACAATAAACGATCACCAGATTCATGGAAAAGAATGGATAAACAGTTATAATACCACGAACAGTTAAGCAGTACCAAAGTTGGATTATTACAAATCGGAAATTTATTTAACAAGTTGGCTTGGTGAAAGGTAATAATAATTATTCGTTGGATAAATGTGAAGTGCGAGCAGTGCGAACTACCCCACCAAATCATCTTGTCTTCTCCTCAATTACCTAATTAAAACATACAAAGCAAGGGTGAGTCAAGACTCAAAGAAGTACATACAAGAATAATCAAACATAGAGTGGACAACACAATCCAGCTTGAATTACGAACAAATCTTGGAACACATATATGATTGAATGGAATGAATACATGAATGGATGGAATGAAAGAATGCATTGAAGGATTGGACTTATCGATTGCATATCTGGGGTATAGCGAGTGATACACGTCGGTGTTCACTTAAGCTCGTGCATAAAAAGCGGGGACCCAATCACCGTATGAAGAACGTTTCACACGGTGTCCAAGTTGCCACATTGGAATGGTGGTCAACACTACCCACATTGAAATGGTGGGTTTTCAAATGCCCATGTTGAAATTGATGGGTCTTTCAAATGCCCATACTGGAATTGATGGGACTTACCAAAAAGAATTCACTTCCGTGGTCATAATGAATTTTATGAATGAACATGATGATTTCTCATGGTATGAATGAATATCACACATTAGTGGAAAAGACACATGGCATTCAACAACATATGTAAACAAGTATGAGTATGCATTCCCACACAACATAATATATCAAGGATGCCACACAAGTTAGTTGCATGTAATGGAATGCAATAACTGAAATGAATGCTAATTCTTTAATCACAAGAATCATATTCTTGAAATGAAATAAACATCAGGATGGATAGAAAAAGGCATTCACAATTTATCCCAACATCAAGCAAACAATTGGAAACATCACCAAACAAAGATAGGGTATTTTGCCTTCCGCGATGTGACGTAATAGGAGGACACGAAGATGCCCTCCACTCACCGCCTCACCGCCTACACAAATGTATAATCAAAATAAGAATAACAAGGTATGACATTGCTACAAGAGCCCTTCCATCCCTCTATCTCTCCCACCCAAACAACGGGATAAATTTTACCAAGTTTACCCACATGCCCGATTACCGCTAAACTGGCAGCGATACTAGAAAAATCACCATTAATTATCTGTAACTCCAAAAGACCTGAAACCAGTGCTCACTGAATCTTAACAGATCAGGCTACAAAACATTAGTTGGCGGAATCCCCTGATTCGGCCAAAACAGAGGGCTAATTAACAGCTAAACACAACCCATCTACGTCTGTCCAGAATACAGATCAGAGATAAAGAAAACGGCGTAACTTTCAACCTATTGATCCAATGAGAATGATTCTTATCAGCTTGGAAAGATAATTTTAAGGGCTAAAATAACTTAGTTGGGTGAAGGTTCTGATTCGGCCCCTAATTTGAATAAAACCGAGGGACAAACCTACTGACCTCAGTTTTCAGACAGATCGGACAGTTCGTAATCAAAAATTCATATCTCCCAAACTACAGTTCGGATTTTCCTGATCTCGGTGCCAAAAGAAAACTAACGTTCCCAGGAATAAAAATCTAGAAGGTCAAAACCCCAGATTCGTCCTCTACAGTAGTCTAAACAATAGATGAAAACACTAACATTTATCTGCCCAGAATTCAGAACAGTGGTAAAGAAAATATCATAACTTTCATTATACAGATCCAATGGAGATGATCTTTATCAGCTTTGAAAGATAATTTAAAGGGCTACAATAACTTATTTGGGTGGAGGTTCTGTAAATTCCTCTAACTAAATTAAAACCTAGGATCAAGCCGACAGATCTTTCTCGTTAGACAGACAGAACAGCGCGCACTAAAAAAATCATATCTCCTAAAACGTAAGGCGGAATCACGTGATCTCAGTGGCTATGGAAAGCTAAGAATAATACCTACAACTTTCTAAGAGATGGACAGGACAGAAAACGAACGCATCTTACCCAAAATCGATGTACAAGGAGGTGCACAGCAAAGGGGACGGGGGCGGTGGCTCCAAAGGGGGGAGGGGGAGAGAAATGTGGAGTTTAGGGTTTGGGGCGGAACCCCTCTTATGGCCAGCCACCACATGGGCCCCTCTGGGCCGTGGCCCGGCCCAGTTGCCGTGAAATCACAGAAAACCCCGTGAAAAGATGATTCGGTTTTTCGATTAGCTCCTCTTAGAAACTTTTTCTAATAAGCCGAATCACCTTCGGGGTATTACATTCTACCCCCCTTAACGGAATTCGACCTCGAATTCTAACCGGCAACTAATACCAGAACGAATTTCCAAGGAGTTGAATTCAACGGATTTAACATGTACCAGAAACAAACGGTTCGATATCGCCGCGCATGCGAGACTCTATCTCCCAAGTAGCCTCTCTCGGAATAGAGAAACCACAAAGCAAAGATGTGAAGCGACGTCGACCTAACAATCAACTTGAACTTTCTAGGTACACTCATCGAAGAGGATCAAGGTAAGACCTTACTCGATGGTCAACGTGTTTAACTTAATCTCAAACTTTGAATGGCCCCGCTGCTCTCTCAAGACCAAAGACGCACCTTACGCTATGCGTAGTTCGCGATGTACCCGTGACGGTCAAAGCGATAAGCTAGCTTCCTAATTTCTTCTACTTCCGGAAATGAAGAGAATCCAACGAAAAATAGAGAGTTCTCATCGCAACCACGCAATGTTAACTCTTCACCAAAAAAGGTTAAATCCCAAATGTGACAATTCATCAGTAACGCAATTCCACTTCCAATGAATCAATTTGCGAAAGAACACCACGGAAACCAAAAGAGAAATTTGCTTGAATACTCAAATCAAATATTTCTTTTACTCCGATCGAACCGAAAGATTCACCATGCCAACACGGCCCCAACTCAAAGTGCATAAAACACTTATCAACAGCACAAAACCCAAACGAGAAGCAAGGAAACGCATCATTTTCCAAGAAAACATCCTTCCTTCCGCTTCTCTCTTCGAGGAGTAAAACTTCTCTCCAATATTGGAATTCGAATTCATCGCATATCTCAAGAGATTAAACCTCTTAATTGAACATTATCAAATTATACTCAAACTGTAATACATCATCCACACCCTGGTGGAGAGACTCCATTGAAAAAAAAAATTTGATTGCTCTAGACATCTCGTTCTACTATTCAATCTTAATTTGATTAAAGGCACCCAAAGCGCCACAGGATAGATACCACACAATCACATTACCCCAAATTTTCAAGAACAACTCAGAATCGTCAGTACACATGCTAATGTACTGCTTCAAAAGGGTCCTAGCATAAACATACTCGGGAAACTCATTTATTCCACCCTCTACACACAATCAGTGGGTGAACAAAGGTCTAGCATAAACAAATGCAAAGCCCAGATTTAACTTCCAAAACCTCTACAACAGATTGCTCTTATAACTGATAGTGACATCATGGAATTAAATCTCCAACATTACCACCATTCTAACATACTCACTCATTGACATCATCAGAAATCACCCACACCATCTCGCAATGCTATCCAATTGCGTTACTCTAAAAATTCAATGAAGGTTTCCATACCTCCGATAATCACCAACCTTTCAATCCTGAATTGAAGTTCTAGAATTTCACTAAACCACGTGTTAATCAGCCGTAACACTTTTCAGACTTACTTCGAAGTCAAACATCTCAAGTGAATCAATTTCCCTCCAAGGGATACAGATCAAAACTATTTCATATTCTACTACTCCTCCGATAACTTGGTAGCAAAATATCATCGCTACGATTACTCATCCACCACCAAACAGTTGCCAAACTTTCACCTTACAAACGCTTCGCAACACAAAAATGTGATCCTTTCTCAAAAGGAAGAGGCGAACAAAAACAAGTTCATTCATACAGGAAAGCGTTGCTCACCACGGCGGCCAAGAAACCAAAAGGAATATTCTGCTAAAAGTGATCTTGGAAAATGAAAACTAAGTTCGTAGTTGAGGAATACATTCCTCGTAAGATAATAGCAAATAACAACCGATAAGAAAACGGCATTACGATTGAAACTCGAAATCTTTTGAGTGAAAAGGGCAGAAAATTTAGGCAATGAACTCATTGAATCTAGGTGGAGTCCACAATTGAAAACATGAGACTCACAAGAAGAGAATGTCGGATCTTTACAGATAAGAACAACGAGCATTCAAGATCAAAACGCCGCATCATCGAAGAACCATTATAACTCGCAACAAATCGCTTACGTGGCAAACTTCGTTTATCATAATTAATGGGACCTCCAATAGGTCATGAACACAAAACTCAAAATTGAATCATTTTGGAAACATCAAGAAAGGTGGTCAAACTTCTTTTTCTATAAAAGAATCAACCTTACTCTCACATTCTTGATCGTGTCAATAAACCTTCTAAAGGGAACATGACAAATCGGGTCATAAAATTTTCAAAGATCAAATGGAATTGTAATAACAACTTATTCTAGAAAGAAGTGCACGAAACCACAAAGTTGAACAAACGTCACACCCAAAGACTACAAAACTCTAGAGAGAGGGGTATCGACACTTTTCTTTTCAAAGGAGGTTCTAAACTCCAACACTCCAAATATTCCAAAGAAATGAACATAGTCGAAATTTTCTTCAATGAACTTTGTGAAAGGAAATTTTCATTCTCCGAATCACAAGCGGATAACCGAGCTGCCCTTATCAACAAGAGAGATAGGGCTAACATAAAGAGAACGATCTTGTCAAGAATAACGCTCACAACCAAGAATAAGAGCTCCATGACGTAAAGGCAAGAAACTATTTTGAAAAACAAATAGGGTCTAATAGAAACCCGTAGCCCACAATCTTTGTTTGGGTGCAACCCCCGACTTAAGCATAACCAAGCACTCCAAAAGGGTTTTAACGCTCTTCTTCAGAAAAGAGATGCATCAAATTTCAACAAGCGAGAGGGTTCCAAAAGGAATACATTGAGCCAATGCTTTCGTGTTAACGATCTTGCAACAAGAATTCTCATTAGGCAAACCATCAAACGAGTAAATGAGTCGCTCTTTTCCAATGAGAAAGAAAGAATAACCATGAAAATATCAATGTTGCCAATTTACAAAGATCATTCGTAGTAAAAACAATTCGACAATCGAAAAACAATAATATTTTCAGAGTACCATTAAAGGCCTATTTAAACTCGTCTACCAAAATCATGAACCCAAGAGAAATTCATCAATCGCCACCGGACAAGAATTTGTCAAATTCGAAAATCAAGGAAGAGAACGACTTACTAAAGCAGCCCAAGAGAAATATGCAATATCAATACACACTTGATAAAGAACTTGCAAAAGTAGTCTTCCAATACCGAGATTCCAAACGAACGAATGAGTTAAATTTCTCCAATAAGGGTAAAACATGTCTTTTGTGAAAAGATAAATCTTGCAATGGAACTATGCCCACGTGGAGCAGAAATTTCACAATAATCGAAAGAACACCAATTGGTTCAAAGAACGGTCAGAAACCGACGGGCTTGCTATTACATTAACCCCAAATTCAAAAGAATTTCACGAATCGCCGAAACTACAAACGTAAAACCGGATACGGTTCTAGAAAGGCAACAGTTCATCAATGAGCTCATGCTCAATCTGAGCTTATGGAGCAGAGCTAAGAAGTTCTCTAATATCATACTACAAGCAAGTGGTGTAGCTTTGGCAAAACCAGTGACATCAACCACGAACTCAATCGATCAACGCCAGCTAGCTAAACGCATAACTAATGCAATCAATTATAAATATATATATTTATATCGGATCATCTCATGACGATCATAGAATAATTTCATAGATAGAGGTTATCACATCATATCATGGATTAACACATCATAGCACAACACAATTTAACAACGACTCAATACTCGAGTCACCACAATTGAAATACGGAAGCAACAGTTTACCCAACCCTCCTAATGTGCACAAGGTGTCAATTTAATATGTTTGAATGAACCACGGACCTAAAGCCCGCTCGATACCAACCTGTAACACCACGCTATTCGGAAGCCAAGATGTCACGCAAAACTATCAAACTACTAAGAATAGCATGAAAATTTGGATTATCTGATTCAATCAACAATAATTTCTAAAGAATGACAATAAACGATCACCGATTCATGGAAAAGAATGGATAAACAGTTATAATACCACGAGCAGTTAAGCAATACCAAAGTTGGATTATTACAAATGAAATTTATTTAACAAGTTGGCTTGTGAAAGGTAATAATAATTATTCGGTTGGATAAATGTGAAGTGCGCATGTCGAACTACCCCACCAAATCATCTTGTCTTCTCCTCAATTACCTAACTAAAACATACAAAGCAAGGGTGAGTCGAAGACTCAAAGCAAGTACATACAAGAATAATCAAACATAGAGTGGACAACACAATCCGGTTGAATTACGAACAAATCTTGGAACACATATATGATTGAATGGAATGAATACATGAATGGATGGAATGAAAGAATGCATTGAAGGAATGGACTTATCATTTGATATACCGGTATAGCGAGTGATACACCCGTCGGTGTTCACTTAAGCCCGTGCCATAAACTGGGGACCCAATCACCGTATGAAGAACGTTTCATACGGTGTCCAAGTTGCCACATTGGAATGGTGGTCAACACTACCCACATTAGAATGGTGGGTTTTCAAATGCCCATGCTGGAATTGATAGGTCTTTCAAATGCCCATACTGGAATTGATGGGACTTACCAAAAAGAATCCACTTCGTGGTCATAATGAATTTTATGAATGAACATGATGATTTCTCATGGTATGAATGAATATCACACATTAGTGGAAAAGACACATGGCATTCAACAACATATGTAAACAAGTATGAGTATGCATTCCCACACAACATAATATATCAAGGATGCCACACAAGTTAGTTGCATGTAATGGAATGCAACAACCGAAATGAATGCTAATTCTTTAATCACAAGAATCATCTTCTTGAAATGAAATAAACATCGGGATGGATAGAGAAAGGCATTCACAATTTATCCCAACATCAAGCAAACAATTGGAAACATCACCAAACAAAGATAGGGTACTTGCCTTCCGCGATGTGACGTAATAGGAGGACACGAAGATGCCCTCCATTCACCGCCTCACCGCCTACACAAATGTATAATCGAAATAAGAATAACAAGGTATGACATTGCTACAAGAGCCCTTCCATCCCTCTATCTCTCCCACCCAAACAACGGGATCAATTTTACCAAGTTTACCCAATGACCGATTACGCTAAACTGGCAAAGTGATACTATAAAAATCACCATTAATTATCTGTAACTCCAAAAGACCTGAAACTAGTGCTCACTGAATCTTAACAGATCAGGCTACAAAACATTAGTTGTAAAACAGAGGGCTAATTAATGACTAAACACAACCCATCTACGCCCGTCTGAATACGGATCGAGAGATAAAAATGGCGTAACTTTCAACCTATTGATCCAATGAGAATGATTCTTATCAGCTTGGAAAGATAATATTAAGGGCTAAAATAACTTAGTTGGGTGAAGGTTCTGATTCGGCCCCTAATTTGAACAAAACCGAGGGACAAACCTACTGACCTCAGTTTTCAGACAGATCGGACAATTCGTAATAAAAAATTCATATCTCCCAAACTACAGATCGGATTTTCCTGGTCTCGGTGCCAAAAGAAAGCTAACATTCCCAGGAATAAAACTCTAGAAGGGCAAAACCCCAGATTCGTCATCTAAAGTAGTCTAAACAATAAATGAAAACACTAACATTTATCTGCCCAGAATTCAGAACAGTGGTAAAGAAAATATCATAACTTTCATTATACAGATCCAATGGAGATGATCTTTATCAGCTTTGAAAGATACTTTAAAGGGCTACAATAACTTATTTGGGTGGAGGTTCTGGAAATGCCTCTAACTAAATTAAAACCTAGGATGAAGCCGACAATTCTTTCTCGTCAGACAGACAGAACAGCGCGCACTAAAAAAATCATATCTCCTAAACCGTAAGGTGGAATCACGTGATCTCGGTGGCTATGGAAAGCTAAGAATAATACCTACAACTTTCTAAGAGATGGATAGGACAGAAAACGAACGCAGCTTACCCAAAATCGATCTACAAGGCGGTGCACAGCAAAGGGGACGGGGGGTGGCGGCTCCAAAGCGGGGAGGGGGAGAGAAATGTGGAGTTTAGGGTTTGGGGGGTGGGAACCCCCCTCTTATGGCCAGCCACCACATGGGCCCTTCCTGGGCCGTGGCCCAGGCCCAGGTTGCCGTGAAATCACAGAAAACCCCCTGGTGAAAAGATGATTCTGGTTTTTCGATTAGCTCCCTCTTCCGAAACTTTTTCTAATAAGCCGAATCACCTTCGGGGTATTACAGTCACTATGTTCAGAAAGTTGCTTGAATAAATTACCTAGATGTTGTCGATAGGTAATTGGACGTCACAATATTCAGAAAGTTGCTTGGTGTTCTTGTGGGGTTTAAATACATTTACATGCTTGTAATTAATAACTTTAAGTTCAGTTCTACTTCTATTACTTCTGAGGTCGTGGTTTAGGAGGATTAATTCTACAAGCATTTGGAGGATTGACATGAAGCAGATCATATACTCCAATGTGTCAGATCTGATGAAGTAGACCGTAGTTCATTTGCACGTTTAGGATGAACGCCCAAGGAGTGAGCTAGCTAACTGAATTCAGACATCGAGTTAGCTTATAAGGGACTACGAACTATATATATATATATATATATAAAGCCAGTTTTAAAGGCACAAGCAGCCACTGCTTGAAGATTTTATAGATAAAAGATCATCACAGACGGTTTCATCTACAAACCGTGTGTGATAGTCAACTATCATAGACGTTTCTGAGTTAACAACTGTCTATAATAGTCTTCATCACAAATAGTTCGAAAACCAACTGTGATGACCTTATGTTATCACTGACCCATTGTAACATCCCAAAATCCTAATTATGAGATTATATAATATAAAAGCATTACATAAATTACTTTGATTAATTGCATATGAAATATACCATGTTGAAATATACTTTTGAATTTGATAATAAAACTTGAACTACAAATAAATAGGTGCTAAAAAGGAAATAGATAAAACAAGGTAAAAATATTTAAAGGAGAGAATTATTTCGGGCATGTTATCCCATATATAATTCACAAAAACTTTTGTATAAAAATATTGTTTAGAAAAAAACTACAAATCATACAAACAGAAACTTCTTCAAATTTTAGAAAAATTCAAAGAAATTATTAACATCTGAAAATTTTACACGAGGAAATACATTAGGTCTGAAGCTTACAAAAAAAATTAATAAAATTTAGAATCAATTTGACCAACGAATAAAATTATCAAATAATTCAAGAGAAAAATAAAAAACCTAATCTACTCCCACCTCATGTGGCCATAGGGTTCTTTATTCGCCTCGGCGATGTGCGCCAACGTGCAAGCTCGCCACACCATGCAACGTTTTCCTCATCGCCCGTGGTTTTGCCATAGCCCAATCGCCCGCGTCGCATCGCCCGTCTTCTCCGCACCCATGCCTGCTCGCTACTCGCCAAACCCTGCCTGTACGCCGGAGACTCCATCACTTTTGCCCGCTATTAGCCCGAGCTCTCCTCGTTGATCTCCGCCCACTCTGCCTATATACAGGACGCTCTAAACTTCTCCATCTCTTTGCCTACTCCGTGCGCACCTCCTCACTCCTCCACTAAAACGAGCCCAATCTACCGGAGAGCGTGAGCCCTAACTTGGTCGTGCACCACGACCTCCATGGGAAGCAAACTGAAGGGTTCCTAGTCAATCCTATCACGTAATTTCCTGTTCTAGAGATCATTGACGATATCCCCTAACTCAATTTAGCCTTTGATCCACAGGAGCTCTAGAATTTGGGTTTCTCCCTTGCCTCCGGCCAGAATCTTCACCTCAAGCCTCGCCGAAGCCCTCCTACACCTCCAGTCGATTATGTGTACTTGAAGCACCGCCTGGACCTCCTGAAGCACCATCGATCATCAATCGAAGCTCTCCTTCTGTTGAACCTCATTTCCACACGAGGACCACCTCGTCGCCTCGGCTCAACGACGACAGCTCACCTCCAGCCATATCCGACCCTCTGCGTCCTTCCGGTATGACCCTAGTAGCCCCTAGATGCTATTGCGCGCATTAGTTCCTTGAGGGCGTTGCTCGTTTGATCTTTGGCTCTTTGCCGTACCGCTCCTTGGCTCGATGCCGGCACGCCGCTGCGTCAGGCCATCTGCGGCTTGGCCGTCGGTGCCGGCGGGTGCACAAAAGCATGGAGATCCCATTTTCGGCACTCTCCATTCTCGCAAAGCAACACACCGCCAGTGAGACGTGCGGGCGTGAGCACCACGGTGTGGCACACAGTGACGAGCACCGTAGCTCGTCATCAAGGTGTCTAATCACAATCATTAAGACCAAAACAATGATTAACTATCGTGTTAGTAATACTCAAGTCACTAACGTGTGGGACCAAGTTATTAGTTTAAAGAAAACTTAAATCGCGATTGGCTTCCAGCATGTACGTGTGTGTTCATGACGTATACTACCGAGTGTTCTGCTGAATGTGTTGCTGAGTGTTCTACTGAGCAGATTGGCTGAGTCTTTTTGGGTTTGGCTGACAACTACTCCAGCTTAGTTTGGCAAATGAGAGCAAAGCGGGAGCGCAACATACGATTTCCGGACACAGCCCTACAGGGGAGACCCAGTTGTGTGGGGTTAGGAAATATTGTGGGCTAAGGGGTGTAGTGGGCGAAGGCCCCCGCAGTACGGACTATGAGTCCAAATCGAATATGTAATCGGGGTATAAATATATACCGCCGACTTCTTGTAACCCTAATAAGGAAAAAAAACTCCTCATACGGATGGAGCCGCCGCGATTCGGCTCCCGCGGATGTAAGTTTTGCTGAACCTTGTAAACAAAATTTTATGTCTCTTGTATGCTTGTTGTGATTGTTCTCTTGCACAAAAGGCTGTCGTCGGTTCCAACACAAGTAATAGCCAAGCCTCCCTTAGCATGTACTGCTTGATCACCTATTCTTCTTCTTATTATTTTGTTCAAACTTGAAGAAAGTTTGAGAAGCTAATCATTGTTATCCTACGTTTCTGAAGACTCAACACTAACCTTTGTTTGGTGAACCGTAAAATGATTCATTCTGATCTAACAATTCAAGATTCCTTGCAATTTGGCAATATCCTTGGTAATCTAGGATATAATTTCTGTATGGACTACTCAAGCGGTATGTCTAATCGCTGTGGCGCCGACACTTCCATAACCCTTTAGTAAAGAAATAAAAAGTTAATTTTACAATCAAACCACAAACAGAGCAAAAAGGCTGTTCTAGTCCTGTATTGCAACTAGAAGAATTTATCCATGATTCACATGCACAAGCAAATCATGTTCTATAGGGCCCACATCCCAACAGAAGAGGAATACTTAGCTTTTTTTTTAATAGATCCAAATTACAATGTGACTGCGAGTAGAACTTTTTGTCCTCACATCATAATTCATAAGGTTCCAATGTAGCTGCATATTCAAGTACTGTAGGATTAGGGTCCAGCGGCTATTAGTATCTTTTAGGTTCGATGTTTGAATAGGTAACAGACAAAAGGGCAACGGTCATATCCTGAAACTGTTTCTATTGTTAACCGCATACAACATTATGATGAAAAATGAATTCTGCTTAACAATTAGTATTTGGCGAAGTTAATGTTGGGAAATTTGGGCCTAGCTAGCCGGCCTTAGCCTATAGTGGGTTCCTCTTCAAGAGATATTCTTATCTCTTGAAGGGTTTTAGTTCATTTGTAGGGAGTTTCAATTATTGTACATACTACTGACAGAAGAGAAATAAAAGAAAGAGCAGAAGAAGTTCCCCCATATCTTTGTGCCTATTTTACTTTTTGTACTTATGCGTGTGCGATTCTTCTTCCTATACGACGGTGATCATCGGGTCAGACTCGCCGATGGTGGTTGTATAACTTATTATCAACTCGACTACGCTATCCGGCCTACTTCTAGGCCTCCTTTACACGGAATGAGAAGATAATCATCGATGAGCGATGACACCATTTTGTAGAATGAATCACTTTCTAGATTGCTTTTATTCTGTACAATTTTAGCATTCTAGATTGGTTTTTTTATGATTTTCACGGTGCAAATTTTCTCTAATCTCCGCAAGCTAACTTGTAGTCGCGCACAATGCCGATCAGATGATTGATTAAAAAGCTGGATTGTTGGTTGCATCGCAAAAAGAGTAAGAAAAAAAACAACAACTAGCGAACAGAGCCCGCTGGCTCTCGCACACATGCGAGCCGCACAACCGCCATGAGACGCACCGCTGCTGGCCCCAGCACGGATCTCTGCCGTGTTGCTGCTGGCCCCTACATGGGCCTCGTTCCCACATGACGCATGCCGCCGCCACCACTCTGCCATTCCCGCCGCTAGCACGGGGCTTGGGCGGCTGGCTTAGAAACCCTAACCGCCGCCCCTCGAGCAGGTCGGCACGCACGCTCCTGGGCTGGCATGTAGGCGAGCCAGGCCACGTGGATCAAGCCACCCGCATGCGGGGCAGGCCGCACGCATGTGGGCTAGGCCACACGTTAGCAGGTCGCTAGGCGGGCCAGGCTGGGAGCCAATGGAGAATTTTGCAAATAAGCCATCGGAAATTGTGGAAATCTTCTCAGAACTAAAAATTATAGGATAAGCCCTTGGAAATTGCATAATTCACTAAATATTCTTATTCCAGCATAAAATGACCTCGAGAATTCAAATTTTGAATCATTTTTACCATTTAAACATGTTTAGTACTATTTTTATTATTTTTTATACTTTTTTGTATTTATTTACTCTTTTGATTAATCGTAATTGTTTAAATTTCCTTTGATCACTGAAATTAGTAGTAAAATTATAGAAAAATATGTAAAAAATTCTAGAACATTATGAGAGTATTTTGTAGCATATCTAATTTATTTTATGCATTTTAGCCATAGTAAATTTATGTATTTCTTGTATGCACATGTAGATGACAGACACACGAACTAGGAGTTCGAGGTGCGGGCCCAGCATGACCAAAACTACTTGAATTGGACTTCCGACGTCGATATTGTACTTGGAGCCAAAAAGCTCCGCGTTGCCATTGGGATTGGTGCATTGAAGGATGCCAAACCCACCCCTGAGGAAAATGATAAGGCACTTCACTTTCTCTAACACCACCTCTGTCTCACACTCAAAAATGAGTATATGGTAGAAAAGAGCATGCTAGCCTTATGGATTGCACTGAAAAAGCGGTTCGAGAAGCTAAAGTACTACATTCTTCCCCAGGCAAAGCAGGAATAGATCCGACTGAGGTTTGTTGACTTCAAGACCGTGGGAGAGTACAATTCTGTCTTGCACATTATACGTACCAATCTTCAACTCTATGGCAGGCAAGTCACAGACGAGCAAAAGATCGAGAAGATGCTCTCCACCTTCCACCCGAGTGCAGTGCAGTCTACAGGTAACTATCGTCAAGACAACTACAAAGAGTATATATAATTGATTGATATTATGCATGTTGCATAGGCTTAGGATGATGTTCTTCGCGAATTTCGTCACCCAACGTTGGGAGCTTCAAGGTGCAAAAGCCAATAATGAAGAAAAGGGGGAAGGAAGGCCAAGGCCAAGGCCGTAGCCTAGAAAGGCAAGCCAAATGCTCCACAGGAAAAAAGGCCAACATGCCAAAGAGGAACGACAAACCCTATGGTCAACAAGACCAAACCTGCTACAACTGTGGCAAGTGAGGGCTCTGGTCACGGATCTATCAAGAACCGCAACACATCGTCGACGCTTTTCCTTTGTTGAGGGGGAGGACTCACAGTAGCTGCCTGGACAGATGGAGGTGGACTCCACTCTTGCAGTCGCACCCCATTGATATTGCAGCGGCCGCCGCCATGATTTCCCAAGGAGTGCATGTCACCCCTGAGAAGATAGCAGCTGAAGTCTCTAACTTCTTGGTGGACTCAGTCTAGTGCACAAAATGCACTTAGACTTTAAATATCATTTTTTTGTGTGTGGATGAAAGAAGTTATACTTTTGCACGGACGATGGTTGTATGCTCGTGTAGAGTCTTAAACAATTTATTTTTCATGATGGTTGTATGATATTATTTAATTCATTCATTTATTCAGTTAATAATAACATTATATGTTCTGATATTTGAAGTATGTTATTTATGTCTTGATTGCTTCCTATTACATATTAATAAAGTACTTTATATTAGAATGAGTGTTGTGCCCTATGGAGGAAGTGTGTTTAGCTGATAACGGCACAACAAATACCATATTAAGAGAGACAAAATTCTTTCAATCAATTAAGAATGCTGGTAGTCTTACGACAATAGCGGGCAGCAATGCTTGTATAATAGGCTCAAGAAGAGTCACAATTCTATTCCTGATGGGTACAACTTTGGTCATTGAAAAAGGCTTGTTGTACCTAGAATCGACTAGAACTCTCCTAAGTTTCAAGGATATTTGTGCTAATAGTTTCCACGTAAAGACTGAAGAAGAGCATGATAAGGAATAATCGATGATTACAAGGCATGAAAAAAGTGGAAAAACGGTATTAGAATGACTTCCATCATTTGAGACTCTGTTATACTACACTGATATTAAAGCACCTGCAGCCTATACTACCTGGAAAATCATATTTAGAAGCTTCGAACTTTTCTGCCTCTAGCATGATTGATTGGCCACTTAGGTCTTAGAATGATAAGAAATATAATTAACAATTTACAGGGACATAATTTCAATGTAAAAAAATATCCCAAATCATAAAGATATTGTGTGCCCCACATGGCCACTTGGAAATTTATTACTAGACCTTCTACTCGGAAAGTGAAGGAAGCAATCCATGCATTTCTGGAATGTATCTAGGGAGACATTTGTGGTCCTATACAACCCCTGTGAGGGTCATTCAAATATTTTATGGTGCTCATTGATGCTTCCTCGAAATGGTCGCATATATATTTATTATCTATGAGAAATCATGCTTTTATAAAGCTAATCTCTCATATAATTCAAATTTAAAATAATTTTCCTGATCATCATGTCAAGTCCATCAAAATGGACAATGCTGGAGATTTATTTCAAAGGCATTTGATGATTATTGCATGGCAATGAGGATTAACGTTGAGCATTTCGTACCGTATGTCCACACCCAGAATGGACTATCAAAGGCATTAATTAAAATGAATTAAATTTATTGCCCAACAGCTTTTGCAGAATTATAATTTATCAACCACATGTTGGGGATATTCAGTCCTACACACAACAACTCTCATCAACTTTAGACAGTCAGCATATAACATCTATTCACCTATGCAACTAGCGCAAGGGTCAACACCGAAAATTTCTCATTTTCGTAGATTTGGTTGAAAGGTTTTTGTACCTATACTACTACCACAGCGAACTGTACGTTCCAAAAGTCTGAGATATGCGTTGGTTAATTATGAGATAACATGCATAATCATGTACTTGGACCATATTATTGGAGATTTACATACTGCCCACTTCGCTGATAGCATATTTGACGATGATAGTTTTCCATCATTAGGGAGAGGAAATCAACCCCTTGATAAAAAAATATCAGCAAATAACGTGGCAAGCAACGGGAATCAGTGGACATGACCCGTGCACTAGTGAAAAGCATCGAAGAGGGTTGAAATACTAAAGAAAGTTGAAGGTACTCCTAATCCCGTCCAGAGGCCTCAGAATAAAAGTACGAGAACTCTGACCCCTCAAATCCCATGTAGCCGGGACACCTGGTGAAAAAGGATAGGAAGGACTTGACATAGCCAATCACCGAAGTTCCCCAGAACCAGAGACCTAGCACTAGTATGGAATCTTCAGGAAATGGCATATTGGATTTGAACATCCCTATGGAAGGAGAAACCAGTACGGATGTGTGCGCACACATCAGAGCTTAAAAACTAAAGGGATTTGCCCCCCTCGTGTAATTGGAAGTAGCGGTGAGCAAGTAGAAGAATTAGAAGAATCATCCCATGAAGAAATAGCTATAAACTATATGACCACGGGAGAGTATATGAATTGGACAACAACCAATGTCGATTTTTATTTTACAAATAAAATTGCCACAATCATTGTTCTTGATCCAGAGCCTGCATCGCTCACTAATGTAAGAAAAGATTAGATTGGGAAGATTGGAAGAAAGCAATAGAAACTGAATTATTATCTCTGAATAAAAAAGAAGTGTTTGGGCATGTAAGCCGCACGCCTCCGCATGTGCACCCTGCAGGTCATAAGTAAGTATTTGTTCGAAAGAGAAATAAAAATAATAAAGTTGTAAGATATAAAGCAAGGCTCGTTGCACATAGTTTCACTCAGCTTCCAGGAGTTGATTATGAAGAAACATATTCCCCAGTCATGGGCGGAGTTACCTTTAGATATTTAATCTCAATGGAAGTGAACTTGAATTTAGAAATAAAATTGATAGATGTGGTAACTACATACCTTTATGGAAACTTGGATTCAAATATTTATATGAATGTACCCGAAGGTATCCCTATCCTAAACCAAGACAGAGAAAATAGAAATATGTACAATGCAAAACTTAAAAAATCACTGTACATACTTAAGTAACCAGACAGGATGTGGTATAATCACTTGAGCGACTTTTGTCAAACCTGGATTTCATAATCCATAATCCTTTGTGAAAACACTGTGCTACTCCCTAAATCAGTAGGTAGCGCTCACATAATACATTGCTGAATCATTTCATATATAACGTGGACTGAACCATTCATGATAATACAAACATCAGAGTTTTAAATAGACAACATCGGGTCGATTTTACAAAAGGGGCCATACAGGCCAAATTAGTACATTACATAAATTACAAAAAACGGTAGCGGAAGCAAAAGGGTGGAGCGCGTCTCTCCACATGCAAGCAACAAGGGTAGCTCGTGTATAACGGATATTAATCAATGTCTTGGGAAATATTGGTTGTACGCAAGTACCAACAGAGTCCGCTAAAATGAGGCGAGACCTAGACTAAGGAACTAAACTACCCAGAAAAAATCCAAAACAAGGATTAGGTGAGCCTGAAACATTATTTATCCCACCCGCGGAGTTTTATAAATAGAACTAACTCTTGTAAGTTCCCATGCCTACCCTTGACCGTGGGCACGACTGTTCGTCCAATTTATTACTATGTAGAGACTGTACACTTTACCTACAAGAGATAATCGTCTTGATATATACACACATTTCCTTAGACGTGTGAATCAAGGGAGATTACCACAAGGTCTTTACAAGGCATCCCTCGGCATGTGCTACACCCGCTAAGGTTTCACCTGAGTAAGGTTACGCTCACGGAGACCCGTCAACCCTTACCCAGACCCCCTTTTGTGCCATATGATTTACGCTCGTAAAGACTCGTAAGTCGTACACCCCAACCCGTAGCCCCGAAGGATCATGGCGAAGCGGGTTCTTCAATGGTGCAACTCGTATAGATAGACACCAATTATTTAGCCAGGTCGTTACCATTATTAGACTTGTGGTTGTACTGTTTTACATTGGGAGCTCATCATAGGATTAAGTCCTTAAAAATTATCTAGGCGGTTCATTCCACGTGCCAACCACGTAACAATATATTTTGGGCTACATTAGTACCCAACCACATACTCTTCATCATACCATCCGCCCAGATAGGGTATTAGCAAAATTTTAGGGTTTTGAGAAGTACAAACCAAATTATCTCAACCATTTCAGTCATTTTCCCCAATGACTACCCAAAACCAAGTTTTATGTTTAAAGGATGATTATTGTGGTAGTTAATACCCCGATACTTAAGCAAGACTAGCATGATGCTTAAGTACAAATATAACTAGTAGGTTACCACATAATTACTAGGGTGACAAGGATTAGGGAAATCAGTTATCAAGGAAATGGTGTAATAATTAGTTAATAATAAAGTTGGCATTTAACTACCTTAGGATTATTTGACATACATTTGAATGAGAAATTAAAGCATGCAATTTGATATTTTTAAAGAACATTATTTGCAATAAATGTAGGTTCAATATGATCAAAGTATTGACTCACCTGAGTCAAAGGCTAGAGGATCTTGGTATTCTTGATCTTGGTCGAAATGGATGTTTCCTGCTTTTTCGAACTCTACTCGAACGAACATACATGAAAAGAAAAGATAGACAAACAAAGTAAATAAATACCAAATAGATAATAAATGAACTCCAAAATTAACCAAACTAGTACCAAAATGTAGAGCTAGAATTTACAAATTTTTAGGTACAAATTTTATAATTTTTGGAGTTATAACGAAGGACATATGAATTTTTAAAGTTTTTCAAATGAATTTTTATTGAAAAGAAAATCAGAAAAAGAGAGGAGAGAGGAAATCCCGGTGCTGACATGTGGGTCCCAGCGTACAGTGTCACGGCACACGAAACATCATTAGCGATCGGCTAATCACCGATTAGCCTTAACTTGCTACAGTAATGCCGAAAAAATGCGCTATAGTGTTGTCTTCTCCCGACAACATAGAGCAGGGGGGAGGCCAGGGCGGCACGGCACGGCGCGTCGCTTGCGGAGGGAGGAGCGGCGGCGTCGGGGAAGGGCAAAATGGGTTGCCCTCAATGAGGCAGAGCCGGTGACGGCGGTGGTGGCACCGGAGAATCGCTGGAGCAGTGGCGCGACAACCGGAGGCGATGATAGGGCTTCAGTGTTCCTTGCCAAGAGATCGTGGGAGCACGAGGTTGGCGAGGGCTCAAGGAGCTCACCAAGCCAAGAATGGCGGCCGGAGGTGGACGGGTGAGGAAGATCGGCGGTGGGGAAGGGCGGCCGGAGGCGAGGTAGAAGGCTGATTCTGGGTGCTTCGGTGGACCAAAATCGAATTAACTCAGGGGGTGACTTCCTCGCCTCCTGTGACACGATATGACAGCGGTGGCATGGCGAGAGGGAAACGGCGGCCGAAATCGGGGGCGACGAGCTTTCTTTTGGTGGAACTTACCAATGGAGAGGGAAACGAAACAGGGAGTGCAGGGGAATGTGTGAGCTTCTTTATAGCCAGAAGGGTGGTGGAGATGGCCAGTGGGGAGGCTTGGGGTGTGCGATGGCCGAGGTAGCACTGGCAGTAGAGCCGGGCCGAAGGCGTGCGCACGGGCGCAGAGATTGCAGAGCGAGGGGAGGAACGGGAATCCGGGAGAGAGGACGCGGCGCTGACGTTAGGAGGCGGCGGGCGCGGAGGAGCTAGGGCAGGCGTGGGGAGGCCGAGCTGGATAGGTACACGGGCAAAGCGACAGCGGCGTGCCACTGGGCGCGTACTGGGCGTGAGAGGGGAACGCGAGAGAGAGAGAGTTTGGAAATTTGAAGATTTTTGAAGTTTGAAACTTGAAGCAAACTTGAGTTTGAAACTTGGTTTTTAAAATTTGAAGTTTGAGTTTTTGAGAGGTTTTGAATTCAAAAACCAAATTCTGAATTCACTGTTCCATAATTGAAAAATGGATGTTACAACTTTCTATGCAAGGAAGGTTGCACGAATAATGAGGATTGTCCCTGTGTATTTATACAATGAACCCCTAATGGATTTTGTATATTCTCAGTGTATGTAGATGATCTGAATGTCATCGGATCCCTGGAAGATATTAAGAAAGCAAACTCTTACCTAGAGTCAGAGTTCTAAATGGAAGATTTTGGTAAGACCAAATATTACCTAGGCATGCAGCTTGAGCATATCCCTGAATAGATATTAGTTCATCAATCAACCTACACTCAAAAGGTGTTAGAATGGTTCGGCTTTGAAAAGACATACCCTTGGAAAGTACCGATGGTCGGAAGATCTTTGCAGCAAGATAAGGATTCATACAGACCTAGAGAAGAAGGAGAAGATGTCCTAAGACCAAAATTCCCATACTTAAGTGCAATAGGGGCACTCATGTATTTAGCAAACTGTTCTATTCGGTCCACATCCCAACAGAAGAGGAAAACTTAGCCTTTTTTTTTTAATAGATCCAAATTACAATGTGACTGTGCGAGTAGAAACTTTTGTCTTCACATCATAATTCATGAGGTTCCAATGTAGCTGCATATTCAAGTAATGTAGGATTAGGCTCCAGCGGCTATTAGTACCTTTGAGGTTCGATGTTTGAATAGGTAACAGATAAAAGGGCAACGGTCATATCCTGAAACTGTTTGTGTTGTTAACCGCATACGACATTAGGATTAAACATGAACTCTGCTTAACAATTAGTATTTGGCGTAGTTAATACTTAATAGCCATACACAATGAAACAGTATAGACAACAAATTACCAACTATGCAAAAAATCTCATACCATGTCTTGAACAATTAGTATTTAAGCCTCTACAACCTCATGGGGTGACTTTCGCAATAGGTATAAACCCACCTATAGCTAATAATGTCAAGTTCCTCCACCCAAGCTCTAATCATGGAGCTTCTAGAAGAAGTAAGCCCCTCGACAAACCTTCAGCTATCTCATAAATGCATTTGTCTTAACGGTCTGCTATCTGGAAGGCTACCCATGGAATTTGTGGTGGGGAAAAAAGATTCCACTTAGAATTTGTTTGGAAGTAAGAGTGTAGGAAAACGAGGGGGGAGCAAAATCCCTTTTGAGGTCATATGGAATTTCCCTTAACCCTAAAGCCATCAGTTGCAATAGTACAGAACAGGAGGAACATAGCTTAATTTGTACCGCTAAATTTGCTATTATATTGCAAGTTGGATCGTATTATGAGCAACATAATGTATCTGATCCTCCCGCGAAGGGGTCATCGTCACCAACCGGAGGATTAGATTTGGAGGCGACATGCATACCATGATCTTATCTAACAATGTATCCGATCGTGCAAAGAAGGAGCTGTCTCAGCCAGAGGAATTGATGATACTAAAAGCATGCAGTTGCTGTCTGCATAATTTCAGCTTAGAAATCGATGTCTTGGTACTTTTTGCTATTCCCCTGTCTCCTGCTTACGTGTCGAGACAGCGGCTAGTTGTAATCTGCAGCTTCTTTTCCGCCCCCATTCTTTCGGCAAAAGCAGATGGGAGTACAAGTGTTACTACTGTTATGTAATCTTTGTGTGTACCATATATCTAGCTTTAAAGAGGATTTATTTTTCGTATTTTAAGTAGTATTTGTTATGAATATTAGGAAATCTGGACTAATTTAGCCCCATTACGTAACAAAAATTCCAAAAATTGCCTCGATAATTTCAAAATTCCAAAAATAGCCCCCCCCCCTCGTGGTACTAACTGTCGTCGGGGACGGCAGCAACTTGGTTATTGCCGTCCCCGACGGCAGCAACTTGGTGCTGCCGTCCCAAGGGGCAGCACCAAGGTGCTGCCCCACGTGGGCAAATTTTTTTTTTCAAAAAAATAATTAATAATATTTGTTGTACGATTTTTTAAATATGTAAAATGAGCTCAAACAATTATGAAATTTTTTGTGGAGCCTCCTGGCATAGTTTTTATGCTTGTGTAATTTTTTTAAAATTTTATGCATTCTTTTTTTTTCTGCAAAATTCATTAAATTCTAATGTTTGTAGGAATTTTATAATATAGCAAATGAGGTCCAAACATTATGAATTTTTTTCCATAGTCCCTACACAGTGGACTTGATTGTGTAAATTTTACAAAATTATATATGCTCTGAAATTGTCTCGACAAATTCAGGGTTTAGGTCTCAAAAATTAGGACGAGACGTTTCGGAAATTAGAGTTTCATGATTTCATGTGACTTGAAATGTGCGAAGTTTGGTACGACATGACTACTCTTGGCCCCTATGGTTCTCCATCACATTTCTTCTGTGAAAGTAGAGTACGGAAAAGCAGAGTACGGAAATTAACTTAACTGAAAGGGCTGAGAACGTTGCGATTACGGAGAAACCCTAAAACATAGCAGAATCGATACCGATGTGAATGGTTATCTCTAGAATTCCACCAGAAAAGGCATACTTTGATGGCTCAATGAGGCACAGACACGTAACTACATTGCAACCGTGTATGACAAAAGCACGTTACATGTGGTCACATGGTATGATGGTTCGGCTAATTACTTTACCATGGACGCTACTACTACGATAACTTGCGACACGAGCTTCTGGACCATGTAAGTACGTATGCCTTTAGGGGATAGTTAAAACATAGCGAATAGGAGGGGGACTACTACGGACTAGCCCGACCTACTGCGTGGACCGGGGCCATTTGCCCTTTATTGCGAGCTCGGCATTGTACTCCTCGCCTGCCGCCCTGGCCTCGGCCGCCATTTCCCGCTTTTCCTCGCTCTCCCTCTCGCGTGCCTCGCGCCTCGCGCTCTGCGACGCCGAGATGGTCCCGAGTCTCCCGGCGGATACGCTCGTTGTGCTCTTCAGTCCAACGATCCTCCTCCCGGATCTCGCGTCCCCTTTCTGCATTCCACTCCTCAAAGTCGAGCTGCCACTGGTTGTGTGGGTGGATATCTAGGTCGATCCACTTGCGGAAGCCACATAGCGGCTCCGGGGACTGCGGGTAGACAGGAGAGATTGTTAGTGCGTACTCTGAAAGAGAATTGGTATGATATATTACTGTTAGTACTCCTTATCGGCTGCCGATAGCTGCTCGTATCCCAACGGCGGTCGGGATAGTCAGAGGAGTAGTTAGGACATCCCCAGTAACGCATGCCGAGGCCGAGTGGTGCTTGGATTTGAAGAACTTGCATGTGTCCTCGCACCCAGAGGAGGCGGCCTCCTCTCGGACGGGTGTTGCGCGAAGGCTCGTTTGGAACGCTCGGCTGGGGTTCTTTGATACGGGGCTTCATTGCGGAGAGCGCCATCCGGCAAGTCGCTCTTCTTGCGGACCGGGCCTCAGCGACTCTAACTTGTTCGGCCGCGCCATTGAAGCCCTTGCTAGATCACGGATCTCGTCCCATTGCTTCTTGAGGTTGTCCGTCCCAGCGTGGTGAAGCAAGCTCTGGTGTAGTGTTTGGTTTGGTTGTGTGGTTTTCTCTCGTAGATGACTTGCACCTCCTTTTATAAGCCAGAGGGTTGGCATGACGTGTGATGAGTCACGCGCCCGATCTTCCGATAGGTTCGACGGTTCGTCGTGAGGACGTTGACGCTTTGAGGCTTCCGATCAGCGGATCGTCACCCGAAATTCGCTACACCCGCACGCCTGTCGTTATCGACCATGCTTGCACGCGATCGACCTTACCACGAAGGTTATTGTTCCTGCAAGCAATCAAGCAACTCACAAGAACAAGGTAGATGCAATCTGAATTGTATTGCGATATGGATGAAGTTTACAAGTGGGGTTCTCAAACCGATAATCGCGAAACCGCAATTGGCGTAATAATCTAAGAAAACCCGCCTCTAAACTATGGTGGCTCTCGATATATATATAGGGGAACGTGAGGAGGTCGACCTATTGTTGTTGGCCGTGGGATGAAGCGTACACAACACGGACTCCGACCTCGTTACGCTTACAAAGTCTTATTAGTTTTCAAACGTGACGCAAAGACCTTGTGTTGCGATTTACGGTCGAAGATCCGTCGTAGGACTGGTCCTAGGGTGGTCTTGAGGAGTCCATGCTATCGTTGGTCGTAGATTGTGTCCAACGAGTATCTTGTGCTCGCTTTTCTAGTCGAGATTGCTCCAATCGAATCAACTAGTCGTAGGTCTTCTTGTAGTGGTCGTAGATCTTCTTGCAGGTCGTAGACCTTCTTGAACCTGGTCGTCGCCCTAGATTCCCGAGTACAAGTAAATCATCTCCTTTAAGCAAAGATCATGTAGTTCTCAAATAATACACTCAGCTTTAAACGACTTTACCTGATCGATTAAGTGACGTGCTCTAGTTCTTGTTATAGGACCGTGTAATTCAGCACCCAGATCTGGAGGGTCTTGTGTAGTGCATACCATCGATCTTATCTAACAATGTATCCGATCGTGCAAAGAAGGAGCTGTCTCAGCCAGAGGAATTGATGATACTAAAAGCATGCAGTTGCTGTCTGCATAATTTCAGCTTAGAAATCGATGTCTTGGTACTTTTTGCTATTCCCCTGTCTCCTGCTTACGTGTCGAGACAGCGGCTAGTTGTAATCTGCAGCTTCTTTTCCGCCCCCATTCTTTCGGCAAAAGCAGATGGGAGTACAAGTGTTACTACTGTTAATCTTTGTGTGTACGATATATCTAGCTTTAAAGAGAATTTATTTTTCGTATTTTTAGTAGTATTTGTTATGGATATTAGAGTTGATCTGATACCCCCTTCGGAATATGTAGAGCCTTTTTTGAACGCGAGTACTAGCCTGTACTAAATAAAAAGATACCTATTGCAATCAGTTTGATGTGAGCAATAGAGGAAAAAAAAAACAGAAAAGCTGCCATGCATGCAGCGTCAAAATCTCTCTTTTCTTCTGCACAGCGTGTTTTGCATTAGTGTTTTGCATTAGTGGATTAGTTGGTTATCATCTAGTGCATGTAGTGGTCTACTTGATTGTATTAGTGGGGAGGTTACATATCATATTGCAGCTATAAAAAATATTATAACCAGTTTGTTTTAAGTGGGAATAAGAGAGAAAGAAGGAAAGGTACAGACAGTTGTGCAGCACAAAACTCATGTGTTCCTCTTCGTGTGTGTGTTCTAGAGAAGAAAAAATGAGCAAGTTATCTCCGGGAGATGGGCCTACAATTGATATCAGGGCAAGGAAGGCTTAGTGCAGCACGACGACAACGACGTGATTTGGTCTCCTACTAGTCCTAATGTTCAGGTGAAGATCTCTGTCCTAACATTCTGACATACAGAAAACAGCGATGGTAAAACTTGCATAACTTTTGATTGGCAACTCTAAAAAAAATGTTCTTTATCAACTTGGAAAGCTTACAGAATTATCTACAACATTCATTTTGGGAGGAATTTCTATTCGGCTTCTAAAAAATTCAAATTGGCCAGACAAGACAATATGCCAATTCACGTCAACCCTCTTGGACAGTCGTGGTAAAACTACGATAACTCCTAAATCGTACGTCCAAATCAGATGATCTCAGTGCCAAAAGAAAGATAAAGACGAGATCTACAACTTTCTAAGAGGTGAACACGTCAGAAAATGAACGGAACATACCCAAATCTGACGACCAACTGAGGCGCAGGGGAGAGGTGGGGAGAGGCGGCGGCCACTAGAGGGGAATAGGGGGAGGGGGTGGGGCATTAGTGTTTTGGGGGGGGGAACCCCCCCCCTTGGCCGGCCACAAGAGAGGCCTCTCCTGGGCCACGGCCCGTGGCCCAGGTTGTTGAACAAATGCGGAAAACCCCCTCTTCTATCTAGGTTTTGCTATTCCTTTTTATCCCTCTTTCTCCTCCCGACTAGTTCTTCAATTTACCGAACCGAAACCGGGATATTACATTCTACCCCCCTTAAACAGAATTCGACCCCGAATTCTTCCAAGGTTAACACGCCAAAGTAGAAGCTACTAGAACCAAAGTATCACGTACCTGTGGTAAATAATTCTGGGAATTGCTCGCGCATGCGAGATTCCAACTCCCAAGTGGCTTCCCTCTCTGATTGGTGGGTCCACAATACTTTGACATATACCAACGTCTTGTGCCTCAGCACTCGCTCTAACCTTTCCAAGATACGCACTGGTCGAGACTCAACTGTGAGGTCTTGCTCAATCGTCAGTGGCTCCAATGAAATCTTATGCTCTGGGTCCTTCAAAAACTTCCTCAGTATCGAGACGTGAAACACATTATAAACACCCCGCATTGTCGAACCCGGGAACGAAGGATCCCGAATTCTCCGTGTTCATACACTAGTCCAGGATTTCCAGTGTACACAGTCACAAAAAATGTTATCACAAACATATCCAGCGTATATATTTAATAAGCATAGAGTTTATTACAACTGGGGCCGGAGGCCAAATAAAACATTAAGCGGAAGCAAAATATAATGGTAAGCCACACGATACGCCACAGGCAATCGCCCGGAGGTCGCCGCCTAATCGCCCCGCTCCTCACCTTCGGATAGCGTCTTCTCCGAATAATAATATTCAAGAAGAGTGAGCACTACAACCGTGCTCGCAAATTACACCCAATCTGTAATTTAGAATGCATGCATAAGTTATTCAAAGGAAGGTTGTAGGGTTTATTTGCATAAATCAACATTTTGGTTTAAATAGTTATACTAAGTTTCAAGGCACATTTTCATTACATAACTAAAATCGATTTAAAATTCATCATTTTATAGTGGATAACCTCCATATGAAACATGGTGAAGGATACCCTCCTATCACAAGGCTACCCGCCCAAATTTACCACAAGGATTAACCATCCTCAAGTCATGTCCAAAGTTATTTTAAAACCAAAAATAAATCTAACTTAGAGTGGCTTTGCTCAAGATGTCCATAACCGGACACGGCTATTCGAATAGATTTACACTGCAGAGGTGGTACAACTTTACCCACACGAGATAATTTGCCAGTTATGTCGGCCAATACACGCTTCCTTAGGCGTGTGACTAGGCAATTATCACAAGGCGTTTCCAATGCATTACCTCAATACCAATATGCCCGCTAAGGTTTCACTTCCATTAGGCTAACCACCTGCCGGAAACCCCCTCTTGCGCCAAGTGGGAATAAAGTCTAACCGACACCCACACAACAAAAATGGCATAAACAATACTGAGGTAATACAAATTATTAAGCCTGGTTCTGCCCATACAGAACATGTGGTAGTACGGTGGAGCTTTTGCAAGATGCGGCTCAAAGGCCGGTCCTTAATCTACTTGGGCAACTTTCAATAGAAACCATGGGTCTCAGTCCTAACCAGACAGGCCCGTCCATGTTTGCCCAATTATAAACCATTTTCTTTTATTTTTAATTTTCAAAGACATTTGCAAAAGTCCACCATGACAAAGCAATGTCATAGGCTTTTTATCAATTTATGAAATTTTGGCTAAATTCTCCCAAAGTCAAATATTTCATGGTCTAAGCATTTGCTATGCATATATTTATTTTTTTAAATTCATTTGACTAAGGTTACAAGGAATTGATAATACAACAATCAAATTTGGCTATACAAAGGAATTGGAATGATTAAATATTTAAAAATAGGAATTTAAAATAATTAAATACAATTATGCATGCAATAATAATTTAAAACAGAAATTAAATAATTTTAAATATTGGGGGCAAAATGGTCAATGGTGTAACTTGCCTTGCTCAAATTCCTGGTATTCTACTTCTTCAATAGGGTCAAGCTCTCCGGAGTCGTCAAAATCTATACGCGAGAATATTCCAAATTCAAACAGAATTTAAATGAACACAAATAAATTCAAATGAAAATTCAAATTAACTCCAAATTAAATAATTTTGGTTTAGTTAGCTAGATCTTGATTTTATATAAATTTAGAAATTTGAATCACCTAAATCGGAGTTTGTGTGAAGAAATACGAGCTCCTGGAAGTTTAAATCTAAATTTAATTCCAAAAATCAGAATTTCCAAATTTTCCGAATTAAATTTCTAAAGGAAATTCCAATTATTGCGCAAGCATGCGTCAGCGGCACTGTTCACAGAGAATGACATGTGGGCCCAAACAGTCATGGACTGAGTCCACGGCGCTTTCCAAGTTCACGGTGGACTCGGCCACAAAGACTGATGTGAAGGAGCTACTCTGGTTGGCACGCTGCGCCGCCGCCGCGGCAGCCACGCTGCCGACTTGATCGCCACGCACGCAAAAGTGATGAGGTGGCGCCGAGGTGGCTGCCCACGCCGGCCGGAGAGAGGCGCGGGTTCCAATGGTACCGCGAACGCGGCGGCGGTGGCTCGGTGAGGTGCGCAAAATACTCAGAGACGACATCGATGCGAGGCGGCACTCGCTCGGCGGTGGAGAGTGGCCGGAAGATGGTCGGCGACGGCGAGAGGCGGCGGCGAGGTTCGGTCGTTGGCGGGGAGGGTGCTCCGGGGATCTCCAGGCGAGGACGAGGCGCGCACCAGGATCGCCGGAGGACGCTGAAGCTGATGGTGCGGTCGCGGTGGCCGGGGAGTGCTTGCTGTCGCCGGAATCGAAGAAGATGGAGCTTCGGCCACCGAGGGGGAAAACTCCAATTGACGGCGAGAGAGAGTGAGCGAAGTTACGAGAGTAGGTGGAATGGAATGTGGGAGAGAATGCGCAGCCGGGGGCGGCTTTTATAGGCGAGGGAGGCCGGGAGATGGAGATCGTGGGCGGCAGTAATGGCGGTGGCGAGAGAGGTGGGGGCGTTACCGGGCGAAATGACGGGGGGTAAAGCCGGGGATGAACGCAGCAGAATGGGTGACTTGAACGCCAGAATCGCGGGAGTAATGGGGGAAGGAATCACGGAATTGAAGAACTCCCGAGGTGCGGTAATGGCGGCGTCGCGCGGGGAAGAAGGAGGCGAGGAAGACGACACTGTGCAGCGGGCCCCACCTGACAGCGAGACAGAGAGAGGGAGAGAGGGCGCGGGCGGATTGATTGTCGGCCGTCCGATTTTGATCGGACGGTCCGCGTTACTCGCAGCGAGAGTTGGGCGAGACGCGATGCAAGTCGGGCTTCGCCCAGATCAGAAAGCAGAAGATTTTAAATTCTTTTTAATTGATTTAATTCCGTAAATTCAAATAAGCTTTAGAAAATAGTAAATAAAGTCCAAAAATTTTGAGAAAATTCACGTAAATTCTATGAGGCATTACGGACTTAAATAAAATAATTCCAACTTTTAGTTGGTAATAGATTTTGCACATAAATTCTTTTAGCCTTAATATACTTTAGGAAAAGTTTTTAAAAATTCGGAAAATCCACAAAAATTAATAAAATCTTATTTTTAATCAAATTGAAATTTTGGTGTTACACGCATGGACTCGGAAGGTCCAGCGGTAGGCTAACTTCCCAATTCTTGCAATAATTGGGAAAGGTCCAACGCACCTCTGACTAAGCTTCCCTTTAGTGCCGAATCGGACAATGCCTTTGGTGGGGGACACTCTCAAAAGCACCTGGTCTCCCATCGCAAACTCCAAGTCACGCCTCCTCACATCTGCATAACTTTTCTCGCCGCTTCAGGTCGCTAATGATTCTCGTCTCACCATGGCCACACGCCGATCGTCTTTCAATCAAGTCCGACCCTAAGATCGCCTTCTCACCCATCGCATCCCAAAGCAAAGGGGCGATCGTCATTTCGCCATATAGAACTTCAAATGGTGCAACTCTAATCTTTGGAATGGTAGTATTGTTGTAAGCAAACTCGTAAGTGGCAATTGGTCCTCCAGTGCCGCTCTCCATGACAAAACACAAGCACGCAACATGTCTTCCAATGTCTGAATTGTACGCTCTGACTGTCCATCTGTCTAGGGGTGGAACGTTGTACTAAGACGAAGTTGTGTGCCCAAGGCACTCTGCAGAAACTTCCAAAACTTGGACACGAACTTGGCATATCTGTCTCGAGATAATGGTCTTGGGCACCCATGCGCCTCACTATTTCCCGCATATAGATAGGAGCCAAATCACTTGGTCGAATCGGTCGTGCGGATGGGAACAAAGTGCGCCGACTTGCTTGAATCGATCCACTATCACCCAAATCGCATCCTTTCCTCGTGGCGATCGAGGTAACGCGACCACAAAATCCATAGAGATATCATCCCAAGGCCATTGAGGGACCTCTAATGGCTGTAATAACCCTGTAGGTTGTTTATGTTCTGCCTTCACTTGTTGACAAACACCACAAGAGGCTACATAGTTAGCTATATCCACTTTCATTCTTTTGCACCAGAAGTTTTGCTTCAAATCACGATACATCTTCGCCTCACCCGATGAGCAGAATATGGGGTGCGATGTGCTTCCTCAAGATGTCATTTTTACCTCCGCCTGTGGCACACAAAGGCGACCCTTAAACCGCAAAGCACTGCACTCCATCCAAACCGAAATCCCTTCCTTGCCCATATCCATACGCTTCGACCCTCAAATAAGCGATCATATCTTGTTGTGCTTCCCGCATACGCTTTGGGATGGCTGACTCTAAGATCAACTGTGTCTCCACACGTGCCGTGCCCGCATAGCAATAGGATATCCCCCATGCGGTCAAAATCAGCAATAAGGCAATCCAGTAGCGGTGTCGCTTATGACTAAGAGCATCACTACCACATTGGCCTTGCCAGGTGGTACCGAATTGTAAGATCGTAATCCTTGATCGGCCCGACCATCTGCTACGCCTCAAATTTCGATCATCCTTCGTAAAGATATACTTAAGACTTTTGTGATCTGTAAATACATCACAAGTCTCACCATACAAGTAGTGTCTCTAAAGCTTCAATGCAAACACCATGGTGGCCAACTCTAAATCATGGGTTGGGTAATTCTTCTCATGTTTCTTCAGTTGCCTTGATGCCTAAGATAAAACCTTACCATCTTGCTTAGGACGCAACCCAACCTAACTCGAGAAGCATCAGAGAAAACCGTGTAACGCTTCTCGGGCTCAGGAACCGTGAGAACAGGAGCAGTCACCAACTTTTCTTTCAAGGTTTGAAAACTGCGTTCACAATCATCATGCCACCGAAACTTCACATCCTTCTAAGTGAGCCTAGATAAAGGCTTGGCAATGATGGAGAAATCCTGTGCAAATCTCCGATAATATCCTGCCATTCCAAGGAAGCTTCTCACCTCTTTGACATTGGTCGGCCTTCCCCATTCTACCACTGTGGAAACTTTACTTGGATCAACTAATATTCCCTTTTCATTGATGACATGCCCCAAGAATCCCACCGAGACGCCCGTAACTCAGACTTTTTCAACTTAGCATAAAGCTTATGCTCCCTTAGCGTCTCCAATACAAGCCTCAGATGATGCCCATGATCTGCTTCAGTCTTTGAGTAGATCAAAATATCATCAATAAAGACGACTACAAAGTCATCCAAATACTCATGCAGCATCCTATTCATTGTCTCAATGAAAGCAGCATGGGCGTTCATTAGTCCAAAAGACATAACTTTAAATTCAAATTGCCCAGACCTTGTGGAGAACACCGTTTTCTCAATATCCTCCTTTCGGACAGGAATCTGATTGTATCCCGACTGGAGATCAATCTTTGAAAATACTTTTGCCCCTCTCAACTGATCAAATAAATCTTCAATACATGGCAAAGGAGATTTATTTTTAATGGTCAGCTGGTTGAGAGCATGATAATCAATACACATGCGCCAACTACCATCCTTCTTCTTGGTAAATAACACAGGAGCTCCCCACGGAGACACACTGGGATGAATAAGATCTTTCGCCTTTAGATCGTCCAACTGCTTCTTTAATTCCTCCTGAAAAGGACGTGCCAGACGGTACGGGGTCATAGAAACCGCTCGAGCGCCCGGCACTAAATCAATCCTGAACTCCACTGGGCGTGGTGGAGGCATACCGGGCAACTCTGCCGGAAATACGTCCAAGAATTCCAGAACCACCAGGGTACTTCCTGCAATCAAAGCCGAACTCGGCGTCTCTACTAATGACAAGAGAAATCCACTCTTTACTGCTCTACTACCAGTATACAAAATAGCCAGCACACTGAGTGAATAGGAAGGGGCACCACCCAGAAAAACTATCTCACCTTGGACGGAGCTTGTAGAGTTACTGTCCTCCAAAAGCATGATATGACAGCACGGTAACTATGCAATCAATCCATACCCAAAATAACGTCAAGTGGTTCCACCTTCATAACCATTAGATTAGCAATAAAGTCTTCTCCATCTAACGAAATCACACAACCGGGACAGACTGTGGAACTAGAAAGAATTCCCCCAGGCGAATTGGCTAGAACAGACTGAGCTATATGCTGCATACTCAAATTTGCCCAGCTAGCAAACTCTAATGATGCAAAAGAGAAAGTAGCCCCGGAATCAAACAAGACATAAGCCTCAACTGAATCTACCAGAAGCGTACCTGTCACCACATCAGGACGACCCACTGACTCAGCAGTTGGCATGGCGTAGGAGACTGAGGCTGGGGCGGCTGGAGCCCCAACACCGTGGTATGGTGGTGCAGTAGCTGTTGGAGGTGCTGAAGGCGCCACAAAAGGGAACATTGCCGCCGGGGAAGGCGGCCAAAAATGCCCTGGTGGTGGAATCCCTCCAGGAGTAGGGTAGTAGGGTTGAGGCTGCATCCAAGACTGAGTAGGAGTAGCTGCAAGCATCTGCACAGACCCTCGAGAAGAAGTAGCTGGCACTAGAGCTGACTCTTGAATTGGCTCCCACTTGATAATACTGGTAGGGTTCTGCCTACAAACCAACGACTTGTGACCATCCCGACCATAGTGGCGACAAGAACCCGACTAGGTACACTTCGAAGCACGATGATCATTGCCACACTTGAAACACTTCATACCTTGCCCTGGGACCGGACGCATCCGAGGAGTACTCGATGACGATCGAAAAGTGGAGTTGACTGTGGCTTTGAGACCCTGGACTTGAAGGAATTCTGCGGGCCCTTGAACTTCTTGGAAACTGGCTTCAGTGATGAACCACTTCCTCCTCCGAAACTCTTCCTCTGACTGCCACCAGTACCCTCAGAAACCATGGTACCTCCTGTACCTTGCAAGTCTTCCCCAAGCTGCATCTCTAGCTCCATGCCCCTGGCTTGCTCTACCAGGGAGCTAAAATCACGTAGCTCCAAAAGCCCCCAACACCTGACGAAATTCCTGCCGGAGCCCTCTACGAAACCTCTTAGCCTTCTCCACCTCATTGGTAGCCACAAGCTGAACGGCGGATTAAGTTGTTGAAACCCACTTCTGCATCACACGACATCTTACCATGCTTGAAACTGTTCAAGGATACCACAATCCTCTCCACAAATGAGGCAGGATAAAACCTCCTCCTGAACTGCTCCACAAAAAGTTCCCAAGTTGCTGGTCCATGGGCAGCGGTTCAAGCTGACAGGACTCCTTCCAACAGAGATCTGCTTGCCCTTCAATCGAAAGGCCACGAATCGAACCCTCACTCAAGTCAAACCCAACGCCCAGATGCCTCTCTATGTGTCGCATGACCATTAGCAAAGATCCACCGGCATGCCCAGCCCATCAAAGGTGTCCAACCTCAAGGCATTCCACTGATGCAGCCCCATAGCAACCACTGCGGGTACTACCGCAGGAACCATCTCAGCGCCTGCGAAGAAAGTGCCGAGGAGCCTGGTTTCCCCGAACATTCAAGCAACCTCCTCTTCGATCCCACGAACTAGCCTCCCGCCACAGAGTTACAACTTGGGGCGAGGCACTTCCGGCCTCGCCCAAAGACCTTGCCGACCACGACCACGACCACGACCTCTACCCCTTGCCATCTCTAAATAGCACAAACAAGCACAAATATTCAAACGTTAAGTACACAAACGACTAAATTAATAAACAGAAACGTAGATGCAATGCCACCCAAAACCCATCTACTGTGCTTAGTGTGTCAAAATTAATGCTCTCATTTACCACGGACCTACAGCCCGCTCTGGTACCAACTGTAACACCCTAGCCCAACAAGAGCTTGGAATGCTACTAAAATAACAAGATAAACATAATTAACTAAAACTCTTTACCAAATTCCGGCAGAACCTCCTTTGTATAGTTACTATATTGGAGGTTCCCACAAGCAAATATAACAAGAGGTAGTCTACTTAAAAAAATGATCCAAACATAACCCACGTAGGCTATTCATCTTTATCAAATAGACATCTGAAAGTAGATCATAAGTATCCAATTTTTAAACTCCTTTATTACAGTCTAATCCAATCAAGTAATGATCATAAGCAAAATTTTAGATAATTCATCCATCTACTGAATTAATTTTCCTTTTACTCTCATGTGTGTATATAGTGCGAGCGTGCAACTACCCTAGCCCTTCCTTTCTCCCATGCATGCCGATCTCATACAGGTACCTAAAACACAACAAACAACAAGGGGTGAGTCCAAAGTCTCAGCAAGCATAATAATTGGTAACAACAGTATAAGAAAGAAATCCATCAATTATACATCACAAATATATTCACCGAATAAACCACATACACATGACATGCAACCTGCTTATATGCTCTTTATGTTCTTTGTCTTTATCTTTGTCTTTTTGCATTTTACCGGTAATGCAAAGTGCGCATCCGTCGATGCACACCCATACCTGTGCCATCTGGCACAGGGACCTTTGCCCATACTTTGCAAGTATGAGGACCATTGCCCATGCTCTTCAAGCATGGGGACCTATTGCACGTCACCAACATTACGGGGACCCAACTCTGGCTTGATCAACACATGACCAAGACTTCAATAACTACATGATGCATATGTATGAATTCTCCATTTGACAACAATATACATCCATAACAACATTGCATATGAATATCCTACTCATACTACAAACCTCACAAACATAGTCCTTCCAACTTTCAAAGCAACCATGATAAACACGTAACTTCAGAATAATAGAGTCCATGCTCATTACGGATATATCACCAAATCAATCATGAACAGTATAAATAACCATAGAATGTATCGGTCAAGTCATTCGATAATATCTAATATAACCATGATCACACTTGCCTTAACCGCGAGAGAACGTGAGACGTGCAGAAGGCGCTGCCCCCGGGACCCGTCCACCACCTGAATAAATAGTTAACGCACACTACGGCGACAGCAGCGGGTCAAAGCAAAAATATATATAACAACCTACTCGAACTCACGAAAGGGTCTAACTCGATTCCAACCCCAAATCCTAAACGTCGATCTGTCCCCTCAGTGGACAGTCAACTTATAAAATTCATAACTTTCACTACCGGGATCCAAATTACGTGTTCTCAGACTTTCTGGAAAGGTAATTAAATTACCTAAATAAACTTAGTTGGGGAGTCCTTCTGATTATGCCATAAACTACACCTACCAAGCCAATCTACAGAATATCAATTTTTACATCGGGTTCTCTGGACAGAGCACCAAAACTACCATAACTTTTGCTACGCAACTCGGAACAGGGTGATCTTGGGCTCTATGGAATCACGACAAAACCAGATACAATATAATAGATAGGAAAGTGCCGTGATTCGGTCTCCTACTAGTCCTAATATTCAGGTGAAGATCTCTGTCCTAACATTCTGACAGACATAAAACAGCGATGGTAAAACTTGCATAACTTTTGATTGGCAACTCTAAAAAAAATATTCTTTATAAACTTGGAAAGCTTACAGAATTTCTGACATTCTGACAGAAAACATTCTGACAGAAAAAAAACATTCATTTTGGGAGGAATTTCTATTCGGCTTCTAAAAAATTCAAATTGGCCAGACAAGACAATCTGCCAATTCACGTCAACCCTCTTGGACAGTCGTGGTAAAACTACGATAACTCCTAAACCGTACATCCAAATCAGATGATCTCGGTGCCAAAAGAAAGATAAAGACGAGATCTACAACTTTCTAAGAGGTGAACAGGTCAGAAAATGAATGAAACACATCTAGATCTGACGACCAACAAAGGCGCAGGGGAGAGGTGGGGAGAGGCGGCGGCCACTAGAGGGGAATAGGGGGAGGGGGTGGGGCATTAGGGTTTTGGGGGAGTGTAATACCCCGGTCTGCTCATAGCATGGCCCATATGGCCCATGAGGAGTTGTGTGGTGGGATTAGTCCCACATTGCTTGTCTCAAGTGAGTTGTAGTGGTATATAATGCCTGTTAGATCCAAACGTAGCACCTCCGAGTTAACCCTTTTACACGAAGCGAGGACGAAAGTGTAAGTGGGGTGCTATGTGTGGGCGGGTCCGCCCCACGGTGGGCTGGGCATTGAGCCGATTTTGGGTCAGGGTGTTACAGATGGTATCGAGCATCAACTTATTTGACGCGGCGCGTGCGAGACGAGCGCGGGCATATGGTGCATGGCGCATGTGGGCGGAGTGGACACATGGCATGGCATATGTCTGACCGAACGCACGAACGTGTACCGAGGGGTGGTTCTGGGCATTTGCCGCGTATGCGGTATGCTACCGAGGGCGTCAGCCCTTAAGGGGGGGTGAGTGTAATACCCCGGTCTGCTCATAGCATGGCCCATGTGGCCCATGAGGAGTTGTGTGGTGGGATTAGTCCCACATTGCTTATCTCAAGTGAGTTGTAGTGGTATATAATGCCTGTTAGATCCAAACGTAGCACCTCCGGGTTAACCCTTTTACACGAAGCGAGGACGAAAGTGTAAGTGGGGTGCTATGTGTGGGCGGGTCCGCCCCACGGTGGGCTGGGCATTGAGCCGATTTTGGGTCAGGGTGTTACAGGGAACCCCCCACCCTTGGCCGGCCATAAGAGAGGCCTCTCCTGGGCCGCGGCCCGTGGCCTAGGTTGTCGAAAAAATGCGGAAAACCCCCTCTTCTATCCAGGTTTTGCTATTCCTTTTTATCCCTCTTTCTCCTCCCGGCTAGTTCTTCAATTTACCGAACCGAAACCGGGATATTACACGTGGCTACTGTTCACATAAACAGTACCCCACGAGTTTAGTCCCACCTCGCTATTTCTTTTAGATTTGTGGCTCCTCGTCCCCTATTTATGGAGGACGCACCTCCTCTAGTTTCTTTGGATTTTGTTTATGTTTAGTTTGCCTTCGTTGCAACTTGTATCTTTTGCGTGTGTCGACTAGACCACCCAATTAAGATCCTGATTCAAAATCCCAATTCAATTCAATATTTCAATTCCTATTTGCAATTTCAGATTGCTTTATCTTTTTATTGCGTGCTTCTTCGGTGTATGCTGGAATCGACCTTCGTGGTCAGGTCATCTGGGTATTCGTGCATGGTTGATAACGACTTGTCAATCAGTTCAGCGATTGCGTGGTTTCGAGCCTTGCGTGTTCGTAGCCAGGATCATGAGAGTTGAGCGACTACTACCGAACTTATCGCTCTCATCGAAAGATATTGCCAACAAACAAGGACCTTCGGGTTCATCGGTATGGCCCATAATGTTTGAGATGCATGTATGTGTGTAATGTTCATGACTTGCGTGTCAATGTTTATTGCAGCCCAAGGCTATCTATATTTATATAACTGCTTGCGTGTTGACTTGTGATGCTTCTTCACTCCTTGTAATTTATTACTAGTGCTACTTGGAGTAATAGCTTAGTGGGAGTAATAGCTTAGTGCAATTCGATGCAGAGTCTAACAAGGAGTAGGAGAGTTGCAAGAGGCGAGATGGATCTTCGCGTCAGGATTAAAGCAAGGGTTGCTGCATTAGCCGTCAGGACATTGCATTATTTTTGCCCTCAGGATTTATTATGAAATTAAATAATTGTTATTACGTTCCAGCCATGAGTAGAAACTTTATCTCTTCATCATGTTTGTTGGCAGAGGGTTATAAATTCATTTTCAAGGACAATGGTTGTTCTATATTTTTGAATGAAATATTTTATAGCTATGCTCCTGTTTTGAGTAGGTTGTTTATTTTAAATTTTGATGATGCACCCGTCTATAATATTAATGCGAAGAGGCTTTGGCCTAATGATATGAATACCGATATTATTTGGCATTGTAGTTTAGTTCACATAAGAGAGAAACATATGAAGAAGCTCTATGATAATAGAATTCTCAACTCATTTGATTTGGAATCATTTGAAACGTGCAAATTTTGTCTACTTGGAAAGATAACCAAGAAACCTTTCACTAGTCCAATTGAGAGAGCATCTGACTTGCTACCACTCATAAATACTGATGTGTGTGGACCAATGAGCACGACAGCTAGAGGTGGTTTTTAGTACTTCATTACTTTCAATAATGACTTTAGTAGATATGGATATATCTATTTAATGAGGCACAAGTCGGAATCCTTTAAAAAGTTCAAAAAGTTCCAGAGTGAGGTATAGAATCAACTTGGTTAGACAATCAAATCTTTACAATTTGATTGTGGAGGTAAAATTTTAAGCCATGAATTTGGTTATCATTTGAAGCAATGTGGAATTGTTCCACAGCTTACACCACCGGGCACTCCACAATGGAATGGGGTGTCCGAGTAGCGTAATCGGACCTTGTTGGACATGGTTCGATCAATGATGAGCCAATCGGATTTGTCATTGTCTTTTTGGTTTTACACTCTAGAAACTGCCGCTTTCACTTTGAATAGGGTACCCTCTAAATCAATAGATAAGACATCATATGAGATGTGGACTGGAAAGAGTCATAGGTTGTCTTTTCTAAGGATTTGGTGACGTGATGTCTATGTTAAACGTTTGACATCTAATAAACTCACACCCAAGTCAGATAAATGCTTCTTTATAGGATATCCTAGGGAAACCAAAGAATATTACTTCTACAACCGAGAAGATGGCAAAGTTTTGGTTACCCGAAATAGTACCTTTTTGGAGAAAGAGTTTCTTTCAATAAGAGTTAGTGCGAGAAAGGTGCAACTCGAAGAAATTCAGGAAACATCTGAAAGTATTTCAACACCTACTGAACCTCTACAGGATGAATAAAATATTATTGAACCTGCAGATGACGCATCAGACCCACGTAGATCTAAAAGGCCACATCAATTGACTATAAGGTATGGGCATAACGTATTATTATTGAATAATGATGAGTCTAAAACTTATGAGGAAGCAATGATGGACCCAAACTTTGAGAAATGGCCTGGAGCCATGAAATCCGAGATAGACTCCATGGGAGACAATAAGGTTTGGAACCTAGTCGATCCACTTGATGGTATTAAAGATATAGCCTAAACCATTCCTGCCGGAAGAGAAAATCTAACAGTAAGGGTTTCGGTTCATGCTCAACGGTTCGACTATGCGTGGGCGTAAGGAGTTCGACTACACGTGGTCGGAAGGAGGTTCGACTACACCTAGTCAAAAAGAGGTTCGACTACACCTAGTACAAAGAGGTTCAACTACACCTAGTCGGAAAGAGGTTCGACTACACCTAGTCGGAAGAGGTTCCGACTACCTGGTCAGAAAAAGGTTTGACTACATGATACTACTTGGTTGAGGGAGGTTTCGACTACCTGGTCAAGGGAGGTTTCGACTACCTGGTCGAATGGGGTTTCGACTACCTGGTCGAAGGAGGTCGTACGTGGCTTGGAGCCGTTAAAGGGTGACAACAGCGATGTCAACTTGGAGCAGTGGTGGAGCTACGGTGACAACGGCAATGACGATATGGTCACGTGATGTTCCAACTAACGTGCGCACTAGCACTAGAGGTGACTTGGGCCATACCGGAGTGGAGATTGGGTCAAGGAGCTTGTCGGAGATGGTCCAGTGACGAAGAACCGAGGCGGTGGCGGAGCTTCACCAAGGATAGGTCAGCTCGGGCTACAAGGAGGGAAACAAGTGGTACAGGAAGCTCAGGTTTGGCTCTAAGATGGTACAAAAGCAAGCAATTGAAGAGTGGAGAGTCTTGCTGGAGTTGGAGACGAAAGGGACTGTTTTCAGCCAGAGATGAGAAATTCCAAATTGCGTCGGTTCCTGTGAACCAAAACCCAATTAAGTTAGAGGATAGGGTCCTTGTGCTTAGGAACACATGATGATGCGAAGAGGAATGAGTAGGAACTCTTGTGGCAGCCGGAATGACGTTGGGGGTGACGGCGGCGTCTCAGGCGTGAGCTAGAGCTCACTCTCTAGCTCTCGACCCCAAGGAAGACAAAGAGAAGATGGAGCTGGGTGTTTCGGGGTAACGAAAAGGAAGAAGGAGAAGCTCTGAAGGTTTAAATAGGGTCCAGGGCGGAGAATAGCGAGGAGGCGCGCTCTGCACTGAGCTCCATAGTTAATGCAAATGCTTCAAAAACGATATGCATGCTCATGAGATGCATAATAATTGACTTTATTAAAAATGGGGATGTGACAACCGGTGAGAGCATTGGCAAAAGAACGGGAAGACGTTGCCTTGTTGCGATATTAGGATTAAGTTAGGGATTATTCTAAGATTATATACACCCTAATCACATTCCTTAGCATGTACATGCTGGATTTTGTAGTGTGATCTTTTGCTCCCTTTTGTTCCAAGTAGTTGCACATCGCCTACGGGCAGCATGTATAGCAATTATGTTGAAAAACTACAAGTCATTCCTTTTATCTTGTGTTGGCCTTCGAGCCTTAATACCCCCATTTGGATCTTAATTTAGTAACTTTTGAATGATTAGTACATGCTAGAGTTAAATTGCATGCCCACGGTCCACTTGCTCATTTTATGCTCATTTCCTCCATCATTAGTTATAGCATACACCAAAATATTAAGGGGTAGAAAAACATTAAGTGGGGTAGAAGATACCTCAAATTATGTGTTAAGCATCATGATTCATACACCTTGACCATGCCTATAGTCTCTAAGTTAACTCAAGCATATCATGTTACTCAAGTTGTTAGCAAGAATCACAACTAGAAAGGATATAAGCATGGTTAGTAGTTCATCTTGGTAATTAAAGCATGAAAATGACTAACATGTACACGTATGAATTGAAATTTCCCTTAATTTTCTTTATCTTAAAATTGTTAACCAAATTGGGATTTAACGACTTGCCATGCTCATATAGAATCCTTGCACGAATATGAAATTTTGGATGTCATGGATGTTGTAGTTTGATGTGCTAAATTTTGTGGAGTTAAAGAACATGTTTGTCTTTTAATCGATGAGAAGTGAACTGGTTATAAGATGAACTGAGTATAGCTCATTTTTAACTTTGCCCAACTAAAAGTCTTTAAACCATGTTAGGGCAGCATGTGTTGTTCTATGCTCTTTATGCAAAGTGAAACCAATTCCTTATTACTGTGCAATGTTTGACCTGGACTGAAAGAAATGTGCTCCAGTGCTATTAGGTGATCTAAAAAATCTTGAAATTATGTACATGAGAACCAGATGGTGTGTAGTACAAATATAATTTTTCCAGAATTTATCAAACTTGTTTTGCCTAGAAATTAATTCAAACACTTTGGAGGGATGTTCTGGCCAATTTTGAATTTGGAACTAATAGGAAGGTCTAGAATACTAGGCCCCAATTTTTCCATTGTTAGTATCACCGCAATAACCTACCAGAATTTTTATGGAATTTTTGAACTTAATTTCACTGGTGTTTGAGCCTATGTATTGTTTTCATTGTCTGAATTGTGGTACCAATCACAACCTGAGAATAATGTGTAGAGTTAATTTTTTCTGGCATCTATAGTATCCCAAAAACATCCCAGAATTTTTCTAGAATTGTTTTAGCCAATTTAGTATATTTCCCGAGCCCTAGTTGCTCACTAGTAACCTTTGAACCAAAATCTGTTTTGAGCTTGATGCTAGACTTGGTTGTCGGTGAATTATTGTTGATGTATGTGTCAACTTTAAGATGATGATACTAGTATGTGTAGGCCTTATTGAGTGTAATTCAAATTGCCAAATTGATTGTTGGATTGCTATGTTAAGGACCAAGTCATGGTAGTGTGTATTCTTGTCGTTTATCGAATCTTATGCTCACCTAACATCAATAAAATTGTTCTGTTGCCTCTTGATACAATCATGTAAGCATGCATGTGGGCATTTTCACTCGCATTAACCAAACCTAAATATTCCATAAGGACTGATGGCATATGTGCATCCATTGATGGATTCATCCTTTGCATCTTTTCCAAGCCGGTCAGATAGAACTAGAGGAGCAAGTGTTAAGTGAGACCACCATAAGCCTTGTTTTAACCTCTCTTCTCTGTTCTGAGGGTCTGAAAATCCCCTGTTTAGAAGTATTGTTTTGGATCTGAACGCTCTCTTTAGGATCCCTTCCCTCGTAGGTAGTTGGTAGTTCTTCAACATATCGAAAGACGACGTGGGGCTCGATTCGTCATAAGTGCCTTCGAATCAAGAAAGAAAAGGTTAAACAAAGCAACGTAAAGAAAAATATGTCAGCAATGTCATATTCCTTTGACAAGATCTCTCAGTTCTATCTTTGAAGGAAATCAAGATAGCAGATGGTGCATTTCGTTAGTGTTGAAAGAACCGCCTATGAAACACTTGTCAGAAGGATCGTAGAAATCCTTCGACAAAGCTTCCCACTATAGGATCTAAAACATAGGAAGGACCTCACTTATTTCGGATTGAAGTTCATTTTGCACGAAATCCAAAGTGTGACCCCGTAACTAGACCCACCTAGGTTTGCCACAGCCTTTCATTCCGACTTCTGAACTACCAGAATCTCGGGACGAGATTCTGTTTAAGGGGGGTAGATTTGTAATAGCCCAAAATCGCTAAGTCGGATTAGTTAAGCATCTAATGTGCATTTGAGAAATTTTGGACATTTTAAAACTTTTTATGTAAACCATAGCTGGCAATATTTAAGTTGGATTCTATTTCCTCTGATACGCTTGTTTAGATTTTTTTGGAATTTTGGAGGTTAATTGGTTCCTTATTTGATTGACATATTCAAATTGAATATGAATAATAATAAAACAAACCTAATGGATAAATAAAACAAATAGAAATGAAAGTTGATAATTAAAAATCTAAACTTAGCATAATTATTCTAAATATAAATTGAGAAATTAATGAAAGCATGTTTTGCAATTCTTCACACATCAAGTAAAAATTATCAATATTAAGTATCGTCGCATGCACATGAAACCTTATCATAATCCAAGAAATCTCTTACAAGTATTCTAATTAACAGCAACTAAAATTTCCGAAATGTAAAATCCAAGAAAGAAGTTGTTTTTTCATACCAAGTCACATGAAATCATGAAATTCTAATTTCTAAAACATTAAATCCTAATCTTCGCGACCTAAATCCTTCAGTTTTGAGTCATATACATTTGTTGAAATATTATACAATCAAGTTCACTAGTTGATAAGCCTTCAAAACAATATTAATAATATTTTGAAATCATTTTCTACATTTACAAATTCATACAAACAGTACACGTTTATGAAATGCGAGAAAAATCCTTTATGAATAAAATTATGGAAAATTTATGCAAGCAAGTACACTGTGTCGGGAGGCTTAACGTAAAATTTCATAATTTGTTGAAGTAGTTTAATATATTTTAAAATTCCAACGAACAGCGCCGAAACCCACTTTAAACCCTAACAATAAACCAACTGGGACACGTGGCGGGCTGTGGGTGCTACCGCACGAAGACGTGCAGCTGTCGTGCGGTAGCGCCAACACATGCCCGCCATGCAGAGAGTGCGACTTGGTGGCTGGAGAGGGGTGGATGCACGGCGACCGTGCGGTAGGGGACCAAATTAGCCAAAAAAAATGACGCGACAACTATTTCTGTATATATGGTACGAAAACATGCCAATACGGCCAAAAATTCTTCCACACCTAGTGGTGGAGCTTCAGCCGTCATCACGTTTCTTTCCTTAATTTCGTGTGCCTTGGTACTCCACTCCTCACTCCTCGGTGTTTTCATTACTTGAGCTACTCCAACTTGGGAGTGGACCACTACTACAAACAGGCTATAGAAGACACCGCATTAGAGATGGTTCCTTTGGAACCGTCTGTGATAAAATAATCACAAACGGTTCTCTTGGAACCGTCTGTGATAAAATAATCACAGACGGTTTCTAAATACAACCGTCTGTGATACTTTACAGATGGTTATGAACAAGAACTGTTTGTGATAATCTAAGTTATCACATACGGTTCTTAACAAGAACCATCAATGATACTTCACAGACAGTTCTTGTTCAGAACCATCCATGATACTTCACAGACGGTTGTATTTAGAAATCGTCTGTGATAGCTCCACATCACAGACGGTTCGTACCGTCTGTGACATGTGGACACTATAAATACCTGGTCCCGACAGACCTCCCTGCCCATTCCCATTTGAGCAGCCACCCCTACTGCCTCCTCCCCCACTTCGCCACCTTAAAGAGGAGAAGGAAGGGAAGGAAGGAAGTAGGGAAGAAAAGGAAAGGAGTAAGCTAAAGAGAGGAGGAAGGGAGGAGAGAAGGAAGAAAGGGAGGAGGATCTCGCGAGATATTAATTTGGGATATTCGTCGTGAACTCTGAGAGTAACGATCTGTAACCCTTTATATTTGCTCTAGGTTAATCACTAATAAATTTTAGTATGTTTCGTTAATAGGAAGAGTACTTGTGGTTTATTAATATAATTCAATACTAATTTATTACGTGCGTAGTGTAGATGGACCGAAACTAGATGTACGCTGAGAACCGTATGAATGAAGAGTACATTAATGGTGTGTTTACTTTTAGAAGAGCCGCTGAGTAGGATATATTGAAGAAGGGGATAAAATTTATGTATTGTCCATGCATTGATTGCGATAATATGAAAATATTTAACAACCCGGCGCAGATCGAAACTCACTTGATTCGAAGGGGTTTCAAAAAAAAGGGTATACATGTTGGACCAGTCACGGTGAAGAGCAGATTATACAGGAAGTTAATAATGACGACATCGCCGAGGAAGTCAACGATATGCCGGATGTGGACTGTGCTTTTGATGAGGATAGGTCGCATGATGACAATCTCGATCAGATGCTATGCGATGCAGAAGGGAACTACAGTGAGATAGAGTTTTGTAAATTCGAGGGCTTAATGGAGGACTCGGGGAAACCTTTGTTCCCTGGCTGGAAGCCAGAATACACAAGGTTGTCATCCGTGCTTAAATTGCTGAAACTGAAGGCAAGCAATGGTTGGTTCAACAAGAGTTTTACGGCGTTGTTAGGTCTCCTAGCGGACATCCTTCCAGAGGGAAACGTGTTGCCCAGCACCACCTACCAAGCCAAGAAGGTTCTTTTTCCGTTGGGAATGAAAGTAGAAAAAATATATGCATGTCCGAATGATTGTAGCCTCTACCGTAAAGAGTATGTAGACATGCATGTATGTCCCGTGTGCAAAGCATCCTGATACGAACGTAAGAATACTGCTAAGGTGAAGCAACGACCTCCTGCTAAGATGTTGTGGTATCTTCCTGTGATCCCATGTTTGAAGTATTTATTTGCGAACAGAAAGGAGGTAAGATTGATGCGTTGGCACTCAGAGGAGAGTAAGACAGATGGAAAGCTAAGGCACCCTGCTGTTTCTACCCAGTGGAGAAAGTTCAATCGGAGCTTCGAAGAGTTCGGTGTGGAATCGATGAACATAAGGTTAGGATTGAGTATAGCTGGAATGAATCCTTTCGGTAATATGAACAGCTGACATAGCACCTTACCCGTGAATCTATGTATGTACAACCTTCCTCCTTGGCTGTGTATGAAGCGAAAATACATTTTGATGTCACTACTTATCCAAGGGCCGAAGCAACCTATGAACGATATTGATGTGTACCTAGCACCATTGCTGGAAGATCTTGTGACACTGTGGAACGAAGGAGTACATGTATGGGATGTGTACAAACAAGAGAACTTCACTTTACGCGCCATGTTGTTGTACACCTTCAATTATTTTCCTACCCTTGGTAACCTATCGGGGTTCAGCACAAAAGGAGCCAAAGACTGTCCGCACTGCTTAGATGGTACCGAGAGTGTATGGCTGAACAACTCATGCAAAACTGTGTATATACATCACTGTAGGTTCCTTCCCAGGATAACACCCATGATGAGGACATCACTCCTTCGGATACACGCACTACACAAAATCCTCCAGATCCGGTTGCTAAACTACAAGGTCCTATGACAAGAGCTCGTGCACGTCACTTAAATTACGAGGTGAGCTTGTTACTAGGTGCTAATAATTTATCTATGCAGAATGGTATGCTACCTAAAAATTATGATCTTCTGTTACTAAGGAACGATGGAGAGGATCCAAACAGTCCACAACCAGTTCTCTGTGATCTGCAAGCTCCACGATCAGATCTGCCAGCTCTATGACCAGTCCTACGACCAGGCTACCAGATCTACGACCAGGTCTCAAGTTCTACGACCAGGCCCTCGACCAGTGACGACCATGTTGGGAGTTAGTCAGAGACATGGAAATAAGGTGCTGTGTCACTGTTTTGGGCCTAATAAGGCTTTGTAAGCGTGGCAAGGTCAAAGCCCAAGATGTGTACGCCTCTCCACATGGTAGCACAACCCTTGGTCGAGCTCCTCATGTCCTCCACCCCCTATATATTGCATGCAGCCGCCCCAGTTTAGGGTTGGGTTTTTTCATAGATTATTCTGCCTTTGCAGTTTCACTGTTTATGGTTTGAGAAATCCCACTTTGTGAACTTCGTACAAATCCGCAATATATTTCAGATTGCATCTATCTTGTTGTTGTTAGTTACTTCGATTGCTTGCAGGAACCGTAACCTTCGTGGTAAGGTCGATCGCGTGCGAGCGTGGCTGATAACGACAGTTGTGCGGGTGTAGCGAATTACGATGTGAAGATCTGCGGGTCGGAAGCCTCAAAGCGTCAACATCCTCACGACGAAACAAATCAAACCTATCGGAAGATCAGGCCGCCGTTTACTCATCAACCCATACCGCAAGATGAAGAAACAATTCAAAGAAAATAAAGAGGACGGTTCAGCTCCAAGATCTTTTAGAGGGAAAGAGGTCTATGATATGGTTAAGGATATCGATGTTGTGCTTGGGAAGGGACGTAAATTAAAGAACCATTAGAAAAACATCTGGAAGAAGGCGGTTAATTTTTTGAGACTTACCTTATTGGGAGCACTTAGAAGTTTGCCACTACATCGACGTTATGCACGTGGAGAAGAATGTATGTGATAGCTTGATTGGTCTCTTACTGAATATAAGTGACAAAACAAAGGATGGTGTTAACGCATGGCGTGACTTGGTTGATATGAACATAAGAACCGAGTTAACACCAAAAGAAACCGATAAAGGACAAACGTGCCTTCCCCCAGCTTGCTACACTTAGCCAAGGCCAAGAGAAATGAACTGTGCCAAAGCTTGCGTAGAGTGAAAGTTCCGTTCGGTTACTTCGCCAATATTAAGAACTTGTTTCCATCGAAGATTTGAAATTAATTGGTATGAAGTCTCATGATTGTCATGTGCGGATGACACAAATGTTTTCTGTTGCAATTAGGAGTATCTTGCCGAACAAGGTCCGAGTGGCAATCTTTAGGCTATGTTATTTCTTTAACTCAATTGCTCAGAAGGTAATCGATCCCGAAGGACTAGATGCTTTGCACGCCGAGGAGGTGATGACTCTATGTCATCTTGAGATGTATTTCCTTCCATCATTTTTCGATATCATGGTCCATCTCATTATTCACCTTATGAAAGAGATAAAGATATGCGGCCCTATGTTCCTACATCATATGTACCTGTTCGAGAGATACATGGGAATTCTCAAGTCCTACATACGGAATCGATCTCAGTAGGAGGGCAGCATCATCGATGGTTATGCAACCAAAGAGGTCATTGAGTTCTGTGTCGACTACATGGCTCAGGTGGAACCGATAGGTGTGCCTCTATCTCGTCACAAGGGGAGACTGGAGGGTATCGGGACCATCGGAAGGAAAGCAATCACTCCCGATCTAAATACGTATGCGCAAGCCCATTAGATGTTCTTGCAACACATGACCAAGTGTCCCCACACATCGACGAGCACAAAGACATGGTACGCCAACAGAATCCAGACTGGTCGCAGGTTTGGATCACGAGAGAGCACAACAGTCGGTTCAACGAATGGTTAAAGATGCGATTCACTCGAAGGTCATCAAGTGATGATACGCTGCTATGGTTGGCAAAAGGATCAAAATTTACAATTTTGACATAGTAAGGATACGACATAAATGGGTACACATTTTATACGGCAGCTTAGGATAGGAAGAGCACAGTCCTGAATAGCGGTGTTCGCATAGATGCGTTTCACGAGCAATTCAATACCGCTGGGGCACGTGGGTTGAATTCCTACTATGGGTTCGTAGAGGAGATTTTGGAGCTCAACTACATACTTTTCAAGATCCCCCTGTTTCAATGCCATTGGGTTAAACTTCTACAGGGCGTGAAGGTCGACAAGTACGACGTCACTACTATGGACCTCAAACGTGTTGGATACAAGAACGAACCATTCGTACTCGCTAAGCAATTTGTTCATATTTTTTATGTAACGGACCCGGCAAATAAGAATCGGCACGTAGTTCTTCATGGAAAAAGAAGAATTATCGGAGTTGATAACATCGTGGATGAGGAAGAGTATAATCAATTTGAAGAGAATTATCGGAGTTGAGAACATCGTGGATGAGGAAGAGTATAATCAATTAGAAGAGTTGACTCCTTTCGGAGACAACATCGGGCTCGAGGAAGAACCCAATGAAGAAGCTAGCTATATGCGCGCCAATCATCACGAAGGGCTATATTTTAATTAATAATTTATTCCATTGTAATTTGATGTCAACATGGAATTGTCTTGTGTTATGGACTTATCATCTCTGATATTAATGTCATTGTGGACTTCATTGTAATGTGGAGTATCAAAATTGGTTTCACTTGATTTCGAGTTGAGTTGAATTAGATAGGAATTTTTGAAGTCAAATGAATTTTTAGCCAAATGATTTGAAGTCGTGTTATGGATATGGACTTGTCACCAGGTTCACCAGGTTCATGTGGATAAACACTGAGCATATCACATACGGTTCTGTTATGGAACCGTCTGTTATAAGTCATCATAGACGGTTCCATAACAGAACCGTCTGTGATATTTTAATATCACAGACGGTTCTCTTATGGAACCATTTGTGATATAAAATATCACAAAAACCCTAAACCCTCATATCATAGACGATTCTATTATGGAACCGTCTGTGTTGACTTATCACAGACGGTTCCATAATAGAACCGTCTGTGATATTCCTTTATTTAAGAGGGAATCGATAGGGTTTGTGCACCCTTATTCGTCACTCTGCCTTACTCTCACCCCTTCACCACCCCAGCGCCTTAGCCCGCTTGTTTGCCTCCGACCTGCTCACCGACGCCTGAAACCTATTTCTTGCAATAATTAGTAGCTAGCTCTGGTAGTGACGCGGGGGGGAGCCGAGGAGGCGCTGCCGTCACGCCCTGGTGCGGGCAGCGCAAACGCATGTTGACGCCAGAGGAGAGAAGAACGGTGGAGAAGCGGGAAGAGAGAGTGAAGAGAGAGAGAGAAGGGGTTTGAAATTTGAAGATTTTGATGTTCGAAATCAAAGCAAAACTTACAATATTAGGCACAATTCTTAGGTGTAGTTGATTGAAAATAGCTACTTGGCACCTTTAATTAAGCAATAAGTCACAAACAGACTTGCATTATGTCATGTACAGATGCACAATTCAAGCTTCTAGTCTAATATCGAGTATCGTATTTTATATTATTGTTGCTCTATTGCGGTGAGACTTTATTAGTCCTCAATTGTTTGTGATGTGTGTTTGTGCATGTGCGTGAAGGAGAGGGCAGAAGCAATGAAAAAGAAGCTATAATATTATTTTCTATTTGATCCTCCACATGTGTAGTGCCTATCAGATTTCATATTCTTTGCTACATATTCTATATTTAAGTTCAATGGGTAACTTCTGTTGGTTTATATAATTAATGTGTTTACAATACAATTTTAGTTAATTGGTTGGGTAACTTCTATTTTTTCTGTATAAAATATGTTTCCAAGAGAAATTATCTTCAAAAATACCTAGTGGATATCAACTTGCAATTCATGAAATTTTAGTTCATTGCATATGTACTTTATATAGATAACAAGTAAGCGAGATGGCAGTGGCACCGTCTTCGCCGCCATCATCGACGTCACTGAATGCGTCTGGATCTCCGATCAAAGTGGTACGTAAGCGAGATGGCAGAGGAATATCGAAATTACCCGTGGGCCGAGTGACTATCACGGAGGTCAGTGACGTTGGGATCCCTCTGAATCCCAAGAAAGCAGCGGCGATATTCCTGACCATCTGCGGGGTACATGGAAGGGAACGGGTCTCCATCACCGCACCAAGCTAGAAGTCTCCAACGAATATAGAGAGAGGCCAGCTGTGGACTGAAATTTCAGGCTCGTTCATTATCCCATAAGCAGACCAGGTACACATGCAATGGCAGGTGTTGCTCACGATGGGACACACATGGACCTTCAAGAGCACGCTTGTCACAAAGTACATGAACACAGGTTGGACGCCCTTCACATAGTATCAATTCTTGTTACGGGATATATGAGACGTCTTTGTGCGGATAAAGACGACGGCCGAATTTCAAGAGCAAAGTGCGGCGCACAAAGATCTCTAGGGCCTAAACACTCACCACCACAAACTCGGCACCGCTGGGTACGTGAGTAAAACCATGGAATGGGCGGCGGAGGACGAGAACACTACCAGACCATTTGCTGAGATCTCCAACGCGCGCCAAGCCTCGGTTCTGGCGAGGGCATCAGCCACGTCTTCGGGCGGCATCTCTTTCACAAACCCGGCAGACGAGGTAGTGTCCCAACGTCTGGTAAATATGTCAAACTATGTAGTTGTTAATAAATTCATAACTTCATAGTGTCTATAAATAACATGATGACCTTTTGCAGGAAGCATTGACTTCCACATGTTCCCAAGGTTCCTTCGAAGCAGGCAGGGAGAAGGATCTACTATCTACGGCCTTGGGAAACAAGGAGCACCCGGGTCGCATGCGAGGCGTTGGGGTTTACGTACCTTGGAGGGATGGATTTCGACACGACTCTGACACCACGTATAGGAGTAGGAAGAGATCCAAGGATGAGCATGACGTCCGGTTGGAACATGTGCTTACTGAAAAATTTCAAGGACAAATAACAAGATTACGGGATCAAATAAATCAACCCTTCAACCAGTCGCAAGCTGCCCCCCCCCCTCGTTATTTTGGGAGCCAGTTCTCCTCAACATCGGAGTAGCGTCGCGTCCACACAATATTCTGAACATGACGACGTCCAATTACCTATCGACGACATCAAGATAATGTACATCTCTGGAATGCTCCAAAGATAGACATATAGGATGCCTTAGCTAATTGCGTATCATTTTGTAGGAGCCGACGCCCTACAAGCTCCAAGTGAGGATGGTTGGCTCCATTTCTGATGAGGCTGGGTGGGGGTGGTGTATCCATACCAGGAAGGGTTAGTGCAGCACGGTGCCCAGCTGGCTCAGGGTTACGCTAGGGTCCAGGTGGACATGATACATGGCAATTTCATGGCCATCACACTGGAGATTCGCCCGAACGAAGACATTAGAACACTAGGGGATGCCACATACACTTCTATCCAGTGTCCCAAGAAGGACATTGCTCTGGACCCTGCAGTGTCGCGATCTTGACACGACCATGCCTCTCCAACAGGACCCTCGATGACTTCACCTCATCCTTCACTTCAGAAGGCTGCCTCATCAGTTCCCGTGGACAAGACGCCGAAGGAACAAGAAAAGCGTATCACCGTATTGGTTCCTGAGTCGTCTCATGGGAAGACGTGCCGTAGGTAGCTCGTTAAGGCCAAATCAAAATAAAAGAACAATGAGGCGCCTCCCAAGACCGAGAAATACTCCCTTAGAAGTCCGTTGGCCCCCGACACAGTACTAGCCCGCGCTGGAGTTGCTTGTCAATCTTAGCATGTCTGGTACATGTGGAAGACCCAAGAGAAGGGGTGCGATACTGGAATCACTGTTAGATACATGAAGGAGCATTTCTTCCATGAGCCGAACCACTCGTCGTGGGCTTCAACGACTTATTCGACCTATTCAACCTCACTGCCCTCGACGCCTCACTTCTACGATGTTGTACACTGTAAGTGTGTACAATCAAGTTCTACACTCATGTAATACCGATAAATATCATAACTCATTACTTATGTATAGATACATGACGAAAAACATCCGTCGATGGAAAGAATTGGCAGGTTTCCTCGACCCACACGTGATCTCTGAGTAAAACATCAACCAAGACGCATCCTACGTCGTAAAATATATAATGATGGGATTGCTTGCTCAGGACGACAAGGACTACATAATGGTGCCCTACAACTAGAAGTAAGTACTTCACTACTTGCTATACAAATTTCATTTTTACTTTATACGAAATACGAACTTAGGTTTATGACTATAGCGACATACATGAGTAGGTTCCACTAGATCCTTTTAGTCATTATATCAAAGAGGAGCAAGGTAATATACCTTAATTCCCTACTCAACAAAAACCATGACTTCACCCTTGTGAAAGGAATACTCGACAGGTATGCTCATTTCCTCCATACATAACTCTATTGTAGTCTTCCTTCTTTTCAAATGGCCGAGGATAACTTTTTGGAATCATGCAGATCGTTCATCACCTATGTTTTCGAGGGAGGGCCATACAATGGATCGAGCACCACACTATAACACAGGACGCGATTTCCGGTACGCGCTACAACACAATAATTCTATATCATACATTGTAATAATGTGTCTCAAACTGACTGTACCTATATATGTAATTCTATTTTTGCAGTGCCACCAGCAAAAACAAGATCACCTATGTGCATTCTACGTTTGCCATTATATGCGGCAAATGATCAGTGCTAAGATGAAGGATCCCGAGGTTTGTCGATCTCCCAATAATTATTTCCTATATATATATATATATATATATATATATATATATATATATATATATGTGTGTGTGTGTGTTTACTACTTTACTCCTGCTAGCGACAGGACTTGAATATAGATTTAGATACACTCGTCATGAAAGAGGTCTCGGAGGTTCGAGGGACACTCTGTGTCTTCATTAAGACGGAGATCGTTAACGCCGACGGAGAGTTTCATTCTGTCAACACGGATGAACGACCTAGAAACTATTGATTCAATTGTAATTGATCACTTTGAGTAGTTGTATTTCCATTGTAAATCTAGCGACAATACTTAAACATAATCTTTTGTAATTGATTTTCTGTATCAAATGATCACTTTGAGTTGTCAACAATTGATTCATCGGTGATGTATCTATTTTCTACTTGCTAGTTTTCAGAGGGCATGGCTTGCAATTCCTGAGGCTAGCCGAAAATAAAAAAAAAGATATAAAGGACTATCACAGATGGTTTTTTGTTGAAATCGTCTGGGAACGGTACTATCACAGACGGTTCTTGGTTGAAACCGTGTGTGATAGTAGCCCTTCACAGACGATTTCAACTAAAAACCGTATGTGTTGAGTCTTATATTAGACGGTTTTTGAACCGTCTGTGATAACCAACTGTTATCACATACATAAAAATTCAGACGGTTTAAAAACCGTCTATGTTGAGCCTTATCATAGACGGTTTTTAAACCGTCTGTGATAACCAACTGTTATCACAGACATAAAAATTCAGACGGCTCAAAAACTGTCTGTGATAACGGTTTCGAACGGTCTATGATAACGGTTTCGAACCGTCTGTGATGTATTTTTGTGTAGTAGTGGGCGCTGTATCCATCGATCCCAGCTTCAGTATGTGCAGGTTCGGAGCGGCGATGCTTGCATGGCTGTTGCAGGTTTGGAACAATTGGGGGATGGAAACCCTGGTCCCCCTAAGCTTGGATGTTTAGTGTAGGACCGAAAAGACGACTAGAGGGGGGGTGAATAGACGCTTTCTTAATTTTTACCTTAATCAAATTCAACACTGACTTTTCTCCAATAGCTATGATAGCTAAGAATATCAGTAAATGCACAGAGGAAGCCTTGTGTTGAATCCGATTAACCCCTCAAGCAAGAGACCCAAAATACGGAGATCCAACTCATTGGGCGGTCGGGCCGTGCCAATGGCGGTCGATTGCTTGTGATCGACCACCGTTATGAAATCGGTCGGACAAATACGACGAACGATCGCGAATGACCGAAATCAAAACGAAAATCAGTCTAACTGTTGGACCGAAAAGGCGACTAGAGGGGGGTGAATAGGAGCACGCTCACTTTTTCACAAAATATGAATTCAACACAATTTCACTCCAATAGCTATGATGAAGCTATGAAGATCAATATAGCAGTACAGCGGAAGACTAGTATTGAATCCAATTAAACCCCAAAGCAATGCGACAAAAATCAGCAAGAATCAAAACTAACGAGATGGCGGTCGACCATTTGTTATCTTGGCGGTCCGACGGTACCAAATCGGTCTGACCTCTGGTGTGGGGCGGTCGGACCGGCAGGCTCTAGAACAGTAAAATCAGCCCGATGACGAAGTTGCAATTAGGTCTAACTTTTGATTCTCAACTCCAAACTTCACGAAACTTTGCACACACCTTCTCTATGATATTAAGGACCTATTCCAATCAACAATTATGATAATTCTTGGACGAATAAAGATCTTTTATGATCTGATTGAAGAAGGGTGCAAAACCGGGCAAAAGTGAAAACTAGATCCAATCGTTTGCTCGTGGGTGATTGATGATCAAATTGATCCTAGATGGGTTCCCACACATCACAGAAAACTAATCCACGTGAAAGAATCAATCACAAACTCGCGGATCAAAGAAAGCCCTAAAATCATGAAATTTAAAGCAAGAACGAAAAGAGACTTATCTCAAGCAAACCTTGCATAGATTAAGAACGTGATCGTTGCTGGATTACACCCACACCATCATGGATCAGTGGTCAATCCAAGATCACGAAATTCACCTCAAACCATAAAGATCCCTAGCCTCCACCTCAACTCCCCCTAAGCCAATTAGGGTTTCGAAACATAAAGAGGCGAGAGAGAAAAGAGCTTGATGGTGCAGCCACCACCTCCCCCTATTTATAGTGGAGGCCTAGACTCCTAGGGTTTGACTCCATTGGACTCCCGTTAAGGCCCACTAACAAACGGGTCACACACGCACGCTTCGCAAAGCGCCGTCTTTAACCTTTTGACCTAAACCGCTTCACCATGCACCATGGATTTGCCAATAGGTCACCCTTGTTCATCTTGTGTCACGCTTGAGTCATTGACCTCACCCGGCATCGTCGATCGTTCTGAACCTCAACTCTCCAAGTCTAGTCCCGATCCTCCTCACCGTTGACCGTCGTTGACCACCAAGCAACCTGCACAACCACAGACAAGCAAACACGTATTCGGGAACAAGTTCTTCACAATTTGACCCATGTTAGTCAAAACATGCATCATGCAAACCATATGCCACGATACCAATGACTTTGACCTAACAAACTAACATCGCCACGAAGTTGGCCGACGTTCAAGTCAATACCGGTCTGACCGCTCCATGTGAGTCGGTCAGACCGCCCCTTGGCTGGTCGGACCGCTCCATGTGAGCCGGTCGGACCGCCCCTGGGGACTTAGCCGAAATTCAAGCCCTGAAATTCCGAAACCTTCTGGAAATTACAAACGAATAGAACTTCTTACTGGAGACTCCAAAAATTATGAGACCAAGTGCATTGGGATCCCCTCACTTGCCTACAACACCTATTTTTGGTCCAGCCTGTTTTGACCACTTTTGGTCACAGTAGTCCGAGCCAGCCCCTCTGGGCGGCCCGAGCCGATTGGGGCCGGTCGGACCGCCGTGCTAGGACCGGTCGGACCGCCCCTGTCCAGAATGCATGTAGCTTTGTCGAAAACGCATGAAACTACAAACCGTAAACACCATTGCCAATTGTCACATCATCCTAAGATCTGGAACCTATCCCCATGATATCCACACTAACTTTCGATCTACTCGATGAAACTTGACCAAATTTGGAACACACCTTCCTAAGGATATCTGGAACCTATTCCAAGCAACGATCGTCCAGATCCACGTCAAAGTTTCGACCTTTTTAAGTTTTACCAAAGGAGGGTTCAAAACTGAGCAAAGCGAAAAACTTGATCCAAAACTTGCTCGTGGGAGATTGATGATCTATATGATCCTAGAAGTATTCCCACACATCACAGCAAGGTAAATGAGGTGAAGAAACCAACCAAAAACCACAGTATCAAGGAAGCACCAAAAATCATCAAAAGAGAAGGAAGAACATAAGAACTCTCATCTTTGAGTAATCATCCATAAATTGATTCATGATGTTGCTGGTTACAGCCACTCCCTCAAGGAGGACAAGAGCTCAATCCATGAGCACACACCCAAATCATCTCTCTAGGACCTAGCCTCTCCTATCCTCTCTAAACCCTAAAACAAACTAGGGTTTTTCCAAATGAAGTTCTTTGGGGCTGTTTGACACCCACTCCCTCTATTTATAGTGAGGCCTAAGTTCTAGAAGAGTTCACCTAATGGGCTCCCGTTAAGGCCCAATACAAACGGGATACATACACACGCATTACAGTCGAAGCAATCGCCTGCTTCGCCACGTGTAGGTTGACCAATGGCTCTCATCATGTCGGCAAGTCTCTCCCGTCCGAGTCCCATCAGAACCTCCAAGGCGCCGCTTGATCCAACCAGCTGCATCAAACTGCCCGTTCGATCCATCTTATCCATTCTGCGTCATACTTGAGTCACTCGACCTCGTCCAGCATCCATGATCGTTTTGGACCTCAACTCTCCAAGCTTAGTCCCGACCCTCCTCGTCGTTGACCGTCGTTGACCTGCAAGCCACCTGCACAGCAATAGACTAACAAATCGTCTCCGGGAATAAGTTTTTCACAACTTAACCCACGTTAGCTCAATATATGCAATATGCAACATTAAAATATTGAAACTCATGCACTAGACATAACCAACACACAACGCCGCTAAGATGACCAACGAACAAGTGGAAACCGGTCTGGCCTCCATACCTGGCCGGTCTGACCGATACCCAACCGGTCGGACCGATTTGTCTTAGCCGGTCAGATCGGCAAAAAGACTTAACCAAAATTTCCCCCTAGAAATCCGAGAGCTCTCTGGAATTTTCAAATGAATATAACTTTTGACTGGAAGCTCCAAAAAATATGGGACCAAATGTAGGAGACTCCCCTCTCTTGTCTACACACTGTATTTTTGGCCTAGCTCCAAACTCCAACAAAAATTCTGGCTGGTCGGACCGCCGCACAGAGCCGGTCTAACCGCCGACCTTCGACTGACGGTCGACCGGCAATCTTGCGGTTGGATCGCCACCACGCCATCGAACGCGCAGCAGGCGATCGACCGCCTAAGCTCTGAACAACATTGGAGTTTTTTCAAAAATGCGAGATTCGGCAAACCAACAACGTCATTGCCAATTGACTCGTCATGCTAAGATCATGCACATATCCACACGATATCCATATTTACATTTTTTTTAGAAAAATGCTTTTATAGTAATATAATCTTATTAGGTTTTGCAACTATATTACAATACAAATAAATAGTCAAATGTATATTTTGAGGGACCGCCTGAATGTCCAAAACTACTTTATGTGAGTCTATATGATACAGGCTTGTATGTGCGTGTGGCAAAGGAACAGTTGCTATTGGTAGGCGTAGCAGTGAGCTGCGATCAGCGCATTGAATTGAACTGAATGAATTTTTCGCGAACAAGTTAATGAATTGTCACTGACGTCGCGATTGGACGAGCTTGCGAGGAAGTTTCGTCGGCTTTTTGGTCAACGCAGAGTTGGCCGGGTGGAGCCGGGCCCGCGACATTGCATTCATGCACCTTGAGACCTCCCGGTTTTTCCCCACCGTGCACAAAAAGGAGAAGAAAAGGTGTACTAATACCTTGAGACCACAGGTACGACCGAGAAATATAATCATGTTCTTCTATTACGCGATATATGTACAGGCGCTCACACCTATACTACACATATTTAAAAATCGATTTTTCTATTTCTCAGTCGTCTGAAATTTTTTATTTCTAGAACATCTAAAATCGTACTATGTTAAGCATAAAACTACAATTTATAATCAATTTTGTTTGTTTTTCAATTCTAGCAAAACTTTACATGAATTTACAGTCCTATTTGTTTTTGTATGTGTAGCGCTCACCTAGATCTACTTTATTTCTTCGTATTAGAAATGTTTTTGTCTTTATATTTTGTAGGGGTTCACCAAACTTAAATCTTTTTTCTAGGATAGAATAGCTTCTTTTTGTCCAAGAGGTGAGGTGTGTGATATATATAGGAAGCGAGGGTGAGAGTGGTTAGACCTTCATCCATGGGTTGAGAAAAAAGTGACTAAAATTTAGCAAACTTTCAGTACCTTGAGAAATAGACAATTCCTTTAGAAATTTTGAAGCACGATTGAAATTTAGCACTGGAGATAGAAGCGAGGGTGTGCTCAGGAGAGCTGGGGTCAACTACCACTGGAGCTTCGGGATAAGGATTTGGATAAGGATAAGGATTTGGATAAGGAGTTTAAGTACCACCTTGGCGTCGAACTCCAAGAGGGCATCATTACTTGGCACCTGAGCACTGATGTTTTCCTTGTCAAAAGCAGTGGAGCCCAGGCCGATGGTGCAGCTCACCTGGTGAAGACTATCAGGACACTGTCCAATTACATGATGTTCCTCCTCGTTGACCGCCCCAACATGTTACCAGGCCTTGCTCAGAACAGGTTGTACCAACGAACCTGAAAAAATCTGGTCAACGTATGGCGTAAGGGTGTGCACTCAAGTCCCAATCGTCCAAACAGGAGTATGTTTACTATTCTCAAGGAATTATTCCGCCTGCGTGATGGCCCCAATCTTTTGCTTATAGAGTTGCTGAAACACTACTCAAAAAAGAAAAGGAGAAAGGCAGCATGGTCGTGCTGAAGCTGCTGCGTGCTGTGTGGTTGGATTTTCTAGTCCACGCTGCCAATGGATGCAGCAGGGAATCCCATGCCAAGAAGCTCAGCAGCGGCGGTGTGAGTTGACAACCGTCTTGTGGCTTATGACAGACTACCTTCACCAATAGCAAAAACCCTTTTGTTTTGCAGACCAGGAATAGTATAACAATAGCCATTAGATAGATGTGATATATTCATCTCAACACGTCTTTTATCTACATTATTGCCCCACCCATGAAAAGATGTCATTTTCAACTTTTATAAGTATGTATCGAAATTATAAATGGACAGAACAAATTCATTTTTAAATGTAGACGAGTGGCTCATATAATCATATTTCAACTTTACAACATCAGTTTTATGTAATGTAGATGATAAAATTGTTTGTTTATTCCATTCTTCAATTGCACTACTCTGATTGCATATACATGATTATTCAATAAAAGATGACTGAGTAGACTTTAGAAATATGTCTAAACAATAGGCACTCATATTTAAACTCATCTCTAAGTGATCATGACAGTGTTCAAGCAATGGTTTGTTCTAAACATGCAATTTCAATTCAGCAAGCTTTAAATGTGACTAAAATTTCAATTTCAATTCAGCAAGCGATGGTTAGACCTTCATCCATGGGTTGAGAAAAAAGTAACTAAAATTTAGCAAACTTTCAGTACCTTGAGAAATAGACAATTCCTTTAGAAATTTTGAAGCACGACTGAAATTTAGCAAACCTCGATGGTTCTCAAGGTTGCGGACGAGGTGCACGGCGAGGAAAAACCGGGGAGGTCTCAAGGCGCATGCATGCAATGTCGCGGGCAAACCCGACCCGGCCAATTCCCCGTGACCAACAAGCCGACAAAACTTCCTAGCATCCAATCGCAACGTCACACCATCTCGCCGGTTCAAGGAAGGTAAGAGAAAGCGATGAATTAATTTAATATATTGAAGGGTTTGATTTCAATAAAAAAGTTTTTGGAACTGGACTCTAAGTCGATTCGAAACATTAAAAGCCTAGTTATAAAAGAGAGAGTGCCGTTGAAAAAGAATATTTTTTTTGTGATTTTTTAATATAACATAGGTCTCAGTTATTGGTAAAAATTAGATTAATACATTGGAGAAAATCAAACTTAATTCCTTAAATGCTTACATAGCATCTCCTTGAATCGACGTACACTAGCCCTCAGTGACAATTCATGACAATTCATTCACTTGTTGTTCGCGAAAAATTCATTCAGCTCAATTCGATGCGCTGATCGCAGCTTCCTGCTACGCCTACCAATAGCAACTGTTCCTTTTTCTGCGCGCGCGCATACAGGCATGCATCATATAGATTCGCGCATACAGGCATGCATCATATAGATTCACATGAAGTTGTTTTGGACATCAAAATACACCTTTAACTACTCTTTTGTATGGTAATATAGTTGCAAAACCTAATAAGATCTCAGCTTGCGTACCTTTATACTTGTTTCGTAGTATAGGATATCATCACTAAGCCGTAATATGTGTATCAGATTCTTGATTTAAAAGATATAGCTGCGAGGAACAGGATGGTACAAATAGACCGCCAATCGGATTCTTGATTTAAAAGATACTAGCTACTTACCTTTGAATTATAGAAAGCAAAGAAATATATATATATATATATATATATATATATATATAGGATTAATACTTTCTACTCTCGGGTGTAGTTACTCCCACATTTGATATACCACCTAAAACAACTTGGCATACTCCTTTATCACTTTGGGTATACTCATATACTAATTATAAGATACTCCAATGCGAACTACACGAAAAATTTGTTAGAGAGTCCATAGTTTTTAGCATATTTTATAAATACCTTCATATTCGCGCTAAAAAGGAGTATGTCCAAAAAATTATACATACCATCTCTGAAAATGTGTGAATACCACCTAGATGGTCTTATATACTCGTATACTAAACATACATACTCTCGATTGCGCAAGATACTCACTACATTGTGAGATACGGAATAGGGAGTAACTACTCTCGGGAGTAGGAAAAAAGCTTCCTATATATATATATAATTTTGTGCCACTGTGTAACAGATTGGTGGCCACGCGCACGCGCTCCCGCACGCAGACGCTCCCTGTATATACGTACCGAGATTCCACACCAAGGGGTGGAGCTTCAGCTGTCGTCGCGTTTCTTTCCTTAATTTCGCGCGTCTTGGTCGTCTTTGTTGGAAGGTACTCCTCACTCCTCCCGCATGAATTTATAGGAAGCAAAGAGATACAAAAAAAAAATGTGCCACTGTGTAGCAGATGGTGGACTCGGTTGGGCCATATATAGCCCCGCCCACCTCCTCTCTAATTATTTCTTTTCTCTTTTATTTCTTTTCTAATTTGGCCATATGGGCTTGATCTTGCTGTATTTTTTAGTGCGATGACAAGTGAGAAACTTACTTTGGTCACCATGACATGATCTTTCCACGAGCTACTCGAATTCATTGTTTTTTTGGCCCGGTTTTAGTGCAATTTGACTTTGGAAACAAAAAGGTCCCAACATCGGATTGCTCCTGCTAAATCTTTGGTTGTTTTAAGTCCATGAGGTCTTGATCTAAGTCCTGTTAAGTTTGACGTATTTTGGAGCCTTAGTTCTAAACTTGTGCATGTTTTTCTCTCGTGATGTTTGCTATGTGTGCTGGATCGGTCACAGTCCTACAATCTCCTTGGTGGTGTCAAATCTACCGGTCTAGCTTGCTCGTTCCTTCAAATTGGAGCTTGCCAAATTGGCACAAATTCTAGGGGGGAAAACATTCTCTAGGACGGGCCTTGAACCCCTCCTCCCAAGGAAAACATCTCAAAGTAGCTCTCTCCCCAAACCGCCTCTTTCCTCCCCTCTCTTGCCTCCTGGTGGGAAGCCATCGGACAACTCCGACGACGCCGATGCCTGGGGCGGCGAAGGCAGCCTCCGCTTCACCCCCGCCAAGGGCAAGAGCGGCATGCGACGGGTAGTTGACACACGTAGAAATTTTTTTTCCCGAGTCCAGTGACGTCCAACTACAACAGAACACAATGCTTCTTTTCCTTTTTCTTAAAAAAAGACCCAGAAAGCTTCCAACTTGGCATGCCTGCCTGCAGTTTGTAGTGGGATCCATCTCGGGCCGTCCGCCGTCACATGGTCTTGAATTATAATGTTGATTGATTGGAAATTGTTGGTTGATCGAATGCAGATTGTGCGGTGACATAGTCTCAACAATAACTTAGTTTCCTGTTTCTTTAGTTTGCGTTACTACCCGGTCGGTATGTATATCATCACCTGTGATCGATCTGATCTGATGTAATTTAGCCGGCTTAGTTACATCGCACGAATCCACATATTTGACTCACTTGTATAATTGCGTGAAGCAGGGTCGATCCTCCGGTGAAAATTCATTTCCGTGCATGCGGGAGCAATGGCTGGAGGGCCGCTGGAGCTCTGGAATCATTGGTCGATCCAGATCGTGGTACTCCTGAGCCTCGTGATCCAGTTCGTCCTCTTCTTCTTCGCCGGTATCCGTCGGCGTGAAGCCCTCCCCTGGCTGAGGCCCCTGCTCTGGCAGGCGTACCAGCAGGCCGACTCTACTGTGATATACGCCCTCGGACACCTCTCCCTCAGCAGTGCAACGCGCGAGCACCAGCTCGTCGCGTTCTGGGCGCCGTTCCTCCTGCTGCACCTCGGTGGCCCTGACAGCATCTCCGCCTATGCCCTGGAGGACAACCAGCTCTGGCTGCGCCACCTGCAGAAACTTGTCGTGCAGGTCCTCGGAGCCGCGTATGTCCTCGTCAAACATGTGGCCCGCAATGGGTCCTTGGTCAAGCTGGCCGCCTACTTGATGTTCGCCGTAGGTGTTGTCAAGTACGGGGAGAGGACATGGGCGCTCAGGTGCAGCAAAATGGACAACATCCGGAGCTCTGTCAAGGAACCAGGAGCCAAACACACGCGCAGCAACATGGACAACATCCGGAACTCGCTCAAGGAACCACGAGCCAAACATCATCATTTCTACCCTCTGGATCAAGGGAGGATCGGGGAGGAGGCCACCGACAAAGAGGAATTCCATCTGCGTCGTGCCCACTCCCTGTTCCACATATGCAAGCGTGCGATAGTTGATTCTTGGCTCGAGAAGGATCCAGAAAGCGAGGACACCGAGATGCTTAGGGCCCTTAGAAAAGAAGGCTACGAGGGTATGTGGATTACGATGGAGATGGAGCTCTCACTACTGTATGACATCCTCTACACCAAGGCAGCCGTGATCCACACTTGGCATGGCTACCTTATCCGTGTCGTCTCACCGCTCGCCACTGCCGCATCGCTCCTTCTGTTCAAGTTCAGTGGCAAAGATGGGCACCGCAGAGTTGATGTTGGTGTCACCTATGCCTTGCTGGTTGGGGCCTTCCTCCTGGAGACGACATCGCTGTTGAAGGCGCTAGGGTCGACGTGGACATATAGCTACTTGTGTGCCACGCCACGCAGTTGGCTCCGGTACGAAGCTCTGTGCACGGGAAGGTGGGATCATCTTCGCCGGCTTGTCAAGACGATCTTGAGAGGTTGGGCAAGGAGGTGGTCGGGCGAAATTGGGCAGCACAACATGTTGCACTCGTGCGTTCGTCGCAAAACAGCCTTCAGCCCTCTTCTCGGCCTATTGGCTAAGATGATGGGACGGAAGGAGTACTCGGGGACTACTGAGATTTCAGATGAGCTGAAGGAGCGGCTGTTCGAGTACATAGCGCACTTGCCCTGGGCGGACAAAGTGAACTCACAGGGTGTGCTCAGGAAGAAATGGGGTCAAGTGCCACTGGAGGATAAGGATAAATGGGGTCAAGTGCCACTGGAGCATCCGGATAAGAAGCCGTATGAGGATTTGGAATACTACCTTGGCGTCGAGCTCCAAGAGGGCATCATTACTTTGCACTTGGGCACTGAAGTTTTCCTTGTCCAAAGCAGTGGAGCCGAGGCCGATGGTGCAGCTCACCTGGTGAAGTGTATCCGGACACTGTCCAATTACATGATGTTCCTCCTCGTGGACCGCCCCGACATGCTACCAGGCCTTGCTCAGAACAAGTTGTACCGACGAACCTGCGAAAATTTGGACAACGTATGGTGTAAGGGTGTGCACTCAAGTCCCAATCGTCTCAAGGAATTATTCCGCCTCCGTGATGGCCCCAATCTTTCTGGAGATAAGCAAACATACGAGCTTGCCACCATGCTATCCAAAGAGACGAGAGAATACACCCCTGATGTTCCTCGCCTCGGTTATGCTAATACAGTTGCTGACAAACTACTCGAATACGAAAAGGAGATTGACAGCATGGCCGTGCTGGAGCTGCTCCGTGATGTGTGGTTGGATTTTCTAGTCTACACTGGCAATCATTGCAGCAGGGAATCCCATGCCAAGAAGCTCAGCAGTGGCGGTGAGTTGACAACCGTCTTGTGGCTTATGATGGACTACCTTCACCAAGAATACCTCAATCGAACAGACAACCCCAATTATTAGTGTTGGTCTTCTTTACGAGTTTTCGCATTTATTTAAATCCAAATTCAAAATTCAAATCCTATTTCCATCGTGTCAATTCAAAACTCATAGCCAAATTTCAATTTCAAATTTGGTTATTTGAATTTTCCCGCAAAACCACTTGGTCATTTCTTTTTCTTTTTCCCTCTTTCTCCTTTCTTTTTTTTTTCTATTTTCCTTGTCTTTGCCAGTGCTCTGGCTACGCCGCTCTCGTCGTGCCTACGTGCACTCGAGCCGTGCCAGCCCGGGCCCTGGTGCTTTCGTGTTGCGCCCCGGCTGTGTTGGTGATATGTCTATGAGTTATTGCTATTGATAAGTATCACATCTATGTTTATGAGTTATTGGATAAATGTTATTATGTTCCTTGAATGAATCATTAGTTATATAAATCAACGAGTATGTGACTTGTTCATATCACAGACGGTTCATATCACAAACCATCTGTGATAAGTATCTCATCACAGATGGTTCTTAATCTGAACCGCTCGTGATATATCATCACAAACGGTTTGTAAATAGAACCGTCTATGATTCGCAACACGGGAGTTTGAAAAATTTTGAACCCATGTGCGAGAGGCAAATTGTTTTGGCGTTGTCCTCATATATTATAGCCATCCTAGCCTTATCTTCCATCAGTCTCTCCCTCCCCACGCTGCGCTCCAACAACCACCCTCAATTCCTCTTCGCGGTTCGGTGAGGAGACACAGCCGACGAGAAGGAGGAGGAGGGATGCGGAGGAGCTCCTTGACTAACGGAAGGTACGTGTGAAACCATTTTTGTTAATTGTCTTTATAGACTTTCTTATCAACAGCTGTTATCTGAAAAAAAAAGGAAGGACTGCTACTGTTGCTACCGAGAGTAGATGGCCATGGCTATGCTGTTATTGCTATTGGTGGAATTGTAGATGGCTGTAGCTATGCTGCGGCATTGGCACTTGGTGCTCAGGGTGTTTGTTTAGGCACTGTCTTTATATGTATTTCAAATGGAGCCTCTGTTCTATAGTTTTGCAGTCTGATTTTCACATTACAAAGTTCCACGAACATTCAGGTTCGTAGCTACTAAGGAAAGCTTTGTGCATCCTCTGTGTTTGGACATGCTAGATGACCTGGTGCTCCACAACGTGTGCTGCAAACACTGTTCTATGTTGATTGGAAACAACATGTACCGATTTTTTTTTGCAATAGAAAAACCTTTCACAGACTATCACAGACGGTTCTTGTTCAGAACCGTCTGTGAAAATAGACTATCACTGCACAGTGCTCCATCGTGATAATCTATTTTCCTGAGCGGTTCAAAACCGTCTGTGATGACTTCATGTCATCACAGACACGTAAAGTCAGATGGTTCACAAAACCGTCTGTGATGATATTTTCTGTAGTAGTGTATATACCTTGTGTTGACCTAGCTATCAAGCGGTTTTTGATGACTTGGACGCAGCAGAGGTAATTCTACAAGACACATGCACATTTGGGCGAATTTGGAGTCGGTGTAGGTCCGTGGATGGTTATTAATGGTGTCATTAGAATTTATATGTTTTGTGATGTTCATATTCTCTATAACTTGTGAGAATGCTTCCAAGAATTTTCTTGTGTTCCATGTTCTGTTATTGTGTAAGAATGCTATGCAAGTCTTCTTAGTTCAGAGTAGTAACTTGTGATAATATAATGGGTCAATTTTGTTTGCTGGTTGGTGCCATTTCCCTGATTGATTTTAAAAAAAATGATAAGTGAAAACTGCCACTTTTTTGGATTCATGTTACCGGTACATTCTATTTTTTTTATGTGAACAGTAACAGTGTTGGTGCTTCCTCCCATTGTTCAAAATTTCGACGGTGCTATCGGACCCCGGTAAACTGTCAAACCGGTTCTGAAAAAAATGTTTTGCATGAATTTTATCAAATATAGAAGAAATTTGTACCGAAATTTATTTTCAAAAAATTCGGCCGATATTTTCAACCGATTTCCATCGATTTTCATCCAAATTATTTTAAATTCAAATTTTGATTTGAAAAATTCAGCCAAACCGGTCCTCCGGACCCCGGTAAAATTTTGAAACCGGCTATCTGAACCGTGCTTCCTCCTTGTTCAATTCTGGAACTATTGTCCATTGTACATGAAAAGTTCATTCACTAGTTCATCTGATCTAAAGTCCTACATGCCTAATCAGCCGCTCAAGCACCCACCGCGCAACAACAGTGCTGCGATAACGCTTCAATTGGGATTCTGAGATTTATGAACTCTTTTGTTTACGTGCCTCACATTTCATTAACACATTGAATTTTACTTGATTAGAATCACAATTCAAGCACACACTCTGAAATCAGGCCACAGATTTAGTTCATAAAATGAATAGGATGGGTGCCCGCAGGAAGCCATCGCTACTGAGTACATAACCAACGAGCCATCAATGAAGAAAATGAATAATACGACGAACAGTATCAGGTTGCAAGGGCACAAGCAGCTGCTATCAATGAAAGAGCTCGCATACTTTTTCCCGGAGAACAAAATTTTGAAATAAGAACATAACATCCGGGAGCAAGCAGCAGCAGCTGCCGACCATATTCTGAGTAGAGCAAAAAAACAAATGAATATACCGGCACACATGTACAACTTTCAGATGAAGTAACAGTAACATCTCGTTTTCAGACGGCAATTAGTGCCTCCCGTTTGTTGTCGGTTTTCACTCGTTTTTCATCTTGTCGCTTGAATTTCAAAAACTCCAAGCTTCCTCTAAGCTTGGGTTTGCGTTTCAAACCTCAATTCAAATCCCGAATTCAAAATTTAAAGTGAATTCACCTTTTCGGATTTTGGACCACTTCCAAAATTTTGCCAGCCCTAATCCTTTGGGCTAACCAAATTTCTCCCGGCCTAAGTGTTAGGACCGGATTTCTGAATCCGAACCCTATGTGTATTTTCGCACCAGTCCCAGATCAGTAGCAAGTGCACACAGTGGAAACATTGTTGATAACCAGTTCGAATCACGAAATAACATTAATAAATAACTGAGTACCGGCCTTATGGCTACTTATTACAAAAGAGGTCAAAAGACCTTAAGTCTTACAGTAGCGTAAATAACAAAAGAGTAAACTTCGAGTGGTGACCCATCAAATTGCCCACCGGCATTCGACTGGGGAAACACAGCCTAGTACTCCGGGAAGCCTTCGTCGAAGCCACGGATGAGTAGTCGTAGTCGTTCTCGGCATCTTCGTAGACTTCTGAGATTAGTTGAGCGTAGCATGTGAGTACATAAAGTACTCCGCGAGCCTTGGGAAATGATGCATATGTATAGCTTTAACAATTGGGCATATAGGGTTCATTTGCAAGAAACAGCATTTTAAGTTTAAACATCTTTTAAAAAGCTCATTTGACAAAAGGTGATTAAAAAGATAAAGTAAATTAAATAAAACTCTAATGCAGGTTCCAACTACCTTACAATAGTAAAAATGCTCTAACCGTCAGGTTTTCAAGAATTGAGCTCTAGCTGCTCAACTGGCTCTAACTGTCAGAACCATAATCCAAGAGTTCCAACTACTCCCAGATTCCCAAAATAAATCTTTTAAAACCAAAGCTGAAATCTACCATGTGTATACGCACCTTACCCGCCCTTGACTGTGGGCATGGCTATTCGAATAGTTTTTAATATTCTACAGAAGTTGTACAGCTTGACCTACACGAGACAATCAACTTATATTGTCCGCTTACACACTTTCGAAGGTGTGCACTAAGCGATTGTCATATGGCTTTTACAACACTTTATCCTAACACTAAGCCGCCCGATGAGCTTAACCCCAAGTCATGGACGTCATTTACCATCAACCCAGAGCTCACTGTTGTGAGGGATAACCTGCCCGGATTTGGACGTCTTTTACTAACGTCCGGCGCAAGCCCTGACAGACATGGACGTGACGCGTAATGCTAGAACATAGTAAATTATTCAGTCATGTCCTTCCCATTTAGGACATGTGGTTGTACGGTAATGCTTGGTTTGAATTAACATAAGAGTTGGTCCTTAATTGACCAGGGTGAGACAAACCAGACTCATGCTACTCACCCTAGTCTAAAATATTTTTCCACCATTTTTATTTTGTTTCCAAAAAATGACATTACCTAATGTCAAATATTTTCTAAAATTTAAAGCATAACAAATATTAAAGGTTTTCTTCCCCAAAGGTTAAACATGAACAAAGCACGTCTAAGCAATTCTACCGTATCAAACTATTCTGCAAAAATTGTATTCAATAATGCAGGCTTTCCAACACTAAGGTTACAAAGGTGCAGGATATCAAATATCAAGGATGATAATAGCAAACTTTAGGTTTTTAACTAACAACCTACAGTTTAACTTATATTTTAATAAATTAGCAATGCATAATAATTTAAAACTGAAAACATAATTTACAAATCACAGGTTCAAAGTGGTCAAACGAGACTCGCCTTCAACGTAGGTTGTGGTTGCCGCGTCCGGTTGGTCCAAACTGGTGTCGACGGCGTCGGATTCTATACACGCGAAACGATACAAATAAATAACATAAAATCAAATAAATTACAAAATAAATACTGGAAGAAAGAGAATTAATTTATATGAATTTAGGATCAAGAATCGACGAATTTAGAGTTCGTGCGAAGGAGAACGGACAACTGGAAGATTGATTAACACATGAAATGATTAAAAAAAAAGAAATACACTTTCTTTGCAGTCCTTTGTTGTGAAAACCAGAAAAATCGTGGGGAAATTTGGCCCACGGGGTTTCGAACTAGGGGCGTCAAGGCAGCCGCAGAGGACGCACCCACCTCCTCTAACCAACAGAGTCATTATGCTTTTGTGACTATAACCAAAGCACAAATATTTAAAGCTTAGAAAAGAGATTTTTCAATCGGCAACAAACCGAATGGAGCAGGAGCTCCAGTCATGGCGCTCTAGCCACGGCTTTGCCAGCAAGGGCAGCATGGGGGACAAGGCCAACTAGCAAAATGAGTCGAGTGATCCTCGGGGAAGGCATGGGAAGCGACGCCTCAGCCGGTCACCGCTCGAGGGGACGACGGCGCGAATCAGAGCACCAGTGGCGCAAGGCCTCACGGCGGCGCGGATCTCCGATGAAGCTCTGGCGAGGGTGAGGGAAGCACGATGTAGAACGCGATGATGCGGACCCTAAGCTAGTGATGGCATGGAGAGAGAACCTTAGATGGTGACGAATTTCGGCGGAGAAGGCGATTCGGCGATGCACGGTCATCGACGAAATTCAGACAAACGAAGGGGGATAGAGGTTGGGGTTTGAGGCGAATCGAAAAGGAGGGCAAGGGACACGCGGTGCTCTCTTTAAACTGAGTGGAAGATGCCTGAGTCGACGAGGAGCGCCGCGAAAAAATGCTTCATATTTTAGTTTGCAAATGAATAGAAGAAACGAAAAAATTGATTGCATTGAGTGGAGAAAACGTAAAATTGATAGCATGGTAACGAGCGTGAGATTAATGCGAACGAATCGCTTCAGGCGAAAATAAATTTAATGCTTTAAGGGAGGAGAAAGAAGGAGAGAGGCGGAGGTCGGCTATTAATGGAGCTTGGAGCTCGATTGGTTCGGTTGCAACTAGTAGGGAGCAAGGGGAGGAGCGGCGTGGCTGGGGCCGGGGAGGGGCGGTGGACGGAGGTGCTGGTCGACAGTGGCTGGTGGCAAAGGGTGGTGATGGTGCTGCCTTCATAGCTCACGGGAAGAAGAAGACAGAGAAGGGAGCTTTCGGCTGGAGCTAGAAGAAAGGGAGGAAGGTGTGAATAAAAGGAAGGAGTGAGGGCTTTAGTCAATAAAAGCCAAATGGCCGGTTGGTAGCTTGTGCAATGTTAAGGAGCTTCGGCTAGGAGTAGGGGCTGAATGGGTGACCGGACGAGAACTCCAATTTTTTTTTAGAAAAAGAAATAAGTGCAAAATAAATAAATAGATTGGGCCAAGAGATTAGAATGAATATTTTTCTGGAGATTTGAGTTTGAATTTTTGGAATTTTGATTGGACAAAGAATTTTGGAATTTAAGATTTCCTTCCAGTATTACACATAAAATACAAATAAGATCCAAATAAATTCTAGATAATTTTAAATAATTAATTCGAGATTAAATTTTAGAGAAAGCGAAATTTGAGATGTTACACTAAGTTTTCTCTCATTTTTATTCTTCCCCCTCTTCCTGGGCTAAATCTCCCGGCCGACCCATCTCCTTCATCTCCTTCTTTTCTCCTGCTGGCCCGGCCCGCTCGTTTTTCCGACCCGGCCCTCTTCGCCGCTCGGCCCGGCCCACCTCGGCTTCTCTTTTTCCACTCCTGCCCCGCTCGCCCGATTCCCTTATCCCTTTCCTCCCCCAAGCGCACCTCGGCCGCATCACCTTCTTTCCTCCCCGCGTCGCCCTCTTTCTTCTCCCTCGCCCCTTGGCCTTTCCGTCCGCGTCGCTCGGCCCTTTTCGCCCTCAGCCGCATCGCCGCCCCCCACACTTTCTCCTCTTCCTCCCCCACCCTGGTCGCACTGCCTCCGCCCGGCTTCTTCTCTCCGTCGCCCGGCCCGACCTCCATCTTCTCCGCCGGCCCCTTCTTCTCCACCTCCATCTCCTTCCCGCTTCAGCCCACCAGGCGCCACTGCCCATCTGCAGCCGCCCCACCTCTGCAGCCGCCCCACCTCCACTGTCGTCGCCTCCTCCGGCCCCAGTGAGCACCGCCCCATGCCTCAGAAGGCTGCCCGTTCCCGAGCCCCGCGTCGCGCTAGTCTCCTCGGCCCCGCGCCTTCTTCACTCACCCGCGCTGCTGCGTCGCTGTGAACTCTCCATTGCGAATCCCGCCGGCCGCCCCGCCGCAACCTCGGTCCCACTGTCGCCCATGCCGCTTTGCTCCGCGTCGTCGGCACCTCCCGGTTCCACCTCCCCATCTCCCTGGGCTATAAGTAGCCCGTCTCCTCCGTGCTCCACCACCGCCTCGCTTCTTTCCTCTCCCCGGTAAGCTTCTCCAAGGCGCCCGAAGTCGGCTTCTTCTTCCTCGGGCGAAGCCCTTCCGTCGCTGCTCGGCCTCGCGCGACCCCGCGATCGTCGGCGCTTGGAGCTCCACGGCGACACCCTGCGCTACCCCAATCCGGCTGGCCAAGCCCCGCCTCACAGTGTCTCCGCTGGCGCGCCTCCCGCCGCCCTCGGCTCCCGTCGCCGGCCTCTTCCGTTGCTCCTCCGCCTCCGCCAACCTCTCGGTAATGCTCCCCTCCTCTCCCTAGTGCTCTTGGTCTGCTCCCCTGGTCCTCCCCTCCGTCGGGTCGTCGTCGCCACCGGTTGGCCCCAGTGCCGCCCACCCCGGCCGCTGCCGACTCCTCGCCGCTGCTCCTGCCGCGCCACCACCTCCCTCAGCATCCTCCCTCCTCTGGCAACCCATTTTGGGTACTCCCAGGTGCCCCTCCCTCGGCCGTCGGCTGCCACTGGCCGAAGTGCCTTCCCTGCCTTCCCCCTCTGCTGCTGCTCTGAACTGCCCTCCCTCTGTCGGTTTGAAGCCAAGACAGCAGCATGGTCTGAATTGTTTTGCCCCCTTGATTGCTGCCAATTATTTGTGTCGAATATGTGTTCTCCAGACCAGTTTAATGGTGGAACTTTGAATTGTGATTGTTGAGTAATGCTTCTCCAGTTATTGACTGTTGTTTGTGACCCTTGCACCATCAAATCAGTGATTGATCTCGAGTGGCAGTAGTTTGTGAATTAAGCAATGAAACCTCTATGTTTAAGCTATCAATTGGAAATCTTGTAGTAGAGGATTGTGGTCTGGCAGTTGAATAGCTGGTTGTAATCTGGCATTGAGAATTGAGCAACAAGATCAGTAGGTTGTGGTAGTGATTGAGGTGCTGGAAATTAAAAATATGTGTTGCTCTGTCAATTGAGAAATGGTGCTGATCTGTTTATTGGCAATGTGTGTTAATCTGGCTATTAAAATATGTTCTTAATCTGACAATTTGGTTGAGGTGTGTAATCTCGCAATTGAACCTCTGTTACTAATCTCGCAATTGAGATCTGGTTAAGCTGTCAATTGAGGATTTGTATTGTAGAACTTGTAAATAAATTGTTAATCACCTGTAGAAGTATAACTGTGCACTTATAAAAATTTTGTTGAATTGTTTGTGCTCTAATATTTGAAAGCTGCAATGTTAATGATTTAAACTACAACAATTTGGGAAAAACTAAAGTGCATGCAAATCACCTCATCTCTGTAAAATGATATCTAGTATTCATCGGAGATAATTAATATTCCCACTAATATTTAAAATTTGTGAGCTGTAGGAAATTAAATTGTGTTAATACCAATAATTTACTCTGAAAACTTAGACAATGATCTTGCAAATCTTATCGATTAATCCTTCGTCCAAATTTGAATGATCGCATCGTCGTCTCCGAACAAAAATCGTCAAAGATAATTACCAATAAATTAAACTACAATTTAACCCGGCAAAATAATCCAATATCTTCCCTTTTTCCTAAAACCCTAAAAGGATCATTAAAATTGGTAATTTGATATTTAAGAAAAAATAATAAAAAAAATAACTAAATCTTGAATCATTAACGTTCATCTCAATTATAACTTGGAATAATTAAATAACAATAATATACATTCTAGTTTAAGCAACAAATAAGTTAAAGGATAAAATAATTAAGTAAAATGCTTGTCAGTCAATTTAAATTACAACTTGAATTAAAATGCATGGTTAAAAGTAAAATCCTGCCATCTTCCAAAATCCAAGTGGTGTATCCCTGCAAGTCCCTTCGACTTCTACCCTCCTTGTATCTTCCCTCGCAGCAGAATTCTGCCGCCGTTCCTCCTTTCGCTCAATTGGTCGTTTGACTTTGTCAAACATCCCCATGTCACCCACTCCTTTATATCTCGTCCTCCGTGATCTTATTTAAAGCTCTTTGTTTTATTGGTCCTTTGGAGTTCTCTGGATTTATTTGGTTTTTCGCTCGTTACCGTGTAATTAGAGATCGAAGTCCAGAAGAATCGACGACTCAAGCAGATCTATGATTCAAGCAAAGATGGTGACCAAGACTTCGAACCCCTATTCAGTTAGACTTTGAGTAAGATCAAGGCTACGAAAAAATAGCCCAGGCGAGTCAACACTTTGATTATATTGATCCTGCATTTTGTGCAAATTATATTCTTTTAAAATATCAAATTGCATGCTTTAACTTCTATGCAAATGTATATCAATCACATTAAGGTAGATAAATGCCTATTTGATGATTAAATAATAATTATACAATGTCCTTGATAATTGAACTCCCAAATACCCTTGTCACCCTAGTGAATATATGGTAATCTACTCGTTATAAGTCGTACTTAAACGCCATGCTAGACTTATTTAAGTACCAGGGTAATTCCACCCCAAATCATCATTCTTTAATCATGACAATTGTTTTGAGCAGTCATTGGGGAGAATGACTGAACTGGTTAGATAATTTGTTTTATACTACTCCAAAACCCTAAAACTTACTAATACCCTATCTGGGCGGATGGAAGGGTGGTGGGTGCCGTCGAGCACGAGAATAGTTGGTATGTGGTAAGAACCGCCCAGATGATCTTAAAGACGGAATCCTGTGATGACCTCCTATTGTAAAATAGTACAACCACAAGTCTATAATGGTGTCGACCTGACTGAATAATTTGTATCTATCAGTACGAGATGCACCAGATAGATGTCCCGCAACGCTGTAGGCCTCTGAGCCTATGGGTTGGGGAGTTCTTGGCGCAAGAGGGGGTTTGGGGGCATGGTTGTCGCGGGTGCGAGGGTGTAACCACTCTCAGACGAAACCTTAGCGGGTGTAACAAATACTAGGGGATGCATTGTAAAGGCTTTGTGGTAATCTCTCTTGATTCACATATCTAAGGAAATGTGTGTACATATTAAGATGATTATCTCTTGTGGGTAAAGATGTACAATCTCTGCAGAGAATAAAAGCATTCGAGCAGTAGTGTCCACAATAAGGGCGGACATGGGAACTTACAAGATATAGTTCTATTTCAAAAACTTTGTTGGTGGGATGAAAATGTGAGGGGCTCACCTAGCCCTTGATTTGGATTTTTTTTTTCTGGGTATTCTTACCCAGTGTTTGTAATAGGTGGGTGTAACCACCGTCAAAATTAAGCATGAAGGTGGAGGTAGCCTCTGCTATTATTTATTACTGCACAATTAATTTCTTTAAAAATGTAATTTGGTTAAAATGCTAAGTGATAGGACTTTCTAATACCTGTATTTATAAATGTTGCTTTACGCAAATAAAAGAACCCGAGCCATCCTTGTCAAGCCTTTCATATATATTATTGCATCATTGTGTTGGCTCATGAGCACGGTAGTAGTGCTCACCTCGCTCTTTCCCTAAACCCCAGTAAACAGGAAAACCTAGAGCTTTTGACTCGCAAGGATCCGGAAGTTTGAAGACACAGGAGCTCGTTGAGCGTAGTTTAGACCTTAGTTGCTTTAGTCTCGTCCCAGTCTAGCTGACTCCGTCGGTTCTTGTGTGCATCCTGTATTGTCTCAAGTTTCGGATAATATCGGGTGTACACGGGTTCTTTAGTCACTTGCCTGTGGAGAGATGCGCACTCACCTCTTTGCTTCTGTTGTTTTTTTGCTATCTTTTGTAATGTAATCATTTAGCATGTTCGGCCCTTATTGTAAAAATTGGCTCGAAGCGGTCTATATGAACTCTGATGTGTAAATTAATGAATGGTATAGTGTTACGTCAGGTATGATTTGATTCAGCAATGTGCTTGTGAAATGTTATCTACTGATTTAAAGAATAGCACAGTAATTTTACAGAGAAATCCAGATTGAGAAATCTGAGTGCCTACAATAACAGACACAGATCCTCGAGCTTGTACACTGAAAAAAAATCAAACTTTCACACACACAAATCACCGAACAAGCTTGGACAATCAGAACGACTTGAAGCTTCGACAATCACTGCTTCATTCAACACACTCATTTGCAAATTCATTCCACACATTCTAGCATGGGAGTATAGCATCAGTGCATCAAATTTTACATGACACTTCCAAACTGATAATTATCATTATCATTCTCAGTTACATCCATTGAAAACAAAAAATGGAAAACAAAATGAACGGAGACATTCATTCTCAGTTACACCACACAATGGATCCACAGTTACTCCTCGACGACTTGGTAATGAAAATTTAGTGCGCTTCCTTCCAATCTATGATCATCTTCTACGTTCACACAAATCTGCAACTAGAATAATCCTGGACCAAATCGGGCATAGAAAAATCTTCAAATTTTCCAATTCAACCAGAATTCAACCTCACAATTCCTCAAAAAAAAAAGAGGTATCTGGCATCGATGGAGTCGGTAAGTCGGTTCAGGCCGTGAAGGGGAGAGGCGATGACCTTCGGGAGGCGGAGGCGTTGCGACTCGAATAGGCTTAGCGACGAGAGGGCCGACGGCAGCGCGGCTGTGTGATGGGAGAGGCGACGGCGTCAGGGACTCGGGGTGGAGGGAGGCGACGCTGTGTCCGGAAGCGGGGTGCAGAGGTAGGAGGCTGAGGCCGGGAGTGTTATGAATAGTGGTATTCATCGTCTGGTGAATAGACTAATATATATATATACAGTATATGTATAATTTATATGCAGATACCTTTATACAATGGGAAAATACATATACAACAATATACATCTAACACACTTTCTAAAATTTATAGTAGATCAACAACATGAAGTTTAGAGATGATGGAAGCTTGTTAGGCTCTGGTCTGCGCCTTTGTGAAAAAGTCTATCAACTGAAGCTCTGAAGGCACATGCTAAAGAGCAACAACCTTGTCATGCACCTGTGTCCGTATGTAGAAAGCATCAGCACCAATATGACCTCACCGGATCTCTAGTCATGCTAATAGTCCTTGCACTGTCAGATAAAAGAGGAGTGGGTGCTGAAACAGAAACACCAAAATTCTCAAGTAACCACTGTAGTCAAGTAACCTCCGCGGTCAACAAAGCTATAGCTCGCAACTCAACCTCATCACTCAAACGAAGCTGTTGCACCTTCTTAGTCTTCCAAGCGATGAGAGAGCCTTCAAGAAAAACACAATAAGCGAGAAGAGATCGGCGATCAGAGTGATCAATAGCCCAAGTGGCATCAGAATATGCTTGAAGTTGTAAAGAGCTGGAGCGATGGAAAAATAGATGACGAGTGATTGTTCCAAGAAGATATCGTAGAACACAAAGAAGATGACTATAGTGGATCAGTTGAGTGAAGGCAGAAACAAACTGACTCAAGATATGCACAGGATATGAAATGTCAGGACTAGTAATACCCAAATAAACAAGACTCCCAATAAGGTGACGATAGCGAATATGATCAGTAAGTGGCTCACCATTAGTGGGCCGAAGATGAACGCCAATACTCAAGCTAACTATCTCACACATACAGCATCGTTAATCGTGTTTTAGTCAGTCAGTCCAATCCCCTTGGTTCGTTGTTAATTAGTTCTTTGCGTAGTTAATTAGGACGTGAGATCGATCAAAGTGTGATGATAATATGTAGGTTAACTAGTACGAAGAGAGACGATGATACTACGTAGGACATAGTATGTGTGCTTTAGTTAGCTTGAGTATTGGTTGATTGTTTAGAAGACCACGGGGATGCACCTCCTGTGGCAAGCCCCGGCCCTCCTTCCACGCCTGCCCGAGGTCCTTGGCGACGCGCACGGCATCGGCGGAAGCCCCCGAGAGCCCACGCCGGGTGAAGCCGACGGCGTAGAGACCGTACTGGCCCTTCCAGCCGTGGGGGAACGCCGTCCTGGGGTAACCGTCCTTGCTGAACAAGTCATTGCCTCATTGCCCTGGAGGAATGAGACATTGATTGATCATCCAAATGTTTCACATTGCTAATGCCTAATGGAACAGTAGAAAGCATTTGGGTGGAATGGAATGTGAATTTACCTGGAGGCATTGGGGCGCATTGCTGCGGTAGCCGGAGGCGCGGACGACGGCGTCGATGTCGAGTGATTGGAGCGAGCGACTCCGGGGACGACGGTGATGTCACCGGACCTGATCCTGGGCTCCTGGCGACGGCGTCGATGTCGAGCACCGGGGTGCGGCCGTGGGTGTTTTTGAGCTCGAGCGGGCCAACGGCCGGGCGCTGGAGGCCGAACTTGGCGAGGTCGCCGAGGAGGATCATGATATTGTCAACGTTCCAGAGGGGAAGCCACCGCATGAGCAGCACGGTGAGCTCGAAATGTGGACATGCCGAGCACCTCCCGACGGAGGACATGCATGGCGTCACGCACCACCATGGACGGGAGCTTGCCCTGGTCGCAGAGATCGAGGGACACCTTCATGCCGGAGTTGCCACAGCTAGGGGTAAAAACCGATAGAATACCAATAGATAATGGCTCTGCTATATTTGTTTCTTATTTTTATTTTTGGATGCTGATACAAATACGAATACCCCGGATATGAATACAGATACGAATAATATTGAATACAAACACGGAGCGAATACGAATCAAAATGGATACGGTCACGAATATTTTTCGGAACATGAAAACCCCTTAAATTGTATGCGAAAAATTAACGAAAATATATAACTAGTTTATTTGATGTAAACATTCATAAGTTGCTCATATTTGTAGCAACCACACATAACATTGACACTAGCAAGTTGCATTAATTATTTCATCACAAATGTAATACTTAGTTTACCATATTTAGCTCATAACTCACAAGTCATGACACATTCACGCTTAGTTCATCACATCCATAAAACTTAGTTCACACTTAACTCATCACACCTGGTTCATTCATGATATACATAGTTTAATAATACCAAGATACCATATCTAAAGAAAATGCATAGCAGTACACTTAATTCATCACATATTTGTTTTCTTAACAAGCAGTAGGCCAGCAGCATCTCGTCATCTTCCTCTTCCACTGGCACTGGAGAAGCTTAAATTTAAAAGTGGAAAATCATCAGGGTCTCAAAATGCTGCTTACATTTAATGTCAACAGTACATAAGCCGATTTTTGGAAGAAACTCAAGTGAGACTGGGGGAACAAGTGTGACATACTAAAGGTTGAAGTTGATGCTACCTAAGTTTGATTATCAAATTTCTTATATTGGAAATGACAAATTGAGTGGACAATCTAACTCAACAGGAGCAACTTACATGACAACAAGCAAGGCTAGAAGCATGCAGCCTTTACATTTAGAAGAAAAGAATACGTTAGAGACCAAGGGTTCAATAGTAAAAAAAAGTTGGCTTCATCATTAAGCACTGCCCAGCGAGCATTATGTGCAGGCCACAGAAGAATATAATATGTTTATCACTAGATTAGATTCCATTTAGTGACTAAAAGTCAAAATGTACAAACAGAAGCTGATGACTGATGACAATATTAGTGGAACCCAAACCATTTTTCCGATCTTATCTTGCTTCACATAACTCATCCTAAACAACTTATCATTCCAAATGGTCAAACCAACCCACATTCAACAGCTTCTTTTTTCAAAACGGTAGTTTTCAGTTGAGCTCAACTAAATTTTCTCTCCAACGAAATAGGATGAAATATAGATTGTAATAGAAGGAAGAAAATGTGCCACTCAATAATGGTCGTAGTTTGCAAAGCACAAGAGATTATCTCGTAGTGGTGATTTAATCAAAAGTGGTTGTATACTGAAAGTTGAAGATGATCAGGCCCTATTTAGAACTCGCAATAATTTTACAGCAAAAAGAACTAATTCTCATAGGAGTAATAACCACGAAGGATGCCCTGTTCTCTGGAACAGAACATTTAATCCATCCTTTGTCACCAACAAGAATTGCAAATTGCAATTGGTAAGCCTAGCAATTTACACGTAACTAGTCTGTAAAGGAGACAATTTACAACAAAGGGGGAAAAAGTATGCGCTCTTACCTTTGGTGGGGAACAAGGCGGGCGCCCGACGAGGAGGGTCACAAAAGGGGCCGCGGGTGGAGTCGATGGAAGCGCGGGGGAGCCAGCTGTGGCGGGCAAGGTGGCCACAAATGGGATCTGGCAGAGGCACTGGGGCCATGAGGGGGAGCCAGCCAAGGTGCAGGGGAGCCTGTGGAGGCAGGCGAAATGGTGCAGGGGAGCCGACGGAGGTGGGCGAGATGGCGGCGGTGGGGCAAGGGCAGCCTGAAGTCGCACGGCTTGAGGAACGACACATGACTCGCGTAAGGCATGACGACGCCTGTGGGCTGTGGCTGTGGTGTGGGGAGTGGAGACTGCAGTAGCAAGCGAGTAGGAACCCTAATGGAGCGATGGACTGATAGGCCGGTCGTCTGGCTAGTTGGGTTGAAATGCCGGATATCCGGCCTTTGTATTATCCGGATAATCCATATTCGTATTCGTATTTGACAGATATCAGGGCTATTGTATAAGTATTCTTTTGACAAATAAATTTGTATTCGTTTCCAATTCGAGAAAAATCTGATCCGAGACAATCCGAATCTGTTCCGTCCAGATCGATCGGAAACTATCCGATTCGTTTTCACCCCTAGCCGCATCCGACCACGAGCACGTGCTTGACGCAGTACGACTCTCTAGACGTCACCTTGCTAACGTGGTTTCTAGGAGGAAAGAGAAAGTCGAATTGATTTTTCATTTTATTTTTTTGGAGAGAGAATTATTCTAATGAGCGAGGACAGAGATACCCATGGAGAACATGAGCCACCTGCCCCTTGTTTGCGCGGATTCTCTCGAAGGGGGTTGAAGAGAGTTGGACCTGCCTTTGCGCGTGACAAGCTACGACAGTGGAGCTCCAATGAAAACGCGAGCATGATGCGTTCCTAGGCCTAAAGAATCTGTTTTTGTCGGGGTGAGGTGTTGGGTACGATGACCACGGCCGAAACAGGATGGCTGGGACGGAGTTGCCGGCATTGCATCCGACAAACTTTGCTTCAATGAAAGTTTCGAGAATTAAGTGGCACAACCTCACAAGTTAATAAAGTTGGGAAAGTAAAATACAAGTTCAAAGAGCTAAGTGACACAACCTCATAAGTTCAAAAACTGAGAAAGTAAAATAAAAGTTCAGGAAGCTAAGGCCCTATTTGGTACAGCTCCATATTCCCAGTTTCCATATTTTGCTCCTGATTCTCTGATAATCTGGAGCAGTCTGTTGGAAGTGTTTGGCTGGTAGGTTGGCTCTAAAAACCATATGAGGGAGGATTAGAGGCAAATAGACCATGTTACCCCTGGCTGTAATACTTCAATTGTATTTGTATCTTTCTCCTATGTATTTGTACACAAATTATAGAATTTTCCTCCAAAGTTGTTTAGACTATATGAATGTATATACGTTGTATTAGTACACAATGCCAGGTTACATTGCATTTACACTTCATGACGGAGTACAACTGTTGGCAAATAACAAATTAACGCACAACCATTGATTGTGTATAAGCAAAATTTGTATTGTTCACGCTACGATAGATGAAGCGGCAGAGAAGAAGACGAGGAACTGTGGTCTCTGTGAGGACCCCCGGGTTAATCCCGTAAGATCGAGGTAATCATGATCTTACGGAAGTAGCTCTGGGCCTCTAGTAAATGAGTTCCAAGTTAACTCCACCTAAGTGACGGCCCAACCGAAACTAGAACCCCGATGATCATACGCGCTGTTCCTCTGCGAGCACGCATGATGACCGATTCTCCAACGGTTCAAGCACACACTTAAATAAGTTAAAAGGGAATTCATCACAGCGAGAATGAGACCACGTTGGCTCCCAAGATCAGCGACCAACGTGCCCTCAAACTCACCTTCAACGTGGGTCACATCCATACAACATTCATACATCAATGGCTCAAAAGACATACATCGATAATAGTCAAGTTTGCAGTTATTACAAGGGCCGACCGGCCAAATTCAAATGAGATCATAAAGTAACAGCGGAAGCATTATAAATAAACCAAAAGACCAGCATGATATGCCCATAACCCCTGGCAACCGACTGGGGTTAAATAATAGCACTACTCGTCAGTGCCGCCTAAATCGGCACTGCCGAGCTCATCGGGCTCAAAGTCGTCCTCACCTGAAAAGAAAAAAAAAAAAGGCCAGCCAACATCTGGCTGAGTACAAGTGCACTCGCAAGTCTTACACAAAGAAAATCTAGTTATGCATATTGGGCAATCAAAGGATAGCAGTAGTGGCTTAGTTTTGCAGAAAACGCAACATCTTACATTCCTAGACCACCTAGTTTTCAAAAGACAAGTTGCAAATCATTTATTCAAACAAAAGTTTCACAAGACATAGATAATGTAATAAATCAAACAATACCAAAGTGGTTGTCCACTTTGATAAACTAAAGCACACGGACATCCCATTCGTGTTGTAACCAATTTACAACCATGTCAACTTTTAACTTTTGAGACTAAGGATGAAGCATACTTAAACCAAGTGTTGTCCATAACCGTGGACACGGCTATTCGAATAGATTATCTCTGCAGAGGTGTACTACTTTACCCACATGACCCGACTAGCCCGTAAGCCTCTGGATGCCTCCGGAAAATAGCACACTTCCTTAGGTATACCGGCCGGGGAGAATCGAGATACAATCATTTTTAGCAAGAAAATCCTATTGGGATAGACCACCCATGTGAGACAAATCTCAACTTAGACATAAGCATATAACAAACGCTAAGCGGGCACACACGTTGTGCCGGAGGCGTCAGTGTGAGGTAGTTAGTATGTTATTTTTTCTCAACATAAGTAATCGTGCTCATTAAGCACAGTATATATCACACTGGGTTCCTAAGGAACATAGGATTTCACGGTCTCTATGTCCTCACACCACCTGCGGTCCAACCCAATAAAACCTTCCCTTTACTTAACCGTACGGTACCCATATCCCGCATGTGATAGTACGCTCGGTACTTGGAGTGTAACGTCCATGGCTCGATCCTTAATGGTCCAGACAAGACAACCACAAACCCGGGTCTCGTGCATAACAGCACCCAAACTACAACCACTTGTCCGGACCCAAAAACCTTTTTAACATAACTAAAATTTAACTCGATAACCAGAAGTAACAATCTGGACAAAAATTAATAAAAGAATAAGAATTGTTATGTGTCTCCCACAATTGACGAGCTAGCCCCTTCAATTGATCTACTGCGTTATCTAGACCCCCAATGGCTAAGCATTCAACACACAACAATCTCATCATCACAAGTATCTACCTTAAGCATATGTATGTGGGAAATATCAAGGATAACTAGCAAGTATAGGATATAACTAATCTACTCGTAACATAACGGTATCCCGAAAATAGCATGCAGGCAATATCATTGCATTTCAAACACTAGTGTAATAAAACTGGGATCAATATGATGCAAAAGAAAGTTCAAATGATGCTTGCCTTGCTGGAAGAGTATTTGTTCACTCTCGGTGGCGTAAGAATATACGTTGATTTCGTCGGTATCTAGAGAACAGAAATATTGATAAACATCGAGAAATAACATAAAAATAAAAGTACTCCAAAATGCATGATTTTTCTACAGTAGATAGCTTATGTTTTAATATGAATTTAGGTACAAGAATTATTCCATTTGGATTTAGTAGGTGAAAGTTATGGTCGTTTAAAGTTTGTATGTCCCGAAAATTGTATTTTATCAAATTTAAAGTTTTGACCAAAATTTGTAGAACAGTGGGGAGGTAATTGATTTCATAGATAAATTGGGAATATTATTGTGAGTCCACTATAAATTGTTTCATCTCATTAGGAGTTTTCATGCAAAAGTTATGATTTTTCAAAGTTATAGCCATTTTTCTATTGTAAAGATAAACAATTAAATGCTCATTTTCCAAATCTATCTTTTCTGATACTTAGAAAATGTGCAACCTATTCTAAAATAAAGTTCATCAAAATTGAAAATTACCAAAGACTTTGGTTTTATCAAATTTGGAGTTTAAATGAATTAGTTATGCATTTTTGAAGTTAATCATATTTTTTAGTTTACAAATAAAGACATTTTGAAATTCATTAATTGATTATTACTCTTCTCACCGAGGCTTTACTTAGCCGATCAATGACCTGGGCCCGATAATGATACCATTTCATGTTTACCGGGATTTTAATTTCGCGCTGACAGTGGGACCCATTGTAAGTGGCGGCGTCATCTTGCACGAAGGCGTGGACCGCGAATCCACAGGCGATTCACACAAGACAGTGAACACACGCTTAAGTGGCGAGCCCACTGCGATCTTCGTTTAATAATTCGATTTACGTATGGGGCACTTTGTCATAGGCTCATCTATTTCCTTAAGAAACCATTAATAAGAGTAATCGAGATTAGCGCCTTAATGGCTTTGCTACAGTATTGTCGGTAATCTGACAATACTGAGCTGCATTCGCCGGCGTATTGCCAACGAGTCCGACCACGGCGTTACCGGCCAAGGACTGCTACAGCTGCGCAATAGCCATGCGCATCTTTCGGAGGTGGCGGCGACACCTGAGGTGGCCTATGCCGACGACTCGTCGGAGAGGAGCGGCGGCGTACATACGGCAACGGTGCATGCGCGAAATAAAGCTCCGCAAAGGTCCAATAGCGGGTGCCCGAGCTACTAGGGACTACCAGGGAGCTACCTTAGCATAGGAGAGATTGCCGGAGCTGTGCTGGCGACGGTGAGGTCTAAGGCGGTGATGCGGTTCAACGTGGAGAAGACGCCCTGAGCAACTAGGAAGACATGGAAGCTTAGGGATAGCTCAAAGATCCCTAGGGTGTGCTCTAGTAGTGGAGAATTGACAAATGCCTTACCAGATCAAAGTGGGAGGCGAAGAGTTTGGTTTTCGACCGAAATGGACCAAGCTTCGAATTCGCGAGTTCCTGTCGTGCATTGCCAGAATTGGGTGAGGAGAACTCATACTCGAGCTCAAAGACATGATATGACGCGCGAGAGTTAGCAAGTAGCTCACCGGAGGCGAAGGTAGAACAACGGTGTCCTCGGATGCAAGCTCTGGGTGTGAACCAGAGTCGAGGAAGACACGGTCGCGTTCCGGAAGCTACAAGTGAAACCAAAGTCGGGCTTAGTCAAAATGGAACCAGATCTAAGAGAAAACTCGAGACCCGGAGGCGAGAGGTTTATCGAAGAACAGAGCACACGCTAGCTTCCCTCTCCTCGACGGCCGGAGGAGAAGTGCGGGAAAAGCGAGAGCAGGGAGGCAGGTTAAAGCCGGCAACTAGACGGAGCAGAGGCGGCGTTAGCTAGGGAAGCTCGGGGACTGGTCAGGTTGGACGGTGCGGTCACAGTGGTGACGGCATGCATCAGAGCCAAGCGGGCACGTGGCGAACAGCGTCTGAGTGCGAGTGACAGCGGAGGAAGACGGGTCTGACATGCGGGCCCTAGTGGTAGAGAGCGAGAGGGGGAAGGAACGAGCGGGCGCACGCGCGGGAGATCGGCCGTTGGATCTGGATCGCAGGGTCAGCACCCGAGAGGGTTTGGTTGGGACGGCTACAAGTGGCTCGGTCAGACTACTGTGTATTGGGTTTGAGCCTGAGGAATAGTGCTCCCAATTGACCAGATTTGAATTTTAACCCTCCTAGTTTGACTGGCCTTAAAAAATAGAGATTAAATTCATAAAAATATGAAATTAATCAGAGGGGTTCCTAGGGAAACCTAGGACCCACAAAAATTTGTAAAATCCATTTTTCAACATTTATTTGATATATTTCAAATTCCCAAAAGCATATGTTGACAATCGAGTTTGAATTTTCTGTGGATCATGTTAAATTCCAAAAATTTGGGAAAATTATATTAATTCATGATAATTAATATAGTTTTTGAATAAATTATTTCCAGAGGGGTTTCCATATGTTTTTGTTACTGTTTTCTTCAGGGTTTGTTTTTGTAAGTGTGTGTGTAGACCTCCAGATAAAATTTTTCAATTGCAAATTATAGAATGTAAATGTTTGATAACATGATGCATGCTAAAGAGATGCATAGTAATCCTTTTTATTAAATTGGGGATGTGACAGTCTCTAGGGTTTCTTGTTTCTGAGGCTTTTGTGGGTTAATGGCCACGGGCTTGAGGCGACGACTGGGGCTTCTTGGCGCAAGACTCGAGGCTTGCGGCGGCACAATCGAAAGCCATCGCAATATCGCCAAAGCCGGAGCAAGATGAATCGATGAGGCGACGAGAAGCCGAAGGGGCGTGTACGGTCATAGGCCGGGGGCGCGCGGTGGGATGTGCCGGGGTAACTTAGTGGCATTTGCCGGTAAAAACCTTTAACTTCAAGGGGTATTTTCATTTACGAAGGTTAGATTCTCACGAGAATCATTGTGAGGCAACTTCTCGTTGCTAGTTTATTTTGAAACAATCACTCGCGAGAAGCGAATCTAGTGGTTTTGAGAATCGAGGTGTTTGAGTGCATGACTCACGAGAATTGATCAAGAAGTTAAGAGTAGAAACTATACCAAATAGGACTAAGTATCACATCCTCACAAATTCAAAGTTCTAGAGTGCACTTTTGTCATCTTTTAATATTTTGCAGGAAAAAATATCGCCTCTCATCAATTCCTCTGATCGCCCGTCTTGATTATACTGGTTGTACGAGTTGTACTTATGTCGACGACACTAAAGTTGAGTCCTTAATGGACTACGGCGAGAATTCCAGCAAAAGTCACTTCACGCGAGAAGTACTCGAGACACTGTGGTGCTAGTATATACGATTCCCCTTATTTGTTCCTGCTATATCTATATCTGTAACCTCGCTGACGTGGATTCTAGGAGGAAAGAGAAAGTCGAATTGATTTTTCATTTTATTCTTTTGGAGAGAGAAAGATTCTAATGAGCGAGGACAGAGATACCCATGGAGAACATGAGCCATCTGCCCCTGTTTGCGCGGATTCTCTCGAAGGGGGTTGAAGAGAGTTGGATCTGCCTTTGCGGGTGATAAACTACGACAATGGAGTTCCGATCAAGACGCGAGCACGATGCGTTCTTGGGCCTGAAAAATCCGTTTTCATCGACATGAGGCGTTGGAAATGATAAACACGGTCGAACGAGGACGGTGAGACGAAGTTGCCGCATCGCGTCGACAAATTTCGCTTCAACACAAGTTTTGAGAATTATGTGACACAACCTCACAAGTTTAGAAGCTTGAGAAAGTAAAATATAGGTTCGAGAGAAATTAAGTGTGACACAACCTCACAAGTTCAAAACTAATAAAGTAAAATAAAAATTTATAAAGGTAAGTACCAGAGCCTCACAAATTCAAAGATCTACAATGCACTTTTCTCATCTTTTAATATTTAGCAGGAAAAAAATATCGGCTCTCATCGCCTCCTCTGATCGCCGGTTGTACGAGTTGTACAACGACACTAAAGTTGTCCTTAATGGAGTACGGCGAGAATCGCAGCGAAAGTCACTTCACGCGATACTCGCGAGTCGCGACACTGTGGTGCTAGTATATATGATTCTCCCTTATGTGTTCCTGCTATATATATATATATATACGTGTGTGTGTATCGATTATGGATTCACCACTGTATGTTATGTTCTACAACAAACAAGCCACACGAATGCTGCCTCCACTACTCATGCGCCGACTCGGCTCTCCCACCGGCTGAGCCTCCAGCTGAACGTCCCTCCGCCGAGCCGGTCCGCAAACTCCGTGACGGCCCTCCGCACGCAGGCGTCCCACGCCCTGGCCGTCCCCTTGATCGACCGGGGCTCCGGGAGGTCGCCGAGGGCGCGCCGGAAAGCCACACCCACCGCGTCTGAAATGTCAGTGAGCTTCCTGCGGGTGATCGATTTGTAGGCACAGCTCGGTAATGCAAGAACAGGTTGAAACTTTCTGATGATCAGTAGTGGAAAACAAGCATAAACTAACTTAACTTACCTTAGTTGGTCTTCTCCTTGATAATTGAGAAGCACCGGAGAGCTTCTCGGGTAATCAGAGGGAACGAATAGCTTTGCGGGCATGACGAGAGACTGCATTGGTCAGAGAATCAGTCAGTACATCGCGACACTTAACGCAATGTGGCGCAACGTGCAGCAAGTATCTCAAGGTTAAAATACCATTTCAGATGTCGCCAAGAGTGATTTCAGGCTTGGTGCAAGCGACACGGCAGTGTACGAGAGTTCGATCGTTGTGCCGCCGTTGCAGGAGGAGATCCCATCCATTCCGTTGTCACCAGTGATGCTGATCACCGTATCGATCAGTGTGCTGTTGATAGCTTTGATCTCTTCCCAAAGAACGTCGTTAGCATTCTGCGAGGGAAAGTTCAAAGAATGTTACTGTTATGTGGTGCTATACAGAAAAATTTGTTCCAACAGATGACAGTGGATTGGCAACTTCAGAAAGTAATGATCAACAGTGTTACCTGGGTTTTCTGCCTCTTAACGATGTGTTCCCCGCTGGATTCAGAATCCGAGGCATCGCACTCAACTGTCACGCAACTGCCATCCATGCTCCCCAATGGTGGTGACCCAGAACGTGATGTTGTATGGTCGAAAAGGCGCTTCATTTTGTTCAGAGTGCTAGATCCACCTCGCTGCTGCGAGAATATCCAATCTTGAAATGTGCCGACTTCCCCGTGTGGTACACAATCGCTCATGCTAAGGACTGACCAGATGGAATTAGCTGAGCTGCGAAGCGCTGCCGGTGATGAAGACAGCACCTGAAGATAGATAAGAGATAAAGCACGAAGCCTTCAGTGCGAGAGTTTGCAACATAACATGGAATTGCGATTGAGATGAACATAGCCTTGCAGACTTACTACATCAACTAGGCGGTCGATAGGCTTCTTGGCCACCGGTGTTTCAGCTCCACCGCGCAATTGATCATCTGCTTGACCAGCCGGTGTCTCTGCCTGAAGTGGTGAGGCTGACATCATCACTTTAGTGGGAGTGACCTGGTTAGAACCATTTGGTGCTGCTGCTCCATTGTCGTGCAGCAAGAAAGCAGAAACGCTGTCACAGTCCTCTGACAATGTCAACTTCACCGAAGCACAAGGTGAAGCAACTTGTACAACCCCAGGCTTGGCAAGGGGTGATGGCAATGTAGACTTCACTAAAGCACAGGGTGAAGCAACTGATACAACCGCTGGCTTGGCAATGGGTGATGGCGATGTGGACTTCACCGGAGCGCGGGGTGAAGTCACTTGTACAACCCCTGGCTTGACAATGGGTGATGGCGATGTGGACTTCACCGAAGCACGGGATGTAGCAGCTTGTACAGCCCCTGTCTTGGCAATGGGTAACGGGGTGCAGCACTCCTCAGGCTTATTGTTCGGCAAAGACTGCAATGCTCCTGGTGATTTGATTGGGAAACAAGGGCTTGATAATCCTAGCAAGTGGTTTCTATGGTTTGGTTGGCGAGCTGGTGGTGTTCTAGTGCCAATGGTTTGCCCCAACAGGGAAATGCTTGCATCTGCAGGTTGCTCTTGCTGGTTTTGCTGTCTACTGCAAAAAAGAATGCATAAATGGAAGTACACACATTTCTCTTAATCCCTTCTGAAAAATAGAGAACATGAGTTAACACAATCATTAACAATGTTGCTATTTTTTTAAATGAAAAGCTACTTTAGAAAGAAGTCCAACACTTTGTCAGTAGTACTTCATGTTATTCAGGATGAAAAGTTATGTTGATTCAGACCCAGGGTCACAATTTCAGCTATCCAATGTTTCTCAACGGTTTTTGAAAACTATATTAAGAGGGATGTACTGAACTGTATTAACACAAAACAGTCGATTTTAGCGTGTCCTGAAAATCCTACGGTATAGTTTTTACCAACCTCATACCACCAGTGAACGGCGCCGAATCGCGACTAAGATTGATTATTTGAGGCTGCTCACGACAATTCTGCACCTGTCGTCCTGTATTCACGTCTGCATTTTGAACTTTTCCTTTCCTGTGTAAATCCACCGAATTCCAAACGAGGGTTTGGATCTGTGGGAACTGCCCCTTCCAGCCCTCGGGAATGTTGCTTTTCGGGAGCTGTAAGAAGTTCAGAATGTTTCTGATCGTATCCTTCAACTTTGCTAATTTTCTTATTCGGTCAGCTTTCTCTCTGGGTAATGAATAGAAATGTTCCTGTACAGTGATGGAACAAATGAACGTAATAGATAGAGATGTACTAGGAATATCAATGGATGATAAAGATTCAAAGATAGGAGCAAATAAAAGGAAAAGGGCAGAAGACCTTTGTTATTTTTGGAACATTAAGTGTTTGATCAAATTCCATAAGCTCTGAAAAGCAAGAATCCTTCAGTGACTTGATCTGCAATTGAAGAAAAGAATTGGAGCAATATGATTAGCTGGGTACCATTCAAATTTAACTGAATAGGAAGAACAACTCATCACTGTGATTCAGCTATTAATGCTTATGCGTTGAACACAAGGGCACAAAAGGAATACCGAATATATATATAGACCAACAAAGAAGAACCTTAATTTTTTGGGAAAGTTGGTTCCATAGCATCAAAACGTACACGTTTCAGGAAAATACCATCAAAAGATTTCCGTTCAGTTTTTTACCACTGAAAGTTTGCTCCGTTCGGTTTTGTACGATTCCATCCATTTTGGTGTTAATAGCGCAGAGGGTGAGGGCATTTTCGTCATTTCACCTACGCTACTAACACCAGAATGAGCGGAATGTTAAAAAACCGAACTGAACAAACTCTCAGTGGTAAAAAACCGAACGGAAATCTTTTGATGGTATTTTCATAAAACGTGTACCTTTTTATGCTATAGAACCAATTATTTCTAAATTTTTACATTGTGTTTATACAAGCAAATGGGCATAACAAACGCATAATAAGGGACATAAATATAAACACATAAACATGATATGTAAATAAAGAATTCTCACCATCTGATGCATTTCCTCCCTCCAATCATCTTCTCCAGCACTTCCCATCGTTGCTGAAAACGACACACAAGATATGAACATTCGTGACGAATAAACAAAGCCAAGGAAAGCATTGTGCCAGGTATTATGGCACGAACAACATATTGTTCATAAAGCAGCTGTCAGAAAGGAAAGTACCTGAAGTTTGAGGGCTCTGACAAAGCAAACTGCTTTGCTGACCAACTGCAATATGTCTCTGGGGCGGAGTCATAGGCTCAGGTTTCATGTTGATCTGCTTCCTAAGTGCGTCATGTTCATACGCCTTGAACGGCGACTGTAACACATCAGTCCGCCCAGCATTCTGCTGATTGTTACGTCCTCCAGGATGACCAATCTGCATCTTGGTGACATCGGCCTGTTGTGATCCAATCATTTGGTACCTTTGCCTGTCCATCTGTTGTTGGTAGTCCCTCAAATTTTGCTGATGCATCCTCATCAATTGCAGCTCCTGCGTACCAATGCCACTGGCATTTTCCCTGAGTAAGTGATTCTGCTGGACACTTGGTTGAACAATTGGCTGCCGTTGAAGCTTTGTCATGCTTGTTGGGTTGCACCCTGCAATGTTTGTGGGCTGCAGTTTCCTGGACAGGTGTTGGTTCTGACTCTGAGCTACTACTGATTGCATCGGCTGCTGACTGGGCTGGACACCCAGTGCCATTGGAGGGACTTTCGGTGGTTGAAAGTAAAGAATTCCAGGCTGTTCTTGCTTAACCTTAATCTGCATGTCTGCCGCAGAAGGGTAAGCCATGTGCTGGTTTGGCACTAGGCCTGAATTTTGCTGTGTCATTGGCATGCTTTGCAGCTGAGAAGATGGCCTCCCTGGACTAGCCATCGGCGTCACCTGCGGCATCGCAGTAACTGAAGAATTGCCTCCTTGGATAGCTTGAACTGCATTAGCCAGCAGCATTTGGCCTCCCATATGTATCTGTTCCTGAAGACCTTGAGTAACCTGCGGCAATTGTTGTCGTTGCTGCTCTTGTCGTTGTTTTTTCTCCACATTTATCAACATGTTAGCTATATTCCTCATGTAGTCTTCCTGGAAAGGGCCAAAACTAAATTAAATCCAGATGGCATGAGATAGAATCGATCTAATGTGAACCAAAGAAAGAAAACAAATAATTAAGGATTTGCGATTGCATAGCATTGCTTCCTTGCATTGACCAATTAATGGCAGAAACATATAAATAAATGCATAGCTAGAAACTGCTAGCTTCCCCTGTTCTGAAACTGAAATGGATTGGATTGGAAGGAAGGAAGAAAGGAAGGAACGGATTAGCAACGCACCTTACTGGTGGACTCACGGAATACCCTCTCCTCAAATTTGACAGCAAAGGTGTGGAGATCCTGGGGAAAAGGGGTGGGCTGATCCTGATAAACTCGGGCCAATTCGCTCATTCTGAACACAGTTGGAAAGAAATGGGATTCAGATATATGAAAACTAGCTAGAGGTCACCATAACAACATGCCAGAACTATCTGTAAGCAACTAAGAAATTTGCTCATTCTGAGCTTATAAGTATGCCAGAATCCGGCCCCTGCAACGCAGGATATCTCTAAAAGTAAATTAAATTAATCCCCCAAGAGACCGATTAATCTTACTTACTAATGAAACAAACTAATCCATCACGTTGCACACAGCATATGTGATCACTGCACTTGGCAGCTAGAGTAATTTCCAACTTTGAAGAACCTAAGAAAATTAAGAATGTTAAAATATCGTGGCAGTAATTAAAATCAGCAATTAAGTAATCCTCTCCTCTCCCTCGGGATAAAAACCAAACCCTAGTAGTAATGATAAACCCATCTAGCTAGCTAGCTGCAGACAAAATGCGTGATGAACACACCCGACTGATTGATTGATTTGTCAATTCTGGAGAATCAAAGGGAAGCAAATCAATCAATATGTATGAACTCTACAATAGCCAACTAGGGAACGGAGTGATGATCAACCGAACCAAGCAATCGGAAACCTCAGTCGCAACAACAAGAAGCTTAACAAGAATTGAAGCAAAGCAATCGATCGGCGTGGTTGAATTGCACGCCGCGGCCGCCGCCGCCCCGGACCAAACCCTCCCTCCCGCACAAGCAACAGGCCTAGCTAGAGCCCTCCCCAGGGCGGTGGCGGCGCCTAAAGCCTTAACCACCTCGATCCTACGCGACAAGCTAGCGGATGGACGCGCCCCGCGCTCTAGATCCGGACCAAAATTAAACCCCCTACAAAAACATCCCCTAAAATCAATCATGAGCAGAACCGAGGGGGAGAGAGGGGGGATGTGCGCGCGCGTCGGTGGACACGACCAATGGATGGACGTAGGAGTTCGGGGGCACGTACATCTTGTTGAGCACGCGGGGGCGGACGTCCGGCAGCCACTGGCCGCCGCCGCCGAGCTGGGACATCGGAAGCGAATTGCGATGCCGTGCGGCGGAAGGGAAGCGCGTTTGCTTTGGGCGGAAGGAAGCTGAAGCGGACGCGGGACTCTCTTGTGCGCTGTAATATAATGTTTATTTAAACAGAATACAAGGAGACGAGAGATTCAAGAAACGAGATAGAATATGTAATCGTCTTGTAAAATGATTTTTGTAATTGAAACGGTATCAAATGAAAAATCTCATAATTATAAAGTTGCAGATCTCTTTTCATAATCCAATTTAGAGTCCTCACTGACCTAATTTAGAGTTCTAACGTTTGAGATATGGGGTCCGCCAGGCAGACTGCACAGAGAATCAGGGTTTGCAACTGAGTTAAGTTCCAAAACAAATTTCACAATGAAAACGGTGTTTTTAGAAATTCTGCACAAATAGAAAGTTGAAGTAGTATGAGTTAGCTAAACGGAAAAAAAAAAGAATCACTCCATTACGAGTTCGGGAGAGAAAGTTATGACCTCTGAAAGGTCCGTTGCACAGACAAAAAGTGGAAAACCAACTTGAATTCAAAGTGTATTCCGAATCACATTCAATACCGGTTGTTTCCAACCCTACTACATCCAAACCACGATCTAGCCCCTTAGCTTTTAAATAGGGCCCTAAGGGTGCCCACATGTGCTCCCCAAACCCTAGCCGCCATCCCTTCACGCCACCTCCTCACGCCCGCCCGACCTAGGCGGCACCGCCTCCTTGCTCGCCATGCCGCCGCCTTGCCCGGTGGTGGCTGCTGAGAAGGAGGCCAGCAAGAGGAGAGGAGAAGCAAGGAGGAAAGAGGCAAGGAGATGGAGAGGAGAATAAGAAGAAAATGTAAGAAAAGAGAAGATTCTTCGCAGGTTTTCATGATTCGTCGTTTTCGTCAATGGTAAACTCTTTTAATCCCAAGGATTTTTCATGGATTAGTCACTGTTAATGTGGATATCATGGGGATATGCTCCTGATCTTAGGATGATGTGACAATTCGTAATGGCGTTAAAGGTTTAACGTTTCACGTGTTTTCGGCAAAGAATCAGGGCTGTCAGGCCTCAGGCGGTCTGACCGACCGAAGCGGCGATCAAACCGGCCTAAGGGCGGTCCGACCGGCCATAATGGCGGTTGGACAAAAATTTTAGAACGTGGTATTTTGAGCTGGGCCAAAAATAGAGGGTGTAGGCAAAAGAGGAGATTCTATTGCACTTAGTCTCATAATTTTTGGAGTCTCCAGTCAAAAGTTCTATTCGTTTAAAAATTCTAGTAGGTTTCAGAATTTCAGGGGCTGTTTTCGGCTAAGTCCCAACTGGCGGTCGGACCGGCCAATAGGTGGCGGTCGACCGGCCTAGAGTCATGGCCGACCGCCATGGCGCGGATCGACCGATTTTCCTGGATCGTCGTCCTTCGTGGCGACGATGTTTGGTTGTTAGGTCAAAGTCATGAGTTTCAGTGCATATGTATTGCATGATGCATGTTTTGACTAACATGGGTCAAGTTGTGAAGAACTTGTTCCCAGATTCGGTTTACTTGTCTATTGTTGTGCAGGTTGCTTGGTGGTCAACGACGGTCAACGGTAAGGATGATCGGGACTAGGCTTGGAGAGCTGAGGTCCAGAATGATCGACGATGCCGGGTGAGGTCAATGAACTCAAGCGTGGTGCAAGATGGACAAGGGTGATCTATTGGCTAATCCGCGGCGCAAGATAGCGCAAGGTGTAGCTAATTAGGTCAAGAGGAGATAAAGATGGCGCATTAAAATGCGTGCGTGTGTGACCCGTTTGTTTTGGGTCTTAACGGGAGCCCAATTGAGAAAAACTTCTAGAAGGTCTAAGCCTCCACTATAAATAGAGGAGGGTGGTGGCTGCCCCCTCTTGCTTGTCTCTTTTATTGTTTGAAACCCTAACTTTGCTTAGGGAGAGGAGATGTGGAGGTTAGGGTTCTAGAGAGTTTTGATTTGATTTCGTGCTCATAGATTGAGCTTTGTCCTCCATTGATGGAGTGACTGTAAACCAAAATCATATCAAATCAATCCAAGGTAAGTTTGATCAAAGTTTTGTCTCTTTGCTTTCCTTCTCTCTATTTGATGATTTTGATTCTTTCTTTGATCCGTGAGTTTTTGCTTGATTCCTTCACGTGATCTAGCTTGCTGTGACATATGAGAACATATCTAGGATCATCCTGATCATCAATTACCCACGAGCAAGATTTTGGATCTAGTTTTCGTTTTGACTCAGTTTTAAACCTTCCTCGTCTCAAACGGAAAAAGGATCGTTATTCTTTCAAGAATTTTTATAATATTCTATTTGAATAGGTTCCTGACATCATAGAGAAGGTGTGTTCCAAGTTTCATCGAGTTTGAAGTTGTAGATCAAAAGTTACATCTATTTGTAACTTCGCTCGTCAATTTGTTTTGATCATTCTTCTTTCAGGCAATGACCGCCAGGCCATCGGTCGATCATCAGGGTCGTGGTCGACCGCCATTGACCCAGTGGTCCGACCACCCAGCATTGAGTTTCTTGAGCTTGTGTTGATTTTAGTTGTTTTGGTTAGGGGGTTAAATTGGATTCAATACTAGTCTCCCGCTGTACTGGTATATTGATCTTCATAGCTTTCATATCTATTGGAGTAAAATCTTATTGAATTAATTATTTGTGAAAAGTGAGCGTGCTCCTATTCACCCCCCTCTAGTCGCCTTTTCGGTCCAACAGTTAAGTTTGTAGATTGTTCTAATTAGAAGAAAGTTAATTTTCAACGTGCCCTCGTTCGTTAAGGTTAGATGCGGAACCTTGCGAGGGTAATTCGTGGTATTTAGGCTTAGATTTAGATGTTGGTTCAATTATAGAAAAGTTAGATAATCGCGTTAAATTTTCAGGAAGGATTGGATCATTAGAATCAGAGTAGCGATACAAAAGTTACGATCTCGGTAAGCTCACTGTCCAGAATCTGAACGTAGCTGGCAGACGTAGTGAAGATAGGTAAGTTTCATATAGTAGATTGTACAATTAAAATATGGTGACAAATTGAATAATTTAGAATATTTTGTGTAGTTTCTAGAACTGGTACCATTCATATATTTTCAAGTTTTAGAATTAAATGTATAAAATTATGAAGCGGACTGTCTTGACAGATTCTGGGACGATCTTCGAGAAAAGAAACAGGGTAGACGACGGTAGAATCAGAACTTCGTCCTAACTAGGAAGTTATAGGATTTTCCATGAGGATTCTAGAAAATAGTGGGTGTGGAGATTTGGATTTGGAGTTCATATATATACGTTAGAGCCGTTTTACTACTATGACAGCGGGTAGTGTGTCCGTTATTGGGTCGGTTTGGTGCAGGCGTGTGATGACGATAAGTGTAAAGTGTGAGTGCTATGATGTGTTCATTTTGAGTTGTGTCTTGCAAGGCGTGTGATGACGATAAGTGTAAAGTGTGAGTGCTATGATGTGTTCATTTTGAGTTGTGTCCGTTATCTCAAGCAGTCAACATTTGATGAAGACAGTGACCAGTTCGATTTTTTTCTTCAGACCAGCCATATAGGATATATCAGTGTTGGTTCCTCCCATGTGTTGAGCCAAGTCGCCCAGTTAAGTTAGAGTTTAATCGACTGGACGATTAGATTTTCGTTTTCCTTCTTCTGTGTAGTTTCGTTGTGAGTTTTATGCTTCTTAATAGCTTTCCGGCTATTTGTGTGTTCCTTGGTGTTCTTTGGGTTAAACTTGCTCCCTTAGTAGATTGTATTCTCCGTACCTTATGCTTTTCCCTCTCATCTATTAGTCTTGGTCAACCAGTAGATGAAGAACCCTTGTGGAGCCAACTTTGTCAGTAATCTTGGGACAGTCTGTGCCAGTTCAGACCTTATCAACTCAAGTGGGTAGTTGTCAGTACTAGGAGTAGTAGATCCAGTCATGATATAATTTTTGGCAGCTCAGACTCAAGTCATGAACACGATGATGCAAAACATGAACAACATGATGACCCAACCGAATCAGACCGTTGCTACCTTGTCAATTTGTTGAATCACAATAACCAAGCAAGACGTTGTTCCATCACCGCCTCGATTACCAAAGCGAGACGGCATCCAAGGCTATCACGGTGCGTAGTGACACATCGAGCTGAACCACCTCCTGTCACCCAGAATCAGCTCATGTCAGCGACGATGCAACCGTCGGACAATAGTAATCTTTGCAAGGATGCACAACCCGTTGCCATCCCAACGGCACACCCTCAGTTCAAGTTTGTGAAGTTCATGATGACCAGACCACCTATCTTTGAAGGATCAGTCGAGCTCAAAGATGCAGAATTTTGGATTCGCACCATAGAAGAGAAGTTAATTGTTGTGCAATGCAATGATAACGAGAAAGTTTTCTATGCTTCTCATAAATTAGAAGGAGTTGCACTAGATTGGTGGAAAAACATTCGCGTCGCCGATCCGGACAAGTAGACCATCATTTGGTCAGAGTTCGCCCCAGCTTTTCGTCAGCAGTATCCAACATCAAGTAAGAGTGATAAAGATGAACTTGCTATTTCGATGTCCTACATCCAAACTAACTGTTGTCAGTTGAAGTGCTGCCAGCCAGATAAGTCAGAAGATTTTGCATGTACCTGTTGTGGAGAAATAGGCTATAGTGCCGATAAACACAATATCAATTGTCCTAGTTGCGAAGGAAATCATTCCTCTGGAGAATGCCCAATGAGAAAGATCACATATTTCTTATGTGAAGGTGATGATCATTGTTCGAGTCAGTGCCCCATGTATTCAGTGTTGACTTTCGCAATACAATGTCAGCGGGAAAATTTTCAAGTCGAAACCAGGGCATTAGCAAAAGAAGGCAAACCATTGTCAGTGCAAGATATGTCAACTGAAGGATCATAAAAGCAGAATTTTGACTTTAGTAACCAGCCTCGAAAGAGAAGCAAGCCAGTATCGTCACTGGAGTGTTTTGAGTGTGGTAAGCAAGACCACTATGCCAAGAGATGCCCTGCAAAGCGACAAGCTTCAACCTTCAAGAAGGATAGTCGTTCTGCATAGCCCTGTCAGAAAATTCGCAAGATTCAACACGTTTATGCTACAACTGTCATGGAAAAGGCCACAACATGAGCCAATATCCTCAGAAGAACCAGCAACTCACTCCAGATGCCAGAATGTCAGAAGTCATTTCGGTCAAGCTTGTAACACCCAGAGCAAGTGGTAAAAACAGTAGGACCTGTTTGTCCAACGAAGCAGTCAGAGAAGAGAAGTTTGAACTATGATGTTATCAAGAAAGCCTAGATTGAAGATACAAAATTATGCAGTTGTCATTGGAAGTAATCTATGCAGCATGCAACTAGATCAGAAGTCAAGTTTGTCTTTGACTTGGTACCCAGGGATCAACCAACTCCAGAAGGATGTACACCAGGGATGATATATGGCAAAAAGTCGTTCAATGAGTTTGCAAAAATGATACACTTGAGCAGACGACTTTCTCAGATAAAGGTAGTGTTAAATCAAATTCGTCAGCTTATCAAGCACCGATGTTGATTATAAAGTAAATTGTAGCACAAGGATGTGCGAGAATTTTAGTTTATTCAAGAGCAAAACCCCAGAACCTCAGAATCAGCCTGTTTGAGATATGAGAAAGAACTGTAATTTTCTTTAAGATCGTCCATGAACAAGACAGTGTCAGTTCAAGATCAGTGAGATAATTGTTTCAAGATAGTCAAGACCCTCATCGTTGTAAAAGAACAAGTTCACCCTGATCGCCAGAAGTGAACTAAGTAAGTGAGAATTTCAGAAGAGATCAACCACTACTCCAGTGTTCATACTACCAGCTACCTGAAAGAAACTTGATAACTTTTATCACGGAACATCTAAGAATTTGTGTGTTACGGAGTTTTGCCAGCACTTCCTAACAGCTACAGTTTCAAGTAGTGAATTGTGCTAGTCATAATTCAGAGTTTCTACCATAGAGCATTAAAGATGGCTTTATTGGATCGAGAACCAGGAGGTTGGAGTCTGTTCCCTCAGTATAGTGACAGATGCCTCGAATCGGAAGAGCTACCGCAAGAACTTGTTGATCAAGTGAAGAGTCAGCTAAAGTTACCTGTGAAAGCCAGAAGTTGAATCTTGAGTTAGTGCAAGAGTATATTTATTGAACCCAGAGTTAAACCGATGCTAGAAAAAAAATCAGTGTTGAGAAGACAGTAAGATGACAGTTTTATCAAGGGAATCAGTCCTCACATGAAGTAAGGTAAAGCATGAGAACCTGCCGAAGGTGAACCAGGTGATCCACGAATCAATGACTATATATGTGTATCTGATGAGAAGAAACTGAAGTAGTTGATGCTCAAACCAACATTTGAGTGCAAGCAATTCCATTTCCCCTGAAAGTATCAAGGTGTACAAGGATCTCAAAGTTGAATTGTGATGATCCAATATAAGGCAAAAGGTCATAGAATGTGTTACCATTCGTTTGGTATATCAGAAAGTCGGCTAGTTTGTCAAAGGCCAGACAGAGTACTCCTATCTTTGAGAATTCAAATATGGGTTTTCTCAGGACCCAATCGGGATGTAATTGTGTGGATTTCATGGGGATATGCTCCAGATGTTAGGATGATGTGACAATTGGCAATGGCGTTTACGGTTTGTCGTTTCACGCGTTTTCGACAAAGTTTCGTGCTTATCGCTTGGGGGCGGTCCGACCGGTCCTTGCAATGGTCCGGCCGGTCCCATATCGGTCGGGCCCGGCCAGTGGGGCGGATCGGACGGCGATGACCAAAAGTGTTCAAATCGAGTGGGGCAAAAATAGGTGTTGTAGACAAGTAAGGGATCCCAATGCACTTGGTCTCATGATTTTGGAGTCTCCGGTGAAAAGTTCTATTGGTTTAAAGTTTCGAAGGTTTGGATTTTGGGAGCTTGAATTTGGCTAAGTCTAAGGCGGTCCGACCGCTCACGAGGAGCGTCCGACCGCCATGGGCGGATCGACCGGCTCACCTGGAGCGGTCAGACCGGTAATAACTTGAACGTCCGCCAACTTCGTGGCGATGTTGATTTGTTAGGTCAAAGTCATTGGTTTCATGGCATATGTTTTGCATGATGCATGTTTTGACTAACATGGGTCAAGTTGTGAAGAACTTGTTCCCGAATTCGTGTTTTCTTGTGCGTGGTTGTGCAGGTAGCTTGGTGGTCAACGACGGTCAACGGCGAGGAGGATCGGGACTAGACTTGGAGAGTTGAGGTCCAGAACGATCGACGATGCCGGGTGAGGTCAACAACTCAATACTAGTCTTCCGCTGTACTGGTATATTGATCTTCATAGCTTTCAAATAGCTACTGGAGTGAAATTGTATTGAGTTCATAATTTGTGAAAAAGTGGCGTGCTCTATTCAACCCCCTCTAGTCGCCTTTACGGTCCAACAAGTGGTATCGAGCCTGTTAGTTCAATCTTGATCTTAACCACCACCTTTGAACTTTGGCGATGGATAGATTCACTACAAAACCGCATATGTTCAATGGACAAGACTATGCCTATTGGAAGAATCGTATGCGAGTATTCCTTGAGAGTGAGGGACAAGCTATGTGGGACGTTGTTCGATCCCCGCTCATTATTCCTGAGGTTGAAACTCCTGCTTCTGTGGTTCTTTTGGCTAACAACAACAAGGCCAAGAATCTTTTATATGGTGCGCTTGGTAGACAAGAATATGATAGGATTTGCAATTTTATGATCACGCATACGAGATTTGGAACACTCTCGAAACATATCATGAGGGTTCGTCTCAAATTAAGAAAGTGCGCCAAACAATCTATAAGCGTGATTATAACAAATTTGAGATGCGCCCCGAGAGAGCATCGATGACATTTTCGATGCTTTAATAAAGTGATTAATCAAATGAAAGTTGTTGATATTGAATATTCTCAATCTGAAAATGCCACCCATCTCTTGGGCGCAATCAACACCAAGGAGTGGGAGATGAAGGCTACTTGCTATAGAAGAGAATGTTGATCTTTCAAGTCTTACTTTAGAATTGCTTTATAGTAAACTCAAGACTCATGAAATTAAAAGAGTTGATCATCCCAAGAAAGATAATTTAGCTTTGGTAGCAGATCCTCTCAAAAGGCTTTTGATGACTCTTTTGAATCTTCTTACGGATTTTCATTTGCTTGTTTATCCGCTATTCATGAAGAGGAGCTTGAGAAAATCCACGAGGTTGAGTTAGCCCTTTTAGCTAAAAATTTACAGGCTTACAACAATGTGAGAAATAAAAGAGAGGTGGTCTGTTACTTGCTATGAGTGTGGAGAGCTTTACCACATCCGCCAATTGCCCCAAGCTAAAAGGTAAGGGTAAGCACAGGAGGAGAAGACGACTTGGAAGAAGCCTCATGAGAACAACTCGAGTATGATCTTTGTCAAGCTCATAAAGGCCGCTCACCGGGTCCTTGCCGCTTTTGGAGAGCAATCCGTTAGCGATGTGGACTCCGGGAGCGAAGAGGAAAAGAAAGGGAAGGCCAAGGACTTTACTGGTATGTGCTTCATGGCTGACACCGACGACATTGATGATGATAAGGTATCTTTCTCTTATGATGAGCTTTCTGCTAGATATGATTCCATATATAATCAACTGCTTAGTCAAGATGAAGCGCTAGAATTTGTCATGACTAAAAATAAGAAACTAGAGTCAAAAATTGGTAAACTAAAACTAGAACTTGCAAATGTTAAGACTCTTGAACCTGATGAATGTTTATCTTGTCATGACATGCACTCAGAATTGGCTAAACTGCAATCTACTCACAATATTGCTTTGCAACAACTTGAAAATGCTAGAACCGAGCTAATTGAAATTAAATCTGCTCCTTGTGAAAAATGTTTAGAGTCTAGCAAGTTGATTGCTTCTGATGTGATTGATTCTAGCCCTTGCACTTCATGCTTAGAAAAAGAACGTGAAATCAAAGATATCTTAGAAGCTGCTAGAGTCAAATATGCTAAGCTTAAGGACAATATTGAAAATACTACTTGTGCTTCTTGTTCCACTCTTAAGCTTGAAATTGCTTTATATAAGGAGAAATCTATGGATAAAACTTGTGATGCTTGTGTTAGTTTAAGAAAAGAAAATGCTTACCTTCATGATACATTAGAGAAATTTTCTAAAGGTAAGAAACAATTAAATATGATTCTTGACAAGTCTAAAACTCCTTATAAGAAGCAAGGTTTAGGATTCAATTCTTTTCAAGACAATTCAAACCCAAAAGTCATTCAAGTCTTGGAAAAAGGTTTAATTGAACTCAAAACCCAACCTGCAAAAACATCCTTTAAATCTGCAGGTTTTGCCCAACCTTGTATTAACTCAAATGGTGCTTCTTCTAGTGGTACCAAGTACCATTGCACTTATTGTAAGAAAGGTGGGCATTTGATTGAATTCTGTTGGCGTAGGTTGAAAAATGATAGGAAAAATCTTGATAGAATTTTATTCAGGCAACCTAGAGCTTTTATGAGATATGGTAACACTGAAAGGAATAAACCTGGATTAGGATTTTTATCACATGCTAATCATTATGTTTCTACATATCCTAATTATCATGTTCTTCAGCTCGGGTCGATTTGGTGGTCACCGGATCGACCGATTGGTCACGGATCGACCGCCAAGACAACGCCGGTCACACCACCGACGCTTTAATTCCCATGTTAACTTAAACATTGCTCATGACAGAATTTTAGATGAAATCAAGGATAACACTTCTGCTTTGCATACTACTCGCAGACGTGTGTCTCAAGATCTTGGGTTCCCAAGTCTTGTTTAACTAACTTGATGTCGAGACACATCGTTCTTTCGTGCCTTGATTTTTCGGGATTGACGCGAAAGAGGAAGGGCACGTGCTTTGTCGACTCGATCGCTCACGTCATATTGCCGGAGACTCAAGATGGTTCACCTCCTTCACGCGATCGACGGGTCTCAAGCATCTCGAGAACTTCCCATCGCCAGCCGTTAAGCTCTTATTCGGTACTTACACTCTACTCTCTTTGTATGGCATTTGATATTCCTGTTCTTTATCCTTGTCCATTCGGGGGTTTTTCTTAACCTAATTGTGCGGGCTGTCGGCTAGATAGGAAGAGTACCTCAGGCGCTTGTCACCCACTAGGCACTTCTTTTGTCTTTTGTTTTTATCCTCACCAAATCTTTAGACCCAACTAGGTTTGCCACCTTGAGAAGCGAGTTAGGAGTAATTTATCTCTATGGGTTGGTTTGAGGGGGAGTTTGATCTTTTCTGATCTTTCCTTGTTCTTTTGATCTTTTATTGTTCTTTTTCTGAACTTAGTGGTCGTTTTGAGCTTTTTAGGTTTTTAGGCTTTTTATTGCATCTCATTGTATCATATTGCATTCATATGAAAAATCCAACAAATGGTTACAACAAGTGGTATGAAAAATCCAAAAAGATGCATTGTAATATAAGATTTTCTGCTTATCTTTTAAAATTGATGAAGCTTTGCCTATTACCCTTTGGAGCTTTTGTATTTCAATTCTTGCTCAATGTCATGTCTAGTTCTTTGACTTGCTAGAATTATCATGCTTTTACATGTGTAGCTAAGTCTTTGCTATATGAGCTAGAACTTTTTAAACAACTCAAATTAAGAAATTGCAATTTGTGGATGTTTTAGCGAGTTGCGCAATTAGTGCTCCTCTTGTGACATTGGCCCTGTCAGAATTGCTTTGTTAGCTCTTTGATCTAAAATTGACCATTACGTGAGCTTTTGTGTTCTTGAGATTCTAAAAATGCTATTGTGAAAAATGAAAATCAAGATTGTCTTATGCCTAAATTGTGCCAAACTATTCTTACGAGACTGCTTGTCAAAGACATGAACTTGGAGATAGTTTGATGAACCAGACGATCTCATGGGGACTGCTTGTCAAAAATGACATGAACCTCAAGATTTGTCGCCCCGGTAGAAGCTTAGAAAGAGGTTGTGGATGGCTCCTAGTCCAGGATCTTCTTTACTAAGATATATCGTTAATCAACTTGTGGTAGAAGCTTAGGAAGAGTTTGTGGATGGCTCCTAGTCCAGGATCTTCTTTACTAAGATATACCTTTAATCAACTTCTGGTCGAAGCTTAGGATGAGTTTGTGGATGGCTCCTAGTCCAGGATCTTGTCACTAAGTTAGATCATTAGTCAACTTCAATATTCAATGCAAATGAGAAAAATGTTGACAAATGGGCGTTTACAAAAGATTGAGCAAAATGATTCAATACGGGACTTGATTGACTCTTAATGTGGTCTTTGTTAGATTTTTGATCTCACTTTGACATTTTGACATGGCCAATTTCACTTTAGGATCCCTGTTGATGAACTTGCTGAATTTGAAGCGTTGCTTAAATTGATAAAATCTACTGCTTTACTTTTGAGCCTTTGTGCTTAGCTTTGATATATATGTCTTACCATGATCTTGCTAGCGTTGTCAGGCTTGATATGTTGTTTGTGCAATATTAGAGATACTACATTGTTCTTTTGGGTAATCTCCAAAGCTTCTTATCAAAAATTGAAAAATACAAAAAAATGAAGCCACTCCATTGCACTTCATGCATACTCCTCTTTATACTTCTTTTGTTTCTGCTTCTTCCTTTATTCTCTATTTGTTATCCCTGGATGAGAGGAAGGTGATTCCTTGATGAATCCATTGTCAAAGGGGGAGAAGATGTGTTAGATGTTAGATGTGTTAATTAAATAAATGAGAAGATATTTCTTTGGGAGAAGATGTGTAATATTTCTTTGCTACTCTTACTTGGAGAAGATGGGTTAATGAGAAAATTGGGGGAGAAGTTTATACAAAGGGGGGAAACTGAAAATTTGAAATTTGATGATCATAGTGAGGGGGAGTTCTTGAGTTGCATTCTTATTGTCTTATTGAATATTCTGAACTTGAATTGCATTCTTTTATCCTCACAATGATCATAGGTTAATTGAACAATTGTTCTTTCATATGGACCTTATGTGAGAATTTTGACCTTTTTCTGGAAATTAAAGTTTTTATGCTTACTTTTGCCTTGTCTCACATGCCTATACTATTCTGATGTCAGCTTGGTCATTTTCATTGCTTTTTCTTGCTTATGGACCAAGTTGTGCCTTTGTGCGAAAACTGCGAGTAAACTCGTTTTCAAACCTCTTACTTACATTTTCTGGATAATTGCCAATGTGTTCATCAAGGGGGAGATTGTGGATTTCATGGGGATATGCTCCAGATGTTAGGATGATGTGACAATTGGCAATGGCGTTTACGGTTTGTCGTTTCACGCGTTTTCGACAAAGTTTCAGGCTTACTGCTCAGGGGCGGTCCGACCGGTCCTTGCACGGCGGTCCGCCGGTCCCATATCGGTCGGACCGGCCAGTGGGGCGGTCGGACGGCGGCGACCAAAAGTGTTCAAATCAGTGGGCCAAAAATAGGTGTTGTAGACAAGTAAGGGGATCCCAATGCACTTGGTCTCATGATTTTGGAGTCTCCGGTGAAAAGTTCTATTGGTTTAAAGTTTCCGAAGGTTTGGATTTTGGGAGCTTGAATTTGGCTAAGTCTAAGGCGGTCGACCGCTCACGAGGGAGCGGTCCGACCGCCATGAAGCGGTCCGACCGCTCACTGGAGCGGTCAGACCGGTAATAACTTGAACGTCCGCCAACTTCGTGGCGATGTTGATTTGTTAGGTCAAAGTCATTGGTTTCATGGCATATGTTTTGCATGATGCATGTTTTGACTAACATGGGTCAAGTTGTGAAGAACTTGTTCCCGAATTCGTGTTTTCTTGTCTGTGGTTGTGCAGGTAGCTTGGTGGTCAACGACGGTCAACGGCGAGGAGGATCGGGACTAGACTCGGAGAGTTGAGGTCCAGAACGATTGACGATGCCGGGTGAGGTCAACAACTCAAGCGTGACACAAGATGGACAAGGGTGACCTATTGGCAAATCCATGACGCATGGTGAAGCGGTTTAGGTCAAAAGGTTAAAGACGACGCTTTGTGAAGCGTGCGTGTGTGACCCGTTTGTTAGTGGGCCTTAACGGGAGCCCAATTGAGTCAAACCCTAGGAGTTTTAGGCCTCCACTATAAATAGGAGGAGGTGGTGGTACGCACCCTCACTCTCGCCTTTTATGTTTTCAAAACCCTAATTGTCTTTAGGGGAGTTGAGGTGGAGGCTAGGGCTCTTGATGGTTTGTGGTGAATTTCGTGATCCTTGATTGTCTACTGATCCATGATGGTGTGGATGTAATCCAGCTTCAATCACGAAATCAATCTATGCAAGGTTTGCTTGAGATAAGTCTCTTTTCGTTCTTGCTTTCAATTTGGTGATTTTAGGGCTTTCTTTGATCCGCGAGTTTGTGATTGATTCTTTCACGTGAATTAACTTGCTGTGATATGTGTGAATCTATCTAGCATCATCTTGATCATCAATCTCTCACGAACAAGCGTTAGGATCAAGTTTTCGTTCTTGCCAGGTTTTAGACCTTCTGTTAATCAATTGACAATTACTCAAGATCGTTCCAAGAATTATCATAATATTCGATTGGAATAGGTTCTCAATAGCATATAGAAGGTGTGTGCAAAGTTTCATAAAGATTGGAGTTGAGAATCAAAAGTTTCACCTAATTGCAACTTCGTCATCGGTGATTTCTTGTTGCGATCGGTTTCGAGTCGGCCGGTCAGACCGCCCGTCATCACCGGTCAGACCGATTTTGGAGCGGTCCGACCGCCAGCACAACGCCGGTCAGACCGCCCGGCAATCGGTCCGACCGGTTGAGTACAACGGTCAGACCGCCTGCGTCTTTGTGAGTCTTAGTAATCTTAGTTGATTTTGTTTTATTGCTTAGGGTTTAATTGAATTCAATACTAGTCTTCCATTTGATTGGTATATTGATCTTCATAGCTTTCAAATAGCTCTTGGAGTGAAATTGTATTGAGTTCATAATTTGTGAAAAAGTGAGCGTGCTCCTATTCACCCCCCCTCTAGTCGCCTTTACGGTCCAACAAATTGCTTGAAAAGTGATTGTTGATCGTTTGGCAGAAATTGTCGCTTCGAGCCTGTTACTATCACCTTGTTTGGAGGTTGTCTAGTAGAGGGTTATACGACAGAAGTTGTATACGACAGAGTTGGTATTCGCCAGAATTGGTCTAGTATCAGATCGACAGAGATTGTCAGTTTGCACGATATGCCAGAATAAGTCGTTGTCGGATTAACGATCGATGTACCTCGTGTTAGTGACCGAGTGTGTATACAGCCTTGGATGTCCGTTCAGTTCAGTATTGTGTATCACCCTGAATCAGTTGATAGATCAAAGGAAATAGTGAGTTTGTGCCTTAACTCAAAGTATCAGGTCGAGCAAGTAAGTGATATGTCCAGAGTTCCCCTACAACGCCAGATGTCAGTCAGTTCACGATTGCCACCATTTGACGTTCGCAATGGTTGATAGTGTGAGTCATCACTCAGCTAGAAGCAGATCAGATCACAAAGTATGTGGATTTTGCATTAACCAGGAAGCAGAAGACCAAGTGTCTCTAAACTTAAAGGGATTGTAAGTAGCTCAGTTCAAGCAGAAAGCTACACTGTGTATGCGGATTATCACCCTCGCGGTCAGGTTTACCTTTAGGATACCTGTTGAAGTTCTGTTTTAAGAAGTTGCGACAGAGGTAACAAAGGTGTATCGATCAGTTCAAGATTCCGAAGCTCACAAGAAGAGTTAGTTTGTCAACCAGAGCTATCAGTCAGCAGCAGAGTTCCTCAACTCCAGAAGTGTCTTCGAGCACCAATTAAGCAGTTCTGTGAGAAGCAATCGAGTTGCTAGAAGTCCTTTCTTACCAAGAGCCAGCTTGTCAAGTTTTTGTTGAAGCAAGAAGCTCAGCACGGAGAAATACGTTTGTTCTGTAAGTGGTCAGAAAAGCAGTTCCGTCAGAGTCAAAGCAGTTGAAAGCAAGAAGAGAACCCGAAGGCTGAGTTCCGTAACCTTTTCTATAGCCAGCATGAATCTCGGGGACAAGATTCCTTTAAGGGGGGGAGGTTTGTAACGTCCCAAAATTTGGCTTTTCAAAAATCTTTTGAGTAGTTTAGGTCACTAGAAAATTTCACCAATTTTATTTGAATTAATAAAGCTTAATTGGAATTTTTTCTAAATTAAAAATATTTAATTTGACTAATATAAACATCAATTAAATAAAAATCTATTTTATTTGGCTTCCTGGTGTTTCCAGGAATTTTCTGGTATTTTTGGAGATTTTTCTGGATTTGTTTGCTATTTATTCTATCTTATCGATTTGTTGCCTTTTATTCAAATTTCGAAATTCTGAAATTTTCTCTCTCCTACCACGTGTGCGATGCCGATCAAGCACTATTTGCATGCATGCTACAAGATGTCGCATTCTGTTCACGTGATTTTCGCAACCGAGCCGAAGCGCGGTAGAACGAACTCGCGTACGATTCATTTTACGATTCAAACTTCAAATATCAATATCTTTTCGCTTGGTGCATATAAATGCGAACCGTCTGCGCCCACGCGTCCGTCTCGACATCCTCTTCCAATCGTCTGATTTTCTTTCCTCCGAATCGATCTGTATTCAACGCAGTTCGCGGAATACGGAGTTCGTCCAACCGGCCTTCTCCAGCGAGTTTCTCCTCCGTCCGACATCCGCAGCCGAACCGCTCGTGGCGTTGTGTTCGCGTCGTCGTTCTCTATGACATGGTGCCAGCCCCTTCGCCCGAAGTTCGCCGGGATTTCGCCGTCCGCCGTATCCCAACCGTATTCTTCGCGTATTCTGCTTCCTCGGTGAGTATTTCTCAAATCCGATCGATCCATCGCGTCCGGCTCGTCGTTTCCTTTCCGTTTGCCGCTTATTTTGCGCGCGCATCGCCGCCGCTCACGCCATCTTGATCGCACCATTAGTCATCCATTGTTTATGTTTTTTTCGGTCGCGTGGTCATCCGAGGCGTGTTTCTTCAATCGGTTATTTTGCTCTCGCTACTTGCCCGGTTACGTGTTAATCCTTAGAATATATATATATATATATATACACGCACGCATCGTACATCCTCATTGCGTTGGCGTGAGCTCCTCTGCTCTCGTTGATGTTTCTATATCTTCCTTTTCTTTCTCCAATGTACAGAGCCAAACACAAATTCTCTGTTTGGACGCCATGCACCGAACCAAGCGGGCCAGCAGTAGCTCCATGCACTCTGATCTTGATTTTCTCCTCTGCTGATTAACTCTGGTTGGTTCTCTCTTTCTCGATTACTACACATGGGTCTCTATTGCGATATTTCTTTTCCTCTTTGTTGATTGGCCCTGCACGTCATTCATACAAACAAAGTCATTATCCAACTCTTCTCTCTCTTGCGTGTGGACCCACTTGTCATCCACACCATCCAAACCTATGTATATATATACATATGTATATATATGTGCGTATGTATGTATGTACATGGATGTATATATGTATATATCTCCTCTCACTTACTTGTTGACCCCACATGTCGTCCACCTAATAAAAATTATAATTATTTATCTCACTTACGTGCGGGTCCCGCATGTTAGTCAACCTTGGTCAACCCTCCTCCATGAGCTTGGTCCACCGTGGACTAGCGTATCTCCGTGGACCTGGTCCATAGACCAGTGCCCCACATGTCAACCATAATCTTATTTTCGAGAATTAATTTAATTCTTGAAAATCATTTATCTTATTGGTCCCACATGTCGTTCTCTCTACCTTATTTCTGGAATTATTTTTAATTCTAGAAATCCATAAAGATCAGTCGGTCCCACATGTCATACACTCAATCATTCTCTAATATTTTCGGAATGGAATATTCTGATAATATTCCACTTGTCAGCTTGTCTCTCTTTTTATTTTCATCATTCCAAAAGCCATATCTTATTCATCCGAATTCCACTTGAACCCATTCAAATTCCTACATTCATCTAAATTCAATATCTATCTTCCAGTACCATTCAATTTCAATTTGGAGTTTATTTGATTTGTCTTTTGAATTGTGTTTATTTTGCGCTATCTTTATCGTTAGACGTTGAAGTACCAGAATCGTCCGAATGAGCTGAAGATCAAGGAAGCGGAAGATTGAAGATAAAATAAGATCATCATTGCTATAGCAAGGCAAGTTATACCTTTGATCATATTGAACCCAGTTTTCAAAATACTTTGTTTCAATGTATTGCATTCTATTTCAAGTATTTATTTAAATGCTTTTGGGATAGTTATTAATCCAATTTGTTATATCCACCTTGTCTATTGTATGCCATGATCTTTTGTCACCCTAGGTTGGTTCATTATTAGTTGGTATTATCGTAGCACCAACGTGGGTTGGTTAGATACGATTAGACTGCTTAGCCATGCCACGAGTCATCATTTCATGTGAGAGTTGCAATTATAAACTTGACTAAGTGATTATGGAACTGTGTGATGAAACTGTGTGTGCTGTGTGCTGTTACTCGTTGATGGCATGTGTTGCACTTAATCAACAGGGCGGGAAAAGATTTAGACTGAGGCAAGTGGTGGATCTGTGTGAATGGTGGAACTGTGTGCTTTAAACTTTGTGATTTGGGTAAAACAGGAAGTCTTGCCTTAGTCAATTAAGGACTTAACTTTGTGCGCCATTTAACTGGGCCTTACTGTACGACACATGCCTAGTATGGGCTGTGCCTGACTTAGTAAGTTATGGAGTCTTGACATTGACAACTCAGATTGTATTTAAGCTGTGTGATGGGGTGGAAGGTGTGTACCGCTGTGTTTGGGTCACATCTATCAGCGGTTCGCCGTTTTCAGATCCAACGGTGTGTGTCGTTCCAAGGGCTATGTGAACAAATTGGACGGTAGGAAAGCACATCGGGAGTGTCATTGTTTGAGATGAAGTCTCTGAAAGGTTTTGTTATGGTCAGTGCTAGCTACACTGGTTGTATCGTGTGGGTAAAGTGTACAGCCTCTGCAGAGTGTTACATCAATCTATTGAATAGCGCGTCCTCGGTTATGGACATGCTCGAATTTCACACGAGGGTAGATTTTCATAAAACAAGCTGGGAAGGGTCAGCTGTGTGAGATAACTTGTGCAGCTGTGTGAATAACTTGATTAGACTGTGTGTCCTTTGTGAAATCAATTGTTAACTTATTATTGTCTATTTGTTTTGAATTATGCTTTCAATCTATTATTTGTATTCAATTGCAATTGTTGCATTTCTGCAAAATAACCATAGAAGCCATTCCTTTGGAATAAGCCATCATCTATAAATTGCATTCTGTGGTATGACTTGCGAGTACGGTGTGTACTCATACTTGCTATAAACAATCAACAGAAGTGGAAGAATCATCAGTCAACAAGGTCTACCTCAAGGATCGTGGAGAACTAGGTCGCGCTACACCAGTCGATTGGCTGTGGGCATATGGATGGGCTTCACTGAAGTTATTCTGTTACATTTCGCTGCAACTGTATTGAGCTATTTGTCTTCTGAGACATTAATTGTAAGCTTTGACCTTAAGGTCTTCACTCTGATAATTATTGTTATTTGTCTATTTATTAGTCATCTTTGTATATGGAATTGATATTTCATCGATGTTGCCACTATGTGCACTAGCGTGATCCTGGACTAGTGCAGTATACACAGAGGGTCCAGATTTGCATATTTGGGTCCCGACACCCTCCAACCCTAGCCAGCACCCTTATCCGCTCTCCCTCCCCACTTCCCACCCTTGAACTGCCAGCCCCACACCCCCTAACCGGATCCTCCCCTTCCCCTTGGTGCCACCTCCTCCCCTGGGTGCCGGCCCCTGGTGATCCTCGGTGCTGCCCCCAAGGTTCTCCCCGAAACCACCTCCTCCAGCCGTCTCCTTCGGCCGATTGTCTTCCCCGTTGTGGTCGGCCTTTGAAGGGAAGAAGAATAAGAAGAGGTGGAGTTCTTAGGGAGGCTAATCAACATCTCCCTGTGGGTCTTCAAGGGTAACGAAGAGTTTAATTAGTTGTTTGATACTATTTGGAGGAAGAATTGATGATTTGGATTGAACCGGCATGCTATAATACAAATTCCAGAATGTGTCCAGATTGTTGCGCGCTCAGTTTTGACCTCTTAGAGGCTGATCTGGAGGTTCTCCCCTGTTAGTCCAATTGTAGCCACGGTCTTTAGCTTTCCATAGCCACCAAGATCAACAGATTCCGATCTGTGGTTCAAAAGTTATGATAGATTCATTATTCTTTGTCAGAAACCCTAATTGTCAGTTTAGTTGTTTGGTGAAATATGAATTGTGTAGATTCAGATTCAGACTTGTCACCCAAAACATTTTCTGTAGATAATTTTATTATCTTTTCCAGATTGATAAAGAACACTCAAATTGGACTTATAGAGTAAAAGTTATGTTATATTCTTCGCTGCTGTTCTGATTGTCTGGACAGATGTCTGTCAGACATTTTCAACTGCTATTAAGTCAAATATTTTGGCAGAATTAGAAAATCTTGTCAACTAGAGTTTTGTATGTTTGCTAGTTAAGTTTCATTTGGCACTGGATTCATATCATTCCGAGTTGCAGATCATTAAATATGAATTTTTCCACGTCGCTGTCCAGAATTGTTTTAGATGGAAGGATTCTATGTTTTCAGTTCGGGTCTATTCGTTGTATTGGGAAGTCAGGGGTTATTGTAGACCACCGGTAGCATCGTCTTATCCTGTGTTCTTATTTTTTAATACATATTCGTGTAGGCGGTGAGACAGCGAGTGTAGAAGCACCTTCGTTGCCTCTTAACACGTCACATCGCGGAAGGCAAGTACAATGTGTTAAGACATACTAATTTCTGTTGAATGTTTGTTGATGTGATGATATTGTTAAGATCCATGTTCATACTTCATGATGTACATTTCGTTCTTAGTTGATAATCCATGTGGATGGAAGTAGTGACATTCATTGCATATGTTCATTCCATTCTTGCATTATTCGTATTCCGTCCACGGGAGTTGAATTGTTAAGACCCATCAACTCCAGTATGGGCACGTAAGACCCACCATTCCAATGTGGGCAATTTCGAACACCCGTATGAAACGTTCTTCATACGGTGAATGGATCCCTGGACTTTGTTAAGTACGGGCTTAGGTGAACACCGACGGGTGCGTCACTCACTATACCGGTGTGAGCATGTGTGTAGTCCATTTCTTTCAATGCATCTATTCATTCCATTCATACTCATAAGTGTTCAGAGATAAGTTCATACTTCGTATTTCGATTGACTTGTTCATAACCTTGAATGTTCAATTGTTTACTGTAATTACTGAGTTTCGACTCATTCTTTATTTATTTATTTATTTATTTAGGTTATCGTTGATGACGGCTTTGTTAGGAGGGAGTAGACCAACACATTTCACTCAGTTCACCATAGTTTTCCTTCATTAATAAGTTCGATTATGTCTCTCATTGGTTAATCGACGAACTGTAATAAATAAATTTAAGACTGCAAATTATTTATCTCCATGTTATGTTTCTGTTAAATGCTGCTAGTGGTTTGTTTTTATATTCTCTGATTATATTCTTATGATGCCATGCTACTATTAAAGTTGGTCTCAATATGTACTTAGAGGAGTTACATTTTAAATTCTTTCACAATTTTGTCGTATGTTAGTTCTTTAGGTAACATTTTGGCTTCTGAATACACAGGGTGTTACAGTTGGTATCAGAGCGGGTTTAGGTCCGTGGTTAATTCAAACATCTTTAAGTTGACACACTGTGCACAGTTGGAGGGGTTGGGTAATTCATTGCTTCCTTATTTCCATTGATGTGACTCGATTAATGAACCGTTGTTGAATTGTTCTGTGCTATATTATTGTTAATCTATGATATGATGTGATATCCTATATCTATGAATTTATTCTATGATTATCATAAGATGATCCTGTATATTCATAAATGATTACATTGGTTATGCGTGTTGATAACGGGTGTTAAGAAGTTGAGGTCGTGGTTGTTACTCTGGGATTCACCAGGTTACACCATCGTTCGTGGTATGTGGTTAGGAGAGTAGTTACCCCGAGTACCAGAGTTCCAGGTGTTGAGTGTGAGCTACTTTAGAAAGTTGTTCTCTTCCTTGATTTCTGAATTTGCCAAATTCTTGTCCGGTGGTGGTTGATGAATTTCTCTTAGGTTCATGGTTCATGGTAGTTGATGAGTTTCAATGGGTCTTTAATGGTTCTCTAAAACAATTATTATTTTTCGATTTTTGAGTTGTTTTTACTACTGGTGATCTTCGTCAATTGGCAATATTGATATTTCCATGGTTGTTCCTTCCTTCTCATTGAAAAAGAGCGACTCATTTACTCGTTTGATAGTTTGGATAATGATAGTTTTCTGTTGGAAGTTTGCTAACATGAGAAAGCTTTGGCTCCATGTATTTCTTTTGAAACATTCCGCGTGTTGAAGTTTAATGTGTCTTTTTTCTGAAGAAAAGTGTTAAAACCCTTTTGGTGGTGCCTTGTTGTGATTAAGTCAGAGATTGTAATCAAACAAAATGGTTGGCTATGGGTTTCCATTGTTCCCTAATCATTTTTTTCAGAACAACTAATGTCTTTCCAACTGTTGAGATATCTTTGCTACTGGTAAACATTGTTATTTACAAGATTGTTCTCTTTCATGAGAATCCAATCTTTCTTGTTGATAGAGGTAACCTGGTTATCCGTTTGGTATGTTGGATATAAGAATTATCTTTACAAAGTTCATTGAAGAAGGTTTGACTCTGCTCATTTCTTTTGTAGTTGGAGTGTTGGAGTTTAGACCTTTTCCTTGAAAAATAAAGTGTCGAAACCATTTGTAAGGTTTTGTGGTGTTATATGAGATTGGTGTTAATTCTCGTAGTAATTTGATCACCTATGGTGATATTGCTTAAATGAGAATATTTCAAGTTTTACTTTCATAATCTTTTGGGAGCTCATGAATTATGTGGTACCTGAAATTGTTTTAAATAAAATAATGAATTGGAATGTCCTATTGCTTCTCAAGAAAATCGTGTGATTTAATCTTGAAGGCTCTTTGGTCTGAGTTCGCAACGTGAGGTTGCAATCAAAGAGAACTATTATGTTGATTCCTTTAAGAAGAGAAAGAAATTTGCTTGCTTTTCGTGATATTCCTTAAATGAAAATGTCTCGAGTTTTGTGGCTAAGATCATTTCGATCTCATGTTATGGATAGTTGAACTGTTCGGAGCGAAAATGTCATGTTGAAGAATTTTATTGGTTCTTAACTATTTCTTGTGGTTTGGACTAAAGAACTTATCTTGTTCATTGTAGCAAAGTGTTGTTATTGTCAAATGGGTTAAATTCAGTGTTAAAGGAAAGAGTGCAGTAGAAGTATTTGAGAATAGGAGTCAAATTTTATAACCTGTGGTTATTTGAATCGTGCCTAAAATTTTTGCTCTTTCCGCACAAGAGATGTCGAGTTTCAATCGCAATGTCATTTTTTTATTGGCTGTTATTTGCTATTCCCTTTTTGAGGGGTGTGTGCCCTCACCTGTGAACTCAACTTTTGTTTTCCAAGATCATCATTATCAAATCATTTCTTTTGGTTTCGTGCTCGTTGTGAGGAGCAACGTTTTCCTGCGTGACGAAACACGTCCTTGTTCGCCTCTTTCTTTTGAGAAAGGAACCACAGTTCTGTGTTGTAAAGTTTTACAAGACGTAAATAGCAACTGTTTGGTGATGGTTAAATAATTGTAGCGGTGAGATTTTGCTACCAAGCTATTGGAGGGATAGTAGAAGATGAATTGGTTTTGATCTATACCTCTTGGAGGAAATTTGATGCACATGGAATGTTTGGCTTCAAAGTAAATCTAAATAGTGTTACGTCTGAGTAGAACCTATGGTATAGTGAAATTCTAGAACTTCAGTTCATGTTGAAAGGTCGAGGATTATCAAAGGTATGGAAACTTTGATTAATTTGATAGAATAACGCAATTGGGCAGTATTACGAGATTGTGTGGGTGACTTCTGATGATGTCAATGAGTGAATATATTAGAATTATGGGAAAGTTAGAGATTTAATCCGATGATTTCGCTATCTGTTATAAGAGAAATTTGTTGTAGAGGTCTTGGAAGTTAAATATGGGCTTTGCATTTTTATGCTAGACCTTTGGTCACACAATGATTTTCTTTCGAGAAAAAAATGGAATAATGGAGTTTTCTGAGCAGTGGAATGATCATTGATAGAACCCTCCTGATGTAGTACATGAACGTGCGTAGCAAGGATTTTAAGATGTTGTTCTTGAAAATTGGAGGTAACGTGATTGAGTGGAACCTTCTTTCGTGGTGCTTTGGGTGCCTTCTATCAAATTAATTTTGTTAGTAGAATGAGTTACCTATAGTATTCGGTGGATTCAATAGAGCCTCTCCACAATGCTGTGGATGATGTATTTTAGTTTGAGCATAATTTGAGTATGTTTAATTAAGAGGTTTAAGCTCATGTGTATGCGATGAATTCGAATTCCAAGGTTCGAGGGAAGTTTTATTCCTAAAAGAGAAACTGAGATTCGATTACTTCTTGAGTTAGCCATTCCAGACCGAGTGTGGGAAGCACAACAGCTTGATCAAATGCTCCAGTGAGTGAGGAAGCGTTTTGTTCAGGGCAAACAAGGCCACTGTAGTGTAGATGAGTCTGGTGCATTGCGTTTTAAAAGTCGCCTCCGTATACCACAGGAGGCTCAAGTTAAAGACGAGATTCTAAGGGAAGCTTATCGTACTCCGTATACCATGCATCCGGGTGAGACCAAGATGTACAAGGATTTGAATAAGAGTTTCTGGTGGAAGAGGATGAAGGTTGATATCACTCAATATGTGGCATCTTGTGGAGTTTGCCAGCAGGTCAAGGCTAAGCACAAGCGATCGGCTGGTTTGCTGCAACCTTTGGAGGTTCCAGTATGGCCATGGGATGATATATGCATGGATTTCGTAGTTGGTTTACGTCGCACGCAGTGAGGAAAAGATGATATTTGGGTCATAGTGCATCGGTTCAGTAAGTCTGCACATTTCATTTCTATTCGTACAACCAATTCAGCAAGTGATTTGGCTCCTCTGTATGTGCGAGAGATAGTGCGGTTGCATGGGGTTCCTAAAACCATTGTTTCTGATCGAGATGCTAAATTTGTATCCAAGTTCTGGGAGTGTTTGCAGAGTGCCTTGGGCACCCAGTTTCGTCTTAGCACCGCATTTCACCCCCAAACGGATGGTCAGTCTGAACGCACCATACAGACACTGGAGGATATATGCTCAGATGTTGTGTTATGTCTTGGAAGGGAGGTTGGGAAGATCACTTAGCGTTGGCAGAATTCGCTTATAACAACAGCTATCACGCTAGTATTCGAGCTGCTCCGTTCGAGGTTCTTTATGGACGGAAGTGCAGGTCCCCGTTGTGTTGGGAAGCAGATGGAGAGCGAGCAGTTTTGGGTCCTGATTGGGTTCAGCAGACTGTGGCTAGAGTAGTAGAGATCAGGAAGAATCTGTTGGCTGCTCAGAGCCGACAGAAGAGCTATGCAGATGTCAGAAGGCGAGATTTAGAATTTGAAGTGGGGGACGAGGTTCTGTTGAGAGTATCGCCTACCAGGGGCGTAGTGCGGTTTGGTACCAATGGGAAGTTTAGCCCGAGGTACGTTGGGCCATTTCCAATCGTGGCACGAATTGGGAAATTGGCTTATCATTTGGATTTTCTTGAGACCATGCGCGGAGTTCATACTGTGTTTCATGTTTCGATGTTGAGAAAATTCCTGAGAGATCCAGAACATGCTATTCCCTTGAAACCTTTGAGCATTGAGCAAAATCTTACCTTCGAGTCCCGGCCAGTGAAATTATTAGAAGAGTCAGAACGGGTTCTGAGGAACAAGACCCTGAAGTATGTTAAGATTCTTTGGTCTCATCAAACTAAGAGAGAGGCCACCTAGGAGCTAGAGTTCCGCATACGAGAGCACTATCCAGATCTGTTCGCTTCTCGTACGTGTTAAATCGTTGATTTAAATTCTGTATTCTGTTCTCGTATTCATTTCGATGGTTGGAATTCGGGGTCAAATTCTGTTAAGGGGGGTAGAATGTAATACTCCGAATTTTGTTTTGACAGGAATTTGTTCAGGAGAGTGTTCTTTCTGAAAATTCAAGTTTTTTTTAAAATTCTTGGACCCTGGGCCTCGGGCCCAGGGTGGGGCAATTCTGGCCGACCAAGGAGGGAGGGAAGGCGCCTAGGCCCAAGTCCCATGCGCCCCACCTCCCCCTCCAACCCTAGCCGGCCCCCCTTCTCCCCTCTCCCTCCCCACTTCCCCCCCTTGAGCCGCCACCCCCACACCCCCTAAACGGCTTCTCCCCTGCCCCTTGGTGCCGTCTCCTCCCCTGGGTGCCGGCCCCCGGTGATCCCTGGCGCTGCCCCAAGGTCCTCCCCGAAACCGCCTCCTCCTGCCGTCTCCTTCGGCCGATTGTCTTCCCCGTTGTGGCCGGCCTTTGAAGGGAGGAAGAAGAAGAAGAGGGGGAGTTCTTCGGTAGGCAAATCAACATCTCCCTGCGGGTCTTCAAGGGTAACAAAGAGTTTAATTAGTTGTTTGATACTGTTGGAGGAAGAATTGATGATTTGGATTGAACCAGCATACTATAATAGAAATTCTAGAAAGTGTCCAGATTGTTGCGCGCCTAGTTTCGACCTGTTAGAGGCCGATCTGGAGGTTCTCCCATCTTGGTTGAATTGTAGCCACGGTTTTTAGCTTTCCATAGCCACCAAGATCACCAGATTCCAATCTATGGTTCAAAAGTTATGATAGATTCATTATTGCTGTCCCGAGAAACCTGACCAGAATTGTCAGTTTAGTTATTTGGTGCAATATGAATTGTTTAGAGTCAAATTCAGACTTGTCACCCAATCGTTTTCTGTAGATAATTTTATTATCTTTCCAGATTGATAAAGAACACTCAAATTGGACTTATAAAGTAAAAGTTATGTTATATTCTTATTTCTTTCATTACGATTGTCTGAGCATGGATGTGCATCGCTGCATTTTCAACTCTCGTTAAGTCAAATGTTTTGGCAGAATTAGGGTGAGGACCCCGGATTATTTGGCTTGTAATGCTTAGTCACCAATTGACCCTAGCATCACAAACGAAATAACCCGTGTCTTCGAGACATGTATACTTCCCAGAAATGCAGTATACACACCTCTTTACAAAATTCATGCATCAATTCAATTCATTCACATAGAACCGAAGCTAGCAACAAACCAGAAGTTAACATAAATAAAGGATAGTTATTACAAAAGAGAGGCCGACCGGCCAAGTGACATATACATATAGAAATCTAACAGCGGAAGCAAAAGTGCCATAAGATGGCCATAAACCAAAAGAGCCAATCAGTGTGCCTTTAACCCACAAGGCAACCGACCGGACCGCCAAGCTAGTCGTCGAATCCACAGCACATTTCACAAAAGTGAGGCCCTTGGGGCTCACCTTCCTCCTCTGCAACAAATAGTTAAGCAAAGCAAATGAGTACAAAAATTGTACTCCGCAAGACTTACGTGTAGAGTAATGAGACCTATACATATGCTACATGCAAGCTTATTTAAGTGGAGGTCAGATGTTTCATTTTCAAGACAAAGTAATGTTTATTTGCAATAATGTAGTACATTTAAAAGCAAGTTGACAAATCTGTTTTTAATGTTCAAATAACCGAAAATGACAACAATATAACAGTAGATAGATGACAACAACAATCCTGGAAGGGACTAACCCAATAGTCACCACAACAATAGCATGAATTACCCATTCATACTAACCATGTCAAATTTTAATTTAAAAGGTTGCAGTCTAGTTCTTGCACGACCTTACCAAGCATGTACATAACCTAGGACGAGGCTATTTGAATAGTTTTATACCCTGCAGGGGTGTACCAATGTACCCACACGCCAGACCGCCTTTTTGCCAAGCTATTAAGCACACTTCCTTAGGTATGCCAGCACGGCTAAGTCCTACGACACATTTCCAATATTGTGTGTTAACCACGAGCCGCCCGTATGGATAGAAACACATACGTTGTGTCGGAGTCATTGTAAAGCCTCGGTCAACTACCCGTCGCAGGTAAAGCCTTGGACAACTACAATACTCCTCGAGGTGGAGAGCCTACCCGGAATCTCCACCACCGCACACCCAACACAAGAACACATATCCTTTTACACACAACACACACAACCCCCTCCTGCGACTCGGAGATAACACACGCCAAAGTACTTAGTCAAGAGAGGTCCCATATCCCTCTCGCGTGGTTAGCACGCATAAGCGCTTGGCTTAGTGACACAAGTAACTCGGTCCTTGATGACCTAGGCACCATTCCATTCACACCAACAGATCACACCAACAAACCATTGTGCCCAAGTCTAAAACAATTTTATTTTCAGTTTTTGACTTTACAAAGTAACAAAGCACAAGTACTAGACATAATGGAGTAATATTTAGATGTGTGATCAAGTTCATCGACTAAAATCGATGATCGCCCATTGCTACCGAAACTAAGCATTTCTAAGCAATCAATTCGTATTCTACTAAATGACAAGAGCTCATCCATCGAACTCAAATCATAGCAAATAACCTAGGCTCATGGTAGTAGAGGATAAACAAGTCCTACAGATTATGCAACTATAGGATACTAACCATAATTTAACAACAAAATAGCAATGCATGCATACAAGTTGAAATCAATATATTAGACTTGAAAATAATAATGGGATTAACATGATCAAACTGCTTGCCTATTTGTTGTGGGTCAAGATGTTGCTGAGGATCAATTATATTGTCAACGTGCTCTTCGGATCCTAACGAGAAAGCGAAAAAGAACCGATAAGAACGAAGAAAACACAAAGACTCCACAGAAAAATTTCTCCAAAAATTCTGAAAATTTTACAGTAGCAAGAGCATGATTTATAAAGAATTTAGCAACAAGAACCAATTGATTTGGATTCTTAATGCCAAAGATATGACCAAATAAATTTTGCTCAGCTTTTATAAATCATAAATAATACTATTTATTAGCAAAATTTTCTAGAGCTATACTGAGGTTGGAAATATTTTTAGATTAAAGTTTAGTTAAAAACATAACTAACAAAATTTGAATCACCCGAAGGAATTAAAATGAAATAGTTATACCTTTTACAAGTTAACTATATTTTTCAGTTGACAAATAAATCCTTTCGGGAAAATCAGAAATGAGAATCGACGTGGCCGAACTTGGAGCGTTGATCTTGGATCCAACGGTCCAAGTGTCTCGGACGACGCACGCGCGCGGCCCCGAACCCTAAGCGTCAACCGTTGGATCTGGATCCAACGGTCCACGTGGATCCGGACGCTCGGACGGTCCGAACGTTCACCCGCACATGAGCCGTTGATCCTGGATCCAACAACCCACGCGAACTCGAATCGGGTTCGTTGATCTTGGATCCAACGGGCCACAGACCGAAACACGCGACGAATTCAAATTTCCGCTCGAATGTGGGCCGTAGATCTAAGGATCGACGGTCCAAATCGAGTCAAGTTCAGAACTCATCCCTGTTTTCGTCCGGCAAAAATGACGGGGAAGAACGGCTCACCGCTGGCGGCTCTTGCCGCGGCGGTGCGAGCAAGTGCCCAAAATGGGTCCCAAACATCATTGCGCACCCAATGGTGCCAATGGATTTGGCTGCGGTGGTCCAGAACGCCGGCAAGCCGGAGAGAACCGAAGTGGCCGAAAATGACCAAAACTGAAAGAAAGGCGAGTTCCCATAGCTTCTTGCAAACTTTGCCAAAAGCGAGAAGTGAAAATAGAACCGCGGTCAGACACGATCGTCTTAGGTACCCCATGTAAGCTCACGATGCGGGCAATGTAGAGATCCGCCAAAAGACCTACACGGAGATCCGTCTTGACTGGAAGGAAGTGCGCCACCTTAGTTAGCCAATCAATGACAACCCAGATGACATCATTGCCCATGGAGGTACGAGGCAGACCGGTGATAAAATCCATCCCGATCGAATCCCACTTCCATTCAGGAATAGGCAAAGGCTGAAGCAGTCCTGCTGGACGCTGATGCTCGGCCTTGACACGACGACACACGTCGCACTCGACAATGAACTTCGCAATCTCCCTCTTCATTCGGGTCCACCAAAATCCCTGACGGAGATCTTGATACATCTTTGTGGCCCCGGGATGAATAGACAAAGGCGAATCATGGGCTTCGCGGAGAATCAAATTCCGCAATTCCATGTCCTTGGGAACCACAAGGCGTTGCCCGAACCTTACAACACCATGCTCTTCCTCAGAGAAGCACTTGGCTGTTCCGTTCTTACCATTTTCCTTGATGCGGCTCACTCCAGCATCCGATCGCTGAGCGATCTTAATCCGATCCACCAAGGTTGGTTGCACAACCAAGGCAGCGAGGGAACCATGCTCAACCAATCCCATGTTGAGACGCTGAAACTCCTCCAGAAGAGTGGGCTGAAGCTCCTTGAGCAACAAGGCATTGCAATGTGCTTTACGACTAAGCGCATCGGCAACTACATTAGCCTTACCCGGATGGTAGTGAATACCCATGTCATAGTCCTTGATCAACTCCAACCATCTCTTTTGCCTGAGATTCAGATCTGGTTGGGTGAACAAATACTTTAGGCTTTTGTGATCTGAATACACTTCGCAACGATTGCCGATTAGGTAATGTTGCCAAATCTTAAGTGCATGAATCACAGCAGCCAATTCTACGTCATGGGTAGGATAGTTAAGTTCATGAGGTCTCAATTGCCTTGATGCATAGGCCACTACCTTGCCTTCTTGCATGATGTGGATTTCATGGGGATATGTTCCAGATCTTAGGATGATGTGACAATTGGCAATGGCGTTTACGGTTTGTCGTTTCACGTGTTTTCGACAAAGTGTCAGGCTTACTGGTCAGGGGCGGTCCGACCGGTCCCAAATCGGTCGGACCGGCCATGTGGGGCGGTCGGACCGGCGGTGACCAAAGTGGTCAAAACAAGCTGGGCCAAAAATAGGTGTTGTAGGCAAGTGAGGGGATCCCAATGCACTTGGTCTCATGATTTTTGGAGTCTCCAGTAAAAAGTTCTATTGGTTTAAAGTTTCCAGAAGGTTTCAGATTTTCAGGGGTTAAAATTCGGCTAAGTCCCAAGGGGCGGTCCGACCGGCTCACAGGGAGCGGTCAGACCGGTAATGACTTGAACGTCGGCCAACTTCGTGGCGATGTTGATTTGTTAGGTCAAAGTCATCGGTATCGTGGCATATTGTTTGCATGATGCATGTTTTGACTAACATGGGTCAAGTTGTGAAGAACTTGTTCCCAAATTCGTGTTTGCTTGTCTGTGGTTGTGCAGGTTGCTTGGTGGTCAACGACGGTCAACGGCGAGGAGGATCGGGACTAGACTTGGAGAGTTGAGGTCAACAACTCAAGCGTGACACAAGATGGACAAGGGTGACCTATTGGCAAATCCATGGTGCATGGTGAAGCGGTTTAGGTCAAAAGGTTAAAGATGGCGCTTTGCGAAGCGTGCGTGTGTGACCCGTTTGTTAGTGGGCCTTAACGGGAGTCCAATTAAATCAAACCCGAGGAGTTCTAGGCCTCCACTATAAATAGGAGGAGGTGGTGGCTGCACCCCTTGCTCTCGCTGTTTTTCATCACTTTTGTCGCTTTCAAACCCTAATTGGCTTAGGGGGAGTTGAGGTGGAGGCTAGGGCTTTTCATGGTTTGAGGAGAATTTCGTGATCTTGGATTGACCACTGATCCTTGATGGCGTGGGTGTAATCCAGCGACGATCACGTTCTTAATTTATGCAAGGTTTGCTCGAGATAAGTCTCGTTTCGTTCTTGCTTTCGATTGCGTGATTTTAGGGCTTTCTTTGATCCGCGAGTTTGTGATTGATTCTTTCACGTGAATTAGCTTGCTGTGATATGTGTGAATCTATCTAGCATCATCTTGATCATCAATCTCTCACGAACAAGCTTTAGGATCAAGTTTTCGTTCTTGCCCGGTTTTAGACCTTCTGTTAATCAATTGGCAATTGCTCAAGATCGTTCCAAGAATTATCATAATATTCGATTGGAATAGGTCCTCAATAGCATATAGAAGGTGTGTGCAAAGTTTCATAAAGATTGGAGTTGAGAATCAAAAGTTTCACCTAATTGCAACTTCGTCATTGGGCTGATTTCTCTGTTGCGGATCGGTTACGAGTCGGCGGTCGGACCGCCCGTCATCACCGGTCGACCGAATTTGAGCGGTCCGACCGCCAAGACAACGCCGGGTCGATCGCCCGCAATCGGTCCGACCGGTTTGGGTCCAATGTCGACCGCCGTCTTTGTGAGTTTGCAATCTTAGTTGATTTTGTTATTTTGCTTAGGGGATTTAATTGGATTCAATACTAGTCTTCCGCTGTACTGGTATATTGATCTTCATAGCTTCATCATAGCTATTGGAGTGAAATTGTGTTGAATTCATTATTTGGGAAAAAGTGAGCGTGCTCCTATTCACCCCCCCTCTAGTCGCCTTTTCGGTCCAACAAGTGGTATCAGAGCCCGGTTAGTTCAATCTTGATCTTAACCGGTCACTGAACTTTGGCGATGGATAAGTTTTCTACTAAATCGCATATCTTCGATGGGCACGACTATGCCTATTGGAAGAATCGTATGCGCGTCTTTCTCGAGAGCGAGGGACAAGCTATTTGGGATGTTGTTAGAGCCCCGCTGGTTATTCCTGAAATTGCTACACCTGCTTCTGCAATTCTTTTGGCTAACAACAATAAGGCTAAGAATCTTTTATATGGTGCACTTGGTAGACAAGAATATGATAGAATTTACAATCTTTCAACTGCGCATGAAATTTGGAACACTCTCGAAACATATCATGAGGTTCGTCCCAAATCAAAAAGGTGCGCCAAACAGTTTACAAGCGTGAATACAATAAATTCGAGATGCGTCCTGGAGAGAGCATCGATGACATTTTCAGTCGCTTTAATAAAGTAATTAATCAAATGAAAGCTGTTGATATTGAATATTCTCAATCTGAAAATGCCACCCATCTCTTGGCTGCAATCAACACCAAGGAGTGGGAGATGAAGGCTACTGCTATAGAGGAAAATATTGATCTTTCAAGTCTTACTTTAGAATTGCTTTATAGTAAACTCAAGACTCATGAAATTAAAAGAGTTGATCATCCCAAGAAAGATAATTTAGCTTTGGTAGCAGATCCTCTCAAAAAGGCTTTTGATGACTCTTTTGAATCTTCTTACGGATTTTCATTTGCTTTTTATCCGCTATTCATGAAGAGGAGCTTGAAAGTATTCTGAAGCAGAGTTAGCTCTTATAGCTAAAAAATTCACACGGGCCTACAATAATGTGAGAAACAAAAGAGAGGTGGTCGGTGACATGCTATGAATGTGGTGAGCTCAATCATATCCGCAAATTGCCCCAATTTGAAAGGTAAGAGCAATCATAAGGAAGGAAAGCTACTTGGAAGAAGCCTCCTTTCAACAAATCAAGGTATGAGGCTAATAAGCTTGTGAAGGCTGCCACCGGTCCTTGCCGCTTTGAGGATCAATCCTTGAGCGATGTGGATACCGGGAGTGAGGAGGACAAGGAGGAGGAGATCCTCAAGGCAAAAAGAAAGGGAAGGCCAAAGACTTCAGGCATGTGCTTCATGGTGACACGGACGACATTGATGATAATGAGGTATCTTTTTCTTATGATGAGCTTTCTGCTAAATATGATTCTATAGTTGAGCAATTGCTTAGTCAAGATGAAGCACTAGAATTTGTCATGACAAAAAATAAGAAATTAGAGTCAAAGATTAGCAAACTGAAAGTAGAGCTTAAAAATGCTAAGACTCTTGAACCTGATGAATGTTTATCTTGTCATGCTATGCATTAATTAATTACCAAGTTACAATCTGCTCATAATATTTCTGTACAACAACTTGAGAATGCTAGATCTGAACTAAATGAAATTAAAAGTGCTCCTTGTGAAAAATGTTTAGAATCTAGTAAATTGATTGCTTTTGATGTATTTGATTCTAGCCCTTGCACTTCATGTTTAGAAAAAGAACGTGAAATCAAAGATATCTTAGAAGCTGCTAGAGTCAAATATGCTAAGCTTAAGGACAATATTGAAAATACTACTTGTGCTTCATGTTCCACTCTTAAGCTTGAAATTGCTTTGTATAAGGAGAAATCTATGAATAAAACTTGTGATGCTTGTGTTAACTTGAGAAAAGAAAATGCTTACCTTCATGATACATTAGAGAAATTTTCTAAAGGTAAGAAACAATTAAACATGATTCTTGACAAGTCTAAAACTCCTTATAAGAAGCAAGGTTTAGGATTCAATTCTTTTCAAGACAATTCAAACCCAAAAGTCATTCAAGTCTTGGAAAAAGGTTTAATTGAATTCAAAACCCAACCTGCAAAAACATTTTTTAAATCTGCAGGTTTTGCCCAACCTTTTATTAATTCAAATTGTTGGACCGAAAAGGCGACTAGAGGGGGTGAATAGGAGCACGCTCACTTTTTCAACCACGATTAGATTCAACACAAATTTCACTCCAATAGCTATAGAAGCTATGAAGATCGATATACCGATCAATGGAAGACTAGGATTGAATCCAATCAAAACCTCAAGCAAAAAACCAAAAACAACCAAACTTAATTTCCTAAGTGTGGGGCGGTCTGACCTCTATTCAAGGGCGGTCCGACCGGTCCTATGGGCGGTCCGACCTCTGTAGAGGGGCGGTCCGACCTCCAGTCGATGAACAGTGAAATCAGCCCGAAAAACGAAGTTGCAAATAGATGTAACTTTTGATCTACAACTCCAAACTTGATGAAACTTGGTACACACCTTCTCTAGGATGTCAGGAACCTATTCCAATCGAAGATAGTGAAGATCTTTGGAAAAGTTCAGACCTTTTTCAGTTTGAGAGGTGGAAGGTTTGAAACCGAGTCAAAACGAAAACTATATCGAAAAACTTGCTCGTGGGTGATTGATGATCAAGATGATCTTAGATGTGTTCCCACATGTCACAGCAAGCTAGATCATGCAAAGAAATAAATCAAAAACATGCGAATCAAGAAAGACTCAAAACCACCAAATAGAGAGAAGAAGGGCAAATGAACTCATCTTGAAGAGAACTCTTCTTTGGATTGATTTGATAATGTATCGACATGACCACTCATACGGATACGCATGGACACAAGATCAAAACATCTCTCTCTCTAGAACCCTAATCTCCACTAAACCTTCCCTAAGCACTTAAGCCAAAACTAGGGTTTCAAGCATGAAAAAGGATTAAGGGGGTGCAGCCACCTCCCTCCTCTATTTATAGTGGAGACTTAAACCTTCTAGAAGAGTAACCCTAATGGGCTCCCGTTAAGGCCCAAAACAAACGGGTCACACACGCACACATCTTGAAGCGCCGTCTTCATCTCCTCTTGACCTACTCCGCTTCTCCACGCCATCTTGCGCCGCGAGTCGTCAAAAGTCACCAAGGCGGTATTTAGTATAATTACCAAAATACCCCTTCTCGATCTTTTTGCAAAGACCGAGTCCCATCTTTGTGAAGCACCTCCCATGCTTCGCCACGTGTAGATTGATCAACGGCTCTCAACATGTCGGCAAGTCTCTCCCATCCGGCTCCCACCAGAACCACCATGGCACTTGCACCGACCCCCGCGCCGCTTGATCCAACCAGTCGCACCGAACTGCCCGTTCGGTCATCCTTGTCTATTCTGCACCACACTTGAGTTCATTGACCTCACCCGGCATCGTCGATCGTTACGACCTCGGCTCTCCAAGCCTAGTCCCGATCATCCTCGCCGTTGACCGTCGTTGACCACCAAGCAACTCGCACAACAATAAACAAGCAAATCGAATCCGGAACAAGTTCTTCACAACTTGACCCACGTTAGTCAAAACATGCATCATGCAACACATATGCATGAAACCCATGACTTTGACCTAACAAAACATCATCGCCACGGTTGGCGATGAACAAGTCGAAGCCGGTCGGCCGCCCCTCGGGGCGGTCGATCATTTAACCGCGGTCGACCGCCACCACAAGGCGGTCGGACCGCCCGGTAGGCGGCCCGACCGCCACCACAAGGCGGTCGACCGCGTAGAGGACTTAGCCAATTTTCAACCCCGAAAATCCAAACCTCATCAAAACTTTAAACCAATAGAACTTTTGCTTGGGAACTCCAAAATTATGAGACCAAGTGTATTAGGATCCCTCACTTGTCTACAACACCTATTTTTGGTGACCCATTCGACCATTTTGGTCACGTACCGGTCGACCGCCGCACATGGCCGGTCCGACCGATTTGGGACCGGTCGGACCGCCATGCTATGGCGGTCGGACCGCCCATCGTAATGCCCGAACGGATCTAAAACTTTGTCGAAAACCGTGAAACGACAAACCGTTAACGCCATTGCCAATTGTCACATCATCCTAAGATCTGGAGCATATCCCCATGATATCCACAATCTCCCCTTGATGAATACATTGGCAATAATCCGTAAAATGTAATTTGAAGGTTTGAAAAGTAAAATACTTCGTTTTAGCACAAAGGCACAACTTGGTCCATAAGCAAGAGAAAGCAATGGAAATGACCAAGTGGCATCGAATAGCATAGACAAGTGAGATAAGGCAAAAGAAAGCATAAAACTTTGATTTTAAAAGTCAAAATCTCACTTAAGGTCCATATGAAAGAACAATTGTTCAATTGACCTTTGATCATTGTGAGGTGTAATAAATGCAATTCAAGTTGAGAAGAGTCAATAAGGCAATAAGAATGCAATTCAAAACTCCCCTCACTATGATCCTCGGTTTGAGAAAATTTCAAATTCTCCAACTTTCTCCCTTTGTATAAACTTCCCAACATTGAAAATATCTTCTCCCCTTTGACAATGGAGTCATCAAGGAATCACGCCTTCCTCTCATCCAGAGATAGCAATTTGCGAGAATGAAGAAAGAAGCAAAAGAAGAAGTATGCATGAAATGCAATGGAGTGGCTTCATTTTTGTATTTTTCAATTTTGATTACAAGAAGCTTTGAAGATTACCCAAAAGAGCAAGTCAAGCATTTCTAATATTGCACAAACAACATATCAAGCCCGATAGTGCTAGCAAGATCATGGTAAGACATATATAACAAAGCTAAGCATAAAGGCTCAAAAGAAAAGCAATGGATTTGATCAATTTAAGCAAAGCTTCAAATTGACAAGTTCATCAACAGGATCCTAAAATGAAATTGGCCATGTCAAAATGTCAAAGTGAGATCAAAAATCTAACAAAGACCACATTAAGAGTCAATCAGTCTGTATTGAATCATTTTGCTCGATATTTCTTAAAAGCCCATTTGTCAACAGTTTTCACATATGCATTGAATATTTGAAGTTGACTAATGATCTAACTTAGTGACAAGATCTGGACTAGGAGCCATCCACAAACTCATCCTAAGCTTCGACTGAAGTTGATTAAAGGTATATCTTAGTAAAGAAGATCCCGGACTAGGAGCCATCCACAAACTCTTTCTAAGCTTCTACAGGCGACAAATCTTGAGGTTCATGTCATTTCTGACAAGCAATCCCCATGAGATCGTCTGGATCATCAAACTATCTCCAAGTTCATGTCATTTGACAAGCAGTCTCGTAAGAGTAGTTTGACACATTTTAATCATAAGACAATCTTGATTTTCATTTTTCACAAGAGCGGTTTAGAATCTCAAGAACACAAAAGCTCAAGTAATGGTCAATTTTAGATCAAAGAGCTAACAAGACAATTCTGACAAGGCCAATGTCACAAGAGGAGCACTAATTGCGCAACTCGCTAAAACATCCACAAATTGCAATTTCTTAGTTCGAGTTGTTTTAAAGTTCTAGCTCATATAGCAAAGACTTAGCTACACATGTAAAAGCATGATAATTTTAGCAAGTCAAAGAACTAGACATGGCATTGAGCAAGAATTGAAATACTAAAGCTCCAAAGGGTAATAGGCAAAGCTTCATCAATTTTAAAAGATAAGCAGAAAAACTTATATTACAATGCATCTTTTTGAATTTTTCATACCACTTGTTGTATTTTTCATATGAATGCAATATGATACAATGAGATGCAATAAAAAGCCTAAAAACCTAAAAAGTTCAAAAGATCAATAAGTTGTAAAAAGAACAATAAAAGATCAAAAGAACAAGGTAAGATCAGAAAAGATCGAACTCCCCCTCAAACCAACCCATAGGGATAAATTACCCCTAACTCACTTCTCAAGGTGGCAAACCTAGTTGGGTCTAAAGGTTTGGTGAGGATATCAGCCAATTGACCCTCGGACTCCACAAAATGCAGCACAATATCACCCTTTTCGACATGGTCTCTAAGGAAGTGATAGCGAATGTCTATGTGCTTGGTCCTAGAGTGTTGCACAGGGTTCTTAGCAATGTTAATAGCAGAAGTGTTATCACAGAAAAGAGGAACACTAGCAAAATTTAACCCAAAGTCCTTAAGAGTGGACACCATCCACAAAATCGACTACTGACTAGCAAAGAGCTACATTTCACTTCAAAGAATGGATTGTGCAATGAAGACCGCTTCCTAGAAGACCAAGAGACAAGAGACGTGCCTAAGAAATGACATGTACCAGAAGTGCTCTTCCTATCTAGCCTACAGCCCGCAAAATCAGAATCAGAAAACCCCCGAATGGACAGCGAAGAAGAACAAGAATACCAAATGCCATACTAGAGAGTAGAATGTAAATACCTGAAGATGTGCTTAACGGCTTGGCGATGTGAAGTCCTCGGTGACGCCTGAAACCTCGCGCAGAGGCAGACCGCGAAGTGGATGTCCGGTCTTGAGGCCGTCAGGTACAGGAGGGAGCCGATCATGCTGCGGTACTCGCGTTGATCCACGGCTTCCCCTTCCTCATCTGGATACAAAGCAGTCGAAGTCGCCATGGGAGTGGCGATCGCCTTGCGATCACCCATATCAAAACGCTTGAGAAGATCCTTGGTGTGCCGTTTGATGGATGAAGATCCTTCCTTGCATTGCTTGATTTGCAGCCCAGAAAGTAGTTGAGCTCGCCCATCATACTCATCTCAAATTCCTGGACATGGTCTCGTAAAAGCGGAAACAAGAGCATGAGAGGAACCACCAAAGATAATATCATCAACGTAAATCTGAACAAGCAGGAAGTCATTGCCATGCCTAAGAATGAATAGAGTCTTATCAACTTTTCCCATTTTAAAATCATTCTTAAGCATAAAGGTCTTAAGTCTATCATACCAGGCTCTAGGGGCTTGCTTAAGACCATACAAGGCTTTGGATAGCTTAAAGACACGATCAGGGTGCTTGGGATCCTCAAAGCCAGGGGGTTGCCTAACATACACTTCCTCCTCTATAAAACCATTGAAAAGCACTCTTAACATCCATTTGATGCAACCTAAAACCTTTAGATGCAAATGAATGCAAGCATGATCTGAATGGCTTCTAATCTAGCAACAGAGCGAAGGTCTCATCAAAATCTAACCCCTCAACTGGCTAAAACCACGAGCTACCAACCTAGCCTTGTTTCTAACCACGTAACCATCCTCATTTTGTTTATTTTTAAACACCCAACGGGTACCAATTACATTATGACCACTAGGAGGTTCTACAAGGTTCTAGACTTTATTTCTTTCAAAGTTTTCTAACTCCTCATGCATGGCATTGACCCAACTAGCATCAGATAAAGCATGTGATATATCTTTGGGTTCAAAAGACGCTACAAATGCAGAGTGAGAGAAAAGACTCGGATCATGATACCTAGAGCGAGTGACTCGCTCATGGAGACTACCAATCATCGATCCAAGGGTGCCGCTCGGATGTGCAAAGGGCGCTGGGGAGATAGTATCTCCTCAACCTCCGCAGTATGCTGATGAAGAAGATCGCAGAGCCTCAATTGGAGGTGAAGCGATCGAAAGGAGTTCGGAGCTGGAATTGGAGCATTAGCAGCAAGTGGAGGAGCATCATCAATTTCATCCTCATCTTCCTCAACAAATATGCTCTCTGTCACCTGTAAGTCACATGAAACATCGGATCTAGCTGCAGGGCTAGTCTCATCAAAAGTGACATTGCATGTCTCCTGGACAATGTTAGTTTCAACATTAAAAACCCGAAAACCCCTCGAATGAGCAGGATAACCTAGAAATAAACCATCACAAGTTCTTGATTCAAATTTATCTAGGTTCCTGTCTTGAGAATAAAACACTTCGATCCAAAGACTCGAAAGTGCTAAACTCGAGAGTTTTTACGCAAAACGAAGCTCATAAGAAGTCTTGCCCAAAGACGGTCTCGTAAAGACACGATTTGAAATATGGCAAGTCAGTAGCAATAGCTTCGCCCAAAACCTCCTCGGTGTGCTATACTCATCTAGCATCGCCCTAGCCATCGAGACTAAGGTCCTGTTCTTCCTTTCCACAACGCCATTTTGTTGAGGGACGTGTGGAGAAGAGAACTGATGCTCAATACCGCGCTCAGCACAAAAAGAGGCAAACGAGGCATTCTTGAACTCCGTGCCATTGTCACTGCGGATTGCTCTCAAGGCACCGGGAAGTTCGAAGCCAAGCGAAGAACAAGATCATGATAATGATCAAAGACCTCATCCTTCAAGCAAGAAAGAACACCCAAGAATATCTCGAAAAATCATCGACTATGACAAGAATGTACCAATTGCCACCAATCGATCGAACCTAGCGGGACCAACAAGTATCCATATGAAGTAAGCGTCCCGGTCCGTCTACCATGACCATAGTCAATGAAGGGTGTGAGGCGGCAACTTGCTTGCCATGCCTACAGGGAGCACATACAACATCTTTGACAGCTTTGAGTTTAGGCAAGCCTCTCATGAGATCAAGGCCGCTAACTCGTGTCAGATGATCAAAACCAATGTGCCCTAAGCGTCGGTGCCAAAGCCAGATATCAGAAGAAGATGCAACTAAACATTTGAGAGATCCGGCAAGAGATTCAGAAAAATCAGCTCCAAATATTCTACCAACTCTAGAAATTCCAAAAATGAGCTCACCAAAAGAATCAAGCACCCGACAAGCGTTCTTCTTAAATCTAGTCTCATAGCCATCATCGAGAAGCTGTGAGACAGAAAGGAGATTGTACCTTAGCTTGGACATAAGAGCGACATCCTTGAGAATGAACCTGTCGTTCACCCTGATCGATCCAGTTCCTTCGATCCGCCCTTGTGAATCATCTCCGAAGGTGATGAAGTCATCACCAGTCGCCCGCGTGAAGGAAGTGAACCATCTTGAGTCTCCGGTCATGTGGCGTGAACAGCCGGAGTCAACGAGCCACGTGTTCTTCCTCCTTCCGCGACGATCCTGAAAATCAAGGCACAAAAGATCGATGTGTCTCAATACTGGGGTTAGTTAAAATAGACTTGGGAACCCAGTACTGAGACACATGTCTGCGAGTAGTATGCAAAGCAGAATGAGTGTCCTTGATCCTAGTTGAAGTCCTATCATGAGCAATGGTTACAAACACATGAGATGCATTCTGTCTAGGAACATGATGATGATAAGCATGTGTAGTATATCCTAGACCGGGTTTCTTCTTCTTTTCATGACCATGTTTCACACAAGCTCTAGGTTGATGAAATAAAGTTCTAGCATGATTAGCATTTTTCAACCTACGCCAACAGAACTCAACTAAATGTCCACTCTTCTCGCAATAGGTGCAATGGTATTTTGTACCACTGGGAGAAGCACCTTTTGACTCAAAAGAAGGTTGGGAGAACTGCGCAGTTTGAAAGCAATTTTGCGCAGTTGGGTTTTGAATTCAACTAAGCCATTTTCCAAGACTCGAATGACCTTAGTCTTGGATTTGTTCTCAAGCGAGTTGTATCCTAAGCCTTGATTCTTAGAAGGAGTTCTAGACTTGTCAAGAATCATGTTTAATTGTTTTCTCCACTAGAGAATTTTTGCAAGTGTGTTCTCTAGATAAACATTATCTTTCCTAAGATCAACACATGATTGACAAATTTTAGGTTTATTAACCTTTGCAAGCCTCTCCTTATAATTAGCAATTTCAAGCTTAAGAGCAGGACATAAAGTACAATTAGCAGAATTAATACTGTCCTTAAGCTTGGCATATTTCTCTCTAGCTGCTTTTAAAATATCTTTAATTTCACGTTCATGTTCTAAGCAACGAGAGCAAGAGCGAGACTCTACTGGTTTAGAAACATCCAACTTGCTAGACTCTAAGCATTTAAGACATGGAGCAGATTTGACCTCAACTAGCTCAGTTCTAGCATTTTCAAGTTGATGCAAAGCAGTATTAAGAGCGATTCTGATTTAGGCGATTGAGTGCAAAGCATGGCAAGATGAACATTCATCAGCGTCTAGACTCTTAGCATTCACAAGTTCCAATGTCAAATTTTCAACTTGTGACTCTAGATCCTTGTTCTTAACCATGATGAACTTTAAAGCCTTATCCTGACTAAGCAATTGCTCATACATGTTCTCGCATCTAGCAGAAAGGACATCATAAGATAGGGATACCTCATCATCATCATCGACGTCGACGAGTCGACCATGAAGCACATGCTTGGGTGAAGTCCTTGGCCTTCCCTTTCTTGTCTTGAGGTGGCTCCTCCTCCTCCTTGTCCTCCTCGCTCCCAGAGTCCACATCGCTCAAGGATTGATCTCCAAAAGCGGCAAGGACCCGGTGAGCGACCTTCATCGACTTGGCAAAGATCAAACCTTGATTTGTTCCTTGAGGCTTCTTCCAAGTGGCTTTCCTCCTTATGGTTACCCTTACCCTTGACTTGGGCGATTAGCCCGAATATGGTAAAGCTCACCACACTCGTAGCAAGTCACAGGCCACCTCTCTTTTGTTTCTCACATTGTTGTAAGCCCGTGTGACTTTCTTGACTATGAGGGCTAGCTCGGGCTCAGAAGACTCTCAAAATCCTCTTCACGAATTGTGGATAAACAGCAAGAGAAAAACCCAAGAGGACTAAGAAAAACCATCGAAGCTCTTGAAAGAGGATCACTACCAAAGCCATGTTGTCCTTCTTAGGAAGACTACCTCTCTTGATCTCATGAGTCTTGAGCTTACTATAAAGCGGCTCCAAAGTGAGAGTAGAGATCGACGTTCTCCTCTATGGCAAGAGCCTTCATCTCCCACTCCTTGGTGTTGATTGCAACCAAGAGGTGAGTGGCATTCTCGCATTGAGAGTACTCAATGTCAATGACTTTCATCCGATTGACAACCTTGTTGAAGCGAGTAAAACGCCATCGATGCTCTCGCCAGACGCATCTCGAATTTGTTGTACTCTCGCTTATAGACCGTCTGGCGACTTGTTTAACTGGGACGATCCTCATGGTAAGTTTCGAGGGTGTGCCAAATTTCATGTCTTGATCGTAAGATTGCAAATCTGTCATACTCTTGTCAACCAAGCCCAGCATATAGGAGATTCTTTGCCTTGTTGTTGTTAGCCAAAAGTATTGCCGAAGCTTGCGTGGTGTAGCGTCCCGTTTTTCGGAGTTTTTGAAAATTTTAAAAGAGAACCATTTGTTTCTATTTGCCCAAAGCTTAATTTGGAAATTTTGTAAATCCTTTTCGATTTAAAATGAGTTAATCAAACTTCAATTAAATTAAAGTTTGTTTAATTGAATTTTCTGGAATTTAAAATCAAAACTTATTATTTTGAGAATTTTCTTGGATTTATTGGATTTTAGAAATTTATTTTTGTTTTATCCGAAATGGAAAAATTATTTTATTGGTAAAAGAAAAAGAAAATTTAAAGTTAAAAGTATTTTTATTAAGTCCTTAATAATTCAAGGAATTTCTTTGAATTTTTCTAGAATTTTTGGAGTCTATTTGCTATTTTCTAAATTGCTTTTTGATTTGTTTGAATTTCTAAAATCAAAAATGAATTTAAAATCCTTTTCGTGCGTGGGCGAATCTCTCCGCCCGTCTCCTCATTCCTCGTGGCCCGCGCTCGCTGCCCATTTCGCGCTTTCGGCCTCACCTCGCCTCGCCGTTGGATCTTCATCCGAGCGTCCTCGTTTCGCCGCGTCGCCCCTTGCTCTTGGCCGTTGGATTGAGATCCGGCCGCATCCGTTCGCCCGCGCCCCTCTGGCTTCTGGCCGTCCGATCGCGATCCGACGCCATCGCTGCGCCGCGCCTCTTCCGCCCCACCGTCCGATCAAATCGGACGGCGCCGATTCATCTTCCTCCGCGCCTCCGTCTTCTCAACCGTCCGTCAAATCGGACGGCTCTCCTTCGCCGCGCCCTTTCCTCTTCCCACCGTCCGATCGAACGGACGGCGCTTCTCGATCCGCTCGCCGCGCCGTTTGACTTCCCACCGTCCGTCGAAATCGGACGGCTCGTTCACCGCGCCCTCGCTCCCACCGTCCGACAATCGGACGGCCTCGCCATCGTCTCCGCGCTGCGCATAATCCGCCGCCGCGAATCTCGCCGCCGCGAATCCGCGCCGCTGCCGTCGCCTCGCGGCGCCTCGCCGCGTCGTCCGCTGCGGGCTGCCCCATCCCGCCTCCTCCGCTCGCCACGCGCGCCCATCCGCGCCGCCTGCGGCTCCTCGCTATAAAGCCGCCGTTCGTCTCCGCGTTCTCTCTCTCTCCTCCTCTCTCTCGGCTGCGCCTCGCCCGCCGCTCCTCCCGTCTTCTTCCCGCCTCGGCCGCCTCGCGCGCCGCTGTCTCCCGGCGTCGCCGCTGTTCCCGTTGCACCGCCACCGTCTTCCCCAGCTCCGCCACCGCCTGCCGCCTCTCTCTCTCTCTCTCTCTCTCTCTCTCTCGACCGTGGGCCCGAGCCCACGTGGCCACCCACGTGGCGCCCGCCGTCGCCAAGGCCGGCGTCGTGATTTGCCCGCGTGGCTGCCACGTAGCGCCGCGACGTGCGCTATGCGCAACCACGACGTCAAAGTCCGATTTTTCAATAGAAAATAATTCGAAAATCCGAAAAATCCAATTCTATCATTTTATGTGATTTTGAAACTTCTTTTGGCTATAACTTTCACATCCGAACTCCGATTTGGGTGATCCAAATTTCTAAATTCATATAAATTCATCCTCTTTCATTTGGTACTGGTTTTGTAATTTTTGGAGTTTATTTGGTGCTGTTTTATTTATTTGTTGCTATTCTCGCACGTAGATTTAAGCGTTTGGAAGATTTCTTCAACCCGACGATCAAGAACCTCTCCTCGTCAACGAAGGCAAGTCGAGGCCTTTGACCATGTTGAACCCATTTTATAAATGTATATTGTATTAAATTATCATGCATGGCTAGTTTTATTAAAAATGGTTTTGGGAGTAGATAATTACCAAATTGCCATTATGCCTCCTTGATAAATTGAAAATGAAATGTCTCCTTGAATGACATATATCCTTGGACACCTTAGGATGGTTAATACTAGTTGGACATAATTGTATTACCAACTTGGGTGCGATATTGCTTAGACATGCTCTAGTTACATGAGACTTTCGATCACATGTTCTTGATTAATGAAATTTGACTAATGGAACTATGGAACAGTGGTGTGAGGCCACTTTTATTAAAAGATGTTGTGCCATGGCAGGGATTGCCATTTGGTCGGGAATGAACAAAAATGATTTATGCTCGGGCTTGAGGTAGGAAGCTAGAGTGGGTGTGTGATGCACATTGGGTTGTGGTAGACTTGTCTGAGCAGCCAACTAAGGACTTAACTTTGCAAGTCATTGATCTGGGCCACCTCGTGCAACCATAAGTCCGGTATGGGACGGACCTGGCCAATTAATTAGGAAAGTTTTGAGTCGGTTCTGTTGTGGCTGTTTATTGGCGCAAGAGGGGGCTGTGATGGCGAAACCTTAGCGGGCAGAACCGAGGCAAAATGGAACTTTGTAAAGGCCTTGTGGTAATCACTTAGTCGCACACCCTCGGAAGTGTGTCAGACGGACATTACAAGTGATTTATCTCTTGTGGGTAAAGCCGCACAACCTCTGCAGAGTGTTAAAACCTATTCGAATAGCCGTGTCCCTGCTACGGACATGCCCGGTGATTTCGCTAAGGGTAGTATTTTCAAAAATGTGGTTTGGTTCGATAGAAACGCTTGGTTGGAATGGTTGGGAAGTGAACGGGATGTTCACTATTTGATTCAAAAGAACTTGGTTATTTATGTATTATTCTTTTAAAATCCTGCTTTGAAATCTAATTACTGTATTTACTGTTAAACTTGCTTTCTGCAAATTAACCATAAAGCCAGTCTTGTTTAAGCCTTGCATGAATACTATGTGCATACATTTCTCTACGACTTGCTGAGTACTTTATGTACTCACGGCTTTATGCCCTTTGTTGATCAGCCCCAGCAGAAGAATCAGGAAATGTTGAGTACTTTGAAGAAGGCTACTTTGAGGACTTCGCGAACTAGGTCACGTCCTCCACTCGATTGCCTGTGGGCATGTCGATTGGGCTCCACGTATTTTGAGATTTCCGCTGCCAGATACTCTGTTGTTGTTAAGCCCTGTGAGGCGACTTTTGTAAGAACTTGACCATAAGGTCTTTTACTGTTAACTAATATTACTTTGTCTGCTTCATTAGTTCGTTGTGAATGGTTATGATTACATCATTGTTGCAACCTGCAGAGCTAGCTCGATCATGGGACTAGCTTGGTATGCACAGAGGGTCTCGGGGTTGTGTGACTCCCGGGGTCCCGACAAGAGATGGTATGAGAGCCATATCGACTGTAGGACGTAGCCTTTAGTTAGATTGGTCGTCTTAGTCAAAGATTCAAAATATATTTTCTAAATCAAACCAAGCAATTAACTTGACTAGAAATTCTTCTCTCATCTTATTCTGTTCTTTCTTACCTTGTTCTATTCTTTTCTTATCATCTTACCCTCTTATATCATTCTTGAGTTCTTTCATCTTATCTTTTCTGGAACTTGGTTTTCAAATTTAAATTGACTCCCTCATCTCTGGATTATCCCTAGGATCGAGCCCTTCAAGATCAAGTAATGGAAGTCTTGGAAGTTCAAGATCCGCAGTCTGTTCCAAGTTGACCCTCCGTAAAGATTAGATTGGTAGCTGCCTCCCTAGTTTTAGAGTCGTTTAGTCTGCGTAATAGTGCTTTTGTGCTTAAGTGTCTCTTTCTTGTTGATAGCTTTCCGACTATCCGTTCGTTGGGTAAAACCAACTTTGCCCGCATTAGGTTGATCCATCTATCTCCCTTGTTTCTTACTCATCTAAATGCTTTTCCCTCTCACCTATTGTGCTTTCTCCCTCTCATCTATGAAACCTGTGAAGAATTATTGCAAAATGGATCAAACCCGTAAGTCCCTTGGAAGCTACTCTTGCTGGAGATAACCAATGTGTTTTGATGCCAACATAGGTAGCTTTGGAGATTCTTCGATAAGGCCGATTTTGAGATTTAACCTGATATATGCAAGAAGTTATTGTGGATACAGAGTACGATAATGGGTATGCCTTGATTATAAATGGTTTAAAGAGTAGCATATTGGTGGATTATATAAATCGTGGAGTAAAGTGATCGAGAGGAAAATCTTGATTAATCTTGAAGGATAAAAGAATCAAGTGCTTGATTTGATTATTAGGAGAAGTTGTATTTAAATTGAATCTTGAGTGGTTATAATGTCGGTTGGATATTTGAATTGAGAAATTGTGTAAGAGAGGCAGAGTAGAATGCTAAGAGAATTGGATTTTTCATATCGATTGATGATGTTAATTTTGGAAGAATTGGTTGGATCTTGGTTGGATTGTAGAAATGCATGATTACTAGATTGTAGAATTAAATTATTATTGATACGAGATTATGGGAGATTGGATTATAGAAAAGAATCTTGGATGAATTACAGAAATTGATCTTGATTGGATTATGGAAATATGATTGTGAAATTTGGGTTATAGAAATCTGATTTGCTAGATGATGGATTACAGAATATATTATGATTGGATTTGGATTAAAGGATTACCTGATTGTTAAGGATTTGGATTATATGATCGCCAATTCTTGACGATGATTGTGGTGGATTATGTTGAATCAAGAAGAATGGAATTAATTGAGTTTGTTGGTCACATTGGATTCAATTGGATGTGGTTGAATAGAGAAATTGAGATTTGAAGAGAAATTTTTGGTTGGATTATAAAGATATGTCTTGATCGGATTATAGAATTGCGCATTTGTGGAGATTGGATTATGCAAACATATGATTGTTGGATATTGGAATTTATGATTGACGAATATATTACTGATATCGGAGTTGGTCCAAAATAATTGTGGATTGATGAAATATCTCTGAGTTGGATTGAATAAATGTTGGATAAATGGTGATACAATAATTGGCGGATTAAATTTGAATTTGGGATGGCAAGGTCCTTTGGAAGGTTCTAAAATTGAGATATTGGATTGGTATAAAGAAATTCGAGGGTTGCAATTGATAAATTTGCTTGAGGAAATTTAGTGGATAATGTTGTGGATTTAGTCAATAATTTCGGAGGAAGCAATTGCATGACTATAATCTTTGGAAGAATTTTGTTTCAAAAAGGATAGAAAAGAATTTAGTGTGATCTGGAAGTTTATCGGATCGGAAGATGTGCTTATTGCTAGTGGATTTTGTGGATTTGTGCAGAAAAGGGGTCTTGCGATCAAAGTGGTGAATTTGTTGGATTATTTTAAACTTAAGCCAAAGAAGGATTTTTGAATCATGTTGGTGTGTCGATAAGGTATGAGATCGATTAAATGATTGGATTGTAATTGGGTGACCTTATGACATGCTGGATTGGTAGATTTCGATAATAATGAGCATTGGATTCAGCAATTTGGAAGATAAGTTTGATAGCTTCTTAGTTGGCACTCCAGAACATAGTTGTAAACCCGCAGTTGGCATCCATTTCCCATAATGGAGCTACCGCTGCAGCTGTCAGAGATGTGCAACACGTTCAGTTGAGCCGCAATAGAAGGATTCTCCAAAATAGCAAGATCCCTCACTCAGCTGTTGAAGAAAGAAAAGAAATTTGCTTGGACAACAGATTGTGAGCAAAGTTTTCAAGAGTTGAAGAAGCGTTTGACCACAGCTCCGGTGTTGATTTTGCCCGACGTCCGGAAGGATTTTGAGATTTTTGTGATGCATCCCGGCAAGGACTTGGTTGTGTCCTGATGCAAGAAAGGAAGGTTGTAGCTTATGCTTCCCGTCAATTGAGGCCTCATGAAGTGAATTACCCCACTCATGACTTGGAGTTAGCTCCGTAGTGCATGCTTTAAAGATATGGCGTCATTACCTTATTGGTAATCATTGTGAAGTCTATACGGACCATAAGAGCTTGAAGTACATTTTCACTCAGGCTGATCTTAATATGAGGCAAAGAAGGTGGCTAGAGTTAATCAAGGATTATGATATTGGAATCCATTACCACCCAGGCAAGGCTAATGTTGTGGCAGATGCCTTGAGCAGAAAAGTCTACTGCAATACCCTGTCAATCAAGGAAAATCAGCCAGCCCTTCATGAAGAGTTCCTGAAGCTCAAGTTAGAGTTGGTTGAAGAAGGTTACCTAGCTGCCCTAGAAGTTCAACCCACTTTATGGAGTCGATCAAGGAAGCTCAAGTTGAAGATGCCAATATTAAGGAAATTAAGAGCAACATGAAGAAGGGTAAAGCCCCGAGATTTTCGTAAGATGAGCAAGGCACCATTTGGTTTGACAAGTTTAATCTGTGTTCCAGACGTAAAGAGCTTAAGCGGTGATACTCAAGGAAGCCCATGAAACTTTGTACTCTATTCACCCCGAAGCACAAAGATGTACCAAGACCTCAAGGAAATGTATTGGTGGCCTAGCATGAAGCGTGAGATTGCCGAGTATGTAGCTCGGTGTGATGTCCGTCGGTGAGTAAAGCCGAGCATCAAAGACTCGCTGGACTCCGCAACCCTTGAGAGTGCCCGAATGGAAGTGGGAAGAAATTGGCATGGATTTTATCACCGGTTTGCCAAGGACAAGGTCGCTATGATTCTATCTGGGTAATTGTGGATCGTCTAACCAAAGTTGCTCACTTTCTCCCACCAAGACTACTTACTCGTGATAGATCGCGAAATGTACATGGCAAAGGTAGTGTGCCAAAGATGGAGTGCCAAGAAGATCGTGTCGATCGAGGAACCCGATTCACCTCAAGATTTTGGCGAAGTTGCACAAGATTTTGGGTACTAATCTAAATTTCAAGATACCTTATCATCCCTGCACGGATGGATGAGATGTAAAGAGTAAATCAAATCCTAGAAGATATGTTAAGGGCTTGTGCCTTAGCAAATCGAACGATTGGGATCAAATGCTACCTTATGCGAGTTTTCCTATAACAACGATTACACAAGCCTCCAGATGTCTCCATTTGAAGCTCTTTATGGAAGAAAATGCAGACACCGTTGTATTGGAATGAAGTAGGCGAAAGACAAGTGTTTGGGCCAGATATTTTGGAAAAAGCCAAGAGCAAGTTCGATCAATCGAGAAAGGTCAAAACAAATGGACCAGCAGAAGAGTTAGGCCGATAACCGTCGCCGAGATCTAGCTTTTGCACTGGTGATCATGTGTACTGAAGGTATCGCCTCAAAGGATGCGCTCGTTTGAGTAAGTGGAAAGCTTGCACCAAGGTACATCGGACCTTTCCCGCTTCTAGCCCAAGAGGAGAAGTCGCTACGCTTGGAGCTCCCGCCTCACCGCCGATGTGCATAATGTCTTCCACGTGTCGCAGCTTGAAGAAGTGTTTATGCAGTGCCAAGAGCAGATGCGGTGGAATCAATTGCCCTGCAAGAAGACCTCACCTACAAGGAGCATCCCATCAAGATCTTGGAAGTAGCAGAGCGAGTGACAAGAAGCAAGATCATCCGCATCTGCAAGGTCCAGTGGAGCAACCACACCGAAGAAGAAGCCACTTGGGAACGAGAAGATGACTTGAAGGCTGAGTTTCCCCACCTATTCTCTAGTCAGCCTGAATCTCGGGGTCGAGATTCCCTTTAAGAGGGGTAGGTTTGTAGCGTCCCGTTTTTCGGAGTTTTTGAAAATTTTAAAAGAGAACCATTTGTTTCTATTTGCCCAAAGCTTAATTTGGAAATTTCAGAAATCCCTTTTCAGTTTAAAATGAGTTAATCAAACTTCAATTAAATTAAAGTTTGTTTAATTGAATTTTCTGGAATTTAAAATCAAAACTTATTATTTTGAGAATTTTCTTGGATTTATTGGATTTTAGAAATTTATTTTTGTTTTATCCGAAATGGAAAAATTATTTTATTGGTAAAAGAAAAAGAAAATTTAAAGTTAAAAGTATTTTTATTAAGTCCTTAATAATTCAAGGAATTTCTTTGAATTTTTCTAGAATTTTTGGAGTCTATTTGCTATTTTCTAAATTGCTTTTTGATTTGTTTGAATTTCTAAAATCAAAAATGAATTTAAAATCCCTTTTCTGTGCGTGGGCCGAATCTCTCCGCCTCTCCTGTTTCGCACGCCCACGCCCGCTGCCCATTTCGCTCGGCCTCACTCGCTCCTCGCGTTGGATCTTCATCCGAAGCGCCTCGTTCGCCGCGCCGCCTTGCTCTTGGCCGTTGGATTGAGATCCGCCGCATCCGTTCGCCGCGCGCTCGCTTTCTCGCCGTCCGATCGCGATCCGACGCCATCGCTGCGCCGCGCCTCTTCCGCTCCCACTGTCTCCGTCAAATCGGACGGCGCCGATCATCTTCCTCCGCGCCTCCGTTTTCTCAACCGTCCGACGAATCGGACGGCTCTTCGCCGCGCTTCTTTCCTCTTCCCACCGTCCGACGAAATCGGACGGCGCTTCTCGCATCCGTTCGCCGCGCTCGTTGACTTCCACCGTCCGATCGAAATCGGACGGCTCGTTCACCGCGCCTCCCTCGCTCCCACCGTCCGACGAATCGGACGGCCTCGCCATCGCTCGCGCCGCCGCGAATCCCGCTGCCGCGAATCCGCCGCCGCGAATCTCGCCGTCCGTCGCCTCGCCGCGCCTCCGCGCCCGCCGCGCGGCCGCCCCATCCCGCCTCCTCCGCGTCCCGCCACGCCGCGCCTATCCGCGCCGCCGTGGCCTCGCTATAAAGCCGCCTGCGTCTCCGCGTTCTCTTCTCTCTCCTCCTCTCTCTCTCGTTGCTCCTCGCGCCGCCGCCTCCCGTCTTTCTTCCCGCCTCCGCCGCCTCGCGCCGCTGTCTCGGCGTCGCCGCTGTTCCCGCACCGCCACCGTCTTCCCAGCTCCGCGCCGCCGCCGCGCCTCTCTCTCTCTCTCCTCTCTCTCTCTCTCGACCAGGCCCGAGCCCACGTGGTTACCCACGTGGCGCCACGCCGGCGCCGTCGGTGTTTTGCTCGTGGCTCGCCACGTAGCGCGCAGACGCAGCGCTTGCGCAACCACGACGTCAAAGTCCGATTTTTCAATAGAAAATAATTCGAAAATCCGAAAATCCAATTCTATCATTTTATGTGATTTTGAAACTTCTTTTGGCTATAACTTTCACATCCGAACTCCGATTTGGGTGATCCAAATTTCTAAATTCATATAAATTCATCCTCTTTCATTTGGTACTGGTTTTGTAATTTTTGGAGTTTATTTGGTGCTGTTTTATTTATTTGTTGCTATTCTCGCACGTGTAGATTCCGGCGTTTCGGAAGATTTCTTCAACCCGACGACCGAAGAACCTCTCCTCGTCAACGAAGGCAAGTCGTAGGCCTTTGACCATGTTGAACCCATTTTATAAATGTATATTGTATTAAATTATCATGCATGGCTAGTTTTATTAAAAATGGTTTTGGGAGTAGATAATTACCAAATTGCCATTATGCCTCCTTGATAAATTGAAAATGAAATGTCTCCTTGAATGACATATATCCTTGGACACCTTAGGATGGTTAATACTAGTTGGACATAATTGTATTACCAACTTGGGTGCGTATTATTGCTTAGACATGCTCTAGTTACCCGCGAGACTTTCGATCACATGTTCTTGATTAATGAAATTTGACTAATGGAACTATGGAACAGTGGTGTGAGGCCACTTTTATTAAAAGATGTTGTGCCATGGCAGGGATTGCCATTTGGTCGGGAATGAACAAAAATGATTTATGCTCGGGCTTGAGGTAGGAAGCTAGAGTGGGTGTGTGATGCACATTGGGTTGTGGTAGACTTGTCTGAGCAGCCAACTAAGGACTTAACTTTGCAAGTCATTGATCTGGGCCACCTCGTGCAACCATAAGTCCGGTATGGGACGGACCTGGCCAATTAATTAGGAAAGTTTTGAGTCGGTTCTGTTGTGGCTGTTTATTGGCGCAAGAGGGGGCTGTGATGGCGAAACCTTAGCGAGGCGTAACCGATGCAAAATGGAACTTTGTAAAGGCCTTGTGGTAATCACTTAGTCGCACACCTCTAAGTGTGTCAGACGGACATTACAAGTGATTTATCTCTTGTGGGTAAAGCTGTACAACCTCTGCAGAGTGTTAAAAACCTATTCGAATAGCCGTGTCCCCGGTTACGGACATGCCTGGTGATTTCGCGCAAGGGGTAGTATTTTAAAAAATGTGGTTTGGTTCGATAGAAACGCTTGGTTGGAATGGTTGGGAAGTGAACGGGATGTTCACTATTTGATTCAAAAGAACTTGGTTATTTATGTATTATTCTTTTAAAATCCTGCTTTGAAATCTAATTATCAGATTTATCGTTAAACTTGCTTTCGCAAATTAACCATAAAGCCGCCTTGTTTAAGCCTTGCATGAATACTATGTGCATACATTTCTCTACGACTTGCTGAGTACTTTATGTACTCACGGCTTTATGCCCTTTGTTGATCAGCCCCAGCAGAAGAATCAGGAAATGTTGAGTACTTTGAAGAAGGCTACTTTGAGGACTTCGCGAACTAGGTCACGTCCTCCACTCGATTGCCTGTGGGCATGTCGATTGGGCTCCACGTATTTTGAGATTTCACGCGGATACTGTTGTTGTTAAGCCCTGTGAGGCGACTTTTGTAAGAACTTGACCATAAGGTCTTTTACTGTTAACTAATATTACTTTGTCTGCTTCATTAGTTCGTTGTGAATGGTTATGATTACATCATTGTTGCAACTGTGCGAGCTAGCTACTGATCATGGGACTAGCTTGGTATGCACAGAGGGTCTCGGGGTTGTGTGACTCCCGGGGTCCCGACAAGAGATGGTATCAGAGCCATATCGACTGTAGGACGTAGCCTTTAGTTAGATTGGTCGTCTTAGTCAAAGATTCAAAATATATTTTCCAAATCAAACCAAGCAATTAACTTGACTAGAAATTCTTCTCTCATCTTATTCTGTTCTTTCTTACCTTGTTCTATTCTTTTCTTATCATCTTACCCTCTTATATCATTCTTGAGTTCTTTCATCTTATCTTTTCTGGAACTTGGTTTTCAAATTTAAATTGACTCCCTCATCTCTGGATTATCCCTAGGATCGAGCCCTTCAAGATCAAGTAATGGAAGTCTTGGAAGTTCAAGATCCGCAGTCTGTTCCAAGTTGACCCTCCGTAAAGATTAGATTGGTAACTGCCTCCCTAGTTTTAGAGTCGTTTAGTCTGCGTAATAGTGCTTTTGTGCTTAAGTGTCTCTTTCTTGTTGATAGCTTTCCGGCTATCCGTTCGTTGGGTAAAACCAACTTTGCCCGCATTAGGTTGATCCATCTATCTCCCTTGTTTCTTACTCATCTAAATGCTTTTCCCTCTCACCTATTGTGCTTTCTCCCTCTCATCTATGAAACCTGTGAAGAATTATTGCAAAATGGATCAAACCCGTAAGTCCCTTGGAAGCTACTCTTGCTGGAGATAACCAATGTGTTTTGATGCCAACATAGGTAGCTTTGGAGATTCTTCGATAAGGCCGATTTTGAGATTTAACCTGATATATGCAAGAAGTTATTGTGGATACCAGAGTACGATAATGGGTATGCCTTGATTATAAATGGTTTAAAGAGTAGCATATTGGTGGATTATATAAATCGTGGAGTAAAGTGATCAGAGAGGAAAATCTTGATTAATCTTGAAGGATAAAAGAATCTGAAGTGCTAATTTGATTATTAGGAGAAGTTGTATTTAAATTGAATCTTGAGCTGGTTATAATGTCGGTTGGATATTTGGAATTGAGAAATTGTGCAGAAGAGGCACAGAGTAGAATGCGAAGAGAATTGGATTTTTCATATCGATTGATGATGTTAATTTTGGAAGAATTGGTTGGATCTTGGTTGGATTGTAGAAATGCATGATTACTAGATTGTAGAATTAAATTATTATTGATACGAGATTATGGGAGATTGGATTATAGAAAAGAATCTTGGATGAATTACAGAAATTGATCTTGATTGGATTATGGAAATATGATTGTGAAATTTGGGTTATAGAAATCTGATTTGCTAGATGATGGATTACAGAATATATTATGATTGGATTTGGATTAAAGGATTACCTGATTGTTAAGGATTTGGATTATATGATCGCCAATTCTTGACGATGATTGTGGTGGATTATGTTGAATCAAGAAGAATGGAATTAATTGAGTTTGTTGGTCACATTGGATTCAATTGGATGTGGTTGAATAGAGAAATTGAGATTTGAAGAGAAATTTTTGGTTGGATTATAAAGATATGTCTTGATCGGATTATAGAATTGCGCATTTGTGGAGATTGGATTATGCAAATGATGATTGTTGGATATTGGAATTTATGATTGACGAATATATTACTGATATCGGAGTTGGTCCAAAATAATTGTGGATTGATGAAATATCTACAGGTTGGACTGAATAAATGTTGGATAAATGGTGATACAATAATTGGCGGATTAAATTTGAATTTGGGATGGCAAGCAGTCCTTTGGAAGGTTCTAAAATTGAGATATTGGATTGGTATAAAGAAATTCTGAGGGTTGCAATTGATAAATTTGCTTGAGGAAATTTAGTGGATAATGTTGTGGATTTAGTCAATAATTTCGGAGGAAGCAATTGCATGACTATAATCTTTGGAAGAATTTTGTTTCAAAAAGGATAGAAAAGAATTTAGTGTGATCCGAAGTTTATCGGATCTAAGATGTGCTTATTGCTAGTGGATTTTGTGGATTTGTGCAGAAAAGGGGTCTTGCGATCAAAGTGGTGAATTTGTTGGATTATTTTAAACTTAAGCCAAAGAAGGATTTTTGAATCATGTTGGTGTGTCGATAAGGTATGAGATCGATTAAATGATTGGATTGTAATTGGGTGACCTTATGACATCTTTGGATTGGTAGATTTCGATAATAATGAGCATTGATTCAAAGAATTTGGAAGATAAGTTTGATAGCTTCTTAGTTGGCACTCCGTAACATAGTTGTAAACCCGCAGCTGGCATCCATTTCCCATAATGGAGCTACCATTGCACTGTCGAGATGTGCAACACGCTCGCTTGAGCCGCAATAGAAGGGTTCTCCAAAATAGCAAGATCCCTCACTCAGCTGTTGAAGAAAGAAAAGAAATTTGCATGCGGAGCGGAGCTCGAACAACCTCCCATATAGCTTGTCCTTCGCTCTCAAGGAAGACTCGCATGCGATTCTTCCAATAGGCATAGTCGAGCCCATTGAAGACATGCGGCTTTGTCGAGTACTTATCCATCGCCAGTTCGGTGGACCTGTTAAGATCAAGATTGAACTAACTGGCTCGATACCACTTGTTGGACCGAAAAGGCGACTAGAGGGGGTGAATAGAGCACGCCACTTTTTCAACCACGATTAGATTCAACACAAATTTCACTCCAATAGCTATAGAAGCTATGAAGATCGATATACCAAGACAAATGAAGACTAGGATTGAATCCAATCAAAACCCCAAGCAAAACAACCAAAAAAACCAAACTTAATTTCCTAAGTGTGGGGCGGTTCGACCTCTATTCAAGGGCGGTCCGACCGGTCCTATGGGCGGTCCGACCTTCAGAGAGGGCGGTCCGACCTCCATTGATGAACAGTGAAATCACCAAAACGGTTGCAAATAGATGTAACTTTTGATCTACAACTCCAAACTTGATGAAACTTGGTACACACCTTCTCTAGGATGTCAGAACCTATTCCAATCAAGATCGTGAAGATCTTTGGAAAAGTTCAGACCTTTTTCAGTTTGAGAGGTGGAAGGTTTGAAACCGAGTCAAAACGAAAACTATATCGAAAAACTTGCTCGTGGGTGATTGATGATCAAGATGATCTTAGATGTGTTCCCACATGTCACAGCAAGCTAGATCATGCAAAGAAATCAATCAAAAACATGCGAATCAAGAAAGACTCAAAACCACCAAATAGAGAGAAGAAGGGCAAATGAACTCATCTTGAAGAGAACTCTTCTTTGGATTGATTTGATAATGTATCGATTACAGCCACTCATACGGATACGCATGGACACAAGATCAAAACATCTCTCTCTCTAGAACCCTAATCTCCACTAAACCTTCCCTAAGCACTTAAGCCAAAACTAGGGTTTCAAGCATGAAAAAGGATTAAGGGGGTGCAGCCACCTCCCTCCTCTATTTATAGTGGAGACTTAAACCTTCTAGAAGAGTAACCCTAATGGGCTCCCGTTAAGGCCCAAAATAAACGGGTCACACACGCACACATCTTGAAGCGCCGTCTTCATCTCCTCTTGACCTACTCCGCTTCTCCACGCCATCTTGCGCCATGAGTCGTCAAAGTCACCAAGGCGGTATTTAGTATAATTACTAAAATACCCTTCTCGATCTTTTGCAAAGACCGAGTCCCATCTTTGTGAAGCACCTCCCATGCTTCGCCACGTGTAGATTGATCAACGGCTCTCAACATGTCGGCAAGTCTCTCCCATCCGGCCCCACCGTAACCACCATGGCACTTGCACCGACACCCCGCGCCGCTTGATCCAACTGGGCCGCACCGAATCGCCTGCTCGGTCATCCTTGTCTATTTCGCACCACACTTGAGTTCATTGACTCACCCGCATCGCCGATCGCTCGACCTCGGCTCTCCAAGCCTAGTCCCGATCATCCTCGCTCGCTGACCGTCGTTGACCACCAAGCAACTTCGCACAACAATAAACAAGCAAATCGAATCCGGAACAAGTTCTTCACAACTTGACCCACGTTAGTCAAAACATGCATCATGCAACACATATGCATCAAACCCATGACTTTGACCTAACAAAACATCATCGCCACGGTTGGCCGATGAACAAGTCGAGAACGGTCGATCGCCTCGTGGTCGGCTCGGTCGCCAGCCTACCGGCCTCGACCGCCACCACAAGGCGGTCGATCACCAGAGAGACTTAGCCAATTTTCAACCCCAAAATCCAAACCTATCGGAAACTTTAAACCAATAGAACTTTTGCTTGGGAACTCCAAAATTATGAGACTAAGTGTATTAGGATCCCTCACTTGTCTACAACACCTATTTTTGGCCCACCCATTCGACCATTTTGTCACTACCGGTCCGACCACGCGACATGGCCGGTCCGACCGATTTGGGACCGGTCGGATCGCCATGCTATGGCCGGTCGGACCGCCCCATCGTAATGCCTGAACAGATCTAAAACCTTGTCGAAAACCCGTGAAACGACAAACCGTTAACGCCATTGCCAATTGTCACATCATCCTAAGATCTGGAGCATATCCCCATGATATCCACACAAATGGTGCTTCTTCTAGTGGTACCAAGTACCATTGCACTTATTGCAAGAAAGGTGGTCATTTGATTGAATTTTGTTGGCGAGGTTGAAAAATGATAGGAAAAATTTTGATAGAATTTCATTCATGCAATCTAGAGCTTCTATGAGACATGGTAACACCAAAAGAATAAACTCGGATTAGGATTTTCTCTCATGCAAATCATTATGTTTCTAAATATCCTAACTCTAATGTTTATCAGATCGGGCGGTCCGACCACGGTGGTCACCGGCTCGATCATTTTGGTCGGTCCGATCACAAAGACAACGCCGGTCGACCGCCCATGGACGCTTTAAGTCTCATGTTAATTTAAACATTGCTCATAATCGAATGTTAGATGAAATCAAGGATAGTACTTGGTTTGTATAATCCTTGCAGACGCAGTGTCTCAAGATCGATTCCTAAATCTTGTTTATCTAACCCGAAGATTGAGACACATCGTTCTTTTGTTCCTTGATTGTCGGGACTACCGTGGAAAGGGAAGAACACGTGGTTCGTCGACCGGATGTGCACGCCTACATGACCGTAAACTCAAAATGGTTCACCTCTTTCACGCGGCAACAGTGATGACTTCATCACCTTTGGAGATGATACACAAGGGCTTAATTGAAGGAACAGGATCAATTAGGGTAAACAACAAATTCATTCTAAATGATGTCGCTCTTGTGGACAAGCTTAGTGTGGATTTCATGGGGATATGCTCCAGATCTTAGGATGATGTGACAATTGGCAATGGCGTTTACGGTTTGTCGTTTCACGCGTTTTCGATAAAGTTACTGTTGGACCGAAAAGGCGACTAGAGGGGGGGGGTGAATAGGAGCACGCTCACTTTTTCACAAACTATGAATTCAACACAATTTCACTCCAATAGCTATGATGAAGCTATGAAGATCAATATACCAGTACAGCGGAAGACTAGTATTGAATCATATTAAAACCCCTAAGCAATGCGACAAAAATCAGCAAGAATCAAAACTAACAGAGAGCGCCGTCTCGATCATTATACGCAAGGTCCGACCGCACCAAATCGTCCGACTCTCGGTGTGGGGCGGTCGGACCGGCGACCAAATCGGTCTGACCTCTGGTGTAGGGCGGTCTAACCGGCAGGCTCCAGAACAGTAAAAACAGCCCGATGACGAAGTTGCAATTAGGTCTAACTTTTGATTCTCAACTCCAAACTTCACGAAACTTTGCACACACCTTCTCTATGATATTAAGGACCTATTCCAATCAACAATTATGATAATTCTTGGACGAACAAAGATGTTTTACGATCTGATTGAAGAAGGGTGCAAACCGCAAAAGTGAAAACTAGATCCAATCGCTTGCTCGTGGGTGATTGATGATCAAATTGATCCTAGATGGGTTCCCACACATCACAGCAAGCTAATCCACGTGAAAGAATCAATCACAAACTCGCGGATCAAAGGAAGCCCTAAAATCACCAAATTGAAAGCAAGAACGAAAAGAGACTTATCTCAAGCAAACCTTGCATAGATTGATTTCGTGATTGAAGCTGGATTACATCCACACCATCATGGATCAGTGGACAATCAAAGATCACGAAATTCACCACAAACCATCAAGAGCCCTAGCCTCCACCTCAACTCCCCTAAAGACAATTAGGGTTTTGAAACATAAAAAGGCGAGAGTGAAAAGAGCTCGATGGTGCAGCCACCACCTCCCCCTATTTATAGTGGAGGCCTAGAACTCCTAGGGTTTGACTCAATTGGGCTCCCGTTAAGGCCCACTAACAAACGGGTCACACACGCACGCTTCGCAAAGCGCCGTCTTTAACCTTTTGACCTAAACCGCTTCACCATGCGCCATGGATTTGCCAATAGGTCACCATTGTCCATCTTGTGTCACGCTTGAGTCGTTGACCTCACCCGCATCGCCAATCGCTCGACCTCAACTCTCCGAGTCTAGTCCCGATATTCCTCGCCGTTGACCGTCGTTGACCACCAAGCTACCTGCACAACCACAGACAAGAAAACACGAATTCGGGAACAAGTTCTTCACAACTTGACCCATGTTAGTCAAAACATGCATCATGCAAACCATATGCCACGATATCAATGACTTTGACCTAACAAAGCAACATCGCCACGGTTGGCGGACGTTCGTTATTACACGGCCCGACCGCTCAGTGAGCGGTCGGACCGCCCATGGCGGTCGGACCGCTCCCTCGTGAGCCGATCGGACCGCCTTAAGACTTAGCGAAATTCAAGCTCCCAAACCAAACCTTCGAAACTTTAAACCAATAGAACTTTTCACCGAGACTCCAAAATCATGAGACCAAGTGCATTGGGATCCCCTTACTTGTCTACAACACCTATTTTGGCCCACTCGATTTGAACACTTTTGGTCATCGCCGTCCGACCGCTTTACTCGGCGGTCCGACCGATATGGGATCGGTCGGACCGCTGCAAGGACCGGTCGGACCGCCCCGAGCAAGAAGCTCAAACTTTGTCGAAAACGCTGAAACGACAAACCGTAAACGCCATTGCCAATTGTCACATCATCCTAAGATCCGAGCATATCCCCATGAAATCCACAATCTCCCTTGATGAACACATTGGCAATTATCCGTAAATTGTAAGTAAGAGGTTTGAAAACGAAGTTTACTCGCAGCTTTAGACAAAGGCACAACTTGGTCTATAAGCAAGAAAAGCAATGAAAATGACCAAGCCGCATCGTAATAGTATAGGCATGTGAGACAAAGCAAAAGTAAGCATAAAACTTTAATTTTAAAAGAGTCAAAATTCTCACATAAGGTCCATATGAAAGAACAATTGTTCAATTAACCTATGATCATTGTGAGGATAAAAGAATGCAATTCAAGTTCAGAATAATCAATAAGACAATAAGAATGCAACTCAAGAACTCCCCCTCACTATGAGCATCAAATTTCAAATTTTCATTTCAAATTTTTAGTTTCTCCCCTTTGTATAAACTTCTCCCCCAATAAAGAAATAGAACACATCTTCTCTTCTCATTTAACACAACTTCTCCCCCTTTGACAATGGATTCATCAAGGAATCACGCCTTCCTCTCATCCAGAGATAACAAATATAGAATAAAAGAAGAAGCAGAAACAAAAGAAGTATAAAGAGGAGTATGCATGAAGTGCAATGGAGTGGCTTCATTTTATATTTTTCAATTTTGATTACAAGAAGCTTTGGAGATTACCCAATGAACAATCTAGTATCTCTAATATTGCACAAACAAAGATATCAAGCCCGACGACGCTTAGCAAGATCATGGAAAGACATATATATCAAAGCTAAGCTCAAAGGCTCAAAAGTAAAGCAAGAGATTTGATCAATTTAAGCAACGCTTCAAATTCAAAGAAGTTCATCAACAGATGATCCTAAAGTGAAATTGGCCATGTCAAAATGTCAAAGTGAGATCAAAATCTAACAAAGACCACATTAAGAGTCAATCAAGTCCCGTATTGAATCATTTTGCTCAATCTTTGTAAACGCCCATTTGTCAACATTTTTCTCATTTGCATTGAATATTGAAGTTGACTAATGATCTAACTTAGTGACAAGATCCTCGACTAGAGCCATCCACAAACTCATCCTAAGCTTGACTGAAGTTGATTAAAGGTATATCTTAGTAAAGAAGATCCTGGACTAGGAGCCATCCACAAACTCTTCCTAAGCTTCTACCACAAGTTGATTAACGATATATCTTAGTAAAGAAGATCCTGGACTAGGAGCCATCCACAACCTCTTTCTAAGCTTCTACCGGGGCGACAAATCTTGAGGTTCATGTCATTTTTGACAAGCAGTCCCCATGAGATCGTCTGGTTCATCAAACTATCTCCAAGTTCATGTCTTTGACAAGCAGTCTCGTAAGAATAGTTTGGCACAATTTAGGCATAAGACAATCTTGATTTTCATTTTTCACATGAGCATTTTTAGAATCTCAAGAACACAAAAGCTCAAGTAATGGTCAATTTTAGATGAAAGAGCTAACAAAGCAATTCTGACAGGGCCAATGTCACAAGAGGAGCACTAATTGCGCAACTCGCTAAAACATCCACAAATTGCAATTTCTTAATTTGAGTTGTTTAAAAAGTTCTAGCTCATATAGCAAAGACTTAGCTACACATGTAAACGCATGATAATTCTAGCAAGTCAAAGAACTAGACATGACATTGAGCAAAAAATTGAAATACAAAAGCTCCAAAGGGTAATAGGCAAAGCTTCATCAATTTTTAAAAGATAAGCAGAAAATCTTATATTACAATGCATCTTTTTGTATTTTTCATACCACTTGTTGTAACCACTTGTTGTTCATACCACTTGTTGGATTTTTCATATGAATGCAATATGACACAATGAGATGCAATTAAAAAGCCTAAAAACCTAAAAAGTTCAAAAAGATCACTAAGTTCAGAAAAAGAACAATAAAAGATCAAAAGAACAAGAAAAGATCTGAAAAGATCAAACTCCCCCTCAAATCAACCCATAAGGATAAATAACCCCTAACTCGCTTCTCAAGGTGGCAAACCTAGTTGGGTCTAAAGATTTGGTGAGGATAAAAACAAGAGACAAGATAAGTGACTAGTGGGTGACAAGCGCCTGAGGTACTCTTCCTATCTAGCCGACAGCCCGCACAATTAGGATAAGAAAAACCCCCGAATGGACAAGGATAAAGAACAGGAATATCAAATGCCATACAAAGAGAGTAGAGTGTAAGTACCTGAATAAGAGCTTAAAGGCGTGGCGATGGGAAGTTCTCGAGATGCTTGAAACCCGTCGATCGCAGGAAGGAGGTGAACCATCTTGAGTCTCGGTCATATGGCGTGAACAATGAGTCAACAACGCACGTGCTCTTCCTCTTTCATGCAATCTCGAAAAATCAAGGCACGGAAGAACGATGTGTCTCGACTTGGGGTTAGTTAAACAAGACTTGGGAACCCAAGATTGAGACACACGTCGCGAGTAGTATGCAAAGCGTAGTGTTATCCTTGATTTCATCTAAAATTTGTTATGAGCAATGTTTAAGTTAACATAGGAATTAAATCGCATCAGAGCGGTCGACGGCGTTGTCAGTTGGCGGTCGACCGTGACTAAATCGGTCGACCGGTGACCACCAATGGTCGACCGGACTCAAGAACATGAGAATTAGGATATGTAGAATCATGATGATTAGCATGTGAGAAAAATCCTAATCCAGTTTATTCCTTCGGTGTTACCATGTCTCATAAAAGCTCTAAGTTGCTGAATGAAATTCTATCAAGATTTTTCCTATCATTTTTCAACCCACGCCATGTGAATTCAATCAAATGCCCACATTTCTTACAATAAGTGCAATGGTACTTGGTACCACTAGAAGAAGCACCATTTGAGTTAATACAAGGTTGGGCAAAACCTGCAGATTTAAAGGATGTTTTTGCAGGTTGGGTTTTGAATTCAATTAAACCTTTTTCCAAGACTTGAATTACTTTTGGGTTTGAATTGTCTTGAAAAGAATTGAATCCTAAACCTTGCTTCTTATAAGGAGTTTTAGACTTGTCAAGAATCATGTTTAATTGTTTCTTACCTTTAGAAAATTTCTCTAATGTATCATGAAGGTAAGCATTTTCTTTTCTCAAACTAACACAAGCATCACAAGTTTTATCCATAGATTTCTCCTTATATAAAGCAATTTCAAGCTTAAGAGTGGAACATGAAGCACAAGTAGTATTTTCAATATTGTCCTTAAGCTTAGCATATTTGACTCTAGCAGCTTCTAAGATATCTTTGATTTCACGTTCTTTTTCTAAGCATGAAGTGCAAGGGCTAGAATCAATCACATCAGAAGCAATCAACTTACTAGACTCTAAGCATTTTTCACAAGGAGCAGATTTAATTTCAATTAGCTCGGTTCTAGCATTTTCAAGTTGTTGCAAAGCAATATTGTGAGTAGATTGCAGTTTAGCCAATTCTGAGTGCATGTCATGACAAGATAAACATTCATCAGGTTCAAGAGTCTTAACATTTGCAATTTCTAGTTTTAGTTTACCAATTTTTGACTCTAGTTTCTTATTTTTAGTCATGACAAATTCTAGCGCTTCATCTTGACTAAGCAGTTGATTATATATGGAATCATATCTAGCAGAAAGCTCATCATAAGAGAAAGATACCTTATCATCATCAATGTCGTCGGTGTCAGCCATGAAGCACATACCAGTAAAGTCCTTGGCCTTCCCTTTCTTATCCTCTTCGCCCGAGTCCACATCGCTAACGGATTGCTCTCCAAAGCGCAAGGACACGGTGAGCGGCCTTTATGAGCTTTGACAAAGATCGCACTCGAGTTGTTCTCATGAGGCTTCTTCCAAGTCGCCTTCTCCTCCCTGTGCTTACCCTTACCTTTTAGCTTGGGGCAATTGGCCCGGATGTGGTAAAGCTCTCCACACTCATAGCAAGTGTACAGACCACCTCTCTTTTATTTCTCACATTGTTGTAAGCAGTGTAAATTTTTTAGCTAAAAGGGCTAACTCAACCTCGAGGATTTTCTCAAGCTCCTCTTCATGAATAGCGGATAAACAAGCAAATGAAAATCGAGAAGAAGATTCAAAGAGTCATCAAAAGCCTTTTGAGAGGATCGCTACAAAGCTAAATTATCTTTCTTGGGATGATCAACTCTTTTAATTTCATGAGTCTTGAGTTTACTATAAAGCAATTCTAAAGTAAGACTTGAAAGATCAACATTCTCTTCTATAGCAAAGTAGCCTTCATCTCCACTCCTTGGTGTTGATTGCGGCCAAGAGGTGGGTGGCATTTCATTTAGAATATTCAATATCAATGACAATCATTTGATTAATCACTTTATTAAAACGATTGAAAAAGTCATCGATGCTCTCTCAGACGCATCTCAAATTTGTTATAATCACGCTTATAGATTGTTTGGCGCACTTTCTTAATTTGGGACGAACCCTCATGATATGTTTGAGAGTGTTCCAAATCTCGCGCTTGTAGTCATAAATTGCAAATCCTATCATATTCTTGTCTAAGCGCACCATATAAAAGATTCTTGGCCTTGTTGTTGTTAGCCAAAGAACCACGTAAGCGTGAGTTTCAACCTCGGGAATAATGAGCGGGATCGAACAACGCCCCACATAGCTTGTCCTCGCTCTCAAGGAATACTCGCATCGCATTCTTCCAATAGGCATAGTCTTGTCCATTGAACATATGCGGTTTTGTAGTGAATCTATCCATCGCCAAAGTTAATTGACGGTTAAGATCAAGATTGAACTAATAGGGCTCGATACCACTTGTTGGACCGAAAAGGCGACTAGAGGGGGTGAATAGAGCACGCTCACTTTTCACAAACTATGAATTCAACACAATTTCACCCAATAGCTATGATGAAGCTATGAAGATCAATATACCAAGATCAAAATGAAGACTAGTATTGAATCAATTAAAACCCCTAAGCAATGCGACAAAAATCGCAAGAATCAAAACTAACAGAGATCGCCGGTCTCGACCATTTGTTATACTGGCGGTCTAACCGCACCAAATCGGTCCGACCTACGGTGTGGGCGGTCGGACCGGCACCAAATCGGTCTCGACCTCGGTGTAGGGCGGTCGACCGCAAGGCTCCTGCAGTAAAACAGTTGATGATTGAAGTTGCAATTAGGTCTAACTTTTGATTCTCAACTCCAAACTTCACGAAACTTTGCACACACCTTCTCTATGATATTAAGGACCTATTCCAATCAACAATTATGATAATTCTTGGACGAACAAAGATGTTTTTACGATCTGATTGAAGAAGGGTGCAAAACGGGCAAAAGTGAAAACTAGATCAATCGCTTGCTCGTGGGTGATTGATGATCAAATTGATCCTAGATGGGTTCCCACATCACGCAAGCTAATCACGTGAAAGAATCAATCACAAACTCGCGGATCAAAGGAAGCCTAAAATCACCAAATTGAAAGCAAGAAGCGAAAAGAGACTTATCTCAAGCAAACCTTGCATAGATTGATTTCGTGATTGAAGTGGATTACATCCACACCATCATGGATCGTGGACAATCAAAGATCACGAAATTCACCACAAACCATCAAGAGCCCTAGCCTCCACTCAACTCCCTAAAGACAATTAGGGTTTGAAACATAAAAGGCGAGAGTGAAAAGAGCTGATGGTGCAGCCACCACCTCCCCTATTTATAGTGGAGGCCTAGAACTCCTAGGTTTGACTCAATTGGGCTCCGTTAAGGCCCACTAACAAGCGGGTCACACATGCGCCATAAGCAAGTCTTTAAACCTTTGACCTAAAACGCTTCACCATGCGTCATGGATTTGCCAATAGGTCACCATTGTCCATCTTGTGTCACGCTTGAGTCGTTGACCTCACCGGCATCGTCAATCGTTACGGACCTCAACTCTTGAGTCTAGTCCGATATTCCTCGCCGTTGACCGTCGTTGACCACCAAGCTACTGCACAACCACGACAAGAAAACACAATTCGGGAACAAGTTCTTCACAACTTGACCCATGTTAGTCAAAACATGCATCATGCAAACCATATGCCACGATATCAATGACTTTGACCTAACAAAGCAACATCGCCACGGTTGGCGGACGTTCAAGTTATTGCCGATCGCCGCTCAGTGAGCGGTTCGGCCATCCATGGCGGTCGGACCGCTCCTCGTGAGTCGTCGATCGCCTTAGACTTAGCCGAAATTCAAGCTCCCAAATTCGAAACCTTCGAAAGTTTAAACCAATAGAACTTTCATGGAGACTCAAAAATCATGAGACCAAGTGCATTGGGATCCTTACTTGTCTACAACACCTATTTTTGGCCCACCGATTTGAACACTTTTGTCATCGCCGTCCGATCGCCCTGCAATGGTCGGCAGGACGATATGGGACCGATCGGACCGCTGCAAGGACCGGCCGGACCGCTCGAGCAAGAAGCCCAAACTTTGTCAAAACGCGTGAAACGACAAACCGTAAACGCCATTGCCAATTGTCACATCATCCTTAGATCCGGAGCATATCCCCATGAAATCCACGATTCAGGGCTTATCGCTCGGGGCGGTCAAGTGGGTCCTTGCATCGGCGGTCCGATCGGTCCCAAATCTATTCGGAACGCCAAAGCGGGCGGTCGGACCGGCGATGACCAAAAGTGTTCAAATCGAGCCGGGCCAAAAATAAGTGTTGTAGACAAGTAAGGGGATCCCAATGCACTTGGTCTCATGATTTTGGAGTCTCCAAGAAAAGTTCTATTGGTTTAAAGTTTCGTAAGGTTTCGGAATTTGGGAGCTTGAATTTCGGCTAAATCTATAAGCGTCCGACCGCTCATGTGGAGCGTCCGACCGCCATGGGGCGGTCCGACCGGCCACCGAGCGGTCGACCCAGATTAATCTTGAATGTCCGCCAACTTCGTGGCGATGTTGATTGGTTAGGTCAAAGTCATTGATATCGTGGCATATGGTTTGCATGATGCATGTTTTGACTAACATGGGTCAAGTTGTGAAGAACTTGTTCCCGAATTCGTGTTTTCTTGTCTGTGGTTGTGCAGGGAGCTTGGTGGTCCACGACGGTCAACGGCGAGGAATATCGACTAGACTTGAGAGTTGAGGTCCGTAACGATTGACGATGCCGTGAGGTCAACGACTCAAGCGTGACACAAGATGGACAATGGTGACCTATTGGCAAATCCATGACGCATGGTGAAGCGGTTTAGGTCAAAAGGTTAAAGACGGCGCTTTTAAGCGCGCGTGTGTGACCCGCTTGTTAGTGGGCCTTAACGGGAGCCCAAATTGAGTCAAACCCTAGGAGTTTTAGGCCTCCACTATAAATAGGAGGAGGTGGTGGCTGCACCTCTCTCTCTCGCCTTTTTATGTTTTAAAACCCTAATTGTCTTTAGGGGAGTTGAAGTTGAGGCTAGGGCTCTTGATGGTTTGTGGTGAATTTCATGATCCTTGATTGTCTACTGATCCATGATGGTGTGGATGTAATCCACTTCAATCACGAAATCAATCTATGCAAGGTTTGCTTGAGATAAGTCTCTTTCGCTCTTGCTTTCAATGTGGTGATTTTTGGGCTTTCTTTGATCCGCGAAGTTTGTGATTGATTCTTTCACGTGAATTAGCTTGCTGTGATATGTGTGAATCTATCTAGCATCATCTTGATCATCAATCTCTCACGAACAAGCTTTAGGATCAAGTTTTCGTTCTTGCCCTGGTTTTAGACCTTCGTTAATCAATTGACAATTGCTCAAGATCGCTCCAAGAATTATCATAATATTCGATTGAATAGGTCCTCAATAGCATATAGAAGGTGTGTGCAAAGTTTCATAAAGATATGAGTTGAGAATCAAAAGTTTCACCTAATTGCAACTTCGCCATCGGCCGATTTATCGTTGTAGATCGGTTTCGAGTCGGCCGGTCGATCGCTTCGTCATCACCGGGCCGATCGATTTTGAGCGGTCCGACCGCCAAAGACAACGCCGGCCGATCGCCCGCAATCGGTCCGACCGGTTGAGGATAACGGTCGACCGCCTGCCGTGAGTCTTGGTAATCTTAGTTGATTTTGTTATATTGCTTAGGGTTTAATTAGATTCAATACTAGTCTTCCCAGATCGTATATTGATCTTCATAGCTTTCTAATAGCTACCGGAGTGAAATTGTATTGAGTTCATAATTGTGAAAAAGTGAGCATGCTCCTATTCACCCCCTCTAGTCGCTTTTACGGTCCAACAAGTGGTATCGAGCTCGTTAGTTCACTCTTGATCTTAACCGTCACCGAACTTTGGCGATGGATAAGTTTTCTACTAAACCGCATATCTTCGATGGGCACGACTATGCCTATTGGAAGAATCGTATACGAGTCTTTCTTGAGAGCGAGGGACAAGCTATTTGGGATGTTGTTAGAGTCCCGCTGATTATTCCTGAAATTGCTACACCTGCTTCTACAATTCTTTTGGCTAACAATAATAAGGCTAAGAATCTTTTATATGGTGCACTTGGTAGACAAGAATATGATAGAATTTGCAATCTTTCAACTACGCATGAAATTTGGAACACTCTCGAAACATATCATGAGGGTTCGTCCCAAATCAAAAAGGTGCGCCAAACTGTTTACAAGCGTGAATACAATAAATTCGAGATGCGTCCTAGAGAGAGCATCGATGACATTTTCAGTCGGTTTAATAAAGTAATTAATCAAATGAAAGCTGTTGATATTGAATATTCTCAATCTGAAAATGCCACTCATCTCTTGGCTGCAATCAACACCAAGGAGTGGGAGATGAAAGCTACTGCTATAGAAGAAAATGTTGATCTTTCAAGTCTTACTTTAGAATTGCTTTATAGTAAACTCAAGACTCATGAAATTAAAAGAGTTGATCATCCTAAGAAAGATAATTTAGCTTTGTAGCGCATCCTCTCAAAAGGCTTTTGATGACTCTTGTGAATCTTCTTCCGATTTTCATTTGCTTGTTTATCCGCTATTCATGAAGAGGAGCTTGAAAGTATCCTCAAACAGAGTTAGCTCTTCTAGCTAAAAAATTCACACGGGCCTACAATAATGTGAGAAACAAAAGAGAGGTGGTCCGTGACATGCTATGAATGTGGTGAGCTCAATCATATCCGCAAATTGCCCCAAGTCAAAGGTAAGAGCAATCATAAGGAAGGAAAGCTACTTGGAAGAAGCCTCCTTTCAATAAATCAAGGTATGAGGCTAATAAGCTTGTGAAGGCCGCCACCGGTCCTTGCCGCTTTGAGGATCAATCCTTGAGCGATGTGGATACCGGGAGTGAGGAGGACAAGGAGGAGGAGATCCTCAAGGCAAAAAGAAAGGGAAGGCCAAAGACTTCACTGGCATGTGCTTCATGGCTGACACGGACGACATTGATGATAATGAGGTATCTTTTACTTATGATGAGCTTTCGCTAAATATGATTCTATAGTTGAGCAATTGCTTAGTCAAGATGAAGCGCTAGAATTTGTTATGACAAAAATAAGAAATTAGAGTCAAAGATTAGCAAACTGAAAGTAGAGCTTAAAACTGCTAAGACTCTTGAACTCGATGAATGTTTATCTTGTCATGTATTGCATTTAAATTACCAAGTTACAATCGCTCATAATATTTGTGTACAACAACTTGAGAATGCTAAATCTGAACTAAATGAAATTAAAAGTGCTCCTTGTGAAAAATGTTTAGAATCTAGTAAATTGATTGCTTTTGATGTATTTGATTCTAGCCCTTGCACTTCATGTTTAGAAAAGAACGTGAAATCAAAGATATCCTAGAAGTCGCTAGAGTCAAATATGCTAAGCTTAAGGACAATATTGAAAATACTACTTGTGCTTCTTGTTCCACTCTTAAGCTTGAAATCGCTTTGTATAAGGAAAAATCTATGGATAAAACTTGTGATGCTTGTGTTAACTTGAGAAAAGAAAATGCTTACCTTCATGATACATTAGAGAAATTTTCTAAAGGTAAGAAACAATTAAACATGATTCTTGACAAGTCTAAGACTCCTTATAAGAAGCAAGGTTTAGGATTCAATTCTTTTCAAGACAATTCAAACCCAAAAGTCATTCAAGTCTTGGAAAAAGGTCTAATTGAATTCAAAGCCCAACCTGCAAAAACATCTTTTAAATCTGCAGGTTTTGCCCAACCTTGTATTAATTCTAATGGTGCTTCTTCTAGTGGTACCAAGTACCATTGCACTTATTGCAAGAAAGGTGGACATTTGATTGAATTTTGTTGGCGTAGGTTGAAAAATGATAAGAAAAATTTTGATAGAATTTCATTCATGCAACCTAGAACTTCTATGAGACATGGTAACACTGAAAAGAATAAACCTGGATTAGGATTTTTCTCTCATGCAAATCATTATGTTTCTAGACATCCTAATTCTAATGTGTATCGATCAAGGTCTCGATCAGTGGTCACCGGTCGACTGACTTTGAGTCGCGGCTCGACCGCCATTTAACGCCGGCCAGATCACAGCCAACGCCGTACGACCACCATGGACAGCTTCAAGTCTCATTTTAATTTAAACATTGCTCATAACCGAATGTTAAATGAAATCAAGGATAGTACTTCGTGTGTATACTCCTTGCAGACGCGTGTCTCAAGATCGATTCCTAAATCTTGTCTATCTAATCCCAAGATTGAGACACATCGCTCTTTTGCTCCTTGATTTTCGTGATTACCGCGAAAGGGAAGAACACGTGGTTCGTTGACTCCGATGTTCACGCCACATGACCGAACTCAAAATGGTTCACCTCTTTTACGCGAGCAACAGTGATGACTTCATCACCTTTGGAGATGATACACAAGGGCGAATTGAAGGAACAGGATCAATTAGGGTGAACAACAAATTCATTCTAAAGGATGTCGCCTTGTGGACAAGCTTAGGTATAATCTCCTTTCGCTTCTCACTTCTTGATGATGGCTATGAGACGGTTTTTAAGAAAATGCTTGTCGTGGTGCTTGATTCTACCGGTGAGCTTGTGTTTGGAATCTCTAGAGTTGGTAGAATCTTTGGAGCTGATTTTTCAGAATCTCTTGCTGGATCTCTTAAATGTTTGCTTACATCTTCTTCTGATTTCTGGCTTTGGCATCGACGTTTGGGGCACATTGGTTTTGATCATTTGACGCGAGTTAGCAACCTTGATCTCATGAGAGGTTTGCCTAAGCTCAAAGTCGTCAAAGATGTCAGATATGCGCTTTTGCGTGCATGGCAAACAAGTTGCCGCCACACCCTTCTCAGGACTATGGTTATGATCGACGGACTGTGACATGCTTGCTTCATATGGATACCGTTGGTCCCGCTAGAGTCCCATCATCGGTGGAAAATGGTATATTCTTGTCATAGTCGATGATCTTTCTAGATATACTTGGGTGTTCTTTCTTACTTCAAAGGATGAAGCTTTTGGTTATTTTCATGATCTTGTTCTTCGTTTGGCTTCTGAGCTTCCTGGTGCTTTGAGAGCGATTCGTAGTGATAATGGCACGGAGTTCAAAAATGCTTCTTTTGCTTCTTTTTGTGCCGAGCGTGGTATTGAGCATCGCTTCCTCTCCACACGCCCTCAACAAAATGGTGTGGTGGAAAGGAAGAATAGGACCTTGGTCGAAATGGCTAGGACGATGCTAGATGAGTATAGCACACCGAGAAGATTTTGGGTCAAGCTATTGCTACGCTTGTCATATTGCAAATCGTGTCTTTTGAGACCTTCTTTAGGCAAGACTCCTTATGAGCTTCGTTTTGGTAGAAAACCCTCTGTTTCGCATTTTCGAGTTTTTGGATCAAAGTGTTTTATCCTTAAGACAGCAATTTAGATAAATTTGAATCAAGAACTTTTGATGGGGTATTTCGGGTTATCCCGCTCATTCGAGGGTTTTCGAGTTTTAACACGAGACTAACATTATTCAGAGACTTGTAATGTCACTTTTGATGAGACTAGCCCCGAGCTAGATCAATTGCTACAGATGATTTACAGTGACAGAGAGCATTTTTGTGGAGGAAGATGAGGACGGTTAATGTCATTCCTCATCTCGCCGCCGAGGCGCCCATATTTATACAAGAACTCGCCACGCCTACTTCACCTTCGCTGAGGCTCTCGCTGCATCATCATCATCGCAGCAGACTGCGGAGGTCGAAGAAACGACATCTCACCCGGCGCCCACTTCGATTCAGAGACAAAGATCCTCCTGAATGTATAATAGGTAATCTACATGAGCGAGTCACTCGCCTGTATAATGATCCAAATCTCTACTCTCATTCGGCTTTTGTTGCTTCTTTTGAACCCCGCGATATATCACATGCTTTATCCGATTCTAGCTGGGTAAATGCCATGCATGAGGAGTTAGAGAATTTTGAAAGAAACAAAGTTTGGAACCTAGTAGAACCCCTAGTGGTCATAATGTTATAGGAACCCGCTGGGTGTTTAAGAATAAACAAGGTGAGGATGGTTCTGTGGTTAGAAATAAGGCCGATTGGTAGCCTGTGGTTTCACCAAGTTGAGGGGTTAGATTTTGATGAGACATTTGCTCTGTTGCTAGACTAGAAGCCATTCGCATTCTCGCTTGCATTTGCTGCATCAAAAGGTTTTAAATTATATCGATGGATGTTAAAAGTGCCTTTTAAATGGTTTCATAGATGAGGAAGTGTATGTTAAGCAACCCCCTGGTTTTGAGGATCCTAAATATCCAAATCGTGTCTTCAAGCTATCTAAAGCATTGTATGGTCTTAAACAAGCCCCTAGAGCCTGGTATGATAGACTTAAGACCTTCTTGCTTAAAAATAACTTTGAGATGGGTAAAGTGGATAAAACTCTATTCATTCTTAGACGAATAATGACTTCCTCGCTTGCTCAAATTTACGTGGATGATATTATTTTGGTGGTTCCTCTAATTCTCTTGTTTCCACTTTTCTCGACACTATGTCCGTGGAATTTGAGATGAGTATGATGGGAGAGCTTAATTACTTTTTGGGACTTCAAATCAAGCAATGCAAGGAAGGAACTTTCATCCATCAGACGAAGTACACTAAAGATCTACTTAAACGCTTCAACATGGGTGACTGCAAGCCAATTTCCACTCCCATGGCAACTTCGATCGCTTTGGATCCGGATGAGGAAGGAGAAGTCGTGGATCAACGCGAGTACCGCAACATGATCGGCTCCTTCAGATTTGACGGCCCGAGACCGACATTCACTTCACGGTATGCCTTTGTGCAAGATTTCAGCGCCTCCGAGAACTTCCCATCGCCAAGCCGTTAAGCGCATATTCGTATTTACACTCTACCCTCTTATATGGCATTTGGTATTCCCGCTCTTCACTTTGTCCATTAGAGGTTTTTCGATTCGATTTGCGGGTCGTTTGCTAGATAGGAAGAGTACCTCGTGCACCTGTCACTTCCTAGGCACTTCTCTTGTATCTTGGTCTTCTAGGAAGCGCTTCTGTTGCACAATCCATCATTGAGCGGAGTATGTAGTCGCCGCTAGTTGTCAGAGCTGATTTTGTGGATGACGCCCACTTTGAAAGATTATGGGTTAAACTTTGCTAGTGTTCCTCTTTCTCGTGATAACACTTCTACTATTAATATTGCTAAAAACCAAAGGCAACATTCTAGGACTAAACACATAGACATTCGCTTTCACTTCCTTAAAGATCATGTTGAAAAAGGAGATATTGTGATGCACTTCAGAGAGTCCAAGCTCAATTGGCGTATATTCTTACCAAACCTTTAGATCAAACCAGCATTTTCCTCCTTAAGAAGCGAGTTAGAGTAATTTATCCTTATGGGTTGGTTTGAGGGGAGTTTGATCTTTCTAATCTTTCCTTGTTCTTTTGATCTTTTATTGTTCTTTTTCGAACTTAGTGATCTTTTGAGCTTTTTAGGTTTTAGGCTTTTTATTGCATCTCATTGTATCATATTGCATTCATATGAAAATCCAACAAGTTCAACAAGTGGTATGAAAAATCCAAAAGATGTATTGTAATATAAGATTTTCTCGCTTATCTTTTAAAATTGATGAAGCTTTGCCTATTACCCTTTGGAACTTTTGTATTTCAATTCTTGCTCAATGTCATGTCTAGTTCTTTGACTTGATAGAATTATCATGCTTTTACATGTGTAGCTAAGTCTTTGCTATATGAGCTAGAACCTTTAAACAACTCAAATTAAGAAATTGCAATTTGTGGATGTTTTAGCGAGTTGCTAATTAGTGCTCCTCTTGTGACATTGGCCCCTGCTGTAATTGCTTTGTTAGCTCTTTGATCTAAAATTGACCATTACTTGAGCTTTTGTGTTCTTGAGATTCTAAAACTGCTCATGTGAAAATGAAAATCAAGATTGTCTTATGCTTAAATTGTGCCAAACTATTCTTACGAGACCGCTTGTCAAATGACATGAACTTGGAGATAGTTTGATGAACTGTGACGATCTCATGGGGACCGCTTGTAAAAATGACATGAACCTCAAGATTTGTCGCCTTGAGAAGCTTAGAAAGAGTTTGTGGATGGCTCCTAGTCCGTGATCTTCTTTACTAAGATATACCTTTAATCAACTTTTGGTCGAAGCTTAGGATGAGTTTGTGGATGGCTCCTAGTCCAAGATCTTGTCACTAAGTTAGATCATTAGTCAACTTCAATATTCAATGCAAATGAGAAAATGTTGACAAATGGGCGCTATAAAATATTGAGCAAAATGATTCAATACGGACTTGATTGACTCTTAATGTGGTCTTTGTTAGATTTTTGATCTCACTTTGACATTTTGACATGGCCAATTTCACTTTAGGATCCCTGTTGTTGAACTTGCTGAATTTGAAGCGTTGCTTAAATTGATCAAATCTACTGCTTTACTTTTGAGCCTTTGTGCTTAGCTTTGATATATATGTCTTACCATGATCTTGCTAGCGCTGTCAGGGTTGATATGCTGTTTGTGCAATATTAGAGATACTAGCTTGCTCTTTTGGGTAATCTCCAAAGCTTCTTGTAATCAAAAATAAAAAAATAAAAAAATTGAAGCCACTCCATTGCATTTCATGCATATTTCTCTTTACGCTTCTTTTGTTTCTTCTTCTTTCTTTTTTCTATATTTGTTATCTCTGGATGAGAGGAATGCGTGATTCCTTGATGAATCCATTGTCAAAGGGGGAGAAGATGTGTTAAATGAGAAGAGAAGATGTGTTAATGTGTTAATGAGAATATATTTCTTTGTTGGGGGAGAAGTTTATACAAAGGGGAGAAACTGAAAATTTGAAAATTGAGGATCATAGTGAGGGGGAGTTCTTGAGTTGCATTCTTATTGTCTTATTGTCTTATTGTATATTCTGAACTTGAATTGCATTCTTTTATCCTCACAATGATCATAGGTCAATTGAACAATTGTTCTTTCATATGGACCTTATGTGAGAATTTTGACCCTTTTCTGGAAATCAAAGTTTTTATGCTTACTTTTGCCTTGTCTCACATGCCTATACTATTCTGATGCCAGCTTGGTCATTTACATTGCTTTTTCTTGCTTATGGACCAAGTTGTGCCTTTGTGCAAAAACTGCGAGTAAACTCGTTTTCAAACCTCTTACTTACATTTTCTGGATAATTGCCAATGTTTTCATCAAGGGGGAGATTGTGGATTTCATGGGGATATGTTCCAGATCTTAGGATGATGTGACAATTGGCAATGGCGTTTACGGTTTGTCGTTTCACGTTTTCGACAAAGTGTCGCTTATCGTCAGGGCGGTCCGACCGGTCCTTGCACGGCGGTCCGATCGTCCCAAACCGGCTTGATCGCCATGTGGGGCGGTCGGACGGGCGTGACCAAAGTGGTCAAAACGAGTGGGCCAAAAATAGGTGTTGTAGGCAAGTGAGGGGATCCCAATGCACTTGGTCTCATGATTTTTGGAGTCTCCAAGAAAAGTTCTATTGGTTTAAAGTTTCCGAAGGTTTCGATTTTGTGGGTTAAAATTCGCTAAGTCCCAGGGGCGGTCCGACCGCCATAAGCGGTCCGACCGCTCACCGGAGCGGTCGACCGTAATGACTTGAACGCCGCCAACTTCGTGGCGATGTTGATTTGTTAGGTCAAAGTCATTGGTATCGTGGCATATTGTTTGCATGATGCATGTTTTGACTAACATGGGTCAAGTTGTGAAGAACTTGTTCCCGAATTCGTGTTTGCTTGTCTGTGGTTGTGCAGTTGCTTGGTGGTCAACGACGGTCAACCACGAGGAGGATCGGACTAGACTTGGAGAGTTGAGGTCCAGAACGATCGACGATGCCGGGTGAGGTCAACGACTCAAGCGTGACACAAGATGGACAAGGGTGACCTATTGGCAAATCCATGGTGCATGGTGAAGCGGTTTAGGTCAAAAGGTTAAAGACGGCGCTTATGGCGCATGCGTGTGTGACCCGCTTGTTAGTGGGCCGTAACGGGAGTCCAATTAAGTCAAACCCTAGGAGTTCTAGGCCTCCACTATAAATAGGAGGAGGTGGTGGCTGTACCCCTTGCTCTCGCTGTTTTTCATCTCTTTTGTCGCTTTCAAACCCTAATTGGCTTAGGGGGAGTTGAGGTGGAGGCTAGGGCTTTTCATGGTTTGAGGAGAATTTCGTGATCTTGGATTGACCATCGATCCATGATGGGTGGGTGTAATCCAATGATGACGATCACGCTCTTAATCTATGCAAGGTTTGCTTGAGATAAGTCTCTTTTCGTTCTTGCTTTCGATTGCGTGATTTTAGGGCTTTCTTTGATCCGCGAGTTTATGATTGATTCTTTCACGTGAATTAGCTTGCTGTGATATGTGTGAATCTATCTAGCATCATCTTGATCATCAATCTCTCACGAACAAGCTTTAGGATCAAGTTTTCGTTCTTGCCCTGCTTTAGACCTTCGTTAATCAATTGGCAATTGCTCAAGATCGTTTAAAGAATTATCATAATATTCGATTAGAATAGGTCCTCAATAGCATATAGAAGGTGTGTGCAAAGTTTCATAAAGATTGGAGTTGAGAATCAAAAGTTTCACCTAATTGCAACTTCGCATCGGCTGATTTTTATCATTGCAGATCGGTTTCGAGTCGGCCGGTCGATCGCCATCATCACCGGCCGACCGATTTGAGCGTCCGACCGCCAAGACAACGCCGGCCGACCGCCCGCAATCGGTCCGACTGGTTTGGGTCCAGCGGTCAGACCGCCCGTGCTGTGAGTTTGCAATCTTAGTTGATTTTGTTATTTTGCTTAGGGATTTAATTGATTCAATACTAGTCTTCCACAGATCGGTATATTGATCTTCATAGCTTCATCATAGCTATTGGAGTGAAATTGTGTTGAATTCATTATTTGGGAAAAAGTGAGCGTGCTCTATTCACCCCCTCTAGTCGCCTTTTCGGTCCAACACATGAGGACACAACCGAAGTCCTCGACGAGAAGCATCGCAAAAGATATCGCTTTGATGAATATCGGAAGAACGAGGACGGAGCGTGGTCAAACGCTTTAAGTACTTGGAAGCTTTCTCACAAGCATCGACCACAAGAACTTCTTGTCCTTCTTGAGCAACTCCACATCGGCCGCGATCTTGGAGAAGTTCTCGATAAAGCTTAACGATAATATCCCGCTAAACCAAGAAAACTCCGCACTTCTAAGCATCAAGTAGGTCGACACCATGAAAGAACATCACGATCTTGTTAGGATCAACGGCCACGCCTCATCGCCGAAAGAACATGACCCAAGAAGGCCACTTCTTCAACCGTAACGCGCACTTGTCGAACTTTGCATACAACGGTGCTCACGGCTTGCCTAACACAAGCCTCGATGCTCATCATGTTCCTTATCATCCTTGGAATAGATAAGAATATCATCGATGAAGACCACGACAAACTTATCCAAATACTCCATGAATACCGAATTCATGAGGTTCATGAACAAAGTAGGAGCATTGGTTAAGCCAAATGACATGACGGTGTACTCATACAAGCCAGAGCGAGTAGAGAAAGCCGCTTTTGAATATCCTCAGTCGTGATCCGAACTTGATGATATCCCACTCTCAAATCAATCTTGAGAATACTGAGCTCAGCTTAATCGATCAAAGAGATCATCAATGCGGGCAATGGATACTTGTTCTTACCGCTACCTCATTAAGCTTGACGGTAATCAACGACATGCGCAAAGTATTGTCCTTCTTCTTTACGAAGATTGCAGACAACCCCACGGAGATGAGCTAGGCGGATAAAACCTTTTTCTTGCAGCTCACTCAGCTTTCTTCTTCAATTCCACCAACTCGCTCGGTGGCATCCGATAATGCCTCTTTGAAATCGGGCGATACGGAACCAACTCAATGACAAACTCGAGGTCTCGAACTGGTGGCATTCCTAAAAGATCTTCAGGAAAAACATCAATGAAGTCACGAATCGCTGGGACTTCACTAATATCTAGAGAGGGCTTCGCCTGCGCGAAAAGATGTGGACCTAGCAGCCTTCGGTGAAAAGCTTAACCCGCCGCTCAAGGACTAGATAGAGAGACACACTTGGCTAAATCGATTTGTCCCTTATGGTGAGACAACCAATCCATACCAAGAATTACATCTAGACTTATGAATGGAGGAGGATAAGATTTGCTAAGAATCCCACCCTCAATTTCAATTGGAACATCCCTACACTCGATTCACTCTCAACTCCGAACCCGAGAGCGAATGAGCAATGGGACCAACAATGGAGTAAAAAGGAGTTCACTAATAGCAGCAAAGACTCGTAAATAAAGAATGAGATGCTCCCGAATCAAACAAAACAAGAGCGTAATGAGAGTTAACAGAAGTGTACCCAAAGACAACGCCGGTGCCTCCCGTGCCTCCTCCGCCGAGATGAGGTTGACGCGACCACTACCCACGCCTTGGGTAAGTGGACTATCTCCGTGTCCCGAGAAGAACCACCTCCTTGCCCGCCCTCCATTAGGACGAGGGGTCGCCTCCTGCCTTCTTAGGGCATTGGTTCGCATAATGCACCTTCTTGTTGCAGGCGAAGCAAGTGACTCCGGCGGCTGGGCTGCGGGGGCCACCCTGCTGACTCGCAGGTGCACGTGATTGGGGCACGGCCTGCGAAGGACGAGGGGCAAGCCGACGGCCCTGGGTGCCGGGTCACGACGCGACCCCGAGACCGATCAAGCGGGATAGTCGCCCTAGAGGACTTGTGGGCCTCCCACTTACGCTATGAATCCACATGTGCTCTCCCCGAGTGCTCGGCGACGATGGCCTTGTCCACCAAGGTCCGGAAATCGTGGAAGTCGACGATAGATAGCTTGTCCCAAGCTCCTCGCACAAACCATCCTTGAACTTCTCTTGCTTGGCCTCATCGGTGGCCACCTCTTCCGAGCATAACGAGCTAAATGGTTGAACTCGCATGTACTCAGAATCGAGAAATGCCCTTGTCTCGAGCGATAAGAACTCCTTCTTCACCTCATCAGCCGGAAGGAATGTGACTGACGGAAGGATGCGCGAACTCCTCACAGTGACGGTGTGGCTGCCAGCCGCATGGCGAAAGCTCTCCCACCAAGACAAAGCCGCACCTCCACCGGTGCGATGCGAACAGCTCCTTCTCGTGCTCCTCGCATCTGCGCTTATGCGGCTTCGCCAACCGCACGGCCGCCTTCTTCAAGGCCAAGTGGGTCCTCGACCGAGAACGTGGGGGCCGGGTCCAAGAAACTCCGCGAGTCACCCACGCGCTGTTGGTGTCCCCCTGCCCGGATCCCAAGCACCGTAAGGGTGGAAGTGTTGCGCGCGATGACGCCCGTAAGAACCTCCGGCCTTCCGCACGGTTGCGCCGACCAAGAAGGACCTCGCCATGGTCTGAGGAGGAGGAAGATCCTCGTCCGAACCACCGACCGCCTTGATCGCATGAAAGTGCGCTCGCCATCCTGTTACAAGATACTTGGGTTAAAAACAGGACCTGGCAACAAAGCCGATAGAAAGCGAAAAGCTAACGACTAGGGAAATGGAATATCACCCTAATCGAAAGCCGAAAATAGCAAGTGTATAAACTTAACCATGCTTATAAAAAGACTCCAAAAAACCGCAATGAATCACCAAACCAAAGCTCAATTTCCCGCACAACTAACCCGTATTGAATGAACGAGTAATTGATTGAGAAGATAAAAATCAGAATATCACGTAAGATCTAATACCACTAAAGAGCAAGGTTAACTCAGCGAAATTAGTGTTAGATACATAGCTAACTAGTATCACATCTTACCCTTCTATTCCCACAAGTTTTAGTTGATTAACCTCTCATTTTCTACCCCATTTAGAACCTTTGAGCTTGCTGTCCAGAAATTGAAAGATCGCTGTCCAGGTTTTGCATCCAAGCTTCTAGTCGAATCTATCCATTCCAGAAACTTCAAAACCTTGTAGAGGGCAGCCACCACTTCAATTTGCCAAACTCATTAGTTCCCAAAACCCCAATTAAACGATAACACTATTTTTGAAGAAAGGAGAGGTAAACCATTTTTAAACTCAAATTAGAGTAAGATGAGAGGAGAAAGCTAAGATAGGTAAGGAGTAAAATCTGAGAATTACCTAAGCTTTCATAAATCATTTGACACTTTGAAATTAGGGTTTTCCAAAATATCCTAAAGACGACCAAGCTTGGGTTACTACAGTCAGTATGGCTCTGATACCAAACTTTGTGAGGACCCCGGATTATTGGTCTTGTAATGCTTAGTCACCAATTGACCCTAGCATCACAAACGAAATAACCCGTGTCTTCGAGACATGTATACTTCCCAAAAATACAGTATACACACCTCTTTACAAAATTCATGCATCAATTCCATTCATTCACATAGAACCGAAGCAAGCAACAAACCAGAAGTTAACATAAATAAAGGATAGTTATTACAAAAGAGAAGCCGACCGGCCAAGTGACATATACATATAGAAATTTAACAGCGGAAGCACAAGTGCCATAAGATGGCCATAAACCAAAAGAGCCAATCAGTGTGCCTTTAACCCACAAGGCAACCGACCGGACAGCCAAGCTAGTCGTCGAATCCACAGCACATTTCACAAAAGTAAGGCCCTTGGGGCTCACCTTCCTCCTCTGCAACAAATAGTTAAGCAAAGCAAATGAGTACAAAAATTGTACTCCGCAAGACTTACGTGTAGAGTAACAGACCTATACATATGCTACATGCAAGCTTATTTAAGTGGAGGTCAGATGTTTTATTTTCAAAGACAAAGCAATGTTTATTTGCAATAATGTAGTACATTTAAAAGCAAGTTGACAAATCTATTTTTAATGTTCAAATAACCGAAAATGACAACAATATAACATTAGATAGATGACAACAACAATCCTGGAAGGGACTAACCCAATAGTCACCACAACAATAGCATGAATTACCCATTCATACTAACCATGTCAAATTTTAATTTAAAAGGTTGTAGTCTAGTTCTTGCACGACCTTACCAAGCATGTCCATAACCTAGGACGAGGCTATTCGAATAGTTTTATACCGCAGGTGTACCAATGTACCCACACGCTGCATCGCTTTTGCCAAGCTATTAAGCACACTTCCTTAGGTATGCCTAAGACACTAAGTCCTACGAGACATTTCCAATATTGTGTATTAACCACGAGCCGCCTGTATGGATAGAAACCCATACGCTGTGTCGGAGTCATTGTAAAGCCTCGGTCAACTACCCGTCGCAGTAAAGCCTTGACAACTACAATGCTCCTCGAGGTGGAGAGCCTACCCGAATCTCCACCACCGCACACCCAACACAAGAACACATATCCTTTTACACACAACACACACAACCCTCCTCGCGACTCTGAGATAACACACGCCAAAGTACTTAGTCAAGAGAGGTCCCATATCCCTCTCGCGTGGTTAGCACGCATAAGCGCTGGCTTAGTGACACAAGTAACTCTGGTCCTTGATGACCTAGGCACCATTCCATTCACACCAACAGATCACACCAACATACCATTGTGCCCAAGTCTAAAATAATTTTATTTTCAGTTTTTGACTTTACAAAGTAACAAAGCACAAGTACTAGACATAATGGAATAATATTTAGATGTGTGATCAAGATCATCGACTAAAATCGATGATCGCCCATTGCTACCGAAACTAAGCATTTCTAAGCAATCAATTCGTATTCTACTAAATGACAAGAGCTCATCCATCGAACTCAAATCATAGCAAATAACCTAGGCTCATGGTAGTAGAGGATAAACAAGTCCTACAGATTATGCAACTATAGGATACTAACCATAATTTAACAACAAAATAGCAATGCATACATACAAGTTGAAATCAATATATTAGACTTGAAAAAAATAATGGGATTAACATGATCAAACCGCTTATTCGCTTTGTGGGTCAAGATGTTACCGAGGATCAATTATATTGTCAACGTGCTCTTCGGATCCTAACGAGAAAGCGAAAAAGAACCGATAAGAACGAAGAAAACACAAAGACTCAACAGAAAAATTTCTCCAAAAATTCTGAAAATTTTACAGTAGCAAGAGCATGATTTATAAAGAATTTAGCAACAAGAACCAATTGATTTGGATTCTAATGCGAAAGATATGACCAAATTAATTTTGCTCTGCTTTTACAAATCATAAATGCTACTATTTATTAGCAAAATTTTCTGGAGCTATACTGAGGTTGGAAATATTTTTAGATTAAAGTTTAGTTAAAAACATAACTAACAAAATTTGAATCACCCGAAAAGGAATTAAAATAAAATAGTTATACCTTTTACAAGTTAACTACATTTTTCAGTTGACAAATAAATCCTTTCGGGAAAATCAGAAATGAGAATCGACGTGGCCGAACTTGGAGCGTTGATCTTGGATCCAACGGTCCAAATTCCTCGGACGACGCGTGCGCGCTGCCCCGAACCCTAAACGTCAACCGTTGGATCTGGATCCAACGGTCCACGTGGATCCGGACGCTCGGACGGTCCGAACGTTCACCCGCACATGAGCCGTTGATCCTGGATCCAACGACCCACGCGAACTCGAATCAGGTCCGTTGATCTTGGATCCAACGGGCCACATACCGAAACGCGCGACGAATTCAAATTTCCGCTCGAATGTGGGCCGTAGATCTAAGGATCGACGGTCCAAATCGACTCAAGTTCAGAACTCATCCCTATTTTCGTCCGGCAAAAATGACGGGGAAGAACGGCTCGCCGCCGACGGCTCTTGCCACGGCGGTGCGAGCAAGTGCCCAAAATGGGTTCCAAACATCATTGCGCACCCAATGGTGCCAATGGATTTGGCGCGTGGTCCGTAACGCGCAAGCCGGAGAGAACAAGCGGCCAAAATGACCAAAACGAAAACGGCGATGCGCCACCGCGGTTCAAGAGAGCAAAGCGCACTCACTAGGGACTAAAGAGGAGTTACCTGAGCGCAAAGAATGCACCGAGGAGAGTCGAGACGGCTCGGGCGAGGAAGAATGCAGATTTCAGCTGAAATTGGGGAAATCCAAATTCAGTTCGACCCTGAGCAAATTGAACCAAAATGAGTGAGGGTTAATCTTCAGAGAGTAAAGGGGGAGCAGAGGGAGCAAAGACTCGAAGGAGAAAACGCCTGCTGCACCGACTCCACCGAAGCTCCAAATCCGACAATAGCGGCCGAATGGATTTCGAGGGAATGCCGCTCAAGCAAGCTTGTGGGTGCTAGCTGGAGTTGCGGAAGTGCTAAAGGAAGCCAAGGGTGGAGCAACGGAGCTTAAATTGCTGAAAATGGCAGTGAGCAACGGCGATATTTCTCCTCAGTCAATACTGCCATGAGAGCACTATAGAGCGACGGGAGCAGTTGAATCATGGACTTCTGAGGGAGGAGCACGACAGACATTTAATGCGCGTAGAGATAGCCGTTTAAAGGTGACCACAGAAGTGACTCCACACTGCGCGCTTCTCCTCTGCTCACGCCATTGCCTAGCTCAGATGCGCACTCCGACCAGAGGAAGTAGACGACGTTTCCACCGTTGGATTGAAATCGAACGGTTCAAATGCAACGGTGTGATTATAATGGTTCGAGTGATCCCTTTAACCTGGGCCATTGATTTGGATCCTACGGTTCACGTTGCGCGAGACGTTCGGAAAGTCCGAACGTTCACGCGATCGTGGGCCTTTGATTTTGACGAGGATCTAATAATCCTCATTTTATCTTTTATCTATAATTCTTATTATAGGTGAATATGATGTCACATAGTCCTCGTATACCCCTTATATTTATAAGGAGAGGCCTACCAAGTGATTGTAAGATCTTCTACAATCACCCCCATAGTCGTAAGTCTTACTACGACTATGTCATGGTCGTAAGTCTTTCACGACCACTACCTGGTCGTAAGTCTTTCTACGACCACTACATGGTCGTAAGTCCTTCTACGACCACTACATAGTCGTAAGTCCTTCACGACTACCACCGTCGTAAGTCCTTCTACGACCAAGTAAACCACGATCACCTTATAATCAAACCTACAGGCAAGTGGGTCCAATTGATTAAGGAATCCGAACGGTCTACACGCACTATTATTCCGCGTAGTAATGGTGCATAAATACCCCATTACCTCTGGAAGATAATCGCGACAAAGCATGAAGAAGCCAATGCGCCGGTAATTACTGCCATCATGCGCCCATTACTGGATTAATTAGGCGCATCTTCCGCAGGACAAAACGGCTACTCCTTCACGACTATATAAGGGCATCAATCAGTGGGACGAAGGGGAGGCAGAGACAAAAATAGCCAATCAGGGCGAAATAGAGCGAGTCAAGGAGAAACACAAGCATCGTTTCTCTCGTAATAGTCTTAGCTTCTTACTTGATCATCGAGAATACCATACACACACAGAGTAGGGTTATTATTCTCTCCGAGAAGGCCCGAACTCGTCTAAACATCCCGTGTCAACCACTCTGCGTGATTTCATCTTTAGGAGACCCCAATCAAATAATCTTTACGTAAGATCGGTTCTAATACACCGACGCTGGCGCCGATCGTGGGGATCTTCCGTAATCTCTTGTCAACATACTCTCTTTTTCCAAATCTCATGCAATCATGGCAGAGAATGGAACGAGGAGAACCGGTTTGACTTGGCAGACACGCAGACGCCGACATGGATGCCGGTTTCGACTACGAGCCGAGTGATGCATCCGCCGATGGTGATGTTGCCTCCGAGATCATTCTCCGTGAAACCATCCCATCAATGGAGTTGAGGAGGATCCTTATCCCCACAACGATACGCCCAATAGAGGAGCCAATTCCTCAAAGGACAAGGGTCAATCCGACTGTAACCGCACCTGTGAGGACTCACAACACGACGAGAGTTTTTCCTCTAAGTGTTCAAGTCCCCTAAGGCGGTCCGACTTGGTGAGACAAGTTCGGGAGCCACCATTCCGTGACTCCACCAACATCCGTGATCTCTCTCAAGGTAACTCCAGAGGGTGGGATCAAGCATGCTTTTCCTCGCAAATTGACCGCCTCCGCAGATCTCATTTGCGAACGGAGACGCTTATAACCCGAGTTCCCCTACCGAGGGGATTACTCCAAATCGCCAGATGGTGTCTCTCGAGCACTCCTCAAGCGGGAGGCCTCGAGCGCAAGTGAGAATCATCAACGGAGGTCTTCGCCCTTCCTCAAATCAGGCCACCTCATGGAGGCCGAGATAAGAACACTCCCGAAGATCACACACCGCCCCTCGTGGTAATGGCAAGGGCACCACCGTGACGACGTAACCAACACTTTGATGAACGCGAGGAAATCTCGACATTCTCGCACTCCACCGAGAAGGCCTCAAAGATCCGATGAGGAGGATTTTGAGGTCATCCGACGAAAGAAAATTGTAGCCCGTAAGAACCCGCTCGGGCGATTCAACATCACGGAGGAGGTACAAGAACTCCAGACATCAACGACTTGCTCGAGAATCCCAATCAAGAGCTTGCTCGAACGCTGTGGTACGATCTCTTTGTCAAGAGATTGCGCAAAGGCTTCGAACCGTGATGACAAGACCGAAGTACTCGTCGACAACATTCGTGTAGTCGAGCAATGCGACTTCCTCGCCTACCGCTAATCGAATATTTTCACGAGGAATCGACACGCCATAAGTCGATCGATCCCCTATTCGAGAAATACATTTCGATCGGCACGATGATCAAGAAGCCCCTGAGAGGTAATCATTCACCACTTCGACAAAGAAATCTGAACGGATGGCGACGAGGAGTATTCCCTCGAGAGCCGAGACCTACTATGTGACAAAGTCACCGCTGTCGGGTATCGTCAGATACGATCACCGTGACATTAACCCTTCTTTCCTACAAAGAAGGCGCCAAGAAGTAATTACGGATGCCGCATTTTCGCCGACCTTTCGAGCGCTCACGCCACCTCATTTTCGACCAAAGGAACATGGAGAAATTTGATGGATCTCAAAATCCCATCGAATTTCTTCAGATCTATACAACACCGTCCGAAAGAAGCAGGAGGAGGAGAGCATGTAATGGCAAATTACCTTCCGATCGTGCTCGAAGGATCCGCCGATCGTGGTTATTAAACCAACCACTGAGTCGATCTACTCTTGGCAACACCTCTCGCGATCTTCTACAAGTAATTTCCAAAGCACATACAACCGCCTCGAAAGGAAGACGATTTGCACCGATAAAATGTAACAACAACGACTTTGCGCCAATTCATCAAACGCTTTAGTCGTTCAGAACTCAATTCGAAATTTCGACTCTCCGTGATCGTGGCTTTTAAGAAAGGAGTCCGTAGTAGAAGGATAACAGAGGATATTGCTTTGAATCCTCCCAACATCGCTGTCGAACTCTTCGAGATGGTCGATCGATATGCGATCGCTTCGAGGCGGTCGAGTGGAACAACACTATCGATCGAGAAACGATACTCCTCGAGAGCCGTGAAGTTGGTAAGGACAAGAAAGCAAAGAAGTCCAAGAAGAAAATAAAGAGTCAAAACCACAAACTAGTGGTTTCAAGGAGGTCTTGGCCGTGAAAGATAGAGAGCCCCAAACCACCAAGTCGCACTCGATCAAGGCAAAGGTAAGCGCTCGATCGTAGGAACGACAAACCAAGGTGGTGTCCTTTTCATAAAAAGGAAGGACATGACCTTCAGAATCGCCGAAGTTTTCCAAAGAAAGCTCGAGGACTACTACAACTAAGAAGCACCACTCCCTACTCGAAAGCGGTAGGATATACGAGTGGCCAAAAGTCGCCGATGATGAGGAGATGCCGCTCCAAGATCCGCAACATACCGCTGAGCACATCTACGGAGGATCATCGCATACGACTCCAAACGACAACTTAAAGTCACGGACGAGGTAAATTCCATACATGCTCCTCTCACAATAATGTACCAAGTGGTCTGAAGTTACCATCTCTTTGAGAAGGATGATCGCCCGATCACTACGAGTCGATCAGTCGATATCCGATCAGAGTCGAACCCACCATCAACAACCGCCGGTCAATCGAGTGTTGGTTGATGGTGGCGCCTTGAACATACTATTTACTAATGCCCCGGACGAGATGCAAATACCCAGACAAGGTAAGGCAGTACGATACTCCTTTCATGGAATCGCATCGGGTCTTCGCCAAACCCATTGGCCAAGTTTATCTTCCTTTAACATTTGGCTCGCCAAGTAATTTCGTGACGTAGAAAGTCTCCTTTGATGTGGTCGATTTCGACACTAAGATATAACGCCATACTCGGACGACCAACTTTGGCAAAATTCTTAATGGCTACTCATTATGGGTATCAATGTCTTAAGATGCCAGTCCCAAAGGAGTGATCACAATTCAATGTGACAAAAAGATGGCGATAGTCATGATCGCCGATCCTCGAGATAGTTGGTCAAATACCAACTCGAGATGAAAGTCACCTTCGACTAGCAAGTCAAGCTTCAAAGTCGCACCAAAGCCGAACGACTAAGTCAAAGAGGTTCCTCCGACGCAGAGGAGCCCTCAAGATCGCTCAGACGGAGACTTCCGACCCAAATAGGAAGACGCCTCATTACCTACCTCCGAGCTAACGCAGATGTCTTTGCGTGGCAAGCATCCGACATGCCCGAGTCCCTGTGGAGGTGATCGAAAGACAAAGTTAGCTTTACTACCGATAAAGTACCAGAAACAAAAATTATGGAGATTTGCCCCGATCGACGAGATGCTATTAAGTCGTAATTGATAAGCTACTTAAAGGTGCTTTATAAGAGAAGTCAACCACCCAGAGTGGTTGGCTAACCTCGTAATGGTCAAAAAGTCAAACGGCAAATGGCGTATAAAGCGAGACTTTATCGATCTTAATAAAGCTTGTCCAAAAGATGATTTCCTTTACTCGTGACGATCGCTTGGTTGATTCTATCGCAGTTGTGAGATATTAAGTTTTTAGATGCATATTCTAGATACCACCGCATCAATATGTGTCTAAACGATGAAGAAAAGACCGCATTCATTACTCCATTTGGTACCTTTGCTATGTCAAATGCCATTTGGTCTAAAGAATGCCTGCTTCTTTTCAACGCTTAATGCAATCGACTTTTTCATCTCAATTAGGCCGAATCGAAGCCTATGTTGATGATCTAGTCGTAAAAAGCATTAAGAGACTTAATCACATCACCGACCTACAAGAAACATTCGACAATCTCGTAAAGCACCGCTTAAAACTTAATCCGAGAAGTGTGTGTTTGGAATTTCTTCAGAAAATTGCTTGGATTCCTAGTATCCGAACGAGGAATCAAGCAAACTCAAAAATAAAGGCTATCCTCCGCATGCGCCCTCCAACCACAAAAAGGAAGTCCGTAAACTCACCGGGTGCATGGCGGCTTTAAGTTGTTTCATCGCACGACTAGAGAAAAAGGACTACCTTTCTTTAAACTTCTCAGAGACATGAAGGTTTTAAGTGGTCGAACGAGGCAAACGCCGCTTTGAGGATGTGAAGAGGTACCTTTCGAGTGCTCCTGCTCGTTTCTCCAAAGCCGTAAGAGACGCCTTAATTTACCTAGCTACCACGCCACGTGCAAAGAAGCGCAAAGATCGGGTCGAGAACGTGAAAACGCATAACGACCGGTTTACTACGCCGCTGAAGTTTTGCATGTGCCTAAGGAGCGCTACCTCGTGTCCAAAACTTCTATATGCCCTCCTCATGTCTTCGAGGAAATCGCGCATTATTTTCAGCGCACAAAATAGTCAGTGTTGCCCGAGTTTCCTTTGGGAGCAATCCTCCATAATAAGGAAACAATGGACGCATGGCAAATGGTCACCGAACTTGGGAGTTCGACTCCATTTCGTGTCCCGAACGGCCATAAAATCCTGCATCTTAGCAGACTTTGTCGCCGATGGACAAATCCCGAACCTGCTCAGATCCCCAAGACGATTCCCACGACCAAAGGATGATGTACATTGACGGTCACTTACTTTAAGTGGCTCTGGGTCGGGTGGTCCCGTATCTCCTACCGAGAAACCTTAAAGTATGCCATACAATTAAACTTTCGTGCCACTAACAATGTGGCAGAGCAAGGTTTGCTAGCCGGGCATACGAAGTCGCGAAGCACTCTCGATTCGCCGACTACTCGTGAGAGGAGACTCTCAACTAGTCGTGAATCAAGTTGGGAAAGAGTACCTGCTCTAGCTCGACAATGTCTCAAGATTTATCGGAGGTACGCAAGCTAGAAAAGCATTTTTAGGTTTCGAGGTACAATTCATCCTCGAAGGATAATTTCCTCGCACCAACTTGCTCGGATGGCTTCTTCCCGATCTACGCACTCAAAAGGAGTTTTCTTGGAGCAACTCCAAAGCCGCCTCTCGGTCGAAGAACCGAGACACCTCCTATTGAGATGGCCTCATTAGACTACGAGGATACTCGGATGACTCCCATCTACGAGTATCTTTGCAAGGGTTCCAGACCAAGATGATCTTGAGGCGCATCGCTTATCCCAAAAGCCAAAATGTATACTTTGGTCGAAGGAGTCCTCTACAAACGAGGAACCTAAGGGATACTCATGCGATGCATTCCCAAAACGAAGGAATAACACTCCTTCACGATATACACAAGGGCATCTGTGGGACACATGCTTCCTACTGTAACATTGGTTGGTAAAGCCTTTCGACAAGGTTTTTACCGCCTACACCAGACGATGTTAGAGGTGGTTAAAAAGTGTGTCCAGTACAATTTCATGGTAGATGATACACCAACCACTCAAGCATTACGCACAATACCTCTTTCTTGGCCTTTTGCACTGGGTCTCGATATCCTAGGACCGCTTCCCAAGGCTCCAGGAGGTTTCAATTCCTTTTGTGGCTATTGACACGCTCACAAATGGATTGAAGCTGAACTCAGAATCGATAACAACTAAGCAAAGAAAAGGTTCATGATGAGATGCGTAATTAGCCGATTTGGAGTTCCGAGTCTGATAATTACGCATAATGGTAAACATTCGCAAGTGCAAAATTTCGTGAATTTTGCGACGAGTTGGGTACCAAGTTATGCTATGCTTCGCTGCACATCCCCAAAGCAACGGGCGGTCGAACGTAAACGCCAAATAATGCGAGGAATTAAAACCCGAGTCTTCGACCACCTTGTTAAGCGCCGGGGCTTGGGTACAAGAATTACCCTCCGTATTATGGGCAGCTCAGACGCACCACTAGTCGAGCAACAGAGAAACACCATTTTTTCTAGTGTTTGAGTCAAGCCCCGCTTCCTCCGAGCTAAAATTGCGGTCGACACGAGTTGAAACCTTCAACAACTCGCATCAGAACAACTTCGAGCGATGATATTAACCTACTCAAGAAAGGAGAAACCTATCCTTAATCCGCTCGCAGCCTACCAACAAGCCCCGCCGATACTATGATCGAAGGTCCAACCTCGCACTTTGTTGTAGGTGACTTGGTATTGAGGCTCGCCAATCCAAGTCTAATCGAATAAACTTTCCCCAAGTGGGAAGGTCCTACACGCTGGTCGGGTAACTCGCTGTGGCCGGCACGACTAGCGATGGAAGACTGACAAAGTTCTCTCAAATTCTTGGAACATCGACCGCCACGCAAATTCTATGTGTGACCAATCTCTTAGGCAATAAAAGTCCAGGTTCTTTCTACCTCTCTTGCCTTATTTTTGAGTAGTGCTTTTTTAATCTTTCGACTATGATACAAAAACACCCAGTTTTCTTTACACTGGTCGAAAAGCGAGTAACGTCATCTAGTCGAAACCTCTCCTCTCTGCATGTGGTTCTGCCCACTAGAAGGAATTTCCTAGCATCGACTCGTTACTCACTTTTTGCTGCCAATACAAAGAGCTCGGGTTCTATCCAGTCGAAATATTCTCAAAGCCAACTCCCTCAATCTTAGTTTATTTTTTCAGTAATTTCAATAAATATTCTAAGTAGAGTGCACTTTTTATATTTATTCGACCACCTTTGATGTACTCGTTTCGTTTTGACTGGTCGAAGGAACATACACACCTAGTCGAAGTCTTTCCTCTCTGCACGTGGTCCTGCCCACTAGAAGGAACTTCCTAGCGCTGCTTAGTCTCCTACTTTTGCTACTAGAAAAGACTTATCGAGTCCATCGTAAAGGGCTAACGAATTATTAAAGTCCTCTAGACGCTTGCTTAACTCAAGTTGTCGTTCTTGGTTTGATTAAACTAGTCTGAGATGGTAACATCACCTAGTCGAAGCCTTTCCTCTCGCTGACGTGGTCCCGCCCACTAGAAGGAACTTCCTAGTGTCGAGACCATTTCTACTCTTTCACCAAGTGCTTGACAACCATAACAAAAACTATAAGTTAAACAAACCTCTCTCGCTTTTGTAAAACCCATTTCAAACACTATTTACTTAGATTGTCTAAACAAGTTAAGCAAATAGTCGGGGCTAGGATAAAGTTATTAATTTGACTTCAATTTTAGTCTTTCATTCGCTTATTATCTTTGAGTTACTAACTACTCGACAAGATGATTTTCAGAAACAAGATGGCCTAGGATAAAGTTATTAATTTAACTTCACCCTTGGTCTTTCATTCGCCTATTATCTTTTGAGTTACTAACTACTCGACAAGATGATTTTCAGAAACAAGATGGATCATATATTACTCATCAATGTAAATTGTCTACCTTACAAAGTAGTTACAAGATTACTCTAAAGGGGAGAGCCTAGTCGCATTTCCTCCGCCACCTTTTGCCAACCGATTGCATTTCTCAATCGCACGATTTGCTCTCGATTCAGAGCAATCGAACTCGGCTTCAATTGGTTGCACATTAAGGCGGGGTCTTGAGCTTTAAGTTTCGCTAAAGCGTAACTTATCTGCTTCGATCGCCTCCCTTATTGATTCAAATTTTGATTAGCCTTCAGAGTGGTCACCATTTCTTGTAAGTTTCCGACTTGTTCCCCAATGGTACTTATGTGAGCAAACACATGATCTTCTCGAGGAGTTTTTCCTCGTAATGCACTCACTAAGCACATTGTTCAGAGTGTGATGTTGCCTTGAAGACTAGTCTTCATCGACTCCATCTCCGCTGGGTACAAGTCGAAGCCTCAAGTTTCTTGTTTTCACCACTTGTTCTCAAAAGAATAAAACCGGTCAAACAAAAATAAACTTCTAGAGGAAGATAACACAAAGATAATTGTAGGTAAAAGCATCTCTTACCTACTAGTTGAGAATCCAGCTTGACCTCTTCTTGATGGGAAGCAACGGTTTCAAAGATGTTTTTCTCCCATGCTCGATGTCCTCTCAGATTCATCTTAGCAATGCGACGGACTCATTGTAGATCAAGGTCTTCTTGGATTTCACTCGAGGCTTCTCAACTCAAAGAAGAATTCTGAACAAGAAATTAGCATAAGAAAAGGAAAAGTACTCGAAAAGGACAACAGTAAAGATTTGCTTACTACCAATCGAAGTTTTCAGCCCTCGAATTCTCGATCCTTATTCTGGTAATGCGGAAAACCTCGAATGACCAAAGCTTGGTCTCCAACTTCGTCCGAGTTTCTCATCTCATCTTCTTTTCCAAAAAGAAATGAGAGATGGGTAAAGGTCAAATTCAAAAGCGGCCTTAAGTTCAAGACTTATCGCTTATTTTTTCATGCAATCTTTTAGATGCAGAGATGGCTTCTGAGTCTATCCGAGAGGACTAATACTTCGCTCCTTAGCTTTCGACTCCTCTTTTCATAGTCGAGTGAGTCACCTAAGGTCTTCGTGGTCGCTTTTAGCCTACAGAGGACTAAAATGAAGATAAACATCACCGATTGGTTGCAAGTCCTTCTACGACCACCGACCTAGTCGTAAGTTTTTCTACGACTATGTCATGGTCGTAAGTCTTTCTACGACCACTTCATCGGGTCGTAAGTAGCCATAAGCTCTTTATGACCAATACTTTGTCATGAGTTTTTCCATGACTACTCGTAAACACTATACGAGTAATCAAGTCGAAAACGACTATGAGCAATAAAGTGACTTACCATCTCTCTCGTCAGATACAGAGTTCTTCCTTCTCTTATCGTAGCTCTAAAAGTTGTCGATGATACTCACCGACAACGCAATTTGCTCCGCAGCTCGCAAAAGAAGACAAAGGAGAAGAAAGGGAAAGCCACTTATATAAGTATTCTCGCAAAAATACTACATTCATTGTCGACCTAGCGAAGGTCGAGTACACCACTCCGGTTCTCGCAGCCTTGTCTATCCTCGCGACTTTATCCCACCACACCTCCTCAAGGCGCCATTATCGAAAATATCCACTCTATTGGGAATATCCTTGGGATGGGGGACTCGCCGCGAGATCGGTAAGCAGCAGACTTATGACGAGGCAGTCCAAAGAAGTCACACAGGTTGAAATATTCTTCATCCTCCGATTCTGTGGATCGACTTTCTTTGGACACCTAAGGAACGCTCGCCACGACTTCCTTTCCTGGCGGTGTACAGAGTCACCTCACCTTGACCAGAGGCTCCTCGCACCGCCTCTGTGGTCTCTACAACCGCTCGTGAGGTCGGTTATCCTTTCAAGGGCCGAGCTACGACTTCAAGAGTAGCATTTGCTCTCTCAAGGGCCGAATTCACGACCTCAAAGAATCGAGCTACAACCTCAAAGAACAAGAAACCACTTCGGAGCCACCTCGGTCAAGGAGATCTTCAACCACTTCCATTGTTACCTCTCCAAAGACCAAGAGGTGACAATGGGCCTCTCATGAAGCATCCCTGGGTCAAGGAGTAGGACCAAATAAAGAAAATCAAATCAGTTGTGAAAAGGAAAAGGTAAATGTTCTTCCTACACTTTAGTACATTTCACATACCTCTGCACTTAGTCTTAACCAGAATTTTGGAGCAATCCTCCCAACGGAGGACCTCTTCTTCTCCACAACCACGCCCGGTCGAGGATCAACACTATTCAGCCCACGACCACGCCTCGTCAGAGTTTGGACAGAACCGTGGCTCGTTTCGATTCTCTGGATGGCCGAGATCGCCTCGAGCATTCCAAGAGCAAAGACCGCCTCACCGCAGTTGTGCCGGTGCAAAGATCGCCCTTCATAAAAGACATAAAATCTTTCCAGCTTCTCCTTTCCAGCTTGCTTAACAAAACTAGGAGTGGCAAAGAATCGCAAAGATTCCTTGTCAAAATAGAAGGGTACCTTAGCCTTGCGAGGTTTGCGCTTAAGAGATTCAGCTGCTTCAACCTCCTCGGCTTCGACAGCTGCAGCCTCGGCCTCAGTTATAGCTATGGCTGCCGCAGGCTTTGTAGAGGGTCTGGTCGAAAGACCAGAGCTCGAGCTTGCTCCTCCCTTGTCGGCAGATTTTACAAGTCGACGCCTCTTAGAGGGAGGAGCCGAGCCTTTGTCTTCGACAACCTGGGCCAATAATAGTCATCAAGACGACTTCTTCGTCGTCCGACGATTTTCCATGCCTACTTTCAGAAGCAAAACAGAAAAAGAAGAATCACTAATCACCGTAAGTTTTTCTACGACCGCACTCAAGTCGTAAGTTTTTCTCACGACACTTTCTTGATCGTAAGATATTCTACGATCACCATTAGTCGTAAGTATCTTCTACGACTATAAAGTCCTAAAGAAAGAATCAACTTTTGATTACCTTTAGGCGCCTATCCTTTCATCTCATGACAAAGCCGCAATGATTTGAGGAACCGCCACTGAGTGGCGAGACTTCTCACGATGAGTTGGACCCTAGAGTCAATCTCAGGAAAGATCTCGTAAACAGATAGAAATATTAGACAATGTTGAGAAAGACCAAACCAAAAGCTAAGTCTGAGGGTCACTTACCTCGTTGTACTCCCTGGCCTGGTCTCCTCCCGAGTATTTCCACATAGGAGATGCTGCGTTTCTTCAGAGGACTAATCGGGCGCGGTGATGAAATATTTCACCACATGCCATCCGGTCCACCCTTCTTCCTTCAAGTCCTTAATGGCTTGAATATAAGTGCTAATCCTACTGATATCTTCGTGAGTTGAATCCCATGAAGATTTCTTTTTCGACCTTCCTCATGAAAGAAAGGTCGTCTTCAGAGGTGACTTTCCAATAAAACCACCTCTTCCTCCGGCCCGCCACGAAGACCGGTGAAACTCAATATACTCCTTCGACTTCGAGTCGTGGAGCTTGGATCACGCCTTCCGCGATTCCGGCTTGTCGAGCCATCCCATAATAATATTGGAACAAAGCTTGAGATCCGCCTAATCCCTGTGTACGCCGCACAGCAGTACACGAACACACTCAACATGGTAATGGAATTGGGACCTAAGTTCACCAATTCCACCCCAAAGTGCTCGAGTACCATCAGAAGAAAGGGGTGAGCAGCAACAAGGCCGCACTCACAACACGCTTGGAAGACGGGATTTGCTCATTTTCCCCGATGGCGAGCTCGCCCGACAGTCGAATCCACTTTACCGAGCCTTCTCCGAATCTTCCCAGATCGACCAATATTTTGATCTTAGCCGCATCCATCTCCGATTCTTCCCATTCAAAACTCTCTTGGCCATTTCGCCGTAATAAGAAGTTTTTGATTGGGTTGGCGTGAGAAGATAAAACCTAGTCGAGGACTGAGAAAGCAAGAGCTCAAGAACAATGGAGTGATTTGAGGAAAAGGTAAAACCCAAGTCTACCTCCCGTAAGTTTTTATAACCACACGACGCCCGCCAAAACCGCCTCGCCCATAGGTCTCGTGGGAGTTGGTTGCACCGCCGAACCACCTCATCTGACAAGTCCGTGAGAGCCGGCTGCAATTCCCTGATGGTCCGCTCGAGAAAATTAGGTGCGATTGTCACCCCCAAGCGAAATTACTTTCTTGACCAAGTCTTTCCGTTGAAGGAAGTATCAATCGGAAGGGTTTTTTCTCCGATTCTACTACGACCACCGTGACGGTCAGAGGGGTTTTACGACTTTTGATAGTCGTAAGCAATCTTCACGATTGCAATCGCCGAACCGCCTCATCAACAGATCTGTGGAAATCGTTTGCAATTCCCCAGACGGTCTGTTCAGGAAAGTTAGGTTCATTTTGTCACCTCCAAGCAAAATTACTTTCTTGACCAAATCTTTCTGGTCGAAGGAAGTATCAATCGGAAGGGTTTTTTCTCCGATCGCCCTACTACGACCACTTCACAGTCGTAGGGGTTTTTATGACTTTTTGATAGTTGTAAGCAACCTTCCTGACCAAGCAAATTCCTGGTCAAAGTAGCATTCAAATGTCGAAGAGTTTTTCCTTCGACCATAGTTCTACAACATTTTCATAGTCGTAAGTCCATTTACGATCCTTCACCAAGTAAGTTACTTTCACTTGAAGCTGGGGGGCTAGATGACGAGGATCTAATAATCCTCATTTTATCTTTTATCTATAATTCTTATTATAGGTGAATATGATATCACATAGTCCCCAGAAGTACCCCTTATATTTATAAGGGAGAGGCCTACCAAGTGATTGTAAGATCTTCTACAATCACCCCCATAGTCGTAAGTCTTACTACGACTATGTCATGGTCGTAAGTCTTTCTACGACCACTACCTGGTCGTAAGTCTTTCTACGACCACTACATGGTCGTAAGTCCTTCTACGACCACTACACAGTCGTAAGCCCTTCTACGACTACTACCTGGTCGTAAGTCCTTCTACGACCAAGTAAACCATGATCACCTTATAATCAAACCTACAGGCAAGTGGGTCCAATTGATTAAGGAATCCGAACGGTCTACACGCACTATTATTCCGCGTAGTAATGGTGCATAAATACCCCATTACCTCTGGAAGATAACTGCCAGACGGCGTGAAGAAGCCAATGCGCCGGTAATTACTGCCATCATGCGCCCATTACTGGATTAATTAGGCGCATCTTCCGCAGGACAAAATGGCTACTCCTTCACGACTATATAAGGGCATCAATCAGAGGGACGAAGGGGAGGCAGAGACAAAAACAGCCAATCAGGGCGAAATAGAGCGAGTCAAGGAGAAACACAAGTACTGTTCTCTGTAATAGTCTTAGCTTCTTAATTGATCATCGAGAATACCATACACACACAGGAGTAGGGTTATTATTCTCTCCGGAGAAGGCCTGAACCTGTCTAAACATCCCGTGTCAACCACTCTGCGTGATTTCATCTTTAGGAGACCCCCCGAATCAAATAATCTTTACGTAAGATCGGTTCTAATACACCGACAGATTTAGAATCCAACGGTTCAAATGGATCGGCGCGCTCGGATGGTCCGAACGTTCACGCGATCGTGGGCCGTTCGATGCTGATCCAACGATGCACAACGCCCGTGCCCAAACGACCGAGGCGGTGCAGTTAGTTGACTGGGACGAGTCAAGTGGCTCGAGCCCGAGTCTGATTCGAACCCGAGGAACAGTGCAAACCAGTGAGGGTTTGAATTCAAATTCTGATTTTTGAGGAATTTGTCTGAGGTAGCAAACAAGCTCCAAAAATTATGAAATTTTAACTGGAGCTTACTGACAGCAGGAGGAACCTCTCATAAAATTTTCAGAGATTTTCATGCACTTAAATTTTCTCCAGAAATTACAGAATAGGGGAAATCGGGTTTGACCAATTTTGACTTGCCTCCAAAAATTATCAAATAATTTATAAAAATCATGAGATAATTCAATGGTGTTGCCAAGTCTCCCTAGAACTCATGAAAAATATTTCCAAGTGTTTGGCATAAGATCTATGCCAAGGAGTTTTTTGATTAGAGTCAAATGAGGATTTAAATTTGATTTTCCATAATTCTTTTTAAAAGAATTACAAAAATGACCAAGGGCTTCAAGATGCAAGAAAAGTTTTAATTTCTTCTTATTTTCTTACATTTGAAACACAAATCCATATTTGGGATGTTACAATTAGGAAATCTTGTCAACTAGATTTTTTGTAGGTTTGAAAGTTAAGTTTCATTGGGCACCAGATTCATGTCATTTCGAGTTCCAAATCATTAAATATGAATTTTTCCGTGTCGATGTCCAAAATTTATTTAGATGGAAGGATTGCATGTTTACAGTTCGGGTCTATTCGTTGTATTGGGAAGTCAGGGGGTATTGTAGATCACCGGTAGCATCGTCCTATACTGTGTTCTTATTTTTTAATACACACTTGTGTAGGCGGCGAGGGTGCGAGTGTAAGAGTACCTTCGTTGCCTCCTAGCACGTCACATCGCGGAAGGCAAGTACAATGTGTTAAGACATACTGATTTCTGTTGAATGTTTCTTGATGTCATGATATTGTTAAGATCCATGTTCATACTTCATGATATACATTTCGTTCTTAGTTGATAATCCATGTGGATGGAAGTAGTGACATTCATTGCATATGTTCATTCCATTCTTGCATTATTCGTATTCCGTCCACGGGAGTGGAATTGTTAAGACCCATCAACTCCAGTTTGGGCACGTAAGACTCACCAATCCAATATGGACAATTTTGGACACCTGTATGAAACGTTCTTCATACCGTGATTGGATCCTCAGACTTTGTTAAGCACGGGCTTAGGTGAACACCGACGGATGTGTCACTCGCTATACCGGTATGAGCATGTGTGTAGTCCATTCCTTTCAATGCATCCATTCATTCCATTCATACTCATAAGTGTTCAGAGATAAGTTCATACTTCATATTGAGATTGACTTGTTCATAACCTTGAATGTTCAATTGTTTACTGTAATTGCTGAGTTTCGACTCATTCTTGCTTTATTTATTTATTTAGGTGATCGTTGATGATGGCTTTGTTGGGAGGGAGTAGACCTGCACATTTCACTCAGTTCACCATAGTTTTCCTTCATTAATAAGTTCGATTATGTCTCTCATTGGTTAATCAACGAACTGTAATAAATAAATTTAAGACTGCAAATTATTTCTCTCCATGTTATGTTTCTGTTAAATGCTGCTAGTGGTTTGTTTTAATATTACCTGATTATATTCCGATGATGCCATGCTACTATTAAAGTTGGTCTCCATATGTACTTAGAGAAGTTACATTTTAAATTCTTCCGTAATTTGGTCGTATGTTAGTTCTTTAGGTAACATTTTGGCTTCCGAATAGCCCGGGTGTTACACCAACCATGAAGAATCGATTCGAGGGGCACCGAGGAGGAGATGGTGGTGGAGGAGATCCAATCAGCAGGCAATGGTGATTCCGGTGAGTCCTACAATCAAAAGGGAAATTGAGAGGGGGAGGAGTTCCTTGAGGGCTGGAGCACAGGATGACACGGGCGACGCGACGAGGGGTTCACTAGTGCGAAGGAACGGGCGAAGGGTGCAGCGGCCGAAGGAAGGGAGCTCGGGCTCTTGGCGGCTCTGAGCTCAGGGAAGAAGGGAGATGAGGTGGGGGGAGGGTAAGGTTGTGCTCAAGGCCCTTATAGCCGGGGTGGAGGGTGGAGCCGTTAGGGCTGATGGTCGCAAGACGCTCCCGAGGCATGGGCTTTCGCTGATGCGACGAGACGGGCTGGGTGCTAGGGCGACGACTCTGGAGTGCCAAGGCGTGTGCGCACGAGATGGAGAGAGCACCAGGGCGGCCTGGTAGCGCAGGGCGCGCGTGCGCAATGCGCGGGCAGAGCACGACGATGAGACCACACAAGGTTGTAATAGAGGAGTAGGTGGCCGCATAGTGGTGGCAAGGGTGTGGGCGCAGCAGATGAGAAGAAAGGGGCAGGGAGGGGGAAGCCCGGCCAAAAGGGAGATGGGTCGAAAGCAAGGTGGGTTGGGTCGGCTAAGGGAGAGGGGAAGTGGGCCGAAGGCCCAAGGGAGACACGGGTTGTGATGAGTCACGGTGGCCCGATCTTCCGATAGGTTCGATTTGGTTCGTCATGAGGACGTTGACGCTTTGAGGCTTCTGACCAACAGATCGTCACCTCGCAATTCGCTACACCCGCACGCCTGTCGTTATCGACCACGCTTGCACGCGATCGACCTTACCACGAAGGTTATGGTTCCCGCAAGCAATCAAGCAACTCACAAGAACAAGGTAGATGCAATCAATTTTATTGCGGATATGGATGAAGTTTACAAGTGGGGTTCTCAAACCGATAATCGCGAACCGCAATTGGCGTAATAATCTAAGAAAACCCGCCTAAACTATGGTGGTCAGCCGATATATATAGGGGGACGGAGGAGGTCGACCTAGGTTGTGCGGCCGTGGGATGAGGCGTACACAACCCGGACTCCGATCTCGCCACGCTTACAAAGTCTTATTAGTTTCCAAAACGGTGACGCAAAGACCTTGTGTCGCGTATTTTCGGTCGAAGATCTAGTCGAGGATCGGTCCTAGGGTGGTTTTGAGGAGTCCATGCTATCTTTGGTCATAGATTGTGTCCAACGAGTACTGTGCTCGCCTCTCTGGTCGTAGAGTGCTCCTAATGAGTCATCTGGTCGTAGGCCTTCTTGAAGTGGTCGTAGACCTTCTTGAACTGATCGTAAGCCTTCTTGTAGTGGTCGTAAACCTAGATTTCTGAGTACAAGTAAATCATCTCCATTAGGCAAAGATCATAGAGTTCTCAAATAATACACTCAAATTTCTAGAAACGATTTTACCCGATAGATTAAGTCACGTGCTCTAGCTCTTGTCATAGGACCTTGTAGTCCAACACCCAAATCTGGAGGGTCTTGTGTAGTACGTGTATCCGAAGGAGGGAAGTCCTCATCATACTCCCCCTCTTGAATTTGGAGTCGTCCTCGACTCAAGCTCATCTTCTTCTCCCACGATGGTTTCAAATCAAATGTTAAATGTGGGCTAACCCCAAAATCAGAGGTAATTCTAACCGATATGCATTATCATTTATCTTCTTGATTATCTTAAACGGTCCTGTGACTCTAGGCATCAACTTTGATTTTCTTAATTCGAAATCTATCCTTTCTCAAATGAACCCAAACTAAATCACCGGTTCTATTTTGACAACTTTCCTACCTTTATTTCCAAAGAACCCTATACTTTTCACCATACGCCTATATTCTCTTTAGTGGTCTCATGCAATTTGAGAATAAATACAAGACGCTTCTTAGCATCTAGATTTATTTTTTCAGAGGTTGGTAAAGGTAGTAAATCAATAGGAGCACGGGGTTAAAACCATACATTACCCAAACGGACTTACCTTGGTGGTGGAGTGTAATCGACCTATTGTAAGCAAATTCAATATGCGGTAAACACTCTTCCCACATCTTCAAGTTCTTCTTTAAAACAGCCCGCAACATGGTGGATAACGTGCGGTTGACAACCTCCGCTTGTCCATCGCTTGGGGATGACACGTAGTAGAAAAAAGCAGCTTTGTCCCCAATTTATTCCAAAGCGATATCCAAAAGTGACTCAAAACTTCGTGATCGCGATCCGAGACAATAGTATTGGGCACTCCATGTAAGTTTAACGATTTCGAAAAACAAATCAGCTATGTTTGTAGCATCATCGCTCTTGTGACAAGATATAAAATGTGCCATTTTAGAAAATCGATCCACTACGACAAATATACTATCTCTCCCTCTTTGTCCTAGGCAATCCTAAAACAAAATCCATAGAAATATCCTCCCAAGGGGCACTAGGAATAGGAAGAGGCATATAAAGTCCATGGATTGAGTCGGGACTTAGCTTTGTTGCATGTAGTGCAATGAGCCACGAGCGCTCGACATCACGCCTCATCTTTGGCCAAAAGAAGTGGGTGGTCAGACATCTTCCGCCTTTTTGCTCCAAAATGCGCCATCAAACCTCCTCCATGTGCCTCTCAGAATAACAAAAGACGAACAGAGCTATTTGGAATGCATAGCTTGTTAGCACGATAGATCAAACCATCATTCAAAGACATAGTTATTCCATATCTTCCCTTCTTTACAATGTTCAAGCACTTCCTTAAAGTCCAAATCGGTGACATATAAACTCTTAATGGCCTCCAAACCAAAAATCTTATGGTCAAGTTGAGATAACATGGTATAACGCCTAGAGGGCGATCAAGAATCACATTGTCCTTACCTTTCTTATGCTTTATGACATATGGAAACGACTCAATAAATTCTACCCAATTAGCATGTCGCTTATTCATTTAGCTTGACTTCTAATATGTTTTAGCGATTCATGATCGAATGTATAACAAATTCTTTGGGCCATAAATAATGTTGCCAAGTTTGAAGCACACGAACTAAAGCATACAATTCTTTGTCATATGTGGAATAATTCAAACTAGGCCCATTTAATTTCTCGCTAAAATATGCAACCGGTTTACCTTCTTGAATCAATACACCACCTATTCCAATCCCGCTTAGCGCCACATTCAATCTCAAAAGTCTTACCAAAATCGGGAGTTGGAGTAGGGGTGCTTGGGTGAGCTTCTCTTTCAACAAGTTGAATGCCTTCTCTTGCGCAAGTCCCCATTGGAAAGACACACCTTTCTTTGTCAATTCATTCAATGGTGTGGCAATGGTGCCAAATCCCGCACAAAACGCCGATAGAATCCAAAGAAGGCCGTGGAAGCTCCGCACTGTGACACGATGGTCGCGTCGGCCAGCTTTGGATGGCTACAATCTTTGTCTCATCCACCTCAATTCCTGGGTGTCACAACATATCCAAGAAATGCAACTCGATCGGTGCAAAAGGTGCACTTTTCGAGGTTACCAAACAAACGTGCATCTCTCAAAGCATTAAAAACAGCACGATATGATTCAAATGTAGCTCATGTGACTTGCTATAAATCAAGATATCATCAAAGTAAACCACCACAAATTTTCCAATGAAAGAGCGTAAAACCTCGCTCATCAATCGCATAAAAGTACTAGGTGCATTAGTTAGACCGAAAGGCATCACTAACCACTCATATAATCCGAACTTAGTTTTAAAAGCGTTTTCCATTCATCTCCTAATTTCATTCTAATCTGGTGGTAACCACTCCGCAAGTCAATCTTTGTAAAAATAATAGAACCACTCAATTCATCAAGCATGTCGTCTAGCCTAGGGATAGGATGACGATACCTTATAGTAATGTTATTAATGGCTCGCAATCAACACACATACGCCAACTACCGTCTTTCTTAGGAACCAAAATAATCGAACAAAGACAAGGACTAAGGCTTTTCTTACGCACTCCACGGTCCAAAAGATCTTGGACTTGTCATTGAATTTCCTTAGTCTCCTCTGGATTGGTCCTATATGCAGCACGGTTTGGCAAAGTCGCTCCTGGGATTAAATCAATTTGATGCTCTATCCCTCGAATAGGTGGTAATCCCGGGGTACCTCAGCTGGGAATACATCCACATACTCCGCAAAAGGTTAGCAATGAGGAGGCAAAGAGCTAGCTATATCCTCAAGCGAATATAAGGTATTTTTGCATATCAAAGCATAGCATGGCAGCTCATTATCACAAATTTCAGCAAGTTCAGATTTAGTGGCAAACATAACACATCCCTTCAATTTAATCCCCTGACTTAGGACTAGACGCCACTTTCTCCCTTTTAGGTGGAAAACACGCTTTGCTACTTGCTGATTTTCTAATCATGCTTATCGGTGTTTCTTTCATTTTTAGCGCTCTTCTTCATCTTTCAAAATCTCACTGGTGTCAAAGGCAATAATTTAATCTTCTTGCCCTTGTGTAAGAACGAGTAGGTATTAGCTCTACCATGGTGCAAAACATCATTGTCATATATCCAAGGCCTACTGAGCAATAAAGAGCAGCTTGCATCGGTACTATATCAAAGTCGAACTATCATTGTAATTACCAATTTGAAAATTGTACGCTCACAACTTTGTTTACCTTTAACTTACCACACGAATTGAACCATTGGATGTAGTAGGGACGTGGGTGGGGTTGTGTGGTCAAGCCAAGCTTCTCGACCATCTCGAGCTTGCAAGGTTGTTGCACTCCTCCATCAACGATGACTCGCAGCTCTGTCCTTCACAAGAAATCTGGTTTGAAACAAGTTATGCCGCTGATTTTGCTCCGCTCTCTCCACTTGTGCGCCAAAGACTCGCTGCGCCACAAGGCTCATATGATACTCGGTGTCAGCAGCACTACTTGCTTCTCTACACCATCAAGATCACCGCTCTGCATCTCGCCTCCTCCACCGCAATGTTAGCCGCAAGTACATATTCATCCTCAATATCAATAGTACTTACATATCCACCGCTCTGTAGTGGCAAGGTATGCTCACGACTTGGGCGATCCTTCATGACGTGTCCCATTCCCTTGCAACGGTGGCAAATAATCCCGGTGGTACGACTAGTGGAAGCAACCGAGGAAGAACTCTTGGCTGGAGCCTGTACACTAGTAGGTTTGCTTACCTCGGGTGCCTGTGATGTGGTCGGAGGTGCTGCTGAACGCACCCTACTCGAGGAGGGGGCAGCAGACCGTAGCTGAAAGTGGGGTGTTTGGCTTGCCCAAGACCGGTCGTGGTGTAGACATACTCCCAAAATTGTTCCTTGGCCTCGTTGTCGCCCCCGCAATTCTTTTTCTGCCAAACATGCAAGTTGGAACAATCTAGGGACACTATCGTATTCTTTGTAATCCACTATGTCCTGAATTTCACATCTTAATCCTCCATAAAAACGTGCTATTGCAGCTTCTTCATCCTCAATAATATCACAACGCAACATGCTAATTTGTAGCTCCTGATAATATTCTTCTATGGATCTATTACCTTGATTTAAGCGCTGCAATTTATTACGCAAATCACGCTTAAAAGAAGGTGGGACAAATCATTACGCATAGCAACCTTTAAACCATCCCACGAGTAGGCGCTAATCCTTCAAAGGCAAACCCTATTCCACCAAATGATGGCAAAGTTTTTAAATTCACTTGTGGCTTGCCTAACCCTATGCACTTCAGGAACTAAGTGAGCATTCAATTTTTGTTCTACCGTCATCTCCCAATCTAGATATATTTCTGCATCATAAGCACCCGCAAAAGATGGTATAGTGAACTTGACTTTAGCATATGGATCGTCATGGGCATTATGTTGCTGAAAAATTGTTACCTCTCATACCTTGACGGTTGAAGTTCGGCCGGTTTCGTTGTCGTGCATCAAAGGCGTCGTGGTCGTGCATCTCATTATCATTATCAAACTCATGGTCATGGGCTGCACCATGAGGTTCCACACGACCAACGTTTGGTGGTCGATTCACCATTCTTTCGAGGCGTGTAGTGAGCGCCGCAATACTATCGTTGATTGAACGTTGTAATGTGATCGTGGTAGCTTGAAGCTTCCTCCATCAACGATGACTCTGATACCACTTGATGAGTCACGGCGGCCCGATCTTCCGATAGGTTCGATTTGGTTCGTCGTGAGGACGTTGACGCTTTGAGGCTTCCGACCAACGATCGTCACCGCAATTCGCTACACCCGCACGCCTGTCGTTATCGACCACGCTTGCACGCGATCGACCTTACCACGAAGGTTATGGTTCCTGCAAGCAATCGAAGCAACTCACAAGAACAAGGTAGATGCAATCTAAATTGTATTGCGGATATGGATGAAGTTTACAAGTGGGGTTCCTCAAACCGATAATCGGCGAAACCGCAATTGGCGTAATAATCTAAGAAAACCCGCCTAAACTATGGCGTCCATATATATAGGGGACGGAGGAGGTCGACCTAGGGTTGTGCGGCAGTGGGATGAGGCGCACACAACTCGGACTCCGATCTCGCCACGCTTACAAAGTCTTATTAGTTTCCAAAACGGTGACGCAAAGACCTTGTGTCGCGTATTTTTGGTCGAAGATCTAGTCGTAGGACTGGTCCTAGGGTGGTTTTGAGGAGTCCATGCTATCCTTGGTCATAGATTGTGTCCAACGAGTACTGTGCTCGCCTCTCTGGTCGTAGAGTGCTCCTAATGAGTCATCTGGTCGTAGGCCTTCTTGAAGTGGTCGTAGACCTTCTTGAACTGATCGTAGGCCTTCTTGAAGTGGTCGTAAACCTAGATTTCTGAGTACAAGTAAATCATCTCCATTAGGCAGCATCATAGAGTTCTCAAATAATACACTCAGCCCTATAAACAATTTTACCTGATAGATTAAGTCACGTGCTCTAGCTCTTGTCATAGGATCTTGTAGTCCAACACCCAAATCTGGAGGGTCTTGTGTAGTACGTGTATCCGAAGGAGGGATGTCCTCATCAGGTTGAGCCCAAGAAAGAGAGGAGGGCAGAAATGAAAAGGGGTTCAAAATTGAAAACAGGTATTCAAATTCGAAATCTGTATTCAGGGACTGCAAAGAGGTTTGAAATATAAATCCAAGCTTAACTAGAAGCTAGAAAATTTGAAATTACTGGCTAATTTGAAATAAATTTTGAAAACCAAAAACCAAATTGTAATTACTATTTACCATTTTTGAAACAAGGGAGTAGTTACGAATAACAAACATAGCTGGGTTTTGTGCAACTTACGCCGCAAAACTAGGGGAGAGATCAATGGAAAGTCCCAACTTTGGGTGTTACCATGAAAACCCTTTTTGTTTAGGTATCGAATCATCATGAGAATTCAAAAAAAAATCAGCATTTGAAATTCTAAAGGGTGCTAAAACGCTCCATAGACTACTTCCAATTTTTTGTTGGAATTTTTTATATATTAAATTGGTAACTCAATCGAAAGAGCTATCATGATTTCACCAAAAGTTGAGTTTCCTCTGGATATCTCCCCATACTTGGGGTTTTATGTCATTTACTCCATAATTTACAAATCTGGCAATTTGGGAACAGACATGGGAATAAGACTTCCCACTAATTACTCGTTTGCTCGTTTCGTCCCGTTTCCATGCAATTCCACTAGACTGACGAATACGTGCGTAAATGAAACAGAAAGGATGCTTCGATTCATAAATTTAGAAAAGGAAAAACTATAAGCGATCTTTATGCTTCGGTGCTGACCTCGTTGTTGACGATGTTAGTGGGTAGGAAGAGGTTGCCGGGTGACAAGAACAGATATGCGTCGACCGTGGACCACCGAAGGGAGGCGGTGCGGCGGCCAGGCACGGAGGCGGTCAGTTGGGGAGGAAGAAGTGACCATGGAGGTCAAATGGGCGGTCCTCGGTGTTTAGCCTGACCATATTTATTGTGTCTGAGTTTGACCACTCTAGTCAAGACGTGCCTAATCGGATCGTGTAATGTAACTGTACCACCCATTTGGTCACCACATTGCAAAGTTACGGGTCTGCCTAATCGCGCTCGTTCCGCCCAATTGGCCAAAGCTGGCTGTTTAAGTTGGCCAAAGCGCTCGTATACCATTCTTCATCTTCCGCTTTCTTCCTGTTAACATGAAGCTCCAACATGGTGGTCAAGTTCAGCATTTCTTCAAAACTCGTCACCATCAAATCCTCAAATTGAAATCTCCACCACCTATGCGACCACGTTACGCTGGCGAGGCCGCCATCGCCAGCTCGTCCACCGTCGCCAGGTCGCCGCCGGAGCTCGTCCCGCCGGCGTGGACCAGGACGACGCCGTGGCCGCGATGCCCGACGGGTTCACGAAGTCGCCGCCCGCTCCTCATTGCCAAGGACCTCATCCTCATGGCTCAGGTTCGCATGCTAGTCATCACAGCTCATCTCGTCGCCTCCCGTCCAATCCAAGAACGGAACATACACTTGATAGTTGAATCCAACAAGAAATTATTAGGTTGCTTCATCTGAGCGTTGTTGCAGGTGATGCCACCACGCTTCCCCGCGGCGCCAGCGCTCCCTGGCGGCGCACGCCCCTGGCCTCGTCGACCACTAGTCGTTGTGCCTCCGCCGCGCGCCTCTTTGCCACGGGGGACTGCCGCTCCCGCTCGGCGGCGACGGGGCGGGCCGGGTGATTTTGGGAGGAGAAATACCAACCTTGCCCTCACGGGAGAGGAGGAAGTTAAGATTAGCCAAACACCCCTATTTTTGGGCACTTGCTAGCTTCTATTTAAAACCGGGCTCTTGCGTCAGAGCTCAGCCAAACGGGACACATTACTGTCTTCTTTCTTTTGGCAGCCATGTCGGAGTACCCTTCTCGTGCTTAAGAATCATGTCGAAAGATAGAACTTATACAAGAATACAAGAATAAATTCGTGGGTTGCCCGATCTTTCACGATAAAACTTGAAAATCAGTATTGCGTCATCTTCTTCTCTTAGTGGTGTATGAATAGTACCATACATATGAATAGTACCATGCATGTAAATAGTAATCTCTGTGGAATTTCCCGAATAAATATGTGGACCACGAATTACAGGATGCAATTCGCACTTGGATAAATAAATCTCACACCACGTACACCTCAGTACACGAACGAGAAATAGGGATAAAAGATCCAACAAGTAACTTCTAGCACGACAAGTAGAAACCCTCACGTTAAGATAAAATCCGAGACTGAAATTCACAAGAACACTTAAAGAACAGCGATGAACCCTAATGGCCGAAGGGCAACACGCACACGTGTTTTAATTCATAACTCAAAACTTTAGTCTAAAGACTCCCCTACATGGTCTTACACCTATGGCTTATATAGCCGGCCGGCACACATGACGACTAGAAGTTCTAATACACAACGCACACTTACACGTACAAAGACGCACTGACAAGAAGTATTCTAATGGAAAAATCAAAACGTGCACGTACAAAAGATGATTCGATTAGCTAGCTAGACTCAAACTCAAACTGATGCTCCATATTTTATATTGCATCATACAGTGTTCTTGTTTGTGTAATTTTATCATAATTTTATCCGTTCTGAATTTATCTCTAAAATTCATTAAGTATTCTGTTTGTAGGAATATGTAAATATATAAAATTAGACTAAAAAATTATGATTTTTTTGTGAATGACTCTTACATAGTGCAATTGATTATGTAATTTTTCCAGAATTTTATATATTCTAAAATTGTCTCAATAATTAAGGGTTTACATAATAAAGTACACTGCATCGAAAACCTAAATTTAGAATTTTAGAGATAATTTCAGAACATATAAAATTCTGAAAAATTACAGAATCAATTAAACTATGTTAGGAGCGTTCACAAAACATTTCACAATTTTTGGACCTAAGTTTATATATTTACAAATTCCTACAAATAGTATAATTAAATGAATTTTAGAGAAATATTTGTAATGGATAAAATTATGAAAACATTACACAAGCAAGAAGACTATGTTGGGAGGTTACACAAAAAAATTCAAAATGTTCCGAACTAATTTTCTATATTTAAAAATTCTTAGGTTCATGTTGCCAGTTGAACTAGCGACAGGAACCTCCACCCACTGTTCAGGGTCCCTGTCATTGGTTCGACAGGAGCCTATCGTCAGATGAACTTGGCCATTGCAGGCTTTGCGGCGATGCGCTTTGCTCTCCGCTCAAGCTCTCGAGCAATTTCCAATCGGTACTAGAGTCACTGCGGACTACGCCCTAGGTCGCAATCCTCCCGCAGTAGCATCGGATCATCTTTGTCCGAGTCACGGGCATCTCTCGGCATAGTATGATCACGCCTAGACGCCGGTCACGCCATGAACGCCAAAATCTCCCTCGTTGTCGTGGGAGTTCTCCTCATTCGCACGAGTGCCGGGAGGAGGTGTACGACGGAATCATCCTGAACATGCGTGTAGAGCGATTAGGATCTTCATGGAGGGCAAAGACGCCCCGGTGCTACTAGCACTACCGGTGATTGTAATATCCCAAATCTTGGGTTTGTATTTAAAATATATAAATATATAAACTTTTTAACATGCATAGTATTTCTAGAGCATTTGCATAAATTATTGTATTTTAAAATTTTAAAATCAAAGAAAACATACAACTCAAATCGAAGCTCTCAATGAAAATAGAAATAAATAATTGTGATCATCCATTTAAGTAACTTGTGTTTCTATCACAACTCTAGAAAATTATGTAACAAATTTTCAATTGCTGAACAGTAACCGGAGGCTATTTTCCTGGATTTTCTTTCCGACAGAAATCGTTTAGAGCATAACTTTCAAATACAAACTTCAAATCAAATAATATTTGTTTATAAATTCATCTAAAACCATAATCTACCTTCTCTATTAATTTCATAATTTTTGAAGACTTTTGGTGTTTATTCGGTGTTTTCTCTTTGTTGGTACTTATCGTTAGATGACGGTGATTCGGGAGTGCACCGGAGATGATCATGTGAATGTCCAGAGTGCTAGCAAGCAAAGGCAAGCATCCATTCCATTGATGCATGTTGATCCAATTACATTCAAAAACTATTATCTTGTTTTGCAACTGTATGTATGCATGCTTTATTTGTAAAATTATGTTTGCGATTAGAGTTAGTTAATCCTTTTGCATGAGTTCCCTAAAAATGTTCATCCCCTACTACTAGCCTAAGTTAATAATTCCGCTGGTGAATTAGATCCCGGTGGATGTTATATGGTCTAATTATGCTTATGCGATCTCATGCTTAGTTTCCGGTGGATTAGGTAGTTGTCGACTTTGTCTATGATATTCATCACATAAATTATTTTTATTATGTTATATCCAGCACCCTGTGCTATCACATTTGGAAAACTAAAAATAAATATAAAAAGATTTGGGCTTTGGCAAATGGTATGTATGGTGTGAATGTTGGGTCTGAATGGTTTGTGCCCAAGTGAGAAAGGACCAAATTACTTCTGTCACTGATCCAAGTACTTTTATGTGCTAACCACATGAGAGAGATATGGGACCTCTCTTGACTTAATACTTTGGCGTGTATTAGCTCCGAGTCGTAGGGGCCTGTGCGTTATGGGTGTGCAGGGGTGGAGTTCCCGATAGGTTCTCCACACCTAGGAGCATCGGTTTGTTATCGCGCTGCCGATGATTCTGACACAACGTACGGGTTTCCATCCATACAGGCGGCTCGTAGTTAATACATTATATTGGAAACGTTTTAGTATGACTTAGCCTTAGGCATACCTTAGGAAGTGTGCTTTATCCGGTGGCAAAAGAGGTGGTATGACGTGTGGGTACATTAGTACACCCCTACAGGGTTTAATCTACTCCAGTAGTCATATTCTTGGTTATGACAATGATTGGTTAGGTCGTGCAAGAATTAGACTCAACATTTTGGAATTTTACACTTAAAACTTGATCGGTGGTATTGAGAGTTGATGTCTAAATTAAGTTAATTACTCGCTATTATTTTATGTATTAAAAATATTTGCTCACTTGCCATTTGAATCTACTATATTGTATTTAAATTGAAATATTGCTTTGTCTTTGAAAATAAACCCTATAGCCTTCTCCTTTGAGCACAGCTTGTATGTAGTTATGTATAGGCTTGGTAGAGCTTTCACGGTGTAGTTGTGGGCATGCACTGGAGAGGAGAATGGCACTGCGCTCTTCTAGGAATTACAAACCAAAGCATGAGCTTGCATTAGCCAAAATTGAGACGGCATGGCAAGAGAAGGACAAGGGATGACAAGGCTGAAAGCTTACTCGAGTAGGTTGCACACGAGAGCGTCCTCCTCTCAGCCGTGAGGAGAAGTGAGGCGAAATGGAAGAGGACGAGGGGGGTTTTAGGCTTGGCTGATGACAGATTGGAGGCGGCTTTATGTGGCGAAGCCCTGGTAGTGGTGAATGGCGCACTGGATTGACGCCATAGCCTGCGCTCCAACGGCCCGCTCGGCCGTGTGGTGTCGAAGCTCTGAATGAGCCAGCGAGAGATCAGGGAAGGAGCTAACAGGCGAGCCCAGGCTGGTAGCGTCTTAGCGAGGGTTCGATCCAAAGTGTGGTGTGGCCGAACTCGGGTTAAACAGTGTAGGTTGGGTTGGGTCCGAGTCCAATGTTTGATCTAGTTGAATTTAAATTACTCTACTTTGACCGGTTGAGTAACAATAGCAAAGAAATTCATAAAATTCTAATATTTTTCATAGAGGTTCCTAGGATGATCTAGTGCCCGTATAAAATTTTTAAACTTAAAGTTCATGGTTATTCTTCTTACTTAAATTCATTAACCGCAAGGAATTTTAGTACTTGGTTTGAATTTTCACAAGGATGAAGTAAGTTCTAAAATTTTCAAAAAAATTATATATATTCATGATAAATATTATAAGAGTTGAATAAATTATTTCCCAATGATGATCACAAGTTTTGGTTTCTATTTTAAGTTGGAGTTTCAATTCATAATGTTTTGATTCGATTCTGTTTGCGTTGATAAGCGGTGCAAGAGGGGGCCCATAATGGCGAATCTTTAATAGCAGAACTGGGTCAAAGCAGAGCTTTGTAAAAGCCTTATGATAATCACTTAGTCGCACACCCCGGAAGTGTGTTAGACGGACATTATAAGATGATTATCTCTTGTGAGTCAAGTTGTACAACCTCTGCAGAGTGTAAAACTATGCGAATAGCCTTATCTCCGGATATGGACAACGCTTGGTGATTTCACACCAGGGGTAGATTTTCTTAAAAATATTGGAATGGCGGTTTGGTTGGGAATTGATGAGTTAGATATGGTTGATGGTTGGGAGCTGAATAAGATTGTTCACTAGTTGTTACAAAGAACTTGTTTATTTATGTATTTAATCTTTTAAATTGTGCTTTTCACCATTTACTATATATACTATCAATATCGCTTTTCGCAAAATAGCTATCACTACTACAAAAGGTCATCACGCACGATTTTGAACCGTGCGAATTTGCACGCTTGTGATGATAAAGGTTATCACGAGCGGTTTCTCAATCGCTCATGATAAAGATCATCATGCACGGTTTTTAACAAAAATCGCCTCGTGATATACCACTAAATATAACCGTCAGGAAGGGTCACTATCACAAACGGTTGCAACCAAGAACCGCTCGTGATAATGGTATATCATGCGGTCGCTTGGTTGCAACCGCCTCTCGATAGTTCTTGTACCCAACTAATTTTTGTCGCATTTTTAGCTAGCCTCGTGAATTGCTAGCCATGCCCTCGAAAACAAACAAGTAGAAACAGTACATCACGGATGAATCGACAACCGAAAGTGATCATTTAACCGAAAATCAATTGCAAAAGAATATTTCATGTATTGTCAGGAGAGTTACAAATTGAATTACAACTACTCAAATTGAATTTCAATATTGAATCAATTGTTTGAAGGTCGTTCATCGGTGTAGACGGTGTGAAACTCTCCGTCGGGGTTAACGATGTCCGCCTTGATGAAGCTGCAGAGCGCCCCTCGAACGTACGTGACCTCTTTCATATCGAATGCATTTAACTCTATATCTAAAACCTGTCGACAGCAGGAGTAAAGTAGTAAGCATATATATTTAAATTTATAATTAGGAAATAATTATTGCGAGATTGACAAACCTGGGGATCGTGCCTCCTATTACTAATCAATAGCCGCATATGATGGCATACGTAGAATGCGCATAGGTGATCTCATTTTTGATGGCGGCACTGCAAAAATAGAATTACATATATAGGTACAGTCAGTTCGAGACGTAATATTACAAAGTATGATATAGGATTATTGTGTTGTAGAGCGTACCGAAAACAACATCCTGTGAATCAGTGTGGCGCTCGATCCCTTGTATGCCCCTCCCTCGGCAACATAGCCGATGAACAACCTACATGATTCCAAAAAGTTATCCGCATCCACTTCAAACGAAGGAAGACTACAATAGAGTTATAATGTGCAGAGGACATGAGCATACCTATCGAGTATTCCTTTAAGAAGGGTGAACTCGTGGTTTTTGTTCAGTAGGGAATCAAGGTACAATACCATGTTCCTCTTTGGTACAATGATTAGAAGAATCCAGTGGAACCTACTCATGTATGTCGCTGTAGTCATAAACCTATGTTCAAACGAAATTTGTATAACAAGTAGTGAATCACTTACTTCTGGTTGTAGGGCACCATTATGTAGTCCTTGTCGTCTAGAGCAAGCAATCCCATTTTTATGTAATTCTCAACGTAGGATGCATCTTGGTTGATTGTTTGCTCAGAGATCACGTGTGGGTCGAGGAAACCCACCGGTTCTTTGAGTCGACGGGCACATTTCATAATGTATCTGTAGATAAGAAATGAGTTGTGATATTTATCGGTATCACGTGAGTGTAGAACTTGATTGTACACACTTATAGTGTCCAGCATCGTAGAAGTGATGCGTCGAGGGCATTGAGGTTGTATAGGTCGAATAAGTCGTCGAAGCCCACGACGAAGTGGCCTGGTTCATGGAGAAAATACTCCCTCTTGTATCTGACGATGATTCCAGTATGGTCCCCCTCCTCTCGAGTCTTGCGCATGTACCATTCATGCAAAGATTGGCAAACTAGTCCTAAGCCTTGTAGTTACGTGGCCGGAGACCAACGGACTTCGAGATAGTATTTCCGGGCTTGGCGGCGCTCAATGTTCTTCGATATCAATTTCGCCTTAACGAGCTGCCTGCGTCCCGTCTTCCCTTGAGACGACTCGGCGACCGATATGGTGACACATTTTTCTTGTCCCTTCGGTGTATTCTGTACTGGAACCGATGAGGCGGCCTTCTGAAGCGAAGGTTGAGGCGGACTCATCGATGGTCCTATTGCAGAGGCAGGGTCGTGTCGATATGGCGACATTGTAGGGTCCAGGGCGATGTCCTTCTTGGGCCGCTGGATAAAAGTGTAAATGGTATCCCCTAGTGTTCCGATTTCTTCGTTTGGGCGAATCCCAAGTGGGATGGCCATAAAATTGTCATGTACCATGTCCACGTGGACCCTGGCGTAACCCTGCGCCAGCTGGGCACCGTGCTACACTACCCCTTCCTGGTATGGATACACCATACCCCGCCCAGCCTCAATAGGAATGGACCCGACCATCCTCACTTGGAGCTTGCAAGGCGTTGGCTCTTACAAATGATACACAATTAGCCAGGGCGTCCTATAGGTCTATCTTTGGAACATTCCAGAGATGTACATTACCTCGATGTCGTCGATCGATAATTGAACGTCGTCATGTCCAAAATTATGTGTGGACGCGACGCTACTCCGATGTTGAGGAGGACTTGCTCCCAAATTAACAGAGGCGGGTTGCGCCTGGAGGAGTTGATTTACTTGGTTTTGCAAGATTGTTATTTGTGCTTGAAATTTTTTAGTAAGCACATGTTCCAACCGGGCGCCGTGCTGGTCCTTGGATCTCTTCCTACTCCTATATGTGTCGGAGTCATGTCGGAATCCATCCCTCCAAGGTACGTAAACCCCAACGCCTCGCGTGCGACCCGGGTGCTCCTTGTTTCCCAAGGCTGTAGATAGTACGTCCTTCTCCCTGTCTACTTGGAAGGAACCTTGGGAACATCCAGAAGTCAATGCTTCCTGCACGAGGGCAATCATGTTATTATAGACACCGTAAAGTTATGGACTTATTAAGAACTAAGTGGTTCGATATATTTACCAGGCGTTGGGACACTGTCTCGTCTGCTGGGTTTGTGAAAGAGATGCCGCCCGAAGACGTGGAGGATGCCCTCGCTATTAACCAGACTCGAGCGCGCTTGTCTGAGATCTCAACGAACGGTCTGGTAGCGGTCTCGTCCTCCGCCGCCCACTGTGTGGCTTTACCCGTGTACCCAACGGTGCCGAGTTTGTGGGGTGAGTGTTTTGTGTCTGGAGAGCTCTATGCGCCGCACTTTGCTCCTGAAATTCGGTCGTCGTCTTCATCTGCACGAAGGCGTCCCATGTATCCCGCGATAAGAAATGATACTTCGTGAAGGGCGTCCGACCCGTGTTCACATACTTTGTGACAAGCATGCTCTTGAAGGTCCTCCACGCGTGGCACATCGCGTGGAACGCTCTTGCCGCGACGCTGCCTCGCCTCGCTTCGGGAAAGTGAACGAGGCAGAAATTTCAGTCCACAGCTGGGCTCTCTACATCCGCCGAGACTTCGGCTTGGGTTGGTGATGGGGACCCGTTCCCTTGCAAGTACCCCGCAGACGGTCCGGAATCTCGCAGCTGCATTCTTTGGACTCAGAGGGATCCCAACGTCACTGACCTCCGTGATAGTCATGTGGCCCGAGGGAAATTTGGATATTCCTCTGCCATCTCGCTTGCGTACCACCTTGATCGGAGATCCAGACGCATTCGGCGACGTCGCTAACAGTGGCGAAGACGGTGCCTCTGCCATCTCGCTTACTTACTATCTATATAAGTTATGTACACAATGATTACATAAACAAATAGAAGTTACCCATTGAACCTAAATATAGGATACATAGTAAAGAAAATAGATGACATTGCACAAAAAGCGTAAAATACATGAATAAAGCATAGTTGAATATGACTGTGAAAGATTAAGACCGTTGGTTTGGTCTGGTTTTTCGGTTGGATCGCCCAACATATACCACATTTATATGAAAGAAATCAACATATAGCTGAAATATTGGATGATTTTGAGAGCTCTCAGAAGGTGAGTTGCAAAAGAATCAATGTTTGCCATCTCAGCTCTTTAGTCTATACTCTTCACAAATTGGATAAGAAAACTATAATTTAGATTTTGAGCTCTAATCAATGCTTAGCTAGACCTGACAAAACAATCACATGCAATTCATCAAACAAAATATGACAAGAATATTTGATAGCATCAAGCAAACTATTAGAATATTACAAGAATCACTGAATTCATTATTTCAAATAAAAAGCCGACAAACCTTGAATGATTACTTTGATAGCAGCAAGCAAACTATTAGAGCTCAAAACTAAACTAGTAATCCTACCAATTTCAGTATTAGACCATCTAAATCATAGAGCAAAATTAAGCCCACATAATGCCTTTGTTGCCAAGCACAACCAAGCCATCACCACGTAACCCACAAGCACAACCAAGCCATCACCACCAGCATTTAAATGACCAAATCAATGTATACATAAGTAAATTATCCATGTCATTTCAACCGAATGAAATGCTAAACATATACCACACGAATGTGAAAGAAATCAAGCATCTGGAAGAGCTAGGTAACAACTAGTAATAAACCAAAAAAACTGATGTTTCTCCATATACGCAAGCAACAGTACATAAGCGTAATAATCAGGATCCAGGAATACATCAAACGTGACAATAAAAAATATGACAGTGGATTGCATTTGGAAGCATTTGGAATACATTAAAACGTGACAATAAAAAATATCACAAAATTTATAGTGATGAGATCGAAACAAAAAACAGCAGGGTGATGAGAACAAGTCAAACTACAGTTTTTGCAAATTCCTTCAAAGGTGGCAGGCCGATTGCTATTTATAGTGAAGCAGAGACATGAGAGTACCTTTTCTAATAATTTCATTTGAATAATGATCTGGGGCCATGCGGTCAGAACAGCACGTAGGAAGTAACAAAAGAGTTAAGATGGGAACCATCTCACCTCAGAATTTGATATGGGTTCTTTCTAAAACAGTGAAGTGAATAGTGGACTGGTTGCTTAGTTTAAATAACATTAATCAGATGGCTATATAAAGAACTCACCTGAGTTTACATAAAATGGATAATTTTTAAACAGAAATAGCATGTGAACACTGAGCAGTATGATGGTGAAACAATGGAAAGCTAACTTGCAAAGTTGAGGTTTAAAAGTGTGGGCAACTAAATGAAGAATTATATGGTAGGGTGATTCTAAGCAAAAAACCATAACAATGTTATGCTATGCTGCAAACTAAAGTCGAATGCTAAACAGTGAACTCATCAGTGTCATCACATAGAGAAATACAATACACAATATTCATGCATCAGTAATAGGATTTTTTTTAGGCAGAAATACAAACGTAAACATGATCAACCACACTTCATTCTTCTTAGGCAGAAAGCAAATTCCAATGAACAGAATAAATTCCATCTGAACAAGTATTAACATATGCTTGCATATACATAGTGACCACATGAAAATTTGATCTTTGCCTAACGGATTTGATGCCTTTGTCAGCTGCTACATGAACTTGGCAAAGATTAAGCACGAATCAAGCCGAAAGGAGCGAGATTTTAGGGGTTTACTCACGAAGGAGGCGCGCCGCGCGAACACCACCTTCCTTGCCTACCGGGTTTACTCACGAAGGAGGTTTGCTCTAATCGAGGGAGGCAGCGTTGGGTGGCGCCGAAATGGGGGAGGCAGCATTGAGTGGCCCCGGATCGGGGGAGGGGCGATTCTGGGGAAGCACTAGGCAAAGTGCTCGAGCGGGCCACTTATATAGACTAACATCACAGACGGTTCTTTAATTGAACCGTCTCTGATAACTCATCACATACGGTTGTATTAAAGAACCGTCTGTGATGTGCACAAACGCACACAAATGGACCGCCAACTAATGGCCGGTCTGACCGTCGCCAAATCGGTCAGACCGCCAAGGGTGGCCGGTCCGACCACCCGAAGAAAATGGACCCACACCAAAAATGTACTTCTCAGGAATAAATGTTCCGCGAGAACTTCAGAACTTCCGCACACCGGTAGTTCCGTTTATCAACGACGGAACTACCGCACAGAGAATCATTTCAAAGGGAAATCGGTCGGACCGCCCAACACATGGCAGTCTGACCGATTTGGCACCGTTTGTGTGCATTTCCAACAAGGTTTCAAAGATGATATTCCCAACAAGTTGATAACTCTAACAAGTCCGCATTAACATCGACATTAGAGATGACAAGTCCATAACACATGACAATTTCACGTTGACATCACATTACAATGGAAGAACAAGTCCATAACACGTGACGAGTTTCCATGTTAACATCAAATTACAATGGAATACACGCTTAATTGAAATATAGTCCTTCATGATGATCGATGCGCATATAGATAGCTTCCTCACTGGGTTCTCCTCCATCGATGCCGATCTCACGAAAGGAGGTAATTCGTCAAATTAATCGTACTCTTCCTCATCCACGACATTCTCAACTCCGACAATCCTTTTTTCCCATTAAGAACTACGTGGTGGTTCTTATTTGCTGGGTCCGTTACATAAAAACTTGAACAACTTGCTTAGCGAGTATGAATGGTTCGTCCTTGTATCCGACACGTTTGAGGTCCACAGTAGTGACACCGTACTTGTCGACCTTCACGCCCTGCGGAAGATTAACCCAATGACATCAAAACAGGGGGATCTTGAAAAGTACATAGTTGAGCTCCCAAATCTCCTCTACGAACCCATAGTACGCGAGTTCAACCGCGTGCCCCCCCACGAGATTGAACCCTCGTGAAATGCATCTATGCGGACACCATTGCTCGATGCGCTCTTCCTATCTGATGCCAGATAAAACGAGTACCCATTTATGTCGTATCCTTGCCATGTCACAATTATAAATTTTGGCCCTTTTGCCAACCATAGCAGCATTTCATCACTTGATGAACTCCCAGTGTATCGCACTTTTAACCATTCGTTGAACCGACGGTTGTGCTCTCTCGTTATCCAAACCTCCAACTAGTCTGGATTCTGTTGGCGTACCATGTCTTTGTACTCGTCGATGTACGGGGACACTTGGGTCATGTGTTGTAATACCGAGAAATGGGCCTGCGCGTACGTATCTAGATCGGGAGTGATTGCTTTCCTTTCGATGGTCCCGATACCCTCCAGTCTCCCCTCATGACGAAATAGAGGCACACCTATCGGTTCCACCTGAGCCATGTAATCAACGCAGAACTCAATGACCTCTTCGGTTGCATAACCTTCGATGATCGCCCTCCGTGAGATCGATTCCATACGTAGGACTTCAGAATTCCCATGTATCTCTCAAAAGGGTACATATGACATAGGAACACAGGGCCGCATATCTTTATCTCTTTCACAAGGTGAACAATGAGATGGACCATGATATCGAAAAATGATGGAGGGAAATACATGTCAAGATGACATAGAGTCGTGACCACCTCGGCCTGCAAAGCGTCGAGTCCTTTGGGATCAATGACCTTCTAAGCAATTGAGTTAAAGAAATAACACAGCCTAAAGATTGCCACTCGGACCTTGTTCGGCAAGATATTTCTAATTGCAACAAGAAGCATTTGTATCACCAGCACATGACAATCATGAGACTTCATACCAATTAATTTCAAATCATTCATGGAAATAAATTTTTTAATATTGGCGGGGTAACCGGACGAAACTTTCACACCATGCAAGCTTTGACACAGTTCATTTCTTTCGGGCTTGGACAAAGTGTAGCAAGCTGGGGGAAGGTACGTTCATCCTTTATCGGTCTCTTTCGGTTCTAACTCGATTCTTATGTTCATATCAACCAAGTCACGCCGTGCGTTAACACAAATCTTTTGTTTTGCCACTAATGTTGAGTAAGAGACCAATCAAGCTATCACATACATTCTTCTCCACGTGCATGATGCTGATGCAGTGGTGAACTTCTAAGTGCTCCCAATAAGGCAAGTCTCAAAAAATTGACTTCTTCCAGATGTTTTTCTGGGGGTCCTTAATTTACATCCCTTCCCAAGCACAACATCGATATCCTTAACCATATCATAGACCTTTTTCCCTCTAAAAGCCTTTGGAGCTGAACCGTCCTCATTTCTGTCGAATTGTTTCTTCAACTTGCGGTATGGGTGAATCCTGGGAAGGAACCTACGATGACGCATATACACAGTTTTGCTTGAGTTGTTCAGCCATACACTCTCGGTACCATCTAAGCAGTGCGGACAGGCTTTGACTCCTTTTGTACTGAACCCCGACAGGTTACCAAGGGCAGGAAAATCATTGATGGTGCAGAATAACATGGCGTGTAAAGTAAAGTTGTCTCGTTTGTACGCATCCCATATTTGTACCCCTTCGTTCCAAAGTGTCACAAGATCTTCCAGCAATGGTGCTAGGTACACATCAATATCGTTACCTGGTTGCTTCGGCCCTTGGATAAGTAGTGAAATCAAAATGTATTTACGCTTCATACACAGCCAAGGAGGAAGGTTGTACATACATAGATTCACAGGCCAGGTGCTATGTTGGTTGCTCATGTTACCGAAAGGATTCATTCCGTTTGTACTTAACCCTAACCTTATGTTCTTTGGTTATGCACCGAACTCTTTGAAGCTCCGATCGAAGTTTCTCCACTGGGCAGAATCAGCAGGGTGTCTGAGCTTTTCATCTTTCTTACGCTCCTCTGAGTGCCAACGCATCAATTTTGCCTCCTTTCGGTTTGCAAATAAACGATTCAAACGTGGGATCACAGGCAGATACCACAACATCTTAGCAGGAGGTCCTTACTTCGCCTTAGCAGTATTCTTACGCTTGTATCGGGATGCTTTGCAAACGGGATATACATGCATGTCTGCATACTCTTTACGGTAGAGGATACAATCGTTCGGACATGCATGTATTTTTTGCACTTCCATTCCCAATGGACAAAGAACCGTCTTGGCTTGGTAGGTCGTGCTGGGCAACACGTTGCCCTCCGGAAGGATGTCAGCTAAGAGACCTAACAACGCCATAAAACTATTGTCGGACCAACCATTGCTTGCCTTCAATTTTAGCAGTTCAAGCACAATGGACAACCTTGTGTACTCCGGCTTGCAGCCAGGGAACAAAGTTTTTCCTGAGTCCTCCACTAAGCCCTTGAATTTATAAAACTCTCTCTCATCGTAGTTTCCTTCTGCATCGCGTAGCATCTGATTCAGATTGTCATCATGCGACCTATCCTCATCAAAAGCACATTCCACGTCCTGCATATTATTGACTTGCTCGGCGATGTTGTCATTACTGGCTTCCGGTATAATCTGCTCTTCACCGTGACTGGTCCAACATGTATATCCTTTTTTGAACCCCCTTCGTATTTGAAGGACCGAAATGGCAACAGAGGGGGGGGGGTGAATGGTGCCTAAAAATTAATAACTCCCCTTTACTGTATTTAATCAAGCCTACAAAAATCTCTGGAGATCTAAAGAAAGTAAATGAAGCAAAATCAAATAACAAAAACAAGCCTCGGGCTGTTCTTCTGGAAATCGGAAGCTCCGGCCAGTAAGGTGCGGAAGTTCCGGAAATCGGAAGTTCCGAAATTCCAGTTGCGGAAGTTCCGCTATGAGGTTCCATTGTGTAAAATCTAAGCTCCGATTATCCCGACCAAGAAACGACGCTCGGGTTTTCCCAAAATCAAACTACTTAATCTTGAATGCTCTTCTCAGGTCAAGTTTCACAGGACATCATCCTAAACACAATCTTGACCTTATGGAGAAGAATCGCAACCAAAGATTCAATAATCGAGCCAAAAACGAATTTCTTGAGGAAGGGGCAAGAAAGACTAAAACCCACAATTGACACGATTCTCAGATTCTTAGCTTATGAAACTTTGATGATAGATTAGCAATATCAAAACGACTCTAGATATCAAGTTTCACGCTATTTCATAAGACGAATCAAAAGATACATCAAAACCCTAACTATTCAAGAGAAGAACAGAGAGAAGGAAGAGGACATAAACAAGTAATCAAAACTCGAGTTTCATTGATAGAAATCAAGCGTTTGAGATGGAAACACGGAGGAATGATTACAAGAGATTTCGATTCGTACTCTCCAACTCAACAAACTCTCAAAAGCAAAACAAAACCTTTTGGTGGAGCTAACCCTAATTTCCTCTCTCAAGGTCTAACCTAACAACAGGGGTTGAGCTCTATTTATAACCTTTGCTTAATGGGCCTCCAACCCATTAAGCCCGCTATACCCGAACGGAACCGCCTCCACTTGTGCCGGTTTGCGAAATCCCCGGTTCGCCCCTTGCGCACCTTCTGGAAGCCTCCCGTACGCCTTCTTTGTCCTTGACACGCAACCACCTCAAGATTCACGCCGTCTTGACACATCGACCGTTCGACCTCAGCGGCGCTGCGCCTAGTCCGATCACCTCGTGTCTCGCCACGACTTCGTCTCGATGTCCTGCAGTCAACACAGACAAAAACACATCACATAGCATTGCACAATATCATAGCATCAACATTTGTATAAGACTCAAACTCATACAGAATCAAAATCACAAAATATCCTTCTCTGCACAGTTCTGGACACAATCGGAAGTTCCGCACTTTACCTTGCGGAAGTTCCGATTACCGGAACGTCCGCACTTGTCAGGATTATCGGAAGTTCCGCGCTTAACACTGCGGAACTTCCGATCTTCGGAACATCCGCCTTTCCAGATTTTCAAAACGATTACCATCTCAGAGGAACACTCAATGTCAGTATTATCGGACACTCCGCTACCCCTTGTGCGGAAGTTCCGATTTCCTTCAGCCGAACTCAAAACCCTGGTAAATCGGAAGTTCCTATTTCCAACGCCGGTAGTTCCGATTATCGGAACTTCCTCTCCATACACAGAGGTAGTTCCGATTTCCCGATTCAAACCGAAGCAAATCCATACGAAAAACTCAACTCTCAACCTATTCAACCACGATGTCAAATACTCATCACTCGAGTGGAGGACCTCTCACATGGTCTCTCGGTATTAAGTGAGCTTGATCTGCAATGGGTTGTTAAACATTTTCATATTCACGCAATCAATGCATGGACAATACATAAATTTTATCCCTTTCTTCAACATATCACCTTTCGCGGCTCTTCTCAAAGCCAACACGCCATTAATATACTCTTCACTCACAAGGTTCTCAACGTACATCCAGTCTCGATCCATCTAAACGTATAAACATAACAAATTAATTAGTGTTAAATTATATTAATAAACCACAAGTACCCTAACTATTAACCAAACATACTAAAATTTATTAGTGATTAACCTAGGGCAAATATAAAGGATTATGTACATATTGTTACTCTCAGAGCTCACAACGAATATAAAGGATATTCATGCATCGAATAGGATTTACATCTACCACTATCCCTAACATAACAATTTTATATCGACATACATGCGTGCATAATAGATTTTTCAAAAGAAATATAATAAGTAAAATAGTGCGATTGAAGTCTAATAAAAGAGTTGAACTCATTGAGGTTTACGCTTTCCAATTACGGAAACGTATTTCCACATAACTAAAAGTGCATTTCTTTATTTTCATCTGGATTTCATTAATCTGACATGTGGAGTCCACATGTCAGTGACTCATCTATTAATAAAGTTTTGACTCATCTAATAGAGACTTAATTAACTCAACTACTCTAATCATTACTATGTCCTAATCAACCCTGATTTGGTCTTAATGATCAGAGTTGGTGCTACACCGGAGAAGAGCGGTAGAGCTCCTCGAGCTTGAGGTGGTTTTCGCGTTTAAGCCTAACTGGGGTAGGTGAGTGAGTGTATCATATTCAAGATGCTATTGTGATGCTGTCGCTAGTAGCAAGACCAAAGGTCACCGGAGCAGCTGCGGCATGGTTGCCCAGGGTGACGCCATTATCGGCTAACTTGAAACCTAAGCTATGATAGCTAATCCTCTAATCTAACGCATGCTTAAGCTTCAATGAACTACTAGGAGCTCACCCGAGGCTTTGGAGACACTAGAGGATGACTAGAGCAGCTTGACAACTTTGAGCAGCGGCGGCGCGAAGGAGGCTCCCGTTGACAGCATGCTACGACGATGAAAATGCTACAAGAAGGTGCGCATTAGCTTCCAAGCATCCTAAGGAGGGTAGAGACCGAAGGAATCATCAGGGAACTCACAGAGTCAGCCGCTAGCTAGAAAATGGCTATGGCGGCCGAAAATGGGGAAGAAGGTTGAATCAGAAGAACCTCTGCGATCGAAGCTTCATTAACAGAGGGGAAAGCATCAGTGAGGTTTAAGAAATTACTTGACACGAAAAAGAGATCCAAACTCACGGTCGCTCGAACAAGGAAGTCCAGAGAAAAAGAGAGGCGTCGAAGCTCACAAGACTTCACGAGCGAGGAAGTCCAAATAATGTCTTTGGAGATGTATCACAGACGGTTCTAACGAAGAACCGTCTGTGATACTCCTACTATCACAGACGGTTCTAACCAAGAACCGTCTGTGATACTATCACTATCACAAATGGTTATACAAAACCATCATGATAGTTAATATCCTGACGGTTTGTCTTGGGCATGCGTGATTATTTTATCATAGACGGTTCGAAGAACCGCCGTGCGTGATGGCGTCTTTATGACTGTTTTGTAGTAGTGTATAAAGCTATCTGTCAAGGCTTGCGGGAATACTATTTGCATACATTTCCTACAACTTGCTAATTACTTTATGCACTCACGGTTTTGCGTCATTTTTGATCGATCACCAAAGAAGAACTAGCGAACACCGAGTTAGCGAGGAGTACTTCAAGACTATGCAAACTAGGCGCGTTCTCCACTCAATTGCTTGTGGGCATGTTGGATGGCTACAGCGAGATATTTTGGTTCCATCGCGAGTTTACTCTGTTGGTCTTTATCTTTGCGTGGCAAACTCAGTAAAACTTGACCATAAGATCCTTTTGTTACTAAGTAATATTGATTTATCGCTTCTTAGATGTTTCGTTGTATGGATATGCTTCTTAGCTCGGAAATCAGTTTAGGCATCACTTATAGCATAAATATAATTGTCGATGAAAAGCATTATTTGACAATTGCCATAGAAGGAAAAAAGAAACACGCAACTCGAGAACTCAACACGCTTTAATATGATAACTAGCAATAACTTTGCAAAAGTTCATTCTACAATCGGTATGCATATCTACGTAAAGACTTTTTCAACACACAAGGTCTTTTTTTCTTGAAATGGCACCACGAAGGTCTCGACATGAAAGCAAAGAATATTATAGGTGGACTTCGCACGGGATCTTGATCGATAAATCATGATGTTTGCGAGAGATCAATTGTCGAGCGGTTTTATTCGTACTAGAGTCCACGGACTACCTATCTTAGGCCACAATCCTCCTTCTCCTGGTAGTATCGGGATCATCTTTATGCGAGTCTGCGGGCATCTCTCGTGAGTGCGATCACATCTAGGACATCGATCACCCTCATGAACATCGAAATCTTGCTCGTTCGGGAAGTTACCGTCATTTGTACGAGCACCGGAGGGTGTCGGCAGAATCATCCTCGAACATTGCGTGGAGAGCGATTAGGATTTGTATGGAGGGCAAAGTCACGCTAGGTCTTTGCTAAGCGGCTGGCGATGATCGAGCCCTCCGGTTCAATGTGTTGTCGAAAGATAATGCCTCATGAGTCGAAGCAATTCCTACCAAGAAGTGGAATTCGAGTTATAATCGTCTCTAGTTAAAGTCGTATTCTTGAATGTATGGCGGACTCTCAATTGCAGTGTTCAACCATGCCTCGGGCAAAGGTAACCACACAATGACGGCTAGCGAGAATTTTTCGAGCCCCGAATTGTATGTTCAGGACTTCGGAAGGTAGTTTGTTGTCCTTGGGCGGGCTTGCATGCTCAAAGGTGGGGCCACACAACATTGAGCCTATCGCGCCAAGATGTTGGTCGTGGTCGTTTGGACCCTTCCCCGTGAGTCGACTCCCCATCTAGGCAAAGTGGCGCCGGGAGGCGTCGACGATAGTGTGTCCTCCCCGTGTGTCCTTGGTGTAGCTCGGTATACCTTACATCCGGACTAGACACTCCCTACTTTTCATTTTTAAAAATATGCATATTGAATTGTTGCACCCCTTAGCTCGGTATGACGAGCCAAAAGCATTTAGGCATCACTCATAGCTTAAATTTAATCGTCGATGAAAACTATTATTTGACAATTGCCATAGAAGGAAATAATAATAATAAAAAAAGAAACTCACAACTTGAGAACTGTTAGACGATATGGCTAGGTCTAGAATATTTTTATTGATGAATAATTGAGAATGTTGCTTAATGATGTTATTTGTAACGTATGTGTGTAGACTTATCTCGGTTAAGTTGGGAAGAAATTGTGCCGAGAAATGGTCTCTCAATCTCCCCCTTGATGAGTATATTGACAATCACCGAAAAAGCATAAGATGAGTTTGAGTTTAAAGTCAACCAAGGTCTAAACAAGAGAAGTTAAGCTCAAGACCATGTTGACAAAAGAGAAAGACTTGAGATGAGATGAAAGAGCAATTTTCGCACAAAACTCAAGGCTTTTCTCGTAAGGCTTTTCTCTCCAAAATTCTCCCCCTTTGGCAATAAAATCATCAAGATGTAGAAAAGGGAGGAAAAGACTATATGAGGTTCATTTTAAGCATTAGGAGCCATGTAGATTATCCTAAATGACTATTTAAGTATTACACCAAGCCATAACACAGAAGAATGCTATCAAGATCATGACAATTGATGTATAGAAAAGCTAAGTCAGAAAGTCCATAATTCTAATTAATGATCCAATTCTTTAGCAAGTCAAATAAACCAAGATTGAAGTCTAGCTAAAGATATCCAAGGATGATACAAGCCATGTCAAATAATCTAAGTTGAACCAAGAAGACTCATATCGAACAGTTTAGAGTGCTACCAGTTGAAGAAAGACTCATTTTATCCAGAACTTGGTCCTTTTAGTGATAAGCAATTTTAGCACATTTTTCTTTTTCTGAAAGCTCTTTATGGTTTTATCTTAGTAAAGCAAGCTATGGACTAGGTGCCATCCACAACTGCCTCCTAAGCTTCAACCAATTTTTCAAATCTTAGCCATGTGCTAGATCCCAAGCCTTATGCGACCACTCCAAGCAAGAGACTTAAGGAGGTGATCTTAGGTCATCCAAGGCTCCCCGAGTTCATGCCTAGTGCAATGGCAGCGATCTCATGAGAAAGATTTGGTGAGATCAGTTTTTTCGCACAAAGAGATCATTTTTGCTTTTGAAATTTTTAGACCAATGATTAAAGAGAAGTCAAGTTTCTTAACAAGCGACATAGCTTACTCAACAGTTCAATGGAGATTCAAGACTCAACTCGACCTACTTGACATGGCGAAAAACATAAAGGATAGCTTCAACAGATTAGTCTCAAGAGCTATTATGACAAGATTTTAATTCAAGTTTAGCATTTTTAATCACCTTAGCATGACAAAGACTAAGCTACACATAAAAAGTCATGATAGATCTAGCGGTTTAGCATAAATCATGGCAAGATGTAAAGCAGTGAAAGCAGATCATAAGGGATAATAAACAAGGCTCCATTTGATTATAATGCAATGCATGATGAAATGCACGAAAATCGATTCCCTTGAATGAGATGTATCTTTTAATTACGAGTTGAGTTATGTAATAATTAAGAACTGGAATAACCAGGATGAACTCCCCGAACCAAAAGAACAAAAGCGAGAATCGATAAGAGAAAGCAGAAAAAGCGATCCTTTAGAGCATAGAAAAGATATAGAAAACTATCGCTCAGACGGGTTCTTATCTACCCCATATGATTCTAGGACTATCAATTTGAACAACTCATACACCAAGGAGCAAACAACTGCCCTGTCTACCCAAGGGTGGCCCGACCCTGCTAGAACCTATAAGAAGTGAGTAAGCTCTACTTAGAGAGGAAGAGACGACTAATAAGCGACATCCTAGAAGCACAAGACAAGAAGTAGCGATCAAAGCAATGTGGCAAGAGAACCACTCTAACCTATCTTTGGAAGGACTTGACCAAATATTAAAAGAAATGCAACGAGAAAGGAGTAATAGTATAAATATAATATAATATTATACAGAGTAGCACATAGCTCCCCTCACAACAAATCGTAAGGACAAACCACCCCAAGCTCTCCAGTCAGAGTGAAAACCGAGAGTGTCCGGAGGCTTAGTGAAGATATCGATAGCTGGTGCTCACTCTCCTGGCCGGAGCACAATGTCACCCTTCTCTACATGGTCTCGAAGAAAGTGATATCGATGTCAATATGCTTGGTCCGTGAATGTTGCCTTTGGGTTCTTGGCAATGCAAATCGCGGACGTGTTATCACAAAAGAGTGGAACACGATCGATAGATAACCCAAAATCCTGCAGGTCGAGACCATCCAAAGCACTTAGCTCTGACAAAGAATCGGCTGCGAGAACGTGCTCGGCCTCTGCAGTGGGTGTGCAACACCGGATTGCTTCCTTGACGACCGGAGACAAGAGAAGTGCCAATGAATTGGCAAGTGCGAAGTGCTCTTCCTATCTATCCTCTGACCGGTAAATCGCATCGGAGAAGGCTCTAAGAGATAGACAAGAAGAGGAAGAGTACGGATACCATAGTCAATGGTAGCTCGAAGGTACCGAAGATGCGCTTCACCGCTGACGGTGAGATCTGCGAGGAGAAGCACAAACCGAGCACAAAGACACACGAGAAATGTATGTCCGGTCTCGAGGCCGTGAGGTACAAGAGAGAGCCAATCATGCTCTGAACTCCTTTTGGTCAGCAGGTTCGCCGTCTTCATGCGGATCAGAGCGGTTGTAGATGCCATCGGAGTTGATCTTGGCTTTCCATCATTCATGTCGAGCGCTTCAGAGGTCTCGAGTGTATTTGCCTTGATGAAGAAAAGTACCCTCCGAGTCTGTTTGATTTGGAAGCCAAGGAAGAAGCTCAACTCGCCCATCATGCTCATCTCGAATTCGAGCTCATAACATCGAAAACCGAGACACGAGTATGTGAGGAGCCGCCAAAGATGATGTCGTCCACATAGATGCGGACGAGCAAAAGATCAGTGCCAAGGCGGCGGATGAACAAGGTCTTGTCAATTTTACCCATCTCAAAACCATGACTCGTGAGATAGGACTTAAGTCTTTCATACCAAGCTCTGGAGAGCTGCTTGAGTCCATACAAAGCTTTGGAAAGCTTGTAGACATGGTTAGGGTATTTGGGGTTCTCGAAACCGGGAGGTACATCGACATAGACTTCTTCCTCAATAAGGCCATTGAGGAAGGCACTCTTGACATCCATCTGGTAAAGCTTGAAACCTTTAGAAGTGCAAAGGCAAGCGAGGATTCTAATGGCTTCAAGTCTAGCTCTGAGGGCAAAGGTCTCTTGAAATCTAGACCCTCAACTTGAGAATACCCCGAGCTACCGGCCTAGCCTTGTTTGAATGACTAACCCATCTTCACTTTGTTTGTTTTGAACACCCATTTGGTCCCAATGATATTGTGACCTTGAGGGGCTCAACAAGGGACCAGACCTTGTTTCTTTCAAAGTTTTCCAACTCCTCATGCATAGCGTTTGTTCAAGACTCGTCGGATAGAGCATGACAAACGTCTTTGGGCTCAAATGAGGCGACGAAGGCGAATGGAGACGAGAAAGAGACAAGCCGACTTTGGAGCGTGTGACACGCTCGAAGAGGTCTCCAATGATCGCTCTGAAGGATGGTCCTTTGAATGTGTCTTGGAGGTCCAGGTGAGATGAAGAAGTGGCCTCTACCTCATTAGCGGATGAGATAGGAGCAGAGCCACTAGCTTGGAAGAAGCGAAGGTAAGGTGATCTCCTCGAGTGCTTGTGGAAGAAGGCACCTCAAGAGGAGAAGGAAGAAGCTGGATCAGGTAGACAACCCTCATCTCCGTCTTCCTCTTCGTCCACAAAGATGGACTCAGACTGCTCTAGAGAACCTGAGATATCAGGCCTAGTCCCCGGACTGGCCTCATCGAAGGTCACTTCACAGGTTTCTATCATTTTACTAGTCTCACAGTTCCAGACTCTATAGGCACGAGAAGAAGTCGAGTAACCCAGAAAGATCCCATCACAAGATCGTGACTCGAACTTATCTAGGTTCCCAGACTTCAGAATAAAACACTTGCAACCAAACACACGAAAATGCGAGACGCTGGGTTTTCGCCCATATCTCAACTCATAAGAAGTGCGATGCAAGAGTGCCCGAAGAAAAACTCTGTTAGAAACATGACAAGCAGTAGCAATTGCCTCAGCCCAAAACTTCCTAGGTGTAGAGTACTCATCCAGCATCGTCTTGGCCATCTCGACCAAGGTACGGTTCTTCCTCTCCACAACGCCATTTTGTTGGGGGACGTATGGAGACGAGGCGGTGCTCTACACTGTCTCACCAAAAACTCTCAAAGTAGGAATTCTTGAACTCGGTGCCATTATCGGTCGAATTGCTCGTAATGCACCAGGAGCTCAACAGAAAGCCTACTAAAAGACCACGAAAAAGAGTAAGCGTCTCATCCTTGAGGCTAAGAAAAACACCCAAGAGTACCTCGAGAAGTCATCGACCACTACAAGAATATACCACTTCCCTCCTGCCGGCAGACTCGAGTGGACCAAGCGTATCCATATGGAGCGGTTGTCACAGTGCATCGATCATTATCCTTGTATTGAGAGTGAGAAGCGGCAACCATCTTGCCGTGCGGCATGGAGAGCAAACGGATCCTTGACCATCTTGAGTTTTGGCAAACCACGAATGAGATCGTGGCGTGACTCGTGTCGGATGATCAAAGCCTATATGACCTAGTCTCCTATGCCGAAAGTCAAGTCACGGGATTGAAGCAATTAAACAGGAGAGGATCACGGAAGACTCGGAAAAATCAGCACGAAAGATCCTCCCATATCGAGAAATCCATAAACTAGACTACAGAAGAATCAAGAATTTTGCAATTGTTTTCTTAAAGCTCACCTCGAAACCGTCATCGGTGGAGAGACCGAAAGCGATTATCTGCAGCTTACTTACTAAGGCAACATCTTTTAAAATAAAAGAATCATTAATGCTCATGTACCTTTAGCGATGGCGCCCTAAAAGAAGCATCTCGAAGGTGATCGTCTCATCACCTCGAGCACGGGCTAGGGAAGAAAACCAACGAGTCTCCGGTCATATGGCGAGAACACCCGAGTCTACAATCCAAACCTTTGCCTTCCCGGCCGGTGACCACGAGTCAAGCAGAGTAAAGTCTCGATCTTGGGGTGAATCAACGATGATTTGGGCACCCAATCTTGAGTAACACGTCGAATGGATGAAGTAGTCAAGCAAGACTGACCTCTATCTACCCTACGCTCTCTGTCGCTCAACAAGTCAGATGGTCTGAGTGCAGACCTGAAGCTGTTGCTGAATCCGACTGCTATGGAAGAGCGAGTCGAAATTCTGGCAACATGTTGATCACGCCGCGGGTAGCCATCTCGAAAGGGAAACCGAGATCTACCCTCAAAGCGATGGAAGTCACGATCAAAGGGAGCATGAGGACGAAAATCAGAAAACTCAGAAAAACCAAGTCCTCGATGCTGCCCTAAATCACCAGCTGTATCAAACCTAGACCTCATGTTGGTCTTAGGTGCACTCATGGTCTGGGGCTGACCATGAATGCGCCTAAAAGAATCAACATGGTCTCTACGCGCGATCTTGGCGCGCCTGAAGCAATGATCAACCAAATGTCCATCCTTCTGACAGAAGGTGCAATGATACTTCGCCTTCAGAGAGGCCGAAGCTGCAGGTGGAATCACCTTGCTGTCAGAGATCCTTTGAACAAAACCCGCTGATTTGAAATTGACTTTCTCAGTCCTGGGCTTAGTTTTGATCACACCTGGTGCTATGGTTCTAAGCACGACAGGTGGATGCTTCCTTATATCCTCATGAAAATCATATCCTAGACCTTGATTAAATTTACAAATCTTGGATTTGTCTAGAATGAGATTTAGCTTCTTCTTGCCTCCTACAAATTTCTCAAGAGTGTTCATAAGATACTGACACTCCTGAAAAAGAGAGGTGCAAGAAGAGCGAGGGGAAGAAGGGACGGCGAGAAGATAAGGGAGTAGAGGAAGAAGAACCAACAAACATAGGAAAGATTGGCTTGTGCATACAGTAGACTTTTGAGGGCAGTCCTATTGCTAGCAGATTGGTTCACGTTGCTAGGCGTCTCTACCAAACCCTTAGACTTCTTCCCAAGCACACACAATACAAGGTAAGATTGTGTTTCTAGAAAGTCCTTAGTTAGCTTCATACATTTTTCATCCAAGGCAACCAAATCACATTTTAGTTTATTACATTGATTGCATGGTGAGCTAACAAGGTCCTTAGAAGCATCTTGAGCCGTTTGTTATTGTGATCAATAATTTCTTAGGCCGCTGAGATCTGATTCTAGTTGTGATTAACTTAGGACGATTTAAGCAAGAAACAATAGGCTCTAGTAGCGCAGACTTGAAATTGACAAGTTTGTGATCCGCCTGCTTTAGGTTCATCTTGAGTTTATTACAATTTTCACAAGTCTCAGGCGGATCGAGCAACACGGTATAAAGACCTCTAAATGAATTGTCCTTAACCTCACATGAGGTGCAAGCGATAGCCTCAACGATAGTAGATGAAGGAGGTGCTACTCTACTCATCTCTAATTCAGAAGAAGGCTAATGTTCTCTACTTTAATCATGTCAAGTTCGGAGGACACAGATCATGCAAGGTCCTTAGTTTTTCCATGTCATCAAGCAAAGCACTGACATGTGTCACAATCATCACGGGAGGGAGCGGATGTAAGTAAAGAAAGCTCCGTGATAGTCTAGCTACTTCCTTCTCCAACTCAGCACACTTAGTCCTAGACTTAGCATGAAATCTACCTAGCTTAAGAAAAGCATCATTAATTTGGTCATAAGTGGGACTAACCTCATCGGAGTCGGAGTACGGCATTGTCGCTCGATTCGCCCGAGGGCCATGAAGCACATGCTTAGGAGAAGTTGCCGTCGTCCTTGGGATCATGATCGTCCTTCCCATCATCGTCCTCCACCCCTCCACCTCATTGGTGTCCGGTTAAATCGAGGCGGTGAGGACGCGATGGAACAACTTCTTTGCCTTCCCAAAGTTGTGGAACTTCTTCTTGCCTTGGTCAGGTGCTGAAGGCTTCGTGTTGCGGTTCTTGTCGATGTAGTCGTTCTTGCTCGGACCGCCATAGTCACCTTTGCCCTTCCCAAGCTTGGGACAGTTTGCTCGGATGTGGTTGGGGCCACCACACTCGAAACAAATCACAGGACCTCCTCTTTTACCATCCCTCCTCCTCTTGTAAGCATGGGAAAACTTCCGAGCTAGGAGGGCTAGCTGTTCATCCTCAAGTTGCTCTAACTGATCATCAGTTATGTCACAGAGTAGCTAGGAGAACCCGCAGTCGACTCGAAGAAGATCGAGGTGGGATCAGTGACTAAAGCCATCGACTGTGACTTCGACCTTCGAGAGACAATGTCAATCTCGTGAGTCTTGAGACGCGAGTAAAGCGCATCAAGAGTCAGGGTCGAGAGGTCCGTGCTATCTTTGATGGTAGTCACTTTCATCTCCCAAACACGAAGATCAAGTGCGAAAGCATCTGTCGGCGTTATCCGAGTCGGGGTATGTAAGACCGACCGCTCGGAGGTTGCTCAAAATCTTGTGAAAACGCGAAAAGCACTCGTCAAGAGATTCACCAGCAAGCATCTCAAATTTACTGTATTCACGCTTGAACTGGTCTTGTCGAACCGTCTTAATCTGGGTGGTGCCCTCATGGTATGCATCGAGGGTCACCCAGATGTCGTAAGTAGAAGTCAAATGAGAAATGCGATCAAACTCACTTCTACTCAAACCCTGAATGATGATGTTCCTAGCCTTAGCATTGGCCTCAACATCAGGCATGTTTCCCGCATTGATGTTTTCATCGGCAGGAACTGCAAATCTCACCTTCACCTTTCTCTAGATGGCATACCCCTAAGCCTGGATGTATGTTTCCATTCGGCTCTTCCAGAAGGGGTAATCCATGCCATCAAAGACTGGAGGCTTGGTGGAATACTTGTCCGTTGCCATGGCTCAATCGTAGGTTAAGATCTATAAAGAAGAGCTAGCAAGCTCTGATACCAATTGAAGGACCGAAATGGCAACAGAGGGGGGGTGAATGGTGCCTAAAAATTAATAACTCCCATTTACTGTATTTAATCAAGCCTACAAAAATCTCTTGAGATCTAAAGAAAGTAAATGAAGCAAAATCAAATAACAAAAACAAGCCTCGGGCTGTTCTTCTGGAAATCGGAAGCTTCGGCCAGTAAGGTGCGGAAGTTCGAAATCGAAGTTCGAAATTCGATCATGGAAGTTCCGCTTGCATGAGGTTCATTGTGTAAAATCTAAGCTCCGATTATCCCGAGAAGAACGAGCGCTCGGTTTTTCCCAAAAATCCAAACTACTTAATCTTGAATGCTCTTCTCAGGTCAAGTTTCACAGGACATCATCCTAAACACAATCTTGACCTTATGGAGAAGAATCGCAACCAAAGATTCAATAATCGAGCCAAAAACGGATTTCTTGAGGAAGGGGCAAGAAAGACTAAAACCCACAATAGACACGATTCTCAGATTCTTAGCTTATGAAACTTTGATGATAGATTAGCAATATCAAAACGACTCTAGATATCAAGTTTCACGCTATTTCATAAGACGAATCAAAAGATACCTCAAAACCCTAACTATTCAAGAGAAGAACAGAGAGAAGGAAGAGGACATAAACAAGTAATCAAAACTCGAGTTTCATTGATAGAAATCAAGCGCTTCTGAGATGGAAACACAGAGGAATGATTACAAGAGATTTCAGTTCATACTCTCCAACTCAACAAACTCTCAAAAAGCAAAACAAAACCTTTTGGTGGAGCTAACCCTAATTTCCTCTCTCAAGGTCTAACCCTAACAACAGGGGTTGAGCTCTATTTATAGCCTTTGCTTAATGGGCCTCCAACCCATTAAGCCCGCTATACCCGAACGGAACCGCCTCCACTTGTGCGCTTTGCGAAATCCCGTTCGCCCCTTTGCGCACCTTCCGAAGCCTCCCGACGCCTTGCCGCCCTTGACACGCAACCACCTCAAGATTCACGCCGTCTTCGACACATCGACCGTTCGACCTCAGCGCCGCTGCGCTTAGTCCGATCACCTCGTGTCTCGCCACGACTTCGTCTCGATGTCCTGCAGTCAACACAGACAAAAACACATCACATAGCATTGCACAATATCATAGCATCAACTTTTGTATAAGACTCAAACTCATACAGAATCAAAATCACAAAATATCCTTCTCGCGCGAGCTCGACACAATCGGAAGTTCCGCGACTTTACCTTGCGGAAGTTCCGACACGAACGTCCGCACTTGTCGATTATCGGAAGTTCCGCGCTTAACACTGCGGAACTTCCGATCTTCGGAACATCCGCCTTTCCAGATTTTCAAAACGATTACCATCTCAGAGGAACACTCAATGTCAGTATTATCGGACACTCCGCTACCCCTTGTGCGGAAGTTCCGATTTCCTTCAGCCGAACTCAAAACCCTGGTAAATCGGAAGTTCCTATTTCCAACGCCGGTAGTTTCGATTATCGGAACTTCCGCTCCATACACAATGTAGTTCCGATTTCCACGAAAGACCGTAAAGCAGTCCATACCGAAAAACTCAACTCTCAACCTATTCAACCACGATGTCAAATACTCATCACTCAGAGTGGAGGACCTCTCACATGGTCTCTCAGTATTAAGTGAGCTTCGATCTGCGCCGGGTTGTTAAACATTTTCATATTACTGCAATCAATGCATGGACAATACATAAATTTTATCCCTTTCTTCAACATATCCTGCTCGGCGGCTCTTCTCAAAGCCAACACGCCATTAATATACTCTTCACTCACAAGGTTCTCAACGTACATCCAGTCTCGATCCATCTAAACGTATAAACATAACAAATTAATTAGTGTTAAATTATATTAATAAACCACAAGTACCCTAACTATTAACCAAACATACTAAAATTTATTAGTGATTAACCTAGAGCAAATATAAAGGATTATGTACATATTGTTACTCTCAGAGCTCACAACGAATATAAAGGATATTCATGCATCGAATAGGATTTACATCTACCACTATCCCTAACATAACAATTTTATATCGACATACATGCGTGCATAATAGATTTTTCAAAAAGAAATATAATAAGTAAAATAGTACGATTGAAGTCTAATAAAAAAGAGTTGAACTCATTGAGGTTTACGCTTTCCAATTACGGAAACGTATTTCCACATAACTAAAAGTGCATTTCTTTATTTTCATCTGGATTTCATTAATCTGACATGTGGAGTCCACATGTCAGTGACTCATCTATTAATAAAGTTTTGACTCATCTAATAGAGACTTAATTAACTCAACTACTCTAATCATTACTATGTCCTAATCAACCCTGATTTGGTCTTAATGATCAGAGTTGGTGCTACACCGGAGAAGAGCGGTAGAGCTCCTCGAGCTTGAGGTGGTTTTCGCGTTTAAGCCTAACTGGGGTAGGTGAGTGAGTGTATCATATTCAAGATGCTATTGTGATGCTGTCGCTAGTAGCAAGACCAAAGGTCACCGGAGCAGCGGCGGCATGGTTGCCCAGGGTGACGCCATTATCGGCTAACTTGAAACCTAAGCTATGATAGCTAATCCTCTAATCTAACGCATGCTTAAGCTTCAATGAACTACTAGGAGCTCACCCGAGGCTTTGGAGACACTAGAGGATGACTAGAGCAGCTTGACAACTTTGAGCAGCGGCGGCGCGAAGGAGGCTCCCGTTGACAGCATGCTACGACGATGAAAATGCTACAAGAAGGTGCGCATTAGCTTCCAAGCATCCTAAGGAGGGTAGAGACCGAAGGAATCATCAGGGAACTCACAGAGTCAGCCGCTAGCTAGAAAATGGCTATGGCGGCCGAAAATGGGGAAGAAGGTTGAATCAGAAGAACCTCTGCGATCGAAGCTTCATTAACAGAGGGGAAAGCATCAGTGAGGTTTAAGAAATTACTTGACACGAAAAAAAGAGATCCAAACTCACCAGACTGCCTGAACAAGGAAGTCTAGAGAAAAAGAGAGGCGTCGAAGCTCACAAGACTTCCTGAACGAGGAAGTCCAGAAATAATGTGCTGGAGATGTATCACAGACGGTTCTAACGAAGAACCGTCTGTGATACTCCTACTATCACAGACGGTTCTAACCAAGAACCGTCTGTGATACTCACATTATCACAGACGGTTCTTGGTTAGAACCGTCTGTGATACTATCACTATCACAAATGGTTATACAAAACCATCTGTGATAGTTAATATCCTGCACGGTTTGTCTTGGGCTATGCGTGATTATTTTATCATAGACGGTTCGAGAGAACCGTCTGTGATGAGGCATCTTTTATGACCTGTTTTGTAGTAGTGTATAAAGCTATCCTGTCAAGGCTTGCAGGAATACTATTTGCATACATTTCCCTACAACTTGCTAATTACTTTATGCACTCACGGTTTTGCGTCATTTGTTGATCAGTCACCAAAGAAGAACTAGCGAACACCGAGTTCTGCGAGGAGTACTTCGAAGACTATGCAAACTAGGCCGCGTTCTCCACTCAATTGCTTGTGGGCATGTTGGATGGCTACAACGAGATATTTTGGTTCCACTGCAGGTTTACTCTGTTGGTCTTTATCTTTGCGTGGCAAACTCTAGAAAACTTGACCATAAGATCCTTTTTGTTACTAAGTAATATTGATTTATCTGCTTCTTAGATGTTTCGTTGTATGGATATGCTTCTTAGCTCGGAAATCAGTTTAGGCATCACTTATAGCATAAATATAATTGTCGATGAAAACTGTTATTTGACAATTGCCATAGAAGGAAAAAAAAGAAACACGCAACTCGAGAACTCAACACAGTTTAATATGATAACTAGCAATAACCTGCAAAAGTTCATTCTACAATCGGTATGCATATCTACGTAAAGACTTTTTCAACACACAAGGTCTTTTTTTCTTGAAATGGCACCACAGAAGGTCTCGACATGAAAGCAAAGAATATTATAGGTGGACTTCGCACAGGATGCTGATCAGTAAATCATGATGTTTGCAGAGATCAATTGTCGAGCAGTTTTCGACTGGTACTAGAGTCCACCAGACTACCTATCTTAGGCCACAATCCTCCTTCTCCTGGTAGTATCGGGATCATCTTTATCTGAGTCTGCCGGGGCATCTCTCAGCGGAGTGCGATCACATCTAGGACATCGATCACCCTCATGAACATCGAAATCTTGCTCGTTGCCGGGGAAGTTACCGTCATTTGTACGAGCACCGGGAGGGTGTACGGCAGGAATCATCCTCAGAACATTGCGTGGAGAGCGATTAGGATTTGTATGGAGGGCAAAGTCCTGCTAGGTGCTGCTAGCGCTGCTGATGATCGAGCCCTCCTGGTTCAATGTGTTGTCGAAAGATAATACCTCATGAGTCGAAGCAATTCCTGCCAAGAAGTGGAATTCCGAGTTATAATCGTCTCTAGTTAAAGTCGTATTATTCGAATGTATGGCCAGACTAATTGCAGAGTGTTCAACCATGCCTCGGGCAAAGGTAACCACACAATGACGGCTAGCAGAATTTTTCTGAGCCCCAGAATTGTATGTTCCAGGACTTCCAGAAGGTAGTTTGCTGTCCTTGGACGGGCTTGCATGCTCAAAGGTGGGGCCTCACAACATTCAGAGCCTGTCGCCGCCAGTATTGGTCGTGGTCGTTTGGACCCTTCCCCTGTGAGAATTCTGACTCCCCATCTAGGCAAAGTGGCGCTGGGGAGAGCGTCGACGATAGTGTGTCCTCCTGCCGTGTGTCCTTGGTGTAGCTCGGTATACCTTACATCCGGACTAGACACTCCCTACTGTTTCTGTTTTAAAAAATATGCATATTGAATTGTTGCAGCCCTTAGCTCGGTATGACGAGCCAAAAGCAGTTTAGGCATCACTCATAGCTTAAATTTAATCGTCGATGAAAACTATTATTTGACAATTGCCATAGAAGGAAATAATAATAATAATAAAAGAAACTCACAACTTGAGAACTGTTAGACGATATGGCTAGGTCTAGAATATTTTTATTGATGAATAATTGATAATGTTGCTTAATGATGTTATTTGTAACGTATGTGTGTAGACTTATCTCGGTTAAGTTGGGAAGAAATTGTGCCGAGAAAAGATGGTGTTTTGGTCTTTGCATGTGCAGGATAACTCGGAGGCGATCATGGTTTACGGTAAGGACCGGGAGATATCTTGGTGCGAAGTTGCAGTTAGAAGACTACGACAGGTAACAATTTTGGTGTGTACAAAATTGGGATATTGAGATAAATTAAAAAATCCGTGTTAGAAAGGTATCGGATCCCTTGAATGTTGGGATTGTATAGATTTTTGTGACTCTGTAGATAAGGCCACGTTTTGGTTTTTTTGGTGGGAGTTATCACCAGAAAAACGTGATCGGCGGGATCCCGTGAGTTCTGTTCGTGCGTGAAATCAAAGAAGAAACAGTAGGTGCCGCCGTGTGTTTTTGGCCTAGCGTGACGTGTGGTTTTCTTGGCTGTCGTTGTCATCAAGTTCTGTGGAAGAAAAGACATTTTTGCATCGAGTTGTTTGGTGTGTAATCTCCAGAAGAAAAACGCATGTGGGTGACACGGCAAAAGAAAACTGTCCGTAGGGAGTGGTGACTCTGTCGGCGTTGAGTTAATCCAGAAAAACAGCTGCAGGTGTTTGGTGATTCTTCTGGTACCAACTGTTGGTTTTTGGATGCGAAAAATCTTTAACAATCATTAATTCCTCTGATTTGCTATTGACGATGCTACAACACGGCTTCATCTGATAGCTAGCAATAACCTGCAAATGCTCAGTCTAAAATCTGAATGCATGTCCACATAAAGACTTTAGCAATAACCTGCAAATGCTCAGTCTAAAATCTGAATGCATGTCCACATAAAGACCTTTTCAACACAGATGGTCTTCTTTTTTTTCTCTTGAAATGGCATAAGAGAAGGTCTCGACACGAAAGAGAAGAATATTATAGGAGGACTTTGCCATAAGATGCTGATCAGTAAATCATGACGTGTGGAGAGGTCAATTATCGGCAAATTAAAATACTGATAATTGACAAAGTCAATTAAATGGCTCCATCATCTCTAAGTATCTAACAACCACGGATCCAAATATCAGCCAAAAATCGGTGAAACCAAATTTACCGGTGGGGCGGTAGGAATATAAACCATCTCCCAAAAAACCGGTTTTGATCAATTTTGTCCAAAAAAATCGAATTTGCTTGAATTTTGTTTGAATGTGATTTTTTAAACATTTTAAATTCAAAAATTTCAATTTTTTTGAAAATTTCAGCTGACATTTTCTAATTTTCGGCCTTACCAGCCACCCCGGTAAAAAAAAATCCCTGCTAACAGCTGCGGAAAGTCATCACCACTTAGCTCATCAAATAAGATAGAACAATTCAACTTAAGTGATACTTAAAAATGTCTTGACAGTCTTTTCCTTGCTGCTAGATAATGTAGAGGACTAGAAGGAAATGATCAAAATATTATTTCTAAATGTGTCTGTGTGCTGTCTGCAGTCTTGACATTTTTTTCCAAGGGTAGATGAGCTATCACTTGGTATAAATAGGAAGGCAGCTGCATGGGAAGTACACACCACCAGAGTAAGTACCTTGGTTGCAACAGTTTAGGATGGGCGAGCTTTCAAAGCAACAAGTGATGTCTTTAGTGCTGCTGTTTCTTGTCCATTTCGCGCTGCAACTGCAATCGTCGAATGGGATCCACAGTGAACCAAGACAGGTAAGCCGTTTCCATCTTCATCTTGCTAATGCTTACCAAATGGTATATACTCTGGAATAGTAAATCAACACTGCTATTCTTCATGAAAGTGCAAGTATATAAACTGTAAATTTGCATCCGGAATGATGGAAAAAAAATATTACTTATTTTGTTCCAATATAGGTGTATGCTACGTTACACCTCTTTTAAAAATGTCTGTGATTCTTAAAGCAAAGTAGTTAATGTTAGGTGTGGCAAATATTCATATCTAAAAAAATAAATCAAATCAAAGATGTCACTATCTAATATTGAAGTGTATGTGAATACCTAATCTTAAATTTGTTTTATTTTTAATAGTTTGGTACATATTTGTCATCACTTAACATTAACTATTTTACTTTGAAATTTGTATTTTTTTTTCTAAAAGAGGTGTACCGAAGCAAATCCAATATAAACAAACATACTTTTTAAGATGAATCTACCAATAGTATCTACATACCTTTTTTTTTCTTCTTCCCTTGCGCACTGAAAACACCTTTTCCACCTTCAACCACTCATCCTACACTTTTTTTGTTGGGAAATGGAGAGAGTAATATTTAAGTTCTTAGGTTACAGACAAAATGACTGCCCCCAACACATTTCCATTCCTCTGTTGTTTTTTCCATCATCAAAAATAAAAATTAAGTTACGTCCTTATCTGGGGAATCATAGCATGGTTCTTGACAGAAAAAACCTGGGTTTCATGATCTATTTCTCAGTGCGAAAAGGGAGTTAAATTTATTTGAATAGACGTCTTCGGCACAGCTATTCCTTGTATTGGATAGTTTAAATTTTCAGTAAGGCTGCAACTTTAAGCTTAATCTCAAACTCTCCCAAAGCAGCTGACCCAAATGATTGATGCGTTTGTATTTACAGTTATACATCGTCTACCTTGGGGAGAGACAACATCAAGATGCTGATCTTGTCAGCGCTTCACATCACGACATGCTCGCTTCCATTCTTGGCAGGTAATTTAAACGCAACAAAAAAAACGAAGCTGTTCTAAACTTGCAATCTATTATTGGACATAATATTATATCATCTTTATATCGTGATTTAATTACCCGGATTGATGTATAGTTACATATGGTATTTGAAGGAAGGAGGAGGCTCTTGAGTCGATTGTCTACAGTTACAGACATGGCTTTTCTGGCTTTTCAGCAATGCTTACAGAATCACAAGCTAGAAAGATAGCGGGTAATTCACTCATTAATAAGCACTGCACAATATATGTTTTTTTAATCATCATTGTAAATAATTCATCGTTGTTTTTGGCAGCGTTGCCTGGTGTGGTTAGTGTGACGAAGAACCAAGTCTACCGCGCACATACAACTCGAAGCTGGGACTTAGTGGGACTGGACTATATGCAGCCAAATGGACTACTTGCAAAAGCTAAAAATGGAGAGGACATCATTGTTGGTGTCATTGACTCAGGTTACTACCTGCTTCATTCTCTTTTAATTCTTGTTTTTGTCGGACCCGGATTATCTAATCCAGAATCCTCTGTGAAATCACCGTGCTACTCCTTGTTTCAGTAGGTAGCGCTCACAGTACACATTGCTGATTCATTTCATACTTCGCAGACCAAACCAGTCTTAATATTACAACCTCAGAGTTAAATAGACCACGTCGGGTCGAGTTTACAAAAGATGGCCGATCAGGCCAAATAAGTTCATTACATAACATAGAGAAACAAGCGCGGAAGTAAAATGGGCAACACGACTCCCCGCAGGTAAGCGACTGCGGCACCTTGTGTACCACCGATATTATCCAAGGACTTGGGGAATTTTCTTGAAATTGAAACCGGTTGTTCTTGATTTACAGAAAATGGATGTTACAAACCTACCCACCTTAAAAAGAATCTCGACCCCGAGATTCGAGCTAATCCGAAAACAGGTAGGGGTAGTCTAGCTTCAGTTGGTCTTCACGCTCCCAAGTGGCTTCTCGCTCTGAATGATTTCTCCATTGAACCTTGCAAAGACGAATGATTTGACGCCTTGTTTGCTTCTCCACAACGTCGAGGATCTTGATTGGGTGCTCGGATATGACAAGTCCTTCCGAGTGTGATGGTTTCTACCGGGCTTGCTCTTTAGGCACTCGGAGACACTTCTTGAGTGAGAGGCGTGGAATACGTTGTGAGCGTCGGCAGGACTTTGGGTAGCTTCAATTGGTAGGCTACTTCTCCACGCCAGCGGTGATTGGATACGGACCTATGTACCTTGGTGCAAGCTTTCCTTTCACCTTAAATCTTTGCATTCCTCGAAGGGGTGATACTTTAAGATACACATGATCTCCAACTTCGAAGGTTAGCTCTCTGCGACGATTGTCGGCATAACTCTTCCGTGCGGATCGGCGGCTTGTAGACGATCTCGATCGGTCGAACTTTCTCTTCTGCTTGCTTGAGGGTATCTCGGTCCAAAGATATACCCTTCTCCGATTTCGACCAATGCAGAGGGTTCTGTATTTTCTCCCATAGAGTGCCTCAAATGGGGACATCTTGGACTTGACTGGTAACTATTGTTGTAGGAAAACTCGCATAGGGTAGGCATCTTTCCCAATCCACAGCAAACTCTAAGGCACAGGCTCGGAGCATATCTTCTAAAATCTGATTTATCCTTTCGGTCTGTCCATCCGTCTGGGGATGATATGCAGTGCTCAAGTTTAGGTGGGTTCCAAGGGCATCATGCAGGCTAGCCCAAAAATGCGAGGTAAATTGAGATCCTCGATCCGAGACTATCCTCTTGGGAACTCCGTGTAAACACACGATACGAGTCATATACAACTCAGCCAATTTGTCACCCTTGTACGTAGTCTTCACAGGGATAAAGTGGGCGACTTTCGTCAATCTGTCAACTATAACCCATATGGAATCATATCCAGACTTGGTTCGAGGTAACCCGGTGATGAAATCCATTCCAATCTCTTCCCACTTCCATTGAGGGATTTGCAATGGGTGAAGCAATCCTGCAGGCCTCTGGTGTTCAGCTTTGATTCGTTGGCACACATCACAACAAGCTACAAACTCGGCGATGTCTCTCTTCATTCTCGACCACCAGTAGAGAATCTTCAAGTCTTGATACATCTTAGTGCTGCTTGGGTGCAGGGTATAAGCTGAACTATGGGCTTCTTTCAGTATCAAATCTTTAAGTTCCTTCTGGTGGGGAACAAATAGGCGTTTCCCATACCATAGGATTCCTTGTTGGTCTTCTACCATCTTAGGGGCTTTCCCCTTGGCCATGAGGCTTTTAAATTTCTGGACTCCTGGATGTCCTTCTTGGGCGGCCTTGATCTGCTCTTCTAAGGTTGGCTGAACCTCCATTCTTCGCTATGGTGCCGCTCTACTATCTCGAGGTTAAGCGTTTCTAATTCCTTATAGAGCTCAGGTTGTGATTCTTGAATCATGACATTATTGTAATAGGCCTTGCAGCTTAATACATCGGCTACTACATTAGCTTTCCCAGGATGATAGTGTACATCCAAGTCATAATCTTTGATCAATTCCAGCCACCTTCTCTGACGGAGGTTCAGATCGGTTTGGGTGAAGATGTACTTGAGACTCTTGTGATCTGTGAAGATGTTGCAATGATTTTCGATCAGGTAGTGGCGCCAAATCTTGTGGCATGCACCCGCCGCTAACTCTAAATCATGGGTTGGATAGTTATCTTCATGGGGACGGAGTTGTCCGGATGCATAGGCTACAACTTTTCCCTCTTGCATCAGCACGCATCCAAGTCCTTGGCGTGAAGCATCGTAATAGACTTCAAAGTCTTTGTGCATGTCCGGCAAGACTAACACTGGTGCAGTGGTTAGCCTCTTCTTTAACTCCTGTAAGCTCTTCTCACAAGTTCTGTCCACTCATATTTCTTTTCCTTCTTGAGCAGGTGGGTCATGGGTCTGGACAGCTTTGAGAACCCTTCTATGAAGCGTCGCTAGTATCCGGCCAATCCGAGAAAACTACGCACTTCAGTCACAGAAGTTGGTTCTTTACATTCCAAGACATCTTTTACCTTTGATGGGTCTACTGCAACTCCTCCTGCGGTTACAATATGTCCGAGGAAGCTGACCTCCTGGAGCCAAAACTCACACTTGCTGTATTTGGCATGCAGCTGATGCTCTTTGAGCTTCTCGATGACCAATCTCAGATGTTCAGCATGATCCTCATTGGTCTTGGAGTATATCAAAATATCGTTTATGAATACGACAACAAATTTATCCAAGTACTCTATGAATACCTTATTCATGAGGTTCATGCGGCTTCTGAAAGACCATCTTTCTCTTGCGGCTGATCTCCGTAGTCTTCCTTTCATTCTCCATCAGAAGAGCTTTGTTAACCAGGTGGTGGAAGCTGGGGTGGTCGTGAAGAATCAGCTGGCCTCTCATGTCTTCACGCATCCCTTCCACGAACCTGTCGATCTTCTCTTCCTCGTCGGCGACGTCCTGCGGGGCGTAGCGGGCGAGCTGATTGAACTTTGTCAGATATTCATTGACAGACATATGCCCTTGCTTAAGCGATCTGAACTCGCCCTTCTTTAACCTCATCATTCCGGCCGGTACGAAGTTGGTTCTGAAAGCTTTCTTGAAGTCATTCCATGAAATTGAATGCACGACTGGTTCTTCTGCGATGGCCATATGAGCTTGACAAACTCGCGATGGCGTGGTCTTGGGAGCTTTAGGGTGCCGCATCTCTCCTTGTGCTGCAGATTCTTCGTCGGCCACTGAGCCTTCGCCGCTGTGAGCAGCGAGATAGTTCTCCCACCAAGCAGCAGCTGCTCCCTTGAGCTGGTGAGTAGCGAAATCTACTTTATCCTCCTCCGAGCACCTAGCCAGGCGAAGCTTCTTTTCCGTATCCCCGAGCCGTCCCGCCTCTAAGGGTTCTGTGGCGGACGCAAAGGTAAGGGGTCTTGTCCTCAGGAAATCTGCCAATTTAGAGTGGCGACCGGCGGCTCCGGTCTGCTGGCTGGCAAGCAGTGCCTGAAGGATCTGCGTCTGTTGAAACATTACTTGCGCCATGGTTGGGTTAGCTGGCGGTGGAGGAGGCAGGTCTTGAACTTGTCCACGACCACGACCATGCCACGGCCAATTCGAAAGCACCACGATGTGGGGCGGCTCTTGAGTGACATCTCGAGAGAACAACCTAGGTTAGGACTAAAAGATATATATGAGGGTTCACTAGCCCTCTAAGGCACCCAGAAATCCATAAACCAAACGAGAAAAACAAACCATTGCCATACAAAGCCTTAAGGGCTACACTGCATTAATAATACGAGGTTAAGTGTTTACATGACTTATAAAATATAGCATATAGGCTATGCTAAGCCATGACACTGGTTACAACACATCGCCTACAAAAGGGGGAAACAGAGAAAGAGTGCTTGCAAACCAAAATACTACCTAGCAAGCACTACAACTACCCTGAAACTAAGCTCGACTACTCCTCCATCGGGAGCTGTCCACTGCCAATGGCGCTGCCACCCGGGGAGCGGGAGCGGCTCGGTGAGCTGGTGCGAGAGCGGTCGCTGCCGAGGCTAGGCGACGGGGAGCAGGAGCGCGAACGAGTGAGACGGCGCCTGCGGCTGGGTCCTTCAAGGTCAAAGGCAGGCGGGCTCCTTTGGGGCGAAGTAGCCGAACGATCATCCTGTTGCTGGAGGCGGCGTCTAGCTGAGGAGGAGGTGCTGGGTCGGAGCCTGTGGTCGCTGCAGTGATCCGGGCCAACTCCGCGAGGGCGGCATCCCTCTCGCGCCTCGTCTCGCGGTGGTTTTCACCTTCCCTGAACAGGTTGTTGCGGAGGGTGTCGGAGTGCTCGTAGCTGGAGGTGAGGAGCATCCGCAACTGGGTGACTTCGTCCTCGGCGGCGTTGAGGGACGCCGTCATAGCTTGGGTCAGTGTGCACAGTGCGCCCGGTGGCGTCGTCGTCGCTGGTGTCGGTGACCTCCGGGAAGCGCTCCCCCTCGAGAAGGTACGGGAAGTGACGGTAGGGCGAACACTGCAGGAGACCCCTGTGCATCCCGCACAGGTGAGCGGTGGCGAAGCGGGCAGCATCCTGAATGGCGTCCGCACAACTGGCTTGGGGTGCCAGGCCTGGAAGGTGTGAGCAGTGAACTCACCATCTCGTGCATAGAGGAAAACCTCCATGGTCCAAGACTCTCTGTCCAGGATATGGGTCGCTCGACCCATGAAGATGGGCGGACGGTAGTACCCCAAATACAGCATGAGCTGTCGGAGAATAGCCACGTACTGCCCAACTTCCTCTCCGTGGGAGAAAAAGTCCCAAGGGTCCGCGGATGATGGAGCAGCCATCTACAATTTTGAAACAAGAGGAAGAGTCAGTAAAACACAATGAAAGTAAGGCAAGTATAGAATGAAGAGTGGTGAGCAAAAGCAATAGGTACGCTATATTTTCCCAAAAATTTTCTTAAGTTTTCAAATACGACTCAAGTCCTTAGACTCGACCAGTCTAGCTAAGAATCCTACAGTCGTATGCTCTGATAACAGCTCTGTCGGACCTGGATTTCCTAATCTAGAAGCCTCTGTGAAATCACCGCGCTACTCCCTGGATCAATAGGTAGCGCTCACAGTACACATTGCTGATTCATTTCATACATCGCAGACCAAATCAGTCTTAATATTACAACATCAGAGTTAAATAGACCACGTCGGGTCGAGTTTACAAAAGAGGGCCAATTAGGTCAAATAAGTTCATTACATAACATAGAGAAACAAGCGTGGAAGCAAAATGGGCAACACGACTGCCCGCAGGCAAGCGACTGCGGCACCTTGTGTACCACCGATATTATCCAAGGACTTGGGGAATATTGGCTGTACACATGTGCCAGCGGAGCCATCTAGACTGTGGTGAGCCTTAGCCTACACAACTAACTACTCCTCGCCTTGGTCTTGACCATCGAGTCCTTGCTCCTCGTAGTAGGCGTAATCGTCCTGCTCGGAGGCTTCTGGGGTTTGGGGAAAGAGCGAGAGTGAGCACAACAACCGTGCTCATGAGCCAACTGTGAGATGCAATAATATACATGCAAGGCTAAACAAGGATGGCTCGGGTTCTTTTATTTGCGCACAGCAGTATTTGTAAATATCATAATTTCAAATTCCTATGACTTAGCATTTTAAACAAATTGCATTTTTTTGGGAAAGATAATTACAATAATAAATGACAGTAGAGGTTCCCCCCATCGGAGACTCTACAAATGCTTACTTTAATTGGAGCTACCTCCAAACATTTACCACACTGGATACGACAATCCAGCGAAAGTACCAAACCTCAGGCTAGATGAGCCGACCTGGTTTGTCATTCCACCCACCAAGATTTTTGAAATAGAACTACCTCAAGTTAAGTTCCCATGTCCGCCTATGACCGTAGGCGCGGCTGTTTAAACAGTTTTTGACTCTACAGAGTTGGTACACTGTACCCACAAGAGACAATCATACTCGTTACCCACATGATTAGTAGTCATGTAGTTGAGCGGACAAATCCACGATAACTTTCGAACTATCTTGCCCCTTCCGTCATCTCACCCACATGGGGTTACGCCCATATGTTGTGCGGGATGTTCACCTCAGCGACTGGAGTAGTTGAATGCGGAGTCAACCTACCCCTCAGCGACTGGCAAATTTCACCTTTCCTCGGTGTCCCTTTCAAGCCGGAGCACATCCTGCCACTTGCACAATCCCTCTCTCCGACCATGCGAGGCGACATTGAGTTTGATAATTTTACTAAGCCAAGTTACACTTTGCGGACTTGTGGTTGTACCTATTTTACACGGGAGGTCATGACAAGATTAAGTCCTTAATCCATCCGGGCGATTCATACCACATACCAACCACTCTCGTGCACGACGGCACCCACCACTCTTACCATCCGCCCAGATGTGGTATTAGCAAGTTTTAGGGTTTTGGAGAAGTGTAAAACAAATTAACTTAACCACTTCAGTCATCTACCCCAATGACTGGCCAAAACAAAATTTATGCATAAAGGATGATGATTGGGGTGGTTAGCACCCCGGTACTCAAGTAAGGCTAGCATGGCACTTGAGTACAGACTATAACTAGTAAGTTACCATATAATTACTAGGGTGACAAGGATCAGGGAATTCAATTATCAGGGACAAGGTATAATAATTACTTAATAATCAAGCTGGCATTTAGCTACCTTAGGACCATTTAACATACATTTGCATAAAAATTAAAGCATGCCGTTTGTTATTTTAAAGGAACATAATTTGAATAAAATGTAGGTTCAACATGGTCAAAGTGTTGACTCACCTAGGCCAAAGGTTGAAGAATCTAGGTATCCTTGAGCATGGTCGAAGTTGGGGTCACCGCTTCCGTACTCTACTCGGACGATCGCACCGGAAATAAAAGACAAGCAACAAGGCAAATAAATACAACATCCATAATAAATGAATTCAAATATAAATCAAACCAGTACCATAATATAGGTTTTGAAATTATAAATTTTTGGGCATAAGTTTCATATTTTTCGGAGTTATAATGTAAAAGATATGAATTTTTGAAACTTTAAAACGATTTTTCAGTAAAACCGAAAATCGGAAAACACGAAAATCCTCGCGACACGTGGCCTTCGGTCCACAAGATAAAGGTCGTGGACCGGGTCCACCGACGGCGCTGCAGACCACGCCGCACTAGCAAGTGGACCCCACTTACCCGGCCGCGCGTCGGCTGCCAGTTCTGAGCCCCTCGCCTCGTCTTCTCCCTCGCGCGGAGGAGGCGAGGGGGCGGTGGAGAAAAAGAGAGGGGGAGAAAGAGAGAGAGCGGGGGGAGGAAGAGGGAGCGGAAGCGCACGGCGGCGGCAGAGCGAGAGGGGGAAGGGAGCTGCGGCTCGGGCCGGAGGCGAGGAAGGAGCTGAGGCGGCGCGACCGGAGACGAGGCGGCGCCACGGGACAAGCGGAGGAGGAAGCGGCGGCCGGAGGCCAAGAAGGAGGCGGCGGTTCGGTGGAGGAAGATGAAGAGGCGGGGTCGAGAAGCTGAAGGGGCGGGCGGCTTAAATAGCGGCGGGGGATAGATGAGCGAAGGAGGTGACCTCGGGGGAAAGAGCCGGATGGCGGAGCTACAGAGGATGGGCACGGCGGGGCATGGGCGCGCTGCATGAGGGGGAGGCGTGGTTCAGCGCGTGGGGCAATGCCGGAAACGGCGGCCGCTCTGGAGAGGGGAGAGAGAGAGAGAAGGGGCGCGCAGCGCGGGGGCGGCGACCGAGGAGCAGACGACGAGGCCGAGGCGGAGCTCGCACGAGGTTGCGCGCCACATGGGATGGGGGCTCGTGGCGGCCGGAGCGAGGCGGGAGCCGAGTCACGGGCGCGGCCGGGAGGAAGACCAGCCGCGGGGCCCCAAGTCCAGTAAGAACCCTAAACCAAGCTCCAAAAAAAATTTGAAGTAGAAAATAGATCTTTGGGAATTTTTTGAAATTGAAACCGGTTGTTCTTGATTTACGAAAATGGATGTTACACTTTTGGATGTTGACACAGTCTCAATATACATCTTTGACCATTACTTGCTTGTAATTATATGTTAAACATAATTCATAAAAATACTAGTTATGTGCCCATGCGTTATAACGAAAAATTATTTTGGCATAGAATATGTTGTTCTGACTCACTAATATCCCTAGTATCATTCATAAGTTAAAACTTGAAGGGTTTAGTGCTTATTGTGAGTTAATCCGGACCGTTGGTTGATGGTTGCTCTGACGGACGTGATTGATGGTGGGAGAACGAACCGCCACCAATTGTTTCTTTTAAGTAGTACTAGTCCAATGCCCGTGCTTTGCTACGGATTAAAAAAATCATATCTCGTTAACCGTCGTTGTGCTCAAACCTACAATACAAGTAATCCGTCGGCAACCCATTCTTGGAAAGATCGATGGAATCTTTGGGCTTCTTGCACACCAGCTTGGCGCTTGGGGTGTGGGGAGTGGAGAGGAGGTTATGGGTGGCCAATCGCACGCACTGAGAGAAATCGAGAAAGAACAATATCCAACGGCTCACATCTCACGAAGAAAGATAGATCTAACGGATCACATCGCATTAGGGAGGACGGACTACCACCAATTCATTCTTTTAAGTAGTAGAGATAGATAATGGTATGTAATTACTTCTGTTGGAAAATCTACTGATATCATTTCTGTGTGACATGCTAAATACTGTTTATGTATTTTAGTGGACAAAGTTTTGAAAGGTTGATTGCACACATTTTAGGACAAGTAAAATAGAACGGGTACATGTTTAATTAATTAGTGCACGTTGATTTGAGTCTCTTGTGGTGAGTTCAAACCCAATAGCCAAAGGACTGACGGGAAATATTCTTGTTGCTAGGTGGAACACTAATTGTGCACATACTCTCCTCTCCGTCCACTCTGTTCTACCCCTATTCCGCTTCCTTATTCCTTCTCGTAAACTCCCTTGAGTCACAAATACATATTGTTTTAGATATTAACATAATCTCCTAAACACAACTTTAACCACTAATTAATTTATATTGTAATGTAATCATAACACCTATAAAATTATAATATTATAAAAATATTTTTCGAGACAAATCAACGTATCAAACCTAAATATTTAAAAAGATATCAATAATTTTTTTTTAAAATTTGACGGCACGTATCCCAAAACGATATGTATTTGTGACCGGAGGGAGTACCTTTTAGTTGTCTCCCCACAATTATTTACATTAAATCGCAAAAGAAGTAGCTTCGCGGGCAAGACAAGTGCAACCTAAAGATTTGACATTTCGTTGTCTTCTAAGTACATTCATACTTTTCAGGTATTTGGCCGGAATCGCCGAGCTTTGCTGATGACGGCTATGGCCCCCCTCCTCTAAAATGGAAGGGAACATGCCAATCCGGTACCTCATTCGGCCCCAACAACTGCAACCGGAAGCTTATCGGTGCACGGTGGTACGCCGATGATGTTGACAAAAGGCATCTCGACGGCGAGTTCTTGTCTCCAAGGGATGCCAACGGCCACGGCACCCACACTGCCTCAACAGCCGGCGGCAACATCGTCCACAACGTCAGCTTCCGCGGGCTGGCGGCCGGGACGGCCCGCGGCGGGGCACCTCGCGCCCGGATAGCCGTGTACAAGGCTCTCTGGGGTGCGTATCCGGGTCCAGCTAGGGGCTCCGATGCGGGCATATTGAAAGCAATTGACGACGCCATCCACGACGGCGTTGACGTCCTGTCGCTGTCCATCAGCGGCCCGAACGAGAATCCGGGCACGCTGCACGCCGTCGCGAACGGCATCACGGTCGTGTACTCAGCTGGAAACCAAGGACCTACTGCGCAAACGGTTAAGAACTCATCGCCATGGCTACTCACCGTTGGAGCAACCACGGTTGACCGACAATTCCCCACAGCTATCACTCTGGAGAGCAACCAGAAGCTTGTGGTACGTACGTAATCTTAATTGGTTGGTGTCATGGTGTGCATCGTCAAACATTTTTTACATGTTTGTTACAGGGGCAATCCTTGTTCGCGGCCATGGAAGGGGCCAATGACGACGATGAGTTCCATGAAGTTTTGCTCTTAGGGTACCGTAAGGACTTCCCATGCGACTTATCCTTCGTCAACAGCACCGACGCGGACATAGAGGGGGCGGTCGTCTTCTGCGTCACGCCCAACCCGCCTTCTATACTGCCCCCCTATGGATTGATCGCATCGGTACTGGCCAAAAATGGAGGCAAAGGACTCATATACACGAAGTATAGCACGGACCTCTTCCTCAGTTCCTATGAAACTGCATGCAAGTCGCTTCCATGTGTTGCCGTCGACTTCGAGATCTCCAACCAGATTTTGCAGTACTTCGAACAGTGAGTTTATGTATATAGATCACTCGTTAACTTCTTCCTTTTTTTATTGGGTTATATTTTTTAATGTTCTTGTTGGCTGTACATATCATCGTTTATTCTTCCTTAATTTCCTGGCTTCTGTTCATAGACATTTTCCTTTTCCTATCAAAAAAAAAAAAAACAGGAACACTAATAGCTCAAAAGTAAAGATATCTTTTGCTCGAACAACGATTGGAACCGAAGTTCCTGCACCTAAAATAGCAGCTTTCTCTTCCAGGGGGCCTAGCCCTGTCTATCCTGGGGTTCTCAAGGTAAGTAATTAAGCGTCTAATTATTAATCCTAATCTATCTTGCCTGCTCATTTCTCAATGCAACTAATGTTTTTATTTCACATATTCGAAATCATTTTTACTTGTTCTTTAGCCTTTCGCCAGCATTCCATCATTTATTTAGGACACTAATATATATATATATATATATATACTATGTCGTACTCTGAAATTAACAGCCCGATATTGCTGCACCTGGGGTTGCCATTTTAGCTGCTGCACCACAGATTCCTGTCTACAAAAATCTAGGTGTTTTCTACCATTTTGCATCTGGAACATCCATGTCTTGCCCTCATGTATCCGGGATCGTCGCCGTGCTCAAATCGCTGCATCCTGACTGGTCACCTGCTGCCCTAAAATCAGCACTCATGACAACCGGTAAATTTTAATCATGCCTCGTTTAGAATATGGTTTCATGAAATGGGCCCTAAGCCTTTCTTGTTGTACACATTATTGAGATTATTGTTGCGCCAATTAATAACAAGTCAATAACTGATTAATGTTTCAAAAATTTGTATCTTGCAGCTCTTACCACTGACAACAATGGGATCCCAATACAAGCCAATGGATATCGAGCAAAGATTGCCGATCCTTTTGACTACGGAGCAGGGTTTGTGAATCCGATCAAGGCAGCTGATCCAGGCCTCATATACGACATCAGTGCATCGGATTACCTCAACTTCTTCAACTGCATGGGAGGATTAGGTTCAAACGGCAACTGCACGACTCCTAAATCATCTTTACCAGACCTGAACCTCCCATCGATAGCGATTCCTAATCTGAAGATGTCTGATACTGTTGTGCGCACCGTCACCAACGTCGGCCAGCCGAATGCAGTGTACAAGGCCATCTTCCAGCCTCCCGCCGGCGTCGAGATGTCCGTGGAGCCGCCGGTGTTGGCATTCAGCACAGAGAGGAGTGTGCAGAGCTTCAAGGTCACCTTCAAGGCGACGCGAAAGATTCAGGGCGACTACACGTTTGGAAGCTTAGCATGGCACGATGGAGGTGATCATTGGGTTCGGATCCCAATTGCGGTTCGCATCATTATTGAAGAGTTCTATTCTAGCATCTCCTAAGTTATATATGCTCGGTCGGATACTGGCTAAAATAAAAGTTGGATGTATATGGAATGAACGATGCGTGTATTGATTTAAAAGTTGGATGTATATGGAATGAACGATTCGTTTGAATAATGGAGTTAGAACAATATTGCGAAAACTATATTGAAAACTTGACTTTCATATGCATGAAAATAAAGAAAATGGTATGTCGATCGACTGTGATATTTTTTTCTCTCTTGAAAGTTATGTCGAGAATACATACTTTCGGTGTCCTTTTGCGATCAGTGAACTGAAAAAACCTGCAAAATTCTATTTAGTTTTGTGAGTAGTTTAGTGTTTTTTCACGCTGGAACTCCATCATTGAAATATGTCTCCCGATGTTATTCAGCTATTCTTGACTAAATATGTCTCCAGATGTTATTCAGCTATTCTTAACAAATATTTTGGATTTTTCGGCAATAGTTGTGTGTGTCACCCATAGAATCCTCATGCCCTTTATTTATAGTCTAAACATTGAATCAGATTCTAACACAACATTAAATTCGACTCTAACATAACTCCTTACACTACTACACAAAACCTCATCACAGACGGTTCAGAACCGTCATTACAGACGGTTTTTGAACCGTCTGAATTTTTATGTCTGTGATAATAGGCCATTATCACAGACGGTTTTGAGCCGTCTGTGATCATGTTCAACATAGACGGTTTTTAGTAACAACCCGTCTGTGAAGGGTCACTATCACAGACGGTTTGAACTACAAACCGTCTGTGATACGCAACGTATCACAAACGCTTTCCACCCAGCACCATCGCGATACGCATTATATCACGAGCGGTTCTTTGTACAAACCGTCGTGATATAACCGTATCACTGATGGTTTCACTCAAACGATGCGTGATAGTTAACCTTCACAGACGGTTTTGTTGAAACCGCTCGTGCTAGTGCCGTTCTGACGATTCTTTACAAAAACCGTCTATGATAGTTCTTTATGCCTAATTACTAATTGTTGGATTTTCGGCTAGCCTCAGGAATTGCTAGCCATACCCTCTGAAAACTTACAAGCAAAAAGCAGCTACATCACAGATGAATCAATTAATTGTTGACAACTGAAAGTGATCATTTAACTCAAAATCAATTGCAAAAGAATATATCAAGTATTGTCAGTAGAGTTACAAATTGAATTACAACTACTGAAAGTGAATTACAATTAATATTGAATCACTCAAAGTGATTATTTAACTCAAAATCAATTGCAAAAGAATATATCAAGTATTGTCGGTAGAGTTACAAATTGAATTACAACTACTGAAAGTGAATTACAATTAATATTGAATCATTTTTTGGAAGGTCATTCATCGGTGTCGACGACATGAAACTCTCCGTCGGGGTTAACGATGTCCGTCTTGATAAAGCTGCAGAGCGCCCCTCGAACGTACGTGACCTCGTTCATGTCGAGTGCATTTAACTCTATATTCAAGACCTGTCGACAGCAGGAGTAAAGTAGTGTACGACCCAGGATTTCTTAATCCGGATTCCTCTGTGAAACCACTGTGCTATTCCCTGGATCAGTAGATAGCACTTCACAGGCACATTGCTGGATCAAACCATACATGGCGTAGAATCATTTCATTCATTAATTTGTACATCAGAGTTTACATAGACCGCTTTGGGCCAATTTTTACAATAAGGGCCGAACAGGCCAAATGAATACATTACAAAAGCTAGCGGAAGTAACAACGGAAGCAAAGGAGTGAGGGCACATCTTACCACAGGCAAGTGACTGGGGAACCCCTGTACGCCGATATTATCCGAAAACTTCGGACAATATAGGAGGTACACAAGAACCGACGGAGTCAGTTAGACTGAGGTGAGACTAGAATAGCTAGAGGCTAAATTACGCTTCAAAAGCTCCTGAGATTTCATACTTCCGGATCCTCGAAGTAGTCGTAGTCTTCAGGTTTTCCTACTTCTGAGGATTTAGGGGAAAAAGCGAGGATGAGCACTACTACCGTGCTCGCGAGCCAACACAACAGATGCAATAATATATATATATATATATATATATATATATATATATATATATATATATATATATATATATGCAAGGCTTAACAAGGATGGCTCGTGTTCTTTTATTTGCGTAAAGCAACATTTGTAAATACGGATATTAGAAAATCGTAACACTTAGCAGTTTAACCAAATTATATTTTTAAAGAGATTAATTGTGCAATGGTAAATAACAGCAGATGTTCCATCCATCGGAAACTCTACCTTATGCTTCATTTTAATTGGAGCTACCTCCATACAATAACAACCTTTGATACGACGATCCAAGGAAAAGTCACATCTCGGGCTCGGCGAAATGACACGGTTTTCACCACCCACAAAGGTTTTGAAATAGAACTAACTCCAGTTAAGTTCTCATGTCCGCCTTTGACCGTCGGCACGGCTGTTTAAACAGTGAGTTTATGTATATAGATCACTCGTTAACTTCTTCCTTTTTTTATTGGGTTATATTTTTTAATGTTCTTGTTGGCTGTACATATCATCGCTTCTTCCTTAATTTCCTGACTTCTGTTCATAGCCATTTTCCTTTTCCTATCAAAAAAAAAAAACAGGAACACTAATAGCTCAAAAGTAAAGATATCTTTTGCTCGAACAACGATTGGAACCGGAGTTCCTGCACCTAAAATAGCAGCTTTCTCTTCCAGGGGGCCTAGCCCCGTCTATCCTGGGGTTCTCAAGGTAAGTAATCAAGCGTGTAATTATTAATCCTAATCTATCTTGCCTGCTCATTTCTCAATGCAACTAATGTTTATATTTCACATATTCGAAATCATTTTTACTTGTTCTTTTGCCTTTGGCCAGCATTCCATCATTTATTTAGGGCACTAATATATATATACTATATATGTCGTACTCTGAAATTAACAGCCCGATATTGCTGCACCCGGGGTTGCCATTTTAGCTGCTGCACCACAGATTCCTGTCTACAAAAGTCTAGGTGCTTTCTACCATTTTTCCTCTGGAACATCCATGTCTTGCCCTCATGTATCCGGGATCGTCGCCGTGCTCAAATCGCTGCATCCTGACTGGTCGCCTGCTGCCTTCAAATGAGCACTCATGACAACTGGTAAATTTTAATTAGGCCTCTGTCGGACCCGGATTTTCTAATCCAGAATCCTCTGCGAATACACTGTGCTATTCCCTGGATCAGTAGATAGCACTCACAGATACATCACTGAATCATTTCATACAATGGCGTAAAACCATACCATTCATTAATTTAACACATCAGAGTTTACATAGACCGCATCGGGTCAAGTTTTACAATAAGGGCCGAACAGGCCAAATGATTACATCACAAAAGTAGCGGAAGCAACAACGGAAGCACAAAGGGTGAGGACACATCTCTCCACACGCAAGTGACTGGGGAAACCTCTGTACATCCGATATTACCCGAAAACTCAGATAATATAGGACGCACCTAGGTACCAGCGGAGTCAGCTAGACTGGGGCGAGACTAGAACAACTAAGAACTAAGCTACGCTTCAAGAACTCCAGGGTCTTCAGGCATCTGGTTCCTCGTAGTAGTTGTAAACTCCAAAATTTCCTGCTTCTGAGGGTTGGGGGAAAGAGCGAGAATGAGCACAACTACCGTTCTCGCGAGCCAACACACAGAATGCAATAATATACATGCAAGGCTTAACAAGGATGGCTCAGGTTCTTTTATTTGCTAAAGCAACATTTTTAATTATCATAAGTACAAAGTCCTATGACTTAGCATTTTAAACAAATTGCATTTTCATTAAAGAGAATAAGTGCAATTATTAAATAACAGCGAAGGTTACCTCCACCTTATGCTTAATTTTTTGATAACGGTTACGTCCACCGATTATCAACACTAGATAAGGCTACCCAGGAAAATCCAAAACAAGGGCCGGATGAGCCCATCACATTTCCATTCCACCCAGAAAGATTTTTGAAATTGAACTATCTCAGGTTAAGTTCCATATGCGCCTTTGACCAGAAAGGCGCACTGTTTAAGCAGTTTAGACTCTGCAGAGGTTGTATCTGTACCCACAAGAGATAATCATACTCGTTACTCCACATGATTCCTTAGTCATGTAGTTGAGCGATAAATCACGAAGAACGTTTCAAACTACCTTGCCCTTCCGTCATCTCACCCCTATGGCCAATTCCATAAGTTGTGCGGGATGCTTACCACAATGACTAGCAAAGCCGCCCAGCCACGATGACTAGCATAGTGATAACTTCACCTTTTGGTGTCCCATTCAAGCCAAAGATCGCCCCGCGCTTGCACACTTCTAACACCGGTTGTGGGATGACATTCGTGGTTCAATAGTTTTACTAGGCCAAGTTGCACTTTGCAGACTTGCGGTTGTACTTGTTTTACACAGAAGGTCATGACAAGATTAAGTCCTTAATTCATCTGGACGGTTCATACCACATACCAACCATTCTCGTGCTACGTCCGCACCCACCATTCTTTCCATCCGTCCAGATGGGTACTAGCAATTTGTTTAGGGTTTTGGGAAGGAAAACCAATTAACGCAACACATCAGTCATCTACATCTAATGACTGCCCAAAACCATTTTTCATATTTAAAGGATGATGATCGGGACATTTATTGTCCCGGTACTTAAGCAAGACTAGCATGTCGCTTAAGTACAACCTATACTAGTATTACCATATAATTACTAGGGTGACAAGGAATACTGGATTCAATTATCAAAGGATGGCTTAATAAGTAATTAATCAACAAATGTGTATTTAACTACCTTAAACTTTAACATATCAGTGTTTACAAAATTAAAGCATGCAACTTTGCTATTTTAAATAAACATAGTTTGCATAAAATGTAGGTTCGAATGATCAAAGCATTGACTACTTTGGGTCGATTATCGCGCCTTGATCTTACTCGGGGCCTTCTCTGCCAGGGTTTTGAATTCCCTGATCTTCGTCTTTATCCGAATCTTGATCCTGCTTGAGTCGCTGCTTCTTCTGGACTCCGACTCCTAATTACACGATACAAGCAAGAAAAACAAATAAATCCAAAGAACTTCCAGAAGACCAAATATAAACAAGGCACTTTGAATAAGTTTTGCGATGAATGAGCTGAAGAGACAAGACTCGGCGAGGCGGGGATGTTTGACAAGGTCAAACGATTAGCTGAGTACACGAGACAAGGCGGTGATACTCTGCCGAGGGAAAACAAGGGGGAAAACAAAGTCGAATGAACTATCTCAGGGATACTTCACTTCGGATGCCGCTGAACGGGCAAGATTAGGATACCGGATAATTCAACAAGACCGTAAATCATTTTATTAAAGACGACTTTTGAACAGGGATAAAAAGGAGATAAACAATATTTAGACCAATGAATACGGGATAGGATTACAAGATTATTATACCGGTTTTCAAAGTAAGCTGTCGAGATTAACAGGTTAATCCCGAATAGCCTTCCAAAATATTTTAAGAAAATGCCAGTTTATTTTAAAGCATTTTACACAACGCGGAAAATTTGAATAAATATGTTTTAACAAAAATAGACACGATTGCGGAGACGATTACGAAGGTCATTTGCATAACTTCGATTTCCCGAGATTTTGCAAATTACGCTTTTAATCGATAGCTCCCAACTAAAATTGAAATGGATAATTCTACTAGTACTTGTCAACCGACGAGTTAACCACTAACAACGGTTAATCGATTCAACGCAAGTCGTAGTATAATCATCGAGAGTAAATGTGTGGATATCGTGAGGATATGTGCACGATCTCAGGATGATGAGTCAATTGGCAATGGCTTTGTTGGTTTGCAAAATCTCGCGTTTTCGGGGTTTGCTTCTGTCTTTGTCGGACCACGGTGATCGGACCGGCGTTGGGGCGATCGGACCGCCGTGGGACGGATCGGGCTGGCGATGGTGGCGGTCGGACCGGCCTGACCTAAAATTGGATTTTGGAGCTAATCCAAAAATAGGTTGTGTAGGCAGGTGAGGGGAGTCTCCTGGATGTGGGTTCATCATTTTTGAAGCTCCCAGTCAAAAGTTCTATTGAGTTGAAAATTCCAGAAGGTTTCGGATTTTAAAGCTGGAATTTTGGCTAAGTCCTTTGGGGCGGTCCGACCGCCGTTGTGGGAGCGGTCCGACCGGCCGGATATCGGTCGCACCGGCCTTGTGGGGCGGTCAGACCGCCGATGACTTGGAGGTGAGCCAAGTTTGCATTGATGTGTTTTGATTGCGTTTCATGTTTGGTTATCAATGCTTTATTGATGTATATTGCATTGCGGAGCTAACGTGGGTCAAGTTGTGAAGAACTTGTTCCCGTAAACGGTTTGTTTGTCTATTACTGTGTAGGTGGCTTGCAGGTCAACGACGTCAACGGTGAGTGGATCGGGACTACGCTTGGAGAGCCGAGGTCCAGAACGATCATGGATACCGGGTGAGGTTGTGTGACTCAAGCATGGTGCAGGATGGGCAAGATGGATCGAACGGGTGGTTCGGGGCAGCTGGTTGGATCAAGCGGTGCGGATATCGGTGCGAGTCTCTGGGAGGTTCCGATGGGATTCGGACAAGAGAGGTTTGGCGTCGATGAGAACCGCTGATCAAACTACACGTGGTGAAGCAGGCGATTGCTTCAACAGATGTTGTATGTGGGTCCCATGTGTGAGTGGGCCCCAAATGTGAAACCCTAGTCCTCTCCTATAAATAGAAGGGGGGAGATGAAAAACCCCCTTGAGGCATTCATTTGGTTTCCCTTTTGCCTTTTCTAGGGTTAGGGTTTGGAGAGGAAGAGAGGGAGAGATTGTATGCTCCTTGGGTGAGCTCTTGTCCTCCTTGTTGGAGTGGCTTTGTAAGCATTTTGTGAGATCAATCAATCTTGTGATGCTTGCTTGTGAGATCATTTGTCTCCCCTTTTGTGTTCTTCTCTCATTTGAATGAATTTGGTGCTTCCTTGATTCAAGGGTTTATGCTTGGTCTCTTGACCCATTTTGTCTTGCTTTGATGTGTGCGAATACTCCTAGAATCATCTAGACCATCAATCCCCACAAGCAAGTCTTGAATCAAAGATTTTCATATTTCTAGGGTTTGTGCACTTCTTTGTTTAATCCTTGAGAGATCGATTCTGCGAAGTGGATCTGAAGGATCGTCGCTAGAAATAGGTCTCTAATATCATTAGGGAGGTGTGCTCGAAATTTGGTCAAGTTTCATTGGTCGAATCAAAAGTTGGATCAAATTTCGTTTTGGATTTGGGTTGGATTTTTCAGTACTGGACTCTACCGGTCCGACCGGTGTTTCAACGGCGGTCCGATCGCCGTATATTCGACCCACATTCTGCCGGGTCGAATCGTTGTCCACCGGTCCGACCGCCGCTTAGTTGCCGGTCGATCATTGGTTGAACGACGGTCAGACCGCCCTTGGTAGCCGGTCAGACCGCCTGTGCCCAGATCAACCCTTTGAGATTAAGTCTCCACATTTGTGTCATGTCGTTGTCGGGGTTTGTCGAATTCAGCACAAGGCTTCCGCTGTGTGCTTACTGATCTTCTTAGCTTTCATTGCTAAAGAAGTAAAGTTCGTGTTGAATTTGATTTAGGCGAGAAAGTTTTGAAAGCGCCTATTCACCCCCCCCTCAGTCGCCTTTCCGGACCTACAAAATGTTTTGGAAACGTTTTCGCCAAAATGGAAAAACTACTAGTTGATCGAGTAATACAAAACGATACAACACACAAATGCCATACAAAACACAATCGCTATTCAACATCTTCCAATACAAAAATCAATACACAAAACCTTCTCTCCAAAAACTCAACTACTGCTCCACGACTACCTGCACAGCATAAATAAAATATCCGCAATACCGACATACAAATCTCAATACACAAATCTTTGGAAGCCAACTTCGGGACGATCCAACTGCATACACAATATTCACTGCATACACAATTATTCATACACCGACAATTCAATCCAAATGCATACACAAAAATACACTGCATACACAAAACGAAGCTATTGCTACTCATCGCTCTCTGAACTTGCAGTAAATTGGCCGGTTCGACCGGGAAAGGCGATCGGACCGAGGGTGGGGAAGAGAGAACGGGGAATCGGGGGCGGCGCTGTTGCCGGCAACAGAGGCGGCCGGGAGCTGGGAGGCGGCGGCAGGCAGAGCGCACGGAGCAGAGACCGAGTGGCGGCGACGACGGCCGGAGGGAGAAGAGCGGAGAGGAGGAGCGACGGGCACGGGAGCTCACGGGTCGGCCGAGGCAGGGAAGCGGAGGAGACGGCCGGCGGGAGCGGAGGCGGCGCGGAGGGAGGCCCGGCCGAGGAGCGAGGAGAAGGAGGCCGAGCGGAGGGAGGTCTGGCGGGAGGGGGCGAAGGGAAGGGAAGAAGGCGGCGGAAGCCCGGCTTTATAGCCGGGAGAGAGAGAGGGAGGGAAAGCCGGCTGCGGTGATGGGGAAGAAGGGGAAAAGCCGCGGCGGTGCGGGGAAGACCGGCGACGTGGGTGGTGTCGGCGGACGGCGCGAGAAGCAAAGCCGCTTGGCCTGGTGAGCACCCAGGCGGGGGAGGAGAGAGAGGGCCCGGTGGAGGAGGACGCGGTCAAGGGCGATGGCGACGCATGGGGCGCGCGGTGTGAGGAGGAGGGGCCTGGGGCGGAGAACGAGAGAGGCGAGAGAGAGATGAGGGCGGCGGCGCGCTCGCGGGAGGAGAGCGGAGCGAGCGAGAGAGAAGAGGGGAGAGAGAGGCGCGTGCGGGAGGAGAGGGGAAGAAAAGGGGGCCGGACGCACGGGGTGGGCCGGCTGGGGAAAAGAAAAACGGCCCGGTTGGCCTGGGCCGACTGGGCCGGGAGGGTGGAAGAAAGAATGGGCCGGGAGAAATCCGGCCCAAGAAGAAGGAAAAGAAAGAAGTAAATAAAAATAAATAAAATGGGTTTTGAATTTGAAAAAAATAGATTCAAAGCAAATTTGAAAACCTGAAATTCGAATGAATATTTGAAACACAAACCCGAGCTTAATTGAAGCTAGGAGTTTTTGAACTTTAAACCAAAATTTTGAAATTCGAGTGAAAATCAAAAATCAAGATAATTAATATTTAATACCAAAAATGGGATGTTACAAAACCTACCCTCCTTAAACGGAATCTCGACCCCGAGATTCGGCTACCCAGATGAGATAGGGGGTGTACCTCTCATTACTTCCGAAGTTGCTAGGGCTAATTCAACGGTGACATGGTTGACCTGACCCTGGTTTTGGCTTGGCGTGGAAACAACTCTTGAGGCTTGCGAGGTTGGATGACTTTTGCTTGAAGCTGAAATCTGGCCTTGAGCTGGTGTGGCTTTGAAGTTGAACCTCACCGGGGTGACTGGTTGAGGGCATCTGTTGGCGAAATGTCCTTTTTCTCCACAGTTGAAACAGCGAAGATGAGCTATCGGATTGGCTGCTGCAGGCTGCTTGACGGGGTGAGGAGGGCGGAGAACAATCTCACTTCTTTCCTTCTCTACTGAGGTACTCTGGCACTTCGGTGCAATCTGGCTATTATCTTTCAAAGTCCGACATTGGTTAACTTTGCCATTTCCTTTTGCGATGAGTCTTGCAGTGGCTTGAAGACAGGTCCTTTGTAACTCGACGGCCTTGATCAGGACTGGACGCATGAAACAATCTTTGGGGCAGTGGTCTTGACCTTCGCAGAGAAAACACATGACTTTACTTATTGGGCACTCACCGGGCTGGTGATCCTTATCACAGTTGGGGCAGTTTACACAGCATTGGTCTGCCTGGTGTCCTTTTTCTCCACAACGTGTGCAAACTACTTGGTTCACAGGACAATCTTCTGGTTGATGGTGTTCCTCACATCTGGGACAGTAGGGAACTGGACACGAGTAGCAATAGTGTCCAAATTGTCCACATGTGAAACATGCTGCTCTTGCAACTTGTCTTAATGGAGGACATAATTGAGCGACATGTCCTGTCTTGCCACATTCCAAGCAAGCGATTGACGGGGCTTCTGAGTCTGGTAGTAGAACTTCAGCAGGTACAACTTACTTTCCGCTGGCACTCCTGATGAGTTCTTCGTTGTCAGGGTTGAGATTGGTAACCATGTAATTCTTTGCTGGTCCTTCAAGATTCTGCTGGGGACAACTGTTCATACGGTGTCCTAGGTTGCCGCAATGGAAACATTTGATCCTTTGACCTTGCTTCCTTTGGGGGCATCTCTTGGCAAAGTGCCCTTTTTCTCCACAGCTAAAGCAGTGAAGGTGGGCTACCGGGTTGAATGCTGCAGTTCGATCGGCGGAGCGAGGAGTACGGAAAATAATCCCACTGGAGCGCAAAGTTGGCATTGGGGCTCTTGGTGATTGGGCTGCTGACTGAGTGAATGATGAGCTGCCGAGAAATGCTGACCGCTGAGGATAGCTATCTTGTGATCCTTGCGCTGACAACTTCCTTTTACAACTGGCACCATTTCCTTGGTCTGCTGGCCTCTTTGGTGCCATCTGAGGAAAACAGCTCAGATAAGATCGAGAGGAGATATGTGAGGGTTCACTGGCCCTCTAGAGCACAACAAAAGAAACTCAAAATCCAAAGAGGAAGATCGATCAATTACAATACGAAGCCTAGAATGGCTGCATTATATTAAGGGGTTAAGTGTTTACATGACTCCGGAACACAGCATATAGGCTATGCTAAGTCACGACACAAGATACACACACATCATCTACAAAAGAAGGAAACAAAGAGTGCTTGCAACCAAAAGACTGCTAAAGCAAGCACTGCTAGCTAAACTAAGCTAACTACTCCCACATGGCGACGAAGACTTCGGGATCAGTCTCTCCTTCCTGGAGAGGCAGGCGGTAGTAGAAAGGTGCTTCTCGCAGAAGATCTAGGTGCATCTGGCTCAGGCGGTTGAAGGCGAAGCGGGCTGCGACTTGGACTGCTTCAGAACAACTACTCTGGGAGGTCTCGGGTCTGAAGGTGTGAGCGACGAACTCACCCTCTCTTGCATAGAGGAAAACCTCCATGGTCCATGACTCTTGGTCCAGGGTTTGAGTCTTTCGACCTCTGAAGATAGGCTTGCGGAAGTAATCCAGGTGATGCATCAATTGGTGGAGAATATCCACAAATTCAACGCCGCCTTCTCCATGAGAGCAAAAGTCCCACGGGGCATCAGACGACGGGGTTGCCATCTACAAATTTTGAAACAGGCAAGGGAATCAGACTAAGTACAAACTCAAGTGAAGTCAGGGGAAGTGAAGAACTAAGATAGATGAGTAAGAGCAATAAATACATTATATTTTGCCAAAGCTTTTCATAATTTTTGAAAATAGGACTCAAGTCCTTAGGCTCGACCAGTCTAGCTAAAGATCCTCTGATCATATGCTCGATACAGCTCTGCCGGACCGGATTTTCTAATCCGTAATCCTCTGCGAATACTTTGTGCTATTCCTCGGATCGAGAGATAGCACTCACGGATACATCATCGAATCATTTCATACAATGGCATAAAACCATACCATTCATTAATTTAACACATCAGAGTTTACATAGACCGCATCGGGTCAAGTTTTACAATAAGGGCCGAACAGGCCAAATGATTACATCACAAAAGTAGCGGAAGCAACAACGGAAGCACAAAGGGTGAGGACACATCTCTCCACAGCAAGTGGTCGGGAAACACATGTACATCCGATATTACCCAAAACTCGGATAATATAGGGCGCACCTAGGTACCATGAGTCGGCTAGATCAGGCGAGACTAGAACAACTAAGAACTAAGCTACGCTTCAAGAACTCTGTGGTCTTGAGCATCCGTTCCTCGTAGTAGTCGTAAACTCCAAAATTTCCTGCTTCTGAGGGTTGGGGGAAAGAGCGAGAATGAGCACAACTACCGTGCTCACGAGCCAACACACAGAATGCAATAATGTACATGCAAGGCTTAACAAGGATGGCTCAGGTTCTTTTATTTGCTAAAGCAACATTTTTAATTATCATAAGTACAAAGTCCTATGACTTAGCATTTTAAACAAATTGCATTTTCATTAAAGAGAATAAGTGCAATTATTAAATAACAGCGAAGGTTACCTCCACCTTATGCTTAATTTTTTGATAATGGTTACGTCCACCGATTATCAACACCGGATAAGGCTACCGGAAAATCCAAAACAAAAATTTGGATGAGCCCATCACATTTCCATTCCACCCACAAAGATTTTTGAAATAGAACTATCTCAGGTTAAGTTCCCATGTCTGCCTTTGACCGAAGGCGCGGCTGTTTAAACAGTTTAGACTCTGCAGAGGTTGTACACTGTACCCACAAGAGATAATCATACTCGTTACTCCACATGATTCCTTAGTCATGTAGTTGAGCGATAAATCACGAAGCGTTTCAAACTACCTTGCCCCTTCCGTCATCTCACCCCTATGGCCAATTCCATAAGTTGTGCAGGATGCTTACCACAATGACTAGCAAAACTGGCCCCGACCACAGTGACTAGCATAGCTGATAACTTCACCTTTTTCGGTGTCCCATTCAAGCCAACATACGTCCTGCCGCTTGCACACTTCTAACACCGGTTGTGGGATGACATTCAGGGTTCAATAGTTTTACTAGGCCAAGTTGCACTTTGCAGACTAGCGGTTGTACTTGTTTTACACAGGAGGTCATTACAAATTAAGTCCTTAATTCATCTGGACGGTTCATACCACATACCAATCATTCTCGTGCTACGTCCGCACCCACCATTCTTTCCATCCGTCCAGATGGGTACTAGCAATTTGTTTAGGGTTTTGGGAAGGAAAACCAATTAACGCAACACATCAGTCATCTACATCCAATGACTGCCCAAAACCATTTTTCATATTTAAAGGATGATGATCGGGACATTTATTGTCCCGGTACTTAAGCAAGACTAGCATGTCGCTTAAGTACAACCTATACTAGTATTACCATATAATTACTAGGGTGACAAGGAATACTGGATTCAATTATCAAAGGATGGCTTAATAAGTAATTAATCAACAAATGGGTATTTAACTACCTTAAACTTTAACATATCAGTGTTTACAAAATTAAAGCATGCAACTTTGCTATTTTAAATAAACATAGTTTGCATAAAATGTAGGTTCGGAATGATCAAAGCATTGACTAGCCTGGGTCAGATTATCGCGGCCTTGATCTTACTCAGGGCCTTCTCTGCCAGGGGTTTTGAATTCCGGGATCTTCGTCTTTTTCCGAATCTTGATCCTGCTTGAGTCGCTGCTTCTTCTGGACTCCGACTCCTAATTACACGATACAAGTAAGAACAACAAATAAATCCGAAGAACTTCCAGAAGACCAAATATAAACAAGGCACTTTGAATAAGTTTTGCGATGAACGAGCTGAAGAGACAAGACTCGGCGAGGCGGGGATGTTTGACAAGGTCAAACGATTAGCTGAGTACACGAGACAAGGCGGTGATACTCTGCCGAGGGAAAACAAGGGGGAAAACAAAGTCGAATGAAATATCTCAGGGATACTTCACTTCGGATGCCGCTGAACGGGCAAGATTAGGATACCGGATAATTCAACAAGACCGTAAATCATTTTATTAAAGACGACTTTTGAACAGGGATAAAAAGGAGATAAACAATATTTAGACCAATGAATACGGGATAGGATTACAAGATTATTATACCGGTTTTCAAAGTAAGCTGTCGAGATTAACAGGTTAATCCCGAATAGCCTTCCAAAATATTTTAAGAAAATGCCAGTTTATTTTAAAGCACTTTACACAACGCGGAAAATTTGAATAAATATGTTTTAACAAAAATAGACACGATTGCGGAGACGATTACGAAAGGTCATTTGCATAACTTCGATTTCCCGAGATTTTGTAAATTACGCTTTTAATCGATAGCTCCCAACTAAAATTGAAATGGATAATTCCACTAGTACTTGTAAATCGACGAGTTAACCACTAACAACGGTTAATCGATTCAACGCAAGTCGTAGTATAATCATCGAGAGTAAATGTTTTGGAAACGTTTTCGCCAAAATGGAAAAACTACTAGTTGATCGAGTAATACAAAACGATACAACACACAAATGCCATACAAAACACAATCGCTATTCAACATCTTCCAATACACAAATCAATACACAAAACCTTCTATCCAAAAACTCAACTACTGCTCCACGACTACCTGCACAGCATAAATAAAATATCCGCAATACCGACATACAAATCTCAATACACAAATCTTTGGAAGCCAACTTCGGGACGATCCAACTGCATACACAATATTCACTGCATACACAATTATTCATACACCGACAATTCAATCCAAATGCATACACAAAAATACACTGCATACACAAAAGCGAAGTCTTTGCTACTCTCATCGCCTATTTGAATCGCCTAGGGTTTGGCTTCTCACGAGGAGAGAAGAGAGAGAGAGAGAGAGACAGAGAGAGAGGAGAGCCGGGTTGGCGGTTCGGCCGGGAAGGCGATCGGACCGGGGTGGGGAAGAGAGAACGGGGAACTGGGGCGGCGTGGCGGCTGTTGCGGCAACAGGAGGCGGCCGGGTGAGCTGAGGAGGCGGCGTCCGGGGCGAGCCACGGAGCAGAGCCCGAGTGGCGGCGACGACGGCCGGAGGGAGAAGAGCGGAGAGGAGGAGCGACAGGCACGGGAGCTCACCGGGTCGGCCGAGCGGGAAGCAGAGGAGACGGCCGGCGCGGAGCGAGGCGGCCTTGGAGGAGACGCGCCGGAGGAGCGAGGAGAAGGAGGCCGGAGGAGGAGAGTCGCGCCGAGGGGGCGCGGAGGGAAGGGGAAGAAGGCGGAAGGCCCGGCTTTTATAGCCGAGAGAGAGAGAGGGAGGAAAAGCCGTGGTGGCGGATGGGGAAGAAGGGGGAAAAGCCGTCGGGGCGAGGGAAGACCGGCGCCACGTGGCGATGTCGGCGGACGGAGAGAAGCAAAGTGCCATGGCGCAGGCGGCGAGCACCCGAGGTGGGGAGGAGAGAGGGGCCCGGTGGAGGAGGACGGGTCGCTGGCGATGGCGACGGCTGGGCGCGTGTGGCGCGCGGGAGGAGGGGCCCGGGGCAGAGAACGAGAGAGGCGAGAGAGAGATGAGGGCGGCGGCGCGGTCGCGGGAGGAGAGCGGAGCGAGCGAGAGAGAAGAGGGGAGAGAGAGGCGCGTGCGGGAGGAGAGGGGAAGAAAAGGGGGCCGGGCGCACGGGTGGGCAGGTGGGAAGAAAACGGCCGTTGGCTGGGCGCCCAGGCCGGGAGGGGAAGAAAGAATGGGCCGGGAGAAATCCGGCCCAAGAAGAAGGAAAAGAAAGAAGTAAATAAAAATAAATAAAATGGGTTTTGAATTTGAAAAAAATAGATTCAAAGCAAATTTGAAAACCTGAAATTCGAATGAATATTTGAAACACAAACCCGAGCTTAATTGAAGCTAGGAGTTTTGAACTTTAAACCAAAATTTTGAAATTGAGTGAAAATCAAAAATCAAGATAATTAATATTTAATACCAAAAATGGGATGTTACAGCCTCGATAAGAATATGGTTTCAGAAAATGGGCCCTAAGCCTTTCTTGTTGTACACATTATTGAGATTATTGTTGCATCAATTAATAACAAGTCAATAATTGATTAATGTTTAAAAATTTGTATCTTGCGACTCTTAGCATCGACAACAATGGGATCCCAATACAAGCAAATGGATATCGAGCAAAGATTGCCGATCCTTTTGACTACGGAGCAGGTTTGTGAATCCGATCAAGGCGGTGATCCAGGCCTCATATCGACATCGGTGCATCGGATTACCTCAACTTCTTCAAGCGCATGGGAGGATTAGGTTCAACAAAGAATCGCACGACTCCTAAATCATCTTTACGGACCAACCTCCCATCGATAGCGATTCCTAATCGAAGATGTCGAAACCGCAGCGCATGCGTCACCAACGTCGGCCACCAAATCACGGTGTACAAGGCCATGTTCGACCTCTCCGCGTCGAGATGTCCGTGGAGCCGCCGGTGTTGGCGTTCAGCAAAGAGAGGAGTGTGCAGAGCTTCAAGGTCACCTTCAAGGCGGCGCGAAAGATTCAGGGCGACTACACGTTTGGAAGCTTAGCGTGGCATGATGGAGATGATCATTGTGTTCGGATCCCAATTGCGGTTCGCATCATTATTGAATTGTTCTATTCTAGCATATCCTAGGTTATATACGCTCGATCGGATACCGGCTAAAATAAAAGTCGGATTTATATGGAACGAGGCATGCATGTGTCTATCGTTCCAACTCCATTGATTCGTGCTAAACACTATAATGTAGCGTTGATTGTATGCATGTGCCTTACGTTCGTTTTGAATAATGGAGTTAGAACAATATTGCGAAAACTATATTGAGAACTTGACTTTCATTTGTATATATGAAGATTAAGAAAATGGTATGTCGATCGATTTTGATATTTTTGTTCTGTTGAAAGTTTTGTCCAGAAGACGTATTTTCGTTGTTCTTAATTTTGCGATCTGTGAACTGAGAAAACCTGCAAAATTCTATTTAGTTTTGTGAGTAATTTAGTGCTTTTTCACGCTAGAACTCTATCATTGAAATCTTTCTCCGGATGTTATGCTGCTATATATTATCATACCCAAAGTCTTCAGTGGGCAATACTGTCAATCCTTATTCATGGAAATAGTCGTGGATTATCTATTGACTTATATTTGTTGGAGAGTTTCAGTTGGAGTTAGATATCTCAATCCCATTAGAGTCGGATTAGTAGATTGTGTAATACTCGGATTAGGTTTTGAGACAATAAATAAATGAGGTGTGGATCCTAAGAGATCAACACACAAGATTAACAACATGGTATCAGAGCCTTCCCCCACCCAACCCTAAGCCTAATCAGACTCACCGTCAGATCCGCGATCGCGTCCACACCACCGCCGAGATCCGGCGACCGCGCCCGCCGCCGGGTTGCGCGGCGGCCCGCCACTCGGGTCGCCTGAGACGAGACGCCGGCGCCCGATCAGCAGACGATCGCCGCTGCCGCTGCCGCGCCGCCGCCCGCTGGGAGTCGCGGGACTCGCCGCCCTTCGGATTACCTTGAGAAGGAGGACGGTCGCCGCTACCGCCGTCGCTCGGTCGCCTTGAGAAGGAGGAGAGGCCGAAGGAATCGGCAGGCGTAGCTACGTCGCTCGGGGAGAGGAGAAGAAACCGAAGTCGCTCGCTCGGTGTCGACAAGCTCGGCGCTCGGGGAGAGGAGAAGAAACCGAAGTCGCTCGCTCGGTGTCGACACGCTCGGATCGGTTGCTCGGTAAAACCGAAGTCGCTCGGTGTCGACACGCTCGGAACGGTCCGCTCGGTATCGAAGAGGAAACGGAATAGGTCGGCAGGCCGAAGGAAAAGAAAACGGCCAAAAGTTAGGAAATTGGTCGGCAGGCCCGCTAGAAGGAAAAAAAGACAGCCGGGAAAAAAAGAAGAGGTACGTACAGGTATGTATGATTGGATAAAAGAAAATATTGAGATCCGACAGAATATTAATGCGTGAAGAGTTACCGTGATCGTGGGAGATACGCGCGGCATATCTTGATATTGATTGGCATCTCTGGCTGTTTGAGAAGATGACCCCCGAGGAAATTGAGGCTGCGAGAAAGGCAGTTATTGAGACTACTTCTCCGCTAGTAACTCAAGGTGACATAAGAAGCATGTTACAGGATCTCTTCGCGACAGGTATGATAGGTCCGAGAACTAGTGCAGGGTCATCCGACTTAAAGCTGGAGCTGATGCCAAATGATGTAAAATTGGAAGGAAATAAGAATTACCTGAGTTGGTCTAGAAGGGCTCAAATAATTACGAGGACAAAGGGGTGGAATACTATCGCAAGAGACTTGTGTTGAACTGCAGGACAAGACGAGCATTGATTGGAGGATGTGGAACAACACCAATTCTGTGGTGGTAGCTTGGTTGCTAACTTCGATGTCTCCATCCATAGCTCGGATGGTAGAGATGATGCAGAGTGCACCAGCAATATGGAAGACGCTAGGCAACATGTACTCCGGGGCAGGAAATGTAATGATGATGGTGGAAGTCCAAGGCAAGGTGGAGGCCCTGAAACAGGAGGAAAAGACCGTCCAGGAATATGCTAGTGAATTGCAGCAAATTTGGGCAGATTTAGACCATTATGATCCACTGCAGTTGACATGTGCTGGTGATATTGAGAATATAAATAAATGAGGTGTGGATCCTAAGAGATCAACACACAAGATTAACAACAATATTTGATGGTAATGGGCATTGACGGAGAAAGGAAACTCTCATCGTCTCCTTTTCTTTCTAATTTTTCCCCATTTTGTCTAGTTACTAATACTCTATCCCAATCGAAATAGATGCCAATATATACAAAATGTAACATCCTGTTTTTGCAAAGAAGTTCAAAAATTAAAATTTGAATTTCAAAATTTACAAAATCCTCAAAATGCTTGAACCCTAACATCGATCTGGGCCGCCTCGGCCCGGTTCCTTCGGCCGACCCACTTCCCGGCGCGCCGCCTGCTTGCCAGCACCGCCGCCCGGCGCTCCCGGCGCGTCCGCTACTCCTCTCGTCGCCTCTCCGCAGCCGCCGCCTCTGTTGCCGCCCCAAGGCGCACGCCGACACCCCGTGCCGCACGTTGACCCCTTTCCCTCCTTCCGCACGCCGCCAGACGCGGCTTTCGCCGGGCCCTCCGCTCCCGCCACCGCCGCGCCGGTTTCCCCCTCGCCTCGGCTATTTAAGGCGAGCCGGCCGCCTCCTCCTCCTTCTTCCCTCTCCACCCTTCACCTCCTTCGTGGCTTTCTCCTCGCCTCCTGCGCGCGCCGCTCTCGGTGCCTTTCCCTCCGTCGTCGCCGCACGCCCGGCCGCCACCACCGTTGCCCCGTCGCCTTCTCCTCCGGCTCCGGCTCCGGCCCAGCCTCGGAGCTTTCTCCTCGCAACCGCCGCCCGCTCGGCCGCTCCCTCCTCCGCCGCCGCCGTGCGCCCGCTCCTCCCCGCGTTCCCTCTCCTCCCGCTCTCGCTGCAAGGAGGAAACGAGCGACGCGTTCGCCAAACGCGTCGCCGCTTTAACCGCTGCGCGCCCGGTGGTGTGGGCCCACCCGTCTTGTGCGTGGACGGGCGGGCCTGCCATCGTGACTGTGTTTGAGTGCGTGTGGACTCGGTCCACGAGCACGCGATCGTGGACCGCGCGCGCCGCCACGCGTGTCGGCTCTGGATTAATCCGATTTTCTGATTTAGTTTTTATTTAAAAAAATCTGTTAAAAAGCTTCAAAAATTCGTATCTTTTTCGTTTTAGCTCCAAAAATTACGAAACCAGTTTCTAAAATTTTCTAAAATCAAGATCTTGCTAATGGCACCGATCTTGTTTATTTTTGAGTTCATTTATGATGAGGTTGGTATTTATTTGCTCTCTCTGCTGTTGTGTCTTTTTCCGGTACTTTCGTCCGATTAGGGTTCGAAGACGCGGGAGACCTCAACTTTGACCAAGCTCAAGAATACCCGGACCCCTCTGCCTTTAACCAAGGCGAGTCAATACTTTGATCATTTTGAGCTTACATTTTATGTACATTATATTTATTTAAAATATCAAAGTTGCATGTTTTAATTCTGTAATCAAATGTATGTTAAAGCTTAAGGTAGTTAAACACCCATTTGCTGATTAATTACTTATTAAGCCATCCTTTGATAATCGAATCCAGTATTCTTTGTCACCCTAGTAAATATGTGGTAAATACTAGCCTAGGTTATACTTTAGCGACATGCCAGTTCTATTTTAAAAACCTTTGTGGGTGGAATGGAAATATGTTGGGCTCATCTAGCCCTTGTTTTGGATTTTCCTGGGTAGCCTTACCCAGTGTTGATAATCGGTGGAAGTAACTGCTATCAAAATTTATCATGAGGTGGAGGTAACCTCTACTGTTATTTAATATTGCACTTATTCTCTTTAATAAAAATAAAAATTGTGTAAAATGCTAAGTCATAGGACTTTGTAATTATGATAATTGAAAATATTGCTTTAGCAAATAAAAGAACCTGAGCCATCCTTGTTAAGCCTTGCATGTATACTGTTGCCTACTGTGTGTTGGCTCGTGAGCACGGTAGTTGTGCTCATTCTCGCTGTTTCCCCAAACCCTCAGAAGCAGAAAATGTTGGAGATTACGACTACTATGAGGAACTAGATGTCTGAAGACCCAGGAGTTTTGAAGCGTAGTTTAGTTCTTAGTTGTTCTAGTCTCGCCCCAGTCTAGCTGACTTCGCTGGTACTTATGTGCATCCTATATTATCTGAGTTTTCAGGTAATATCGGATGTACATAGGTTTCCCCAGTCGCTTGCCTGTGGTGAGATGCGCCCTCACCCTTTTTGCTTCCGTTGTCGCTTTCGCTACTTTTGTGATGTAATCATTTGGCCTGTTTGCCACTTATTGTAAAACTTGACCTGACGCGGTCTATGTAAACTCTGATGTGTTAAATTAATGAATGGTATGGTTTTAAGCCATGTATGAAATGATTCAGTGATGTATCTGTGAGTGCTATCTACTGATCCAGGGAATAGCAACGTGTATTCGCAGAGGATTCGGGATTACAAAATTCGGGTCCGACACAAAACTATTTAGATTTGTTATTTGAAAATAATATCCACGTACCAATTATACTTTTTTAGTGTTTTCCTGGATGGCCAATAAACGCTCCGGAAAATCATTCAAGAGCGTTTAGACGCCATTACGAGTCTACCACATTGTAGTGTTGTGAGTGTCTGACTTTACCTATAAAAGTTCAAATCATGGTTTCCACCGTCATGTATTAATAACATACACGTTCAGCGAACATATGTTGATGTGTGGTGTTGTAATCACAAAGAACAAAAAAGGTAGGTCCGAAAACAGTAGATCTGTTAAGCCAAATCTACTATTGCACTTTTCTCAGGGGAAGAACACAACAAGAGAATCTGTTAAGCCAAATTCTCTTGTTACGCTTTAGAAAACAATGTGCTACATAATACATATATGTATCCACTTAAACTGGGGATATCTACTATACTATGTAGAATTTTACCATAGCATTCATTACTCAAGCTTGTTAATTTACTACAATTTTACGGTTTTGAAGCAAGGAGGAGGCTCTTGAGTCCATTGTCTACAGCTACAAATACGGTTTCTCTGGATTTTCTGCAAGGATCACAGGATCACAAGCGAGAAAGATACAAGGTTACTGATTCTAACTCAAGAAAAGTATAGGAGCACTAGTCTAATTATAGCTAGTTGCTTGTTTAATAATTATCACCATGATGATAATCATCGAGAGAATAATTGATATGCCTTGTTACATATATAGCACTGCCTGGTGTAGTGAGCGTGAGAAAGAACCAAATCCGCCGAACGCATGCGACTTGAAACTGGGATTTCCTTGGGATGGACTACAGCCAGACAAACGGGCTACTTGCAAGAGCAAAAAACGGAGATGGCATCATTATCGGTGTCCTTGACACAGGTTGCCTCATGCATAAATAAATACTACTGGATCCATTCCAAAGTAGATGTCGTTTCTCTTGTCTCCAAGGGATGCCAACGGCCATGGCACCCACACTGCCTCAACGGCCACCGGCAACCTTGTCGACAACGTTAGCTTCCACGGGCTGGCTGCCTCCACTACTACAGAAAAACTCATCACGGACGGTTCTTTGTTGAAATCGTCTGTGATATCTGCCTTTTACAGACGATTTTTGTTAAAAACCGTCTGTGATAAGTCTTTCAACCTAACTAATTTTTGTCGTATTTTCAGCTAGCCTCAGGAATTGCAAGCCATGCCCTCTGAAAACTAACAAGCAGAAACATATCACAAATAATTATTGACAACTCAAAGTGATCATTTAACTCAAAATCAATTACAAAAGAATGTTTCAAGTATTGTCGCTAGAGTTACAAATTGAATTACAACCAGTCAAAGTGAATTACAGTATTGAATCAATTGTTTCGAGGTCGTTCATCGGTGTCGACGGCGTGAAACTCTCCGGTGGTGTTAACTATATCTGCCTTGATGAAGCCGCAGAGCTCCCCTCGATCGTGCTGACCTGGTCAATCTTGAGTGCATTTAACTCTATGTTCAAGCCCTGTCGCTAGCAAGAGTAAAGTAGTAAGCATATATATTTAAATTTATAATTAGAAAATAATTATTACGAGATTGACAAACCAGGATCGTGCGTCCTAGAAGCAATCAATAGCTGTATATGATGACATACGTAGAATGCGCATAGGTGATCTCGTTTTTGCTGGCGGTACTGCAAAAATAGAATTACATATATATGTACAGTCAGTTCGAGACGCAATATTACAGAGTATGATATATGATTATTGTGTTGTAGCGCGTACCGAAAATCGCATCATGTGAGTCAGTGTGGCGCTCGTTCCCTTATATAAACCTCCCTCGGCAACATAGCCGATGAACGCCCTACATGATTCAAAAAAGTTATCCTCGTCCATTTCAAACGGAGAAAGACTACAATAGAATTATGTGCGGAGGAAATGAACATACCTGGCGAGTATTCCTTTAAGAAGGATGAAGTCGTGATTTTTGTTGAGTAGAGAATTAAGGTACAATACCATGTTCCTCTTTGGCACAAGAATCAGAAGAATCCAGTGGAACCTACTCGTGTATGTCGCTATAGTCATAAACCTATGTTGAAACATAATTTGTATAGCAAATATTGAAGCACTTACTTCTGGTTGTAGGGCACCATTATGTAGTTCTTGTCGTCCAGAGCAAGCAATCCCATTTTTATGTAATTCTTGACGTAGGATGCGTCTTGGTTGATTGTTTGCTCAGAGACCACGTGTGGGTCAAAGAAACCCACCGGTTCTTTGATTCCACGGGCACATTTCATAATGTATTTGTACATAAGCAATGAGTTATGATATTTATCGGTATCACACGAGTGTAGAAATTGATTGTACACACTTACAGTGTCCAGCATCGTAGAAGTGAGGCGTCGAGGGCAGTTAGGTTGTATAGGTCAAATAAGTCTTCGAAGCCCACGACGAAGTGGCCAGGCTCGTGGAGAAAATGCTCCCTCCCGTATCTGGCGGTGATTCCAGTATGATCCCCCTCTTGTAACATCCCAATTTTCAGAGCTTTTAAAATCTTTTGAATAATGGTAGTAAGAAAATTCACCATCTGGATTTATTTGAATATTAATTTAAAAAGCTTAATATGGACTTTAAGGACAAATTGAATTAATGTGCTTAATCCCAACATCAACAATTGTTAAAACTATTTTATTTAGATTCTATATGCTTGGATATATTTTATAGAATTTTCTGGAATTTTTCCAAAGCCATTTGCTATTTTCTAATTGCTATTTGCATTTCCTGGATTTATTAAAAAGAAAAATCTATTTTAAATCCTTCGAATGATCTTTGGGCGAAGCCCAACAATATTCCAGCCCGCTCACTCCCAGCCGTTGGATCAGCATCGCCCGGCTACCGCTCGCCCGCGATTTCGCCGCCTCAACCCGTTGGATTGTCGCCGCGTGGCTTCGCCCGTTGATCTCGCTAGTTCGCTCGCCAGCGCTCGCTCTGCGCCATTGGATCGCCATCGCACGCTCGCTCTCGCCCGCGCCTCGCTGCCACTGCAAGGTGGGACCGCCACAGGGCCGTCGTCTCCGCGCTGTCTTCTTCTCCGCGAAGCCGCGCCCGCGTCCGCCATTTTCGGACCTCGGAGCTTCGTCCGACAATTGCGTAAACAGCCCTGATTTTGTGCACGGACAACGCCTTCTGGAAGCCTTATCTCTCCCGCACCCGTTCCGGTTATTTTCAATTTCCAAATCGGTTTCAATCTCCGAGAATCGAGGATTTCAAAATCCGGCCGTTTCGGACCCGATTTGGAGATTTCCAATCAGCGCCCCCGCCTATAAATACCTCCCTTAGCATCGCCAGCACCTCCGCAACCCAAAGCCGCCACTCTCGTCGCTCCAATCGCCCTAACGCCGCCGCTTTTCGAGTTTTAGGGTTTTCGGCCGAGCTTCTTTTCCGGTGGATTGCGCCGTCGTCGCCGCTCTTGCTCCACCATTGCACCATTGTGATCGCAAGTCTCGAGCTACCTCGCGCGCACTCCTCTCGCCGGAGCATCGCCGAGTACTCTCCCGACAAAACCCGAGTCTTCACCGCTTCTTCCCGCCACGCCATCTCCGTCAACCCCAAGTGCTCAAACCAGTGCCCATATGTGCGCAATAATCTCCTCTACACATTGGTACCACTCACCGCCGGCGAAGAGCCGCCGTTCGCCGTTGCCATTGGTTCCCGAGCGCCGCCCTCGCCGCCGTAGCCGCGTCAGCGCCATCGCAACCGCCGCGTCAGCTTTTGTGCCTGCGTGTCGCCCTCGTGTCGCCGTGTCTGCGCCAGCACACGCGCACGTGGCTCAGTCCACCGGCTCCCAGATCCCGTGGCTCGGTGAGCTTAGTCCACCGTGAGCAGAGGCGGCAATGGGTCCCACTGTCGAGACGATTTTATTTATTTTCTTTTCCGGTGGAAATTCATCGCTGACGTCAGCTGACGTCATTAATCCGATTTTTCCATTGAAAAATAATTCGGGAAATTCGAGAAAATACAAATTAGGGTTTAATTGATTTTCAAATCTTCCAAAGCCCATATCTTTTGCATCCGAAGTCCAATTGAGCCCATTCAAATTTGTAAATTCATATAAAATTAAGATCTATTTAATGGTGAATTTTATTTGAATTTTTGGAGTTGTTTTGCCTCTGTTATTTATTTATTTTTGTTTCTTTTGTTTCGTTTGCGAGTAGACGTCGATACTTCGGGGAATTTTGCAGAAGAAGGAGCACCTCAAGACCAAGACCAATATCTAGATCTATTCCAAGGCAAGTTATACCTTTGATCATTTTGAACCCAGTTTTCAAATTACTTTGTTTCAAAGAATTGCATTCTATTTCAAGTAATTATTTAAATGCTTTTGGGCGTAGTTATTAATCCAAATTGTTATGCCACCTTGTCTATTGTATGCCATGATCTTTTGTCACCCTAGGTTGGTTAATAATTAGTTGGTTTTATCGTAGCACCAACGTGGGTTGGTTAGATACGATTAGACTGCTTAGCCATGCCATGAGTCGTCATTTCATGTGAGAGTTGCAATTATAAACTTGACTAAGTGATTATGGAACTGTGTGATGAATCTGTGTGTGCTGTGTGCTGTTACTCGTTGATGGCATGTGTTGCACTTAATCAACATGGTGGGAAAAGATTTAGAATGAGGCAAGTGGTGGATCTGTGTGAATGGTGGAACTGTGTGAATAAATGGTGTGATTTGGGTAAAGTGGAAGTCTTGCCTTAGTCAATTAAGGACTTAACTTTGTGCGCCATTGAGTGGGCCTTCTTGCATGCGACCACATGCCTAGTATGGGCCGGGGCGACTTAGTAAGTTATGGAGTCTTGACATTGACAACTCGGGTTGTATTTAAAGCGTGTGATGGGTGGAGGTGTGTGCATTGTGTTTGGGTCACATCGCGGGACGGTTCATTGCATCCCCGTCCAATGGTGTGTGTCGCCAAAGGGTGTGTACAAATTGGACGGTGATAAAGCACACCAGAGTGTCATTGTTTGAGATGAAGTCTCGAAAGGTTTTGTTATGGTCGATGATCGCTACACCGGTTGTATCATGTGGGTAAAGTGTCTGACCTCTGCAGAGTGTTAAACCAATCTATTCGAATAGCCGCGTCCTCGGTTATGGACATGCTCGAATTTCACACGAGGGTAGATTTTCATAAAACAAGTGGGAAGGGTCAGGTGTGTGAGATAACTTGTTCGGTGTGTGAAAGAACTTGATTAGATTGTGTGTCCTTTGTGAAATCAATTGTTACCTTATTATTGTCTATTTGTTTTGAATTACGCTTTCAATCTATTATTTGTATTCAATTGCAAATGTTGCATTTCATAAAATAACCATAGAAGCCATTCCTTTGGAATAAGCCATCATCTATAAATTGCATTCGTGGTATGACTTGCGAGTACGGTGTGTACTCACTCTTGCTAAACAAATCAATGAAGTGGAGAGAGTCGCTTTGCTTTTGAAGAAGAGTTCTCGAAGGTTGATCGTTAGGGTCTTGATCGATCGGTTGCTGTGGTAAATTGATGGGAGCCTTTGGAGTTTATTTCGTTTCACGCAGCTTTATTTCTCTTATTGTCAGCCTTGCATGCCTTAATAATTGTAAAACTCGACCGTAAGGTCCCAAACATTTATTTGTTATTCAAAGTACTCGTTTATTCTTATATTCGTTGTATGGATGTGATATGTCATCGATGTTGACACTATGTGCACTAGCGTGATCCTGGACTAGTGCAGAGTATACAGAGGGTCCAGATTTGCATATTTGGGTCCCGACAGAGGTGGTATCAGAGCCATACTGACTGTAGGTCTTGACCTTAGTTAGATTGGCCGTTCTTAGTGAGTCCAAAGTTATTTTCTAAAGCAAATATTAACTTGCAAGATTAATTGAACTCTTTAACTCATCTCATGTCTCTCTTGACTCAACTATTGCTGAAATTCTTTCTCTCCCCGCTGTCTTTAAAGATGTTTTTATCTCTTTGTCCATCTTGACAGATGCCTCGTCTTCAGAGTTATGGAGAGCGCAAGGGAGGACTTGCCGCTGAGCTTTGGAAGCTGTTACAAGTACTTGGAGGATTTGACCGTCCATTGTACCGTGGCAATGCTTGGATAGTGAACGGCCGAGATCGTGGAGTGATCTGCCATTTGACCGTCTACGCTAGGAAGAACACCAAGGCAAGCAAACCACTGAACATCTCAGCTCGAAGGAGTATTTGGATTGAAGCAATCCAGGAGTCTTCGCGCCTTGCCATCCTGAGGATATGCAACATCTACTCGAGCTTCGTGATCTGATTTTCGTTATCATCCCCGCACATCCGACGTGGATCTTGCTGCACGTTTTCCGTCTACGGAAGGAGAAGACAACGCCACCGTGGTGCATCTTGCCCAGTTCGCCGCTGCTCAGGAGGAATCATTGGAGTTAGCCGCTACAGAGCTGGAGTGTACCTACGAGACTCTTCAGAGAGCTGAAGAAAGGATCGCCATATTGGAAGAAACTCTTTATGGACGGCACAATCACGAAGAAGACACTGAAGAGGAAGACCCAGAAGAAGCTGATGGACCGGCTGAACCAGAAGAGCCAGAGAGCTGAAGCACCAAAGAAGACTGCACGAGGACACTGCTCCTATTGCACCAGCCCCGGGACACCAAGATCAGTTTGCAAGGATGCGGCTCACTTCGTGTCTCTGGCAGGGAGCACCGTCAAGGCTACTGAGGCTATTTGATTGAGTAGTCTGTTCGCGTTGTTTCAGGCTTAGCCAGTTTTATGTCTTGAGTCGCCCTTTAGGCGGTAGTTTTGTGTGCTTAGGTTCATCCTTATTTTCTTGTGTGCAAGTATGAGCTGCAAAGGCCCTTAGGCATTTGTTGCAAGCCATACTATTATCTTAATCAATATAAGAGTTTCAGTTGAGCTTTCTTAAAATATGTTATTGGGTTTTTCCTACCCCGCTTAGTTCTACAACTCATCTTGTGCTTGCTACCTTATCTAACCCTGGAGATTCACCAGATGGTTCAGACTCGTCATGCTGCTACAAGTGGTTCCGATACTCCAGTATCAGAAGGACAGGAGCAGACACCCGGAGAAGCAGTTCCACCACAAGCACCTTCAATCGATCTGCAGAATTTTGGAGCATTCATGACAGCTCAAACCCAGCTGATGTATACCATGATGAATCAGATGCAAGCTATGAATAACCAGAACAACAACAATCAACATCACAATGGAACCCCAATTGCTCATGGACATAATGGATCATCCAAGTTGGCCGAGTTTATGAGAACCCGTCCACCAACTTTCTCTGGACATGTCTCACCAGTAGAAGCTGATGATTGGCTTCGTGTCATTGAGAGGAAACTACTGATCACTCAATGCAGCGATCATGAGAAAGTTCTGTACGCCACTCACCAAATGGAAGGCATTGCCGCCGAATGGTATGAAAATTTTTGTGCAGCGCATGGAACGCCGAAAGATATTACTTGGGAAGAGTTCACAACAGCTTTTCGCCAGTATCATGTGCCAGAAGGAATTATGGATCTGAAGAAGGATGAATTCCGCGCTCTCAAGCAAGGAGGAATGTCAGTGACTGACTACCTCAACAAGTTTTCTCAACTTGCTCGATATCTTCGCAGAAGATGTCGCATCGACAAGGCTCGTCAGAGTCGTTTTCTGAAAGGATTAAACACTGGACTACAAGTCAACTTGATCGCCCACACCATTCCTGATTTTCAAGAGTTGATCAACAAGGCTTTGATTCTAGAGGATAAGCGCAAGGAATTGGAGGATCATCGTAAGCGCAGAATGGCTCAGCAAGGAAGTCACCAACCCCAGCTGAAGGCAAGAATGATTCCACCGCAGTTTAGCCGTTTTCCACCACGAGTCGCGGACCACCGCACTAACTTTAGCACCTCGTCCGATCGCTCGTAACTTCGCAACCCCTTTTGATCAACCCCAATCCAACAAGAACCCAACAGTACAACGAATTTGTTTTACCTGTCGTCAGCTAGGACATTTCGCCAACCGATGTCCGCAGAATGGAACTATCACTCCAGTACACTTCAACCTTGGGAACACACCAGCCAAGACGCTAGTACCAGGCAACCATCAAGGAACTTCTCAAGCTACCGGTCAATCCGGAGGGGCACCGCAATCAGTGGTCATAGGCCGTGTCAACCACGTCACTCTGGAAGGAGCCCAGGAAGCACCCGACGTTGTACTGGGTAAGTTTCTAGTAAATTCAGTACCTGCATCAGTTCTGTTTGATTCTGGAGCTTCGCATTCGTTTGTATCTGGAATTTTTGCAACCAAGAATAATTTGAAAGTTATGCAACTTAAGCATACTCTGTTAGTCCAGTCGCCTGGAGCAGATCTAAGTTCTAAGGTTGGATGTTTAGGAGCTAGGCTACTCATAGCTGGAGTTGAGTTTCTAGCCAACCTAATAATCTTACACACTCAAACCATAGATGTCATCCTTGGTATGGATTGGTTATCCAAACATAAAGCAGTGCTAGATTGTGGCCGAAGAGCCGTGACAATTGAGGATACCACAGGAAAGAAAGTAGAATTTATAGCCACCTCAGTACGTGATGGACATTTGGTAGTCAACGATGCCAAGGCGGTTTCTTTGGAAGACGATCAGAGTCGAGATTACCCAGATGTATTTCCAGAAGAATTACCAGGAATGCCACCGGACCGTGACATTGAGTTTGTCATCGATCTAGTGCTAGGAACATCACCAATTTCCAAGAGACCTTATCGGATGCCAGTCGATGAACTCGTGGAAATGAAGAAGCAAATAGAAGAACTACTGGAGAAAGGTTTTGTAAGACCTAGTTCGTCACCATGGGGAGCACCAGTTTTGTTCGTCAAGAAGAAAGATGGAAGCATGAGGATGTGCATCGATTATCGATCTCTCAACGAAGTCACCATCAAGAACAAGTACCCATTGCCCAGAATAGATGATTTATTCGACCAGATGAAAGGAGCCGGAGTATTCTCCAAGATCGATCTGCGATCAGGTTACCATCAGTTGAAAATTTGTCCTAAGGATGTACCAAAGACCGCTTTCTCAACCCGGTATGGACATTATGAGTTTTTAGTCATGTCTTTTGGATTGACTAATGCCCCTGCCTATTTCATGAACATGATGAACAAAGTATTCATGGAATATTTGGATAAGTTCGTAGTAGTATTCATTGATGATATTTTGGTATACTCAAAGTCAGAAGAAGAGCATGCAGACCATTTGAGATTAATCCTAGAGAAGCTCAGAGAACATCAGTTGTATGCCAAGTTTAGCAAGTGTGACTTTTGGAAGAAGGAAGTTGATTTTCTCGGTCATGTGATGACGGTAGAAGGAGTAGCGATTGACCCGGAAGGTTAAAGTCTGTAATGAATTGGGAGCGACCAAAGCGGTTACTCAGATTCGTAGTTTCACAGGAATGGCGGGGATACTATCGTCGTTTCATTGAGGGATTCTCAACGATTGCTAAGCCCCTTACGCAATTGTTGAAGAAAGAGAAGAAGTTCATTTGGACCCCAGCTTGTGAAGAAAGTTTTCAGGAATTGAAGAAGCGTCTGACTTCAGCCCCAGTGCTAGTTTTACCGGATATCAGTAAGGATTTTAATATCTATTGTGACGCCTCACGTCAAGAATTAGGATGTGTTCTTATGCAAGAAGGAAGAGCTGTCGCTTATGCGTCAAGGCAATTAAGGCCTCATGAAGAGAATTATCCTACCCATGATTTGGAACTAGCTGCCGTAGTGCATGCTTTGAAGATTTAGCGTCATTATCTCATCGGTGTCATTTGTGAAGTCTACACCGATCATAAGAGCACAGAAGTACATATTCACTCAGTCTGATTTGAACATGAGACAGAGAAGATGGCTGGAATTAATAAAGGATTATAATCTTGGAATCCATTACCATCCTGGTAAGGCCAATGTAGTCGCAGATGCACTAAGTCGTAAGAGCTACTGCAATGCTCGGAAGTAAAAGAGTTGTGTTCGAACTTGGGAGGAATTCCGAAGCTACTGACTAGAAGTTGTTCGGAAGGATTTGTGGCGATTTAGAAGTGCAGTCTACTGGAGGAAGCAGTTCGTGAAGCTCAACCTAAGGATTACGAGTTTGCCGACCTCAAAAGAAGATGGCGAAGGAAAATTTAAAGATTTCACCGTAGATGATCATGATATATTGTGGATCAATGGGCGTATCGTGTACGGATATTGATGGATTAAGACGGTGATTACGAAGGAAGCCCATGACTCAAAGTATTCGATTCACCCCGAAGTACTAAGATGTATCGGGATGTTAAGAATAGGTTTTGGTGGCCAAACTTAAGCGAGACGTCGCAGAGTTCGTTGCCTTATGCGGCGTGTGTCGAAAGTAAAGCGAGCATCGAGACCCGGCGGGTTTATTACTGACCATGAAGATACCGAATGGAAGTGGGAAGAGATCGGTATGGATTTTATTACCGGTTTACCCAAGACTCAATCGGGTTATGATTCGATTTGGGTAATAGTGGATCGTTTGACTAAGGTTGCCCATTTCTTACAGTCAAAACCACTTACTCAGAGACCGCAGCGAGTTGTATATGTCAAAATCGTCGATGCATGGTGTGCCTAAGAAGATAGTGTCGGATCGAGGATCTCAATTCACCTCTCGTTTTTGGCGAGCCTACATGAAGCCACAGGAACTCATCCGAATTTCAAGATCGCCTACCATCCATGAGACGGATGGATGGTGAGCGAGTCAACAGATATTAGAAGATATGTTGAGAGCACGTGCCTTAGCAAATACTACGAGTTGGGATAAGAATTTACCGTATGCAGAATTCTTGTACAATAACAGCTATCAAGCCAGTTTGCAGATGTCACCATTTGAAGCTTTGTATGGTTGTGCCTGCAGAACTCCATTAAATTGGTCAGAGACAGCTGAACGTGTAGTGTTCGGGCCAGATATTATTCAGGAAGCCGAAGAACAAGTTGCTATGATCAGAGAAAGACTAAAGATAGCCCAGTCTAGGCAAAAGAGTTATGCCGATGCTTGTCGTCGTGACCTCGACTTTGAACGAGAGGATTTTGTGTATCTTGAGTTACTCCGCTCGGAGGTGTTAAAGATTCCACACCAAAGGGAAGCTTGCTCCAAGGTATGTGGGTCCATTCAAGATTTTGGAACGCCGAGGAGAAGTTGCGTATCAGTTGGAGCTACCACAGTCGTTAGCAGGAGTGCATGATATCTTTCATGTCTCTCAGCTAAAGAAGTGTCTTCGTGTGCTAGAAGAGCAGACCCCGTTGGAGTCAATTGAACTGAAGGAAGATCTCACGTACAAAGAGCAGCCTGTCAGGATTTTGGATGTCGTAGAGCGCGCACTGAAGCAAGACCGTTCGTTTACGCAAAGTCGATGGAGTAACCACTCGGAAGGAGAAGCAGCGTGGGAGCGTGAAGAAGAGTGAAAGCCGAGTTCCTAGCCTTTTCTCTAGCTAGCCTGAATCTCGGGGTCGAGATTCGTTTAAGGGGGGGAGGTTTGTAACATCCCAATTTTCAGAGCTTTTAAAATCTTTTGAATAATGGTAGTAAGAAAATTCACCATCTGGATTTATTTGAATATTAATTTAAAAAGCTTAATATGGACTTTAAGGACAAATTGAATTAATGTGCTTAATCCCAACATCAACAATTGTCAAAACTATTTTATTTAGATTCTATATGCTTGGATATATTTTATAGAATTTTCTGGAATTTTTCCAAAGCCATTTGCTATTTTCTAATTGCTATTTGCATTTTCTGGATTTATTAAAAAGAAAAATCTATTTTAAATCCTTCGGAACAGTGCTGGGCCGAAGCCCAACACTATTCCAGCCCGCTCACTCCCAGTCGTTGGATCAGCATCGCCCGGCTGCCGCTCGCCCGCGATTTCGCCGCCTCAACCCGTTTGATTGTCACCGCGTGGCTTCGCCCGTTGATCTCGCTCGTTCGCTCGCCAGTGCTCGCTCTGCGCCGTTGGATCGCCATCGCACGCTCGCTCTCGCCCGCGCCTCGCTGCCACTGCCAGGTGGGACCGCCACAGGGTCGTCGTCTCCGTGCTGTCTTCTTCTCCGCGAAGCCGCGCCCGCGTCCGCCATTTTCGGACCTCGGAGCTTCGTCCGACAATTGCGCAAAAGCGACCACGATTTTGTGCACGGACAACACCTTCTGGAAGCCTTATCTCTCCCGCACCCGTTCGGTTATTTTCAATTTCAAATCGGTTTCAATCTCGAGAATCGAGGATTTCAAAATCCGCCGTTCGGACCCGATTTGGGGATTTCCAAATCCGCGTCCCAGGGCCTATAAATACCTCCCTTAGCATCGCCGACACCTCCGCAACCCAAAGCCGCCACTCGTCGCTCCAATCGCCTAAGCGCGCCGCTTTCGAGTTTTAGGGTTTTCGGCCGAGCTTCTTCTCCGGTGGATTGCGCCGTCGTCGTCGTCGCCCTTGCTCCACCGACCGCACCATTGTGATCAGCAAGTCTCGGGCTACCTCGTGCGCACCTCCTCGTCGCCGAACATCGCCGAGTACTCTCCGACAAAACCGAGTCTTCACCGCCGCTTCCTTCGCGCCCGGCCATCTCCGTCAACCCAGTGCTCAAACGGTGCCCATATGTGCGCAATAATCTCCTCTACACATTGGTACCACTCATCGCCGGCGAAGAGCCGCCGTTCGCCGTTGCCATTGGTTCCGGCGCCGCCCTACTTGCCGTAGCAGCGTCGGCGCCATCGCAACCGCGCGTCGGCTTTGTACTGCGTGTCGCCCTCGTGTCGCCGTGTCTGCGCCAGCACAAGCGCACGTGGCTCAGTCCACCGGCTCCCAGATCCCGTGGCTCGGTGAGTGTGAGACCCTCAATTATTGAAATGTGCCTTATTAAAAATTATACTGATAGCATAATTCTTATTTAAGGAACAGTGCAAATCCTTTATTAAGAATCATACTAAAAGCATAATGATAACAAGTAACAATTTCAACATTCAGGTTCTCGGATATATGTCATGCAATATTTCCCAGGATCAGTGAATATTGCACATATATCCTAAAACAACATTGCATCATTCACATACAAGTCATACGTTCACATAATTATACATCAATACTTACATCACTATTTTCGGTTGCTACAGGACCGAATAAAACAGATGACCTTGGGTCATTAACAAAAAGAGCAACAGCGGAAACAAAAACATAAGAGTAAAACCACCAATGGCCCCATTATCCCGCAGGCTATTGCGTGGAGGCTAGAACTAGCATTACTCGTTAGCGTCACCCAGATCGGCGCTAACGGGCATCTCATATAAATATCCATCCTCACCTGCAACAAGAGGTCATAAACCTTGAGTACGAAAGGTACTCAGCAAGTCTTACACAAACTAATAAAAGAACGTGTTTAGGAGAACCTATACAAAGGAATAGAATTTTATATGCATAAGGTTATCAACAGAAGGCTTAAATGGTTCAATTTGCATAAAGCGATACATATTAACCTACCATTGCTAAATTTTGACAAAGCAATTTTGATAATTCAATTTGGACTAAAAACAGTAAGTTATTGAACATAAGCATAAACAGTATCAATAATAATCACTGATCATTACCAAAGCAATCATAATCCTCCTCATGCCGAAATTAAAATTTTCAGAACCCAAATGAGAGCAATTTCTATACAGGTGACATCAATCCAAGCGTTGCCCGTAACCGTGGACACGGCTATTCGAATAGTTTTAATCCCTGCAGGGGTGTACATCTTTACCCACATGACTTAGTTAGCCCGTAGCCCCTAGGATAATAGCACACTGCCTTTGGTATGCCGGCCGGGTAAACTAAGATTCGGTATTTTTCAACAAGTTAACACTATTGAGTTGGATGACCCATGTGAAAGTGATCCCGCTTAAACAACGACTGATAGCATATATTCAACCGGGGTTCACATGTTGTACAGGAATGCCGACCATCAATTAAATGCAAACTCGTGTTAGCCACACATATTACACATGATCGGGCCCTGAAGAATGCGTACATGCGATGTAACACATCTACGCCCTTACCCTTCTAAGAACATCTGATATCGATATAAGCTCCACATGGCATACGACACGGCCCGAAGACTTAAGCATCTATGCCATATGAAATCAATACACATGTCCTTACTCTCCTGTATCCAACTCAATAATATTAACCCTTTACTTAACCAAACAGCGCCCATACACTGCATGTGGAAGTACGTTGGTGCTTGAATTGGGCCGTCAGAGTTCAGTCCTTAATCAACCCAGACAAGACATCCACATTTCCCATTCTCGTGCACTAGGCACCATCACTAGCATCCACTTGTCCAGATTTGAATTAAGTTTAACCACAAGATTTAGATTCTTATCATATTTAAAGAAACTGAACAAAGAATCAACAGAAATAAAAATGTATTTGTTGTTCCCCAGGTTTGACAAGATAAGCCTGTCAAACATTACCGTTCTAGGGACTGCATGGCTAAGCAAAATTGAAAATTTAGCATTATATCACCACAATCTATCGTAGGTTGAGTGTATGATCAATTCAAGGTAAGCCATAAGTTTTGGTCATAACTAACTAGGAACAGAACATAAATAGTCTTTTAGAAAATTGCATGCAACAGTGTCACTGTATTTTGTAAATCTACAGTTCAAAAGATTAGGATCAACATGGTGCAGAGAGGAAGCTTGCCTTGGTAATAATAGATAACCTCTTGTTCAGGTTCTGGTGGCTCAACAAAAGATTCAACAATCTCAGAAGAACCAGTATCTAAAACACAAAAGTCCAATGAATAGCAAGAAAATGGCAAGAAACAATGCATAAAAGAAGTCATGATCAATAGCTCAATGCATAATTAACAACATGCTTAAGTCATATCTTACTCAAGGACACTACCCCATATATAATAACTAATACATTTGCTATCAGAATATAATGGGTTAGAAAGGCATTACAAAGAGTTGATTTGATTAGTAAAGAACTAGAGTTTCGAATTTCAAAATCTGAAATTTAACTTAACACTTGCACTCTTTACTAGAAGGAATAGAAGCTAACAATAGGTTACATGTGGCCGGCATGACCACCAATAGCTAAACTGAAATGGAAATCAGAAAAGCTACAGTTTCAGTTTTAGCAAAAACCAGAAATCTAGATTGTTTGCAAAGAAAAAGTTAGATGTTTCATTAGATTAAGAAAGAATGATGCTTTGATAAAGCTACAACTAAATGGGCAATACTTAAAACCTACTCATCACATAGCATCAGCTACAACTCCCTAGCAAGCAAGATCAAAATCTGGACTACAGTGTTTTAGACTTTGCAAAACCAAAAGCGGACAGATTTACAAAAATCAGATTGATGAACTTGGTCATAAGAAGAAAATGATATTCTGGGCTAATTCCCAACTAAATGAGAAATATACTAAGTCTAATTCATCTCCTACTATCAGCTACCAACCAAAATCAATTTCGGTTTAGATCACTCTGCTTTGAGTTAAGCAAAATGAGATTTGGGTGATTACAAAATGATGTCTTGCTGATTTTGCTAAGAACCCATCAATGATTTAGCTTAGATAACTAGATAATGAGTAAAACTTATAGCCTAGCATACTATTTAGCATCAAACACAAGTAGTCATCAAGATTTGAGGCTTACAAGGTAAAGCAAAAATCAGATTTTGGAAATCTGAAAATCTGGGCAGATTTAGAGATGCCAACTTGAAGCTTCATTAGACTATAACAAATTGACATACAAGATGGAGTTATAGCTAGATAAGTACCTATACATGTTTAACTTATCACCTAGCATCCCTTAACACTAATTAGCAAATTTCAGCTCAAGCAAAACAACAGTTTTGATTTGTCAAACCAAACTGTGCTATTTCACAAAAGAAGGCTATCGATGTATTAGGCTAAAAAAATGATATTCTTAGATTAAATTACAGTCAAATGAGTATATTTTAAAGTCTAGCTCAACACTAAACATTTGTTAGCACTAACTACAAATTTTCGGTTAAAACAGAGATGCAGTTTTCAGATTTCAGAAAACCGAAAACTGGGCATAAAGCAATTGACAGATGCTGAATTTAACACCCATAGCAAATGCTATACCTTAGCTTAGAGCATTCCTATCAAGGTTAGCAAAATAACTCATCTACTACTAACACCAAGATAGGAAGTAATGGAATCACAGACACAAAGCAAGCAACCAAAGCTCGATAATGCACGATCAATCACAAAAATGTATCACAAAATCAAGTTGGTTGTGATTAAACTTTGAACAAGATAAAAGGTTTGCTTAAGCTTAAAGTATGCTTAACTAATACCAAGACCTAGCTTAACCTTTAATCAATAAGTGACATGAATTAAGAGAGAAGACTGATTGTCTTTTGTCGGATTGGCCAACAAAGAAAACAAAGAAAGAGGCGTAAATTGCAGATTTGGCTGATTTGAAAGTATACTAAACAAAAGATTCTTAATTGGAGCTAAAACTGATTTTTATAGTAGATATTACCCTAGACCAACTCTTGCTAGCATTAACCAACAAAGATCAACCGAATGAATGAAGCTACAGCTTTTTGTCGGTTTGACCGACAACAGCCAACAAGAAAAGGATTTAGCCCTAAATCGAATTGGAGAAACTAAGAAGAAAAGACATAAGATCATGTCTTACCAGCTACAGCTAGAGAAGAAACTATGATCTTTCAGTTGAACAAGGAAATTTCAGAAAACCACATCCCTTCCGAGGCAAAAGATCACCCAGCAATGTTCTAACCGGCTCGGTTTCAGCAGAGCTAACCTAACTCCACCGAAAGAAGAGAGAATCAGAGAAGCTGTTTCAGTCAAGGAAAAGGGCAAGGAGCTAAACACTAAAGCTTGGGAATGGTTAAAGCTCCAGAGCAAGGAGAGGTTTCTAGAGATGCTGAGGTGGTATGCACTGGCCGCTTGCTACGTTGTCTTTGGCCGGCAAAGACCGCCATCCAATCAATGAGAAAGAAAGGAAAGAGAAAAGAAACTGCTGCTCTGAGTTACATGCTGGTCAAAACAGTGCTTCCCAACCAAAAAGAAGGAGGGGAAAGGGTCTGTGTCTTTGTCTCAAGCCGATGCCCCGCAATGAGATTTCTTGCCGCCGCACCGCTCCCCACCAATGAAAGGAAAGGAAACAGCCGCTTTGCCAGATCAAGTCGCCTCTCACGGTCGATCAATTGCCTCCCAACCGAAAGAAGGAAGATAGAAAGAGAGTCGCCAGATCGCTCGTGTTGCCTTGATTAGCAAAGAAGGAAGCAACAAAAATTCAAAAGAAAACCAGCCACTTAATCCAAAATGGATAGCTGAGATTGAAGGAGACAAAAAGAAATAGCAAATCATTATTTTGGATTGTAACAACATAGCTAAGTTTTCAAATAAACAGTGATGTTATGTTTTAACATCTTGCTACTGTTTATTAAAAGCTGGGCTATTCTGATGAGCTTAGTCCACCGTGAGCCAGAGAGCGATGGGGTCCCTGTCCAAGACGATTTTTATTTATTTTCTTTTCCGGTGGAAATTCATCGCTGACGTCAGCCGACGTCATTAATCCGATTTTTCCATTGAAAAAAAATTCGGGAAATTCGAGAAAATCCAAATTAGGGTTTAATTGATTTTCAAATCTTCCAAAGCACATATCTTTTGCATCCGAAGTCCAATTGAGCCCATTCAAATTTGTAAATTCATATAAAATTAAGATCTATTTAATGGTGAATTTTATTTGAATTTTTGGAGTTGTTTTGCCTCTGTTATTTATTTATTTTTGTTTCTTTTGTTTCGTTTGCGAGTAGACGTCGATACTTCGGGGAATTTTGCAGAAGAAGGAGCACCTCAAGACCAAGACCAATATCTAGATTTATTCCAAGGCAAGTTATACCTTTGATCATTTTGAACCCAGTTTTCAAATTACTTTGTTTCAAAGAATTGCATTCTATTTCAAGTAATTATTTAAATGCTTTTGGGCGTAGTTATTAATCCAAATTGTTATGCCACCTTGTCTATTGTATGCCATGATCTTTTGTCACCCTAGGTTGGTTAATAATTAGTTGGTTTTATCGTAGCACCAACGTGGGTTGGTTAGATACGATTAGACTGCTTAGCCATGCCATGAGTCATCATTTCATGTGAGAGTTGCAATTATAAACTTGACTAAGTGATTATGGGCTGTGTGTTGAATCTGTGTGTCTTTGTGTCTTTGTTACTCGTTGATGGCATGTGTTGCACTTAATCAACATGGTGGGAAAAGATTTAGAATGAGGCAAGTGGTGGATCTGTGTGAATGGTGGAACTGTGTGAATAAACTGTGTGATTTGGGTAAAACTGGAAGTCTTGCCTTAGTCAATTAAGGACTTAACTTTGTGCGCCATTGAATGGGCCTTCTTGTGCGACCACATGCCTAGTATGGTGTGCTCGACTTAGTAAGTTATGGAGTCTTGACATTGACAACTCAGTTGTATTTAAAGCATGTGATGAAATTTGGAGGTGTGTGTGCATTGTGTTTGGGTCACATCGCGGACGGTTCATTTGCATCCTCGCCCAATGGTGTGTGTCGCTCCAAGGGTGTGTGTACAAATTGGACGATGCATAAAGCACACCAGAGTGTCATTGTTTGAGATGAAGTCTCTGAAAGGTTTTGTTATGGTCAGTGATCGCTACACTGGTTGTATCATGTGGGTAAAGTGTACTGACCTCAGAGTGTTAAACCAATCTATTCGAATAGCGCGTCCTCGGCTATGGACATGCTCGGGAATTTCACACGAGGGGTAGATTTTCATAAAACAAGTGGGAAGGGTCAGCTGTGTGAGATAACTTGTTCAGCTGTGTGAAAGAACTTGATTAGACTATGTGTCCTTTGTGAAATCAATTTTTACCTTATTATTGTCTATTTGTTTTGAATTACTCTTTCAATCTATTATTTGTATTCAATTGCAAATGTTGCATTTCCGTAAAATAACTACGAAGCCATTCCTTTGGAATAAGCCATCATCTATAAATTGTATTACGTGGTATGACTTATAAATGCGGTGTGTACTCACTCTTGCTAAACAAATCAATGAAGTGGAGGAGTCGTCGCCTGCTTTTGAAGAAGAGTTCTACGAAGGTTGATCGTTAGGGTCTTGATCCCAGTCAGTTGCCTGTGGTAAATTGATGGGAGCCACTGGAGTTTATTTCGTTTCCGCTGCAGTTTATTTCTCTTATTGTCAGCCTTGCATGGCTTAATAATTGTAAAACTCGACCGTAAGGTCCCAAACATTTATTTGTTATTCAAAGTACTCGTTTATTCTTATATTCGTTGTATGGATGTGATATGTCATCGATGTTGACACTGTGTGCACTAGCGTGATCCTGGACTAGTGCAGAGTACACAGAGGGTCCAGATTTGCATATCTGGGTCCCGACACCTCTTCTCGGGTCTTGCGCAAGTACCAATCATAGAAAGCTTGACAAACTACTCCTGAGCTCTTTATTTCTGCACCGGAGACCAACAGACTTCCAAGAGAGTATTTCACGGGTTTGGGAGGTGCCTTAATGTTATTTTATTTCGATTTCTCCTTAACGTGGCGGCTGAGGGACGTCTTCCTGTGAGACGCCTCAGGGACGATACGGTGACACGCTTTTCTTGTCCCTTCGCTGTCTTCTCGACGGGAAGCGATGTGGCGGCCTTATGAAGATTTGGTTGAGGTGGACTCATCGAGGGTCCTGTCGATATCGCGTCACTAAAGGGTCCAGTGCGATGTCCTTCTTGGGCCACTGGATAAAAGTGTGCGTGGCATCCCCTAGTGTTCTGATTTCTTCATTCGGAGGAATTTCCAATGGACGCCATGAAATTGTCATGTACCATGTCCACCGCACTCGGCGTAACCTCGCGCCACCGGGCACCATGTTTGATCGACCCTTCTGGTATGGATACACCATACCCCGCCCATCCACAATAGGAATCGACCCAACCATCCTCACATGGAGCTTGTAGGGGGTCGGCTCCTACAAAACGGCACACAATTAGCTAAGGTGTCCTATAGGTCTATCTTTGGAGCATTCTAGAGATGTACATTACCTCGATGTCATTGATCGGTAATTGCGTCGTCATGTCCGAGTATGTGTGGACGCGACGCCATCCGATGTCAGTAGGACTTGCTCCCAAATTACTGTGGGTCGCTTGCGCTGCATGAGTTGATTTACTTGGCTCGCAAGTTTGTTATTTGTTCTTGAAATTTTTCAATAATCACATGTTCCAACCGAGCGTCGTGCTGGTCCTTGGATCTCTTCCTACTCCTATATGTGTCGGAGTTGTGTGGGAATCCATCCCTCTAAGGTACGTAAACCCCAACGCCTCATGTGCGACGCGGGTGCTCCTTGTTTCCAAGGGCCGTAGATAGTACATCCTTCTCCCTGTCTACTTCGAAGGAACCTTGGAAAGATGCAGAAGTCAATGCTTTCTGCAAGAGAACATCATGTTATTGTAGACACCATGAAGTTATGGACTTATTAACAATTAGTGGTTCGACAAATTTACCAGCGCTGAGACACCGCCTCGTCTGCGGGGTTGTGAAAGAGATCTTGCCCAAGACGTGGCCGATGCCCTCGCCTAACCGTGCTCGAGCGCGCCGTTCGAGATCTCAGCAAATAGTCGCAGCGGTCTGTCCTCCGCCGCCATGTGTCGCTTTACCCGCTGCACCAGCCGATGCCGAGTCTGTGGGGGTGAGTGTTTTGTGCCTCGAGAGCTTTGTACGCCGCACTTTGCTCCTCAAATTCGCCGCCGCTTCATCTGCACGAAGGTGTCCCATGTATCCCGCGACAAGAAATGATACGCCGTGAAGGGCGTGCGACCGTGTTCACGCATCGCGTGACAAGCGCCTCTTGAAGCTCCTCCACGCGCGGCACATCGCGGCGCGCGTGCCATCGCACACGCTCTGGTCTCGCTTGTGGAAAGTGAACAAGGTAGAAAGTTCATCCACAACCGTCTCTGTACATCCGCCGAAACATCCAGTTGGCGTGGTGATGCGCACTGTTCCTTGCAAGTACCCGCAGACGGTCCGAATCTCACACCGCTTTCTTGGGACTCGGCGGGATCTCGACGCCACCGACCTTCGTGATCGCCATGCGGCCCGAGGGCAATTTGAGATTCCTCGCCATCTCGCCTGCGTACCACCTTGATCGAAGATCCGGACGCATTTGGCTATTACATCGACGAGGCGAAGACGGTGCCTCTCGCCATCTCTCGCTTACTTGCTATCTATATAAGTTACGTGACGCAATGATTACATAACGGATAGAAGTTACTCATTGAACCTAAATATATGATACGAGTAAATAAAATATATAAAATTGCACAAAAGAAACTGCAAAGGAGAAGGAAATATTGGAAACAAACAAACACATATACAGGGATGTAACGGCACGGCACAGCTTAAAATGATAAGAGCAGCTGGTGTCTAAACTCGTATACCTTTTTACGAGTGGGTAAAACCCAGGAAAAGACACATCCATCTAATAGCTTAAAGAGATACTACTCTGAAACTACAAAGATAGATGGGATAATCTAACAGGGAAGCAAATACAAACACTGATAAAGCTATCGTTTGGTTTGCTACCAATATTTGGTAATATCAACAAAAAATTTAGTAATGCCAACGAACTCCAATGTCACACATGGAAATCCAAAGGTTAAGAAAAACTTGCAGGGGATGACAGAGATGGAAAATCTTGTGAGAGCACTGTGAAAATTTGAGCTCTGACAAATCTTGTTTTGCTGGTCATTTCAATCAACATTGCCCAACAAATGGTGATACTAGATTTCACATGAAAAGGATGAAACCCCCAACTGGCATTCCAAAATCCATATTAATGCCCAACAATTGAGTTGTGTCGGTGTATTAGAACCGATCTTACGTAAAGATTATTTGATTCGGGGGGTCTCCTAAAGATGAAATCACGCAGAGTGGTTGACACGGGATGTTTAGAGAGGTTCAGGCCTTCTCCGGAGAGAATAACAACCCTACTCCTGTGTGTATGGTATTTACTGTATTCTCGATGATCAAGCGAGAAAACTTAGAACTATTACAGAGAACAGTACTTGTGTTTCTCCTTGACTCGCTATGTTTCGCCCTCCTCTTCGCCCTCTGATTGATGTCCTTATATAGTCGTGAAGGAGTAGCCGTTTTGTCCTGCGGAAGAGGCGCCTAATTAAGCCAGTAATGGGCGCATGATGGCAGTAATTACCGGCGCATTGGCTTCTTCACGCCTGTCCCGCGCTTATCTTCGTGAGGTAATAGGTATTTAAGCACTATTACTACGCGGAATAATAGTGCGTGTGGACCGTTCGGATTCCTTAATCAATTGGACCCACTCGCTTGTAGGTTTGATTATAAGGTGGTCGTGGTTTACTTGGTCGCAGAAGGACTTACGACCAGGTAGTGGTCGTAGAAGGACTTACGACCAGGTAATGGTCGCAGAAGGACTTACGACCAGGCAGTGGTCGTAGAAGGACTTACGACCAGGTAGTGGTCGTAGAAGAACTTACGACCAGGTAATGGTCGTAGAAAGACTTACAACCATGACATAGTCGTAGTAAGACTTACGACTATGGGGGTGATTGTAGAAGATCTTACAATCACTTGGTAGGCCTCCCCCTTATAAATATAAGGGGTACTTCTGGGGACTATGTGACATCATATTCACCTATAATAAGAATTATAGATAAAAGATAAAATGAGGATTATTAGATCCTCGTCATCTAGCCCCCCAGCTTCAAGTGAAAGTAACTTACTTGGTGAAGGATTCGCAAATGGACTTACGACTATGAAAATGTCGTAGAACCATGGTCGAAGGAAAAACTATTCGACATTTGAGTGCTACTTTGACCAGGAATTAGCTTGGTCAGGAAGGTTACTTACGACTATCAAAAAGTCATAAAAACCCCTACGACTGTGAAGTGGTCGTAGTAGGGCGATCGGAGAAAAAACCCTTCCGATTGATACTTCCTTCGACCAGAAAGACTTGGTCAAGAAAGTAATTTCGCTTGGAGGTGACAAAACGAACCTAACTTTCCCGAACAGACCGTCTGGGGAATTGCAAACGACTCCCACAGATCTGTTGATGAGACGGTTCCCGAAGCGGTTGCAATCGTGAAGATTGCTTACGACTATCAAAAAGTCGTAAAAACCCCTACGACCGTGAAGTGGTCGCATTAGGAGAATCGCAGAAAAAACCCTTCCGATTGATACTTTCTTCGACCAGAAAGACTTGGTCAAGAAAGTAATTTCACATGGGGGTGACAATACGCACCTAACTTTCCCGAACAGACCGTTTGGGGAATTGCAAACGACTCCCACAGATCTGTCCGATGAGGCGGTTCCCGAAGCGGTGCAACCAACTCCCACAGACCTATAGACGAGACGGTTTCCAAAGCGGTGGCAATCGTGCGGTTATAAAAATTCACCAGGAGTTAGACTTGGATTTTTACCTTTTCCTCAAATCGCTCTGCTGTTCTTCGAGCTCTTGCTTTCTCCGTCCTCGACTAGGTTTCATCTTCTCCGCCGCCAACCCAAACAAAAAACTTCTTGTTTCTGAGCGAAATGGCCAAGAGAGTTTCCGAATGGGAAGAATCGGAGATGGATGCGGCTAAGATCAAAATCTTGGTCGACGCCGGAAGATTCCGAGAAGGCTCGTGAAGTGGATTCCCACTGCAAAGATCGCCATCGGGGAAAATGGGCAAATCCCGCCTTCCAAGCGTATTGTGAGTGCGGCCTTCGATCGCCTGCCACCCTTTCTTATGCTGGTACTGAGCACTTTGGGGTGGAATTGGTGAACTTAGGTCCTAATTCCATTACCATGTTGAGTGTATTCGTGTACTGCGAGGCGTGACTGGGATTCCGCAGATCTCGAGCTGTTCCAATATTATTATGGGATGGCTCGACAAACCGAATCGCGGAAGTTGCGATCTCAAGCTCCATGACTCAAGTCAAGGATTATATTCAGAGTTTCACCGGTCTTCGTGGCGGGATGGAGGAAGAGGTGGTTTTACCGAAAGTCACCTCAAGACAACCTCTTTATGGGAGGGTCACGAGAAGAAATCTTCATGGGATTCGACTCAAGATATCAATTGGATTACCTCTATATTCAAGCCATCAAGGACTTGAAAGAAGAGGGTTGACCTGATGGCATGTGGTAAAAGATTTTATCACACGCGAATTAGTCCTTGAAGAAACGAGCATCTCCTATGTGGAGATACTGGGAGAGGAGACCCAACGGAGACTACGACGAGGGTAAGTAATCACGACTTAGCTCGGCTTGGTCCTTCTCAACATTGTCTAATATTCTTATCTGCTTATTACGCATCTTTCACAGCCGAGGTTGACTCTAGAGTCGACTCATCTGTGAGAAATCTCCGCCACTCGAGTGGCGGTTCCTCAATCATTGCGGCTTTGTCCGCAGATGAAAAGATAGAGCGCCTAAAGGTAACAAAAAGTTGATTCTTTCTTTAGGACTTTATAGTCGAGAAGATACTTACGCTAATGGTGATCGAGAATATCTTACGATCAAGAAGGTGTCGAGAAAACTTACGACTTGGCATCGGTCGAGAAAACTTACGATCGATCGGTGATTCTTCTTTTCTGCTTTTGCTTTACGTAAAGTAGGCATGGAAAATCGTCGACGACGAGGAAGTCGCTCGATGACTATTGGCGCAGGTTGTCGAAGACGCAGGCTCGGCTCCTCCATCTAAGAGACGCCGACTTGCAAGATCCGCCGACAAGGGAGGAGTAAGCTCGAGCTCGGTCTTTCGACTGCACTTTCTACAAAGCCGCGGCGCCATAGCCATAATCAAGCCAAGGCCGCAGTTTATCGAGCCGAGGAGGTTGAAGCAACCAATCTCTTAAGCGCAAACCTCGCAGCTAAGGTACCCTTCTATTATGACAAGGAATCTTTCGCAATGCCGCCACTCCTAGTTTTGTTAAGCAACCGAAAAGGAGAACTGGAAAGATTTTGTGTCTTTTATGAAGGACGATGCCGCACCAAAGACAACTCGCAATGAGGGTAGTGCGCTTGGAATGGTCGAGACTGATCTCAGCCATCCAGAGAACCAGGAGACCAGAGCCCTGGTTCCTGTCCAAACTCTACGACCAGACGTGGTCGTAGCTGGGCCAATTGTTGAACTTCGACCAGACGTGGTCGTGGAGAAGAAGAGGTCCTCCGTTGGGAGGATTTCTCCAAAATTCCTGGTTAAGACCAGGGTGCTGAGGTATGTAAAATGTACTAAAGTGTAAGAACAACATTTACCTTTTCCTTTTCACAACCTGATTTGCTTTTCGTTATTTCAATCCGAATTCTTCAAATTTCGGGAATGCTTCCGTTGAGAAGCCCATTGCCACCCCTTCAGTCACTGGAGAGGTAACAATGGAGGTGGTTGAAGGATCACCCTTGACCCAGGTGGCCGATGAAATCGAGACTCCCAGAGTGATTCCTACATCCGCTGAGGTTGTAGCTACGACCATTGAAGCAATGGTGGATCGTTGAAGTGGCACCGCGACCATCGAGGTCGAGAAACAACAGGGCATTGTGGAAGCCTCTGGTCAAGGTGGTGACCAACTTGTGCACCGTTCTGGGAAGGAAATTGTAGCAGGCGTTCCTTCCCCTATCAAAAGAGAAGTTACAGAATCAGAAGAAGAAGAATACTTCAACTTCTGTGGTGACTTCTTTGGACCTGCCTCCGTCATAGGATCTTTCTTTCAGATTCACGATCGAAGTCCCCATCCCAAAGATATTCCCAACAGGGGAAATACCTTCGACAATGAGCGCCTTGAGGAGGTTTGGTGGGATAAAGTCGCGAGGATAGATAAGCTGCAGAACCCGGAGTTTGTATATTCGACCTTTGCTAGGTCGACTATGAATGTAAGTATTTTTAGAATACTTATATATGTGGCTTTCCTTCTCTTCTCACTGCTTTCTTTTTGCGTAAAGCTCGAGTAAATTGTCTTTGTTGTCGGTGAGTACCATCGACAACTTTTAGAGCTAAGACAGAGAAAGAAGTACTCAGGCAGAGCGAGAGAGATCGTAAGTCACTATTATTCATAGTCATTTTCGACTTAACTACTGTGATAGTGTTTTACGAGAATAGTCATGGAAAAACTCATGACAGCATCGGGTCGAAAGAGCTTACGACTACTTACGACTGTGTGGTGGTCGAGAAAGACTTACGACCATGACATAGTCGTGAGAAAAACTTACGACTAGGTCGGTGGTTGTAGAAGTACTTACAACTAATCTACCGATGTTTATCTCCATTTTTGTCCTCTCAGAGGCTAAAAGCGACACGAAGACCTTAGTGACTCACTCGATTACGAAAAAGAGGAGTCGAGAAAGCTAAGGGAGGAAGTAATAGTCCTCTCAGATAGACTTCGAGAAGCCATCTCTGCATCTAGAAGATTGCAGGAAAAAATAAACAGTAAGTGCTGAACTTAAGACTGCTTTTGAGTTTGACCTTTACCTAACTCTCATTTTTTTCCAGAAAAAGAAGATGAGATGAGGAAGCTCCGGACCGAAGTTCAAGAAAAGGCTTTGGTTATTCAGGAGTTTTCTCGCATTACCAAGGACAAGGATCAAGAACTCGAGGGCCTGAGAACTCAAGTAATAGGTAAGTAATTCTTTACCTGTTGTCCTTTTTGAGTATTTTCCCTTTTCTAATGCTAATTTTTTGTTCAGAAATTGCTGCCGAATTGAGAAGCCTCGAGGCTGAAATCCAAGAGAAGACCTTGATCTACAATGAGTCCGTCCGCATTGCTAATATGAATGCAGAGGACACCAGAGCATGGGAGAAAAAGCACGCTGAAACCGTTGCTTCCCATCAAGAAGAGGTCAAGAAATTGGATTCTCAACTAGTAGGTAAGAAATGCTTTTACCTACAATTATCTTTGTGTTATCTTCCTCTAGAAGTTTATTTTTGTTTGACCGGTTTTATTCTTTTAAGAACAAGTGGTCGAAAACAAGAAACTTCGCGAGGCTTCGACTCGTACCCAACAGGAGATGGAGTCGATGAAGACTAGTCTTCAAGGCAACATCACACTCCTGAACAATGTACTTGGTGAGCTACATTCTGAGGGAAAAACTCCTCGAGAAGATACTATAGCTGCTCACATAAGTATCATTGGGTAACAAGTCGGAAACTTGCAAGAAATGGTGACCACTCAAGGCTAATCGTCAATCAATAAGGAGGCAATAAGTCGCAGAAGTTACGCCATTAAACTTAAAGCTCAAGACCTCGCTTTGATGTGCAACCAATCGGCCGATTCGACGTCTCCGAATCGAGGCAAGTCGTCTGATTAAGGAAATGCAGTTGGTTGGCAAAAAGGTGGCGGAGGAAATGCAGCTAGGCACTCCCCCTTCAGAGTAATCTTGTAACTACTTTGTAAGGCAGACAATTTCTGTTGACGAGTAATATATGATCCATCTTGTTTCCTGAAAATCATCTTGTCGAGTAATTAGTAACTCCAAAGATAATAAACAAATGAAAGACCAAGGACTGAAGTTAAGTTAATAACTTTATCCTAGGCCATCTTGTTTCCTGAAAATCATCTTGTCGAGTAGTTAGTAACTCAAAAGATAATAAACGAATGAAAGACTAAGAATTGAAGTTAAATTAATAACTTTATCCTAGCCCCCGACTATTTGCTTAGCTTGTTTAGACAATCTAAGTAAATAGTGTTTGAAACGGGTTTTCTGAAAACAGAGAGAGGTTTGTTTAACTTATAGTTTTTGTTATGGTTGTCAAGCACTTGGTCGAAAGAGTAGTTACGACTCGACGCTAGGAAGTTCCTTCTAATGGGCAGGACCACGTGCAGAGAGGAAAGGCTTCGACTAGGTGATGTTACCATCTCCGACTAGTTTAATCAAACCAAGAACAGCAACTTGAGTTAAGCAAACGCCTAGAGGACTTTAATAATTGCTCGCCTCTTTCTCGATGGACTCGATAAGTCTTTTCCAAGAGCAAAAGTAGGAGACTCGAGCGCCGCTTAGAAGTTCCTTCTAGCAAGGTGACCACGTGCAGAGAGGAAAGACTTCGACTAGGTGTGTCTCTTCCTTCGACCAGTCAAAACGAAACGAGTACATCAAAGGTGGTCGAATAAATATAAGAAAGTGCACTCTACTTAGAATATTTTTCGAAATTACTGAAAAAATAAACTAAGATGGGAAGAGTTGGCTTTGAGAACATTTCGACTAGATAGAACCTGAGCTCTTTGTATTGGTAGCAAAAGTGAGTAACGAATCGACGCTAGGAAGTTCCTTCTAGTGGGCGGGACCACATGCAGAGAGGAAAGACTTCGACTAGGTGATGCTACTTGCCTTTCGACCAGTGTAAAGAAAACTGGGTATTTTTGGATCTTAGTCAAAAGATTATAAAAGCACTACTCAAAAATAAGACAAAAAGAGGTAGAAGGAACTCGACTTTATTGCTCGAGAGGTTGGTCACACATAGAATTTGCGAATCGTCGATGTTCCAAGAATTTGAGAGAACTCCGTCTGTCTTCCATCGCTAGTCGTGACCGACCTCGCCGAGTTACTTCACCATCGTAAGGACCTTCCCACTTGGGAGAAACTTTATTCCGATTAGACTTGGATTAGCAGAGCCTCAATACCAAGTCACCTACAGCAAGGCTGCGAGGTTGGACCTTACGATTATAGTATTCGCGCAGGCTTGTTGGTAGACCGCGAACGGATTAAGGCTAGGTTTCTCCTTTCTTCGAGTAGGTTAATGTCATCGCTCGAAGTTGTTCTCGGTCCGAGTTGTTGAAGGTTTCAACTCGTGTCGACCGCAATTTTAGCTCCGAGGAAGCATGGCTTCGCCCAACACTAGAAAAATGGTGTTTCTCATGTTGCTCGATCGGGTGGTCGCATTTAACCGCCCAAAATACGGAAGGTAATTCTTGTACCCAAGCCCCGAGCGCTTAACAAGTCGGGTCAAGACTCGGTTTTAATTCTCGCATTATTTGGCCGCTTGCATCGCTCGACCGCCTGCTGCTCGGGATGTGCAATGTAGCATAGCATAACTTGGTACCCAACTCGTCGTAAAATTCCTGAAATTTTGCACTTGCGAATTGTTTAATATTGTTCGTAATTATCCGACTTAACTCCAAATCGCTAATTACGCATCTCATCATGAACCTTTTTGTCGCCTGTTGTTATCCGAAGCATGTGTTCACTTCGATCCATTTTGTGAACGTGTCAATAGCCACAAAAGGAATTCAAACCTCCCGGAGCTTTGGGAAACGGTCCTAGGATATCGAGACCCTGTGTCGCAAAAGGCCAAGAAAGAGGTATTGTTTGTAATGCTTGAGCCGGTTGGTGTATCTGTCTACCATGAAACCGCATTGACACACTTTTTAACCACCTCTTTAGCATCGTGATAGAGTCAGAGGTCAAGAGAAACCTTGTCGAAAGGCTTTACCAACCAACGCTCAGAGGAAGCATGTGTTCCACAGATGCCCATCGTATATCATGAAGGAGTGTTATTCCTTCGCTTTATGAATGCATCTCATGAGTATCCCTTGGGTTCCTCGCTTGTAGAGGACTCCTTCACCAAAGTATACATTTTGGCTTTTAGGGATAAATGATTCGCCTCAAGATCATCCTCGTATGGAACCCTTGTGAAGATACTCGTAGATGGGAGTCATCCGTATCCTCGTAATCTAGTGAGGCCATTTCAATAGGAGGTGTCTCCGGTTCTTCGACTGTAGATGGCTTTGGAGTTGCTCCAAGAAAACTCCTTTGGCACCGCAGATCGGAAGAAGCCATCCGAGCAAGTTGGTCTCATGAGGAAATTATCCTTCGAGGGATGAATTGTACCTCAAACCTAAAAAATGCTTTTCTAGCTTGCGCATTCGATAAGTACCGAGACATTGTCGAGCCAGAGCACCGTACTCTTTCCGACTTGATTCACGACTAGTTGAGAGTCTCCTCTCACGAGTAGTCGATTTAATCGAGAGTGCTGCACTCGTATGCCGCCTAGCAAACCTTCGTACTCGCCACATTGTTAGTGGCCTCGAAAGTTTAATTGTATGGCATACTTTAAGGTTTCTCTCGTAGGAGATACCAGAAAACTCGCAGCTATATGAGGTCATGTCCTTCCTTTTATGAAAAGGACACCACCTTGGTTTGTCGCTCTCGCGATCAGGCGCTTACCTTTGCCTTGATCAGTGGTATGACTTGGTGGTCCGGGCTCTTTATCTTTCACGGCCAAGACCTCCTTGAAACCACCTGGTTTGTGATTTTTGACTCTTCATTTTCTTCTTGTACTTCTTTGCTTTCTTGTCCTTACCAACTTCACCGGCTCTCGAGGAGTGTACGCTCGATCAAGAGTGTTGTTCCACTCGACCGCCTCGTAAGCGATCGCAGATATCGATCGCCATCTCAAGAGCTCTAAGGGCAGTTGTTGGGAGGATTCAAAGCAATATCCTCTGTTATCCTTCTACTAAGGACTCCTTGCTTAAAAGCCCCGATCACAGAGGAGTCGAATTTCCGAATTGAGTTACTAACCCGACTAAAGCGCTTGATGAATTGACGCAAAGTCTCGTTGTTGTTCGCTTTATCCGGCAAGTCGCCTTCCTTTCGAGCGGTTGTATGTGCCTTGGAAATTCGCTGTAGAAGATCGCAGAGGTGTTGCTAAGAGTAGATCGACTCGAGTGGTTGGTTTAATAACCACGATCGAGCGGATCCTTCAAGCACGGTCGAAGGTAATTTGCCATTACATGCTCTCCTCCTCCCGCCGCTCGGACATTGTTGTATAGATCTCAAGAAATTCGATGGGATTTTGAGATCCATCAAATTTCTCCATGTTCACCGGTCGAAAATGAGGTGGCTACGAATCGCCAAGGTCGCGAAAATGCCCAGATCCAGTAATTACTTTGACGCCTTCTTTGTTGGAAAGAAGGGTTAATGTCACCAGTGATCGATACGACGATACCAAAGAACAGTCGACTGTCTCCGTAGTAGGTCTCACTTCACGAGGGAATGCTCCTCGTACTCCATCCGCTAGAATTTCTTTGTCGGTGGTGAATGATCACCTCCGAGGGGCTTTTTGATCATCACCAATCGAAATGTATTTCTCCGAATAGGGATCGATGCGACTTATGGCCGTGGTCGATTCCTCGTGGTGAAATATATGATTGACTGGTAGCTGAGGAAGTCGCATTGCTACGACTACCTGAATGTTGTCGACGAGGTACTTCCACCTTGTGATCACGGTTCAAGCCTTTGCGCAATCTCTTCAAAGAAAGAGATCGTGACCGCGCTCGAGCAAGCTCTTGATTGGGATTCTCGAGCAAGTCGCTGATGTCCTCGGAGTTCTTGTACCTCCTTCGATCGATGTTGAATGCGCCAGCAGTGTTCTTCCGGCTGCAACTTTCTTCGCTTGATGGTCTCAAAATCCTTCTCATCAGATCTTTAAGGCCTTCTAAGTGGAGTGCGAGAATGTCAAGGATTTCCCTCGCATTCATCAAAGTGTTGGTTCTCGTCCGTCACCGGTGGTGCCCTTGCTATTACCACAGGGGCTTAGCAGTGTGATCTTCGGGAGTGTTCTTACCTCGCCTCCATCAGTCGACTCGATTTGAGGGAAGGACGAAGACCTCCGCTGATGATTCTCACTTGCGCCGAGGCCTCCCGCTTGAGGAATGCTCGAGAGACACCATCTCGCGATTTGGAGTAATCCTCCGTAGGGGAACTCCGGGTTATAATCGCCTCCGTCCGCAAATGAGATCTGCGGAGAGACGGCCGAATTTGCAGAAAAGCATGCTTGATCCCACCTCTCTGGAGTTACCCCGAGAGAGAGGATCACCGATGTTGGTGGAGTCCTCGAATGGTGGCTCGTAACTTGTCTCACCGTGTCGGACCGCCTTAGGGGACTTGGACACTTGGAGGAAAACTCTCGCCGGTCGTGAGTCCTCCAGGTGTAGTTCGGCCTGATTGACCCTTGTCCTTTGAGGAATTGGCTCCTCCGTTGGACGATCGTTGTGGGGATAAGGATCCTCCTCAACTCCATTGATGGGATGGTTTCTCGAGAATGATCTCCGAGGCAACATCACCATCGCCGATGCATCACTCGGCTCGTAGTCGAAACCGCATCCATGTCGACGTCTCACAGAACCGCCAAGTCAAACCAGTTCTCCTCGCTCCATTCTCCCGCCATGATTGCATGAGATTGGAAAAGAGAGTATGTTGACAAGAGATTACCGGAAGCTCCCCACGGTCGGTGCCAACCGCTTGTATTAGAACCGATCTTACGTAAAGATTATTTGATTCGGGAGGTCTCCTAAAGATGAAATCACGCAGAGTGGTTGACACGGGATGTTTAGACAGGTTCAGGCCTTCTCCGGAGAGAATAACAACCCTACTCCTGTGTGTATGGTATTTACTGTATTCTCGATGATCAAGCGAGAAAACTTAGAACTATTACAGAGAACAGTACTTGTGTTTCTCCTTGACTCGCTATGTTTCGCCCTCCTCTTCGCCCTCTGATTGATGTCCTTATATAGTCGTGAAGGAGTAGCCGTTTTGTCCTGCGGAAGAGGCGCCTAATTAAGCCAGTAATGGGCGCATGATGGCAGTAATTACCGGCGCATTGGCTTCTTCACGCCGTCTGGCAGTTATCTTTCAGAGGTAATGGGGTATTTAAGCACTATTACTACGCGGAATAATACTGCGTGTGGACCGTTCGGATTCCTTAATCAATTGGACCCACTCGCTTGTAGGTTTGATTATAAGGTGGTCGTGGTTTACTTGGTCACAGAAGGACTTACGACCAGGTAGTGGTCGTAGAAGGACTTACGACCAGGTAATGGTCGCAGAAGGACTTACGACCAGGCAGTGGTCGTAGAAGGACGTACGACCAGGTAATGGTCGTAGAAGGACTTACGACCAGGTAGTGGTCGTAGAAGAACTTACGACCAGGTAATGGTCGTAGAAAGACTTACAACCATGACATAGTCGTAGTAAGACTTACGACTATGGGGGTGATTGTAGAAGATCTTACAATCACTTGGTAGGCCCCCCCCCCCTTATAAATATAAGGGGTACTTCTGGGGACTATGTGACATCATATTCACCTATAATAAGAATTATAGATAAAAGATAAAATGAGGATTATTAGATCCTCGTCAAGTTGTATTATTTAAAATTATTGTAGCCTAAAGGACATGCATGTTCCAATAGGCCTACAAGTTTTGACTAAAACTGCATGCAAATAATAGATGCCAATGTGTAGAATGAGGTATACATGAAACTAGTTGAGAAAAGCTTGGATGGTCAGGAGCTTACTGAACATGATTATGAACAAGCTATGATAGCTGTATTTGGAAACTATGGTGGGGGATTTTCGAATTTGTCAACAAGCAATGAACAAGGAAGTAGCTCCAATAACATAAATGGTTTCATGAACTTCGTAGTGTCATTTCTGGCTGAGAAATATCCAGAGGATGATTTGATGCCTCGGCTACCACCATTTCTTAGAAGACAAGAGGTATGAACACAAGATGCACTTTTCCAATGGCGTACAACTTATAAATGTGTCGTTCCTTATACATATCTACCAATATGGTTGCACACTAACATATTTTATCTTGCATTCTAGGTTGGAGAGAACCAGGCAAGTCAGTCACCACATAACAATTAACCCTCGATAGTTAGAAAGTCACCTTGACCTTCATGTGAAGAATAGGCACATTATACGATTGATGTTGCATCTTACTAGCTAGATATTGCATTAGACATTTTACATGTTTTAGAGTTAGTATCTCTATTGAACTTTTGAAATTACTATTTGGTTGTTGCTAGAAAATCTAAATTTGATATTCTCGTTGAGAACAATGTCAGCATATTGTTTATTTGCTTCAATCTTCAGAGTGCTATAAGTCGTGTTCATGTTGTGGCATGGAGTACATTTCAGTATTTTATATTCATGCGATGAGTGAAAGCTATAGTGGAGAGAAGATGAACCTTAGGGTGGCGTCGGATCGAGGAGGCGGCCTTGGGTGGCGCCGGATCGAGGGAGGCGACGTTGGGTGGCGCCAGAACGGGGGAGGTGGCGTGGGGCCGATCGAGGAGGCGGCGTTGGGTGGCGCTGATCGGGAGGCGGCGTTGGTGGCGCCGAACGGGGGCGGCGTTAGGCGATTCGGGAAGAACTAGGCAAGTGTTAAGAACTAGAGCAAGTGCACAACGATTCGAGCGACCACTTATATCGTCTAACATCACGAGCGGTTCCATTAAAGAAGCGTTCGTGATGTAGTTATCACAGACGATTACATTAAATAACCGTCTGTGATAACCTAAACATCACAGACGGTTACTTAAAGGAACCGTTTGTGATGTAGTTATCACAGACGGTTCCATTAGAGAACCGTCTGTGATGTGCACAAATGGACCACCAACTAATTGTCGGTCTGACCGCCGCCAAATCGATCACACTGCCAAGGGTGGCGGTCTGACCACCAACACATGGCGATCGACCGATTTAGCACGGCCCGATCGACAGGCCATAGAAGCAATGCACTTTTAACTTTGCTCAAATGACAAAACACATTTTTCCATTTGTGTGCATTGACATCAACATTAGAGATGACAAGTCCATGACACATGACAATTCCACATTGACATCACATTACAATGGAAGAACAAGTCCATAACACGTGACTCATTTCCATGTTAACATCCAACTACAATGGAATACATGCTTAATTGAAATATAGTCCTTCATGATGATCAACGCGCATATAGCTAGCTTCCTCACTGGGTTCTTCCTTCAGTCTGATGCCGTCTCCGAAAGGAGGCAACTCGTCAAATTGATTGTACTCTTCCTCATTCACGGCATTCTCAACTCCGACAATCCTTCTTTTCCCATGAGGAACTACGTATGTTCTTATTTGTAGGGTCATTACATAAAAACTTGAACAACTTGCTTAGCGAGTACGAATGGTTCGCCCTGTATCCGACACGCTTGAGGTCCACAAGAGTGACGCCCGCATTTGTCGACTTTCACGCCTCGCGAAGTTTAACCCAATGACATCAAACAGGGGATCTTGAAAAGTACATAGTCGAGCTCCCAAATATCCTCTACGAACCTATAGTACGAGTTCAACCCGCGTGCCCGCAGAGATTGAACCCTCGTGAAATGCATCTATGCGACACCGCTGCTCGATCAGGCTCTTCCTATCCTTAGCTCTTTGATAAAACGTGTACCCATTTATGTCGATCCTTGCCATGTTACAATTGTAAATTTTGGCCCTTTGGCCAACCATAGCAGCGTTTCATCACTTGATGACCTCCCGGTGAATCGCATCTTTAACCATTCGCTGAACCGACGGTCGATTCTCTCATTATCCAAACCTCTCGACCGGTCTCAGATTCGCATGCACTCATGTCTTTGTGCTCGCCGATGTACGGGACACTTGGGTCATGTGTTGCAAGACCGTGAAATGGGCTCGCTTGCGTATGTATCTAGATCGAGTGATTGCTTTCCTTCCGATGGTCCCGATACCTCCGCCTCCCCTCGTGATGAGTTAGAGACACACCTATCGGTTCCACTCGAGCCATGTAGTCGACGCAGAACTCAATGACCTCTTCGGCTGCATAACCTTCGATGATACTCGCCCTCCGCCGAGATCGATTCCGACGTAGGACTTCGTAATTCCATGTATCTCTCGAAAGGGTACATATGACGAGGAACACAGGCCGCATATCTTTATCTCTTACACAAGGTGAACAATGAGATGGACCATGATATCAAAAATGATGGAGGGAAATACATCTCAAGATTACATAGAGTCGTCACCACCACCTCACCGCAGAGCGTTGAGTCCTTCGGGATCGATGACCTTCTGAGCAATTGAGTTAAAGAAATAACACAGCCTAAAGATTACCACTCGGACCTTGTTTGGCAAGATACTCCTAATTGCAACAGAAGCATTTGTGTCATCAAGACATGACAATCATGAGACTTCATACCAATTAATTTCAAATCTTTCATGGAAACAAGTTTTTAATATTATGAGTAATCGACGTAACTTTCACACCATGCAAGTTTTGACACGTTCATTTCTCTCGGCCTTGGAGAAAGTGTAGCAAGTCGGGGAAGGTACGCTCGTCCTTTATCGGTCTCTTTTGGTGCTAACTCGGTTCTTATGTTCATATCAACCAAGTCACGCCGCATGCTAACACCATCTTTCATTTTACCACTAATGTTCAAGAAGAGACCAATCAAGCTATCACATACATTCTTCTCCACGGCATGACGCCGATGCAAATGGCTTAACTTCTAAGTGCTCCCAATAAGGCAAGTCCCAAAAATTAACCGCTTCTTCCAGATGTTTTTCTGAGGGGTCCTTAATTTACTTCCCTTTCCAAGCACAACATCGATATCCTTAACTATATCATAGACCTCTTTCCCTCTAAAAGCCCTTGGAGCTGAACCGTCCTCCTTATTTCCGTCGAATTGTTTCTTCATCTTGCGGTATGGGTGAATCTCGAAGGAACCTACGGTGGACGCATGTACACAGCTTTGCGCGAGTTGTGTAGCCATACACTCTCAGTACCATCTAAGCAGTGCGGACAGGCTTTGGCTCCTTTTGTACTGAACCCCAACAGGTTATCAAGGGCAGGAAAATCCTTGATGGTGGAGAATAACACGGCGCGTAAAGTGAAGTTCTCTCATTTGTACGCATCCCATACATGTACCCCTTCGTTCCAAAGTGTCACAAGATCTTCCAGCAATGGTGCCAGGTACACATCAATATCGTTCCCAGATTGCTTCAGCCCTTGGGTAAGTAGTGACATCAAAATGTATTTCCGCTTCATACACGTACCAAGGAGGAAGGTTGTACATACATAGATTCACTGCCAGTGCTATCTCATTGCTCATGTTACCGAAAGGATTCATTCCGTCTGTACTCAACCCTAAACTTATGTTTCTCGGTTCCGCACCAAACTCTTCGAAGCTCCGATCAAAGTTTCTCCACTAGGCAGAATCAGCAGGGTGTCTGAGCTTTCCATCTTTCTTACGCTCCCCCTAGTGCCAACGCATCAATCTTGCCTCCTTTCGGTTCGCAAATAAACTCTTCAAACGTCGGATCACAGGCAGATACCACAACATCTTAGCAGGAGGTCCTTGCTTCGCCTTAGCATTATTCTTACGCTTGTATCGGGATGCTTTGCATATGGGACATACATGCATGTCTGCGTACTCTTTACGGTAGAGGATACAATCGTTCGAACATGCATGTATTCTTTCTACTTTGTAGGTCATGCTGGGCAACACATTTCCCTCCGGAAGGATGTCAGCTAAGAGACCTAACAACGCCGTAAAACTCTTGTCGGACCAACCATTGCTTACCTTCAATTTCAGCAGTTCAAGCACGGTAGACAACCTTATGTATTCCGGCGTACAGCCAGGGAACAAAGGTTTCCCCGAGTCCTCCAATAAGCCCTCGAATTTATAAAACTCTCTCTCACGGTAGTTCCCTTCTGCATCGCGTAGCATCTGATCCAGATTGTCATCATGCGACCTATCATAATCAAAAGCACATTCCATACCCTGTATATCGTTGACTTCCTCGGCAATGACATCATTATCGACTTCCCAGATAATCGCTTCTTCACCGTGATCGCTCCAACAAGTATATCCTTTTTCAAACCCTTCAGATTAAGTGAGTTTCGATCTACGCCGGGTTGTTAAATATTTTCATATTACCGCAATCAATTCATGGACAGTACATAAATTTTATCCCCTTCTTCAACATATCCTGCTCGGCGGCTCTTCTAAAAGCAAACACGCCATTAATATACTCTTCACTCTTACGGTTCTCAATGTACATGCAGTTTTGGTGCATCTACACGTATACACACGTAACAAATTAATTAGTGTTAAATTATATTAATAAACCGCAAGTACCCTTCATAATGACCAAACACATTAGTGATTAGTCTAGAGAAAATATAAAGGGTTACAGATCGTTACACATTAGTGATTAGTCTAGAGCGAAAATAAAGGGTAACAGATCGTTAGCCTTCTCTCCAAGTTGGCGCAATGTGGGAGGAGGCAGCAGAGGTGCCGCAATGGGGGAGGAGGCAGCAGGGGTAACAGCTCAAAACAGAATGGGCAACAATGTGCATGGAAGGGGGCAGCAGCAGCAGGGTGGAGCAACGGGGGAGGAGGCAGCAGCAGCAGGGTGGCGCAACAGAGGAGGAGGCGATGCGGCAGGTGGCCAATGGGAGGAGGCGGCAGCAGCAGGTGGCGCAAGGGGGAGGCAAGCAGCAGCAGGTGGCCAATGGGAAGGAGGCGAAGAAGAAGAGGTGGCGGCGCGCCAAATGGAATGGGCGTTGGGCTGCGGCAAAGATCTATTTATAGTGGTAGTATATCACGCATTTGTTCTTGTAAAGAACCGTATGTGATATATGCCTATCATGAGCAGCTTCTTGTAAAGAATCGTCTCAGGAGAAATAAGTATCACAGATGCTTCTTTATACGAACCGTCTGTGATACTTCATAGATGGTTGTTCGTATAAAGAACCGCTCGTGATGAGTATTTATCATCACGCACGGTTCTTTATACTAACCATTCGGATACTTCACGCAGGCGATTCGTATAAATAACCGCTCGTGATATGTCCACATCACGATGGTTAACGAAGAACCGCTCGTGATAATTTTATCACCAAGGAACCGTCTGTGATGAGACGTCTTCTATTGCCTGTTTTGTAGTAGTGCTCGTGCCTTGGGCCGTGTACAAGGCTTGCCGGGTGCATATGCAGATGCAATGACGCCGGTGTCATGAAAGCCGTAGATGATGCCATCCATGATGGTGTTGATGTCTTATCTCTGTCTATCGGAGGCTCATCAGAATGGCTAGGAACGTTGCATGCCGTCGCGAATGGCATCTCAATTGTTTTTCGGTTGGAAACGATGGGCCTTCCGCCCAGACGGTGGAGAACTTGTCGTCAGGTTCGCTAATTGCCATGCAAGAACAATCGCTGATCGGCTCTTCCCACGGTTTGTTGGAAGTAATCTTTGTTTAGTATTAGTTTCTGTTTTTGCCCTACCCGAGTACTATAGTAATTCGAGTCTGAGTACTTGTAACGTCCCGTTTTCGGACGGTAAATAGTACTTACTATTTAATTTATATTTTTCATTCGTATTTTCAATTTGGCTTATAATCCCAAATTCTTCTAGCTTCCTTTAAAGCTCGGGTTTGTGTTTCAAACCTCCTTTCAATTTCCAAATTCAAAATTCAATTTGAATTCACCCTTTTCAGATTTTTGGACCCCTCCCAATTCTCCTTTGGCCGCCCAAATTTCTTCTACTGCTTTTTCTTTCCCTGGCCCGATCCCTTTTCCCACGGGTCACCATATTTACCCCCCCCGGTCCACCTTATTTCCCCCTCCCCCTAGTTTCTTTTGGCGCGGCCGCGATCGTTCCCCCTCTTTCCTTCTCACCCCTCCCACGGTAGTTCCACCTTCTTGCCCGCTTTCTTCTCTGCCCAGGGCCCCCTCCCCTCTCTCGCTCGACTGCCCTGGTCGACCCGGCCCGCCTCCCCCACGCCCGGCCGGTAGCTTTTGCTCCCACAACCGCTCCACACCACACGCCACTTCGCCGTGTGTGCCCGTGCCGCCCGTCGCCCTGTCTCCCCGCCGCTTCCTACGCCCTCACTGGCTTTCCTTCCCCTTCCCCGGCTATAAGAAGCCGCTTCCCCCTGTCATTCACCCTCTGCACCCCCTCCTTCTTCTCCGCCCACTCCCCTTCTTCTCCCTCTTGGCCGACAGCGTAAAGCTCTGCTGTTTTCCGCCGAGCCGCTTTGCCGCCACTCCCCCCGCTCCGTGAGTCTCCGCCCAACCGACCGCCGTCAGGATCCTCCTCCACCCCTCCATTTCCCCTCCCCGCATCCGAAAGACCTTCCCCACTGAGCCCCCTTCTCTCCCACCTCCGCACCCAGTAGCCGCCACCGCCTCATTCAAAGCACCAAAGATATATATCGTAGACATTTTCACTACACATAGATCTAGATCCGACCGACGACCGTGATATTTAAAGGTGCATATCATAGAAGATTTCTTGTTAAGAACTGTCCGTGTCACAACCGGCGGTGACGGGAGGAAGGGCGGCATCCGGAAGAAGGGTGGCATCACAGTAGTTATGGCACGACAGTGACACTTCACATGACACTCTTATCGTAAGAGTGTCTTATGAAATGGACCATGGTGTCACAACTGGCGTCGACGGGAAGAAGGGTGTCGTCCAGGAGAAGGCGCGACTTGGGGGCAGCTGTCGGGAAGGAGGCTTCGGGCAGTGGCATCGAGGTTTGGGGCACTCGGTGGGGAGGGGAATGATCGACAGTAAGAGCGTTAGGGAGTGACGATTTAGGGCGCAAACCCTAACGGGCTCCTATTAATAAAGGGATTTCACAGACGGTTTTATTATGGAACCGTCAGTGATACACATCGCAGACGGTTATATTATAGAACCGTCTGTGATGTGAGACCATATCACAAACGATTCCATAATAGAACCGTTTGTGATGTGAGACCATATCACAATACAGGAGTAGGGTTGTTATTCTTCCAAGAGAAAGCCCGAACCTGTCTAAATACCTATGTCTTTTTCTGTGTGGATCTAGTTTCAGGGAAGCCCCAAACATTCAATCATACGTTTTATACTAGATCTTCGATAGTTAGCGCCTTCCGTGGGGATCTTCTAGCTCTTCCTTTTCGATAACGTTTTCTTTGGTTTTTCTTCTCTGATGCATTCATGGCAGGAGAGTGGAATGAAGAGAACTGGTTCAATTTGGCAAACTACGCAGAACTTGAGATGGATGCATGCTACGAGTACGAGCAGAGCATCATTTCATCCGATGGTTGTGTACAAGGCTTGCTGGGGTGCATATTGGCACATGCAATGATGCTGGCTTGATGAAAGCCGTAGATGATGCCATCCATGATTGTGTTGATGTCTTATCTCAAAATGGCTAGGCACGTTGCATGCCATCGCAAGCTGTTTTGTCAGCAGGAAACAATGGTCCTTTGTCGGACCCGGGAGTAACACCCCGTAATCCTCTCGTGCATTTTCGAACTAGTCCCATGATCGTAGCTAGTTCACACAAGAACACTACTACGAACACGCCATCACTGCACGGTTCGAATCGTCATCACGCAGGCGGCTTCCGAACCGTCTATATTTATATCGCCTCGTGATAACAGCGCTACCACGCGGTTCAAAACCGTCTGTGATAACACTTTATCACGCAGCGGTTTTTAACGTAAACCGTGCGTGATATGTCTAGTATCACGCGGTTTACTTTAAAAATCGTCGGATGAAGGCTACTACCACAGCGGTATTATGTTGAAATCGCTCGTGGTAATAGCCTTCTGACGGTTTCAACATAAAATCGCCTGTGGTACCGAGACCCTAGCTACATTGTTTCTTTGTTTTTGGCCACCTCGAGAATTGCTAGCCATGCCCTCCAAAACAAGCATGTACAAAAACATATACATCATGAGAGAATCAATTGTTGACAACTCAAATTGACCATTACTCAAAATAAATTAATAAAGATCGAATTTGTTGAAGTATTTTTGCTATAGTTGTACAATTGGATTACAATTAAATCAATTGTTTGCGTGAATCTACGGGTGGTGATGGAGTGAAACTCTCCTTTGTTAACTATTTCGTCATGATAAAGGTGCATAGCTGCCTCGAACTTCCACGAGCTCTTGCTTAACGAGTCCATATAAATCTATTATCAAACCCTGCCGCTAGGTCAAGAAAAAATGGTAAGGATATATATTTGAATTTACAATTACAAAAAAATTATTTCGAGATTGACAAACCTCCGGATTCTTCATCTTAGCACTAATGATTTGCTGCATATGATGGCAAACGTAGAATGCACATAGCTCATCATTTTTTTGCTGGCGGCACTGCAAAAATAGAATTACATATGTACGTATAGTCAGTTGAAGACAAATTTTATGAAGTATGATATATATAGGATTATTGTGTTGTAGCGCGTCTGGAAATTTAGTCTCCTGTGTTAGTTGGGTCTTGGATCCACTGTATCTTCCTTGTTGGCTAACATAGGAGATGAACGAACTACATAATTGAAAAAAGTTATCCTCGGGCATTTCAAACGAAGGAAGACTACAATAGAGTTATGTATGGAGGAAATGATCATACTTGTCGAGTATTCCTTGCAGAATGCTGAAGTCGTGATCGTTTCTGACTAGGGAATCAAGATATATCACAGTGTTCCTCTTGGGTATAATGACTAAAAGGATCCAGTGGTACCTACTCATGTATGTCGCTATAACTATTAAACCTAAGTACAAATGAAATTTGAATAGCAAATAGTGAAGCACTTACCCCCGGTTGTAGGGCACCGATGTAGTCCTGCGATTACGAAGAAGCAATGACGTCGTTATATAGTTCTCGGCGAAGGTCGCTACCGCTTGGATGGTTTGCATAGATACCACGTGTGGGTCGAGGAAACCCACGGTTCTCGCCCTTCCGGGCATTTTTCATCATGTATCTATACATAAGCAATGAGTTGCGATATTTATCGGTATTACATGAATGTAGAACTTGATTGTACACACTTACGATGTCCAACATCGTAGAAGCGGCGTCGAGGGCTTGAGATTGAATAGGTTGAATAAGTCGTTGAACCCCACCACGGTTGCCCGCCCGTTGAAGAAATGCTCATCCTTGTATGCGACGGTGATTCCGATGATCGCACCCTTCTTTGCGGTATTCCGCAAGTACCGTGCATGCAAAGCCCGACAAGCAAATCCAGCGTGGGCTAATTGTGCGTTAGAGCACAGCGGTTTTTCGATGGAGTACTTCCCGTGCTTCGGGACTTGGGAGGCGGCTTAATGTTAAATCGATTTGGCCTTAACGATTGGCGGCGTCTTCCTGCGAGGCGACTCGGGAACCGATCACGGTAGCACGCTTTTGTTGTTCCTTGGCGTCTTCTCCACGAGAACCGGTGAGGTGGCCTTCGAGGCGAAATATGAGGTGGAGTCATGGAGGGTTCCGCTGGAGAGGAATGGTCTGTCGAGATTGCGGCATCGCTGGGTCGGGGCGATGTCCGTCTTGGGCCATTGGATAAAGCGTACGCGGCATCCCCTAGTGTTGTGATCTCTTCGTTCGGCGAATGTCCAATGACGGCCATGAAATGTTGATGTACCATGTCCACCTCCACCCTTGCGTAACCATCGCGCCACCGGACACCGTGTTGCATCGCTCCTTCTGGTATGGATGCACCATCCCCGCTTGACCTCAATAGGAATGGACCCAACTAACCTCGGTTGGAGCTTGCGGCCGTCGGCTCTACAAAACGATACGCAATTAGCTAAGGCGCCCTATAGGTCTATCTTTGGTGCATTCCATAGATGTACATTACCTTGATGTGGTCTATCGGTAATTGGTGCGTCGTCATGTTCAAAATTATGCGTGGACGCGACACTACTCCCATGTCGAGGACTTGTTCCGCAATAACGAGGCGGCTTGCATCGGTTGCGGAGTACTTGATTCAATTGATCCTGCAAACTTGCTATCTGTCCTTGTAATTTCGCCTTAGCGGTTCAAGCGATTGTCGTACTCGGCCTTGGATCTCTTCCTACTTCTATACATGAAGTAGTCGTCATAATCCATGTACCCAAGGTACGTTAACCCCTGCCTCGCGTGCGACAGGGTGCTCCTTGTTTCCTAGGGCCGAGATAGTATATCCTTCTCCTGTGTTCTTGGAAGGAGCCTTCGAAGTTTGGGCAATCAATTCACGCCGCAAGAGGTCATCATGTTATTATAGTCACTATGAAGTTATGGACTTATAAACAAGTAGGTAGTTCGACATATTTACCACACGCTGGGACACTTCACCGTCCGCCGGGTTTGGGAAAGTGACGCCATCGACGAGACTTTTGCCCTCGCTTTTAACCTGTGCACGGAACGCGGGTGTGTGATATCGAAATAGATTCTCCTCCTCCGCCTCCCATTGCGCGGATTTAGCCGCGTACCAGTGAGTGCCGAGTCCGTGGGGTGAGTGTTTCGTGCTGGATTGCTTTGTGCGCGCACTTTGCTCCTTAAATTCATCCGTCGCCTTCATAGCCACAAAGGCGTTCCATGTTTCCAGCGCCAAGAATGGAAACTTCGTGAAGGGCGTCTCACTCTTGTTCACGTATTGCGTGACAAGAACGCTCTTGAAGGTCCTCCACGCGTGACACATGGAGAGCAAGGCATGCCGCTCGACGCGTTTCATGTCATTTACGGGAAAGTGAACACGCTTGAAAGGTCTTCCCACAAAGACGCTGTCTCTCGATCTTTTGTCGAGACTTCCACTTTGGTGTGGTGATAGGGACCTTTTCCCTTGCAAGTATCCCGCAGATGGTCCAGGAATCTCGCCTTGGCCCGATGCCGGGACTCATAGGGACCCCAACGTCACTGACCTCCGTGATTATGAGATCCTCAATTATTGAAATGTGCCTTATTAAAATTATACTGATAGCATAATTCTTATTTAAGGAACAAAGTGCAAATCCTTTATTAAGAATCATACTAAAAGCATAATGATAACAAGTAACAATTTCAACATTGTGTTCTCTTGATATATGTCATGCAATATTTCCCAGGATCAGTGAATATTGCACATATATCCTTAAACAACATTGCATCATTCACATACAAGTCATACATTCACATAATTATACATCCATAATTACATCACTAATTTCGGTTACTACAGTACCGAATACAAACAGATGACCTTGGGTCATTAACAAAAAGAGCAACAGCGGAAACAAAAACATAAAAGCAAAACCACCAATGGCCCCATTATCCCATGAGCTATTGCGTGGAGGCTAGAACTAGCATTACTCGTTAGCGTCACCCAGGTCGGCGCTAACGGGCATCTCATAAAGATATCCATCCTCACCTGCAACAAGAGGTCATAAACCCTGAGTACGAAAGGTACTCAGCAAGTCTTACACAAACTAATAAAAGAAAGTGTTTAGAAGAACCTATACAAAGGAATAGAATTTTATATGCATAAGGTTATCAACAGAAGGCTTAATGGTTTCAATTTGCATAAAGCGATACCTGTTAACTTACAATTGCTAACTTTTGACAAAGCAGTTTTAATAATTCAATTTGGACTAAAAACAGTAAGTTATTGAACATAAGCATAAACAGTATCAATAATAATCACTGATCATTACCAAACCAAGCATGACACTCCTCATGCCGAAATTAAAATTTCCAAAACCCAAATGAGAGCAAATGCTATACAGGTGACATCAATCCAAGCGTTGCCCGTAACCGTGGACACGGCTATTCGAATAGTTTTAATCCCTGCAGGGGTGTACATCTTTACCCACATGACTTAGTTAGCCCGTAGCCCCTAGGATAATAGCACACTGCCTTTGGTATGCCGTAAGGTAAACTAAGATTGGTATTTTTCAACAAGTTAACACTATTGAGTTGGATGACCCATGTGAAACCGATCCCGCTTAAACAACGATCGATAGCATATATTCAACCGAGGTTCACATGTTGTACAGGGAATGCCGACCCAGTCAATTAAATGCAAACTCGTGTTAGCCACACATATTACACCGCAGTCGGGCCCTGAAGGTACGTACATGCGATATAACACATCTACACCCTTACCCTTCTAAGAACATCTGATATTGATATAGGTTCCACATGGCATACGACACGGCCCGAAGACTTAAGCATCTATGCCATATGAAATCAATACACATGTCCTTACTCTCCTGTATCCAACTCAATAATATTAACCCTTTACTTAACCAAGCAAATACCATACATTGCATGTGGAAATGCGTTGGTGCTTGAATTGGGCCGTCGAGTTGGTCCTTAATCAACCTGCATAAGTCATCCACGGTTCCCATTCTCGCACTAGGCACCATCACTAGCATCCACTTGTCCAGATTTGAATTAAGTTTAACAACAAGATTTAGATTTATATCAGTTTAAATAAACTGAACAAAGAATCAACAAAATAAAAATGTATTTGTTGTTTCCGTGTTTGACAAGATAAGCTGTCAAACATTACCGTTCTATGGATTTGCATGGCTAAGCAAAATTGAAAATTTAGTATTATATCACCACAAACTATCGTAGGTTGAGTGTATGATCAATTCAAGGTAAGCCATAAGTTTTGGTCATAGCTAACTAGGAACAGAACATAAATAGTCTTTTAGAAAATTGCATGCAACAGTGTCACTGTATTTTATAAATCTACAGCTCAAAAGATTAGGATCAACATGGTGCGAGAGAGGAAGCTTGCCTTGGTAATAATAGATAACCTCTTGTTAGAGTTACGGTGGCTCAACAAAAGATTCAACAATCTCAGAAGAACCAGTATCTAGAACACAAAAATCCAATGAATAGCAAGAAAACGGCAAGGAATAATGCATAAAAGAAGTCATGATCAATAGCTCAATGCATAATTAACAACATGCTTAAGTCATATCTTACTCAAGGACACTACCCCATATAAAATAACTACTACATTTGCTATCAGAATATAATGGGTTAGAAAAGCATTACAGGTTCAGATTTGATTAGTAAAGAACTAGAGTTTCAAATTTCTAAAACTGAAATTTAACTTAACACTTGCACTCTCTACTAGAAGGAATAGAAGCTAACAATAGGTTACATGTGGCCGGCATGACCACCAAAAGCTAAACTGAAATGGAAATTAGAAAAGCTACAGTTTTAGTTTTAGCAAAAACCAGAAATCTAGATTGATTGCAAAGAAAGAGTTAGATGTTTCATTAGATTAAGAAAGAATGATGCTTTGATAAAGCTACAACTAAATGGGCAATATTTAAAACCTACTCATCACATAGCATCAGCTACAACTCCCTAGCAGTAAGATCAAATTCTGGACTACAGGTTTCAGACTTTGGCAAAACCGAAAACTGGGCAGAATTTCAAAAATCAGATTGAGGAACTAGGGCATTAGAAGAAAATGATATTCTGGACTAATTCTCAACTAATTGAGAAATATACTAAGTCTAATTCATCTCCTACTATCAGCTATCACCCAACATCAATTTCGGTTTAGATGCACTAGCTTTGAGTTAAGCAAAAATGAGATTTGGGTGATTACAAAGTGATGGCTTGCTGATTTTGCTAAGAACCAAGCAATGATTTTGCTTAGATAACTAGATAATGAGTAAAACTTATAGCCTAGCATACTATTTAGCATCAAATACAAGTAGTCATCAAAATTTGAGGCTTACAAAGTAAAGCAAAAATCAGATTTTGAAATCAAATTGCGACAGATTTAGAGATGCAAACTTGAAGCTCCATTAGACTATAACAAATTGACATACAAGATGGAGTTATAGCTAGATAAGTACCTCTACAAGTTTAACTTATCACCTAGCATCCCTTAACACTAATTAGCAAATTTCAGCTCAAGCAAAGCAGCAGTTTCAGATTTGTCAAACCAAAAGCGTGCTATTTCACAAAAGAAAGCTATCTGATGTATTAGGCTAAGAAAAATTGATATTCTTAGATTAAATTACAATCAAATGAGTATATTTTAAAGTCTAACTCAACACTAAACATTAGTTAGCACTAACTACCAATTTTCGGCTAAAACAGAGATGCGGTTTTGATTTTTAAAGCCGAACAGGACATAATGCAAAAGATAACTGCTGAACTAAATGATCACAAGTAGAGTACTATACTTTAGCTTAGAGTATTCCTAATTAGATTAGGAAGTTAACCCACCATTTGCTAACAGCAATTGACAAGAAAGAAGGAAGTCGAGCTGTACTACTAGTCTAACCGACAATGGGATGGAGCGATGGTCAAAAGATTACAGATTTCAATCTTTCTTGTGTCTTCTTTGGTATAACGAAAATGGACGAGGCAGTACCGACCACTTAATGACCTCTAGCACTAATTGAAGTCTGCTACTAACGATTCTCAGGTTCAAATAAGACCTAAATAGGCTGAAAAGAGACAAGAGAAACCCTAGACCTTGCAATGATATGAAAGACCGAAAAGCTACAAAAACAAAAGTTTTGTCAAGACAAAACTTGAGCACCACATGCACAAGGAAGTGATTTAGATCAGCTATTGAGTTTCCTAAGAATATCAAGAAGAAAAGACATAAGATCATGTCTTACCATTTCTGACTAGAGGAGAAACTATGATCTTCCAATTGAACAAGAAAACTTTGAAAACCACTTCTCTTCACCAAACAGAAAACCCCAAGCAATATTCTAACCATTCGGTTCACCGAGCCGCTCCATTTTCACCGATAAGAAAGAAAGCATGAGCAAGAGATGAGCAAAGACTTGCAGTCTAGAATGGCAGGAGGCTAACACTAAGGCTTGGGAAGGGTTAAAGCTCCTGAGCAAAGGAGAGGGTTCTAGAGATGCTGAGGTGGTTCTGCTTTGCTGATTTGCTGCGACCGGCCACATCACGACTTGGCCCAGACCGCCTCACCAAAGAAAAGAGAGAGGAAAGAGGGATGCTGCCCTGAGTTATTTGCTGGACAAAACCCTGCTTCCCAACCGAAAAGAAGGAATGAAAAAGAGTCTTTGTCTTCTTTGAGCCGCTTTATACACTGAAGCTTTCTTTGCTTTCATTGCATTGTTCTCAGCCGAATGAAAGAAAAGAAAACAGAATTGTCTTTGTCTTCAAGCTCTTGCGTCCTTTGGGTGCTATGCCCACCAAGAAAGTGAGGAAAGCAGAGTCTTTGCTCTAATTGCGCTTTGCCAACAAAGAGACTCTCCCAAGACACGATCACAAAGAAGAAGGAAGCAACAGACACTCAAAAGAAAACCAGCCACTTAGTTAGAAAGAGATGGCTGAGATTGATGGAGACAAAAAGAAATAGCAAATCAATATTTTGGATTGTAACAACATACCCAAGTTTCAAAATAAACAGTGATGCTATGAAAAGCATCTAATTACTGTTTACTAAAACTGAGACTGCTACAAACCTACCCCCCTTAAGAGAATCTCGTCCCGAGATTTCGGACAGTTCAAAAGTTGCAAAGGAATTCAGTTGAAATGATTCTTTCTGGAGATAAAACACATGTTGTTTTGACTTCCTATAAAGATAGCAAAGAAAGATTCTAATAGACAACATAGTGTTGTTATTACATCCTTTCTTTACATTGCTTTGTTTAACCTTGCCTTTCTTGTCTCAAAGGCAATTTTAAACAAACAAAAAGATGGGGTGTTCAATCCTCATCGATCTTCACGCTCCCACGTGGCTTCATCTTACGAATGATTAGCCCACTGAACTTTTAAGAACTTGACGGTGCGGTTTCTTGTTCTGCGTTCCATTTCATCAAGAATACGCAACGGTTGCTCTTGATAGGAAAGATCTGGTTGGAGATCAAGATGCTCATAAGTAGTGGCTTCAAAAGGAACACGCAGGCACTTCTTTAATTGAGAAATATGAAAAGTATCATGCTGCTGAGAGAGACTCAGGTAGCTCTAATTGATAAGCTACAGCTCCTCGTTTTGCAATGATTCGGAAGGGTCCGATATAACGAGGTGCTAGCTTTCCTTTCACCTGAAAGCGATGAGTGCCCTTCATTGGTGATACTTTGAGGTAGACATAATCATCTACTTCAAAACTTAACTCACGTCGACGATGGTCAGCATAGCTCTTCTGACGAGACTAAGCAGTTCTCAGACGGTCTCGGATCGATTTAACTTGCTCTTGGCTTCTATTACCAAGTCGGACCATAAAATGGTCTTTCACGGACTTCGGACCAATTCAATGGAGTCCTACAAGCTCTCCCATACAAGGCTTCAAAAGGTGACATTTGAATACTTGCTTGATAGCTATTATTGTAGGAAAACTCCACATACGGCAAAGATTTTTCCCAGTTCTTGCCATATGATAGCACGAGTGCTCTAAGAAGATCTTCCATCACTTGATTTACCCTTTCGGCTTGACCACCTGGTTTGAGGATGATAAGCAAGATCGAAGAGAGTTCATCCCCATGGCTTGATGGAGACAATTCGAAATGAGATGTGAACCGAGGTCCACGATCCGAGACAATGACTTTTGGAACACCGTGGAGACAAACAATCTTAGCAATATAGAGCTCGCTAATCGCTTGCCATTGAAAATGGTTTTGACAGAATAAAATGAGCCACTTTCGTTAGACGATCAATGATCACCCAAATGGCATCAAACCCATTCGAGTTTTGGAAGTCGGTAACAAAATCCATACCGACTTCTTCCCATTTCCATTGTGGAATAGGCAAGGGTGAAGGGTACCAAAGAGGTTTTAAGTGCTCGGCTTTAACCCTTTGGCAAATATCGCACTCAAAGAACATACCGAGCAATTTGCCTTTTCATCCGCTCCACCAAAATGTCTTCTTCAAGTCTGGTACATCTTAGTACTTCGGGATGTATAGAAAACTTGGAATTATGAGCTTCTTTGAGAATTAGCTCTCTCAATCGAGAATTTGAAGGTACCACCAAACGATTGCGATATCAAGGAGACCACTTGCATCTTGAGAGAATTCGATGGCTTTACGCCTTCAAATTTTCCTTGATTTCGCCACTTCGCATCGGTTTTCGAGCTTTGAATCGATCTTGAGGGTTGACTTCACTTCAAAGCGCAAAAAATCCATCGCTACCATTTCAAGACTTAAGCTACTGAAAATCAGCACATAAGCTCTTAGCGTGGGAATTGTTGATAAGCAATTGCAATGTGACTTTCGCTAAAGCATCGGCCACAACATTGGCTTTGCCAGATGGTAGTGAATACCCATATCGTAGTCCTTGATCAATTCAAGCCATCTTCTTTGCCTCATATTCAGTCCACTTGAGTGAATATATATTTGAGCTTTTATGATCAAGTATATATTTATAGCGACACTGAGAAGGTAATGTCGCCAAATCTTTAATGCATGGACTACTACCGCCAATTCCAAATCATGAGTAGGATAATTCACCTCATGAGGTCGCGAATCGCTGGATGCATATGCCACAACTCGGCCTTCTTGCATAAGTACACGCCAAGTCCATGGCGAGACGCATCACAAAAGATATCAAAAGTCTTATGGATATCGGAAGAGTGAGAACAGAGCTTTCGGGGAGCTTTCTCGGGCCGAAAGTGTTTTCACACTCCATTGACCAAAAGAATTTGTTCTCCTTCTTTAAAAGTTGGGTCAGAGGCCTAGAAATTTTAGAGAAGTTTTCAATGAACCGACGGTAATAACCCGCAAGTCCAAGAAAACTCCGAATTTCATGAACATTCTCGAGGTCGCTTCCACCAATACATCTTGTATCTTCTTTGGGATCAACCGTAATACCTCCTTGAGATAATACATGTCCCAAGAATGCAACTTGTTTGAGCCAGAAAGCACACTTGCTAAATTTAGCATACAGCTGATGCTTGCGAAGTGTATCCAGCACAAGTCTCAAATGTTGATCATGCTCTTCGGCAGACTTGGAATAGACAAGAATGTCGTCAATAAACACAACAACAAACCTATCCAAGAATTCCATGAAGATTGAATTCATAAGATTCATAAAATAAGTTGGAGCATTGGTTAGGCCAAAGGACATGACAAGATATTCATATAACCCATAGCGAGTAGAGAATCTTTGTCTTAGGAATGTCCTCGGCTCTAACCTTGATCGATGATAGCCCGATCGCAAATCAATCTTAGAAAAGACGGGCTCCATCAAGCTGGTCAAGCAGATCATCGATTCGAGGTAAAGGATATTTGTTTTTGATAGTGACTTCATTTAATGGACGGTAATCCACACACATCCGTAAAGTCTTGTCTTTCTTTTGGACAAAGATGGCGGGCATCCCCATGGTGAGGAACTCGGTCTAATGAATCCTTTGTCAAGCAATCTCCCGATTGTTTCTTCAATTCAAACAACTCATTAGAAGGCATGCGATAAGGTCTTCTCGATATGGGAGCGATGCATCAGAACTAGTTCAATCACGAACTCCACTTCCGATCTGGTGGCATCTGGGAAGGTCTTCAGAAAAACGTCAGGATATTCACATACTACCGATCGACTCCAAAGTAGGGGTGGTATCCATTTTCATCGCACCCAGATGAGAATGAACCGTTCTAGATTGAAAAATGACTGAAAGGCCATTTTTATTAGTGACGGATATGGTTCGTTGGGCACAATTAATTTGCCCTGCATTCTTGGTCAACCAATCCATTCCCAAAATAACATCTATCCCTTGTGAATTTATCACAATCAGGTCTGCCTAAAAATCTACCCCTTCAATAATGATATTGACATTAAAGCGATTTGATCGATTAAAAATACCGACCAGGCGAATGAATAATATGAGGTGGATGAAGATGGTGCATAATTAATCGATGTTGAGTAGCAAGCGCCTACTAACAAAAGAATGGGATGCTCGAGTCAAATAAAGCAAGATGTTAACCGAATTAACTAGGAGCATACCAAGGATAACTTCAGGTGCCTCGGCCGCTTCTTCAGCAGTTAATTGATTTACACGGCCGCGGGCTGGAACTGGATCAGGCTTAGCAATTGCCTTTGGAGAAGGTGCAGGACGAACAAGAGCTGGAGATGGCTGAACAGGTGGCAACCCCTTTGCCTTAGCAAAACATCGACGGTAAAATGCCGGGCGTCCACAATGATAGCATATCACACCCGGCCTGACATTGATGGCAGCAGGTGGTCTGTGTCCACTAGGTCGGGACTGCCCAGAAGGTGGCGGTGGGCGAAAGGCAAACACTGGCGCACTGGTGGAACCAAATCGCGCGCCGGAAGAGCGGAGGCCGCCACAGGCGCGGTCGATTGAACGGCTCTTGGATGCAAATTGGGTAACCTTACGCGCTTCGCGACTCCTCCAACGCCTTGCTTTTAGTTTCAGAATAATGGCTTTGTCCACAAGATGTTGGAAATTTCTGAAGTCTTGCACCGCCAAAGCCAACTGCAACTCTTCAGATAAACCATTCATAAAACGGTTTCGACGACGAATGTCCGTCGAAACATCGTCAGGGGCATACCGAGCAAGAAAATTAAACTCATGAAGGTACTCGGTCATCGATTTTCGCCGCTTGAGCGAGAAATTCTGTGCTTGAGCATCATCACTCCCTCGGTATATGGGCCTCGCGAAGGCCTCCATGAACTCAAGCGGTAGGAGTATGTCCGCGGGTTGGATAGCCAGATAATTATCCCACCAATTGCTAGCCGGCCCAGTCAACTGATAGCTAGCATACAGGACCTTCTCCCTTTCAGAACACTGAGCAATGGTCAGCTTCTTTTTAATCTCCTTAAGCCAATCCTCTGCCTCCAAAGGATCCTGGGAGCTAGAGAACGCTGGCGGATTAGTCCGCTGAAAGTCAGCAAGACTTCCCTGCCCATGCGGAACTCCTGCTCTACCAGCTGGTGGAGTGATGGAAGAGGTATTGAGTGCAATCTGCTCCAAGATGCGTGTCTGATCCATGCGGTTGCGCTCAATTTGCATGAGCACATCCGCCATAGTGGGTGGTGGAGGAAGCTCCTCTTCCTGTCTACCACCTTGCGGACCATGGGATCCGGAAGGGTCCGTCTGCTCCCCCGAGTCGAAGAGCAGGGTGGAGAACCTCTCCTCTTGTTGTGTTCGCGATCGAGTGGTTGGTCCTGTCATCCTGTTGCCATATAATGGTTAACATTATAACAAGGATACACTCGTGCTAACACATACAAGCTTTGGAGAAAGAAATTAATTAAATACTAAACCTAAGCATGCAGTATGTCATGATATGCAACCAATTAACACCAAAAACAACAGCACAAAGTACAATAAAAAGGTGCGGCTTCCATTCCAAAATAAATGTCGGCTGAACAAAGACTATAATGATTCAATTACAACCAAAAGTCTGCATCCACTTTATTAATAGCCAACAGGAAACATGTTATACCCAAAATACACAAGTCGGCCACTACCTCACCATGTTTTAAAGTACAAACGTTAGCACACAATATTTATATACGACATAGGCTATGCTATTACACACTACCTAATGGGCAACTACTAGCCTATTACACAACTAAAGCCAATCACATCCTTGACCCTAAACATGGTCGTCTCGGTTAAAATTCACGGAAACTCATTTAGCAAATGAGCCTCGGGTGAACCAAGATCTAAAGGGTTCGATGGGCTAATGAGACGAGTGGGAGAACCCAACGGCAGATGATGTCCCCAGAGTGAGTAGGTCGGCGAGTGCGAGGAAATCCGGCGAGACATCCCGGCCCGACGACAATCGACCAAAAACAGAACCGGTCAGGAACTTCCGAAGTCGCCATCCTTGGGGTACTGATGGCGGTGGTGGAATCTCATTGTTGCCATAAAGCGCGTTACGAGGAACGCGGTTCGTGACAACACCAAGCCTCAAATATTCTTGTGCCTCGTGCAAGCGATGGCGGGTCTCCATAACTTCGTACGAGGCGGTGATAGGTTTGGGCCATGATACGGACCAACCTTGCTAACTCGCGTCACGTATGGGTCCTCTCAAAGCAGTATCTCATCAAGCGTAACCACATCCGATCTAGGGCCTTGTTTTGGGAAGTGCACATAGGGTGGTCGAGACAGACTCAGTCAAGTCATGACGAAGGAGGCTCATCATCCTACGCGCAACTTCCTGCACAGCCATAGACTCGGAGGTGGCACGCACATGGATGCAGTAGGGAACACTACCCACCACCTGTCTGGCGATCACATTAATGATAGCTTGGTACTCTTCCATACCAGGCCCTCGGTCTCTACGGTAGATGGCATACTCTGGCTGATAAGTGAAATTAGCTCGCCACATCATGTCTCAAGTAAGGTCGAAACCCGTCCACACCTTGGTGCGAGTCTCCTTAATCAAATACCGACCACTCATCTACAGATAAAAGACAAGGTAGGTAAGAAACTGATCAAAAGAGAGGTGGATAAGAATTGATACTAAAAGAAGATAAGAAGTAAAAGACAGCATGCTTAGATCTTTTAGAAATTAATTATGTTAAAATAATATCACAGAGACTCACTAAAGGCAACAACCATGCTAATTCTATCCTCTGAGCACACGTATGCTCGATACCAACATTGTGAGACCCTCAATTATTGAAATGTGCCTTATTAAAATTATATCGATAGCATAATTCTTATTTAAGGAAGCAGTGCAAATCCTTTATTAAGAATCATACTAAAAGCATAATGATAACAAGTAACAATTTCAACATTGAGGTTCTCGGATATATGTCATGCAATATTTCCCGGGATCGATGAATATTGCACATATATCCTTAAACAACATTGCATCATTCACATACAAGTCATACATTCACATAATTATACATCCATAATTACATCACTAATTTGGTTACTAAGATCGAATACAAGCAGATGACCTTGGGTCATTAACAAAAGAGCAACAATGAAACAAAAACATAAAAGCAAAACCACCAATGGCCCCATTATCCCCATGAGCTATTGCGTGGAGGCTAGAACTAGCATTACTCGTTAGCGTCACCTGTCGCGCTAACGGGCATCTCATAAAGATATCCATCCTCACCGCAACAAGAGGTCATAAACCACGAGTAACGAAAGGTACTCGGCAAGTCTTACACAAACTAATAAAAGAAAGTGTTTAGAAGAACCTATACAAAGGAATAGAATTTTATATGCATAAGGTTATCAATGAAGGCTTAATGGTTTCAATTTGCATAAAGCGATACTGTTAACTTACAATTGCTAACTTTTGACAAAGCGGTTTTAATAATTCAATTTGGACTAAAAGCGATAAGTTATTGAACATAAGCATAAACAAAGTATCAATAATAATCACCGATCATTACCAAACCAAGCATGACACTCCTCATGCGAAATTAAAATTTCCAAAACCCAAATGAGAGCAAATGCTATCTGGTGACATCAATCCAAGCGTTGCCGTGCAGTGGACACGGCTATTCGAATAGTTTTAATCCTGCGAGGGTGTACATCTTTACCCACATGACTTAGTTAGCCCGTAGCCCCTAGGATAATAGCACACTTGCCTTTGGTATGCCGTAGGGTAAACTAAGATTCGGTATTTTCAACAAGTTAACACTATTGAGTTGGATGACCCATGTGGCCGATCCCGCTTAAACAACGATCGATAGCATATATTCAACCGAGGTTCACATGTTATACGAGGAATGCCGACCAGTCAATTAAATGCAAACTCGTGTTAGCCACACATATTACACATGATCGGGCCTGAAGGTACGTACATGCGATATAACACATCTACGCCCTTACCCTTCTAAGAACATCTGATATTGATATAGGTTCCACATGGCATACGACACGGCCCGAAGACTTAAGCATCTATGCCATATGAAATCAATACACATGTCCTTACTCTCCTGTATCCAACTCAATAATATTAACCCTTTACTTAACCAAACAGCGCCCATACACTGCATGTGGAAGTACGTTGGTGCTTGAATTGGGCCGTCAGAGTTCAGTCCTTAATCAACCCAGACAAGTCATCCACAGTTCCCATTCTCGTGCACTAGGCACCATCACTAGCATCCACTTGTCCAGATTTGAATTAAGTTTAACAACAAGATTTAGATTTATATCAGGTTTAAATAAACTGAACAAAGAATCAACAAAAATTAAAAATGTATTTGTTGTTTCCCAGGTTTGACAAGATAAGCCTGTCAAACATTACCGTTCTATGGACTGCATGGCTAAGCAAAATTGAAAATTTAGTATTATATCACCACAAACTATCGTAGGTTGAGTGTATGATCAATTCAAGGTAAGCCATAAGTTTTGGTCATAGCTAACTAGGAACAGAACATAAATAGTCTTTTAGAAAATTGCATGCAATGTTGTCACCGTATTTTATAAATCTCTGATTCAAAAGATTAGGATCAACATGGTGCGAGAGAGGAAGCTTGCCTTGGTAATAATAGATAACCTCTTGTTCAGGTTCTGGTGGCTCAACAAAAGATTCAACAATCTCAGAAGAACCAGTATCTAGAACACAAAAATCCAATGAATAGCAAGAAAACGGCAAGGAATAATGCATAAAAGAAGTCATGATCAATAGCTCAATGCATAATTAACAACATGCTTAAGTCATATCTTACTCAAGGACACTACCCCATATAAAATAACTACTACATTTGCTATCAGAATATAATGGGTTAGAAAAGCATTACAGTTGATTTGATTAGTAAAGAACTAGAGTTTCAAATTTCTAAAACTGAAATTTAACTTAACACTTGCACTCTCTACTAGAAGGAATAGAAGCTAACAATAGGTTACATGTGGCGGCATGACCACCAAAAGCTAAACTGAAATGGAAATCGGAAAAGCTACGCTTTAGTTTTAGCAAAACCGTAAATCTAGATTGATTGCAAAGAAAGAGTTAGATGTTTCATTAGATTAAGAAAGAATGATGCTTTGATAAAGCTACAACTAAATGGGCAATATTTAAAACCTACTCATCACATAGCATCAGCTACAACTCCCTAGCAGTAAGATCAAATTCTGGACTACATGTTTCAGACTTTGGCAAAACCGAAAACTGGGCAGAATTTCAAAAATCAGATTGAGGAACTAGGGCATTAGAAGAAAATGATATTCTGGACTAATTCTCAACTAATTGAGAAATATACTAAGTCTAATTCATCTCCTACTATCAGCTATCACCCAACATCAATTTCGGTTTAGTACTTTCTGATTTGAGTTAAGCAAAAATGAGATTTGGGCTGATTACAAAGTGATGGCTTGCTGATTTTTGCTAAGAACCAAGCAATGATTTTGCTTAGATAACTAGATAATGAGTAAAACTTATAGCCTAGCATACTATTTAGCATCAAATACAAGTAGTCATCAAAATTTGAGGCTTACAAAGTAAAGCAAAAATCAGATTTTGAAATCAAATTCTGGACAGATTTAGAGATGCAAACTTGAAGCTCCATTAGACTATAACAATTGACATACAAGATGGAGTTATAGCTAGATAAGTACCTCTACAAGTTTAACTTATCACCTAGCATCCCTTAACACTAATTAGCAAATTTCAGCTCAAGCAAAGCAAGCAGTTTTGATTTGTCAAAACCGAAAGCTGTGCTATTTCACAAAAGAAAGCTATCGATGTATTAGGCTAAGAAAATTGATATTCTTAGATTAAATTACAATCAAATGAGTATATTTTAAAGTCTAACTCAACACTAAACATTAGTTAGCACTAACTACCAATTTTCGGCTAAAAGCAGATGCGGTTTTGATTTGAAAAGCTGAGCAGGACATAATGCAAAAGATAAGCTCTTGAACTAAATGATCACAAGTAGAGTACTATACTTTAGCTTAGAGTATTCCTAATTAGATTAGGAAGTTAACCCACCATTTGCTAACAAACAATTGACAAGAAAGAAGGAAGTCATTGTACTACTAGTCTAACCGACAATGGACAGGAAGCGATCAATTTGAAAAGATTCTGATTTCAATCTTTGTTGTGTCTTCTTTGGTATAACCGAAAATGGGCGATTACACCGACCACTTAATGACCTCTAGCACTAATTGAAGTGCGCTACTAACGATTCTCGTGTTCAAATAAGACCTAAATAGGCTGAAAAGAGACAAGAGAAACCCTAGACCTTGCAATGATATGAAAGACCGAAAAGCTACAAAAACAAAAGTTTTGTCAAGACAAAACTTGAGCACCACATGCACAAGGAAGTGATTTAGATCAGCTATTGAGTTTCCTAAGAATATCAAGAAGAAAAGACATAAGATCATGTCTTACCATTTCTGACTAGAGGAGAAACTATGATCTTCCAATTGAACAAGAAAACTTTGAAAACCACTTCTCTTCAAAGCAGAAAACCCCAAGCAATATTCTAACGATTCGGTTCCTTTCGAGTGCTCCATTTTCACTGATAAGAAAGAAAGCATGAGCAGCAGTATGAGCAGCACTTGCAGTCTAGAATGGCAGGAGGCTAACACTAAGGCTTGGGAAGGGTTAAAGCTCCTGAGCAAAGGAGAGGGTTCTAGAGATCTTTGAGGTGGTTCTCTTTGGTGCCTGACCGGCTACCTGCCACATCACGACCGGCCACGACCGCCCACGGTAGAAGAAAAGAGAGGAAAAGAGGGATGCTGCCCTGAGTTATTTGCTGGACAAAACCCTGCTTCCCAACCGAAAAGAAGGAATGAAAAAGAAATTCTTTGTCTTTTTGGGCTCTTTATACTTGAGCTTTCTGCTTTCATTTGCATTGTTCTCACCAATGAAAGAAAAGAAAAAGCAATCAGCTGTTGTCTTTGTCTTTGAAGCTTCCGCTCTGACTTTGGGTGCTATGCCCACCAAGAAAGTGAGGAAAAGCAGAGTGCTTTGCTCTAAGTCAGCCTTTGCCAACAAAGACACTCTCCCAAGACATGATCACAATGACAAGGAAGCAACAGACACTCAAAAGAAAACCAGCCACTTAGTTAGAAAGAGATGGCTGAGATTGATGGAGACAAAAAGAAATAGCAAATCAATATTTTGGATTGTAACAACATACCCAAGTTTCAAAATAAACAGTGATGCTATGAAAAGCATCTAATTCTTCATTTACTAAAAGCTCGAGGCCCATTATGTTGATGGTCGATCGGCGGCGACAGCAATTTCGATATTCCTCTACCATCTCTCTTATGTATCTCATGCGCCGGTGATGTGTGGCGAAAACGGCGCCTACTGCCATGGCGTCGGTGACGGCGAAAGACGGTGCCTCTGCCATCTCGCTTACTTCCTATCTATATAAGTTACGACGCAATTATTACATAGTATATAATATATGGGAAATTGCACAAAATCAATGCGAGATGGTTTTGCACACAAAATACATATAATTTCTTAGCAAACTATGCACTAAGGATATCTTGAACCCCTTGCAAATAGAACTCAACACCTAGCTCCCAAAATAGGAATTTATCACAAGATGTGGCTTTCCATTCCTATCATCATAAATAATACAAAATGTCAACACGAGATAACCACAAAAAGCGAAACAAACTAAGCACAACCACCAATTTTGTCATTCTCATGGCGGACATTTAACAATAATCGACATAAATGCTATTAAATTTCAAGTCGGATTATTCTACACTAAAATACCAACAGGATGAAAAGGTCATCCAACTCTATCCTGGATTCTGATTACATATGGCAATGTCCACCGTGTCCACAATCAAAAGCTTGCGGACAATCCTATTTCTTGGGTACTCTATTTAGGTTCAAGTCTTACAAGTATATAATACATCTCAACATTTTCACCTAAGCTTATGAGCATATCCTCATTGTAAACCTTTTAAGTTAATCCTGTGTCGGTTTATGATAAGTAGAGGCATGTATGTCAACTACAATATCTTTTACCTGCACTAGTCTCAAAATACGTGTTGCTGCGTAGCATGTGCATATGCATCTTCCTATCTTACTTGATATATTTTCCGTAGGTGGGAAAATGATTTTAGACTATGGCGGGTAAATCATAAATGCCTATATTATATTTAATATATGGGATTGTACACGTTAGTATCTTAGTTTATTGCTAATTAGAAAGTTTCAAGTAAAGTGTGCTCACTCATGTCATGGCTCTAAAAAGCAAGTTACTAGAGTTATTATATTCAAATAGTAAAAGCGCATATTAAACTCCACCGTCTTCGCCAAATTAAGCCTAACACTAATTTTTTGTAATAAGAATATTTAAATAGATTATTTTAAAAAAACTTGGGCATCTTGGACACCCCTAAAATTGGATCTTGGAGATCATACAGACTCAAAAAAATCATTATTTTGGACTAAGTGTTGGAGGCAATGTACACTACTCGACTTGAAAGGCTAACTAAGTATGCTCATGACTGGTTTCAAAAAAAAAGGAACCTCTGCTCATGACCATTGCCTTTGTCTAGAAATTGCATTGTCACTTTTATATAACCAAATTGAAGAACCCATCGGTGGATAAATTAATGGAGCGATTTAGGGTTTTATGCCAATGGCCGGTAGAGGGCCGTCAATTTCTTTCCTGTTTTTTTCAGTAACACCTTGTCTTTCCGTTAGTTTCTCCAAATTTTCTCATATGTAGTAGTGATATATACATGTCCATTGGTTAGCACTACAATTTATATGATGGGAGCAACGACAGACATTGTTGGTCCATATCAACATAAATCCAACATTGTTGGGCGAACTATAAAAATATCGAATCTAACTACCTAAGCGGAAAACATCAATCCAACATTTTCACAATATATCACCTCCTTAGCAACTTCCACTGTCCTATCCATGGGAATCGAGCTTACAGGCGGTGGCGGTGGCGGAGGTGGCGGAGCTCGAGGCGCCGGTCGGGGTGGAGGCGCCGGTCGGGGCGTTCGGAGGAGGCGGCCGGGCTCGAGGCGCCTGGCTGGGAGGAGGGGCGCGGGGTCGGGGAGGAGGAGCGCGGGTCGGGAGGCGGCGAGAGGGCGTTCAGAGGCGATAGGGTTAGATCAAAACCCTATCGTCTCAACCTCTCTATAATCAACACGCATCACAGACGGTTCTAGAGGGAACCGTGCGTGATGTTTACATCACAGAGCGGTTCTAGAACCGTGCGTGATGTTTACGCATCAGACGGTTCCCTCTAGAACCGAAATGCGTGATGTTTACGCATCACATACGGTTCTAGAGGGAAAATGCATGATGTGGAAACATCCTGGCGCATGTCAATTTTCCTAAGATCATTATACAAATCATCAAATTAAGATTACGATGGTTCCAAGTTGGAGCTACCAAAGTTATCTTTGAATGTTATACATGGAAGGTCGTGAGGTGAAGTTTAGACTTACGTAAATCCGACATTCCACAATATTGCCAACATAATTTCTACCAATCGTCACTTTCGGGATGTACCGCAAACATAATAAGTATGCATTTAGTCTTCATAGATAGTGTTAATTTATTTGTTGATCTTTGCACATCATGCAAGCTATTCTTGTTATGGTATGCAAAGCATTGTAAAATGTCGTTCTTACCTCAATCGACATTTGTTCCATTATATGACTCGTATGGCATTTCAACTCTGAAAACTCAAATGGATATGTCTTTCTTTCATAGATTTACCAGAACATCTAATTCACGCACTACATAGACAAAAGAGCACTTGGTGATGAAATAGACTTACATATAAACAATAGCTAATTTAAATGAAATAGTGCTAAGTTATATGTCATCATTTTTAGTTAAGGGGTCACATGAATAAACCTTGGGCACTTCACTAATGCTTTAGTGAGCATATTATACATAAAACAGCGCAATATTTCAGAAGGCGCAGTTTTTGGATGAACTTCCAAGATGGTGTTTTTAGCATTAGTTAATTATAATGTAAAGCCCAAAAGTTTAGCAAGATTTAAAGCATGCTAGGCAAAAAAAAGGAAAAAGGAACAGACAACAAGAATTCCAAAAAGCTACACGAATATCTCAACGGAAAAGTTAATGGCATATCGTGCAATAGTATGTTCAAAATGACTCCAAGAGAGAACCTACCCAATGAAGTGAAGTCGTAGAAGGGCTGTATCCTAAGGAAGATAGACCTATCTGGTAACCTGCTGCACGGTGCAATTCTTCCTAAAATAGACTCCCTTACCAATCTAGAATATTTGGACCTTGCCAGTAATAACCGTCTGTGATTCATTATCACAGACGGCTCTATTCTAGATCCGTCTGTGATATCCCCACAACAGCATGTATGAACTGTTGGATAAGCAGTATGATGACAAGTTTGAGTTCAAAAGTTCATATCTAATTCAACTCAACATTACCATGAATATCCACATTGACATCAATATTAAAGATCACAAGTCCATAACACAACACATGACAATGGAATAAATAAATTAATTACAATGGAGTAATTAAATTCTTAATTAAAATACAGCCCTTCATGATGATCGGCGCATATAGCTAGCTTCCTCATTAGGTTCTTCCTCGAGCACGATGCCGTCTCCAGAAGGTGGCAACTCGTCAAATTGATTGTATTCTTCCTCGCCCACTACATTCTCAACTCCGACAATCCTCCTTTTTCCATGAAGAACTACGTGGCGCTTCTTATTTGCGGGTCGGTTACATAGAAGACTTGAACAACTTGGTTAGCCGAAGACGAATGGTTCGTCTTTGTATCCGACACGTTCGAGGTCCACGGTAGTGGCGCCGTGCTTGTCGACCTTCACTGTGGGAGATGGACCCACGGCACGAAATAGGGGATCTTGAAAAGCACGTAGTCGATCTCCCATATCTCCTCTATTTGCCCATAGTACGAGCTCCTCGGCCATCGGCAGTCTTGAATGCATCTATCACGGACACGTTTCTGCTTTGTGCTCTTCCTATCTGAATGCCATATAAAATGTGTACCCATTTATGTCGTATCCTTGCCATGTGACAATTGTAAAATGTGGCCCTCTTGCCAACCATAGCAACGTATCATCACTTGATGACCTCCGAGTGATTCGCACCTTTAACCATTCGTTGAGCAAGCGGTTGTGCTCTCTCGTGATCCAAACCTCCGACCGGTGCGGATTACATTGGCGTACCATGTCTTTGTGCTCGTCGATGTATGGGGACACTTGGGTCATGTGTTGCAAGACCGTGAAATGGGCTTGGCGTCACGTATCAAATCGGGAGTGATTGATTTCCTTCCGATGGTCCCGATACCATCGGTCTCCCCTCATGGCGAGATAGAGGCACACCAATCGGATCCACGAGCCATGTAGTCGACGCAGAACTCAATGACCTCTTCCGTTGCATAACCTTCGATGATCTTGCCCTCCGGTCGAGATCGATTCCGTGCGTAGGACTTGAGAATTCCCATGTACCTCTCGAGCGGGTACATATGGCGTAGAAAAAGGGGCGCATATCTTTATCTCTTTCACAAGGTGAACAATGAGATGGACCATGATATCGAAAAATGACGGAGGAAATACATATCAAGATGACACAGTAGTCGTCACTACCTCGGCATGCGAGCATCTAGTCCTTGGGGATCGATGACCTTACGAGCAATTGAGTTGAAGAAATAACATGACCTCAAGATTGCCACTCGGACCTTGTTCGGCAAGATACTCCTAATTGCAGCAGAAGCATTTGTGTCATCGGCACCACGACAATCATGCGACTTCATACCAATTAATTTCAAATCTTGCATAGAAACAAGTTTCATAATGTTAGCGGAGTAACGGGCGGGACTTTCACACGTGCAAGCTCAGCGCAGTTCATTTCTCTCGGCCTTGGGACAGTGTAGCAAATTTGGGGAAGGTATGCGTTAGTCTGTATCGGTCTCTTTCGGTGCTAACTCGGTCCTTATGTTCATATCGACCAAGTCACGCCGTGCGTTAACACCATCCTTTGTTTTGCCACTAATGTTGACAAGAAGAGACCAATCAAGCTATCACATACATTCTTCTCTACGTGCATAACGTCGATGCGATGGCGAACTTCTAAGTACTCCCAATAAGGCAAGTCCCAAAAATTGACCGCTTCTTCCGGATGTTCTTCTCACGGGTTCTTAATTTACGTCCCTTCCCAAGCACAACATCGATATCCTTAACCATATCATAGACCTCTTTCCCACTAAAAGCCCTTGAAGTGAACCGTCTTCCTTATTTCCGTCGAATTGTTTCTTCATCTTGCGGTATGGGTGACTCCTCGGAAGGAACCTACGGTGACGATATACTACGATTTCTGCGAGTTGTTCACCATACACTCTCCGTAGCATCTAAGCGGTCGAGACGAGGCTTTGGCTCCTTTTGTCTTGAAGCTCGACGGGTTACCAAGGGCGGGAAAATCATTGATGGTGCGAGAACAACATGGCGCGTAAAGTGAAGTTCTCTCGTTTATACGCATCCCATACTGTACCCTTCGTTCCACAAGTGTCACAAGATCTTCCGGCAATGGTGCTAGGTACACATCAATATCATTCCTAGGTTGCTTGGCCCTTGGATAAGTAGTGACATCAAAATGTACTTCCGCTTCATACTGAGCCAAGGAGGAAGGTTGTACATACATAGATTCACGGGCAGTGCTATGTCGGTGCTCATGTTACCGAAAGGATTCATTCCATCCGTACTCAACCCTAACCTTATGTTCCTCGGTTCAAGACCGAACTCTTGACTCCGATCGAAGTTTCTCCACTTAGCGAGAATCGGCAGGTGTCTTAGCTTTCCATCTCTCTTACGCTCCTCCGAGTGCCAACGCGACAATCTTGCCTCCTTTGGGTTCGCAAATAAGCGCTTCAAGCGTGGGATTATAGGTAGATACCACAACATCTTAGCAGAGGTCCTTGCTTCACCTTAGCGATATTTTGGCGCTTGTATCGGGATGCTTTGCACAGGACAATAATGCATGTCTGCATACTCTTTACGGTAGAGGATACAATCGTTCGGACATGCATGTATTCTTTCTACTTCCATTCCCAATGGGCAAATAACCTTCTTTGCTTGATAGGTGGTCTTTGGGCAACACGTTTCCCTCCGGAAGGATGTCCGCTAGGAGACCTAACAAGCCGTGAAACTCTTATCGGACCAACTATTGCTTGCCTTCAATTTCAGCGGTTCAAGCACGGTTGACAACCTTGTGTATTCCGGCTTGCGGCCGGGGAACAAAGGTCTCACCGAGTCCTCCCTTAAGCCCTCGAATTTACAAAACTCTCTCTCTTTGTAGTTCTCTTACGCATCGCGTAGCATCGATCCAGTTGTCATCGTGCCCCTATCCTCATCAAAAGCAGGTCCACATCCGCAAATCGTTGACTTCCTCGGCGATATCGTCATTATTAACCACGGTATAATCTGCTCTTCACCGTGGTGGTCCAACATGTATACCCTTTTTGAAACCCCTTGAATCAAGTGCGCTCGATCTGCGCGTTGTTAAACATCTTGATTACGCAATCAATGCGCAGACGGTACATAAAATTTATCCCCTTCTTCAACATATCACCTTTCGGTGGCTCTTCTAAAAGCAACCACGCCATTAATGTAATCTTGACTCACACGGTTCACCGTACATCGATTCGATCCAACTACAATCGCATGTAACAAATTAGTGTCAAATTGATTAGCGATTAATTTATAGCAAGCGAAAATGTGCAATATAAACTCATTCTCCAACATTTGTATCTAAGGTTATTGAAGAAAACTCTTCACTAGTTATGTACCACTGCGCGGTGGCATAGCGTAGCCATGCCTACGGCCACAACCATGATCCCTACCTCTAGACACGATATCTATCTCAATTGAACAATCATGCAACCCAAATATAGGCATCACCTCATACAACACTTATTAACCTAAAATACCGAACAAGTAAATGCAATATTGCTTGACCCAAACCCCCGTCATTTGAACGGTGTGTAAATTTTATTTTTAAGCCAATTAATTATCCTAACTCAAATTTTAGTGATTATTAGACCTAATTCAATTTTATAAAGTTACCACTCCTAAGTCAAATTTTAGTTCATTAGTTATAAGGTTTCAAAACTAAGATTTGCAGGGCTAATATTATTTATTCCAACATTGACGGTGCAAGATCATGTGCTCATACGGTATTAGAGGAGGAGCGCGAGGGTGGAGGAGCTAGAGGCGGGGAAGTGGCGCTGGGCGGTAGACACAGGCAGTGATGAGCTAGGGCGAGGAAGTGGCGCAGTTGGAGGAGCTAGGGCAGGAAGTGGCGCTGGAGGCGGTGACACAATGCAGTGTGAGGAGCTAGGCAGGAAGTGGCGCGAGTTGGAGGAGCTAGAGGCAGGAAGTGGCGCTGGAGCGGTATACACAGCGATGAGAGCTAGGGCGAGGAAGGAAGTGGTAGACCTGGCCTTGCGATCTGTGAGAGGATGTCTCGGCTCAATTTATATGAAACGCGAAATCACTGACGGTTCTATTTCAAAACCGTCATGATTGTAATATCCTGAGCGGTTACGAAATAGAACCGTGCGTGATAAACCCGCCGCGTAAAAGATAGCCAGACAGAGCCAACCCAGGCGGTTCCAAAGGAACCGTGCAGTGATGGCCGTCTGCTATAGCCTCTTTGTAGTAGTGTAGCAGATATGGTAACATCCATAAATCGCACAACTTTATTAATAAATATCGAGTTGATTACGAGAAAGGCTTACAAGCCAACATTAAATAAAACAACGGAAGGCGAAGAAGTAGTGGAGTCGGTGATACGCCTGCGAGCAATCGATGGGGTAGCGGCCTAGTCGTCGAGATCCAAGTCCTTCTCCTCTGAAATTTATTTGCATGAAGCAAGGGTGAGCACAACTACCATGCTCGCAAGTTACACCTAATAATGAGTTAATGCATGTATGGATATATCAAAGGAAGGCTTATTGGTTGAATTTGCATAAAGCAATGTTTTCTTTAAATATTTGTTACTAAGTTCCAAGCGGTTATTCTATAACTAAAATTCATTTTTATAAATTCTCAAGTTTTATAGTAGGATAACCTCCATATGAAACATGGTGATGGATACAGCCTATCACATGGCTAACAGCCCAATTTTACCACAAGGATTAACCATCCTCAAATCATTTGCAAAAATCATTTTAAAAACAAAATCAAAGTTTAACTTTGGTGGCTTTCTCGGCATGTCCATGGCCAGTGGACACGGCTATTCGAATAGTTTACACTCTGCGAGGTTGTACAACTTTACCCACAAGATATGAATTCTCTAGTTTGTTTGGCATCCATCGATCGCCTTGCTCACTACCTTAGGTAGCGGTCTAGAGCACGTGTCAAGGCTTTTTAATCGCCATCCCGTAGCCTTACCTCGCTAAGGTTTCGCTTCCATTGGGCTAACCACCGCGGATTCAAGCCCCCTCTTGCGCCATGTGGGAATCTTGTCTAGCCGACACCCACACACCAAAATGGCACAATGCGATGGAATGTTACAAATTATTTAGCAGAGTCCCGCCATACATGATATGTGGTAGTGCGATGTGGCTTAGCAAGATCGGCTCGAGACCGGTCCTTAAGCGACTTGGGCAACTTCCAAAATAACCCCACGGGCCTCAATCCTACAGTTAAGCCGTGCATAAATCCGCACCCACCAAGCATCCATTTAAGCCCAAGTACAAACCAACTTTTTATTTTTGCTTTTCAAAGTCATTTGCAAAATCTTCCATGACAAACCAATGCCATAGGGTTTTAAACAATAGTTAATCATTTGGCTAAAATTTCCCAAACTAAACATTTTTTGGTCTAAGCATGTCTTTACATAATATTTTCAAATGATCCCAGTTCATACTATCGTATCAACTAGGTTTTTATCTAGGGTGACAATATATTTGATTCAAATATCAACGTTGGACATACAAAGGATTTAGGCATAACTATAAATTTAAAACAGGTATTTAAATTACATTGAATAAAAATAAGCATGCAATAATAATTTTAAACAGAATTTAAATAATTTGAAATAATGGGATCAAATATGATCAAAGGTATAACTTGCCTTGCTTGGTTATATGTTGTTCTCAAACGGCGTCGAAATCCAGTGGTCCGAAGCCGTCGAAATCTATACGTGTAAACGATCCAAATTCAAATAACATTCAACTAAAATCCAAATAAAATCCAAAAATTAAAATATAAATACTGGAAGGAAGACATCAACTTTATATGAATATAGGAATTTGAATCGACAGAATCGGAGTTCATATGAAGGAGAACTAATTTCTGGAAGTCCGATTTTCACATGAAATAATGAATTCCGAAAATTGGATTGTTCACTGGAAATGGTTGATTCCGTTGTTTGCAGTGAAAGACCAAATGAATGTGTATGTGTGTATGACATCAGTGGCCCACACTACTACAAAAGAGGCTATAGCGAGCGGCCCATCGCAGGCGGTTCCTTTGGGCAAATGCGTATTGGAATGTCTGAAGCTATGTTTTAGCGCGGAGGGCCTATCAGCGAGGCGGTTCTATTTGAGGGCAAATGCAGCGATAAACAATATCCTGACGGTTCTATTTAAGAACCGTGCAGCGTGATATCCTGACAGTTCTTAAATAGGGCAAATGCGTGAGAGTTCCTGAGCGGTTCTTAAATAGAGCGTGCAGCGATATCCTGACGATTGCGGAAATAGAACCGTGCAGTGATGTTACGAGCGGTTTCTATTTTGGAGCAAATGCAGTGATAATACCTATCGCAGACGGTTACGAAATAGAACCAAATGCGTGATTCTGTGCTTCATATAAATTGGCCGAGACATCCCTGCACGCATTGCTATTTGTGTCTACCACTTCCCTTTCTGCCCTAGCTCCTCACTGCTTTGTATACCGCTCCGAGCGCCACTTCCACGCCCTAGCTCCTCCAACCTCGCCACTTCCCGCCCTAGCTCCTCAACTGCCTTTGTGTCTACGCTCTCGAGCGCCACTTCCCGCCCTATCTCCTCCAACTGCGGCTCCTCCTCTATCTTGGTATGAGCACATGATCTTGCACCGTCAATGTTGGAATAAATAATATTAGCCCTGCAAATCTTAGTTTTGAAACCTTATAACTAATGAACTAAAATTTGACTTAGGAGTGGTAACTTAATAAAATTGAATTAGGTCTAATAATCACTAAAATTTGAGTTAGGATAATTAATTGGCTTAAAAAATAAAATTTACACAGGTTCACGATGCGGTGGGGTTTGGGTCAACAATATTGCATTCTGGTTCGGTATTTTAGGTTAATAAGTGTTGTATGAGGTGATGCCTATATTTGGGTTGCATGATTGTTCAATTGAGATAGATATCGATTGTCGAGAGGTAGGGATCATGGTTGTGGCGTAGGCATGGCTCGCTATGCCACCGCGTGTGGTACATAACTAGTGAAGAGTTTTCTTTCAATAACCTTAGATACAAATGTTGGAGAATGAGTTTATATTGCACATTTTCGTTTGCTATAAATTAATCGCTAATCAATTTGACACTAATTTGTTACATCGTAGTGTAGATGGATCGAAGCTGGATGTACGGTGTGAGCCGTGTGAGTCAAGATTACATTAATGGCGTGGTTGCTTTTAGAAGAGCATTGGCGGGATATGTTGAAGAAGGGATAAATTTTATGTCTTGTCAGTGCATTGATTGCGTAATCTGAAGATGTTTAACAACAGTTGCAGGTCGAGCGCACTTGATTGAAGGGTTTCAAAAAGGGTATACATGTTGGACCGATCACGGTGAAGAAGCAGATTATACGAGAAGTTAATAATGGCGACATCGCCGAGGAAGTCAACGATTTGCGGATGTGGTTATGCTTTTGATGAGGATAGGGGCACGATGACAATCTGGATCGGATGCTACTGCGATCGAGAGAACTACGATGAGAGAGAGAGTTTTGTAAATTCGAGGGCTTAAGGGAGGACTCGGTGAGACCTTTGTTCCCTGGTATGGCGGAATACACAAGGTTGTCAACCGTGCTTGAGCTAGCTGAAATTGAAGGCAAGCAATAGTTGGTCAGATAAGAGTTTCACGGCGTTGTTAGGTCTCTAGCGGACATCCTTAGGAGAAGCGTGTTGCCTTGACACCACCTATCAAGCAAAGAAGGTTATTTGCCCATTGGGAATGGAAGTAGAAAGAATACATGCATGTCCGACGATTGTATCCTCTACAGTAAAGAGTATGCGAGACATGCATTATTGTCCGTGTGCAAAGCATCCGATACAAGCGTCAAAATCTGCTAAGGTGAAGCAAGGACCTCCTGCTAAGATGTTGTGGTATCTACCTATAATCCCACGTTTGAAGCGTTTATTTGCGAACCCAAAGGAGGCAAGATTGCTGCGTTGGCACTCGAGAGGGCGTAGAGAGATGGAAAGCTAAGACACCTGCTGATTACGCGGTGGAGAAACTTGATCGGAGCTTGAAGAGTTCGGTCTGAACCAAGGAACATAAGGTTAGGGTTGAGTACGGATGGAATGAATCCTTTGGTAACATGAAGCGACCGAGATAGCTTTGGCCGTGAATCTATGTATGTACAACCTTCCTCCTTGGCTCTGTATGAAGCGGAAGTACATTTTGATGTCACTACTTATCCAAGGGCGAAGCAACTGGGAATGATATTGATGTGTACCTAGCACCATTCTTTGGAAGATCTTGTGACACCGTGGAGCGAAGAGTGCAGGTATGGGATGCGTACAAGCGAGAGAACTTCACTTCTGCGCCATGTTGTTACGCACCATCAATGATTTTCTGCCCTTGGTAACTGTCGGGCTTGATACAAAAGGAGCCAAAGCTGTCATGCTTTGCTTAGATGCTACGAGAGTGTATGGTGAACAACTCGCAAAACTGTGTATATGCGTCCGTGAGGTTCCTTCCGAGAGTCACCCATACGCAAGATGAAGAAACAATTCGGCGGAAATAAGGAAGGCGGTTCGACTTCAAGGGCTTTTAGTGGGAAAGAGGTCTATGATATGGTTAAGGATATCGATGTTGTGCTTGGGAAGGGCGTAAATTAAGAACCGTGAGAAGAACATCTAGAAGAAGCGGTCAATTTTTGGGACTTGCCTTATTGGGAGTACTTAGAAGTTCGCCCATTGCATCGGCGTTATGCGCGTAGAGAAGAATGTATGTGATAGCTTGATTGGTCTCTTCTTTGAACATTAGTGGCAAAACAAAGGATGGTTGCATGCGGCGTGACTTAGTCGATATGAACATAAGGACGAGTTAGCACCGAAAGAGACCGATCTGGAGACGAGCGTACCTTCCCCGACTTGCTACACTCTGTCCAAGGCGAGAGAAATGAAGCGTGCGGAGCTTGCGGTGTGAAAGTCCGTCTGGTTACTCGCTAACATTAAGAAACTTGTTTCTATGCAAGATTGAAATTAATTGGTATGAAGTCGCATGATTGTGGTGTCTCGATGACACAAATGCTTCTGTTGCAATTAGGAGTATCTTGCCGAACAAGGTCAGTGGCAATCTTGAGGTGTGTTATTTCTTCAACTCAATTGCTCGAGAAGGTCATCGATCCCCAAGGACTAGATGCTCTGCGAGCCGAGGTAGTGGCGACTCTGTGTCATCTTGAGATGTATTTCCCTCCATCATTTTCGATATCATGGTCCATCTCATTGTTCACCTTGTGAAAGAGATAAAGATATGCGGCCCTGTGTTTCTCGTCATATGTACCCGTTCGAGAGGTACATGGGAATTCTCAAGTCCTCGTGCGGAATCGATCTCGGACGGAGCGGCATCATCGAAGGTTATGCAGCGGAAGAGGTCATTGAGTTACTGCGTCGACTACATGGCTCGAGTGGATCCGATTGGTGTGCCTCTATCTCGTCATGAGGGGCGGATGGTATCGGGACCATCGGAAGAAATCAATCACTCCGATCACGGATCGTGACGCTCAAGCCCATTTCACGGTCTTGCAACACATGACCCAAGTGTCCCGTACATCGATGAGCACAAAGACATGAATGCCATGCGAAATCGGACGGTCGGAGGTTTGGATCACGAGAGAGCACAACCGTCGGTTCAGCGAATGGTTAAAGGTGCGAATCACTCGGAGGTCATCAAGTGATGATCTGTTGCTATGGTTGGCAAGAGGGCCACATTTACAATTGTCACATAGCAGGATCGACATAAATGGGTACACATTTTATCTGGCGGCTCGGGATAGGAAGAGCACGGTCTGAGCAGTGGTGTCCGCATAGATGCATTGATGCCGATGGTTTGAGGAGCTCGTACTATGGGCAAATAGAGGAGATATGGGAGATCGACTCGTGCTTTTCAAGATCCCCTATTTGGTGCCGTTGGGTCCATCTCCGCGGTGAAGGTCGACAAATGCGGCGTCACTACCGTGGACCTCGAGCGTGTCGGATACAAAGGCGAACCATTCGTCTTGACTAACAAAGTTGTTCAAGTCTTCTATGTAACCGACCGGCAAATAAGAAGCGCCACGTAGTTCTTCATGGAAAAGGAGGATTGTCGGAGTTGAGAATGTAGTGGGCGAGGAAGAATACAATCAATTTGACGAGTTGCCACCTTTGGAGGCGGCATCGAGCTCGAGGAAGAACCAGTGAGGAAGCTAGCTATATCTTGCGTCGATCATCATGAAGGGTTTGTATTTTAATTAAGAATTTAATTACTCCATTGTAATTAATTTATTTATTCCATTGTCATGTGTTAATGTGTTATGGACTTGTGATCTTTAATATTGATGTCAATGTGGATATTCATGGTGCCAGTGAGATTATTCTTGGCAAGGTCCAAATATTCTAGATTGGTAAGGAGTCTATTTTAGGAGGAATTCTTGTTGACTATTGCACGATATGCCAATAACTTTTCCGTTGAGATATTAGTGTAGCTTTTGGAATTCTTGTTTATGCATTCCTTTTTCTTTTTTTTTTTGCCTAGCATGCTTTAAATCTTGCTAAATTTTTGGGCTTTACATTATAATTAACTAATGCTAAAAACACCATCTTGGAAGTTCATCCAAAAGCTATACAGAAATATTATTGCATTTTATGTATAATATGCTCACTAAAGCATTAGTGAAGTGCCCAAGGTTTATTCATGTGACCCTTAACTAAAAATGATGACATATAACTTAGCACTATTTCATTTAAATTAGCTATTGTTTATATGTAAGTCTATTTCATCACACAAGTGCTCTTTTTGTCTATAGTGCGTGAATTAGATGTTCTGGCGAAATCACGAGCGGTTCCCTCTAGAACCGAAATGATGCTCGCTTTATCCTGAGCGGTTCGTGAAAGAAACCGTCATGATGTTTAACATCATGAGAACGATTACCTCTAGATTTAAATGCGTGATAAATAAACATCCGAGCGGTTAAGTGGGAAACGTGCGTGATGTTTAACATCCTGACGATTACCTCTAGAACAAATGCGTGATGTTTACGTATCCTGAG